>CP141154.1:24770000-26020000 GCA_035233585.1 Antiaris toxicaria
CTCAAATTGTGCTGTATAAGACATAATTGTCTCACCAGACAACATGACCATCCTCTCAGTCTGGAGAATTTAGTCCCTAACCTCATCAAATCCAGGGTACGCTAGTGTAACTGCCTCTCATCTCTCTGGAGCTGCTAGAGCAGGTGCCGGATCCCTAGGCGAAAACTGATCAGCCAATCGCTGACAAAACTCAGCCCAACTGAATCCCAACAGAATCTCTTGGTCACAATAATCCTAGAATACTCGAGCATCTCCCTGAAACATATTGATGGCCAACTGGATCCACATCTCTCGATCGATGTCACACATCACCATAATCCTCTTTATGGCATGGAGCCAGTTCTTCGTCTCCATCGACTGTCGTCCACCATCAAACATAGGGGGACTACTAGCTCTGAATGCCTGTACTACCCGAGCCGAAACTCTCACCCCAATATGTTGGCGTCCACCAACAACTGGAATGTCCACTACTACCAGTGGATGAAGTACCGGTCGAGGCTGTACTACATCTACTAGCGCTGGTACTGGTGCTGGTGGTCTCTCTGGCACCGGGGGTCTAACTACTGGTCGTGGGGAAATAGACGGCCTCACAATAGGACTCGTCCATACCCGTTACACCCCTCTCGGTTGTGGTAGTGGCGGTCTCACATAAGGAGGTCGGTCATCTTGCTACCTATAAGATAATTATTTTCACATAAGAAAATAATAACTAGACTTAAATAAACTACTTACTTGGATAGCGGTGCAGGATGCGCGAAGTGTCAAATCAGGACATGGTCAACACTGCTCTGACATACCAACTGTGGTAGCAGTTGGTAATCTAAACTAGACCAATCGTAAATCCACTCTAATACCAACTGTGGTGGCCTGCCCTTCATAGAGATCATACAATATTATTACAGTTGAGCTTTATTGCTAACTGTGATAGATTGTACTCTCATGGATCGCCGGCTAATCTATCTCTCTTTAAATCATGACGTTTTTGGGGAAATTTTTTTTTTAAAACATCATGTAAAACATTATCCACTATTTACTTTGTTTACAAGTACAAAGTAATTTACATAATACAGTACTTTTGTAAAATATATATTTACAAAAGAACTGTTTCTTTCTTTTCCTTTCTCTGTTATCACTCAGCGGAAAGACTGTGGTAGGACTATATCCCTTGCCTCCTATCCCATTTGACACGCGCCATCCCGTCCGGCATCCAGTCATACAAAGCTACTAAGCTGGTCACTTACTTGCAACATAAGCAAAAATGGTGAGGTACAGGCTTAGTAAGTTCAAACATGCAAGAAATAAAATTTCTATGAATAGTACTATTCATCATGAATACTAACGTTGACTACTATTCATATGTAAATAGTAACTTTGACCACTATTTATTATGAATAGTAAGTTTGACCACAACACAGTATATTAACAACACATCTACCGCGATGTTAGTACCCTCACGAAACTGTCTTATGCTCAATTATGGCATAGTTTCAGTTTTAGGTAATTATCTTTGATTATGTTCTGGTTTTGAGCTCAGGTTGGCAGTACCATTTAAGTGCGCATGACTGGGAGTGGTACATTAGTGCTGACCTCCACAGCCTTAATCTCATAGCCTCGAAGGCAAATTGTACATGACTGGGAGCGGTACATCAGTGTTGACCTCCACAGTCTTAATCTCATTTTCATAGCCCCGAAGGCAAAATTTACCTCCCTGTACGGAAGGCTGGTACGCCAAAAGTGGTTTCATTACCGACTTTTTAAAGTTCTAACCAGGTGACTTTATATTGCCCCGTGGTTAGGAATGGTTCACATTTTAATTTTAGGTGAGTGAGTTTCATTAACCTCGCTCTAGTGCCCGAAGCACAATTTACTATGTGTCCCATTCTCAATGGTGCCCGTAGCACATTTCGTCTCTCTCTCTACTCTATAATAGTGCTCGTAGCACATATGTACCTAACTTATAGTTAGTACCTCAAAGTTAGCAATAATAATGCTATATGTTGCAGACAGGTAAATGTCTGAACTTACCTTATCAGTTTCTTCCCCTTTTCTTTCTTGGATCTTTGATCGCCCTCCTTATAGGTCGATTTTGGGATCCTACAGACAAAACCTTGTCTGTTAATTTCATTTTCATTTATAGCTTTTATTTTGTTATTAAAAGCTTAAATAAAACCTATTTATAACTTTTTAGGCTTTATTTATCATTTTCCCCATTTTTCTCAACTTTTGTAAAATTACGATTTTACTCCTATATTTTGGTAAAATTACAATTTTACCCCTGACGGAATTTTCTCGATCCAGACTGCATTTTTGGCTCTCAGGAACTTTTCTGACTCTTTTCTATTCATTACCGGATTCGTCTCTATTTTATTTCTATTTTTCACTTTCCCGACCCTCGGAAGCACTATTCCGACCCTTACGTCGGTTTAGTGATTTTCTATCATTTCGGAGTCTCAAATGGACGTTTTACTAGTATTTAAAACGTTCATCTAGACATTCCCGATCTAGGTCTCTGAGGCTCAGATTTTCCGTACCTGACTCGGACCTTTATTTCGTTTCCCAAAAACGCCCCCCCCTCGGGGTTGGTTTTTCAGTTTCACTTACGTTTTACATTTTTAGTGGACGGGTTACTACATCTAGACATTCCCGATTTAGGTCTCCGAGGCTCGGATTTTCCGTACCTGACTCGGACCTTATTTCGTTTCCCAAAAACGCCCCCCCCTCGGGGTTGGTTTTTCAGTTTTACTTACGTTTTACATTTTTAGTGGACGGGTTACTATTTATAAACCACCCCTTAGGTTTTCCTTATTCAATTTTCTTTTAGGGACTCAGGTTTCCGATCCGACCCTAAACTCTTATTTTTAATTCCCTTTCCACCCCAAATGCCGTTTTCGAAATTTCGGTAGCATTTTGGCGTAAATTTAAGGCTACCGGCGTTAGGTATGCCTCGAACCATATGTACCGGCCACGTACTATACCACAAACCTATTTTATGTAAAAGTTTTCCAAACTTTTACATAAAAGCTCACAAAATTTCAATTCACATTTTGAACCACATTACACAAAATTTCTTTCAATTTTTACCCTCGGTTTTGGCCACGGTTTTCACACTAAAAACCTAACCAAAACTTCTCAATTTTTCAACCAAATTTTAGGCTATTCCAATGTCATTATCTAGCATATTTTCAAGCCAATTTACATGCATTTTTCAACACAATTTCTAGGGCTTTTTCATCATTACAACCCACGGCCATTTAAGAGAAAAACATGCACAACATTTTGTTTCATTGTTTCAATCACAAATCCATCATTTCCATAATTAAATACATGATTTAAACCATCCAAACATCAAGTAAATCATGCAAAAAATTTTCCCCAAACCCTAATTAAACCCACAGCCATATTAGGGTTATTTGACACCAAAATTTTTCCAAGCTTTCAACCATACAAATCATGCTTTACATTTAATCATAACATGATTTAAAGCATTTTAACACTAAAACCACAACAATTCATCATTGACTACACTTGGTAACCCATGGTTTTACCCTTGGAAAACCAACCAAAATTTTGTTTTTCTTTAAACAAAATGCATGGTTTTTCTTCTAATCACACCCTTAACAAAACCCAAGCACCAAATCAACCAAAACAAACCAAAAATTTTTCATCTTTCACACTATTCATTCCACGGATTTTAAGGAGAAAAATCAAGAAAATTTGCAAACCAAAGAAAGTTACCTTGCTTTCTTGCTTCCTTTGTCTTCAAGGAAGGGTTTGACACTACTTTTGTGAAGGGAATTTGGATGATTTGCTTGGTTTCTCTTGGTGGTCCACGGGTACACTAGGAAGCACACTTAGAAAAATTTTCTCTTATGTTTTTGGCTTGGAAAATGTTTCGGTCATTTTGTGTAAAACTTTGCCGACTTAAACACTAAAGGAACCAATTAATTTGGTTTCCAACCAATCAAAATGCAACATTTTCCATCCATTTCTTTCCAAATTTTTCAAAAAAATAAAAGGATGTAATTTTGGCCAAATCTTGGCCTTTAGATCAAAAAGTGATTAAATCTTGGCCATTAATGCCACCAACCACCATATTTCTTTCATTTAATATTTTAGCTTTATGATGTCATAAATGTAAAGTAAAGTGTTGACTTTGACTTTACTATTCACATTAATTCGACTACTTTTTGACCGATACCGGTTCGAGGCGAAATTTTTCTGAAATCGTCCCGGCGGGTTCCTGAGATCTCCTGTGCAGTCAGATCAATTTATACTGCTTCCATTTGATCAAAATAAATCCCGGAAGTTTTTCATTTTTTTTGCACCGGTTAGGGTTTTTAATGCCGTTTTTGGCACCATTCCACCGTTTCAACTCAGTGAATTTTTCCAACACTGAATTCTTACTCGTCAGTATTGTTAGAACATTTCTATGTATTCTGAACAATATAAATACATTTATTTCGCTCCTTAAAAAGTACAGATTGTTATATACATATATTTATACATTTTCTTTCGAGAATGCCTAAATTTCCCGGTTGTCACAAGTCATCCCCTCATCCTCCTGGTCCCCACGGGTTGGTCGTGATCATCAACCCCTTACGTGGCTCAGTTTGTGCTAGTTCCAAGCGCACTAAGGTATAAACCGAAAAACCATACCTTTTTATGGTTAGTTGTTTCTAAGTTTTTGACCAAGAGCTTTATGTGTATTTGTTTATGCAAATAGGTTTTGAGCCCTTAGTTTCCATTTTTCAGTTTGTGGTTGTGTTTACGTATTTTTACGAATGGTTTGTGAATGTGAATGAGCTTGGACGATTTTAGGGGACTGGACACCAAATCTATCCAGTTTTAGAGCCACGCTTTTTTCTAGTTTTTGATAGGATACAATCTATTTTTGAGGATTTGTAAAACATAAAACTTTAAGAAAATTTCATTATAAGCATTTTTGCATCAAATGGAGGTGGGCCAAAAATGACTCTAAGATAGCGTTTCGGAATGCTTTTCAGCCGGAGGTCAAAACTGGGGCCAAAATCCTGATTTGCAGGGATGGCCTCTGGTTTTTGTAAAACTGACTCTTTTAGAGGCCAAACCGGACTTCAGTCAAAACATGAAAGTTTTAGATCACGTCGAAACCTTGAGAATGACCCACGAAAGCTTTAAAATTTGTTGTTTCAGGCCTCAAACAGACATGTTTTTAAAAGTGCGCAAACTGGAAATTTTTGGTAAAAACTGGACATGAAAATTGGCCACAGATTTTAGGGATTTTGGACCCCTTAGAGCGAAAAACAAGCTTGAGATGTTCATGGAATTATTCATCTCATCGAGGACCAAAATTTTCATGTTTACCAATTTCACAAATAAAATCGTTTCGGACAAGTTTTATATGGTTTTTCGAAAAAGGGTTCAAAAACTCCCTTAACAAATGAACACCAAAATGTGCTCCCCATTTTAAAAATGAAAAACGATTTTCGTAAAAATGCCCCCACCTTCTAACAGGGTGGCATGGGGATGATTTTAAAGGATATTTATTGCCCAAAAATCTTGCAAAGGTTTTAGAATGTTTTCTTAAAAATGGCGGTGGTAGCCCGATGGGCTGCTACACCAATGTACCAAGTAATCGGATAGATGACTAGCTCAACTAGTCCTGAGGCCCAACGTGAGGTAATCGATTAGCGGATTAACCGGCTAACCAATTTGATATGCTAGGTAACCCCATAGGTAACATCAATGATACACAAGGTAACCTGATGGGTTACATAGCCCAATACACAATGTAACTCGATAGGTTACATAGTTAACGGCACGCGAGGTAACCGGTCGATAGACTGGTCGGTCAACTAGTCAAAGACTGAGTTTGAACGAGACTGTGAGGAACGGTGATTTATTTGTCAAAAAGACAAATTGATCAGACACGATTAGAATTGTGTCCCCATATACCCAAGTAGAATAATTTGGTACCGATGCGGCATCAGTACCATATGATGAATTATAGTCACTAATGATCACAGTGACTTAAGAGCAAATATTAACGGTAATGTATTATGGTTACAGGACGTCACCTGTAATTTGTAACAAGGCAAAGTGCGAACTGTTGGCAAACAAGTAAATACAACTCCACCTATAGTATGAACAAAAATGAGTTTAAATGGTTGTTTAACCTATGTTAAAGTATGCTGCATTTTTATGTTGGTTGCATGACATATAGGGGTTCATGATCACGTAAATTAATGAATTTTATAAGGTGCCGATACATCCCCATCAGGGTATGATGGGGGATAAGCCCAGTTGAGCATAGGACACAAGGTTACTAATACTCATAATCCACAATTGGGTAATCAGATAAAAGGTGTCAGACTAACGGGCCCCGTTGGGTCCGTAATGTGACGACTCGTGCCCTGGTGGCACGAACCATCACCGAAAACACTACTTATCTTAACTTATCTTGTTTGAAAACTATTACTTGTAAATAGCTAAATTTTAGGAAATTTTTTTTGAATAGTGTGTTTACCAAATTACATACTACATACTTATACCTAAAACCATACAAAGGTCTTGGTACAATTTGAGTTAACATATACATACGCAAAATGCCAAACTGTTAAATTATTATCCATAAAATAGACTCTCAAAATAACTTGCGGAAGTATACTCTAGGGGTGGTATCCATAACCTCACCCTCACATCCGCCCTGCCGCCATCATCGCCCAGCAGTGTTTAGCTTGCAGGTTTCTTACCTACAGCATGAACATACACGGTGAGCTTTACACTCAGCAAGTACAACATATTCATCCATAAAACATGCTTTGAACATACATGCCATCTTCAGAGCATAATTAAAACCAATAGTTATATCACAACATCACAGGGAAACTTATTATATAGCATATAATAGAAAACATCCCATCTCATCACATCATGAAGCATATTGTATCATATCATGCAACTGAGAGACATACAATACTGAGATTAAGGCATAACATGATCAATGCATGAACTGATTATGCTCAAATTATGCTTCATTTATTCTTAATCTTGTCTTATCTAAAGGGCCCTGGTGTCAGTACTACTACGCGCAGATCATCGGATTTACCATGATCATGGGCTCGGCTTGGCCCGTTATCTTTTATACTTGTCTTTCTTGTGGACCTAACGTGGCCTGTTAGTCTGACACCTTTTATCTGATTACCCAATTGTGGATTATGTGCATTAGTAACCATGTGCCCTATGCTCAACTGGGCTTATCCCCCATCGTGCCCTGATGGAGATGTATCAGCACCTCATAAAGTTCATTAATCTATGTGATTTTGAACTCTTATATGTCATGCAACCAACATAAAATACAGCATACTTTAACATAGGTTAAACAACCATTTAAACTCATTTTTGTTCATACTCTAGGTGGAGTTGTACTTACTTGTTAGCCAACAGTTTGTACTTCACCTCGATGCACTTACAAGTAATGTCCTGTAATCATAATGCATTGTCATTAATATTCATTTTTAAGTCACTTCGATCGTTAGCAACTATAACTTCTTACTACTATAGGTTACCGATGCCCCTCGATACCTTGTTGTTCTACTTTGATAGTACTGGTATCTAACGAGACCGATTAATTCGTCTACTTGACAAGTTAATCGACGTATCTCACCTTCACGTTTAAACTCGATCTTTGACCAGTTGACTGGCCAGTCTACTGACCGATTACCTCGTGTTTTGCCAACGATGTAGCCCATCGGGCTTCTTTGCGTATTGGATTATGTAACCCATTGGGTTACCTAGCGTATGGACCGTGTAACCTATCGGGTTACCTAGTGTTTAGATGGTTTAACCAGTTAGTCCACTAACCGGTTTCCTCACGTTGGGCCTACTGACTAGTTAGGCCAGTCATCTATCTGGTTACTTTATAGTTTTGCTTGGTAGCCAACCGGGCTACTTCACCAGTTTTACGAAAAACATTCTAAAAATTTTGTAAAGTTTTGAAACAACATAATTCTTTAAAATCCACCCCTTAGCACCCCATTGGAAGGTGGGGGTGTTTTTTCAAAAATTATTTTTCATTTTTAAAATGGAGAACACATTTTGGTGTTCATTAGTTAAGGGGGTTTTTGAATCCTTTTTCGGAAAACCATATAAAACTTGTCCGAAATGATTTTATTTGTGAAATTGGTAAACATAAAAATTTTTGTCCTCGACGAGATGAACAACTTCCGTGAACATCTCGGAGCTTTGTTTGCCCTTTAAGGGGTCCGAAATACCTAAAACCCGTGGCCAAATTTCATGTCCAGTTTGCACACTTTTAAAAACGTGTCTGTTTAGGGTCAGAAACGGCCTAATTTTTGAAATCCACGTAAGTCAGTTTTAAGTTTTCGTCGAGATCTAAAACTTCCATGCTTTGACCGAAGTCTGGTTCGGACTCTAAATGGGTCGTTTTAATGAAAATTTGAGGCCATTCCTGGAATCAGGATTTTGGCCCCAGTTTTGACCTCCGGTTGAAAAACAGTTTAAAACCCTATCTTAGAGCCATTTTTTTGGTCGAGCTCTATTTAACGCAAAAATGCTCGTAACGAAATTTCCTTAAAGTTTTGTGTTTTCTCAAAAACAGACCACAACGTGTCCTAAAGTAGCCAAATCCGTGGCCCTAAAACTAGACAGACTTGTTTCCAGTTTTTTTCCCTAATACGTCCATGCATCATTCATCCACACACCATTCGTAAAAACATGTAAACATAACCACACTATCACAAACTTGAAAATGGAAGGCTAAGGGCTCAAAATAAACTTATTACCACCCATTTGCCTAAACAAATACATATAAAATTCTTGATCGAAAACTTAGAAACAACTAACCACAAAGAGGTAAGGTTTTTGGTTTATACCTTGTGTGCTTCGGTTAAAGCACAAATCCGAGCTGGGCTTGAGTGACTAAAAGGCTGTGGGATCCAAAGGTTGAGGGGTCAACGTGAGCTAGGAGAGGACACAAAAATTTTACCCTTAATATCGAACCAAACTTAACACTAAACCACAAATGAAACTTAGTTCTAGGGCCTTACCGAAATGAGCTTCAAGATATGTACTCCTAAGCACCCTTGTAAGCAAGCCTTGTGTAAGAGTTTTGTGTGAAAATTTTGGTGTTTGGCTAAGGGGAAAGTGGTGGATTTTGGCTGTAAGGAGAAGGGAGAATACTTAGCTTTTGGGAGCTAAAAGAAAGGAAATGAAGGGCACGGGAGGTGACAACTATTTATAGGCAAACCTAAGCACAATTAGCTTTACCAAATCAAGCTAATTTAACCCAAAATTTTGCCTAAACTAAGAGACAAATATTATGTGTGCAGCCCCCCCATCAATGTCACACACCTTGGGAAGAAAAGGCCATTTTTTTTATCAAATTTGATGTGAAATGGTGATGTATGGTGATGAAAATAAATTGTTATTTATAGGGTTTTTAGTGTACCATTTTCCCATTTTTTTATTCTCACTTGGGGTTTTCTAACTAATCAAACTAGCTAGTTTCCATCCAATGAGACACAGTTTTGGAGTGGTTACAATTTAACTGGGTCATGTTTTCTACTATGATTTTCTATCCTTTCTCGGCAGTGTTCTAATTTTCACCTGAAATTGCACCTATGGCTTCCGATTTTCATTCTAGTTATTTCTGGATATTTTTGGTTAAGTTGTAATGCCTATGAGCCCGCTCGATCACTATTTACTATTCATTGCTTTCTGTTCTAACTGACTAGTCTGAGTGTTCTGACTCCGATTTTTGTCAGTTTCTATATGAGAGGAGGTCATCTGGACCATGTTCTCGGTAATGTACCCTTGCTAGGGTTTCTCATCATTGTTGTGCTCAGATGATCGGTCCGAGCATTCTGATGATCTGTTCACCAATCTTGTAATACTGTGTGTCTTCATGTACACATACACATAATAGGGTAGACCAAGTTCACTGTCGATCACCCTATTCATTGTATGGATAGTACTTAAACAGTACTGTATCTGTTTAGTCTATTTAATTGAAAATTTTATTGTATTTTTTGACTAAATTGCTTAATTATATCATAATTAAGATTCATAATTCACAAAAGTCAATTTAGTGGCTTTCTTCCCCATACACGACCTCCTACACGGGCGTGTACAAGGGCTACACGGGTGTGTATCCGTTGAGCCTGCTCAACATGGTCGTGTCATGGGGAAATTTTATTTTCCCAAACAATACACGGCCTCGTACACGGGTGTGTAACTGGCTGTGTTTCACTTACACGGCCATGTTCAATTACATGGTTTCATGCATATGTACAGCACCATCAGTATACGGCCATTTACACGACCGTGTACCTGACTGTGTTCTACTTACATGGCCATGTATAGTTACATGGCTTTTGACCTTCCAACAAGCCAATCAGTACACGGTCACTTACACGGCCATGTACTTGACCGTGTTAACTTATACGACCATGTTTACTCACATGGCCTCACGCACGTGCATAGTCCGGAGAGTACACAGCCACTTACATGGCCGTGTACATGCCTTTGTTCTTCAATTTTTGCACTAAAATGCATCAATTATCCTTCAATTTCTCATTAATTGAAATTCTAAGTTTCAGGAATGGGGTGGTCCTTACACGCAAGGAAGACAAGTATAAAGATAACAGGCCAAGCCGAGCCCATGATCATGGTGAATCCGATGATCCGTACTGACACCAGGGCCCTTCTTATAAGACAAGATTAAGAATAAATGAAGCATAATTTGAGCATAATTGGTTCATGCATTGATCACGTTATGCCTTAATCTCAGTAGTGTATGTTCTTAGTTGCATGGTATGATACATGATGTGATTAAATGGGGTGCTTTTTATTATATGCTATATAATAAGTTTCCCTGTGATGTTGTGATACTACTATTAGTTTTAATTACACCCTGTGTATGGCATGATGTTTAAAGCATGTTTTGCGGACGAATACATTGTACTTGCTGAGTGTAAAGCTCACCGTGTGTGTTCATGCTGTAGTTAAGAGGCCTACAAGCTAAACACTACTGGGTGATGATGGCGGTAGGGTGGATGTGAAGGGGAGGTTGTGGATACCACCGCCAGAGTATGTTTCTACAAATTATTTTGAGAGTCTATTTTATGGATAGTAATTTAATAGTTTGGCATTTTGTGTATGTGTATGTTAACTCAAATTATACTAAGATCTTTGAATGGTTTTAAGTATAAGTATGTAGTACGTAATTTGGTAAGCATACTATTCAACAAAAAAAAATTTGCTAAATTTTGGCTATTTACAGGTAATAGTTTTCAAACAAGATAAGTTAAGATAAGTAGTATTTTTGTAGAGGCTTGTGCCACCAGGGCATGGGTTCTCATAGTTGGTATCCGAGAGGTATCCTGCCACCCTACCTCACATCGCAGCATGCCAGCCTCATCTGTCCAAGTAAGTAGATCCTGTTTTATGATCCTAGTACCTGAGTTAATATGATATGTTGTACACTATAGCGATGATCGCTCCAATAGACCCTAACAAGATACATGAAGACTGACAGACGAGCCTAACTTTCGTCGCTGCACGACCAAATCAGCTTGATGGTCGACGCCGACCCTATGAGTTGATGAGATGGATCCGTGATATGGAAGTTGTGTTCCAAACCTGCCACATTCCACCTCGCCTACAGGTGGCTCTGGTGAGTAGTACACGGCCCAGTGAGGACGTGGTAGGAAGATCAACAAAGGATCGTAGGCCCCATAAAAGACTGGGTGCACCTTTTCCATGAGCTCCGCATCGCATTTGTACCTGCCCCATTCAACGAAGCTCGCAGGAGAGGCCTAGATGCAGAGATATGGACAGACATGCACGAGAGGCATATGACGTCCTTTCTAGTATTTGGGATGTTTATGAAGGAGAAACCATGATACATTACTGCTCGAGGTTTATGGATGGGATGCTACCCTACATCCCTTTGGACAGGCCTTTCAGGGAGGTGGTTGAACTCCTATGGAGGGGAGTTCCCTGGTATGTGAGGGACCTTGTCTACTACCCTCCGTAGCATAAGCATTTAGGACGTTTCATTCGAGACATATTAGAAGCCGAAGTGACAGTGATCAGCCCCAGGAACCTTGCCCCAGCAAGTCCCGCCAATGCTGAAGATGACCCAGCAGAACCAAGGCCCCAATCGACCGGTGAGGACCCCGTGGCTGAGCTTCCGCCAAAGGCGCTAGAAAATGTAGAAGAACCTATGGAAGAGGATCCTATCCCCGCAATACTCCTAGCTGTATATTATCTCGAGGAGGATGACAGCAACTATCTTGGCAGAGATGAATGGAAAGAACCTGAACCTGAGCCTCAAATTATCATAGCCAATGATAACAAGGATAGCTCCGGTTCAAAGGTTGAGGAAGAGGATCCAGAGGAGTTCTTTTTTGACGAGATTGAAGACGAGGATATCTCTAACGCAGAGTCCGTTTGACCTCAGAGTAGCTAGGATGTACTTTAGTATATCCCCTTTTGACTATATGTATGCATGTATGAGGGAAGGCCGTAGCCTACTCTCGCTTGATTTAGCCCAATCCATTCTTTTGAGTATATGTACTGGGAAGTGCGTGTGCATTCACCACTCCCAATGGACTAACATTATGTACTATTATTTACGATATATGAAAGGTAATCTAGTTTCGCTGGAAGGCTTCAGATATGACCTTACACGTATAAGCACAATGTGATAGAAAAGTGCGAGATGAGTCCTAATACTCAGGTGATGTTTCAATGCAATACGGCTATCGTATTAAACATCACAGCAGTGAGAAAAAAATGAAAGTTGTATATAAGTTCACTTATAATAGTTAAATAAGAAAGGAAATTGATATGTGATCTGATTCCCGAATATGAGACCCAATCTTTACCTTCTTTTCTTGCTACATGGTAGGATCCCAAGAAACAAATGGTGAGGAAATGAAGTCAGACGATGCAACCCTCCCGAGAAGAGGAATTTGCAGCACAGCTCGCAGCCATGCGGGAAATGGTGGAGCATTAACAATGAGAGTTGGCCCAACTTAGAGCCCAACTAGGCCAACAGAACTAAGCACCACCCACGGCAGGGGTACCAACTTAAGAAACCCCAACAGTATCTGAAACTCCAATGGAGCAAGTGGCTCCCCCAGCTTAGGAAATCTTACATGGGCGCGAGGTCCCCAAACCACCACTAGCACCCCCAGCAGTGACAGCCACCCACACAACGGCAAGTGTTCTTCCATCAGTTCACAGTGGAGGCGACTTATATGAAAGGTTAAGGTGCATAAAGGCGCTAGAATTTGAGGGAACTACCAACCTAATAGAGGCGGATGATTGGTTGACCGAAATTCAGGTGGTCCTAGACCTTATGGGCCTGACAGATAGGGAAAAAGTACTGTGTGCATCTTTCACCTTGCACAAGGAGGCACTACAGTGGTGGAAAACAATATCAATCAAGAGGAACATCTAAGAGATGACTTGGGATCAATTCACCGAGGAGTTTAGGCAAATGTATTTCAATGAGGAAGCCTTAGCGGTACAGCAGGATGAGTTCAATAATCTACGACTGGGAAGTATGACTGTCATGCAAGTAGTCAAAAAGTTCGAACAGCTGGCTCGACTTTGTCTGGATTTAGTCCCTACTAAAAAAGAGAAGGTCTGACGGATGTTAAAGATGTTCAGGATTGATATTGCTATGCAAGTTTGCAATGGTAGCCATGGGCCAGCTACAGTAGTGGAATGTGTCAGTAGGGCCATCCGGGCCGAGTACTGGCTGGCACAGGACATGGAGTGGAAAGCTCAGATTTTCAAGGCACAAAAAGAGGAGAAGCCTCAAGCAAAACAGACTTAGGGGAGATAGCACCCGGAGTCCCATCAGAGGGGCCAAAACGTGGTGAATGGCCCGAACAATCGATAACCCCACCACAATAACAAGAGAAAAGGGAATATGGGCAATTAAGGGCCCTAGAGAAAATTTCCCCAGAAAAGAAACAACAGGGGAGGGAACAACAACCAGAACCCTAAGTGCCCGAAATGTGGGAAGAATCATCCGGGTGAATGCAGGCAAGGGACGAGTGGTTGTTTTATTTGTGGCAAGGAAGGCCATTATGCCAAGAATTGCTACTTTAACCCCCAGAATCAGTAAAATCCACCCTGCTTAGTGAATAGCCAACTCCATGATGCCCAAACCAGGATTGAAGGGCCATCAATCATGCAAGCCAGGCTTGAAGCTCTAGACACTCAGGGGAGGATCTATGCTTACACAAGAAATGATGCAGAGGCTGGAACATCCAAAGTGGTGACAGGTCAGTTTTCTATCGCCAACTCAAGTGCATAAGTGTTATTTGATTCTGGAGCCACGCACTCCTTTATATCATTAGAGTTTGCTAGGAGGCTAGGTAGGGGCTTAGATAAGATGAACCGAACTTTCAGAATTTCACTTCCCTCAGGGGAGGTTTTACTGTCTAATTACTGGGTATGGCATATGTAGGTAATTATTTGCACTCGAGAACTGAGCATTAACCTAATCATCATTGATATGTATGACTACGATGTGATCTTGGGAACGGACTTTCTCGTGAAATACAATGCCATCATCGACTGCAAGAGGCGGAAAGTTACCTTTGAACCAATGGGATGCAAGAAGTTCTCTTATATGGGTATATCACTGAAGTAACCACAGACGAAAATCTCAGTGATGAGAGCTCATAAGCTGATATCCATTGGATGCGTAGCTTACTTAGCACACGTGGTGGACAAGACTCAAGAGATAGGAATAGGGCCCAAGAATGTACCGGTAGTTAAGGAATTTGTAGAGGTATTTCTAGAGGATCTTCTAGGACTTCTACCAGAGCGCGAGATTTCGATCGAGACCAAGCTATTACCAGGATCAACTCCTGTATCCAAGGCTCCGTACAGAATGGCCCCAGCAGAGCTTCAGGAACTCCAAATCCAACTAAAGGACCTATTGGATAAGGGTTTCATTCGACAATGTTTTTCACTTTTGGGACCACCTGTATTATTTGTAAAGAAGAAAGATGGAACACTAAGGATGTGCATCAACTACCAGGAGCTAAACAAGATTACGATCAAGAATAAGTATCCATTGCCACGCATTGATAATTTGTTTGATCAGTGCTGAGATGCAGTAATATTCTCCAAGATTGACCTACGTTCAGCATACCACCAATTGCGAATCAGGAGTGAGGATATACCTAAGACAGCCTTTTGAACATGATACGGACATTATGAGTTCCTCATTATGTCATTTGGACTTACTAACGTGCTAGTACCAAGTATTCGAGGAGTATTTGGATAAGTTTGTCATTGTATTTATCGATGACGTACTGATATACTCCAGGACAAAGGAGGAGCATGCAAAGCATCTGAGGACAGTATTGCGTGTGTTAAAAGAGCATCAGCTGTACGGCAAGTTCTCCAAGTGCCAGTTTTAGCTGGAAAAGGTGTATTTTCTAGGACATGTAGTCTTTAAGGAAGGAGTATCCATCGACCCAGCAAAGATTGAGGTGGTAAGTGCATGGTCAGCTCCAAAGAACTTAACTGAGATACGCAGCTTCTTAGGATTAACAGGGTATTACTGACGTTTTGTTGAAGGCTTTTCAAAGCCAGCCGCCCTACTCATAGTACTCACTAAGAAAGAGAAGAAGTTTGAGTGGACTAACAAATGTGAGCAGAGCTTTCAAGAGCTAAAACAGAGACTCACGAGTGCTCTAGTGCTAACCATCTTGGATGCCAGTCAGGGAAACTTTGTAATTTTCAATGATGAATCCAAGAGTGGATTAGGAGCTGTGTTGATGCAGAATGGTAAGGTAGTTGCATAAGCCTCGTGACAGCTGAAGGAGCACGAAAGGAACTACCTTACGCATGACTTAGAGCTAGCCGTAGTAGTTTTTGCACTAAAGATATGGAGACACTATCTCTATGGAGTCAAGTATGAAATTTACACATACCATAAGAGCCTTAAATACATTTTCATACAGAAAGAGTTAAAGATGAGGCAACGTAGGTGGCTCGAGCTGGTGAAAGACTACAACTGCAAGATCTTGTATCACCTAAGAAAGGCCAATAAAGTGGCTGATGCACTTAGTCGGAGGCACTCCACATCACTTATGGCCATCAGTGCCTTGCAGAGAGCTTTACAGAAGGATCTGTGCAGTAGTGAGATCGAGATTCTTTCAGGGAAATTATCCAAAATGACTCTCTAGTCGATACTCCTAGACGAGATCAAGGCTAGCCAAGAGCTCAATTCATCCCTAAACAAGCCAAGGAATGAGGCTAAGGAGGCTAAAAACTCAAGTTTTAAAGTCTCAGAAGGTGGCATACTCTATTACAAGGGTAGAATGTGTATGCCGAAGGAGGAAGAGCTCAGAAAGCAAATCCTCTCAGAGGCTCATGATGTCATATTCCCTACATCCAGGAGCTAATAAGTTGTATAAGGACCTGAAGGGAAGTTTTTGGTGGCCTGGAATGAAGAATGACGTAGCAGAATTCGTCGCCAAATGCCTTACATGTCAGAAAGTTAAGGCTGAACATCAACGTCCAATAGGAGAATTATAGAAAATCAAGCTACCTGAGTGGAAATGGGATCAGATTATGATGGATCTTGTTTTTAGACTGCCAAGGACATCCAGTAGAAATGATGGAGTCTGGGTGATTGTAGACCGACTGAAATCAGCCAGATTCCTAGCTATAAAGATCAGCTACTTGGTGGAACGACTAGTAGAAATTTACGTGGCTCAAATCGTAAGGTTGCATGGAGTGCCAAAATCGATTATCTCAGATCGTGACAGACGCTTTACCTCTAGATTTTGGTCGAGCGTACAAGCCGCGTTAGAATCCAAGTTAAAGTTTAGCACGATCTTCCACCCTCAGATCGATGGTCAGTCTAAGAGGACCATAGCGACACTGGAGGACATGCTGAGAGCATATGTCTTAGACTTCAAGGGAAACTGGGATTAGAAACTACCATTGATTGAGTTCTCATACAACAACAGCTACCATTCCGGGATGGCACTGTACGAGGCACTCTATGGAAGAAAGTGCAGATCCCTGGTTCACTAGCACGAGACTGGAGAGAAACATCTAGCCTGCACAGACTTCACCAAGGATACAATGGCTGACGTGAAGCTGATCAGAGAAAGATTGGATACAGCACACAGTCGTCAGAAGAGCTATGCAGACAAACACCGTAGACCTCTCGAGTTTCAAGTGGGAGACTTAGTCTTTCTCAAGGTGGCACCCATGAAGGGAGTGATGCACTTTGGAAAGAAAGGGAAGCTCAGTCCTAGGTATATAGGACCTTTCAAAATAATCGAGAAAGTTAGGAACGTAGCATACAGTTTAATGCTTACTCCCGAATTAGCTTCAGTGCATAACGTCTTCCACGTATTGATGCTAAAAAAGTACGTGCCAGATAGCTCACATATCCTAAGCCAGGAACCTGTTGAAGTTCACGCTGATCTTACCTACGAGGAGAAGCCCGTACAAATCCTAGCCAGAGAAGAGAAGGTGCTCAGAAATAAGGTTATTCTGTTAGTAAACGTTTTGTGGTGTAACCACAACATAGAAAAGGCTACGTGGGAACGGGAAGAGGACATGAAGAGAGACTTCCTAAACTTGTTCTAATTTTTGAGGACGAAAATTTTGTAAGGGGAATAGGTTGTAATGACCGCCCTGTATGTATAAACCTAATTACCATATAATGAGTAATTAAGTTAATAAATACAGTGTGAATTGCCAATTGAATGAATTAGACGAGAACGGACTCGTTTAATCACTATTCATATAGTGGAAAGGGGATACCGGCAAGTATAATCAGTTTGTCTCGTAAGACATGAAAATACTCGTGTGAGACACGCAGTATCGAGAAAACGGCCCAGACGGCCATATTTTGACACAAAACTGATGAAATAGTCGTCAGCATGCCTAGACCGATCATCTGAGTGAAATGGTGAAATTCCACATGATAAATATACCGTATTGAGGAAATAGTCAAGAAGACGTTCCTTGACCTAAAACGAGTATATTTATAGTTAGCAAGTCCATACTAGTTAATTGGGCATGAAATATGAGGTTTCATCAGAGAGATACGCAGTGTTGGGAAAGGGGTCAAGATGACCTATTCTTAGCCCGAAATTGATATATTTAGATTTAGAACGCCAAAACTGGTCAGTCTAACATAGAAGGTGATTTCTAGATCGGAATCACACAGATATCAAAAATTGCTCCAGATGACCTCAGATCGACATAAAACTGCTAAAAGTGAATTCAGCATGTCCAAATTAGGGAGGATAACCTGTGTCTGACATTTTGGGCGAAAAAGTTATATTATGCGCTCGCAGTGTTAGTACAGTATAAGACACAACCACAGTGTAGGAAATGAATAGTAAATAGTGATCAAGTGGGCCCACGGCATTTCAAACCAACCAAAAATGTTTACAAATGTCTAGAATGAAAATCGAAACCTGTAGACACAATTTCGGTTAAAATCTAGAAAACTACCAAAAAACAGCTAATTCCAAAAAGGAAAGATTTAGACTGCAACGAGAAGCTTTCATAGATGAATTTTTAGCCCTAGAAAAACCTTCACATGCAGCCAATTTCCAGCCAAACACAGCCCTTGAATCAAGCCACATGCTTGTGACAAATGGAATTAAAATAAGCAAAAGTTATGACACAACACTATTCCTTTCTCATGCTATTTAATGCACTACATTATTTCAACCTTACCCAATCTCTTTTTTGCTTTCCCTAGCTGAAACCCATGGATTTTCCAGCCCCTAAATGTAGAGAAAAATTTGTCCCAAGTTGGTCAATGAAGGCTAGGGTAGGGTGAATAACAAATTGCCAAGAAAGGACTAAAGGACTAGTGCTTTATCAACTTAATTAATGCAACTTTTGGCTCCTTCTTCCCCATGGTGTTCAAACACTTGATGGGCTGAATACATACAGATCTTTGTCCCTAATTTAGCCAAGTTTTGACTTAATTAAATTGGTTTAAAGCTAGTTAACCTCGCTTAGATTTTTCTTATAAATATATGCACACACCCTTGCCTTCCACTTCTTCTTTTTTAGCACCAAAAATCTCCCAACCAAAGCATTTCTTTTCCCATTTCTTCAGCCAAAAATCCACCACTTCTAGCCCCCCCAAACACAAAAATTTCTTCATCAAAAATTCACTCCAAGGCTTGCTCACAAAGGTGCTTAGGATTACACATCTCAAGGCTCATTTTGGTAAGGCCCTAGAACCAAAGTTTTTGGTGATTTTAGTTTTGTTGTGATTTGATTACTAAGAAAAGCCTTATGTTTTCCTTCCTAGCACAAGTCATCCCCTCGTCTTCTTGGTCCCCACAAGTTGGTCATGATCATCAACCCTTCACTTGGCTCAGTTTGTTCTAGTTCTAAGCAGACTAAGGTATAAACCAAAAAACCTTACCTTTTTATGGTTAGTTATTTCTAAGTTTTTGACCAAGAGATTTACGCGTATTTGTTTATGCAAATGGGTTGTAATAAGTTTATTTGAGCCCTTAGTTTCCATTTTTGAGTTTGTGGTTGTGTTTACGTATTTTTATGAATGGTTTGTGAATGTGAATGAGCTTGGACGTTTTTAGGGGGTTGGACACCAAATTTGTCCAGTTTTAGGGCCACAGTTTTGGCTAGTTTTCGATAGGATACATTCTATTTTTGAGGATTTGTAAAACACAAAACTTTAAGAAGATTTCGTTACGAGCATTTTTACATCAAATAGAGGTTGCCCAAAAATGACTCTAAGATAGGGTTTCAGAATGCTTTTCCGCCGGAGGTCAAAACTGGGGCCAAAATCCTGATTTACAGGGATGGCCTCGGGTTTTTGTAAAACTGACTCTTTTAGAAGCCGAACTGGACTTCGGTCAAAACATGAAAGTTTTAGATCACGTCGAACCTTGAGAATGACCTACATGAACTTCAAAAATTTGGTCGTTTCAAGCCTCAAACAGACACGTTTTTAAAAGTGCGCAAACTGGACATTTTTGGTAAAAACTGGGCATGAATATTAGCCATGGATTTTAGGGATTTTAGACCCCTTATATGGCAATCCAAGCTTCGAGATGTTCATAGAAGTTGTTCATCTCGTCGGGGACAAAAATTTTCATGCTTACCAATTTCACAAATAAAATCGTTTCGGACAAGTTTTATATGGTTTTTCGAAAAAGGGTTCAAAAACCCCCTTAACAAATGAACACCAAAATGTATTCCCCATTTTAAAAATGAAAAACGATTTTTGTAAAAACACCCCCACCTTCCAATAAGGTGGTATGGGGATGATTTTAAAGGATATTTATTGCCCAAAAATCTTGCAAAGGTTTTAGAACGTTTTCTTAAAAATGGTGGTGGTAGCCCGATGGGCTACTACACCAATGTACCAAGTAACTGGATAGATGATTAGCCCAACTAGTCCTAAGGTCCAACGCCAGGTAAATGGTTAGCGGATTAGCCGATTAACCAATTTGATACGCTAGGTAACCTGATAGGTTACACCAATGATACACAAGGTAACCCGATAGGTTATATAGCCCAATACGCAATGTAACTCAGTAGGGTACATAGTTAACAGCACGTGAGGTAACTAGTCAGTAGACTGGTCGGTCAACCAGTCAAAGATTGAGTTTGAACGAGATGGTGAGGAACAGTGATTTATTTTTCAAAAAGACAAATTGATCAGACATGATTAGAATTGTGTCCCCATATACCTAAGTAGAATAACCCATCGGTACCATATGACGAATTATAGTCACTAATGACCACAGTGACTTAAGAGCAAATATTAACGGTAACGTTTTATGGTTACAAGACGTCACTTGTAATTTGTAATGAGGCAAAGTGAAAACGGTTGGCAAACAAATAAGTACAACTCTGCCTACATTATGTACAAAAATGAGTTTAAATGGTTGTTTAACCTATGTTAAAATATGCCGTGTTTTTATGTTGGTTGCATGACATATAGGGGTTCATAATCACACAGATTAGTGAACTTTATAAGGTACCGATACATCCCTATCAGGGCACGACGGGGGATAAGCCCAGTTGAGCATAGGGCACATGATTACTAATACTCATAATCCATGTTTGGATTATCAGATAAAAAGTGTTAGACTAACGAGCCCCGTTGGGTCCGTAAGGAAGACAAGTATAAAGATAACGAGCCAAGCTGAACCCATGATCACAGTGAATCCGATGATCCGCGCATAATAGTATTGACACCAGGGCCCTTTAGATAAGACAAGATTAAGAATAAATGAAGCATAATTTGAGTATAATCGGTTCATGCATTGATCACGTTATGCCTTAATCTCAGTCGTGTATGTTCTTAGTTGCATGGTATGATACATGATGTGATTAAATGGGATGCATTTTATTATATACTATATAATAAGTTTCCCTGTGATATTATGATACTACTGTTAGTTTTAATTACGCCCTATGTATGGCATGTGTGTTTAAAGCATGTTTTGCAGACGAATATGCTGTACTTGCTGAGCATAAAGCTCATTGTGTGTGTTCATACTGTAGGTAAGAGACCTGCAAGCTAAACATTACTGGGTGATGATGGCGGTAGGGCGGATGTGAGGGTTAGGTTGTGGATACCACCGCTAGAGTATACTTCCACAAGTTATTTTGAGAGTCTACTTCATGGATAGTAATTTAATAATTTGGCATTTTGTGTATGTGTATGTTAACTCAAATTCTACTAAGATCTTTGAATGGTTTTAAGTATAAGTATATAGTACGTAATTTGGTAAACACACTATTCAACAAAAAAAAATTTCCTAAATTTTGGCTATTTACAAGTAATAGTTTTCAAATAAGATAAGTTAAGATAAGTCGTATTTTTGTAGAGGTCTGTGCCACCAGGGCATAGGTCCTTACATTGATCGCCTCCACTTTCGTAGGATCCACGGTGATTCCATCCTTGGAAACCACATGTCTTAGGAAATGTACTCTATCTAACCAAAATTCACACTTAGAGAATTTTGCATAGAGTTAGTGCTTCCTTATCGTCTACAGGATAGTCTGTAGGTGGTCTTCATGCTCCTTGTGAGTTTTTGAATATATAAGTATGTCATCGATAAACACAATTACAAACTTATCTAAAAATTCTTTAAAGACTCGATTCATCAGGTCCATGAATGCGGCTGGTGCATTTATCAACTCAAACGGCATTATAAGAAATTTGTAATGACCGTAACGGGTCTGAAATGCAGTCTTTGGGATGTCACTCTCCTTGATCTGTAGCTGATGATGTGCCGATCTTAAATTGATCTTGGAAAATACTATTGCACCTTTGAGTTGATCAAACAAGTCGTCAATTTTAGGTAACAGATACCTATTCTTAACAGTGACCTTGTTTAACTCCTAGTAGTCGATACACATGCAAAATGTACCATCCTTCTTCTTGACAAACAACACCAGAGCACCCCATGGGGAATAGCTCAGATGTATGAATCCCTTGTCAAGAAGCTCTTTCAGTTGCTCTTGCAGCTCCTTCAACTCAAAGGTGCCATCCGGTATGGCACCTTTGAAATAGATGCAGTTCCTAGCATCAGTTCAATCTCAAAAGAGATCTCTCGTTCTGGTAGTAGTCCTGGTAATTCTTCTGGGAAGACATCAAGAAACTCGTTTACAATAAGAACATCTTCAGGCTGAAGTTTATGTTCCTCCATCACATCCACTATGTATGCTAAATATCCAGCACAGCCGTTAGACATTAGCCTTCTTGCTTTCATCGAGTTGACCATCATCTTCCTCGATTTGTGTGATGAACCAACATATTCAAAGTCGTCTTCCTGGTCAGGTCGAAACATTATCTTTTGCTTCTGACAATCGATCGTGGCTTGGTACTTTCCTAAGAAATCCATTCCTAGGATTACATCATAATCAGCAAGCTCCATCATGATCAATTCTGCATACAACTCCATATTTGCCATAATTATTGGCACATGTGGCAACCAATAATTGGACATCAATACTTCTCCTGAGGATAGAGCCGTTCTAAAGGTCATACCCATGTTATCTTTTGGATATCCTATCTTGTTCGTAAATTCGTATGAAATAAATGAATGCGTAGCTCCAGAATCAAATAAAATAGACGCTAAATGATTAGCGACAAAAAGCTAACCTGTCACTACATTGGATGTCCAGGCTTCCGCATCCCCCTTTGTATAGACCATCACTCTAGCATCTGCATAAGGAAATCGCTCTGATCTTTCCTGTGTCTCAGAATGTAAAGGGCCTTCAATCTTTACTTGCATTGCATGGGCTTACGGATTTTGTTGTGGCTGGAAGTTTCCCTGCACATTTTGCCTATTCTCAGGACAGTTCTTGGCAAAATGGCTATCTTTCCTACACTGGAAACAGGCATTTGATTCAAGTCTGCATCGGCCTGGATGCCTTTTTCCACATATTACGCAGTCATGAACAACAGGTCCAGCATTATTGTTCAACCTCCGCTGCTGATTTCTGTTTCTAGAATTATTCTCCTTCCTTTTTCCTTGTGTGATGGACCCAATAATCTCAATAGAGTGACCTATGTTAAACTAGGGTTTTTCTAAGATTTTTGTGAAAAAGAATGTATAAAAATACTGTATTTGTAAATAAATAAATAATAGTGTAAATAGAAATAAATGAATGTTTTGGAGGATTTAAAATCTCTAAAAATAATTAAAGAATAAAGTTCATGATTAAGAAAGTGATTTCGGACCAAAACGCTCAAACTGGTGTGGTTTTGGTATCCGAAGGGTATAGATATAAAGAAATGGCAAGTAAAAAAAACAGTAAAATAAAATAAGTGTTTTAGGGTTTTTAAGAGTTTTTAGATTGAGTTAAATTGAACTGATAACACAGATGGTTTGAAAAGTCTTCTGGTGCACTCCCTGAGAAATTTCATCATTTTCGCAAAATGAGGATGTCATTTAGAAATCGAAAACCCCAAGAGATTACCTTAGGTAAACTAAGAACGGGGAAAAAGATGAAAAATTACAGTTTTGATTTTTAGACAAACCACAGTGAAATAAGGCAAACCGATCGTATGGACAGCCTCAGAAACTCGCCTATGCGATTTTGATGCAAAGTCATTTGGTTTGACTTTCGATCAAAAAGTTTGATCGAAATTAATGAGAGGAGTCAAAGATTGAATGTGAACCTTGAATGGATGTATGGATACATCAAGATCCAAGGGCTAGGGTTTAAAGTCAATTTGATCCAATGGTTAGGATGTAAAGTCAACACCAAAAAGTCAAAAATCAAACCAAGCAAATTCAAGAGACTTCTCGGGCTTATATGTGGCGAATTTTTAGAGGGAAATTAGAAAAAAAAAATTTGCTCTATTTTATTTAATTATAAAACAGCCCTTAAAGGTTTGGAAAATTACACAAAAAACTTGCAAAATGGTCCATAAAAGTATTACAAATTGGTCCCTCATTTTTGGCTTCAAATATGCACGGTTTTGGCAAGAAAGAAACCGGAAAAATTCTGGTTCTTCAGCCCCATAGCAACCGTGTATCCCTCCCCCAAAAACAGAAAAAAATTCTTCAAGTTTTCTTCAAGAAAGTGTGCAAAATTCATTCCCAAGTTCAAGAAAATCAAGAATGCAAGGTAAGTTTTCATTTTTGCATGATTTCCTCTTCTTTTTCCATGCAAAATCCATGTGGGATATGAGCAGTTTTAAAGGGAAAATTTTCAGTTTTGTTTGATGGAATTTTGCTTTAAAGAATGTTAATAGCATAAGGTTAAAATAAATAAGGAATCATGAGCATGAAAAATCAAGTTTAGGGCATTTTTATCAGTGAGCGATTTATGGAATGGAAAGATGAAATTTTTGATGTTAACTTGGTTGGTTTTTGGTGTTGAAAAGTATGTGGAAATGAAATGAAAGAAAGGAATGAAATGGAATTGAAAAACACAAATTCTTGTGTTTGGTTTCTTATGAAATCCGTGCGATATTTAGGAGAGATGGGAAACTTTGTGTTGATGGAATTGGATTGTAAAAATGGTGTTAACATGTAGAGGAAACAAATTATTGTGTAACTTTTGTGTAAAATTAGGTTTGTGGTATAGTACGTAGTGGGTTAGAATAGGATATATGGTTTTTAGGTGTTTCCTAAACGCCGAGAACCTAAAATTTTAGCAGAAATGCTGCCAAAATTTTATAACGGTATGAAGGGCATTTTAGGAAAAGAGGGGTAAAATAAGGGTCGAGATTTGAAAACCCGAGCCCTTCGGGGACCAAAGTGTAGGAAAATAAACCGGTAGAAACGTATCAGAGTGGCGCAGCGGAACAATAAAAAAATTTTAGATCGTTAAATATCTCATGATGCCATATACAATAAATCAACAACAATTAAAACTCATACCTCAAGGACGCCAATATGCAGGAGGAGAATGACCGGAGGCTTCAACCAACTAGCCTTCTCTACTATTCTTCAATTCCCGAATGGCTGAGTGTGTGGGCACTCTGAACCTCGATCGGTATGCTAGCACTGCTAGTCTTCTTCCGACCACCCAGATCTCTAAAGAACTTTATTGTCACGATGAGCTGTGCAACAATAAGCCTGCTCACCTGAGAGTCTGTGGTCTCTGAGAACTGGAGTGGCAGGACCTCTATTTATAGACCTGCATGAGGTGATTCTCTGAATTCGAATTGGACTAGGAAAAGATTTTCTCCCTTATCCAAACCAAAAAATCCAAATTTTCCAAGGGAGAATCTCCACAATTAAATTCGGTTTTCCTAGGACAAATCCAATCCAAATCTAAACAAGATTTTAACTAGAATTTTATCTCCCTTTTTCAACCAAAAAATCCGAAATCTTTAGGAGAAAATCTTCTCCAAATTTTCGGCCACTTTTAGGATAAGGAAGAATCAAAATTCCATTAGGATTTTTCAAGCTAAATCTCATCTCAACCTTATCCAAAAATAAGCGAATTTCCTAGGATAAAGCCTCCAAAATTTAGGCCACTTTTAGGGAGGGAGAGAATCCAAATTCAACTAGGATTGAAACTTGAATTTTCCCTTGAATCTTATCTACAAAAACCGAATTTTCCATTGAGGATTATCCTCAAAAAATTCGCCCACTTTTGTTAGGATTTGGATTCAAAATTCAAGTAGGATTCTAACAAGATTATCATCTCCAAATCCAACTCAAATTCAAATTTCAAACCTTGTGGATTTTCCACAACAAATTCGAATCCTACTTGGACTGTGATTTAAAATTTGAATTTCAAATTTCAAATTCAAATTTCAAATTCAAATTTCAAATTTAAATTTCAAATTCAAATTTCAAATTCGAATTTCAAATTCAAATTTCAAATTCAAATTTCAAATTCAAAATTCAAATTTCAAATTTCAAATTTCAAATTTCAAATTTCAAATTCCACAAAAACGGTTGTATTTCATATTCTTGTTCTCATGGATAATTTTCTACAACTCCAATCCAATCTCAAATAAAATCATGGTAACTTTATTTGGAGTTCGAATAATTGTGTACTCTATTATCCAAAACAAAATCTGAATCCAACCGGAGAGAATCTTGTCTACCATCCTAATCCTGTGTCATCACCATCCATGCATAATAAACTAGCCAATAGCATACACAAATCAATTTGCCAATCGTTAAGGAATTATGTGGAGCTAGTAGAGGGACTGATTGGACATATATAATCGGGCTCCCATGATTCCATATGATCATCATTCTGTACCGAACAACTCAATCATATGATCACTAATTTCAGAGTCACACCACTATAAACCTGAAATTGAACTCCCAATTATATACCGTATTACGTAAGCCTGTGACGAGCTACCATCCAATGACCTTGTCATATATGCAAAACCCTCATATGATATCCATGATCAGCCTTAGGTCAAAGTCCGTTTAATCCTACTGATCAGGCTATCTTAAAGTTCCATTATACTACCGAATTAAGAAAATGATTATTCACCATATGTGAATAAGAAATCATCTGCCCAGCAGACGACCCAAGGCCTTGTCCATTTTCACATTCAGTATAATGCCTTTAAGAGGATACCTTTAACTCCTCAGAGTTATGATTCCGATATCTGCAAACAGACCCTTCATCGTATACAAGTCATGCACCCAACGAACCGGTCTATAAGCTTACTACCTCTGAGACGCTTTAGCCATTGGAACATCAAAGTACACAAGTCATATACATGAAGTAGTTCATTTACTCAGGATTAAGGTTATTGCACAATGAACGTCAAAAGCAGATTGATCCACTCATAGCGGACTACGTAGATCAATCACGCTTTAGTCCCGGTCTAATATGTCACCACCGAGCAACATATCCATGTCTCCACTTGGGAGTCCAGCTCCAGACAGTCAAGACAGACCGTCCCCTCCAAGGCTTTAGACAACATAATAGTCTTAACATGAGTTAGATGCTTGGTCTAACCCCATAGACTACAGACCATAGTTTAGACTGCTAACTTTAGAACATTGTCTTCTCGCATACAAAAGTCCATTGCATGCAACGTTCTAACAGTTTTAACACAAGCAGTCAGTGAGCCATATTTGCTTACATTTACTTTAACATGTAAATAAGATGAGGACAGATAGCAATGTAATGAATAACCTCTATGTATAATTTTATTATCCAGTTCAAAATGAATACATCAAAATGTCTCTAATACTTAGGGCATTTCCTAACAATCTCCCACTTGCCCTAAGCCAGTAGATGTGCCATGTTACGCATCCCCATCGCCTCTACATGCCTCTCAAAGCTTCTAGCTACCAAAGTCTTAGTAAAGGGATCAGCGATGTTGTCCTCGGACGCGATCTTACATACATCAACTTGTCCTGTCTCCACATGCCCTCTAATAATATGATATCTCCGATCGATGTGCTTGGTCCTCTTGTGGTGCCGAGATTCCCTTGTGTTGGCAATAGCCCCTGTATTATCACAGTAAAGTGTGATAGGCTTGTCAACACCCGGAATGACCTCAAGGTCTCTAAAGAACTTGCGGAGCCAAACCGCTTCTTTAGATGCCTCAGCCGCAGCCACATACTCAGCCTCCATAGTAGAGTCAGCTGTGCAGCCCTGCTTCACGCTCCTCCACACAATGGCGCCTCCTCCGAGTAAAAACACTGATCCAGATGTCGATTTCCTCGAATCCTTACAAGTCTGGAAGTCTGAGTCCGTGTATCCTACGGGTGTTAGGTCCCCTCCAGAATACACTAGCATATAATCCCTCGTTCTCTTAAGATACTTGAGTATATGCTTTACTGCTTGCCAGTGCTTGGTTCCAGGATTCGCTTGATATCGACTCACCATACCTACTGCAAAACATATGTCCGGGCGAGTGCAAAGCATAGCGTACATAAGGCTACCCACAGTGGATGCATAAGGGACCTTACTCATACGCTCTCTTTCTTCCGATGTCTTGGGACAGTCATCTAATGAAAGAGTTAAACCGGCAATAGAAGGTTGTGAGCCTTTCTTTGCCTCTAGCATTGCATATTTGTCAATTATTTTATCTATGTATGAAGCTTGGGATAATGCTATCATTTTGTTCTTTCGATCTCTGAAGAGACGAATGCCTAGAACATAATTAGCTTCTCCCAAGTCCTTCATGTCAAACTGTTGGTGTAACCAAAGCTTGACCGATGATAAATTACCTACATCATTCCCAATGAGTAGTATATCATCGACATAGAGTATCAGAAAGACCACTTTTCCATCCTTAATACGTTTATAAACACAAGGTTCATCAACGTTCTGCTCAAAACCAAATGTCTTAATCGCTTGATCAAACCTCTGGTTCCATGAGCGGGATGCCTGCTTTAATCCATAAATGGATCTAAGCAACTTGCAGACTTTCCTATCTTGGCCTTTTGCTACGAACCCTTCGGGCTGTATCATATAGATACACTCTTCAAGATGGCCATTCAAGAATGCCGTCTTGACATCCATTTGCCAGATCTCGTAATCGAGAGCCGCAGCAATGGACAGAAGAATACGGATAGACTTCAGCATAGCAACAGGCGAAAAAGTTTCCTCGTAATCGATTCCAGCCTTTTGCGTGTATCCCTTTCCAACCAGTCTAGCTTTGAAAGTTTCCACTCTCCCTTCCGCATCCTTCTTTCTTTTGTAGACCCATTTGCATCCAATGGGTTTTATCCCATCCGGCAAATCTACAAGTTCCCAAACAGAGTTGGATTTCATAGAATCCATCTCACTGTTCATAGCCTGTTTCCAAGATCTAGAATCAACATCCTTTATAGCTTCATCATATGTGACCGGATCTTCCTCATGCTCATGAGCCTCGGCCTGGTATACCTCAGCATCATACATAAAGAAATTAGGTTTCTTAGAAACCCTCCCACTACGACGAGGCACCCTAAATTGTTGATCGTCTGCAGGTCTTTCACTGGAACTTGGACTTGCGTCCAAGACCGAAATCTGTGGAGCAGTTCTTTCACACGATAACTCCTCTAGCACCACTTTGCTTCGAGGTTTAAAGTCATTCATGTGACTTTCCTCCAAGAATGTCGCATGGGTTGAGACAATGACCTTTTGTTCCTTCGGGTTATAGAACAGACCTCCTTTAGTTCCCTTTGGATACCCTACAAACATGCACAATTCTGATCCTGGTTCCAACTTCTTCGCATCCCCATCCAGTACATGTGCTGGGCAGCCCCATATTCTCATATGTCCAAGGGAGGGCTTCCTGCCACGCCACAATTCATACGGAGTTCTAGGAATTGATTTTCTCGGAACCTAGTTCAGAATATAGCACGCCGTTTGTAAAGCATGTCCCCAAAATGATAATGGCAGCGTTGAGTAACTCATCATGGACCGTACCATGTCCAATAAGGTCCTGTTTCCCCTTTCGGCTACACCATTCTGTTGTGGAGTACCAGGTGCAGTCAATTGGGATAATATCCCATTCTCTACAAGATGTCCTAGAAATTCATTGGAGAGGTATTCGCCACCTCGATCAGATCGAAGTGTCTTTATGGATTTATCCAATTGCTTTTCCACTTCCGCACGATACTCTTTGAACTTGTCAAAGGTTTCGCTCTTGCGGTGCATCAGATACACATATCCATACCTCGAGTAATCATCTATGAAAGAGACATAGTACTCGAACCCTCCTCGTGCTGTGACGTTCATGGGGCCACATACGTCAGTGTGCACAATTTCTAAGAGCTCCTGTGCCCTTGTACCCTTAGCTCCAAAAGACCTCTTAGTCATCTTACCCTCTAGACAAGACTCACATTGGGGAAGTCGTACCTCCTCCAGAGATTCCAGAGGACCGTCTTTCACCAATCTTTGAATCCTATCCTGATTAATATGACCAAGTCTTAAATGCCAAAGATACGCCTTGTTAGAGTGAGAAACTTTCAACCTTTTAGAGTTATCAATTAATTCAGTGTCAAGCAGTGAGTACATCTTTGGTCTGATCAAATATAGGTTTCCATCCATCCATCCAGAACAGATAAAAGACTTATTTCTACGAATATCAACTCTTTTACTAAAAGAAACTGAATAAGAATCCTTTATTAAACAAGCTACCGATATAAGGTTCCTCCTAAAATTAGGAACATAAAAACAGTCTTTCAATAAAATAAACCTAAATTGATCAAAATAAAGATGAACGTCTCCCACTGCCTCAGCCACCACAAAGCTACCATCTCCAGTCCGCAACGAGAGGCTCCTATCATGTAGACTTCTTGTTTCCACGAACCCCTGCATAGAAACACAAACATGATTAGTGGCGCCCGAATCAATGACCCATGTGTCTTTCGATTCTTCCACCAAACACGCTTCTAAGTAATGAAGTTCCTTACCTTCCTTGCCCTTGGAGGCTAGGAATTCCCGGCAAGCCTTCTTGAAGTGACCTACCTTCCCACAATGGAAGCATTTGGACTTTTTAGGGTCCTTTGGCTTCTTGTTCTTCTTCTTCTTCTTCCCATCCGAGACAGGAGGATTAGAAGAACTGGAAGCCACTTACTTCTTATTTGGCCTCTTCCTCTTCCGTGAGGGATTGGAAGATTCCGCCAAATTGGCCTCTCCTTTAGGTCGGACCACATCCTCATCCCTGATCATCCGCTCATAAGCCTGTAGTTGCTTCATGAGCTCGGTTAGTCCTAACTCCTTTGTCGCCAGATTGTATGCGGCCTTAAACCCCACAAAATCTTTAGACAGAGTCTTGAACACCATCTCGATCTGGGTGTTATAGTCCAACTCAGCACCATTCTCGACAGCCTCAGCGAAGAATCCCATTAGAGTGATCATATGGTCCTTCACCGGAGTACCCGCCTTTTGCTTGGAGTTCATAATGCTGGTGATAGCGGACTGTCGAGCCAATTTTTCTTGGCCTCCGAACATGTCCTCCAGATTATCCATGATCTCCCCAGCAACTTGATAAGTCTCATGCTGCTTTTGTAAAGCACTCGTCATGCTAGCAAGGATGTAGCATCGAGCTATTTCATTGGATTCTCTCCAACGATTATAGGCAACCGGGACCTCCTCAAGTGGTGTGTCAGGTTTGGGCCCAGGTGGGCATGGTTCGTCCAGTACGAACTTGTGTCTCTCGCAGCTGAGAACTATTAATAGATTTCTTTTCCAATCTTTATAATTGTCGCCATTCAACTTATTTTCAGTAAGTATTGAAATGAGGGGTGTCGGTGACATTTTGAACTGAAATAAAATTATACTAGACATCATTACAAAGCCCAAGCAAATATACAGATAATTTAGCAAATAAAAACATACAAGTATGTTCCTACATGAAACTTGAAAAAACATGTAGCATTGCAACGGTAATTCTCAGCACCTATTGCCCCAAGCCACCGAGGGGTGGTCATGAGAACAAATAGCCGGAACATGGACCCCGTCCAATTAATATATGTTACCTTAAATCCTCCAAGGTTAAGACATATATTAATAACCGCTTATTTGGCCACCAGTTTAGTTAACAGAGCTTCTAGGGAAGGTTAATAACTAAACGAGTCTTGAGTGTATAACCATTGTTTACGTAGCCCGATCCACGTCCTACCAAGCCACCGAGGGGTGGTCATGAATAGGATCGTACCCGAACACGTTTTCCACATAGGAGATCCAATCTAGTATACCGGCGGCGGTAAACACCTACCGAGGGGTGTGGTCAGGTCAGAACTGACGTGAGGCGTTACCATGCTTTCACATATGGATCAACAATGGAGGCCGTGGGTTTTGTTTGAAACCCTCTCCCACTCAATATTTTGAAAAACATGCAAGTTTTGACAAATTATGTATGATCAATATAGTATGAGCGGCACTCACCTATCCTATATGACATGTTATCAAATATGCATACAAAACATCCATCAATACATATTTATACATCCATGACATATCACAGAAAAATAATTGACAGAATAACCAAGCCATGGTTCCATCCTAGAACAAAGAAAATAAAGATTACAAAATTCCATCCAAAGCATTCTTTGGGTCTTGAATTTTGTTCCGTCTTCTTGTATCCATCTTTATGTAGCCTCTCCATTTATTTCTCATCCTAAGAATTATTTAAAATTTAAATCTCCCAAAAATTTAAATTTCAAATTCAAATTCCAAATTCGAATTTCAAATTTAAATTTCAAATTTGAATTTTAAACAATTTTAAAACATCATGTGTAATAATATGTAATTTCAAAAATTTCAAAATTTTTAATTACATATTTTTAAACATGATTTAAAATTAAATCTCAAATTTAAAAATCAAAATTTTCTGATTTTTTGGACCGTCGGACCGCCGCCCCCGTAGGCGGCAGCCGCCGTGGGCAGCCACCAACCCCGGAGGGGCTGGCAGCCCACGGCCGCCCCTTGTGCAGCCCTGCCGGGCTGCAGGCCAAGCCTGCAGCGCCAGGCTGCTCGCCCAGGCTGGGTGCAGCAGCCGGCAGGCTGCAGGCAGCGCCTGCAGCCAGTGGCTGCACGCCCAGGCTGCGGCCAGCCTTGGGCAGGCTGCGCCACCCTCGGCTGCAGGCAGAGCCTGCGGCCGTGGGTGGTGTGGGCCTGCACAGGGGCTGCCGCAGCCCCTTCCTGCCCGAGGGCAGGGGCTGCAGCCCCACCAAGGCCCGTCGGCCTATCCCGAGGGGTCGTGTCTCGATTTTCGTGCCATATTCCAATATACCTATTAGGATCTCCAAAAATTAATTTGAATCCCAATTAAATTGAAATTTTCCACACAATCAAAAATTTCAATCTTTAAATTAAATTTAACTTTTGGGAAAAATAAATTACGGTCTTCAATCTTCAATCTCCTCCAAGAATAATTACATAAAAAATTCTAAACCGTTTCCGGTGTACAAAAATTCTAACCATAAATATTCTAAGAGACAAAAATTAAAATCCATGGGAAAAACACAGTGTTAATAAACTGCTCCCATGGTTACATAAAAAAAATTCCTAGATACAATTTTTCTAAATTCTAAGGAACCATAACCGGTATAAACAAGCATGCTTATAATAATTCAAAAAATTAAAATAACCACATACTTTATACATAATACATGATAACAACATAAAGGAACCCTAGAATGCCACTCTCTAAATATCAAATCCATACATAAATAAAAAGACTAAGTAATTGTCTAATTTATGTACATGGCATAGTCATGAGATGGCTCTGATACCAATTGTAGGAAAATAAACCGGTAGAAACGTATCAGAGTGGTGCAGCGGAACAATAAAAAAATTTTAGATCGTTAAATATCTCATGATGCCATATACAATAAATCAACAACAATTAAAACTCATACCTCAAGGACGCCAATATGCAGGAGGAGAATTACCGGAGGCTTCAACCAACTAGCCTTCTCTACTATTCTCCAATTCCCGAATGGCTGAGTGTGTGGGCACTCTGAACCTCGATCGGTATGCTAGCACTGCTAGTCTTCTTCCGACCACCCAGATCTCTAAAGAACTTTATTGTCACGATGAGCTGTGCAACAATAAGCCTGCTCACCTGAGAGTCTGTGGTCTCTGAGAACTGGAGTGGCAGGACCTCTATTTATAGACCTGCATGAGGTGATTCTCTGAATTCGAATTGGACTAGGAAAAGATTTTCTCCCTTATCCAAACCAAAAAATCCAAATTTTCCAAGGGAGAATCTCCACAATTAAATTCGGTTTTCCTAGGACAAATCCAATCCAAATCTAAACAAGATTTTAACTAGAATTTTATCTCCCTTTTTCAACCAAAAAATCCGAAATCTTTAGGAGAAAATCTTCTCCAAATTTTCGGCCACTTTTAGGATAAGGAAGAATCAAAATTCCATTAGGATTTTTCAAGCTAAATCTCATCTCAACCTTATCCAAAAATAACCGAATTTCCTAGGATAAAGCCTCCAAAATTTCGGCCACTTTTAGGGAGGGAGAGAATCCAAATTCAACTAGGATTGAAACTTGAATTTTCCCTTGAATCTTATCTACAAAAACCGAATTTTCCATTGAGGATTATCCTCAAAAAATTCGCCCACTTTTGTTGGGATTTGGATTCAAAATTCAAGTAGGATTCTAACAAGATTATCCTCTCCAAATCCAACTCAAATTCGAATTTCAAACCTTGTGGATTTTCCACAACAAATTCGAATCCTACTTGGACTGTGATTTAAAATTTGAATTTCAAATTTCAAATTCAAATTTCAAATTCAAATTTCAAATTTCAAATTCAAATTTTCAAATTCGAATTTCAAATTCAAATTTCAAATTCAAATTTCAAATTCAAAATTCAAAATTCAAATTTCAAAATTCAAATTTCAAATTTCAAAATTCAAATTTCAAATTCCACAAAAACGGTTGTATTTCATATTCTTGTTCTCATGGATAATTTTCTACAACTCCAATCCAATCTCAAATAAAATCATGGCAACTTTATTTGGAGTTCGAATAATTGTGTACTCTATTATCCAAAACAAAATCTGAATCCAACCGGAGAGAATCTTGTCTACCATCCTAATCCTGTGTCATCACCATCCATGCATAATAAACTAGCCAATAGCATACACAAATCAATTTGCCAATCGTTAAGGAATTATGTGGAGCTAGTAGAGGGACTGATTGGACATATATAATCGGGCTCCCGTGATTCCATATGATCATCATTCTGTACCGAACAACTCAATCATATGATCACTAATTTCAGAGTCACACCACTATAAACCTGAAACTGAACTCCCAATTATATACCGTATTACGTAAGCCTGTGACGAGCTACCATCCAATGACCTTGTCATATATGCAAAACCCTCATATGATATCCATGATCAGCCTTAGGTCAAAGTCCGTTTAATCCTACTGATCAGGCTATCTTAAAGTTCCATTATACTACCGAATTAAGAAAATGATTATTCACCATATGTGAATAAGAAATCATCCGCCCAGCAGACGACCCAAGGCCTTGTCCATTTTCACATTCAGTATAATGCCTTTAGAAGGATACCTTTAACTCCTCAGAGCTATGATTCCGATATCTGCAAACAGACCCTTCATCGTATACAAGTCATGCACCCAACGAACCGGTTTATAAGCTTACTACCTCTGAGACGCTTTAGCCATTGGAACATCAAAGTACATAAGTCATATACACGAAGTAGTTCATTTACTCAGGATTAAGGTTATTGCACAATGAACGTCAAAAGCAGATTGATCCACTCATAGCGGACTACGTAGATCAATCACGCTTTAGTCCCGGTCTAATATGTCACCACCGAGCAACATATCCATGTCTCTACTTGGGAGTCCAGCTCCAGACAGTCAAGACAGACCATCCCCTCCAAGGCTTTAGACAACATAATAGTCTTAACATGAGTTAGATGCTCGGTCTAACCCCATAGACTACAGACCATAGTTTAGACTGCTAACTTTAGAACATTGTCTTCTCGCATACAAAAGTCCATTGCATGCAACGTTCTAACAGTTTTAACACAAGCAGTCAGTGAGCCATATTTGCTTACATTTACTTTAACATGTAAATAAGATGAGGACAGATAGCAATGTAATGAATAACCTCTATGTATAATTTTATTATCCAGTTCAAAATGAATACATCAAAATGTCTCTAATACTTAGGACATTTCCTAACACATTGCTCGAGGAAGGGCATTGGACGATTTTCAAAGTAGTGTAATGTCCATTTGAGGTCCCGAACAGTTAGAAAAATGAAAAATGACCCCGAGGGTCGTAATAGCACCACCCGTGGGTCGGGTGAATATTAACCCGAACATTTCGGCAAGAAATGCCGTAAAAGCTCGGTAAGACCTAAGAAAAACTATTTTATGATTTTTGGGATTAGAAAACCCAATTAAAACGTAAAAATAAAAATTTTACGATCTAAGGTCCCGATAGGGGCAAAATGGTCATTTCGACCGAAAATTTTAGAAAGGTTAAAAGAAAAGCGTTGAACCCCCTAAAAGGTCATTTTATGACTTTTGGGCTTAGAAAAGTCAGTTTAAATAGTAAAATAAAATGTTCACAGTCTAGGTCAAAGTTACTATTCATGGTCAAAATTACTATTCATCATTTTGATCAAAATTTCTGAAATGTTCGGAAAATATTGTTAGAGCTCTAGCAGAGCCTAAATAGGATTTTAAAGGTCAAAATTTAAATTTAAGTCTAAGAAATGGAGAAAAATCTCACTAGGAGCAAAACAGTAATTTTACCCAAAGTTTGGGGCAAGATGGTAATTTTACAAAAAGGTTCCAGAAAGGTCTCAATAGGATTGTTCATGCTTTAAATGCTATCCTAAGGATTTAGTTAAGTTTTTAAAAGCCAAAGTTTAGATTTTAGTAAAACGAAAGCTATTTAATAAAATGTAATTAACCGACGACCTTATTGACTATAGGAAACCCGACCAAAGACGGGCACAGGAGTTCAAAGGACTCGAGAAAGCTTACCTTAGTACAAACACTATAAGTATAGATATTTACATGTCTACTCATGAATTGACTTACTATAGAATTATGTTTATATATAAGTTATAGATGTTGTGACGAATTCATCTAACATGTTCATAAAGTTAGAAAAACATGAAAAGCTAAAGTATAGAAAGATAAATGTAAACAAGATAGCAGGAATGAAAATGAAAGGTTGGCATATCAGCCTCCCCAGTGTGAGGTTTAAAAATAACCTCCACCCCAGTGTGTGGTGCTACCACAAGAATAAGGTAGTTAATGGCTTAATGTGCTACCCCAAGTGTGGTAGTGTAAAGATTGACCTTAGGGTTGATTGGTGGGTCGTTGCCCCTTTCCTCCATTGGTCTGTGCACATTAAGTACATCCAACCATGGGTCCACAAGTGAAAGATAAAGAAAGAAAAGAAAAGAAAAGAAAGAAAGGAAAAAGATAAAATAGAAAGAACGAAGAAATCATAAGAATAGAAAATAGACACACTTAACAGACTAACCTTAAGTGTTAGGCATAAATCTTGTTTTATCTGTATGTTTGTACTTACTGAGCTCTAGCTCACGAGGCTGTTCGTGATGTAGATAACAAAGGTAAACAACCTGCATTATGAAGAGAGAGTAAAAAGGACTAGCAGGTAGATTCCCACAGTGTCATGGACAGGTTGTGGATCCGCTTCGCAAATCATCCACTGTGAAAAGAGTGTAGTATAAGAATGTATGTATGAATGTATAAAGACAAGACAAGTGTGTTATGTATAGAAGTGAAGTAAGTTTAAAAGTATACTTATGTAATAAAGTATGTTTATATTACTATGTATTTTCAAGAATACAAGATCGTAAGTATTTTATAAAAAAAAAATTAACGGTTTTTCAAATACAAATCTTTTAAAGAAAAGCAAGTTAAGTAAGAGGAACTAAAGAGCAAAGAAAGAAAGAAAGAAAGAGAGTGGGTGACTCGAGCTAGTCGAGTGGCCCACAAGAGTTGGTACCAGAGCGAGCGGTTCTTCCACCGATCTTCCATGACATACCTGTATCTGCACATGCTCAGTCCAAGTAAGTTAGTCTTTAGATGATTATTACATTGTTATGAGCACTAAACCATGTTGCTATTGTTTGTAATAGGTTACACAACAATATGGATCATATACAAGCTAGCAAACTCAAGAAACCGATTTCGCCATTATACTAGCCAATATACAAGCTCGGCTAGATGCACAAGAGAGACAAAACCAGAGATTACAAGAACTGTTTGAATAGAGAAACGTTGAACAAGCAAATCCCCCTCCACCTCAAGCACCAGTACCCGAACCACAGCCAGTCGTAGAGCCGGTTGTACCCTTAGTACCAACTGCACCAGAAGTAGCTTTGGGTGCCCAACCCGTGATTAATCAGGAACCTTTGTATGAGAGGTTTAGGATAATGAAACCACTAGAGTTTGAGGAGTCTATGGATCCCTTAGAGGTGGAAGAGTGGTTAGCTTCACTGCAGACCATTTTTGAATTTAGGAACCCTGCAGACCAGGAAAAGGTCCTATGCACTTCCTGCATGCTAAAGAAGGATATGTGATACTAGTGGGAGACAGTCAAAATGTGGAGAGATACTAGAAAGATGACCTAGAACGACTTCCTAGAGGAGTTTAATAGGAAGTTTTTCAACCTGGGCACTCTTAGAGCTCAGTAGAGAGAGTTTGACGATCTAAGGCAAGGTAATATGATAGTGACCGAGGCCTGCCGCAAATTTGACAGACTGGCCTGATTATGTCCATACCTGGTACCCACAGAAGGAGAACGGGTATGGAAGATGATTAATATGTTTTGACCAGGCATACCCACAATTGTGGAGAGTGGTGAGACCCCAAAAAATGCAGCAGCAGACTGTGTGAGTAGAGCCATGAGGGCAGAACATCATCTGGGTCGAGCAAAAGAAGAAAGAACGAAAGCATAGGAAGAGAAAAAGAAGGAAAAAGACCTTGTGAAGCAGACTCAGAAGAATAACCAAGCAGGCCAGAGTAGTAGGCCTAACCAAGGGATGAAGCTTGGTCAGAAGAATAATCAAAATCAGACAATTTAGAGATAAAGAAGGGTGTGAACTTTATGTATGTCGTATGCCTACTTTTTTTGAAACATTTCCGGTTGTTTTGGTAGACGGAAACGGAATTGTTAGAGCCGATGTTCCTTTAAGAAGGGCAGAATCGAAATATAGTGTTGAACAAGTAGGTGTAACTATTGAATTCTATGGTGGTGGACTCAATGGAGTCAGTTATAGTGATCCTGCTATTGTAAAAAAATATGCTAGACGTGCTTAATTGGGTGAAATTTTTGAATTAGATAGTGCTACTTTGAAATCCGATGGTGTTTTTTGTAGCAGTCCGAGGGGTTGGTTTACTTTTGGACATGCTTCGTTTGCTCTGCTCTTCTTCTTCGGACACATTTGGCATGGTGCTAGAACATTGTTCAGGGATGTTTTTGCTGGTATTGACCCGTATTTGGATGCTCAAGTGGAATTTGGAGCATTCCAAAAAATTGGCGATCAAACTACAAGAAGGCAAGTAGTCTAATACAAATACAATATTATTTTGGTATTTTTTGTCTTTAGTTTTGTAATTTGATATATACTACCGGGTAAATCTTGATTTGAATCGTTGTCTTTTCTTTGACACTTGTCTTGTTCCCTCTTTATTCGGGAGACGATCTCAAATAAACAAGTATGGAAGCTATAATTGTAAACCACGATCGAATGTATGGAAGCATTGGTTTATACATTCTTCTTAGTCTCAACTCTAGGAATAATTTTTTTTTGCTATCTTTTTTCGAGACCTGCCTAAAGTTCTAACTAAAAAGATAAAATGATTTTTCATTATTTCAATTGAAGCAATGAGCCTCCCAATATTCAATATTGTGAGGTTCATTGCTTTAACTAATCTCCGTGTTCCTTGAATGGATCTCTTAGTTGTTGAGAGGGTTGCCCAAAAGCAGTATATAAGGCGTACCCAGTAAATACTGTAATTAAGTAATCGTTTCTTGCTAATATCAGTTTCCAATTTCCAATCAATGATGAGCAGATCTATAGGGCATACACGAACACATACTTCACAAGCAATACATTTATCAAATTCAAAATGGATTTGACCGCGAAAACGCTCCATGGCGATTACCTTTTCATAAGGATATTGAATAGTTATGGGTAAACGATTTACATGGGATAAGGTAATCATAAAACTCTGACTTATGTATCTTCCAGCTCGTACTGTTTGTTGACCATAATTCATGAACCCGGTTATCATAGGGAACATATCGTAAATATATATGAATAATTTTATGTTTGTTTATTTCTCTTGTTTGATCCAAGTTGAGAATATAGGATATGCTGTTCTTTTACAGTGAAAAGAGTTGGGAAGAAGTTGTTAATAATAGATTACTGAGAGAAATAGGTAAAAGAAATTTCCAACCAAGATTCAATAGCTGGTCCATTCTTAGCCTAGGTAACCCAAATGAAAATTGGAGTCAAAATGCTCGAAACACTCAACAGAGACAAGGGCCCAAAGTTATACAAAATCGATAACCATGCCCAAAGTGTGGAAAGATGCATAGGGGTGAGTGTAAATTTGGGACTACTGCATGCTACATATGCGGCAAAGAAGGACATTATGCTAGGACCTGTACATCTAACCAACAGAATTAACTCGGACCCTTCCAGCCTCGACAAATTGGTTAAGTCCATGTCGTATAAGGATCCTCCACTTCAAAAGGGCATCAAGAGATTACACCAAAGACAAAGGCGCACCTTCTAGCCTACACCAAAGAAGATGTAGAGGCAGGCACTTCCAACGTAGTGATAGGTCAGCTTCTTATTGCTTAAAGCCCTGCACATGTTTTATTTGACTCAGGTGCATCACATTCATTTGCCTCGTATTACTTCATAGAAAGAATTAAATATGCTAAGGATAAAATTGACAAGTATTTAAGACAATCTTGCCATCTGGTGAGGTATTACTGTTTGATTACTGGTTACATCATGTGTCGGTAATTATTGCTAATAGAGAATTATACATCGACCTAGTCATACTAGAATTAGTTGACTACGATGTTATCCTTGGAATGGATTTCCTTGGAAAGTATGGTGCAATAATTGACTGTCAACGGCAAAAAGTGGTGTTCCAGTCTAGAGGAGAAGATTAGTTTGATGATAAAGGGCATTCTCAGAAATTGTCAAATATGCTGATCAGTTCTATGAGAACAAGGAAGCTAATATCTAGTGGCTATACTGGATATTTAGCTTATGTCACAGACGCAACCAAAGAGGTAAAACTTCAACCTAAAGATGTGCCTGTGATAAATGAATTTGTAGAAGTGTTTCCAGAAGAATTGCCAGGGCTTCCCCCAGATAGAGAAATCACTTTTAAGATAGAGCTGCTACTTGGAGTGTCTCTAATTTCCAAGGCTCAGTATAGAATGGCTCTAGCAGAGCTTAAGGAATTACAAGCTCAGCTGAAGGAGTTGTTAGAGAAGGGTTTTATTTAACCTAGTTTTTTTCCATGGGGAGCTCAAGTCCTCTTCGTGAAGAAAAGGGACAGCACCGTAAGGATATGTATAGATTACCGCGAGCTCAATAAAGTTACGATTAAGAACAAGTATCCACTGCTAAGGATCGATGATTTTGTGACAATCGGGAAATTCAGGCATTCTCAGAAAAAAATGTACAAATGTATGTATATAACAATTTATACTATTTAAATAGTGAAATGAATGTATTTGTATTGTTTAGAATGTATTAAAATGTTCTAACAATACTGACGAGTAAGAATTCAGTGTTGATAAAATTCACTGAATTGAAATGGGTGGAACGGTGCCAAAAATGGCATTGAAAACCCTAACCGATGCATTATGGTGCACTAAAAGATGAAAAACTTCCGGGATTGATTTTGATCAAACGGAAGCAGTATAAGTTGATCCGACTGCACTAGAGACCTCAGGAACCCGCCGGGACGATTTTAGGAAAATTTTGACTCAAACCGATACCGGTCAAAAAGTAGTCGAATTAATGTGAATAGTAAAGTCAAAGTCAAAATTTTACTTTGCATTTATGACATCATAAAGCTAAATTATTAAATGTATTAAATTTGGTAGTTGGTGGCATTAATGGCCAAGATTGATTTACTTTTTGATCTAAACGCTAAGATTTGGCCTAAATTAGCCAAATTAATTTTGTGAAAAATTTGGAAAGAAATGGCTTGAAAGGTGTTGAATTCTCATTGGTTGGAAGCCAAATTAATTGGTTTCCTTTGCCACTTAAGTCGGCAAAATTTGGAACAAAAGGGCCGAAGCATTTCAAAGCCAAAACAAAGAAGAAAAAAAATTTTCTAAGTGTTTAAGAGGGCAAGCCGTGAGTAACCAACAGGAACTAAGCCAAATATTCAAGTGTTCTTCACAAAAGTGGTATCAAACACTTCATTGAAGTCAAGGGAAGCAAGAAACCAAGGTAACCATCTTTGGTTTGCAATTTTTCTTGGTTTTTCATTGAAAAATCCGTGCGTTGAATGGTGTGAAGGATGAAAAATTTTAGGTTGGTTTTGGTTGATTTGGTCCTTGGGTTTTGTTAAGGGTGTGATTAGAAGAAAAACCATGCATTTTGTTTAAAGAAAAACAAAGTTTTGGTTGGTTTTTTAATGGTAAAACCGTGGGTTACCTAGTGTGTTTGATGGTGAATTGTTGTTGGTTAAATGTTGTAATGCTTTAAATCATGTTTTGGTTAAATGTAAAGCATGATTTGTATGGTTATAAAGCTTGAAAAAATTTTGGTATCAAATAACCCTAATATGGCCGTGGGTTGTAATTAGGGTTTGGTGAATATTTTTGCATGATTAACTTGATGATTGGATAGTTAAAATCATGCATTTAATTATGAAAATGATGGTTATGTGATTGAAAGCATGAAACAAAAATTTGGTGCATGTTTTACCTAAAATGGTTGTGGGGTATGAATGACTAAAAACCCTAAGAATAGTGTTGTAAAATGCATGGAAATTGGCTTGAAAATGTGCTAGGTAATGACATTGGAATAGCCTAAAATTTGGTTGAAAGATTGAAAATTTTTGGCTAGGTTTTGGATAGGAAAACCCTGGCTAAAACTAAGGGCAAAATTGAAAGAATTTTATGGAATGTGGTTCAAAATGTGAATTGGAAATTTTGTGAGCTTTTATGTAAAAGTTTGGGAAACTTTTACATAAAATAGGCTTGTGGTATAGTACGTGGTAGGTACATATGGTTCGAGGCGTACCTAACGCTGGTATCCTTAAATTTACGCCGAAATGCTGTTGAAATTTCGAAAACGGCATTTGGGGTAAAAAGGAAATAAAAAATAAAAGTTTAGGGTCGGGTCGGAAACCCGAGTCCCTAAAGGGAAATTGAATAAGGAAAACCTAAGGAGTGGTTCATGAATAGTAACCCATCCCCTTAAAAATATAAAACGCGAGTAAAACTGAAAAACCGACCCCGAGGGGGGGCGTTTTTGGGAAACAAAGAAAAGGTTCGAGTCGGGTACAGAAAATTTGAGCCTCGGAGACTAGATCGAGAAAGTCTAGATGAACGTTTTAAATACTAGTAAAACGTCCATTTGAGGCTCCGAAACGATAGAAAATCACTAAACCGATATAAGGGTCGGAATAGTACTTCCCGAGGGTCGGGAAGGTGAAAAATGGAAATAAAATAGAAATGAACCCGGTAATGAATAGAAAAGAATCAGAAAAGTTCCTGAGAGTCAAAAGTGCGGTCTGGATCAAGAAAATTCCAGCAGGGGCATAATTGTAATTTTATCAAAATATAGGGGTAAAATCGTAATTTTGTAAAAGTTGAGAAAAATGGAGAAAATTATAAATAAAGCCTTAAAAGTTATAAATAGGTTTTATTTAAGCTTTTAATAAAAAAAATAAAAGCTATAAATGGAAATGAAATTAACAAACAAGGAAATGAAATTAACAAACAAGGTTTTGTGTGTAGGATCCCGAAATCGACCCACAAGGAGAACGATTAAAGATCCAGAAAGGAAAAGGAGAGGAAACGGATAAGGTAAGTTCAGACATTTACCTGTCTGCAACATGTAGCATTATTATTGCTAACTTTGATGTACTAACTATAAGTTAGGTACATATGTGCTACGGGCACTATTATAGAGTAGAGAGAGAGGAGAAATGTGCTACGGGCACTATTGAGAATGGGACACATAATAAATTGTGCTTCGAGTACTAGAGTGAGGTTAATGAAACTCACTCACCTAAAATTAAAATGTGAACCATTCCTAACCACGGGGCAATATGAAGTCACCGGGTTAGAACATTAAAAAAGTAGGTAATGAAACCACTTTTGGCGTACCAGCCTTCCGTACAGCGAGGTAAAATTTTACCTTCGGGGCTATGATGATGAGATTAAGGCTGTGGAGGTCAACACTAATGTACCGCTCCCAGTCATGTGCACTAAAATGGTACTGCCAACCTGAGCTCAAAACTAGAACATAAATAAAGATAATTACCTAAAACTGAAACTATGCCATAATTGAGCATAAGACAGTTTCGTGAAAGTACTAACACCGTGGTTGATATACTGTTGACATACTGTGTTGTAGTCAAAGTTACTATTTATGATGAATAGTAGTCAAAGTTACTATTTATGATGAATAGTAGGTAATGAAACCACTTTTGGCGTACCAGCCTTCCGTACAGAGAGGTAAAATTTTACCTTCGGGGCTATGATGATGAGATTAAGGCTGTGGAGGTCAGCACTAATGTACCGCTCCCAGTCACGTACAACTTTGCCTTCGGGGCTATGATGATGAGATTAAGGCTATGGAGGTCAGCACTAATGTATCACTCCCAGTCATGCGCACTAAAATGGTACTGCCAACCTGAGCTCAAAACCAGAACATAAATAAAAATAATTACCTAAAATTGAAACTATGCCATAATTGAGCATAAGACAGTTTCGTGAAAGTACTAACACCGTGGTTGATTTACTGTAGACATACTGTGTTGTAGTCAAAGTTACTATTTATGATGAATAGTGATCAAAGTTACTATTTATGATAAATAGTACTATTCATAGAAATTCTATTTCTTGCATGTTTGAACTTACTGAGCCTGGAGCTCACCATTTTGCTTATGTTGTAGGTAAGCGACCAGCTCAGTAGCTTTGTATGGCTGGATGGCGGACGGGATAGCGAGTGTCAAATGGGATAGGAGGCTAAGGGATATGGTCCTGCCAGAGTCTTTCTGCTGAGCGATAACAGAGAAAGGAAAAAAAAAAGGGGAAACAGTTCTTTTGTAAATATATATATTTTACGAAAGTACTGTATTATGTAAATTACTTTGTACTTGCAAACAAAGTAAATAGTGGATGATGTTTCATATGATGTTTAAAAAAAAATTTCCCCAAAAACGTCATGTTTTACAAGAGAGATAGATTAGCCAGCGACCCATGAGAGTACAATCTATTGCAGTTAGCGATAAGGCTTAACTGTAATAGTATTGTATGATCTCTACGAAGGGCGGGCCGCCACAGATTTATTCGATCAGCTCAAGGGAGCCACGATCTTCTCAAAGATTGACCTTCGATCTGGTTATGACCAATTAAAGATTAAGGAAGAGGACATACCAAAGATCGCATTTCAAACACGGTACGAGCACTACAAATTCCTCGTTATGCCTTTTGGATTGACGAACGCCCCAGCTGCTTTTATGGATCTAATGAATCGAGTATTTAAGGAATATTTGGACAAGTTTGTCATTGTATTTATCGATGACATCCTTATTTACTTGAAGAATCAAAAGGAACATGAAGAGTATCTCCGGACTGCATTACGCACTCTGAAGGAGCACTAATTGTATGCCAAGTTTTTGAAGTGTGAATTTTGGTTAGATAAAGTCCATTTCTTAGGACATGTCGTCTCCAAAGATGGCATTTCAGTAGACCCAGTAAAGATAGAAGCAGTCAGTAAATGGTCTCTTCCGAAAAATGTGACTGAGATCCGGAGTTCCCTAGGATTGGCAGGATACTACCGCAGATTTGTAGAGGGATTTTCAAGACTAGCTACCCCTCTTATGGCTTTCACCCAAAAGGAGAAGAAATTTGAATGGACAAAGAAGTGTAAAGAGAGTTTCCAAGAACTAAAGAATCGGCTGACTAGTGCTCCAATTCTTACAATCCCTAAGGATAAGGGAGAATTTGATATTTATAGTGATGCAGCTAGGACGGGACTAGGAGCTATCTTCATATAAGAAGGAAAGGTGATAGTTTATGCATCTTGCCAACTCAAAGAGCATGAAAAGAATTACCCAACTCACGATCTAGAGTTAGTAGCCGTCGTGTTTGTGCTCAAGATAGGACAGCATTATTTATATGGAGCTTAGGGTAGGATCTTCACAGACCATCAGAGCTTAAAGTATTTCTTCACCCAGAAAGAGCTCAATATGAGACAAAGGAGATGGTTAGAATTGGTAAAAGACTATGACTGTGAAATTTTGTATCATCCCGGCAAGGCGAATAGAGTAGCAGACGCGTTGAGTCGCAAGTCGATCATGCCAGAACAAGTAGCCATCGATAAGCTACCTAAACCGCTGCAATGCAAAATTTACTCCTTAGGAGTGGAATTAGTTACAGGAAAGTTGGCAGTAATGCAATTAAAGCCAACAATCCTAGAAGAAATTAAGGAAGCTCACGAGCTAGATAATGTTCTTAGAAGAATTAAAGAAGAAGCTTCCAAGAAGGAAAAGCCAGAATTCCACCTCTTCGATGATGGAATACTACTCTTTCAAGGATGAATTTGTGTACCAGACAAGGAGGATTTAAAGAAAAGATGTACTAAGACCTGAAGCAGCACTTTTGGTGGAGAAAGATGAAGAATGACATTGTTAAACATGTCAATAGTTGTTAAACATGTCAGTAGTTGTTTAACATGTCAGAGAATCAAAGCTAAGCATCAACGGCCAGCAGGTGAGTGACAGCCGTTGGAGATCCCAGAATGGAAATGGGAATGGGAACATGTGACTATGGATTTCATGGTAGGATTACTAAGGACAAGTGAAGGATTTGATGTGATATGGGTGGTGGTAGTTCGATTGACCAAGTCCACCTACTTTATACCTGTAAAGATGACGTACACGTTGGAGAAATTGGCAGAATTGTACATTACCAACATTATGAGATTACATGGAATACCAATAACGATAGTGTCAAATCATGATAGTCGGTTCACGTCTAACTTCTGGAAAAGTGTACAAGAAGCGATGGGCTCAGAATTAAGATTCAGCACTACATTTCACCCCAGACTAATGGATAGTCTGAGCGTACAATCTAAACGCTGGAAGACATGCTTCGAGCATGTGTACGAGATTTCAAAGGAGAATGGAATAAGAAATTACCATTGATTGAATTCTCCTACAACAATAGTTATCAAGCCTCTATTGGAATGGCTCCTTACGAAGCATTATATGGTAGGAAATGCTGATGTCCTATCCATTGGTACGATCTGAGGGAGAAAGAACTGTATAAGATTGAATTTATTCAGGAGACGATTGATGCAGTCAAGAAGATCCAACAGAGAATGAAAACTGTGCAGAGTCGTCAAAAGAGTTATGCAGACAAAAGACGAAGACTCCTAAAATTCAATGAAGGGGACTTTATGTTCCTAAATATAGCACCAATGAAAGGCGTCACACGATTTAGAAAGAAAGGAAAGCTAAGTCCAAGATATATAGGGCCTTTTCTGATTATTAGCCGAGTTGGAAAGGTAGCCTATAAGATAGCACTGCTACCAGAATTATCTTTAGTACATAATGTCTTTCATGTGTTAATGCTGAGAAAATACATATCAGACCCTTCACATGTTCTCGACTATGAGCCAATTCAAGTTCGAGAAGACTTATCCTATAAAGAGTAACCTGTACAAATACTTGCTCGAGAAGAGAAAATGTTGAAAAACAAAAGTATTCCACGGGTGAAAGTCCTATGGAGAAATCATAGCGTAGAAGAGGCCACGTGAGAAAGAGAAGAAGAAATGAGAGAAAAGTACCCTTACTTATTCTAATTTTCAAGAACAAAAATTTTTAAGGAGGGGTGATTGTGACGGACCAAAGAATCTCAGTATAGTGACCTAGGTTAAACTAGGGTTTTTCTAAGATTTTTGTGAAAAAGAATGTATAAGAACACTGTATTTGTAAATAAACAAATAATAGTGTTAATAGAAATAAACGAATGTTTTGGAGGATTTAAAATCTCCACAAATAATTAAAGAATAAATTTCATTATTAAGAAAGTGATTTCAGACCAAAACGCTCAAAATGGAGTGGTTTTTGTATCCGAAGGGTATAGATATAAAGAAATGGCAATTCAAAGAAAAAGAAAAATAAAATAAGTGTTTTAGGGTTTTTAAAAATTTCTAGATTGAGTTAAATTTAAATGATAGCACGGATGGTTAGAAAAGTCCTCCGGTGCACAGATGGTTAGAATAAAATGCATGAAATTTTGATGGATTAGGTTAGTTTTTGTGTTGTAATGAACATGTATTAATGTGGAAAATTGAATAATGAAAAATGAAGTTTTGAAACAAAAATTTTGTTTAGTATTTTCTTAAGAAAACTATGTATAGGTTAATGGGTAAAAAGATTTGTAATGGTGTGATATGTTATGGAATGAAACAAGGTGGAATTTGTGGTTTAAACCGGGTCTAAAAATGAGAAAGAACGAATTAAAATCCCGTTAGAAATGCTTAGGATTAAACGGAAAATTTTACGCAAAAAAGTTTGTAACTTTTGCGTAAAATTAGGTTTGTAGTATATTACGTGGTAGATTAGAATAGGATAGATGATTTTGAGGCATTTCCTAAACGCCGGAAACCTAAAATTTTAGCAGAAATGCTGTCAAAATTTTTATAATAGCACGAAGGGCATTTTAGGAAACAAGGGGTAAAATAAGAGTCGGGATTTGAAAACCTGAGCCCTTCGGGAACCTAAGCTCGAGGAAGGGCATTGGATGATTTTCAAACTAGTGAAATGTCCATTTGAGGTCTCGAACGGTTAGAAAAACAAAAAACGACCCCGAGGGTCGGAATAGTACCACCTGAGGGTCGGTGAATAGTAACCCAAACATTTCGGCAAGAAATGTCGTAAAAGCTCGGTAAGGCCTAAGAAAAACTATTTCATGATTTTTGAGACTAGAAAACTCAGTTAAAACGTAAAAATGAAAATTTTACAGTCTAAGGTCTCAATAAGGGTAAAATGGTCATTTCGACCGAAAATTTTAAAAAAGTCAAAAGAGAAGCATTGAACCCCCTAGAAGGTCATTTTATGACTTTTGGGCTTAGAAAAGTCAGTTTAAGTAGTAAAATAAAAAGTTCACAGTCTAGGTCAAAGTTACTATTTACAATGAATAGTACTATTTATGGTCAAAGTTACTATTTATCATTTTGATCAAAATTTGTGAAATGTTCGGAAAAGATCGTTGGAGCCCCAACAGAGCCTAAATAGGATTTTAAATATCAAAATTTAAATTTAAGTCTTAGAGACAGAGAAAAATCCCACTAGGGGCAAAATAGTAATTTTGTCAAAAGTTTGGGGCAAGATGATAATTTTATAAAAAGGTTCCAGAAACGTCTCAATAGGATTGTTCAGGCTTTAAATGTTGTCCTAAAGCCTTAGCTAAGTTTTTAAAAGCCAAAGTTCAGATTTTAGTAATACGAAAGCTATTTAATAAAATATAATTAACCGATGACCTTATTGACTATAGAAAACTCGATCGGAGACGGGTACAGGAGTTCAAAGGATTCAAGAAAGCTTACCTTACCACAAACACTATAAGTACAGATATTTACATATCTACTCACAAACTGACTTACTATAGAATTATGTTTATATATAAGTTATATATGTTGTGACGAATTCATCTAACATGTTCCCAAAGTTAGAAAAACATGAAAAGCTAAAGTAAAGAAAAATAAATGTAAGCAAGATAATAAGACTAAAAATGTAAGGTTGGCGCACCAGCCTCCCCAGTGTGAGGTTTAAGAATAGCGTCTAACCCAGTGTGTGGTGCTACTGCAAGAATAAGGTAGTTGATAGCTTAATGTACTACCCCAAGTGTGGTAGTGTAAAGATTGACCTTGGGGTTGATTGGTGGGTCGCTCCCCCTTTCCTCCCTTGGTTTACACGCATTAGGTACGTCTAACCACGGGCCCACAAATGAAAGATAAAGAAAGAAAAGATAAGAAAAGAAAAAGAAAAGAAAAGAAAAAGAAAAGAAAAGAAAGAAAGGAAAAAGATAGAATAAAAAGAACAAAGAAATCATAAGAACAGAAAATTGACACACACAACAGACTAACCTTAAGTGTTAGGCATAAATCATGTTTTATCTGTATGTTTGTGCTTACTGAACTCTAACTCATGAGTCTGTTTGTGATGTAGATAACAAAGGTAAACAACCTGCATTATGAAGAGAGAGCAAAAAGGACTGGCAGACAGATTCCCACAATGTCATGGATGGGTTGTGGATCCGCTTCACAAATCATCCGCTGTGAAAAGAGTGTAGTATAAGAATGTATGTATGAACATATAAAGACAAGACAAGTGTGTTATATATAGAAGTGAAGTAAGTTTAAAGGTATACTTATATAATAAAGTATGTTTATATTACGAAGTATTTTAAAGAAAACAAGACCGCAAGTATTTTATAAAAAAAAATTCATGATTTTTCAAATACAAATCTTTTAAAGAAAAGCAAGTTAAGTAAGAGGAACTAAAGAGTAAAGAAAGAAAGAAAGAAAGAAAGAAAGAAAGAGACTGGATGACTCGAGCTAGTTGGGTGGCCCACACCTTATGACTGTTGGCCAGAAGTGCTTGATTGTCCAGCCTTCGTGTTTTGATTCTGTTTGCTTCCCTGTCTGACCTGGGATCTAGCTTGTGCGGCTTTGCCCAAGACTTTCTCCTTCTTCTTGGCATCCCAGATCTTTTCCTTTTCCTCCTTTTGTCGAGCTAAGTGATACCCAGCCCTTAACGCTCGACTTACATAGTCAAACACAGTAGTGGATGGTGTTAACCCACTGTTTACCAGTACTGAGATTTTAGGTCGAAACACTCCTAGCATCTGAATCTTCTCTCTCTCCGTGGAGACAACATATTGACATAGGTGGGATAACTGGTCGAACTTCTGATAGACTTCAATAATTGTCATGTCTCCCTGTTTCAATTCTACAAACTCCCTCTGTTAGGGTCGCAGCAACGTAGGGTTGTAGTATATTTGGTTAAATTCCTTTAAGAAATCTAACCATGACATTGTAAACACGTTCTTTCTAGCTTGACCGTGTCCCACCAAAACCTTGCACCTTTCTTCAACACAAAAGTTGCACACATGATCCTTTCTTGGTCATTTAAATTCATGAATTCCATGATCATGTGAAGTGAGGACAACCGTTCCTCTGCTTCTAATGGGTTAGTGGAACCCTCGAATTTTGGCAGCTTCATCCATCAAAATCATTCGTATAGTGGTTCCTGGTTAACTTGGGGTGGTGGTTGGGGTTCTACTACTATCTCGGGCACGAATGGCGGCACTTCTGGTTCAGGTGTAGCCATATGGGAGGTTTGGCCTTCATCTTGGCCTTGCCTCTGCTCTATTTGCTCTATTCTTTGTCTTAGCTCAGCATTTGCTTTCATCTGAGCTTTTAACATAGCTTGCAATTCATCTATTTTCTCAGAAAGGACTGGATGCCTTCTCATGTTTCTCAAGTTACATGGATTCACCATCTTTATCTACTGCCTATAATCGCATGAAAATCAGTTGTTAGATTTTCGACGAACATATTTTTACAATATAAGTAAAAATAGTTATGATCATCATATAATTTCAGACATCTCATCATTTTGAACATCAACATTTTCATGTCATTTCATTTCAAAATTTTCATAAACACATCAACTCGAAGGCTCTTTTTCAAAATGGCCATTCGATATAGTCATACATATACATATATAGATATATACATTTATACATCTTATATGTTTTTACATCTAGTCCCCTGGTTGAGGTTGGTCCAAAACTGGCAGAAATTCCTCTGGATCCTCGTTATCCTCATCTGTACCATTTTCAGACTCGGATGGCGTCGATCCTCCAGTGGGACTTGCACCCTCTTGTCGCCTTGATGGGCCGACCTCATGGTCATTAGTCATAGGTCGCTTACCATAAAGACGATCTAGCATGGCCTTATGCAATAGCTATTCACGCCTCTTGCACACCATGCACTCCATAATTAGTTCTTCCTCTACCTTAGCTACCGTAACTATAAATTCATGTAGCGTAGTAGGATATAATGGGGTTACCCTTTGTCATAGATCTATAGTAAGCCCCTTCCAAAAGATGTCACAGAAATCCTTGTCAGTGAGGTCGGACATCGGGCATCTCCTCACTACGTTCTCCTCAAACCGTAGTGCATAAGTGAAGATAGTATCACTCAGCAGCATCTGGAGTCTCTCAGCTCAGAGAACAAACTTTCTCACATCTATATACCTGGGCATAGTAGGTGGCGGAGTCACTACCCTGCTCTTCGGAGGGTCTAGAACAGGTAATGTTGGACTCTTTGGTGGAAACTACAGTATCATAATATGTCTGAACTCAGCCCAATCGAGTCCCAATAGCATTTCCTAATCGCAATACTCCCAGTACATCTGTGCATCCTCACGGAAAGTGCCAACTACTAACTGGACCCAGCAGTCCTCATCAATGTCGCACTGGTGCATGATTGTCTCTACATCATGCAGCCAATCTCGGGTAAAGATCCCCTTTTGACCTCCCTCAAATGTGGGTGGATGACTACCTCTGAAGGCATGTATAGCTCACACCGATACTCTGGATCCTACATGAGCTCGTCCTCCAACCACTAGAATATCTATAGCGACTGGTGGATGAACAATCGGTCGAGGAGGTGGTGTTTGTATCTGTGACAGCCCACCCTACGTAGGGTTAAATAGTACTATTACAGTCAGCTATTGTTGCCAACTGCGATTGACTGTAACCACTTGGGTCATCGGTAACTTACTTTTAACTTGCATTCAACTTAAACTAATACCACTTGTGACGGCTGGTATCTTACTTTTAACTTATTTCCTTTAACATACTTATTTTAACTTCCCATTTGAATGCAAAAATTGGGGATAAATTTTTTTTTCTTTAAACTTGCAAATTATATTATCATAAAACATTTACTATAGTAAACAATTTACTTTCTCATAACTTGATATACATCATAAAAAATCATTTCAACATTCTTTTCATTACTCTTTTAAACAGCTTAGCGGAAGACTAATAGCAGTACCATAACCCTTACCCAGTCCCTTGGCACATGCAGATCTCGTTTGTCATCCATCACTTGTCTTATCGTCATGCAGGATGCTTACCTACAACATAAACAAACTTGTGAGTGACAGGCTCAGTAAGTTTAAACATACATTTATGACATATAATAATTCACACCCTGTAGGACAAAGTAATTCTGATGCTTACTGTAGCATCGAAACATTGCATAACATATATCATACATTACTTAGCATTCATACTTATCGTACATAACCTGGTCAACATACTTATACATATCTGAACATACTTTACATCATAATCCTACTTCTTACTTAGCATCGTAAACAACTTAATGTATTTTATACATACTTAACATCATGAATATACTTTTGTACTTATCATGCTTTAATCTCATGAACATGCTTTCAGTACTTATCATACTTTAATCTTATGAACATGCTTTCATACTTGAACCTCGTGAACTTACTGTAACGTCGTGAACATACTTAACATACTTGGCATCATGAACTTGCTTTTATACTTAACATACTTGAAACATTGTAGTCATACTTGTGTATACTTGAACATCGTAAACATAGCATACTTAACGTATGCTACACATTGTAAACATAACATATATATCATACTTATTATCGTGAAAATACTTTCACATTTTACATAATAAATATATTTGTCATGCTGAATTGCATAAACATCGTAAATGTACTTAAGCATCGTAAATTATACTTATGGATGCTTAAATATCCTTAACGTCATAAACATACTTTCATATATATAAACATTGCATACACATATCATTCATGACTTAAACATTCATATTTAAACATAACATACATATTTAACATCATATAGAGCATACTTAGCATAGTATGATTGATTTATGCATATCAACTTATGCTAATAGTTATAACATATCATATATATAACACGAACATTAGTCACGTTATACTTACTTATTACCATAAATAGTACTATTTATTATAAATAGTAACTTTATAACGTTATGCTTGCTTAACATTCATCCTTAAACGTATTTAACATCATTCATACCATATCAGACAGAACATACATGATACCAACTATGGCATCAGAACATTAATGCAACATATATCATATATTACTTCAAATTTCATACTCAATGTACATAACATTAAAACGTACTTGTACATACTTTATATCATAACCATACTTGACATATTTCACATCATGAACTTACTTGCATTCTTGACATGCTTTAAACATACTTAATATCCTAAACATACTTTCGTGCTTAACATACTTTTAATAAATTTTAACATCTTGAACAAAATTTCATGCTTATCATCGTAAAAATATCATAATTTAAACTTAACATACTTAACGTACGTAACATCGTAAACATACTTAATATGTTTAACATCATGAACATATCATATTTTAAACATAGCATATTTAATGTATGCTTGAACATCGTAACATCACATGTTTAACATCCTTAATATCACGAACAAACTTCCACATTTAACATCATGAATATACTTATCATACTTAAATACGTAAAACTTGTAAATATACTTAAGCATCGTAAATACACTTACATATGCTTAAACATCCTTAACTTCCAACATAACATGGATCATTAATATAATAAATAACATGCATTGCTTTTACATTACTATTCATAATGAATAGTAACTCTAACCATGAACAGTATTGTCGATTGTGAACAGTACCGTTGACCGTGAACAATAACTTTGACTGCATCGGTATTCGTAATGTTAGTATGTCTTATGCTCGTTTATGGACTGCACATTTTTTTTCTTGAGTCTTTATCTTCCATTACGTTCTGGTTTTACGCCCCATGTTTGGTCGTACCATAATGCACACATAACTGAGAAGGACTCTGGGGAGCGACCCACTGGCCAATCCTCTACAGTCTACATAACATTAGACTTCCAAACTCGGGACGTACCACCATCGGTTTGGGAGTCATAGCATAACTGATCATGAGAAACTTCCATACCCGGGACATATCACCATCGGTGTGGAAGCCATATCATAACTGAACATGGAAAACCTCTACCTGTGTGGGAGGCCAGTATGCCAAAGTGGTTCATTACCATCTTTCATGTGGTTCCTAACCAGTTGCATTATCATTGCCTCCTTGGTCTGGAACACTTATTACATTTCTTTATTTACTTGTGGGTACTGTATTTCACATGTTAGTGCGAATATAGCACCTTGGTACATACTCTACATGTCATACATATCATATAAACATATTATGTAATTTCATGTTACAGACATTTAAAATGTCTAAACTTACAAAATATAACACATACACATAAACATATCAAGTCAACTTATATTTGACTTAGACGTCACATATAGTTTATAACATGACTTTCATAATATTCATATCATAGTATCTTGACACTAAAATTGCACATAGAACACATAAACATGGCCAGTCCATTTATGTTGCAGACATAGAAATATTTAAACTTACATGCTGCATATAGAACACATAACACATAAAGATGTCGAGTAAGTTCATATTGTAGACAATTAAGTGTTCGAACTTACTACATATAACACTTAAACATAGAAGTCAATTCATGTTTGACTTAGACCTAACACATAAACATCCAACGTTTAAAGCTTCAGTCTTATTATCTTGCTGATTCTTGCCTTTCCTTACTATCTTTCATATGGTTCCGACCAGGTGGCATTATCATTGCCTCCATGGTCTGAAACACTTCTCATGTCTTTCTTTCATTATGTGTATTTTATTAAATACACCTTTGTGCATATAACACCTTACATATATATACTTTGTATTTCATACATAACATATAAACACATTACGTAAATTCATGTAACAGACACTAAAATGTCTGAACTTACTACATAAAACACGTAGATATAAATATGTCAAGTCAATTTACATTTGACTTAGACATGACACATAGTTCATAACATAGCAGTTGTTAGCCACACTTTGGTGCATATAGCACTCACACATATAACTTTCATATAACATGTAAACATAGACATAACATGTCAATTTATATTGTAGTTAACTAAATGCTTGAACTTGCAACATATAACACATAAAAGTCTATATATGTTGCAGACATAGAAATATTTAAAACTTACCACATATGACACTTAGACATAATAGTTTATTCATGTTGCAGTCAATTAAATGTTTGAACTTACTGATACTTCTGCTCGTATCTCCTTTCTTGCCTTTTTGGTCTGCAGACGTCCCTTCATCGCGTCTGTATCGGAATCCTATAATCGAAATAATCACGGTTATTTTCATTACTTTGATCATAAATAAAGCTTAATAAAACGTAAAAATTCTACGTTTCACTTCCCAATCATGAATTAGGGGTCTAATATCCCATTTATAATTTTTCCCTCAACTTCTGTCAAAATTTACGATAAATAGTAATTTTAATGTGAATAGTAACTTTGACTAATGATCATACGTTCATTTAAGTACTTTCCTTGTTTTAAAATCTTGAACTTGACCTTAAAATCTTAATTGAACCCATCTGTCACTTTTCCGCTAACTTTTGAAAAAAAAAAAAAAAAAACCTTTATAGCCTGAACTTTTGGCAAAATTACCATTTTACCCCTAACATGATTTTTCTCACTTAAACTTTACTTTTGGCCTTTAAAATCCTCATTCGAGTCTTTGAATCATATTTGAAGCTCTAATGGTTCATTTTGACTATTTCCCAATTCTTTGGCAAAATTTACCGTTTTGCCCCTAACGGAGTTTTCTTACTTTTCTTCGACTTAAAACTTGATTTTGGCTTTAAGCATTTTATTTAAACTATTCTAAGACTCTAACAGTCCTCTCTGAGCATTTCGGAAATGTTGGTCAAAATGACCATGAATAGTAACTTTGACCGTGAATAGTCACATATTTATGTAAATAGTACCTTTACCCTGATCGTGAATCTTGTCATTTTAATACTTAAACTGGATTTTCTAAGTCCAAAAATCATAAAACGATGAACTTAAAGGCTTAACGACCCCTTTTAGACCTTTCTAAAATTTTTGGTCAAAATGACTATTTTACCCCTGACAGGCCTTTGGGTTATAAAATCTTTACTTTAACTTTTTAATAGGATTTTCTAAACCTAAAAGTCATAAATTCATCTTTTTTAGGTCTTAACAAATTTTTACAGCACTAATTGTTATAATTTTTGTAATTATTTCACATCCAACCCTCGGGTGGTACTACTCCGACTCTTGGTCATTAATCCTCTTTTTCGGGCCTAGGTTACCAAAGGGGCTCAGGTTTCCATCCCGACCACATTTTTACCCCTCATTTCCTAAAATACCCCTTTGTGCTGTTTTTGAAATTTCGGCAGTATTTCCACTTAATTTTTAGGTTCTCGGCGTTTAGGAAACGCCTCGAAAACCATCTAATCTAATTCTATTCTACCACGTACTATATCAGAGGCCTATATTTTTATGTAAAATTCAACTTTTACGTAAAAATCTTTACATTTTTCACATTTTCTTATTTGACTTTTTTTTCATACACATAATCCATTTTTCTTACAATTTCACACGTAAAAGTACACAATTAATATACAATCATTTCGAAACATAAATTTCAGGAATGGAGGGACAACAATCACTACCGGAATCATCCCACTGGCGATCGAACGAACCGTTCGGTCTCACACGAACAAACTTTATTTCACCATTCTGCACTTTTGAAATTCCGTCTTGCAATTCTGACGCCGCTGATATGTCCATAACGTCGAAAATAGGCCAACGGGCCATTCTTCAAATTTTGGGGTCCGGTCGTCATTGACCGACACTGACTGACCGTTGACCAATGCTGACCGACGGCGGCGTGGAGAAAGGAGGCCACCATCTCGTAGATCTTGACGTGAGGAACTCATTGGTGGTGTCAATTTCACCAATTAAAGCCCCTATCACCGGAATTGAGCCCCCGAAAAATCGACGACGGCGGCATTGTCAAATCTCTGTCTTGTTGGCTTTTTCTCTTGAAATTGTTTTGGGGGGGTTTTTGTTCCCCATGAAATTCTGAGCATTTTGGTACCGGTGGGGTAGCTAAACTCTGACGGAAATAGCGAGTTTCACGGCGGCGACGGTGAGGTGTTGGACAGCATGATCCGGCGACTGTTGAGTTGAAATAAAGCTTGGGTTTTGTTCTACTCTTCACCCCGAGTCTTTTGGGACCGGAATCGTGGCATTTGGACGTCGAACGGTGGAGATCCGGCCGTTCGAAGTTTTCGACCACCGGCGGCTTCAGGTGGCGCGTGCAGCTTGCTCTGGCGGCTGCTCCGTCGCGTCGGTACACTGTTGGACTCGGCTCAACGAGAGCTTTCCAACGGGACCGGCGATGTAAAAAACAGACACCGTTTCTGGTGGTCGATTACTGTTCACCGACGGTACGTGGGAGAAAGTGAGGAAATGAGAAAATTGTGAAGGCCTTTTTACGAATTTCTGATTTTTCGACCTTATATATACTCTTTCGCCCAAAATTTCAACATGAGCTATCCTGACTAATTTGGGTGTGCTGAATCTAAATATATTAGTTTTATTTTCATCTGAGATCATCTCGTCCAGTTTTCGGTATAGTGAATTCCCGGTCAAAAGTTACCTTTGTGCTCAATTATCTAATTTGAGCATGCTGATAGGCTATACTGACTAATTTGGGTGTACTGAATCCAAATTTATCAGTTTCAACTTCATTCAAGGTCATCTATACCAGTTTTTCAGTACTATATGTTTCCCGGTTAAAATTTACATTTTATGCTCAATTGACTAAATTGAGCATACTGATTCTAAATATATCAGTTTTATATCAAGAAAATGTCATCTTGACTATTTTCTTGATACTGTGTGTTACACACACACATATACACATAAAAATCACCACAATTCACATTTTAAACATGAAATTCGTTGTGTACCTTCCCTGTACTGATTTTTTAGTTATCACAGTATCGGTGCCGGTGCTCTAACCTACGGTGCTGGCGGCTCAGGTATCGGCGGTCGAGGCACTACTCGATGGATCATGGATGGCCTGATCATAGGCCTAGTCCATACCCGGATCAGTCCTCTCGGTCGGTATGGATAGGGTCGCATGTACGGTGGTCTAGTCATCGTATATCCTTCAAAATATATAACCTCGTATAAACAAAAAGTTAACTAACTTAAAGAAAACTAACTTACTTGGATTGACGAGCAGGCTACATTCTGTGCCAATAGGTATATGGTCAATTGCTCTGATACCAACCTGTGACACCCCCGACCTCGGGCACACGTAACCGTACTGAATTCAACTCCGTCATCGATCGAGACAGCTCGTGTGCCTCGTCGGGTCGTTATTTTAAAACACTTTCTTACTTTAAACCTCTCTCTTTAAGGGCCCAAAATTTTCGCCCACATTTTTTTCTTTTTTCTTTTTAAAAAAACACTTTCCTTGCACTAAGGCATTGTATGAAAGCCATATAAAATTTACAACTATACTATAGTTGTCTTTCTTTTACAATACAATATAATTTACAAAGATACTTTTTGTAAACTTGTTTTCAAAATACATTCTCTTAAATTCACTAACTATTGTCACTCAGTGGAAGACTAGCAGCAGGACCATGATCCACAGTGGATTCCCTATCCCATTGACACACGCTGTGACGCCCCGTGCCCTCAGCGGCCCGGACCGTCACTGAAAACTATTACTTGCTTTTTTAACTTTTACTTATACTTCTTCTTTAAAACCGATACTTAAACTTGCTGAATTTAATACCATAAATTTAGAGGGAAATTTTTTTATACGCGTATGTATTTACTATTCACGTACGCATACGACTAAAATGCGAAATTTGAAAAACATAAGGATTTCAATTATACATACACAATTATATAATTGTTTATCTGATTACTATTCACTAGATACTATTTAAATATACTACTCATACATATACTGTTTACTGTTCCAAAATACTATTTAACTGTCACCATTCAAAATATTATTTACTCATACTGTGTGGAAGAATACTCGCGGTGCATCCATAACCTCATCCTCACATCCATCTTTGCCACCATCACCGTCCCTTGATGTTTACGCTATAGGATGCTTACCTATAGCATGAACACACTTCGTGAGCTTTACGCCCAGTAAGTACAACATGTTAATCGTAAAACATGTTTAAAACATAGCACATACTTAAAATCATAAGCATGACATATATCACTTAATAAATCACATACCATATAAGTGTGACAACCAGGGAATTCAGGCATTCTCGGAAGAAAATGTACAAATGTATGTATATAATAATTTGTACTATTTAAAGAGCGAAATAAATATATTTATATTGTTCAGAATACATTGAAATGTTCTAACAATACTGATGAGTAAGAATTCAGTGTTGATAAAATTCGCTGAATTGAAACGGGTGGAACGGTGCCAAAAACGGCATTGAAAACCCTAACCGATGCACTAAAAAAATGAAAAACTTCCGGGATTGGTTTTGATCAAACGGAAGCAATATAAATTGATCCGACTGCACAAGAGATCTCAGGAACCCGCCAGGACGATTTCAGGAAAATTTCAGCTCTAACCGATACCGGTTAAAAAGTAGTCGAATTAATGTGAATAGTAAAGTCAAAGTCAACACTTTGCTTTACATTTATGACATCATAAAGCTAAAATATTATTTGAAAGAAATATGGTGGTTGGTGGCATTAAAGGCCAAGATTAAATCACTTTTTGATCTAAAGGCCAAGATTTGACCAAAATTCCATCCTTTTATTTTTTGAAAAATTTGGTAAGAAATGGATGGAAAAGTGTTGCATTTTGATTGGTTGAAAGCCAAATTAATTGGCCTTCTTTGTGCTTAAGTCGGCAACAATTGGAATAAAAGTGGCCGTAGCCATTTCAAAGCCAAACATAAGAGAAAAAAAATTTTCTAAGTGTTCTCCCAAGAGGAACCGTGAGCAACCAAGAGAAACCAAGTAAATACTCCAACTTTCTTTCACAAAAGTGGTGTCAAACCCTTCCTTGAAGACAAAGGAAGCAAGAAAGCAAGGTAACTTTCTTTGGTTTGTAATTTTAGGCTTGTTTGCTCCCTAAAATCAGTGGGATGAATAGTGTAGAAATGAGAAAATTTTTGGTTTGTTTTGGTTGATTTGGTGCTTGGGTTTTGTTAAGGGTATGATTAGAAGAAAAACCATGCATTTTGTTTAAAGAAAAACAAAATTTTGGTTGGTTTTCCAAGGGTAAAACCGTGGGTTACCAAGTGTAGTCAATGATGAATTGTTGTGGTTTAAGTGTTAAAATGGTTTAAATCATGTTTTGATTAAATGTAAAGCATGATTTGTATGGTTGAAAGCTTGGAAAAATTTTGGTGTCAAATAATCCTAATATGGCCATGGGTTTAATTAGGGTTCGGGGAAAAATTTTTGCATGATTTACTTGAGGTTTGGATGATTTAAATCATGCATTTAATTATGGAAATGATAGTTATGTGATTGAAAGCATAAAACCAAATGTTGTGCATGTTTTTCTCTTAAATGGCCGTGGGTTGTAATGATGAAAAAACCCTAGGAATTGGTTGAAAAATTGAGAAGTTTTGGTTAGGTTTTGACTGTGAAAACCATGGCCAAAACCGAGGGTAAAAATTGAAAGAAATTGTGTAATGTGGTTCAAAATGTGAATTGAAATTTCGTGAGCTTTTATGTAAAAGTTTGGAAAACTTTTACATAAAATAGGTTTGTGGTATAGTACGTGTCAGGTACATATGGTTCGAGGCGTACCTAACGCCGGTAGCCTTAAATTTACGCCGAAATGCTGTCGAAATTTCAAAAACGGCATTTGGGGTAAAAAGGGAATAAAAAAATAAGAGTTTAGGGTCGGGTCAGAAACCCGAGTCCCTAAAAGAAAATTGAATAAGGAAAACCGAAGGGGTGGTTCATGAATAGTAACCCGTCCCCTAAAAATGTAAAACGTAAGTGAAACTGAAAAACCGACCCCAAGGGGGAGGCGTTTTTGGGAAACGAAATAAAGGTCCGAGTTGGGTACGGAAAATCCGAGCCTCGAAGACCTATATCAGGAACGTTTAGATAAACGTTTTAAATACTAGTAAAACGTCCATTTGAGGCTACGAAACGATAGAAAATCACTAAACCGACGTAAGGGTCGGAATAGTGCTTCCCGAGGGTCAGGAAAGTGAAAAATGAAAATAAAATAGAAACGAACCCGGTAATGAATAGAAAAGAGTCAGAAAAGTTCCTGAGAGCAAAAACTGCAGTTTAGATCAAGAAAATTCCGTCAGGGGCATAATTGCAATTTTGCCAAAATATAGGGGCAAAATCGTAATTTTGCAAAAGTTGAGAAAAATGGGGAAAATGATAAATAAAGCCTAAAAAGTTATAAATAGGTTTTATTTAAGCTTTTTAATGAAAAATAAAAGCTATAAATGGAAATGAAATTAACAGACAAAGTTTTGTCTGTAGGATCCCAAAATCGACCTACAAGGAAGGCGATCAAAGATCCAAGAGAGAAAAGGGGAAGAAACTGATAAGGTAAGTTCAGACATTTACCTTTCTACAATATATAACATTATTATTGCTAACTTTGATGTACTAACTATAAGTTAGGTACATATGTGCTACGGGCACTATTATAGAGTTGAAAGAGAGACGAAATGTGCTACGGGCACTACTAAGAATGGGACACATAGTAAATTGTGCTTCGGGCACTAGAGCGAGGTTAATAAAACTCACTCACCTAAAAGTTAAAATGTGAACCATTCCTAACCACGGGACAATATGAAGTCACCGGGTTAGAATTTTAAAAAGTCGGTAATGAAACCACTTTTGGCATACCAGCCTTCCGTACAGAGAGGTAAATTTTGCCTTCGAGGCTATGAGATTAAGGCTGTAGAGGTCAGCACTAATGTACCGCTCCCAGTCACGTACAAATCTGCCTTCGGGGCTATGAGATTAAGGTTGTGGAAGTCAGCACTAATGTACCGCTCCCAATCATGCGTACTTAAATGGTACTGCTAACCTGAGCTCAAAACCAGAACATAATCAAAGATAATTACCTAAAACTGAAACTATGCCATAATTGAGCATAAGACAGTTTCGTGAGGGTACTAACATCGCGGTAGATGTATTGTTGATATACTATGTTGTGGTCAAACTTACTATTCATAATGAATAGTAGTAAAAGTACTATTCACGTATGAATAGCAGTCAACATTACTATTCATGATGAATAGTACTATTCATATAAAATTTTATTTCTTGCATGTTTGAACTTACTGAGCCTGTAGCTCACTATTTTTGCTTATGTTGCAGGTAAGCGACCAGCTCAGTAGCTTTGTATGACTAGATGGCGGACGGGATGGTGCGTATCAAATAGGATAAGAGGCAAGGGATATGGTCCTGCCAGAGTCTTTCCGCTGAGCGTTAACAGAGAAGGAAAAAGAAAACAGTTCTTTTGTAATTATATATGTTGCGAAAGTACTGTATTATGTAAATTACTTTGTACTTATAAACAAAGTGATTAGTGGATAATATTTCACATGATGTTTTAAAAAAAAAATTTCCCCAAAAACGTCATGATTTAACGAGAGATAGATTAGCCGGTGACCCATGAGAGTACAATCTATCACAGTTAGTGAAAAAGCTTAACTGTAATAGTATTGTATGCTCTCTACGAGGGGCGGGCCGCCACAATAAGCATATCACATATCAGCTCACATATCATGTCATCACATAATATGTCATAACACTGAATATAAAACTTCACATACTTTATGCATGACAGAAGCATCGTGTACTGTATACACTCTACTGAAAAAGAAAGCATAACGAACTATAACTAATGCATGGTCCGATTATGTTCATTTATGCTTCAAACTTCTTTTTCCTTTTCTTGTCCATTTAGGGCCCACGTGTCAGTACCGTGTGCACGCAGACCAACGGTAACGCCCGAGGTCAACTAATATCGAAGAACCATCAACTGATGCTCAACTTTTGGCCTTAACTTTCTTTAACTGGAAACCCCTTCGACTGAAGGAACCGGTACGACACACCTACTTATTTCCATCTTGTTTAACTGTTCTAGCCATACACTTCTCTAAGCTGTCCCCAATCCTACGCGGTAGGGATCTATGGCTTCTATCTTGTTCTTTCATCAATCTACTCAATTGTAAAACTATATGCTCTTATATATGCTGTGCAGCATTGTGTGCAAGATACATACTTAAAATAATAGAAAAGCATCATTTTAAATTCATTTTATTCATTCTGTAGGCGGAGTTGTACTTACCTGTCATCAGATAGTTTGTACTCTCACCTTCGTCACAATACAAGTACCTCCCTGTAATCATAATGCATTTCATTAACATTTACTCTAAGGTCACTACGGTCATTAGTGACTAATAAAAACTCTATCATTAGTGATACCGATCCTTATCAGTACTAATTGCCTTCTTCTTAGGAATTTGATTTTCTAATTTCTAATTATGGTTAATTAATTTATTTGCTCAATAAATTAATTAACGTCACTCTTAGGTCACTCTATCGATAGGAACTAATAAAACTATCGTTGTGTAATACCGATGCCTATCGATACCTAACTGCTCTACTTTGGGAATTTTGATATCTAATTTCTAATCACGCTTGATTAATTTGTCTACTTGACAAATTAATCACTGTCCCATTCAAACTTGGTCCTTGATTGGCTAACCGACCAGTCAACTGATCACATACCTCGTGTATTGACCATTTAGCCTGTCGGGTTACCTTTATCGATTTATCCACCTCAAATTTTATACTTAGATCACACCTGTCCCTCGAGTGGCACTATTCCGACCTAGGGGTCGTTTTCTTACATTTCGAGATTTATAATTTGGCAGTTCACTAATCCTATAAACGTCCGTCCTTCTTTCCCGGACCTAGGTCATCAGGGGGAGGGGGCTCAGGTTTCCATCCCGATCATATTTTCACCCCTCGTTTCCTAAAATACACCTTTGTGTCATTTTAGAAATTTCGGCAGCATTTCCACTTAATTTTTGGGTTTTCGACGTTTAGGAAACGCCTCAAAAACATCTAACCTATTTTAACCTGTCACATACTAAACTAGAGGCCTAATTTTTACATAAAAGCTCAGCTTTTTATGTAAAAATATTCACATTTCCTCACATTCTCTTTTTCGACATTTCATCCCTTTTTCTTACAATTTATCATGTCAGTAAACCATAATTAATACATAATTATTTCCTGTAATAAATTGAGGAAATCAAGGGATAGAAACTACTACCAAAATCATTCCCGTCGGCGGTCAAACGAACTGTTCGGTCTTGACCGCACAATCTTTGAATCGGCATTCTTTACTTTTGAAACTTCGGTTTGCAAATCCGATGCCGCGGATGAGTCCGAAACGTCAAAAATAGGCCAATGGGCTATTCTTCAATTTTCGATCTCCTAGTCACCATTGACCGGCGTTGATCGGCCGTTGACCGACGTTGACCACGACAGCGATGGGAGTGGCGACCACCATCTTGAAGAGCTTGACAAGAGGAACCCATTGGTGGTGTAAATTTCACCAATTGAGGCTCCTATCGCCAGAAATTAGCCCTCGAAAAGTCGACAACGACGGCAGTATTAGATCTTCATTTTTCGGTGTTATTGCCCAAAATTGATTCAGGACTTTTGACCTACGTGTTGTTCTGAGCATTTTGATACCCACCTTGCAACTCAACTCTGCCGAAATAGTGAGATCTGACGGCGTGATACAGTGGCTATTGACGTGAAAAGAGGCCTGGGTTTTGTTCTACTCTTCACTACGAATCCATTGGTATCGGAATCGTGGCATTTGGACGTCGGACGGCGGAGATACGGCGGTTTGAAAATTTCGACCACCGGCAGCTTTGGGCGGCGCGTGTGGTGTGCTCCGGCGTCGGTTCGGTCGACTCAGCCCACCGTTGGAATCAACTCATCGAGAGCTTTCCAATAGTGCCGGTGGTGTGGAAAATGGAGGTCGGATTCGACCGGTGGTTACTGTTCATCTACGGGTGGTGTGGAGAGAAAAAGATAGGAACAAAAATAATGGGGGCCTTTTTTTCAAAAATCTAAAAATTTCGACCCCTTTATGCTAATTTTTTGAAAAATTTTAAAATAGGCTATGCTAATTAATTTAGGCGTGCTGAACCCAAATATATCAGTTTTATCTTCATCTGAGGTCGTCCTGACCAGTTTTCCGATACTGCATGGTTCTCGATCAAAAATTACTTTTTGCGCTCAAATGACTAATTTAAGCATTCTGAATCCAAATATATCAGTTTTATATCCAAATATATCAGTTTTATATCAAGAAAAGGTCATCTTGACCAATTTCTTGATACTGTGGTTAGGCCTATACTATGTTGACACTGCACACGCATAACTGTAGGAAAATATATCGGTAAAAACGTATCAGAGTGGCGCAGCGGAACAATAAAAATTTTTAGATCGTTAAATATCTCATGATGCCATATACAATAAACCAACAACAACTAAAACTCATACCTCAAGGATGCCAATCTTGCAGGAGGAGAATGACCGGAGGCTTCAACCAACTAGCCTTCTCTACTATTCTCCAATTCCCGAATGGCTGAGTGTGTGGGCACTCTGAACCTCGATCGGTATGCTAGCACTGCTAGTCTTCTTCCGACCACCCAGATCTCTAAAGAACTTATTGTCACGATGAGCTGTGCAACAATAAGCCTGCTCACCTGAGAGTCTGTGGTCTGAGAGAACTGGAGTGGTAGGACCTCTATTTACAGACTTGCATGAGGTGATTCTTTGAATTCGAATTGGATTAGGAAAAGATATTCTCCCTTATCCATAACCATAAAATCCGAATTTTCCAAGGGAAAATCCCAACAATAAAATTCAGCCATTTAGGATAAATCCAATCCAAATCTAAACAAGATTTTAACTAGAATTTTATCTCCCTTTTTCAACCAAAAAATCCGAAATTTCCAAGGAGAAAATCTCCTCAAAAAATTCGGCCACATTTAGGATAAGGGAGAATCAAAATTCCACTAGGATTTTCAAGCTTGAATCTTATCTCATCCTTATCCAAAATAACCGAATTGTCCTAGGAGATATTCTCCAAAATTTCGGCCACTTTCTGGGGAGGAGAGAATCCAAATTCAACTAGGATTGAAACTTGAATTTTTCCCTTGAACCTTATCCACAAAAACTGAAAATCCATTGAGGATTATCCTCAAAATTTTGTCCAACTTTTAGTTAGGATTTGGATTCAAAATTCAAGTAGGATTCTAACAAGATTATCCTCTCCATATCCAACTCAAATTCGAATTTCAAACCCTGTGCATTTTTCACAACAAATTCGAATCCTACTTGGACTGTGATTCAAAATTTGAATTTCAAATTTCAAATTCAAATTTCAAATTCAAATTTCAAATTTCAAATTCCAAATTTCAAATTTCAAATTTAAATTTCGAATTCAAATTTCAAATTCGAATTTCAAATTCGAATTTCAAATTTCAAAATTCAAATTTCAAAATCCACAAAAACAGTTGTGTTTCAAATTCTTATTCTCATGGATAATTTTCTACAACTCCAATCCAATCTCAAATAAAATCATGGCAATTTTATTTGGAGTTCGAATAATTGTGTACTCTATTATCCAAAACAAAATCTGAATCCAACCGGAGAGAATCTTGTCTACCATCCTAATCCTGTGTCATCACCATCCATGCATAATAAACCAGCTAAGAGCATACACAAATCAATTTGCCAAACGTTAAGGAACTATGTGGAGCTATTAGAGGGACTGATTGGACATATATAATCGGGCTCCCGCAAATCCATATGATCATCATTCTTTTACTGAACAACTCAATCATATGATCACCAATTTCAAAGTCACACCACTATAAACCTGAAACTGAACTCCCAACTATATACCGTATTACGTAAGCCTGTGACAAGCTATCGTCCAATGACCTTGTCATGTATGCAGAACCCTCATATGATATCCATGATCAGCCTTAGGCCAAAGTCCGTTTAATCCTACTGATCAGGTTATCTTAAAGTTCCATTATACTACTGAATAAAGAAAATAATTATTCACCATATGTGAATAAGAAGTCATCCGCCCAACAGACGACCCAAGGCCTTGTCCATTTTCACATTCAGTATAATGCCTTTAAGAGGATACCCTTAACTCCTCATTAGAGCTATGATTCCGATATCTGTAAACGAAGCCTTCATCGTATACAAGTCATGCACCCAACGAACCGGTCTATAAACTTACTACCTCTGAGACGCTTTAACCATTGGAACATCAAAGTACACAAGTTATATACATGAAACTGTCCTTTTACTCATGATTAAGGTCACTGCATAATGAACATCAAAAGCAGATCGATCCACTCAAAGCGGACTTCGTAGATCAATCACACTTTAGTCCCGGTCCAATATGTCACCACCAAGCAACATATCTATGTCTCTACTTGGGAGTCCAGCTCCAGATGGTCAAGACAAACCGTCCTCTCCAAGGCTTTAGACAACATAATAGTCTTAACACGAGTTAGATGCTCGGTCTAAACCCATAGACTACAGACCGTAGTTTAGACCGCTAACTTTAGAACATTGTCTTCTCGCATACAAAAGTTCATTGCATGCAACGTTCTAACAGTTTAACATAAGCAGTAAGGGAGCCATATTTTCTTACATTTACTTTAACATGTAAATAAGACGAGGACTGATAGCAATGTAATGAATAACCTCTATGTATAATTTTATTATCCAGTTCAAAATAAATACATCAAAATGTCTCTAATACTTAAGACATTTCCTAACAATCTCCCACTTGCCCTAAGCCAGTAGATGTGCTATGTTATGCATCCTCATCGCCTCTACGTGCCTCTCAAAGCTTCTAGCCACCAAAGTCTTAGGAAAAGGATCGGCAATGTTGTCCTCGGACACGATCTTACATACATCCACTTGTCCTATCTCTACGTGCCCTCTAATAATATGATATCTCCAATCTATGTGCTTGATCCTCTTTGTTAGGAAATGCCCTAAGTATTAGAGACATTTTGATGTATTCATTTTGAACTGGATAATAAAATTATACATAGAGGTTATTCATTACATTGCTATCTGTCCTCATCTTATTTACATGTTAAAGTAAATGTAAGCAAATATGGCTCACTGACTGCTTGTGTTAAAACTGTTAGAACGTTGCATGCAATGGACTTTTGTATGCGAGAAGACAATGTTCTAAAGTTAGCAGTCTAAATTATGGTCTGTAGTCTATGGGGTTAGACCGAGCATCTAACTCATGTTAAGACTATTATGTTGTCTAAAGCCTTAGAGGGGACGGTCTGTCTTGACTGTCTGGAGCTGGACTCCCAAGTAGAGACATGGATATGTTGCTTGGTGGTGACATATTAGACCGGGACCAAAGTGTGATTGATCTACGTAGTCCGCTATGAGTGGATCAATCTGCTTTTGACGTTCATTATGCAATAACCTTAATCCTGAGTAAATGAACTTCTTCATGTATATGACTTGTGTACTTTGATGTTCCAATGGCTAAAGCGTCTCAGAGGGTAGTAAGCTTATAGACCGGTTCGTTGGGTGCATGACTTGTATACGATGAAGGGTTTGTTTGCAGATATCGGAATCATAGCTCTGAGGAGTTAAAGGTATCCTCTTAAAGGCATTATACTGAATGTGAAAATAGACAAGGCCTTGGGTCGTCTGCTGGGCGGATGACTTCTTATTCACATATGGTGAATAATCATTTTCTTGATTCGGTAGTATGATGGAACTTTAAGATAGCCTGATCAGTAGGATTAAACGGACTTTGACCTAAGGTTGATCATGGATATCATATGAGGGTTTTGCATATATGACAAGGTCATTGGATGGTAGCTCGTCACAGGCTTACGTAATACGGTATATAATTGGGAGTTCAGTTTCAGGTTTATAGTGGTGTGACTCTGAAATTAGTGATCATATGATTGAGTTGTTCGGTACAGAATGATGATCATATGGAATCACGGGAGCCCGATTATATATGTCCAATCAGTCCCTCTACTAGCTCCACATAATTCCTTAACGTTTGGCAAATTGATTTGTGTATGCTATTGGCTAGTTTATTATGCATGGATGGTGATGACACAGGATTAGGATGGTAGACAAGATTCTCTCCGGTTGGATTCAGATTTTGTTTTGGATAATAGAGTACACAATTATTCGAACTCCAAATAAAGTTGCCATGATTTTATTTGAGATTGGATTGGAGTTGTAGAAAATTATCCATGAGAACAAGAATATGAAATACAACCGTTTTGTGGAATTTGAAATTTGAATTTTGAAATTTGAATTTTGAATTTTGAATTTGAAATTTGAATTTGAAATTTGAATTTGAAATTCGAATTTGAAATTTGAATTTGAAATTTAAATTTGAAATTTGAAATTTGAAATTTGAAATTTGAATTTGAAATTTGAATTTGAAATTTGAAATTCAAATTTTGAATCACAGTCCAAGTAGGATTCGAATTTGTTGTGGAAAATCCACAAGGTTTGAAATTCGAATTTGAGTTGGATTTGGAGAAGATAATCTTGTTAGAATCCTACTTGAATTTTGAATCCAAATCCCAACAAATAAGGGACGAAATTTTGAGGATAATCCTCATGAAAGATTTCGGATTTTGTGGATAAGATTCAAGGGAATATTCAAGCTTCAATCCTAGTTGAATTTGGTTTCTCTCTCCTCCCAAAAGTGGCCGAAATTTTGGATCCCTAATCCTAGGAAATTCGGTTATTTTTGGATAAGGTTAAGATGAGATTTTGCTTGAGAAATCCTAGTGGAATTTTGATTCTCCCTTATCCTAAAAGTGGCCGAAAATTTGGAGGATTTTCTCCTTGTGAATTTCGGATTTTTTGGTTGGAAAAGGGAGATAAAATTCTAGCTAAAATCTTGTTAAGATTTGGATTGGATTTATCTAGAAAAACCGAATTTAATTGTGGAGATTCTCCCTTGGAAAATTCGGATTTTTTGGGTTTGGATAAGGGAAAATATCTTTTCCTAGTCCAATTCAAATTCAGAGATTCACCTCATGCAGGTCTATAAATAGAGGTCCTGCCACTCCAGTTCTCTTAGACCACAGACTCTCAGGTGAGCAGGCTTATTGTTGCACAGCTCATCGTGACAATAAAGTTCTTTAGAGATCTGGGTGGTCGGAAGAAGACTAGCAGTGCTAGCATACCGATCGAGGTTCAGAGTGCCCACACACTCAGCCATTCGGGAATTGGAGAATAGTAGAGAAGGCTAGTTGGTTGAAGCCTCCGGTCACTCTCCTCCTGTTCATTGGCGTCCTTGAGGTATGAGTTTTAATTGTTGTTGATTTATTGTATATGGCATCATGAGATATTTAACGATCTAAAAATTTTTATTGTTCCGCTGCGCCACTCTGATACGTTTTTACCGGTTTATTTTCCTACAATTGGTATCAGAGCCATCTCATGACTATGCCATGCACATAAATTAGACAATTACTAAGTCTTTTTATTTATGTATGGATTTGATATTTAGAGAGTGGCATTCTAGGGTTCCTTTATGTTGTTATCATGTATTATGTATAAAGTATGTGGTTATTTTAATTTTTTGAATTATTATAAGCATGCTTGTTTATACCGGTTATGGTTCCTTAGAATTTAGAAAAATTGTATCTAGGAATTTTTTATGTAACCATGGGAGCAGTTTATTAACACTGTGTTTTTCCCATGGATTTTAATTTTTGTCTCTTAGAATATTTATGGTTAGAATTTTTGTACACCGGAAACGGTTTAGAATTTTTTATGTAATTATTCTTGGAGGAGATTGAAGATTGAAGACCGTAATTTATTTTTTCCAAAAGTTAAATTTGATTTAAAGGTTGAAATTTTGATTGTGTGGAAAATTTCAATATTAATTGGGATTCAAATTAATTTTTGGAGATCCTAATAGGTAAATTGGAATATGGCACGAAAATCGAGACACGACCCCTCGGAATAGGCCCACGGGCCTTGGTGGGGCTGCAGCCCCTGCCCTCGGGCAGGATGGGGCTGCGGCAGCCCCTGTGCAGGCCCACACCACCCACGGCCGCAGGCTCTGCCTGCAGCCAGGGGTGGCCGTGGCCTGCCCAAGGCTGGCCGCAGCCTGGGCGTGCAGCCTGCCGGCTGCTGCGCCCAGTCTGGGCGTGCAGCCTGGTGCTGCAGGCTTAGCCTGCAGCCCGGCAGGCTGCACAAGGGGCGGCCGTGGGCTGCCAGCCCCTCCGGGGTTGGTGGCTGCCCACGGCGGCTGCCGCCTACGGGGGCGGCGGTCCGACGGTCCAAAAATCAGAAAAATTTTGATTTTTAAATTTGAGATTTAATTTTAAATCATGTTTAAAAATATGTAATTTTGAAATTTTTGAAATTACATATTATTACACATGATGTTTAAAATTGTTTAAAAATTTAAATTTGAAGTTTAAATTTGAAATTCGAATTTGGAATTTGAATTTGAAATTTAAATTTTTGGAGATTTGAATTTTAAATAATTCTTGGGATGAGAAATAAATGGAGAGGCTACATAAAGATGGATACAAGAAGACGGAACAAAATTCAAGACCCAAAGAATGCTTTGGATGGAATTTTGTAATCTTTATTTCCTTTGTTCTAGGATGGAACCATGGCTTGGTTAGTCTGTCAATTATTTTTTCTGTGATATGTCATGGATGTATAAATATGTATTGATGGATGTTTTGTATGCATATTTGATAACATGTCGTATAGGATAGGTGAGTGCCGCTCATACTATATTGATCATACATAATTTGTCAAAACTTGCATGTTTTTTCAAAATATTGAGTGGGAGAGGGTTTCAAACAAAACCCACGGCCTCCATTGTTGATCCATATGTGAAAGCATGGTAACGCCTCGCGTCAGTTCTGACCTGACCACACCCCTCGGTAGGTGTTTACCGCCGCCGGTATACTAGATTGGATCTCCTATGTGGAAAACGTGTTCGGGTGCGATCCTATTCATGACCACCCCTCGGTGGCTTGGTAGGACGTGGATCGGGCTACGTAAACAATGGTTATACACTCAAGACTCGTTTAGTTATTAACCTTCCCTAGAAGCTCTGTTAACTAAACTGGTGGCCAAATAAGCGGTTATTAATATATGTCTTAACCTTGGAGGATTTAAGGCAACATATATTAATTGGACGGGGTCCATGTTCCGGCTATTTGTTCTCATGACCACCCCTCGGTGGCTTGGGGCAATAGGTGCTGAGAATTACCGTTGCAATGCTACATGTTTTTTCAAGTTTCATGTAGGAACATACTTGTATGTTTTATTTGCTAAATTATCTGCATATTTGCTTGGGCTTTGTAATGATGTCTAGTATAATTTTATTTCAGTTCAAAATGTCACCGACACCCCTCATTTCGATACTTACTGAAAATAAGTTGAATGGCGACAATTATAAAGATTGGAAAAGAAATCTATTAATAGTTCTCAGCTGCGAGAGACACAAGTTCGTACTGGACGAACCATGCCCACCTGGGCCCAAACCTGACACACCACTTGAGGAGGTCCCGGTTGCCTATAATCGTTGGAGAGAATCCAATGAAATAGCTCGATGCTACATCCTTGCTAGCATGACGAGTGCTTTACAAAAGCAGTATGAGACTTATCAAGTTGCTGGGGAGATCATGGAAAATCTGGAGGACATGTTCGGAGGCCAAGAAAAATTGGCTCGACAGTCCGCTATCACCAGCATTATGAACTCCAAGCAAAAGGCTGGTGCTCCGGTGAAGGACCATATGATCACTCTAATGGGATTCTTCGCTGAAGCTGCCGAGAATGGTGCTGAGTTAGACTACAACACCCAGATCGAGATGGTGTTCAAGACTCTGTCTAAAGATTTTGTGGGGTTTAAGGCCGCATACAATCTGGCGACAAAGGAGTTAGGACTTACCGAGCTCATGAAGCAACTACAGGCTTATGAGCGGATGATCAGGGATGAAGATGTGGTCCGACCTAAAGGAGAGGCCAATTTGGCGGAGTCTTCCAATCCCTCACGGAAGAGGAAGAGGCCAAATAAGAAGCAAGTGGCTTCCAGTTCTTCTAATCCTCCTGTCTCGGACGGGAAGAAGAAGAAGAAGAACAAGAAGCCAAAGGACCCTAAAAAGTCCAAATGCTTCCACTGTGGGAAGGTAGGTCACTTCAAGAAGGCTTGCCGGGAATTCCTAGCCTCCAAGGGCAAGGAAGGTAAGGAACTTCATTACTTAGAAGCGTGTTTGGTGGAAGAATCGAAAGACACATGGGTCATTGATTCGGGCGCCACTAATCATGTTTGTGTTTCTATTCAGGGGTTCGTGGAAACGAGAAGTCTACATGATAGGAGCCTCTCGTTGCGGACTGGAGATGGTAGCTTTGTGGTGGCTGAGGCAGTGGGAGACGTTCATCTTTATTTTGATCAATTTAGGTTTATTTTATTGAAAGACTGTTTTTATGTTCCTAATTTTAGGAGGAACCTTATATCGGTAGCTTGTTTAATAAAGGATTCTTATTCAGTTTCTTTTAGTAAAAGAGTTGATATTCGTAGAAATAAGTCTTTTATCTGTTCTGGATGGATGGATGGAAACCTATATTTGATCAGACCAAAGATGTACTCACTGCTTGACACTGAATTAATTGATAACTCTAAAAGGTTGAAAGTTTCTCACTCTAACAAGGCGTATCTTTGGCATTTAAGACTTGGTCATATTAATCAGGATAGGATTCAAAGATTGGTGAAAGACGGTCCTCTGGAATCTCTGGAGGAGGTACGACTTCCCCAATGTGAGTCTTGTCTAGAGGGTAAGATGACTAAGAGGTCTTTTGGAGCTAAGGGTACAAGGGCACAGGAGCTCTTAGAAATTGTGCACACTGACGTATGTGGCCCCATGAACGTCACAGCACGAGGAGGGTTCGAGTACTATGTCTTTTTCATAGATGATTACTCGAGGTATGGATATGTGTATCTGATGCACCGCAAGAGCGAAACCTTTGACAAGTTCAAAGAGTATCGTGCGGAAGTGGAAAAGCAATTGGATAAATCCATAAAGACACTTCGATCTGATCGAGGTGGCGAATACCTCTCTGATGAATTTCTAGGACATCTTGTAGAGAATGGGATATTATCCCAATTGACTGTACCTGGTACTCCACAACAGAATGGTGTAGCCGAAAGGAGAAACAGGACCTTATTGGATATGGTACGGTCCATGATGAGTTACTCAACGCTGCCATTATCATTTTGGGGACATGCTTTACAAACGGCGTGCTATATTCTGAACCAGGTTCCGAGCAAATCAATTCCTAGAACTCCGTATGAATTGTGGCGTGGCAGGAAGCCCTCCCTTGGACATATGAGAATATGGGGCTGCCCGGCACATGTACTGGATGGGCATGCAAAGAAGTTGGAACCAAGATCAGAATTATGCATGTTTGTAGGGTATCCAAAGGGAACTAAAGGAGGTCTGTTCTATAATCCGAAGGAACAAAAGGTCATTGTCTCAACCCATGGGACATTCTTGGAGGAAAGTCACATGAATGACTTTAAGCCTCGAAGCAAAGTGGTGCTAGAGGAGTTATCGGGTGAAAGAACTGCTCCACAGATTTCGGTCTTGGACGCAAGTCCGAGTTCCAGTGAAAGACCTGCAGACGATCAACAATTTAGGGTGCCTCGTTGTAGTGGGAGGGTTTCTAAGAAACCTAATTTCTTTATGTATGATGCTGAGGTATACCAGGCCGAGGCTCATGAGCATGAGGAAGATCCGGTCACATATGATGAAGCTATAAAGGATGTTGATTCTAGATCTTGGAAACAGGCTATGAACTATGAGATGGATTCTATGAAATCCAACTCTGTTTGGGAACTTGTAGATTTGCCGGATGGGATAAAACCCATTGGATGCAAATGGGTCTACAAAAGAAAGAAGGATGCGGAAGGGAGAGTGGAAACTTTCAAAGCTAGACTGGTTGCAAAGGGATACACGCAAAAGGCTGGAATCGATTACGAGGAAACCTTTTCGCCTGTTGCTATGCTGAAGTCTATCCGTATTCTTCTGTCCATTGCTGCGGCTCTCGATTACGAGATCTGGCAAATGGATGTCAAGACGGCATTCTTGAATGGCCATCTTGAAGAGTGTATCTATATGATACAGCCCGAAGGGTTCGTAGCAAAAGGCCAGGATAGGAAAGTCTGTAAGTTGCTTAGATCCATTTATGGATTAAAGCAGGCATCCCGCTCATGGAACCAGAGGTTTGATCAAGCGATTAAGACATTTGGTTTTGAGCAGAACGTTGATGAACCTTGTGTTTATAAACGTATTAAGGATGGAAAAGTGGTCTTTCTGATACTCTATGTCGATGATATACTACTCATTGGGAATGATGTAGGGAACTTATCATCGGTCAAGCTTTGGTTACACCAACAGTTTGACATGAAGGACTTGGGAGAAGCTAATTATGTTCTAGGCATTCGTCTCTTCAGAGATCGAAAGAACAAAATGATAGCGTTATCCCAAGCTTCATACATAGATAAAATAATTGACAAATATGCAATGCTAGAGGCAAAGAAAGGCTCACAACCTTCTATTGTCGGTTTAACTCTTTCATTGGATGACTGTCCCAAGACATCGGAAGAAAGAGAGCGTATGAGTAAGGTCCCTTATGCATCCGCTGTGGGTAGCCTTATGTACGCTATGCTTTGCACTCGCCCGGACATATGTTTTGCAGTAGGTATGGTGAGTCGATATCAAGCGAATCCTGGAACCAAGCACTGGCAAGCAGTAAAGCATATACTCAAGTATCTTAAGAGAACGGGGGATTATATGCTAGTGTATTCTGGAGGGGACCTAACACCCGTAGGATACACGGACTGAGTCTTCCAGACTTGTGAGGATTTGAGGAAGTCGACATTAGAGGGCAGATGGAGACAGGATTAGTGGATGTATGTAAGATCGCGTCCGAGGACAACATCGCTGATCCCTTTACTAAGACTTTGGTAGCTAGAAGCTTTGAGAGGCATGTAGAGGCGATGGGGATGCGTAACATGGCACATCTACTGGCTTAGGGCAAGTGGGAGATTGTTAGGAAATGCCCTAAGTATTAGAGACATTTTGATGTATTCATTTTGAACTGGATAATAAAATTATACATAGAGGTTATTCATTACATTGCTATCTGTCCTCATCTTATTTACATGTTAAAGTAAATGTAAGCAAATATGGCTCACTGACTGCTTGTGTTAAAACTGTTAGAACGTTGCATGCAATGGACTTTTGTATGCGAGAAGACAATGTTCTAAAGTTAGCAGTCTAAATTATGGTCTGTAGTCTATGGGGTTAGACCGAGCATCTAACTCATGTTAAGACTATTATGTTGTCTAAAGTCTTAGAGGGGACGGTCTGTCTTGACTGTCTGGAGCTGGACTCCCAAGTAGAGACATGGATATGTTGCTTGGTGGTGACATATTAGACCGGGACCAAAGTGTGATTGATCTACGTAGTCCGCTATGAGTGGATCAATCTGCTTTTGACGTTCATTATGCAATAACCTTAATCCTGAGTAAATGAACTTCTTCATGTATATGACTTGTGTACTTTGATGTTCCAATGGCTAAAGCGTCTCAGAGGGTAGTAAGCTTATAGACCGGTTCGTTGGGTGCATGACTTGTATACGATGAAGGGTTTGTTTGCAGATATCGGAATCATAGCTCTGAGGAGTTAAAGGTATCCTCTTAAAGGCATTATACTGAATGTGAAAATAGACAAGGCCTTGGGTCGTCTGCTGGGCGGATGACTTCTTATTCACATATGGTGAATAATCATTTTCTTGATTCGATAGTATGATGGAACTTTAAGATAGCCTGATCAGTAGGATTAAACGGACTTTGACCTAAGGCTGATCATGGATATCATATGAGGGTTTTGCATATATGACAAGGTCATTGGATGGTAGCTCGTCACAGGCTTACGTAATACGGTATATAATTGGGAGTTCAGTTTCAGGTTTATAGTGGTGTGACTCTGAAATTAGTGATCATATGATTGAGTTGTTCGGTACAGAATGATGATCATATGGAATCACGGGAGCCCGATTATATATGTCCAATCAGTCCCTCTACTAGCTCCACATAATTCCTTAACGTTTGGCAAATTGATTTGTGTATGCTATTGGCTAGTTTATTATGCATGGATGGTGATGACACAGGATTAGGATGGTAGACAAGATTCTCTCCGGTTGGATTCAGATTTTGTTTTGGATAATAGAGTACACAATTATTCGAACTCCAAATAAAGTTGCCATGATTTTATTTGAGATTGGATTGGAGTTGTAGAAAATTATCCATGAGAACAAGAATATGAAATACAACCGTTTTGTGGAATTTGAAATTTGAATTTTGAAATTTGAAATTTGAATTTTGAATTTGAAATTTGAATTTGAAATTTGAATTTGAAATTCGAATTTGAAATTCGAATTTGAAATTTAAATTTGAAATTTGAAATTTGAAATTTGAAATTTGAATTTGAAATTTGAATTTGAAATTTGAAATTCAAATTTTGAATCACAGTCCAAGTAGGATTCGAATTTGTTGTGGAAAATCCACAAGGTTTGAAATTCGAATTTGAGTTGGATTTGGAGATGATAATCTTGTTAGAATCCTACTTGAATTTTGAATCCAAATCCCAACAAATAAGGGACGAAATTTTGAGGATAATCCTCATGAAAGATTTCGGATTTTGTGGATAAGATTCAAGGGAATATTCAAGCTTCAATCCTAGTTGAATTTGGTTTCTCTCTCCTCCCAAAAGTGGCCGAAATTTTGGATCCCTAATCCTAGGAAATTCGGTTATTTTTGGATAAGGTTAAGATGAGATTTTGCTTGAGAAATCCTAGTGGAATTTTGATTCTCCCTTATCCTAAAAGTGGCCGAAAATTTGGAGGATTTTCTCCTTGTGAATTTCGGATTTTTTGGTTGGAAAAGGGAGATAAAATTCTAGCTAAAATCTTGTTAAGATTTGGATTGGATTTATCTAGAAAAACCGAATTTAATTGTGGAGATTCTCCCTTGGAAAATTCGGATTTTTTGGGTTTGGATAAGGGAAAATATCTTTTCCTAGTCCAATTCAAATTCAGAGATTCACCTCATGCAGGTCTATAAATAGAGGTCCTGCCACTCCAGTTCTCTTAGACCACAGACTCTCAGGTGAGCAGGCTTATTGTTGCACAGCTCATCGTGACAATAAAGTTCTTTAGAGATCTGGGTGGTCGGAAGAAGACTAGCAGTGCTAGCATACCGATCGAGGTTCAGAGTGCCCACACACTCAGCCATTCGGGAATTGGAGAATAGTAGAGAAGGCTAGTTGGTTGAAGCCTCCGGTCACTCTCCTCCTGTTCATTGGCGTCCTTGAGGTATGAGTTTTAATTGTTGTTGATTTATTGTATATGGCATCATGAGATATTTAACGATCTAAAAATTTTTATTGTTCCGCTGCACCACTCTGATACGTTTTTACCGGTTTATTTTCCTACACTCTTGTGGTGCCGAGATTTTCTTGTGTTGGCAATAGCCCCTGTGTTATCACAGTAAAGTGTGATAGGCTTGTCAACACCCGGAATGACCTCAAGGTCTCTAAAGAACTTGCGGAGCTAAACCGCTTCTTTAGATGCCTCAGCTGCAGCCACATACTCAGCCTCAATAGTAGAGTCAGTTGTGTAGCCCTACTTCACGCTCCTCCACACAATGGCGCCTCTTCCGAGTAAAAACACTGATCCATATGCCAATTTCCTCGAATCCTTACAAGTCTGGAAGTCTGAGTCCGTGTATCCTACGGGTGTTAGGTCCCCTCCAGAATACACCAGCATATAATTCCTCGTTCTCTTAAGATACTTGAGTATATGCTTGACTGCTTGCCAGTGCTTGGTTCCAGGATTTGCTTGATATCGACTCACCATACCTATTGCAAAACATATATCTGGGCGAGTGCAAAGCATAGCGTACATAAGGCTACCCACAGCGGATGCATAAGGGACCTTACTCATAAGCTCTCTTTCTTCCGATGTCTTGGGACAGTCATCCAATGAAAGAGTTAGACCGACAATAGAAGGTTATGAGCCTTTCTTTGCCTCTTGCATTGCATATTTGTCAATTATTTTATCTATGTATGAAGCTTGGGATAACGCTATCATTTTGTTCTTTCAATCTCTAAAGAGACGAATGCCTAGAACATAATTAGCTTCTCCCAAGTCCTTCATGTCAAACTGTTGGTGTAACCAAAGCTTGACCGATGATAAGTTCCCTACCTCATTCCCAATGAGTAGTATATCATCGACATAGAGTATTAGAAAGACCACTTTTCCATCCTTAATATGTTTATAAACACAGGGTTCATCAACGTTCTGCTCAAAATCGAATGTCTTAATCGCTTGATCAAACCTCTAGTTAAATGAGCGGGATGCTTGCTTTAATCCATAAATGGATCTAAGCAACTTGCAGACTTTCCTTTCTTGGCCTTTCGCTACAAATCCTTCGGGCTATATCATATAGATACACTCTTCAAGATGGCCATTCCAGAATGTCGTCTTGAGATCCATTTGCCAGATCTCGTAATCGAGAGCCGCAGCAACGGACACAAGAATACGAATAGACTTCAGCATAGTAACAGGCGAAAAGGTTTCATCGTAATCGATTCCAGCCTTTTGCGTGTATCCCTTTGCAACCAGTCTAGCTTTGAAAGTTTCCACTCTCCCTTCCGCATCCTTCTTTCTTTTGTAGACCCATTTGCATCCAATGGGTTTTATCCCATCCGGTAAATCTACAAGTTCCCAAACAGAGTTGGATTTCATAGAATCCATCTCATTGTTCATAGCCTGTTTCCAAGATTTAGAATCAACATCATTTATAGCTTCATCGTAGGTGACTGGATCATCCTCATGCTCGTGAGCCTCAGCCTGGTATACCTCAGCATCATACATGAAGAAATTAGGTTTCTTCGAAACCCTCCCACTACGACGAGGCACCCTAAATTGTTGATCGTCTGCAGATCTTTCACTGGAACTTGGACTTGCATCCAAGACCGAAATCTATGGAGCAGTTCTTTCACCCAATAACTCCTCTAGCACTACTTTGCTTCGAGGCTTAAAGTCATTCATGTGACTTTCCTCCAAGAATGTCGCATGGGTTGAGATAATGACTTTTTGTTCCTTCGGGTTATAGAACAGACCTCCTTTAGTTCCTTTTGGATACCCTACAAACATGCACAATTCTGATCTTGGTTCCAACTTCTTCGCATCCCCATCCAGTACATGCGCCGCACAGCCCCATATTCTCATATGTCAAAGGGAGGGCATCTTGCCACGCCACAATTCATACGGAGTTCTAGGAATTGATTTGCTTGGAACCTGGTTCACAATATAGCATGCTGTTTGTAAAGCATATCCCCAAAATGATAATGGCAGCGTTGAATAACTCATCATAGACCGTACTATATCCAATAAGGTCCTGTTTCTCCTTTCGACTACACCATTCTATTGTGGAGTACCAGGTGCAGTCAATTGGGATAATATCCCATTCTCTACAAGATGTCCTAGAAATTCATCGGAGAAATATTCACCACCTCGATCAGATCGAAGTGTCTTTATGGATTTATCCAATTGCTTTTCCACTTCCGCACGATACTCTTTGAACTTGTCAAAGGTTTCGCTCTGCGGTGCATTAGATACACATATCCATACCTCGAGTAATCATCTATAAAAGAGACATAATACTCGAACCCTCCTCGTGCTGTGATGTTCATGGGGCCACATACGTCAGTGTGCACAATTTCTAAGAGTTCCTGAGCCCTTGTACCCTTAGCTCCAAAAGACCTCTTAGTCATTTTACCCTCTAGACAAGACTCACATTGGGGAAGTCGTACCTCCTCCAGAGATTCCAGAGGACCGTCTTTCACCAATCTTTGAATCCTATCCTGATTAATATGACCAAGTCTTAAATGCCAAAGATACGCCTTGTTAGAGTGAGAAACTTTCAACCTTTTAGAGTTATCTATTAATTCAGTATCAAGCAGTGGGTACATCTTTGGTTTGATCAAATATAGGTGTCCATCCATCCATCCAGAACAGATAAAAGACTTATTTCTACGAATATCAACTCTTTTACTAAAAGAAATTGAATAAGAATCCTTTATTAAACAAGCTACCGATATAAGGTTCCTCCTAAAATTAGGAACACAAAAACAGTCTTTCAATAAAATAAACCTAAATTGATCAAAGTAAAGGTAAACATCTCCCACTGCCTCAGCCACAACCAAACTGCCGCCCCCAGTTCACAACGAGAGGCTCCTATCATGTAGACTTCTCGTTTCCACGAACCCCTACATAAAAACACAAACATGATTAGTGGCGCCCGAATCAATGATCCAAGTGTCTTTCGCTTCTTCCACCAAACACGCTTCCAACTAAAGTGTTAGGAAATGCCCTAAGTATTAGAGACATTTTTGATGTATTCATTTTGAACTGGATAATAAAATTATATATAGAGGTTATTCATTACATTGCTATCTGTCCTCGTCTTATTTACATGTTAAAGTAAATGTAAGCAAATATGGCTCACTGACTGCTTGTGTTAAAACTGTTAGAACATTGCATGCAATGGACTTTTGTATGCGAGAAGACAATGTTCTAAAGTTAGCAGTCTAAACTATGGTCTGTAGTCTATGGGGTTAGACCGAGCATCTAACTCATGTTAAGACTATTATGTTGTCTAAAGCCTTGGAGGGGACGGTCTGTCTTGACTGTCCGGAGCTGGACTCCCAAGTAGAGACATGGATATGTTGTTCGGTGGTGACATATTAGACCGGGACTAAAGCGTGATTGATCTACGTAGTCCGCTATGAGTGGATCAATCTGCTTTTGACGTTCATTGTGCAATAACCTTAATCCTGAGTAAATGAACTACTTCATGTATATGACTTGTGTACTTTGATGTTCCAATGGCTAAAGCGTCTCAGAGGTAGTAAGCTTATAGACCGGTTCGTTGGGTGCATGACTTATATACAATGAAGGGTTTGTTTGCAGATATCGGAATCATAGCTCTGAGGAGTTAAAGGTATCCTCTTAAAGGCATTATACTGAATGTGAAAATGGACAAGGGCTTGGGACGTCTGCTGGGCGGATGACTTCTTATTCACATATGGTGAATAATCATTTTCTTGATTCGGTAGTATAATGGAACTTTAAGATAGCCTGATCAGTAGGATTAAACGGACTTTGACCTAAGGCTGATCATGGATATCATATGAGGGTTTTGCATACATGACAAGGTCATTGGATGGTAGCTCGTCACAGGCTTACGTAATACGATATATAATTAGGAGTTCAGTTTCAGGTTTATAGTGGTGTGACTCTAAAATTAGTGATCATATGATTGAGTTGTTCGGTAAAGAATGATGATCATATGGAATCACGGGAGCCCGATTATATATGTCCAATCAGTCCCTCTACTAGCTCCACATAATTCCTTAACGTTTGGCAAATTGATTTGTGTATGCTATTGGCTAGTTTATTATGCATGGATGGTGATGACACAGGATTAGGATGGTAGACAAGATTCTCTCCGGTTGGATTCAGATTTTGTTTTGGATAATAGAGTACACAATTATTCGAACTCCAAATAAAGTTGCCATGATTTTATTTGAGATTGGATTGGAGTTGTAGAAAATTATCCATGAGAACAAGAATATGAAACACAACCGTTTTGTGGAATTTGAAATTTGAATTTTGAAATTTGAATTTTGAATTTTGAAATTTGAAATTTGAATTTGAATTTGAAATTCGAATTTGAAATTTGAATTTGAAATTTAAATTTGAAATTTGAAATTTGAAATTTGAAATTTGAATTTGAAATTTGAATTTGAAATTTGAAATTCAAATTTTGAATAACAGTCAAAGTAGGATTCGAATTTGTTGTGGAAAATCCACAAGGTTTGAAATTCGAATTTGAGTTGGATTTGGAGAGGATAATCTTGTTAGAATCCTACTTGAATTTTGAATCCAAATCCCAACAAAAGTGGGCGAATTTTTTGAGGATAATCCTCAATGGAAAATTTGGTTTTTGTGGATAAGATTCAAGGGAAAATTCAAGTTTCAATCCTAGTTGAATTTGGATTCTCTCCTTCCCTAAAAGTGGCCGAAATTTTGGAGCCTTTATCCAAGGAAAATTCGGTTATTTTTGGATAAGGTTGAGATAAGATTCAAGCTTGAAAATCCTAGTGGAATTTTTGATTCTCCCTTATCCATAATGGCCGAAATCTTTTGGAAGATTTTCACCTTGTGAATTTCGGATTTTTTGGTTGAAAAAGGTAGATAAAATTCTAGTTAAAATCTTGTTAAGATTTGGATTGGATTTATCTTAGGACAAACCGAATTTATTGTTAGGATTATCCTATGGAAAAATTTGGATTTTTTGGTTAAAGATAAGGGAGAAAATCTTTTCCTAGTCCAATTCGAATTCAGAGAATCACCTCATGCAGGTCTATAAATAGAGGTCCTACCACTCCAGTTCTCTTAGACCACAGACTCTCAGGTGAGCAGGCTTATTGTTGCACAGCTCATCGTGACAATAAAGTTCTTTAGAGATCTGGGTGGTCGGAAGAAGACTAGCAGTGCTAGCATACCGATCGAGGTTCAGAGTGCCCACACACTCAGCCATTCGAGAATTGGAGAATAGTAGAGAAGGCTAGTTGGTTGAAGCCTCCGGTCATTCTCCTCCTGCAAGATTGGCGTCCTTGAGGTATGAGTTTTAATTGTTGTTGGTTTATTGTATATGGCATCATGAGATATTTAACGATCTAAAAATTTTTATTGTTCCGCTGCGCCACTCTGATACGTTCTTACCGATTTTTTTTTCCTACAATTGGTATCAGAGCCATTTCATGACTATGCCATGTACATAAATTAGACAATTACTTAGTCTTTTTATTTATGTATGGATTTGATATTTAGAGAGTGGCATTCTAGGGTTCCTTTATGTTGTTATCATGTATTATGTATAAAGTATGTGGTTATTTTATTATTATAAGCATGCTTGTTTATGCCGGTTATGGTTCCTTAGAATTTAGAAAAATTGTATCTAGGAATTTTTTTATGTAACCATGGGAGCAGTTTATTAACACTGTAATTTTCCCATGGATTTTAATTCTTGTCTCTTAGAATTTTTATGGTTAGAATTTTTGTACACCGGAAACAGTTTAGGAATTTTTTATGTAATTATTCTTGGAGGAGATAGAAGATTGAAGGCCGTAATTTATTTTTCCCAAAAGTTAAATTTAATTTAAAGATTGAAATTTTGATTGTGTGGAAAATTTCAATTTAATTGGGATTCAAATTAATTTTTGAAGATTCTAATAGGTAAATTGGAATATGGCACGAAAATCGAGACACGACCCCTCGGGATAGGCCGACAAACCTTGGTGGGGTTGCAGCCCCTGCCCTCGGGCAGGATGGGGCTGCGGCAGCCCCTGTGCAGGCCCACACCACCCACGGCCGCAGGCTCTGCCTGCAGCCAGGGGTGGCCGTGGCCTGCCCAAGGCTGGCCGCAGCCTGGGCGAGCAGCCTCTGGCTGCAGGCGCTGCCTGCAGCCTGTCGGCTGCTGCGCCCAGCCTGGGCGTGCAGCCTGGCACTGCAGGCTTGGCCTGTAGCCCGGCAGGGCTGCACAATGGGCAGCCGTGGGCTGCCAGCCCCTCCGGTGTTGGTGGCTGCCCACGGCGGCTGCCGCCTTCACGGGCGGCGGTGCGGCGGTCAAAAATTTGAAAATTTCGATTTTTAAATTTGAGATTTAATTTTAAATCATGTTTAAAAAAATATGTAATTGAAAATTTGAAATTTTTGAAATTACATATTATTACACATGATGATTAAAATTGTTTAAAATTTGAATTAGAAATTTAAATTTGAAATTCGAATTTGGAGTTTGAATTTGAAATTTAAATTTTTGGAAATTTAAATTTTAAATAATTCTTGGGATGAGAAATAAATGGAGAGGCTACATAAAGATGGATACAAGAAGACGGAACAAAATTCAAGACCCAAAGAATGTTTTGGATGGAATTTTGTAATCTTTATTTTCTTTGTTCTAGGATGGAACCATGGCTTGGTTATTCTGTCAATTATTTTTCTGTGATATGTCATGGATGTATGAATATGTACTAATGGATGTTTTGTATGCATATTTGATAACATGTCCTATAGGATAGGTGAGTGCCGCTCATACTATATTGATCATACATAATTTGACAAAACTTGCATGTTTTTCAAAATATTGAGTGGGAGAGGGTTTCAAACAAAACCCACGGCCTCCATTGTTGATCCATATGTGAAAGCATGGTAACGCCTCGCGTCAGTTCTGACCTGACCACACCCCTCGGTAGGTGTTTACCGCCGCCGGTATACTAGATTGGATCTCCTATGTGGAAAACGTGTTCGGGTGCGATCCTATTCATGACCACCCCTCGGTGGCTTGGTAGGACGTGGATCGGGCTACGTAAACAATGGTTATACACTCAAGACTCGTTTAGTTATTAACCTTCCCTAGAAGCTCTGTTAACTAAACTGGTGGCCAAATAAGCGGTTATTAATATATGTCTTAACCTTGGAGGATTTAAGGTAACATATATTAATTGGACGGGGTCCATGTTCCGGCTATTTGTTCTCATGACCACCCCTCGGTGGCTTGGGGCAATAGGTGCTGAGAATTACCATTGCAATGCTACATGTTTTTTCAAGTTTCATGTAGGAACATACTTGTATGTTTTTATTTGCTAAATTATCTGTATATTTGCTTGGGCTTTGTAATGATGTCTAGTATAATTTTATTTCAGTTCAAAATGTCACCGACACCCCTCATTTCAATACTTACTGAAAATAAGTTGAATGGCGACAATTATAAAGATTGGAAAAGAAATCTATTAATAGTTCTCAGCTGCGAGAGACACAAGTTCGTACTGGACGAACCATGCCCACCTGGGCCCAAACCTAACACACCACTTGAGGAGGTCCCGGTTGCCTATAATCGTTGGAGAGAATCCAATGAAATAGCTCGATGCTACATCCTTGCTAGCATGACGAGTGCTTTACAAAAGCAGCATGAGACTTATCAAGTTGCTGGGGAGATCATGGATAATCTGGAGGACATGTTCGGAGGCCAAGAAAAATTGGCTCGACAGTCCGCTATCACCAGCATTATGAACTCCAAGCAAAAGGCGGGTACTCCGGTGAAGGACCATATGATCACTCTAATGGGATTCTTCGCTGAGGCTGCCAAGAATGGTGCTGAGTTGTACTATAACACCCAGATCGAGATGGTGTTCAAGACTCTGTCTAAAGATTTTGTGGGGTTTAAGGCCGCATACAATCTGGCGACAAAAGAGTTAGGACTTACCGAGCTCATGAAGCAACTACAGGCTTATGAGCGGATGATCAGGGATGAGGATACGGTCCGACCTAAAGGAGAGGCCAATTTGACGGAATCTTCCAATCCTTCACGGAAGAGGAAGAGGCCAAATAAGAAGCAAGTGGCTTCCAGTTCTTCTAATCCTCCTGTCTCGGACGGGAAGAAGAAGAAGAAGAACAAGAAGCCAAAGGACCCTAAAAAGTCCAAATGCTTCCACTGTGGGAAGGTAGGTCACTTCAAGAAGGCTTGCCGGGAATTCCTAGCCTCCAAGGGCAAGGAAGGTAAGGAACTTCATTACTTAGAAGCGTGTTTGGTGGAAGAATCGAAAGACACATGGGTCATTGATTCGGGCGCCACTAATCATGTTTGTGTTTCTATGCAGGGGTTCGTGGAAACGAGAAGTCTACATGATAGGAGCCTCTCGTTGCGGACTGGAGATGGTAGCTTTGTGGTGGCTGAGGCAGTGGGAGACGTTCATCTTTATTTTGATCAATTTAGGTTTATTTTATTGAAAGACTGTTTTTATGTTCCTAATTTTAGGAGGAACCTTATATCGGTAGCTTGTTTAATAAAGGATTCTTATTCAGTTTCTTTTAGTAAAAAAGTTGATATTCGTAGAAATAAGTCTTTTATCTGTTCTGGATGGATGGATGGAAACCTATATTTGATTAGACCAAAGATGTACTCACTGCTTGACACTGAATTAATTGATAACTCTAAAAGGTTGAAAGTTTCTCACTCTAACAAGGCGTATCTTTGGCATTTAAGACTTGGTCATATTAATCAGGATAGGATTCAAAGATTGGTGAAAGACGGTCCTCTGGAATCTCTGGAGGAGGTACGACTTCCCCAATGTGAGTCTTGTCTAGAGGGTAAGATGACTAAGAGGTCTTTTGGAGGTAAGGGTACAAGGGCACAGGAGCTCTTAGAAATTGTGCACATTGACGTATGTGGCCCCATGAACGTCACAGCACGAGGAGGGTTCGAGTACTATGTCTCTTTCATAGATGATTACTCGAGGTATGGATATGTGTATCTGATGCACCGCAAGAGCGAAACCTTTGATAAGTTCAAAGAGTATCGTGCGGAAGTGGAAAAGCAATTGGATAAATCCATAAAGACACTTCGATCTGATCGAGGTGGCGAATACCTCTCCGATGAATTTCTAGGACATCTTATAGAGAATGGGATATTATCCCAATTGACTGCACCTGGTACTCCACAACAGAATGGTGTAGCCGAAAGGAGAAACAAGACCTTATTGGATATGGTACGGTCCATGATGAGTTACTCAACGCTGCCATTATCATTTTGGGGACATGCTTTACAAACGGCGTGCTATATTCTGAACCAGGTTCCGAGCAAATCAATTCCTAGAACTCCGTATGAATTGTGGCGTGGCAGGAAGCCCTCCCTTGGACATATGAGAATATGGGGCTGCCCGGCACATGTACTGGATGGGGATGCGAAGAAGTTGGAACCAAGATCAGAATTGTGCATGTTTGTAGGGTATCCAAAGGGAACTAAAGGAGGTCTGTTCTATAGCCCGAAGGAACAAAAGGTCATTGTCTCAACCCATGCGACATTCTTGGAGGAAAGTCACATGAATGACTTTAAGCCTCGAAGCAAAGTGGTGCTAGAGGAGTTATCGGGTGAAAGAACTGCTCAACAGATTTCGGTCTTGGACGCAAGTCCGAGTTCCAGTGAAAGACCTACAGACGATCAACAATTTAGGGTGCCTCGTCGTAGTGGGAGGGTTTCTAAGAAACCTAATTTCTTCATGTATGATGCTGAGGTATACCAGGCCGAGGCTCATGAGCATGAGGAAGATCCGGTCACATATGATGAAGCTATAAAAGATGTTGATTCTAGATCTTGGAAACAGGCTATGAACAATGAGATGGATTCTATGAAATCCAACTCTGTTTGGGAACTTGTAGATTTGCCGGATGGGATAAAACCCATTGGATGCAAATGGGTCTACAAAAGAAAGAAGGATGCGGAAGGGAGAGTGGAAACTTTCAAAGCTAGACTGGTTGCAAAGGGATACACGCAAAAGGCTGGAATCGATTACGAGGAAACCTTTTCGCCTGTTGCTATGCTGAAGTCTATCCGTATTCTTCTGTCCATTGCTGCGGCTCTCGATTACGAGATCTGGCAAATGGATGTCAAGACGGCATTCTTGAATGGCCATCTTGAAGAGTGTATCTATATGATACAGCCCGAAGGGTTTGTAGCAAAAGGCCAAGATAGGAAAGTCTGCAAGTTGCTTAGATCCATTTATGGATTAAAGCAGGCATCCCGCTCATGAAACCAGAGGTTTGATCAAGCGATTAAGACATTTGGTTTTGAGCAGAACGTTGATGAACCTTGTGTTTATAAACGTATTAAGGATGGAAAAGTGGTCTTTCTGATACTCTATGTCGATGATATACTACTCATTGGGAATGATGTAGGGAACTTATCATCGGTCAAGCTTTGGTTACACCAACATTTTGACATGAAGGACTTGGGAGAAGCTAACTATGTTCTAGGCATTCGTCTTTTCAGAGATCGAAAGAACAAAATGATAGCATTATCCCAAGCTTCATACATAGATAAAATAATTGACAAATATGCAATGCTAGAGGCAAAGAAAGGCTCACAACCTTCTATTGCCGGTTTAACTCTTTCATTGGATGACTGTCCCAAGACAGTGGAAGAAAGAGAGCGTATGAGTAAGGTCCCTTATGCATCCGCTGTGGGTAGCCTTATATACGCTATGCTTTGCACTCGCCCGGACATATGTTTTGCAGTAGGTATGGTGAGTCGATATCAAGCGAATCCTGGAACCAAGCACTGGCAAGCAGTAAAGCATATACTCAAGTATCTTAAGAGAACGAGGGATTATATGCTAGTGTATTCTGGAGGGGACCTAACACCCGTAGGATACACGGACTCAGACTTCCAGACTTGTAAGGATTCGAGGAAATCGACATCTGGATCAGTGTTTTTACTCGGAGGAGGCGCCATTGTGTGGAGGAGCATGAAGCAGGGCTGCACAGCTGACTCGACTATGGAGGCTGAGTATGTGGCTGCGGCTGAGGCATCTAAAGAAGCGGTTTGGCTCCGCAAGTTCTTTAGAGACCTTGAGGTCATTCCAGGTGTTGATAAGCCTATCACACTTTACTGTGATAATACAGGGGCTATTGCCAACTCAAGGGAATCTCGGCACCACAAGAGGACCAAGCACATAGATCGGAGGTATCACATTATTAGAGGGCATGTGGAGACAGGACAAGTAGATGTATGTAAGATCGCGTCCGAGGACAACATCGCCGATCCCTTTACTAAGACTTTGGTAGCTAGAAACTTTGAAAGGCATGTAGAGGCGATGGGGATGCGTAACATGGCACATCTACTGGCTTAGGGCAAGTGGGAGATTGTTAGGAAATGCCCTAAGTATTAGAGACATTTTTGATGTATTCATTTTGAACTGGATAATAAAATTATATATAGAGGTTATTCATTACATTGCTATCTGTCCTCGTCTTATTTACATGTTAAAGTAAATGTATGCAAATATGGCTCACTGACTGCTTGTGTTAAAACTGTTAGAACATTGCATGCAATGGACTTTTGTATGCGAGAAGACAATGTTCTAAAGTTAGCAGTCTAAACTATGGTCTGTAGTCTATGGGGTTAGACCGAGCATCTAACTCATGTTAAGACTATTATGTTGTCTAAAGCCTTGGAGGGGACGGTCTGTCTTGACTGTCCGGAGCTGGACTCCCAAGTAGAGACATGGATATGTTGCTCGGTGGTGACATATTAGACCGGGACTAAAGCATGATTGATCTACGTAGTCCGCTATGAGTGGATCAATCTGCTTTTGACGTTCATTGTGCAATAACCTTAATCCTGAGTAAATGAACTACTTCATGTATATGACTTGTGTACTTTGATGTTCCAATGGCTAAAGCGTCTCAGAGGTAGTAAGCTTATAGACCGGTTCGTTGGGTGCATGACTTGTATACGATGAAGGGTTTGTTTGCAGATATCGGAATCATAGCTCTGAGGAGTTAAAGGTATCCTCTTAAAGGCATTATACTGAATGTGAAAATGGACAAGGCCTTGGGTCGTCTGCTGGGCGGATGACTTCTTATTCACATATGGTGAATAATCATTTTCTTGATTCGGTAGTATAATGGAACTTTAAGATAGCCTGATCAGTAGGATTAAACGGACTTTGACCTAAGGCTGATCATGGATATCATATGAGGGTTTTGCATACATGACAAGGTCATTAGATGGTAGCTCGTCACAGGCTTACGTAATACGATATATAATTGGGAGTTCAGTTTCAGGTTTATAGTGGTGTGACTCTGAAATTAGTGATCATATGATTGAGTTTTTCGGTAAAGAATGATGATCATATGGAATCACGGGAGCCCGATTATATATGTCCAATCAGTCCCTCTACTAGCTCCACATAATTCCTTAACGTTTGGCAAATTGATTTGTGTATGCTATTGGCTAGTTTATTATGCATGGATGGTGATGACACAGGATTAGGATGGTAGACAAGATTCTCTCCGGTTGGATTCAGATTTTGTTTTGGATAATAGAGTACACAATTATTCGAACTCCAAATAAAGTTGCCATGATTTTATTTTAGATTGGATTGGAGTTGTAGAAAATTATCCATGAGAACAAGAATATGAAACACAACCGTTTTGTGGAATTTGAAATTTGAATTTTGAAATTTGAATTTTGAATTTTGAAATTTGAAATTTGAATTTGAATTTGAAATTCGAATTTGAAATTGAATTTGAAATTTAAATTTGAAATTTGAAATTTGAAATTTGAAATTTGAATTTGAAATTTGAATTTGAAATTTGAAATTCAAATTTTGAATAACAGTCCAAGTAGGATTCGAATTTGTTGTGGAAAATCCACAAGGTTTGAAATTCGAATTTGAGTTGGATTTGGAGAGGATAATCTTGTTAGAATCCTACTTGAATTTTGAATCCAAATCCCAACAAAAGTGGGCGAATTTTTTGAGGATAATCCTCAATGGAAAATTCGGTTTTTGTGGATAAGATTCAAGGGAAAATTCAAGTTTCAATCCTAGTTGAATTTGGATTCTCTCCTTCACTAAAAGTGGCCGAAATTTTGGAGCCTTTATCCAAGGAAAATTCGGTTATTTTTGGATAAGGTTGAGATAAGATTCAAGCTTGAAAATCCTAGTGGAATTTTTGATTCTCCCTTATCCATAATGGCCGAAATCTTTTGGAAGATTTTCACCTTGTGAATTTCGGATTTTTTGGTTGAAAAAGGGAGATAAAATTCTAGTTAAAATCTTGTTAAGATTTGGATTGGATTTATCTTAGGAAAAACCGAATTTATTGTTAGGATTATCCTATGGAAAAATTCGGATTTTTTGGTTAAAGATAAGGGAGAAAATCTTTTCCTAGTCCAATTCGAATTCAGAGAATCACCTCATGCAGGTCTATAAATAGAGGTCCTACCACTCCAGTTCTCTTAGACCACAGACTCTCAGGTGAGCAGGCTTATTGTTGCACAGCTCATCGTGACAATAAAGTTCTTTAGAGATCTGGGTGGTCGGAAGAAGACTAGCAGTGCTAGCATACCGATCGAGGTTCAGAGTGCCCACACACTCAGCCATTCGGGAATTGGAGAATAGTAGAGAAGGCTAGTTGGTTGAAGCCTCCGGTCATTCTCCTCCTGCAAGATTGGCGTCCTTGAGGTATGAGTTTTAATTGTTGTTGGTTTATTGTATATGGCATCATGAGATATTTAACGATCTAAAAATTTTTATTGTTCCGCTGCGCCAGTCTGATACGTTCTTACCGATTTTTTTTCCTACATAAAGAAGTTCCTTACCTTCCTTGCCCTTGGTGGCTAGGATTTCCTGGCAAGCCTTCTTGAAGTTGCTTCACCTTTGGGTTGGACAGCATCCCCATCCCTGATCATCCGCTCATAAGCTTGGAGTTGCTTCTTGAGCTCGGTTAGTCCTAACTCCCTTGTCGCCAGATTGTATGCGGCTTTAAACCCCGCAAAATCTTTAGACAGAGTTCTGAACACCATCTCGATCTGGGTGTTGTAGTCCAACTCAGCACCGTTTTCGGCAGCCTCAGCGAAGAATCCCATTAGAGTGATCATATGGTCCTTCACCGGAGTACCCGCCTTCTGCTTAGAGTTCATAATATTGGTGATAGTGGACTGTCGAGCTAATTTTTCTTGGCCTCCGAACATGTCCTCCAGATTGTCCATGATCTCCCTAGCAACCTGATAAGTCTCATGTTGCTTTTGTAAAGCACTCGTCATGCTAGCAAGCATGTAGCATCGAGCTATATAATTGGATTCTCTCCAACGAGTATAGGCAACCGGGAGCTCCTCAAGCGGTGTGTCAGGTTTTGGCCCTGGTAGGCATGGTTCGTCCAGTACGAACTTGTGTCTCTCGCAGCTGAGAACTATCAATAGATTTCTTTTCCAATCCTTATAATTATCACCATTCAGTTTATTCTCAGTAAGTATTGAAATGAGGGGTGTCGGTGACATTTTGAACTGAAATAAAATTATACTAGACATCATTACAAAGCCCAAGCAAATATACAGATAATTTAGCAAATAAAACATACAAGTATGTTCCTACATGAAACTTGAAAAACATGTAGCATTGCAACGGTAATTCTCAGCACCTATTGGCCCAAGCCACCGAGGGGTGGTCATGAAAACAAATAGCTGGAACATGGACCCCGTCCAATTAATATATGTTGCCTTAAATCCTCCAAGGTTAAGACATATATTAGTAACCGCTTATTTGGCCACCAGTTTAGTTAACAGAGTTTCTAGGGAAGGTTAATAACTAAACGAGTCTTGAGTGTATAATCATTGCTTACGTAGCCCGATCCACGTCCTACCAAGCCACCGAGGGGTGGTCATGAATAGGATCGTACCCGAACACGTTTTCCACGTAGGAGATCCAATCTAGTATACCGATGGCGGTAAACACCTACCAAGGGGTGTGGTTAGGGCAGAACTGACACTGGGCGTTACCATGCTTTCACATATGGATCAACAATGGAGGCCGTGGGTTTTGTTTGAAACCCTCTCCCACTCAATATTTTGAAAAACATGCAAGTTTTGACAAATTATGTATGATCAATATAGTATGAGCGGCACTCACCTATCCTATATGACATGTTATCAAATATGCATATAAAACATCCATCAATACATATTTATACATCCATGACATATCACAGAAAAATAATTGACAGAATAACCAAGCCATGGTTCCATCCTAGAACAAAGAAAATAAAGATTACAAAATTCCATCCAAAGCATTCTTTGGGTCTTGAATTTTGTTTCGTCTTCTTGTATCCGTCTTTATGTAGCATCTCCATTTATTTCTCATCCCAAGAGTCATTTAAAATTTAAATCTCCAAAAATTTAAATTTCAAATTCAAATTCCAAATTCAAATTTCAAATTTAAATTTCAAATTCAAACTTTAAACAATTTTAAACATCATGTGTAATAATATGTAATTTCAAAAATATCAAATTTTCAATTACATATTTTTAAACATGATTTAAAATTAAATCTCAAATTTAATAATAAAAAATTTTCGATCTTTTTAAACCGTTGCACTACCACCCCCGGAGGCGGCAACCACCGTGGGCAGCCACCAGCCCCGGGGGGGCTGGCAGCCCACGGCCGCCCATGTGCAGCCTTGCCGGGCTGCAGGCCAAGCCTGCAGTGCCAGGATGCATGCCTAGGCTGGGCGCAGCAGCCGGCAGGCTGCAGGCAGCGCTTGCAGCCATAGGCTGCACGCCCAGGTTGTGGCCAGCCTTGGGTAGGCCACGGCCACCCTCGGCTGCAGGCTAAGCCTGCGGTCGTGGGTGGTTATGGCCTGCAGAGGGACTGCTGCAGCCCCATCCTGCCCGAGGGCAGGGGCTGCAGCACCACCAAGGCCCATCGGCCTATCCTTAGGGGTTATGTCTCGATTTTCATGCCATATTCCAATTTACCTATTAGGATCTCTAAAAATTAATTTGAATCCCAATTAAATTGAAATTTTCCACACAATCAAAATTTCAATTTTTAAATCAAATTTAACTTTTGAGAAAAATAAATTACGGTCTTCAATCTTCAATCTCCTCCAAGAATAAATACATAAAATTTCCTAAACCGTTTCCGGTGTACAAAAATTCTAAGAGACAAAAAATTAAAAATCCATGGGAAAATTACAGTGTTAATAAATTGCTCCCATGGTTATATAAAAAATTCCCAGATACAATTTTTCTAAATTCTAAGTAACCATAACCGGCATAAACAAGCATGCTTATAATAATTCAGAAAATTAAAATAACCACATACTTTATACATATTCCATGAAAACAACATAAAGGAACCCTAGAATGCCACTCTCTAAATATCAACTCCATACATAAATAAAAAGACTAAGTAATTGTCTAATTTATGTACATGGCATAGTCATGAGATGGCTTTGATACCAATTATAGGAAAATAAACCGGTAAAAATGTATCAGAGTGGCGCAGCGGAACAATAAAAATTTTTAGATCGTTAAATATCTCATGATGCCATATACAATAAACCAACAACAATTAAAACTCATACCTCAAGAACGCCAATCTTGCAGGAGGAGAATGACCGAAGGCTTCAACCAACTAGCCTTCTCTACTATTCTCCAATTCCCGAATGGCTGAGTGTGTGGGCACTCTGAACCTCGATCGATATGCTAGCACTGCCAGTCTTCTTCCGACCACCCAGATCTCTAAAGAACTTATTGTCACGATGAGCTGTGCAACAATAAGCCTGCTCACCTGAGAGTCTATGGTCTGAGAGAACTGAAGTGGCAGGACCTCTATTTACAGACCTGCATGAGGTGATTCTCTGAATTCGAATTGGATTAGGAAAAGATATTCTCCCTTATCCATAACCATAAAATCCGAATTTTCCAAGGGAAAATCCCAACAATAAAATTCGGCCATTTAGGATAAATCCAATCCAAATCTAAACAAGATTTTAACTAGAATTTTATCTCCCTTTTTCAACCAAAAAATCCGAAATTTCCAAGGAGAAAATCTCCTCAAAAAATTCGGCCACATTTAGGATAACGGAGAATCAAAATTCCACTAGGATTTTCAAGCTTGAATCTTATCTCATCCTTATCCAAAATAACCAAATTTTCCTAGGAGATATTCTCCAAAATTTCGGCCACTTTCTAGGGAGGAGAGAATCCAAATTCAATTGGGATTGAAACTTGAATTTTTCCCTTGAACCTTATCCACAAAAACTGAAAATCCATTGAGGATTATCCTCAAAATTTCATCCAACTTTTAGTTAGGATTTGGATTCAAAATTTAAGTAGGATTCTAACAAGATTATCCTCTCCATATCCAACTCAAATTCGAATTTCAAACCCTGTGAATTTTCCACAACAAATTCGAATCCTACTTGGACTGTGATTCAAAATTTGAATTTCAAATTTCAAATTCGAATTTCAAATTTCAAATTTCAAATTTCAAATTTAAATTTCGAATTCAAATTTCAAATTCGAATTTCAAATTCGAATTTCAAATTCAAATTTCAAATTTCAAATTTCAAATTTCAAATTCAAATTTCAAATTTCAAATTTCAAAATTCAAATTTTAAATTTCAAAATTCAAATTTCAAAATCCACAAAAACTGTTGTGTTTTAAATTTTTGTTCTCGTGGATAATTTTCTACAACTCCAATCCAATCTCAAATAAAATCATGGCAACTTTATTTGGAGTTTGAATAATTATGTACTCTATTATCCAAAACAAAATCTGAATCCAACCGGAGAGAATCTTGTCTACCATCCTAATCCTATGTCATCACCATCCATGCATAATAAACCAGCCAAGAGCATACCCAAATCAATTTGCCAAACGTTAAGGAATTATGTGGAGTTAGTAGAGGGACTGATTGGACATATATAATCAGGCTCCCGCAAATCCATATGATCATCATTCTTTTACCGAACAACTCAATCATATGATCACTAATTTCAGAGTCACACCACTATAAACCTGAAACTGAACTCCCAATTATATACCGTATTACGTAAGCCTGTGACAAGCTATTGTCCAATGACCTTGTCATGTATGCAGAACCCTCATATGATATCCATGATCAGCCTTAGGCCAAAGTCCGTTTAATCCTACTGATCAGGTTATCTTAAAGTTCCATTATACTACCGAATAAAGAAAATAATTATTCACCATATGTGAATAAGAAGTCATACACCCAGCAGACGACCCAAGGCCTTGTCCATTTTCACATTCAGTATAATGCCTTTAAGAGGATACCCTTAACTCCTCATTAGAGCTATGATTCCGATATCTGTAAACGAAGCCTTCATCGTATACAAGTCATGCACCCAATGAACCAGTCTATAAGTTTACTACCTCTGAGACGTTTTAGCCATTGGAACATCAAAGTACACAAGTCATATACATGAAGCTGTCCTTTTACTTAGGATTAAGGTCACTGCATAATGAACGTCAAAAGCAGATCGATCCACTCAAAGCGGACTTCATAGATCAATCACGCTTTAGTCCCGGTCTAATATGTCACCACCAAGCAACATATCTATGTCTCTACTTGGGAGTCTAGCTCCAGACAGTCAAGACAAACCGTCCCCTCCAAGGCTTTAGACAACATAATAGTCTTAACATGAGTTAGATGCTCGGTCTAACCCTATAGAATACAGACCATAGACCGCCAACTTTAGGACATTGTCTTCTCGCATACAAAAGTCCATTGCGTGCAATGTTCTAACAGTTTAACACAAGCAGTAAGGGAGCCATATTTGTTTACATTTACTTTAACATGTAAATAAGACGAGGACTGATAGCAATGTAATGAATAACCTCTATGTATAATTTTATTATCTAGTTCAAAATAAATACATCAAAATGTCTCTAATACTTAGGGCATTTCCTAACAATAACGAGGTGGTTTCGTGTGAAATTTCAAACACAGTCTCCCTTGACTAATTTGGATATGCTGATTTCAAATTTATTAGTTTTACGTTCATCTGAGATATTCTAGACCAGTTTTCGGGATTTGCATGACCCCGTCTTGAAAAATGTGTCAGGTGCCCGATTTACTAATTTGGGTGTCCTAAGTCTAAATATATCAGTTTTGGGGTGAGAAAATGTCTTCTTGACTCTCATCCCGATACTACGTATCTCTTAAATAAAATATACATTTTGTACTCAATTGACTAGATTGAGACTGCTGACTATTAATATGTCAGTTTTATGCCAGATTAAGGCCGTCTTGGCCACTAACTTGACACTATATTTCTCACTATTCACTAATCACTATTTATTATTCACTATTCACTATCTGACTGACTAATCTAAGCGTTATAACTTTGATTTTGTCAATCTCCCGGCGAGAAGAGGTCATCTAGACCACTTTTCTCGATACTGTACATCTATTAGGGCAATTATCGCTGTTGTGCTCAGATGACCAGTCTGAGCGTACTGATGACTAACTCATCAGTTCTGTATCATGAAATGGTCGTCTGTACCGGTTTCTTGATATTGCGTGTCTCAACGCATACTCACATAATAGGGTGGACCGATTTCACTGTCAGTTACCCCTTTCACTGCATGAATAGTAATTAAACATTACTATGCCCGTTTAATTCATGCAACTAAAAAGCACACTGTGTTTATTAACTTAATTACATCATTACATAGTAATTAAGTTTCATAATTCATGAGAGTCATTACAACGACTCTTGGCTCATTACACAGCCTTCTATACAGACTCTTACACGTGCGTGTACAAGGCAATACGGGCATGTACATTTCGGACACGGGCGTGTACTAGTTGAGACTACTCAACACGGCCATGTCTTTGAAACACATTCATTTATTCGAGTAATACACGGCCTCTTACACGGCCGTGTACTTGACCGTGTTACACTACATGGCCATGTACACTCACACGGCTACTAACAGATACACAGTCCGAATGGCATACGGTTACTCACACGATCGTGTACCTGACCGTGTTACTTAAATTTGCACTAAAAGGCATTAAATTATGTCCATTTTATTCTTTAATGACTTATTACATGATAAGTATGTGCCATGAAAATGATGGTCATTATAACCTACCCCCCTTACAAAATTTTCGTCCTCGAAAATTAGAATAATTCTAGGAAGTCTCTTCTCATGTCTTCTTCCCATTCTCATGTGGCTTCCTCAACACTATGATTCTGCCACAACACTTTTACTAGCGATATACTTTATTCCTAAGTACTTTCTCCTCTCTAACTAGGATCCGCACGGGTCTTTCCTCGTACATCGGATCAGCGTATACTACAATGGGTTCTTGACTCAGATCATAGGAGCTGTCTGGCACATACTTCTTCAGCATCGAGACGTAAAAGATGTTGCGCACTGTAGCTAACTCGGGAGGAAGCGTTAGTCTATAAGCCACCTTCCCGACTTTCTCTATTATCTCAAGGGTCCTATGTACCTAGGACTGAGCTTTCCTTTCTTTTCAATGCGCATCACCCCTTTCATGGGTGCCGCCTTGAAAAAGACCGAGTCTCCTACTTGAAACTCGAGGGGTCTACGGTGCTTATCGTCAAAATTCTTTTGTCTACTATGCGCTGTATCTAACATTTCTCGTATCAGCTTCATGTCTGCCATGGTATTCTTGATGATGTCGGAGCTAACTAGTCGTTTCTCTCCAGACTCGTACTAATGAGCCAGAGATCTGCATTTCCTTCCATAAAGTGTCTTGTATGGTGCCATTCCTATCGAGGAATGGTAGTTGTTGTTGTACGAGAACTCGCTCAATGGTAGCTTCTGATCCTAATTTCCATTGAAGTCTAGGACGCAGGTCTCAACATGTCCTCTAACATCTGTATGGTCCTCTCAGACTAACTGTCGATCTGAGGATGAAATGCTATGCTGAACTCTCACTTGGACCGTAATGCATCCTGAACACTTTGCCAAAATCTGGAGGTAAAGCGTCCACTACGATCTGAAATGATCGACTCTGGTACTCCGTGTCGTTTCATGAACTGTGCCACATAGATTTCTACTAGTCGTTCCACCGAGTAGCTAACTTTCATTGCTAAAAATCTAGCTGATTTCGTCAGTTTATCTACAATCACCCAGATTGCGTCATTATCGTTTGACGTCTTCGGCAATCCGACTACGAAATTCATCGTAATCTGGTCCATTTCTACTCGGGTAGCTTAATTTTCTACGATTATCCTGCTGGGCGCTGGTGTTCTACCTTAACCTTCTGGCACGTAAGGTATCTAGCAACGAACTCGACAATGTCATTCTTCATTCCAAGCCACCAAAAGCTTTCCTTCAGGTACTTGTACATCTTATTTGCCACCGGATGTATAGAATATGATGTCTCGTAAGGTTCCAAAAGGATTCGCTTTGTGAGTTCTTCATCTTTCGTAACACATACTCTATCTCTGTAGTAGAGTATGTCGTCCTTAGGGATCTTAAACTCTGAACTTTGGTCCTCTATAGCCTCCTTTTTGAGCTTGTTCAGGGACAATTCGAAGCCTTGACCGATTTTGATCTCTTCTTAGAGCGTCGATTGGAAGGGTCATGTCAGACAATCTCCCTGTCAAAATCTTGATCTCACTGTTGCATAGCTCCCTTGTAGCGCTCCTGACAAGGCACTGATAGCCATAAGCGTAGTAAAATACTTCTGACTTTGCGCATCGGCCACCTTATTAGCTTTGCTTGGATGGTATAAGATCTCGCAGTCGTAATCCTTACCAATTCTAGTCATCTATACTGCCTTATGTTGAGCTCTTTCTGCATGAAGATATACTTGAGATTCTGGTGATCGGTGTAAGATCTCGCACTTGATTCCATATAGGTAGTGCTTCCATGCTCTTAATGCAAAAACTACCACTACTAGCTCCAGATCATACGTTGGGTAGCTCTTCTCAGGGTTTTTGAGTTATTGTGAAGTATACGCTATTACTCTACCACTCCGCATCAACACAGTTTCCAACTCGATTTTAAATGCATCGCTTTAAATTACAAAGCTTCCCTGACTAGCATCTGGAATGGTTAGTATTAGAGAGCTTGTGAGCCTTCATTTTTGCTCTTGAAACCTTTTCTCACACTTGTCGGTCCATTCATACCTCTTTCCCTTCTTGGTGAGCGTTGTGAGCAGTGCGGCTAGCTTTGCAAAACCCTTGACAAAACATCGATGGTATCCCACTAAGCCTAGGAAGTTGTGGATCTCCATCACATTTCTCAGAGCTGGCCATGCACTAACTGCATCAATTTTTAGTCGGGTCCACAGATACTCCTTCCTTGGGGTCTACGTGACCTAGGAAATGGACCTTCTCCAGTCAAAACTCGTACTTGGAGAACTTGGTGTATAGCTGATGGTCCTGTTACATGCGCAAAATGATCCTTAAGTGCTCTTCGTGCTCTTTCTTCATCTTAGAGTATATAAGTATGTCATCGATGAACACAATGACAAACTTATCCAAATAGTCCTTGAACATGCAGTTCATCCGATTCATGAAAACTACTTGCGCGTCCGTCAATCTGAGCGACATGAAAAGAAACTCGTAACGTTTGTACCGCGTTTGAAAGGCTGTTTTGTGTACGTCTTCATTTCTGATTCGTAGTTGATGGTACCCTGAACGTAGATTGATCTTCGAGGACACTGCAGCGTCTCAGAGTTGATCAAATAAATCGTCAACCCGCAGCAAGGGATGCTTGTTCTTAATCATAATTCTGTTCAACTTTCTGTAGTCGATGCACATTCTTAGTGGTCCATCTTTCTTCTTCACGAATGGTATAGGTGCTCTCCAGGGTGAACAGTTCTGTCGAGTGAATCCCCTGCCTATTTAGTCCTTCAGCTGGGCTTAGAGCTCTTTTAGCTCTACAGAGCCCATTTTGTATGGGGCCATGAAGATGGGGGTTGATTCTGGTAAACGTTCAATCCCGAACGAGATATCGCACTCTGACGAGAGTTCTAGAAGACCTTCTGGAAATATCTCCACGAATTCACTGACTGTCGGCACTTTCTCGGGTCCTATCTCCATTCCTCGTGTCTTATCTACTACGTATGCTAGGAAGTCCATGCATCCACTGGATAGGATCTCGCGAGCCTTCACTACTGATATCATTGTCTTTGGTTGCTCTAGCGACAAACCCTTGTAGATGAACTTTTCACATCTGATTGATTTGAAAATGATTTTCCACCTTCGACAGTCTATGATGACATTGTGTTTTGTGAAGAAGTCCACCCTCACAATTACATCATAGTCATACATGTCATCGGTTAACACTTAATTCTCTCCCGCAGATAATTACTGACACTTGACGTATCCAGTAATTATACAAATAAACTTCCCCTGAAGGAAGTGACATTTTAATGGTTTATTTCATCCTATCTAAGCTCCTACCTAACTTTCTAGCAGAATCTGATGATGCAACGAATGGGTGGCTCTAGAATCAAGTAGAACTAATGCATCAAAGTTGGCGATAAGAAGCTGGCCTGTCACCATTGCAGAAGTTACAGCTTCAACGTCACTCCTCGTGTAAGTATAGATTCTCCCTTAGTTGTCTGAATCTTTCAGTATGCCTTGTGTGATTGGAGGGTCTTCGATCCTGGTCTGGTTGGTGTAAAGTTGATTATTCCCAGTGCGGGGTTGATTCTGTCGATTTTGCAGGTTGGAGTGGCAATTTTTTGGCATAGTGGCCTTCCTTGCCATAGATGAAACAACCACTTACTCCTTACTTACATTCTCTTGGGTGCCTCTTTCCGCATTTCGTGCACATCGGGTATTGGCTATCATTTCCTTCCTGGTCGTTTTTCTTCTGAGGGAAATTCTCTTATGAATCTTGGTTGCCCTGGTTCCCCTTTTCTCTTGTTGTTGTTGTTGGAATGCCTGCTATTCTGGCCGGTTCCCACATTTTGTCCTCTGTATTGTAACTCGGGGTTCTACTTCCCCTGAGCCTGCTCAGCTTGCATTGTCTCCTCCTTTCGTGTCTTAAAATTCTACGCCTTTCGCTCCTTATCCTGAGTTGACCAATACTCAGCTCAGATAGCCTTGCTGACACATTCTGCTAGTGTCACTGGTCCGTGGCTTCTGCTACAAACCTAAACTGCGATTTTCATTTTGAACATCTTTCGTATTCGTCTGACTCTCTCCTTTTAGTTGGTGTAGGTTGTCGAACTCGTCTTACTACGCTACTAGTGCTTCCTCATTGAAGTACGTCTCCTTGAATTCCTCAATGAAATCGCTCTAGCTCATCTCTCTAATGTTCCTCCTAATGGTTACCATCTTCCACCACTAACGCGCCTCATTGCACAGGGTGAAGGATGCGTACATTACTTTCTCTCTCTATCTGTTAACCCTATAAAATCCAAGATTACTTGGATATCCGTTAGCCAATCATCGGCCTCTATAGGGTTGGTGATTCCTAAGAATTCTAACGCTTTCATGCATCAGAATCTCTCATACAAGTCACCTTCCCTAGGGGTTGGTTAAAAAACAATTGCTACTACGAAAGCAGCCATTACCATAGGTGCTAGTACCTCCTGGGCTGGAGGAGCTACTTGCTCCTTCAAAGTTTCTGGGGCTGTTGGAGTCTCCTGTGTTAGCATCTCTACTGACTGTGGTGCCTGGGGTTGCTGGCCCAGCTGTTCCCTAAGCTGGTTTAGCTCCCATTGCTGGTTCTCCATCATCTCTCGCATAGCTGCGAGCTGTGCCATCAATTCGTCCTCTCAGGATGCTTCGTTTGTCTGTACTCGTGTCCTCGTCGTGCTTTCCTACATAAACCTATCGCACAGCATGAAAGGAGAATATAAGTCTCTTAAATTCTGTACTTGGGACTCGTATCACATATCATTTTCTTTCTTACTTAACAATCTTACTTAAACATTATGGATATAAATATACACACTATATCCATCTTTCTTTCTCTCATACTGTGATGTTCAATGTAATTGCCGCATTATATTGAAACATCATCTGAGTGCTAGGATTCGTCCTGCACTTTCTTTCATACCATACTCACACTGTGGAAAAAAATTATATCTCGCCCCTAGGGTAAAGCTTTACTACTTATCTCATAATATATTTCACAAAATATATATACAAATATTCAAGATTCTAGTTCAGTTGGAGTGACACATACTTCCCCTATACGATCCCAACAAGTACATTATGCTATAACTGACGGGGGAGAGTTACTGCTTCCCTCTATATATTTTCATAACTAACATTCCCGCAGAAGGGTTACTACTATTGGAAGGACAATCCTGATTTAGTATCAGGCATCTCCTCATCATCACTATCACTGAGTGGGAATTCCTCTGGGTTTTCCTTTTCTTCTCAGTCAAAACTGACCTCATCATCGTTGGCTATGATGACTTGGGGTTTGTACATCCCCATCTATTCGTCATTACTAAAGTGGTCGGGGATCTCCTCTCCCTCATCGTCGGGATGGGCACCAGAAAGAGTCTCGTCATCTTCCTCTTCCATGGGGTGTTTGGGAGACATACGGGCTGGTTCGGGGTTCTCCATCGGCTCCCTATTACCCTCATGTACTTCTGGCTGGTGCTCGGCCATGAACTCTTCATCGGCCAGTTGGGGTGCTGGTTCTACCGAGTCACCCTCTATAACAGCGGCTGTTATAATGCCTTGGGCTTGTGCAGGGTTCCTGGGGTTGAGCACTTTTCTCTCGGCGTTCACTATCTCCTTGATAAGGCTTACTAGTCCTGCTTGATCGCTCTTCTAATTCTGTTTGGCAAGGTCTCTTTATCTCTTTAGGTCTTCTCCTGTCTTGATCCACTTTTGTCTCGGTATGTATTGTAGAAGTCCATATCGGTTCCTTGTAGCGAGCAGCATACGTTAGAACTGTATCGCCGGACATCAGCTACAGTCTTTCAGTCCGATGAACAAATTCTCGTATATCCATAACTCTAGAGAACTTAGGCGGTTTCACTCCCCGCTTGCCCATAGAGAAAAACTGGGACTGATGCTGGACTGCTCTTAAAGATTGGCTCGATCGTGGTATGGTGAAACTCAACACAGTTAAGAGCTCATCCTGGTCATAAGGATCCCGATACACACGAGAGTATCTTCCTGAGAGATATCAACAGCCAACAGGACTCAGTTATCTTGATCAATGGCGTACAATCGAGGAATCACTTTGATAACGTGAAACCAGTCCTGACATTCTCATGGAGTGCAGGAGTACTATTTACCACTCGAAACTTAGTGGACAACTAGCCCTGAAGATCGGTGCAACTCAGGAAGCAATCCATGTTCTTTCTCTGAGCAGTTCTCTAGCACTGCAAGGTCGTGATTTTTCGTATAATAATCTCAGCATCTTTTCATCTTATCTTCGCCATCATAGATTTTGTCATCTCATTACTATAAAATGTTATCTTCAATAGATAAACGTTTACTGACTAAAAAATAAAACTAACTTACTTGGACAGATGAGGCAGGCATGCGGTGATGTGAGGTAGGATGGCAGGAAACCTCTCTGATACCAACTATGGCGCCCCGTGCCCTCAGCGGCCTGGACCGTCACTGAAAACTATTACTTGCTTCTTTAACTTTTACTTATGCTTCCTCTATAAAACCGATACTTAAACATGCTGAATTTAATACCATAATCTAGAGGGAAATTTTTTTTTATACGTGTACATATTTACTATTCATGTACGCATACTATTAAAATGCAGAGTTTGAAAAACATAAGGATTTCAATTATACATACACAATTATATACTTGTTTATCTAATTACTATTCACCAGATACTATTTAAATATACTACTCATACATATACTGTTTACTGTTCCAAAATACTATTTAACTGTCACCATTCAAAATATTATTTACTCATACTGTGCGGAAGAATACTCACGATATATCCATAACCTCATCCTCACATCCGCCTCTGTCGCCATCATCGTCCCTTGATGTTTACGCTATAGGATGCTTACCTATAGCATGAACACACTCCGTGGGCTTTACGCCCAGTAAGTACAACATGTTAACCACAAAACATGTTTAAAACATAACACATACTTAAAATCATAAGCATGACATATATCACTTAATAAATCACATACCATATAAGCATATCACGTATCAGCTCACATATCATGTCATCACATAGTATGTCATAACACTGAATATAAAACTTCACATACTTTATGCATGACAGAAGCATCATGTACTGTATGCACTCTACTGAAAAAGAAAGCATAACGAACTATAACTAATGCATGGTCCGATTATGTTCATTTATGCTTCAAACTTCTCTTTTCTTTTCTTGTCTATTTAGGGTTCATGTGTTAGTACCGTGTGCGTGTAGACCAACGGTAACGCCCGAGGTCAACTAATGCCGAAGTGCCATCAACTGATGCTTAACTTTTGACCTTAACTTTCTTTAACTGGAAACCCCTTCGACTGAAGGAGCCGGTATGACACACCTGCTTATTTCCATCTTGTTTAACTGATCTAGCCATACGCTTCTCTAAGCTGTCCCCAATCCTACGCGGTAGGGATCTATGGCTTCTATCTTGTTCTTTCATTAATCTACTCGATTGTGAAACTATATGCTCTTATGTATGCTGTGCAGCATCATGTGCTAGATACATACTTAAAATACTAGAAAAGCATCATTTTAAATTCATTTTATTCATGTTGTAGGCAGAGTTGTACTTACCTGTTATCAGACAGTTTATACTCTCGCCTTCGTCACAATACAGGTACCTCCCTACCTCCCTGTAATCATAATGTATTTCATTAACATTTACTCTTAGGTCACTGTGATCATTGGTGACTAATAAAAACTCTACCGTTAGTGATACCCATCCTTATCGGTACTAATTCCCCTCTTCTTAAGAATTTGATTTTCTAATTTCTAATCATGGTTAATTAATTTATTTGCTTAATAATTTAATTAACGTCGCTCTTAGGTCACTCTATCAATAGGAACTAATAAAACTATTGTTGTGTGATACCGATGCCTATCGGTACCTAACTGCTCTACTTTGGGAATTTTGATATCTAATTTCTAATCATGCTTGATTAATCTGTCTACTTGACAAATTAATCATTGTCCCATTCAGACTCGGTCCTTGACTGGCTAACCGACTAGTCAACTGACCACATACCTCGTGTATTAACCATTTAGCCTGTCGGGTTAACTTTACCGATTTATCCACCCCAAATTTTATACTTAGATCAACCCGTCCCTCGGGTGGCACTATTCTAACCTAGGGGTCATTTTCTTACATTTCGAGATTTCTAATTGGGCGGTTCACTAATCCTATAAACGTCCGTCCTTCTTTCCCGGACCTAGGTCATCGAGGGGGGGCTCAGGTTTCCATCCCGATCACATTTTCACCCCTCGTTTCCTAAAATACCCCTTTGTGCAGTTTTAGAAATTTTGGCAGCATTTCCGCTTAATTTTTGGGTTTTCGACGTTTAGGAAATGCCTCAAAACCATCTAACCTATTCTAACCTGCCACGTACTAAATCAGAGGCCTAATTTTTACGTAAAAGCTCAGCTTTTTATGTAACATATTCACATTTCCTCACATTCTCTTTTTTGACATTTCATCCCTTTTTCTTACAATTCCTCAAGTCAGTAAACCATAATTAATGCATAATTTTTTCCAATAATAAATTGAGGAAATCAAGGGATAGAAACTACTACCAAAATCATTCCCGTCGACGGTCGAACGAACTATTCGGTCTCAACTGCACAATCTTTGAATCGGCGTTCTTCACTTTTGAAACTTCAGTTTGCAAATCCGATGCCGCAGATGTGTCCGAAACGTCGAAAATAGGCCAACGGGCTATTCTTCAATTTTCGGTCTCTGAGTCGTCGTTGACCAGCGTTGACCAGTGTTGACCACGGCGGCGATGGGAGTGGCGACCACCATCTTGAAGAGCTCGACGAGAGGAACCCATTGGTGGTGTCAATTTCACCAATCGAGTCTCCTATCGTCGGAAATCGACCCTCGAAAAGTCAGCGACGGGGGCGGTATTGGATCTTCATTTTCCAGCGTTGTTGCCCAAAATTGATTTAGGACTTTTAACCTACGTGTTGTTCTGAGCATTTTGATACCCACCTTGCAACTCAACTCTGCTGGAATAGTGAGATCCGACGGTGGTGATGGCGATGGCGACGATGAACCTTGGACGGCGCGATACAGCGGCTATTGACGTGAAAGGAGGCCTGGGTTTTGTTCTACTCTTCACCACGAATCCATTGGGACCGGAATCGTGGCATTTGGACATCAGACGGCGGAGATACGGTGGTTTGAAAAATTCGATCACCGGGGGCTTTGGGCGGCGCGTGTGGCATGCTACGGTGTCGATTCGGTCGACTCAGCCCACCGTTGGAAATAGCTTGTCGAGAGCTTTCCAATGGTGCCGATGGTTGTAGGAAAATAAATCGGTAAAAACGTATCAGAGTGGCGCAGCGGAACAATAAAAATTTTTAGATCGTTAAATATCTCATGATGCCATATACAATAAACCAACAACAATTAAAACTCATACCTCAAGGACGCCAATCTTGCAGGAGGAGAATGACCGGAGGCTTCAACCAACTAGCCTTCTCTACTATTCTCCAATTCCCGAATGGCTGAGTGTGTGGGCACTCTGAACCTCGATCGGTATGCTAGCACTGCTAGTCTTCTTCCGACCACCCAGATCTCTAAAGAACTTTATTGTCACGATGAGCTGTGCAACAATAAGCCTGCTCACCTGAGAGTCTGTGGTCTGAGAGAACTGGAGTGGCAGGACCTCTATTTATAGACCTGCATGAGGTGATTCTCTGAATTTGAATTGGATTAGGAAAAGATATTTTCCCTTATCCTTAACCATAAAATCCGAATTTTTCCAAGGGAGAATCTCAACAAAAAATTCGGTTTTTCTTAGGATAAATCTAATCCAAATCTAAACAAGATTTTAACTAGAATTTTATCTCCCTTTTTCAACCAAAAAATCCGAATTTTTCTTGGAGAAAATCTCAACAAAAGTTTCGGCCATTATGGATAAGGGAGAATCAAAAATTCCACTAGGATTTGCAAGCTTGAATCTCATCTCAACCTTATCCAAAATAACCGAATTTCCTAGGAGATTTTCTCCCTAATTTTCCACTTTTCAGGGAAGGAGAGAATCCAAATTCAACTAGGATTGAAACTTGAATTTTCCCTTGAATCCTATCCATAAAAACCGAAATTTGCTTGAGGATTATCCTCAAAATTTCGTCCCTTATTTGTTGGGATTTGGATTCAAAATTCAAGTAGGATTCTAACAAGATTATCCTCTCCAAATCCAACTCAAATTCGAATTTCAAACCTTGTGGATTTTCCACAACAAATTCGAATCCTACTTGGACTGTGATTCAAAATTTGAATTTCAAATTTCAAATTCAAATTTCAAATTCAAATTTCAAATTTCAAATTTCAAATTTCAAATTTAAATTTCAAATTCGAATTTCAAATTCGAATTTCAAATTCAAATTTCAAATTCAAATTTCAAATTTCAAATTTCAAAATTCAAATTTCAAATTTCAAAATTCAAATTTCAAATTCCACAAAACGGTTGTGTTTCATATTCTTGTTCTCATGGATAATTTTCTACAACTCCAATCCAATCTCAAATAAAGTCATGGCAACTTTATTTGGAGTTCGAATAATTGTGTACTCTATTATCCAAAACAAAATCTGAATCCAACCGGAGAGAATCTTGTCTACCATCCTAATCCTGTGTCATCACCATCCATGCATAATAAACTAGCCAATAGCATACACAAATCAATTTGCCAAACGTTAAGGAATTATGTGGAGCTAGTAGAGGGACTGATTGGACATATATAATCGGGCTCCCGTGATTCCATATGATCATCATTCTTTTACCGAACAACTCAATCATATGATCACTAGTTTCAGAGTCACACCACTATAAACCTGAAACTGAACTCCCAATTATATACCGTATTACGTAAGCCTGTGATGAGCTACTATCCAATGACCTTGTCATATATGCAAAAACCTCATATGATATCCATGATCAGCCTTAGGTCAAAGTCCGTTTAATCCTACTGATCAGGCTATCTTAAAGTTCCATTATACTACCGAATCAAGAAAATGATTATTCACCATATGTGAATAAGAAGTCATCCGCCCAGCAGACGACCTAAGGCCTTGTCCATTTTCACATTCAGTATAATGCCTTTAAGAGGATACCTTTAACTCCTCAGAGCTATGATTCCGATATCTGCAAACAAACCCTTCATCGTATACAAGTCATGCACCCAACGAACCGGTCTATAAGCTTACTACCTCTGAGACGCTTTAGCCATTGGAACATCAAAGTACACAAGTCATATACATGAAGTAGTTCATTTACTCAGGATTAAGGTTATTGCACAATGAACGTCAAAAGCAGATTGATCCACTCATAGCGGACTACGTAGATCAATCACACTTTAGTCTCGGTCTAATATGTCACCACCGAGCAACATATCCATGTCTCTACTTGGGAGTCCAGCTCCAGACAGTCAAGACAAACCGTCCCCTCTAAGGCTTTAGAAAACATAATAGTCTTTACATGAGTTAGATGCTCGGTCTAACCCCATAGACTACAGACCATAGTTTAGACTGCTAACTTTAGAACATTGTCTTCTCGCATACAAAAGTCCATTGCATGCAACGTTCTAACAGTTTTAACACAAGCAGTCAGTGAGCCATATTTGCTTACATTTACTTTAACATGTAAATAAGACAAGGACAGATAGCAATGTAATGAATAACCTCTATGTATAATTTTATTATCCAGTTCAAAATAAATACATCAAAATGTCTCTAATACTTAGGGCATTTCCTAACAATGGTGTCGAAAACGGATGTCGGATTCGACCGGTGGTTACTGTTTATCTACGGGTGGTGTGGGGAGAAAAAGATAGGAACAAATATAATGGGGGCCCTTTTTTCAAAAATCTAAAAATTTCGACCCCTTTATGCTAATTTTTTGAAAAATTTTAAGATAGGCTATGCTGACTAATTTGCGCATGCCGAACCCAAATATATCAGTTTTATCTTCATCCGAGGTCGTCTCGACCAGTTTCCCGATACTGCATGGTTCCTGATCAAAAATTACTTTTTGTGCTCAAATGACTAATTTGAGCATTCTGAATCCGAATATATCAGTTTTATATCAAGAAAAGGTCATCTTGACCAATTTCTTGATACTGTAGTTAGGCCTACACTGTGTTGACACTGTGCACACATAACGAGGCGTTTTCGTGTGAAATTTCAAACACAGTCTCCCTTGACTAATTTGGATGTACTGATTTCAAATTTATCAATTTTACGTCCATCTGAGGTCTTCTGGACCAGTTTTCGGGATTTGCATGATCCCGTCTCGAAAAACGTGTCAGGTGCCCGATTGACTAATTTGGGCGTCTTGAGTCTAAATATATCAGTTTCGGGGCGAGAAAATGTCGTCTTGACCCTCATCCCGATACTACATATCTCTTAAATAAAATCTACATTTTGTGCTCAATTGACCAGATTGAGCCCGCTGACTATTAATATGTCAGTTTTATGCCAGATTATGGCCGTCTTGGCCACTAACCTGACACTGCGTTTCTCACTATTCACTAATCACTATTTACTATTTACTATTCACTATCTGACTGACTAATCTGAGCGTTCTGACTTTGATTTTGTCAGTCTCTGGGCGAGAAGAGGTCATGTAGACCACTTTTCTCGATACTGTACATCTATTAGGGCAATTATTGCTGCTATGCTCAGATGACCAGTCTGAGCGTACTGATGACTAACTCATCAGTTCTGTATCATGAAATGGTCGTCTGGACTGGTTTCTTGATATTGCTTGTCTCAACGCATACTCACATAATAGGATGGACCGATTTCACTGTCGGTTGCCCCTTTCACTACATCAATAGTAATTAAACGTTACTATTCCTGTTTAATTCATTCAACTGAAAAGCACACTGTGTTTATTAACTTAATTACATCATTACATAGTAATTAAGTTCCATAATTCATGAGAGTCATTACAGCGACTCTCGACTCATTACACAGCCTTCTACACAAACTCTTACACGGGCATGTGCAAGGCAACACGGGCATGCATATTTCGGACATGGGCGTGCACTAGTTGAGACTACTCAACACGGCCATGTCTTTGAAACACATTCATTTATTCGAGTAATACACGGCCTCTTACACGGTCGTGTACTTGACCGTGTTACACTACATGGCCATGTACACTCATGCGGCTACTAACAGATACACAGTCCGAATGGCATACGGTCACTCACACGGCCATGTACCTGACTGTGTTACTTAAATTTGCACTAAAAGGCATTAAATTATGTCCATTTTATTCCTTAATGACTTATTACATGGTAAGTAGGTGCCATGAAAATGACGGTCATTACACACGCGTATCCTGTCACCATCCAAGAGTCTACTGAACAGGTTTCTTACCTGCAACATGAATAAATTGGTGAGCTAATGGGCTCAGTAAGTTCGAACATATGTATTATGAATCACACAAATTCAAAAACATCAAAAATCCAATTTCCTATGAACAGTACTATTCATATATGAGTAGTACTATCACCCATGAATAGTACTTTGACATTTGATCAGTGAATAGTAACTTCGATCCTAACTGGTTACTATTCTCGTCACCCTAACCGAGTCCACTATACTTAGTACTAGTGTCGGTTGCGCTCAATTATACTCAGTTTTGGCTTTCATAACGTTTTATCTATTATCTTTGTTTATATTTCTGGTTTTGGGTTCTTTTGGCCTTGTTTCATTTCCCAATCATAAACTTAGGAGTCTAATATCCCATTTATAACTTTCTTTTGCTAACTTTTGGGAAAAAATTACCATTTTACCCCTAACAGGATTTTTTCATTGTAACCTTACTTTTCTTTGATTTACAACTTGGTTTTGGTCCTTAGAATCTTAATTAAGTCATTCTAAGTCCATTAGGGCCTTTTTTCTATCATTCATGAAATTTCGATCAAAATGATCGTTTTGCCCCTGACGGATCTTTGGACCGTATTATTTTCATTTTAATGTTTAGACTGGATTTTCTAAGCCCAAAAATGATAAAATAATTTTTCTTAGGCTTTACCAAATTTTTACGGCATCATTTGCCGTCATTCCTTGATTTACTATTCACCCGACTTTCGGATGGTACTATTCCGACTCTCGATCGTTAATTCTTTTTTTCTTACGTTTCGGTACTCCGAATGTATGTTTCACTAATCCTTAAAACGTCCATCCTTCTTTCTTGGGCCTGGGTCACCGAGGGGCTCGGGTTTCCATCCCGACCACATTTTTACCCTTTGTTTCCTAAAATACCCCTTTGTGCTGTTTTAGAAATTTCAGTAGCATTTCCGCTAAGTTTTGGGTTCCTGGCGTTTAGGAAACGCCTTGAAACCATCTAACCAATTCTAATCTACCAGGTACTAAACTAGAGGTCTAATTTTTACGTAAAAACTCATAATGTTTATGTAAAAATCTTTACATTTAACACATTTTCTTATCCGACTATTTTTCATACTAATAATCCATAATTAATATTTAATCATTCTAATTAATAAATTGCGAAATTAAAGTAGTCGAGATCACTACCGAAGTCATTCAACAATGTCCAACGGGTAGGCTGGCTCCAATCGGTAATCAACGAGCCGTTCAATCTCGCGCGCACAAACTTTAAATCTCTGTTCTTTACATTTGAAATTCCGTCTTGCAATTCCAATGTCACGAATATGTCCGAAACGTCGAAAATAGGCCAGAGGGCCATTCTTCAAATTTTGGGGTCCAGGTTGTCGTTGATCGACATTGACTCGCCGTTGACCGGTGGCGGTGAGGGTGAAGGCGGACACCATCTTGAAAAGCTCGACGAGAGGAACCAAAATCTGGTGTCAATTTCTCGATTCAAGGCTTGAATCACTAAAAACAACCCTCCTACAGTGGTTGATGGCGGTGAAGCTTATTCTCCGCCACCCTGGTGTCAATCCATGAAATTGACTTGGGGCTTTTGCTTTTCGTATGATCATTTTGGGACCGGTGCTGTTGCTCACCTCAGCGGAAATTGGTGACTTTCAGGCAGTGGCATGGTGGCGATGGCACAACTTCAGGTGGTGCGATCCGGTGGCCTTTGAGGTGAAACAAGACATAGGTTCTATTCTCCTCTTCACCACGAACCTATTGGAACCAGAATCATGTCAATTGTACATCAGACGGCGAAGATACGACTGTGGAAAGATTCACGCCTCTGGTAATTTCAGGCGGCGCGTACGCCATCCTCCTGCGATAGTACTATCGAGTCAGCACACTGTTGGACTCAGCTCAGCGAGAGCTTTCCAATGGTACTGGCAATGTCGGAAACAGACATCATTTTCAGTGGTTGGTTAATGTTCATTTTTAGTGGTAGGGAGGAAAGAGAAAGTGCGAGAAAAATGAGTGCTTATGTGCAATTTCTGATTTACCCCCTTTTTATACTTTTTTTTTTTTGTTGAAAATTTTAATATAGGCTATACTGACTAATTTGGGCTTGCTGAACCCAAATATATTAGTTTTATTTTCATCGGAGGTCATCTCGACCAGTTTTCCAATACTACGATTTCCCAGTCAAAATTTACTTCTTGTGCTCAATTGACTAATTTGAGCATGCTGATTCTAAATATATTAGTTTTATTTCAAGAAAAGGTCATCTTGACTAATTTCTTGATACTGCATGTTTCTTGATCAAAAATTACTTTTTATGCTCAATTGACTAATTTGATCATACTGATTCTAAATATATCAGTTTTATATCAAGAAAAGGACATCTTGACCAATTTCTTGATACTACGTGTGACACACACGCGTACACACATAAAATCACTACATTTCACATTTTAAACATGGAATTCATCATTTACATTCCATGAACCGATTTTCTGAAAATGATGAAATTTCCCCGGTTGCACAAGAAGTCATCTTAACCTCAAGTAAAACAACATAAGCGAAATGGGCTTCCACTTGTAAGCTTTTCTTTCTTTTTTTTTTTTTTTTTCTGCTGTGGCCATGGGGAAGAAGAGGGTAGGTGTGATGATTTAAAGCTATGGTTTTGTTAGTTTTTGCATCAAAAAGTGATATTGGCATGTGGTTGAAGAAAGTAATGAATTAGAATGGAAAAACACAAAATTTTGTGCATGATTACCAATGGAAAACCATGTGTTGGGGGGGGGGGGGATTTTGGTTTGGATTTGAGTGGATTCTTGATTTAAAAATGAGTGTTGGCATGTGATGGAGTCAAGAAAGGAAATAGAGCTTAAAAAATTTTTTTTGATGCATGATTTTTCAAGTAAAATCAGTGGCCCCTAGGGGGGTGTGAATGAAAATTTTGGCCTGATTTTGGGTACTTCGTTGATTTAAGAAAATTGGTGTTGATATGTGATTATTAGGAAGAATTTAGAAGCAAAAAAATTCAATTTTTGTGTTTGATTCTCAACAAATTCTGTGGACTAGGTTTGTGTGTGAAATGGAAAATTTGTGAGAAAAAAATGTGAGTTGAAATATGAACAAAAACCGAGGGTGAGAATAGGTAAAAGCGAACTGAAACGTCGTTAGAAATGACTAGGGTTTTATAAAAATTTTTACACAAAAAGTTTGAGTTTTCACGTAAAAATTAGGCCTCTGGTTTACTATATGGCAGGTACCGAGGTTTTAAGGCATTACCTAAATGCTGGGAACATAAAAATTAAGCGGAAATGCTGCTGAAATTTTTATAACGGCCCGGAAGGTATTTTAGGAAACGAGGGGCAAAATAAGGTTGGGATTTGAAAACCCAAGTCCCCTCGGTGACCTAGGCTAGGGAAAATATGACGGACATTTTCAATATTAGTGAAACGTCCATTCGGAGTCCTGAAACGCAAGAAAAACTAGATTAACGACTGAGGGTCGGAATAGTACCACCCGAGGGTAGGATGAATAGTAACATGAGCATTTCAGCAATTAATGCCGTAAAAGCTTGATAAAGCATAAGAAAAATTATTTAATGATTTTTGGGCTTAGAAAATCACGTTAAAATGTTAAAGTGAAAATCTTACGACCCAAAGACTCGTCAGGGGCAAAATGATCATTTTGATTAAAAATTTAAAAAATGATATAAAAAAGACCGTTAGGGCCTTAGAATGGTTTAATTAAAATTCTAAAGACCAAAATTAGGATTTAAGTCAAAAAAACAAAGAAAAATCCCACTAGGGATAAAATGGTCATTTTGTGAAAAGTTAGGGGCAAGATGGTCATTTTGTCAAAAGTTAGGAAAAGGGACGTTAAGGCCTGGAATGGCATCCTAAGGTCTTAGTTAAGGTTTTAATTGCCAAAATTATGATCTAAGTACAGGAAAAATGAGAAAGGTCCACTAGGGACAAAATGGTCATTTTGTCAAAAATTGGAGACAAAACAGTCATTTTTCTAAAAGTTACAAAAAAGTCAAAAATAAAATGTTAGACCCCTAAATGCATCGTTAGGGACCTAGACTTAGAAATTTGATGTTTTTACAACGTTTTCAGTATAAAATAAATATTGAAAATAACCGTTAATTGTTTTGATTATAAGGACGCAATTAAAACACGACGAAGGAACGTCAGCGGATCCCAAGAAGTAAACCTTAACAAGAGACTTGTAAGTTCATACATTCTATTATCTGCAAAATGAATTTATTTACCATGTTTATATGCTATAAGCAATATGTAAAGTATGTATAAAGGTGCTATATGCACAATAATATGTAAAATAAAATACACACAATAAAAGAAATAAATGTAAAGTGTTCTAAACTAAGAGGCAATGAAAAGGTCACCTAGTCGGAATCATAAGAAAGATGGTAACGAAACCACCTTTTAGCGTACCAGCCTCCCGTAAGGTGGAGGTTTTCATATTACGTTTATGTTTATATTAATGTTATGTAGACTGTTGAGGATTGGCTAGTGGGTCGCTCCCCAGAGTTCCTCTCAGTCATGTGCGCACTATGGTACGACCAACATAGGGCTCAAAACTAGAACGTAATGCAAGATAAAGACCTAAGACTTAAACTTTGCCCATAACTGAGCATAATTAAGTCTAAAATGTACTAATAATATACTTAATGTTTTAAGTTATGGTCTATGGTCTATGTTACCTGTCATTATATTTGAACTTACTGAGCCTACAACTTACAAGTTTATTCATGTTGCAGGTAAGCAACCTATACACCAGTAAATTTTGGATAGACGAGGGGGGGATCTGCTGTAAAGACCACCCCATTCCTGTAAGCTAATTTCTATGTAATGAGAAATTGAGGAATAATTTGATGCCTTTTTATGCAAACTAGCGTAACACGGTCAGGTACACGGTTGTGTGAGTGATCGTGTACCGCTTAGGTAAAATGAACGTGTTCCCAGACATGGCCGTGTAGAGCAAGCTCAACTAATACATGCCCATGTCTAGACAATACATGCCTGTGTTGCCTTATACACGCCCGTGTAAGAGGCCATGTTGAAGGCCGTGTAATGAGCAGAGAGCCATTGTAAAGACTCTCAAAAATGTATGAATCCTAATTGCTATATAATGAGTAATTAAGTTGGAATATATAGTATATTTTCCAATTGAATAGATTAAACAGCTATGGTACTATTTAAGTACTATTTATGCAGTGAAAGGGGCGATCGACAATGAACCGGGTCCACCCTATTATGTATAAGAATGTATTAGACGCGCAGTGTCAGGGAATTGGTCCGGATGATCATTTCTTGACACAAGACTAGTGAATAGATCACCAAAATGCTCGGACCAAACATCTGAGCACAATAGCAATAAATAACCTTAGCAAGGGTACAATATTGAGAAAATGGTTCGGATGATCTCTTGTCACCTAAAGACTGACAAAATCGGAGTCAGAGCACTCAGATTAGTCAGTTAAGTAAAAGACTGAATAGTAAATGTGGAAAACGCAGTGTCAGATCAATGGCCAAGACGGCCCTAATTTGGCATAAAACTGATATATTAACGATCAGCAGGCTCAATTTGGTCAATTGAGCACAAAATGAGAATTTTAGTTTGGGAGATACGCAGTATCGGGAAGAGGGTCCAGACGACCTTATCTCGGATCGTAATTGATATATTTAGACTCAGGACGCCTAAATTAGTCAATCGGGCACCTGACACGTTTTTCGAGGCAGGGTCACACAGATCCCAAAAACTGATCCAGACGACCCTGGATGGACGTAAAACTAATAAAATTGAAATCAGCACGTCTGAATTTGTCAAGAGAAACTGTGTTGAAAATTTCACACGGGAACGCCTCGTTTTGAGTACGCAAGGACAACATAGTATAGACATAACCACAATATAAGAAATAAATAGTAAAATAGATTGATAATGGGCTCTTATATAGTATAAACTGACTAGGAATGGTCAGTACAAAAATCAGATTCAAAAAATCCAATTTCGAGTGAAAATTAGAACACTACCGAGAAAAGGACCGAACACCACAGTAGAAAATTAGACTGCAAAGAGAAGCCAACACAGATACATTTTGGCCATTAAAATTCATGTCCTTTAGTTACAAAAGCAGCTGATTTTAGCTCCTCACATAGCCCAAAAGGTGGCATTAAAATAATACTATAGCCATGACACATTTGAACATAAAATTGCATGAATTCAAGCACATGGTCAACAAAGGAAATTTTTTATTCTCCCTCCTTAAATGGCCGTAGCCCTTGGCTATTGTGAGCTGAAAATGGGTAGGTTTTTGTCCCTTGATTTGGCTAAAAATGTGGACAATTAATTAGGTTTAAGTTTAAGCAAGTTTGAATAGTTTTGCCTATAAAAGACTTACATGACACAAGGGTTCGTTTTCTTACTTTTGCACCCAAGAAAAATCACAACTCCTTCCTTTCATTTCCCTTACTACAACCGACTACCTTTAGGCTCCCAAACACCCATATTTTCAAGCAAAAATCCTGCCAAATACTCACCAAAAAAATCAGCCCCCATTAGCTTCTGTTAGGAGGATTCAAATCCAAGCCATTCTAAGTTCCTTCAAGGGTAAGGTTTCGAATCCATCTTTGTGGTTTTAGTTATTATTTTGGTTTGATATTAAGAGAAATTATTTTGGTGTTTTTGCTAGCAGAAAACTGACCCTATCTTGTTGGTTTCCCATGGCCATTTTGGTTCCTCAAGCCCATAGTTCGGATTTGTGCTTAAACAATAGCACAAGAGGTAAAACTGAAACCCTCCTTTTTGTGGTTAGTTGTTTTTAAGATTTCGATCAAGAAATTTATGTGTATTTGTTTATACACATGGGTTGTAATAAGTTTATTTTGAGCCTTCGCTTTTAATTTTTAAGTTTATGTGGTTGTGGTTGTGTTTACATTTTTACGAATGGATTGGTGAATGTGTGAGCATGGATATTTAGAAAGTGGCAAGAAAAGGCCACGGATTTTGGCCATTTTGACCCCCTTAGGGTCTAAATTTGGGATTTGGTAAAACACGAAACTTTAAGAAAATTTTGATACGGTGGTTTTTAGCCTTTGGCCAAAAACGACGATAGAATAGGTTTTTACAATGGTTTTCATTCGGTACCCAAAACTAGGACCAAAAATCCGAGCCAGACTTAGTCTCGGGTTTTGTTAAAAATGGACTACTTAGAGTCCGAACCGGACTTCGGGCTCAACATGAAAGTTGTAGAATATGTCGAAACTTTTAAGACGATTGACACATGTTTTAAAAATTTTGGCCATTTCGGGCCTCAAACAAAGCAATTTTCAAAGTGAAGTAAAACTGGAATTTTTGCAAAATGAAAATTGGGCACTTTAGGCACAGGTTTAATGAGTTTAGGAGCTGTTAGAGTTAGATTTGAGCTCCGAGGTGAACACAAGAATTGTTCATCTCATCAAGGATGAAAAATATCATGCTCGCCAATTTTACAAACAAAGTCGTTTCGATTAAGTTTCAAAACAGTTTTCAAAAGTGGTTCAAAAACCACCTTTAAAATATAACACCAAAAATGTGTTTTAACACCTTCAAATGTAAACATGGTTTTCATAAAAATGTCCCCTACCTTCCAACTGGGTGATAAAGGGACGGGTTCCAAACACATAATTTTACCAAGAATTTTATAAGTTCACCAAAACGATTTTCTTAAATAACCAAAATAGTGTGGGTAGCCTGGTAGGCTACCACACCCAAACAAGCAAAGTAACCTAGTCAGTTACTACACCAAATTTATACATAGTAACCTGATAGGCTACTTAGTTAACAACGCACGAGGTAACCGGTCAGTTGACTGGTCGGCAACCAGTCAACGACCGTGTTTCGAACGACACTGTAAGGAATGATGATTGATCTGTCAAGCAGACAATTAATCAAACACGATACAGGTTAGACACCAAATCCCCAAAGTAGGCCAATAGGGTACCGATGGACCTCAGTACTACATAGAAATGCAAGTTACAGTCACTAACGATAGTAGTGACCAAAAGATGATATTAATTAATTTACTGGGTAATAAATTAATTAACCACGTATAGAGAAACAAACTCTCGAGTTAGAGTGTGAGTTAGTACTGACGACAATCAGTACCAAGCGATTTACCTGCTTTAGTCACTAATAGTATTAGTGACTTAGCAAGAGAATTAATGAGATACATTATTCATGACAAGTAGTAACTTGTAAGTTAATAAAGGCGCGAGTGCGTGTTTGCTTGCAAAACAAGGTAAGTACAACTCCACCTATGGCATGAATAAAATGAATTTAAAATGATGTTTTTACAGTATGTTAAGCATGCATACCATGCACACGATGTTGCATAACATACATAGAAGCATATAGTTTCACAATCGCGTAGATTGATGAAAGAACAAATTAGAGGCCAGGCATCCCCATCACGTAAGATTAGAGAATAGCCTAGTAAAGTATGTGGCATGATCAAATAAAGAATTAAGAAAAATAAGAATAAGGGTGTCATTATAACAGGCCAAGGCCCATAAAATCTAGCGAGCACGAGGCCCACATTATGTACATATATATAACGGGCACGAGGACCATATTATGTATATAACAGGCATGAGGCCCACATTATGTATATAAGTATAATGGGCAGAGGCCCACATTATGTATATAAATATAACGGGCATGAGGCCCATGTTACGCATATAACAAGCACGAGGCCCAAATTATGTATAGAATATAACGGGCACGAGGCCCACCTTATATATAGAAATATAATGGATTCTAAGTAGACATAAGAAAGAAAGAAGATTATTGAAGCAAAAATGAGTATAACCGAACCATGCATTATTCACAGTATGCATTAGTTATAGTTCGCTATGCTTCCATTTACAGTAGGATGCATTCAATACACGATGTTTCTGTTATACATTCTGTATGTTATGAATCAGTGTATGATGTTCTGCATTCTAGGATGTGTGTTGTTCTGATATGCAGAATGTCTTAGTGAGATGTGTTGGTTATGACATGTTTATATGGTTTCAAGAATGTACTATGTTTTAAACATGTTTTATGGCAAACATGTTGTACTTACTGGGCTTAAAACTCACAGAGTGTGTTCGTATTGTAGGTAAGCGTCCTATGGCTTAAAACACTATGGGCGATGATGGCGGTGTTGGCAGATGTGAAGGCGTGGTTATAGATACCACCACAAGTTAATCTTCTGCTTAGTTTTGAGTACAGTATATTTTAAAATAGTAAATAGTATATATATGAATAGTATATTTTGAATAGTAACAATTTAAGGGATTTTATGAGTATATATGTATGGTTAAACTCCTTATGGTTTAGACTTAGTATTTTCGAAAGTATACGTACATGTATAGTAAATACGTACACATAAAAAAATCCCTAAAATTATGGTATCTAATTAAGTAACTTTAAGTATCAATTACAAGAAAGTATAAGTATAGTACAAGTAGTAGTTTTTAAGTAACGATGCGGGCCACTAAGGGCATGGGACGTCACAGTTGGTATCAGAGCGGTTTTCCTACCACCCTACCTCACATCGCCGCATGCCTGCCTCATCTGTCGAAGTAAGTTAGTTTTTATTTTATAATATTAATATGTAAGTTAACGGCTAAGTTACAGTAGGTGACCATGACGGTACCAGTGGCACCTGTACTGGCAGAACATGTACTAGTAGCATCTGCTCCCATAGGCCCTCGCCAGACATAAGAAGATATTTGAGCAAGTATGGCTTTCATCACCATGCACCCAGACAAACATGACGGTTACAATCTAGATAAGCTCCCACTATGGATTCACAACATGGAAGTTATCTTCCAAACCTACCACATTCCACCTCACCTACAGGTGGTTTTTGCGGGCAGTAGGCTAAAAAGGCCAACTATGGCCTGGTGGAGTCAATATCACAGGGATAAACACCCAATCATACATTAGGAGGATTTCCATCGAGACCTCTTCAACCACTATGGACCGGCTGGTGAGGACCCTATTTCGGCTATACCATTAGCAGTATATCACCCCAATGCAGAGAACAATGATGGGGATGATGTTCCTTATTTCATCAGTGATAATGAAGGGATAGAGTACAAGCTGGAACCTCAGGTTATCATAGCCAGTGATGACGAGGCCAGCTCTGGCTCAGAAAGTGAGGAGGACCCAGAGGAGATTTTCACCGGTGGAAGCGACGATGAGGATATCTCCGATACAGAATCAGTACTAACCTCTGAGTAGCAGTGGCCTATATTAGCAAAACTTTTGACTATACATAGGCATGATGGGAAACAGTAGCTTACTCCCACAAGACCTATCCTAGTATGCCCTTTTTTGACTAAGTATGGGGAAGTGTGTGTGTCATTTCTACCAGACTAGAGTTTGTGTATATGTATATTTTTGTGAAAAATTATGAGAAATAGTACAGTCTTGCCTAAGGACCTAGATATGATTTTCCACCATGACCATAGTATGATGAAAAGTGCATATGAGCCCTAACACTCAAGTGATGCCTCAATACGATATGGTAGAGTGTATTGAGCATCACCATACAAGGAAGAGAAAGTCATAGTTGAGTAAGAAGGAAAATGATAGGTGACGTGATTCCTAGTAAGGAATGAAGGACATATAAGTCCTTTTCCGTTATGTGATAGAGTTCAAAAGACATCATGATTGGAACGCATAAGCAAACAACCTAGGCATCCCGAAAGGAAAAGTTGATAGCACAACTCGCGGCTAGGCGATGAAATGATAGGAAACCAGCAGCGGTGCCAACTTAGGAGGCATCAACAACCTTAGAGACTTCATGTTAGGAAATGCCCTAAGCATTAGAGACATTTTGATGTATTTATTTTGAACTGGATAATAAAATTATATATAGAGGTTATTCATTACATTGCTATCTGTCTTCATCTTATTTACATGTTAAAGTAAACGTAAGCAAATATGGCTCCCTGATTGCTTGTGTTAAACTGTTAGAACATTGCATGCAATGGATTTTTGTATGCGAGAAGACAATATTCTAAAGCTAGCAGTCTAAACTATGGTCTATAGTCTATGGGGTTAGACCGAGCTCTAACTCATGTTAAGACTATTATGTTGTCTAAAGCCTTGGAGGGGACGGTTTGTCTTGACTGTCTGGAGCTGGACTCCCAAGTAGAGACATGGATATGTTGCTTGGTGTTGACATATTAGACCGGGACGAAAGCGTGATTGATCTACGAAGTCCGCTTTGAGTGGATCAATCTGTTTTTGATGTTCATTATGCGGTAACCTTAATCCTGAGTAAAAGGACAGCTTCATGTATATGACTTGTGTACTTTGATGTTCCAATGGCTAAAGCGTCTCAGAGGTAGTAAGCTTATAGACCGGTTCGTTGGGTGCATGACTTGTATACGATGAAGGGTTTATTTATAGATATTGGAATCATAGCTCTAATGAGGAGTTAAGGGTATCCTCTTAAAGGCATTATACTGAATGTGAAAATGGACAAGGCCTTGGGTCGTCTGCTGGGCGGATGACTTCTTATTCACATATGGTGAATAATCATTTTCTTTATTCGGTAGTATAATGGAACTTTAAGATAGCCTGATCAGTAAGATTAAACGGACTTTGGCCTAAGGCTGATCATGGATATCATATGAGGGTTCTGCATACATGACAAGGTCATTGGACGATAGCTTGTCACAGGCTTACGTAATACGGTATATAATTGGGAGTTTAGTTTCAGGTTTATAGTGGTGTGACTCTGAAACTAGTGATCATATGATTGAGTTGTTCGGTAAAAGAATGATGATCATATGGATTTGCGGGAGCCTGATTATATATGTCCAATCAGTCCCTCTACTAGCTCCACATAATTCCTTAACGTTTGACAAATTGATTTGTGTATGCTATTGGCTGGTTTATTATGCATGGATGGTGATGACACAGGATTAGGATGGTAGACAAGATTCTCTCCGGTTGGATTCAGATTTTGTTTTGGATAATAGAGTACACAATTATTCGAACTCCAAATAAAGTTGCCATGATTTTATTTGAGATTGGATTGGAGTTGTAGAAAATTATCCATGAGAACAAGAATTTGAAACACAACCGTTTTGTGGATTTTGAAATTTGAATTTTGAAATTTGAAATTTGAATTTTGAATTTGAAATTTGAATTTGAAATTTGAATTTGAAATTTAAATTTGAAATTTGAATTTGAAATTCGAATTTGAAATTTGAAATTCAAATTTTGAATCACAGTCCAAGTGGGATTCGAATTTGTTGTGGAAAATCCACAAGGTTTGAAATTTGAATTTGAGTTGGATTTGGAGAGGATAATCTTGTTAAAATCCTACTTAAATTTTGAATCTAAATCCTAACAAAAAGGTGGACGAAATTTTGAGGATAATCCTCAATGGAATTTCGGTTTTTGTGGATAAGGTTCAAAGGGAAAAATTCAAGTTTCAATCCCAGTTGAATTTGGATTCTCTCCTCCCTGAAAAGTGGCTGAAAATTTGGAGTGTATCTCCTAGTTAAATTCAGTTATTTTGGATAAGGTTGAGATAAGATTCAAGCTTGAAAATCCTAGTGGAATTTTGATTCTCCCTTATCCTAAAAGTGGCTGAATTTTATGAGGAGATTTTCTCCTAGGAATTTTGGATTTTTTGGTTGAAAAAGGGGAGATAAAATTCTAGTTAAAATCTTGTTTAGATTTGGATTGGATTTATCCATAATGGCCAAATTTTATTGCTGAGAATCTCCAATAGAAAATTTGGATTTTTATGGTTATGGATAAGGGAGAATATCTTTTCCTAGTCCAATTCAAATTCAGAGAATCACCTCATGCAGGTCTATAAATAGAGGTCCTGCCACTCCAGTTCTCTCAGACCACAGACTCACAGGTGAGCAGGCTTATTATTGCATAGCCCACTGTGACAATAAGTTCTTTAGAGATTTGGGTGGTCGGAAGAAGACTAGCAGTGCTAGCATACTGATCGAGGTCCAGAGTGCCCACACACTCAGCCATTCGGGAATTGGAGAATAGTAGAGAAGGCTAATTGGTTGAAGCCTCCGGGCATTCTCCTCCTGCAAGATTGGCGTCCTTGAGGTATGAGTTTTAATTGTTGTTGGTTTATTGTATATGGCATCATGAGATATTTAACGATCTTAAAATTTTTATTGTTCCGCTGCACCACTCTGATACATTTTTAGCGATTTATTTTCCTACAATTGGTATCAGAGCCATCTCATGACTATGCCATGTACATAAATTAGACAATTACTTAGTCTTTTTTATTTATGTATGGATTTGATATTTAGAGAGTGGCATTCTAGGGTTCCTTTATGTTGTTATCATGGATTATGTATAAAGTATGTGGTTATTTTAATTTTCTGAATTATTATAAGCATGCTTGATTATACCAGTTATGGTTCCTTAGAATTTAGAAAAATTGTATCTAGGAATTTTTATGTAACCATGGGAGCAGTTTATTAACACTGTAATTTTCCCATGGATTTTATTTTTTGTCTCTTAGAATTTTTATGGTTAGAATTTTTGTACACCGGAAATGGTTTAGGAAATTTTATGTAATTATTCTTGGAGGAGATTGAAGATTGAAGACCGTAATTTATTTTTTCCCAAAAGTTAAATTTGATTTAAAGGTTGAAATTTTGATTGCGCGGAAAATTTCAATTTAATTGGGATTAAAATTAATTTTTGGAGATCCTAATAGGTAAATTGGAATATGGCACGAAAATCAAGACACGACCCCTCGGGATAGGTCGACGGGCCTTGGTGGGGCTGCAGCCCCTACCCTCGGGCAGGATGGGGCTGCGGTAGCCCCTGTGCAGGCCAACACCACCCACGGCCGCAGGCTTGGCCTGCAGCCAAGGGTGGCCGTGGCCTGCCCAAGGCTGGCCGCAGCCTGGGCGTACAGCCTCTGGCTGCAGGCCTGCCTGCAGCCTGCCGACTGCTGTGCCCAGCCTGGGCGTGCAGCCTGGCACTGCAGGCTTGGCCTGTAGCCCGGCAAGGCTGCACATAGGGGGCAGCCGTGGGCTGCCAGCCCCTTTGGGGCTGGTGGCTGCCCATGGTGGCTGCCGCCTTCGGAGGTGGCGGTACGACGGTCTAAAAATCGAAAAATTTTGATTTTTAAATTAGAAATTTAATTTTAAATCATGTTTAAAAATATATAATTGAAAATTTGAAATTTTTGAAATTACATATTATTACACATGATGTTTAAAATTGTTTAAAATTTGAATTGGAAATTTAAATTTGAAATTCGAATTTGGAATTTGAATTTGAAATTTTAATTTTTGGAGATTTAAATTTTAAATAATTCTTGGGATGAGAAATAAATGGAAAGGCTACATAAAGATGGATACAAGAAGACGGAACAAAATTCAAGACCCAAAGAATGCTTTGGATGGAATTTTGTAATCTTTATTTTCTTTGTTCTAAGATGGAACCATGGCTTGGTTATTTTGTCAATTATTTTTTCTGTGATATGTCAAAGATGTATAAATATGTATTGATGGATGTTTTATATGCATATTTGATAACATGTCATATAGGATAGGTGAGTGCCGCTCATACTATATTGATCATACATAATTTATCAAAACTTGCATGTTTTTCAAAATATTGAGTGGGAGAGGGTTTCAAACAAAACCCACGGCCTCCATGGTTGATCCATATGTGAAAGCATGGTAACGCCTCGCGTCAGTTCTGCCCTAACCACACCCCTCGGTAGGTGTTTACCACCGCCGATATACTAGATTGGATCTCCTATGTGGAAAACGTGTTCAGGTACGATCCTATTCATGACCACCCCTCAATGGCTTGGCAGGACGTGGATCGGGCTATGTAAACAATGGTTATACACTCATGACTCGTTTAGTTATTAACCTTCCCTAGAAGCTCTGTTAACTAAACTGGTGGCCAAATAAGCGGTTATTAATATATGTCTTAACCTTGGAGGATTTAAGGCAACATATATTAATTGGACGGGGTCCATGTTCCGGCTATTTGTTTCCATGACCACCCTTCGATAGCTTGGGGCAATAGGTGCTGAGAATTACCGTTGCAATGTTACATGTTTTTCAAGTTTCATGTAGGAACATACTTGTATGTTTTATTTGCTAAATTATCTGTATATTTGCTTGGGCTTTGTAATGATGTCTAGTATAATTTTATTTCAGTTCAAAATGTCACCGACACCCCTCATTTCAATACTTATTGAAAATAAGCTGAATGGTGATAATTATAAAGATTGGAAAAGAAATCTATTAATAGTTCTCAGCTATAAGAGACACAAGTTCGTACTGGACGAACCATGCCTACCAGGGCCCAAACCTGACACACCGCTTGAGGAGGTCCCAGTTGCCTATAATCGTTGGAGAGAATCCAATGAGATAGCTCGATGCTATATCCTTGCTAGCATGACGAGTGCTTTACAAAAGTAGCATGAGACTTATCAAGTTGCTAGAGAGATCATGGACAATCTGGAGGACATGTTCGGAGGCCAAGAAAAATTGGCCCAACAGTCCGCTATCACCAGTATTATGAACTCTAAGCAAAAGGCGGGCACTCAGGTAAAGGACCATATGATCACTCTAATGGGATTCCTTGCTGAGGCTGCCGAGAATGGTGCTGAGTTGGACTATAACACCTAGATCGAGATGGTGTTCAAGACTCTGTCTAAAGATTTTGTGGGGTTTAAGGCCGCATACAATCTGGCGACAAAGGAGTTAGGACTAACCGAGCTCATGAAGCAACTACAGGCTTATGAGCGGATGATCGGGGATGAGGATGCGGTCTGACCTAAAGGAAAGGCCAATTTGGCAGAATCTTCCAATCCCTCACGGAAGAGGAAGAGGCCAAATAAGAAGCAAGTGGCTCCTAGTTCTTCTAATCCTCCTATCTCGGACGGGAAGAAGAAGAAGAAGAACAAGAAGCCAAAGGACCCTAAAAAGTCCAAATGCTTCCATTGTGGGAGGGTAGGTCACTTCAAGAAGGCTTGTCGGGAATTCCTAGCCGCCAAGGGCAAGGAAGGTAAGGAACTTCATTACTTGGAAGCGTGTTTGGTGGAAGAATCGAAAGATAGTTGGGTCATTGATTCGGGCGCAACTAATCATGTTTATGTTTCTATGCAGGGGTTCGTGGAAACGAGAAGTCTACATGATAGGAGCCTCTTGTTGCGGACTGGAGATGGTAGGTTTGTGGTGGTTGAAGCAGTGGGAGATATTTACCTTTACTTTGATCAATTTAGGTTTATTTTATTAAAAGACTATTTTTATGTTCTTAATTTTAGGAGGAACCTTATATCGGTAGCTTGTTTAATAAAGGATTCTTATTTAGTTTCTTTTAGTAAAAGAGTTGATATTCGTAGAAATAAGTCTTTTATCTGTTCTGGATGGATGGATGGAAACCTATATTTGATCAAACCAAAGATGCACTCACTGCTTGACACGGAATTAATTGATAACTCTAAAAGGTTGAAAGTTTCTCACTCTAACCAGGCGTATCTTTGGCATTTAAGACTTGGTCATATTAATCAGGATAGGATTCAAAGATTGGTGAAAGATGGTCCTTTAGAATCTCTGGAGGAGGTACGTCTTCCCCAATGTGAGTCTTGTCTAGAGGGTAAGATGACTAAGAGGTCTTCTGGAGCTAAGGGTACAAGGGCTCAAGAGCTCTTAGAAATTATGCATACTGACGTATGTGGCCCCATGAACGTCACAGCACGAGGAGGGTTCGAGTATTATGTCTCTTTTGTAGATGATTACTCAAGGTATGGATATGTGTATCTGATGCACCGCAAGAGCGAAACCTTTGACAAGTTTAAAGAATATCGTGTGGAAGTGGAAAAGCAATTGGATAAATCCATAAAGACACTTCGATCTGATCGAGGTGGCGAATACCTCTCCGATGAATTTCTAGGACATCTTGTAGAGAACGGGATATTATCCCAATTGACTGCACCTGGTACTCCACAACAGAATGGTGTAGCCGAAAGGAGAAACAGAACCTTATTGGATATGGTACGGTCCATGATGAGTTATTCAACGCTGCCATTATCATTTTAGGGATATGCTTTACAAAAGACGTGCTATATTCTGAACCAGGTTCCGAGCAAATCAATTCCCAGAACTCCGTATGAATTGTGGTGTGGCAGGAAGCCCTCCCTTAGACATATGAGAATATGGGGCTGTCCGGCACATGTACTGGATGGGGATGCGAAAAAGTTGGAACCAAGATCAAAATTGTGCATGTTTGTAGGGTATCCAAAAGGAACTAAAGGAGGTCTGTTCTATAACCCGAAGGAACAAAAGGTCATTGTCTCAACCCATTCGACATTCTTGGAGGAAAGTCACATGAATGACTTTAAGCCTCGAAGCAAAGTGGTGCTGAGGAGTTATCGGGTGAAAGAACTGCTCCACAGATTTCGGTCTTGGATGCAAGTCCGAGTTCCAGTGAAAGACCTGCAGGCGATCAACAATTTAGGGTGCCTCGTCGTAGTGGGAGGGTTTTGAAGAAACCTAATTTCTTCATGTATGATGCTGAGGTATACCAGGGCGAGGCTCATGAGCATGAGGATGATCCGGTCACCTATGATGAAGCTATAAATGATGTTGATTCTAAATCTTAGAAACAGGCTATGAACAATGAGTTGGATTCTATGAAATCCAACTCTGTTTGGGAACTTGTAGATGTGCCTGATGGGATAAAACCCAATGGATGCAAATAGAGTGGATACTTTCAAAGCTAGACTGGTTGCAAAGGGGTACACACGAAAGGCTGGAATCGATTACGATGAAACCTTTTCGCCTGTTGTTATGCTGAAGTCTATCCGTATTCTTCTGTCCATTACTGCGGCTCTCGATTACGAGATCTGGCAAATGGATGTCAAGACGGCATTCTTGAATGGCCATCTTGAAGAGTGTATCTATATGGTACAGCCCGAAGGGTTCGTAGCGAAAGGCCAAGAAAGGAAAGTCTGCAAGTTGCTTAGATCCATTTATAGATTAAAGCAAGCATCCCGCTCATGGAACCAGAGGTTTGATCAAGCGATTAATACATTTGGTATTGAGCAGAACGTTGACGAACCTTGTGTTTATAAACGTATTAAGGATGGAAAAGTGGTCTTTCTGATACTCTATGTCGATGATATACTACTCATTGGGAATGATGTAGGGAACTTATCATCGGTCAAGCTTTGGTTACACCAACAGTTTGACATGAAGGACTTGGGAGAAGCTAATTATGTTCTAGGCATTGGTCTCTTCAGAGATCAAAAGAACAAAATGATAGCGTTATCCCAAGCTTCATACATAGATAAAATAATTGACAAATATGCAATGCAAGAGGCAAAGAAAGGCTCACAACCTTCTATTGCCGGTCTAACTCTTTCATTGGTTGATTGTCCCAAGACATCGAAAGAAAGAGAGCGTATGAGTAAGGTCCCTTATGCATCCGCTGTGGGTAGCCTTATGTACGCTATGCTTTGCACTCACCCGGATATATGTTTTGCAGTAGGTATGGTGAGTCGATATCAAGCAAATCCTGGAACCAAGCACTGGCAAGCTGTAAAGCATATACTCAAGTATCTTAAGAGAACGAGGGATTATATGCTGGTGTATTTTGGAAGGAACCTAACACCCATAGGATACACGGACTAAGTCTTCCAGACTTGCAAGGATTTGAGGAAGTTGACATTAGAGGGCATACGGAGACAGGATAAGTGGATGTATGTAAGATCGCGTCCGAGGACAACATCGCTGATCCCTTTACTAAGACTTTGGTGGCTAGAAGCTTTGAGAGGCACGTAGAGGCGATGGGGATGCGTAACATGGCACATCTGCTGGCTTAGGGCAAGTGGGAGATTGTTAGGAAATGCCTTAAGCATTAGAGACATTTTGATGTATTTATTTTGAACTGGATAATAACATTATATATAGAGATTATTCATTACGTTGCTATCTGTCCTCGTCTTATTTACAAGTTAAAGTAAATGTAAGCAAATATGGCTCCCTGATTGCTTGTGTTAAACTGTTAGAATGTTGCATGCAATGGATTTTTGTATGCGAGAAGACAATGTTCTAAAGTTAGCAGTCTAAACTATGGTCTGCAGTCTATGGGGTTAGACCGAGCATCTAACTCATGTTAAGACTATTATGTTGTCTAAAGCCTTGGAGGGGACGGTTTGTCTTGACTGTCTGGAGCTGGAATCCCAAGTAGAGACATGGATATGTTGCTTGGTGGTGACATATTAGACCAGGACTAAAGCATGATTGATCTACGAAGTCCGCTTTAAGTGGATCAATCTGCTTTTAACGTTCATTATGCAGTAACCTTAATCCTGAGTAAAAGGACAGCTTCATGTATATGACTTGTGTACTTTGATGTTCCAATGGCTAAAGCGTCTCAGAGGTAGTAAGCTTATAGACCGGTTCGTTGGGTGCATGACTTATATACGATGAAGGGTTCGTTTACAGATATTGGAATCATAGCTCTAATGAGGAGTTAAGGGTATCCTCTTAAAGGCATTATACTGAATGTGAAAATGGACAAGGCCTTGGGTCGTCTGCTGGGCGGATGACTTCTTATTCACATATGGTGAATAATCATTTTCTTTATTCGGCAGTATACTGGAACTTTAAGATAGCCTGATCAGTAGGATTAAATGGACTTTGGCCTAAGGCTGATCATGGATATCATATGAGGGTTCTGCATACATGACAAGGTCATTGGACGATAGCTTGTCACAGGCTTACGTAATACGGTATATAATTGGGAGTTCAGTTTCAGGTTTATAGTGGTGTGACTCTGAAACTAGTGATCATATGATTGAGTTGTTCGGTAAAAGAATGATGATCATATGGATTTGCGGGAGCCCGATTATATATGTCCAATCAGTCCCTCTACTAGCTCCACATAATTTCTTAACATTTGGCAAATTGATTTGTGTATGCTATTGGCTGGTTTATTATGCATGGATGGTGATGACATAGGATTAGGATGGTAGACAAGATTCTCTCCGGTTGGATTCAGATTTTGTTTTGGATAATAGAGTACACAATTATTCGAACTCCAAATAAAGTTGCCATGATTTTATTTGAGATTGGATTGGAGTTGTAGAAAATTATCCATGAGAACAAGAATTTGAAACACAACCGTTTTGTGGATTTTGAAATTTGAATTTTGAAATTTGAAATTTGAAATTTGAATTTGAAATTTGAATTTGAAATTCGAATTTGAAATTTAAATTTGAAATTTGAATTTGAAATTCGAATTTGAAATTTGAAATTCAAATTTTGAATCACAGTCCAAGTGGGATTCGAATTTGTTGTGGAAAATCCACAAGGTTTGAAGCTCGAATTTGAGTTGCATTTAGAGTGGATAATCTTGTTAGAATCCTACTTGAATTTTGAATCTAAATCCTAACAAAAAGGTGGACGAAATTTTGAGGATAATCCTAAATGGAATTTCGGTTTTTGTGGATAAGGTTCAAAGGGAAAAATTCAAGTTTCAATCCCAGTTGAATTTGGATTCTCTCCTCCTTGAAAAGTGACCGAAAATTTGGAATGTATCTCCTTGGAAAATTCGGTTATTTTGGATAAGGTTGAGATAAGATTCAAGCTTAAAAATCCTAGTGGAATTTTGATTCTCCCTTATCCTAAAAGTGGTCGAATTTTATGAGGAGATTTTCTCCTAGGAATTTCGGATTTTTTGGTTGAAAAAGGGGAGATAAAATTCTAGTTAAAATCTTGTTTAGATTTGGATTGGATTTATCCATAATTGCCAAATTTTATTGTTGAGAATCTTCCATAGAAAATTTGGATTTTTATGGTTATGGATAAGGGAGAATATCTTTTCCTAGTCCAATTCAAATTCAGAGAATCACCTCATGCAGGTTTATAAATAGAGGTCCTGCCACTCCAGTTCTCTCAGACCACAGACTCTCAGGTGAGCAGGCTTATTGTTGCACAGCTCATCGTAACAATAAAGTTCTTTAGAGATCTGGGTGGTCGGAAGAAGACTAGCAGTGCTAGCATACCGATCGAGGTTCAGAGTGCCCACACACTCAGCCATTCGGGAATTGGAGAATAGTAGAGAAGGCTAGTTGGTTGAAGCCTCCGGTCATTCTCCTCCTGCAAGATTGGCATCCTTGAGGTATGAGTTTTAATTGTTGTTAGTTTATTATATATGGCATCATGAGATATTTAACGATCTAAAAATTTTTATTATTCTGCTGCGCCACTTTGATACATTTTTACCGATTTATTTTCCTACACTTCAGGGGGAGGGGGGGGGGAAGGTGAGCAACTTCCTCAGCCCGAGGATTTTTGTGATAGTGGAAATTTCCTACATCACCACCAGCACCCCTGGCAATGGCTACTCCTGTGGCAGCCAATGCTCTTCCGCCGACCCCCTTAGGGCAGGTGACTTATATGAGGAAACTGATATAGACTTCTACAATACACGTTGAAGAAGGCTCATGATGAAATCAAGGACGAGCATCAACTGAAGCATTTAAGGACGTCAGAGGAACCCATGGAAGAGCCCAAACTAGCCCCTTCGTCTCCCGAACACCTCTTAGAGGTGGAGATTAATGACAATAATGACAAGGACCTTCCTGATGCCCATCCTAAGGATGAGACGATGGATTATGATGAAAAAGAGGAGACCTCCGACTACCACAGCAAAGGCGAATAGATGGAGATGTATGAGCCTCAGATCATTATAACCAGTGATGATGAGGCTAGTACGGATAAACACTCCAGCAGACTTCATGGATTTAATGAACCGGGTGTTCAAGGACTTGTGGGGATAAGTTGATGACATACGATTGTACTCCAAGATGAAAGGAGCAGTACAAAGAACATTAAGGATAGTATCGCACATATTAAAGGACCATCAGCAATATGCCAAGTTCTCCACGTGCGAGATTTGGCTAGAAGAAGTCCATTTTCTAGGCCACGTGGTCTCCAAGAAGGGAGTAACCGTCAATCCAGCAAAAATTAAGGCAGCGAAGATAGTTGGAACTGGTAAAGGATTACAATTGTGAAATCCTATATCATCCAGGAAAAGCCAACAAGGTGGCTGACGCGCTGAGTCGAGAGTTTTTGGTGACTTAAGATGAAGAATGACGTCGCCGAGTTCGTCGCCAGACGCCTTACGTGTCAGAAGATTAAAGTAGAACATCATAGCCGGCTGAAGAATTGTAGAAAATCAAGCTGCCCGAGTAGAAATAGGGCAAATTACAATGGATTTCATAGATGGATTGCCAAGAACATCAAGCAGCAACGACGTAATTTCAAAAATTGTGGACTGATTGACAAAATCAGCTCGATTTTTAACCATGAAAGTGAGCTACTCAGTAGCAAGACTAGCAAAAATTTATCAAGCTCAGCTAGTGAGACTGCACAGAGTGCATGCCGATATGACATACGAGGAGAAATCGTGCGAATTCTAGCCAAAGAAGACAAAGTACTTAGGAATAAGCTTATACCACTTGTAAAAGTGTTGTGGCAGAACCACAATATAGAAGAAGCCACTTGGGAACGGGAAAAGGATATGGAAAGAGACTTCCCTGACTTATTCTAATTTTTGAGGATGAAAATTTTGTAAGGGGGTAGATTGTAAGGACCACCCTATTCCTATAACCTAATTTCTATGTAATGAGAAATTGAGGAATAATTTGATCTCTTTTTATGCAAACTAGCGTAACACGATCAGGTACACGGTCGTGTGAGTGGCCATGTACCGCTCGGGTAAAATGAACGTGTTCCCAGACATGGCCATGTTAAGCAAGCTCAACTGATACGCACCTGTGTCTGGACAATACACGCCTGTATTGCCTTATATACACCCGTGTAAGAGGCCATGTTGAAGACTGTGTAATGAGCAGAGAGCCATTGTAAAGACTCTCAAAAATGTATGAAACTTAATTACTATATAATGAGTAATTAAGTTGGAAATACAGTATATTTTCCAGTTGAATGGATTAAACAGGTACTATACTGTTTAAGTCCTATTTATGTAGTGAAACGGGCAACCGACAGTGAACCCAGTCCACTTTGTCGTGTGTTAGAATGTATCAGACACGTAGTATTAGGGAATTGGTCCGGACGACCATTGCTTGACACAAGACTGGTGAATAGATCACCAAAACGCTAGACCGAACATCTGAGCACAATATCAATAAATAACCTTAGCAAGGATACGATATCGACAAAATAGTTTGAATGACTTCTTCTCACCTAGAGACTGACAAAATCAGAGTCAGAGCACTCAGACTAGTCAGTTAAGTAAAAGACAGTGAATAGTGAATACTAAAAAATGCAATGTCAGGTCAATGGCCAAGACGGCCCTAATTTGGCATAAAATTGATATATTAACGATCAATAGGCTCAATTTAGTCAATTGAGTACAAAATGAGAATTTTAGTTTAGGAGATACGCAGTATCAAGAAGAGATTCCAGACGACTTTATCTCACCCCTAAACTAATATATTTAGACTCAGAACTCCCAAATTAGTCAATCGGGCACCTGACACGTTTTTCTAGATGAGGTCACACAGATCCTGAAAACTAGTCCAGACGACCCCAGACGGACGTAAAACTGATAAAATTGAAATCAACATGTGTAAATTAGTTAAGAGAGATTGTTAAAAATTTCACACGGGAACGCCTCGTTTTACGTGCGTAAGGACAACACAGTGTTGACACAACCACAGCATAGGAAATGAACAGCAAAATAGACTGATAATGGGCTCTTAGACCATATAAACTGACTAGGAATGGTCAGTACAAAAATCAGACTCAAAATATCCAATTTCGGGTGAAAATTAGAATGTTGGCGAAAAAGGGACCGAACACCGTAGTAGAAAATTAGACTACAAAGAGAGCCAACACAGATAAATTTAGGCCATTAAAATCTATGTCCTTTAGCTGCAAAAGCAGTTGATATTGATTGCTCATGTAGCCTAAAAGGTGGCACTAAAAAAATACCATAGCCATGACACATTTGAATATAAAATTGCATGAATTCAAGCACATGGTCAACAAAGGAAATTTTTTATTCTCCCTCCTTAAATGGCCATAGCCCTTGGCTGTTGTGAGCTGAAAATAGGTAGGTTTTTGTCCCTTGATTTGGCTAAAATTGTAGACAATTAATTAGGTTTAAGCTTAAGCAAGTTTGATTAGTTTTGCCTATAAAAAGCATACATGACACAAGGGTTTGTTTTCTTACTTTTGTACCCAAGAAAAATCACAACTCCTTCCTCTCATTTCCCTTGCTACAACCGACTACCTTTAGGCCCCCAAACACCCATATTTTCAAGCCAAAATCCTACCAAATACTCACCAAAAAAATCTGCCCTCACAAGCTTGTGTTCGGAGGATTCAAATCCAAGCCATTCTAAGTTCCTTCAAGGGTAAGGTTTCTAATCAATCTTTGTGGTTTTAGTTATTATTTTGGTTTGATATTAAGAGAAATTATTTTGGTGTTTTTGCTAGCACAAAACCAACCCTATCTTCTTGGTTTCCCATGGCCACTTTGGTTCCTTGAGCCCATAGTTTAGATTTATGCTTAGACCATAGCACAAGAGGCAAAACCGAAACCCTCCCTTTTGTGGTAAGTTGATTTTAAGTTTTTGATCAAGAAATTTATGTGTGTTTGTTTATACACATGGGTTATAATAAGTCTATTTTGAGCCTTAGCTTTTCAATTTTAAGTTTATGTGGTTATAGTTGTGTTTACATTTTTATGAATTGATTGGTAAATGTGTGAGCATGAATGTTTAGAAAAGTGGCTGGATACAAATCTGTCCCCAGGAAAAAGCCACGGATTTTGGCCATTTTGACCCCCTTAGTGTCTGAATTTGGGATTTGGTAAAACATGAAGTTTTAAGAAAATTTTGATATGGTCATTTTTACATCAAATAGCCTTTGGCCAAAAACGAGAATACGATAGGTTTTTAGAGTGGTTTTCATTTGCTGCCCAAAACTAGGACCAAAAATCCGAGCCAGATTTAGTCTTGAGTTTTGTTAAAAATGGCCTACTTAGAGTTCGAACCGGACTTCGGGCTCAACACAAAAGTTGTAGAACACATCAAAACCTTTAAGATGACTTATGCTTGTTTTAAAAATTTGTCGTTTCAGGCCTCAAACAGAGCAATTTTCAAAGTGACGTAAAACTGGAATTTTTGCCAAAAAAAAAAAAAAACTGGGCACTTTGGCCATGGGTTCAATGAGTTTAGGAGCCGTTAAATTTAGATTTGAGCTCTGTGGTGAACACGAGAATTGTTCATCTCGTCTAGGATGAAAAATTTTATGTTCGCCAATTTTACAAACAAAGTCGTTTCGATTAAGTTTCAAAACAGTTTTCGAAAGTGGTTCAAAAACCACCTTTAAAATATAACACCAAAAATGTGTTTTAACACCTTTAAAATGTAAACATGGTTTTCATAAAAACATCCCCCACCTTCCAATGGGGTGATAAGGGGACGGGTTCCAAACACATAATTTTACCAAAAATTTTATAAGTTAACTAAAATGATTTTCTTAAATAAACAAAAGAGTATGGGTAGACCGGTAGGCTACCACACCAAAACAAGCAAAGTAACCTAGTTGGTTACTACACCAAATTTATGCATAGTAACCTGGTAGGCTACTTAGTTAACGATGCGCGAGGTAACCGGCCAGTTGACTGGTTGGCAACCAGTTAAGGACCGTGTTTCAAACGGCACTGCAAGGAATGATGATTGATCTATCAAGCAGACAATTAATTAAACATGATACAGGTTAGATACCAAATCCCCAAAGTAGGCCAATAGGGTACCGATGGACCTCGGTACTACATAGAAATGCAATTTACAGTCACTAACGATAGTAGTGACCAAAAGATGATATTAATTAATTTATTAGATAATAAATTAATTAACCACATATAGAGAAACAAACTCTCGAGTTAGAGAGCGAGTTAGTACCGACGACAATCAGTACCAAGCGATTTAACTGCTTTAGTCACTAATAGTATTAGTGACTTAGCAAGAGAATTAATGAGATACATTATTAATGACAAGTAGTAACCTGTAAGTTGATAAAGGCGCAAGTACATGTTTGCTTGCAAAACAAGATAAGTACAACTCCGCCTATGGCATAAATAAAATGAATTTAAAATGATATTTTTACAATATGTTAAGTATGCATACCATGCACACGATGTTGCACTGCATACATAGCAGCATATAGTTTCACAATTGTGCAGATTGATGAAAGAACAAATTAGAGGCCAGGCATCCCCATCACGTAAGATTAGGGAATTACCTAGTAAAGTATGTGGCACGATCAAATAAAGAATTGGGAAAAATGAGAATAAGGGTGTCAGTATAACGGACCAAGGCCCACAAAATCTAACGGGCACGAGGCCCACATCATGTATATAAATATAATGGGCACGAGGCCCATATTATGTATATAACGTGCACGAGGCCCACATTATGTATATAAGTATAACGGGTGCAAGGCCCACATTATGTTTATAAATATAACAGGTATGAGACCCATGTTACGTATATAATGGGCACGAGGCCCACATTATGTATAGAATATAACAAGCACAAAGCCCACCTTATGTATAGAAATATAACGGATTCTAAGTAGACATAAGAAAGAAAGAAGATTATTGAAGCATAAATGAGCATAACCAGACCATGCATTATTCACAGTATGCATTAGTTATAGTTCGCTATACTACCATTTACAGTAGGATGCATTCAGTACACGATGTTTCTGTTATGCATTCTGTATGTTATGAATCAGTGTATTATGTTTTGCATTCTGGGATGTGTGTTGTTCTGATATGTAGAATGTCTTAGTGAGATGTGTTGGTTATGACATGTTTATATGGTTTCAAGGATGTACTATGTTTTAAACATGTTTTACGGCAAACATGTTGTACTTATTGGTCGTAAAGCTCGTGGAGTGTGTTCATACTGTAGGTAAGCGTCTTATAGCTTAAAACACAATGGGCGATGATGGCAGCAGAGGCAGATGTAAGGACACAGTTATGGATACTGTTAGGAAATGTCCTAAGCATTAGAGACATTTTGATGTATTTATTTTGAACTGGATAATAAAATTATATATATAGAGGTTATTCATTACATTGCTATTTGTCCACATTCTATTTATGTGTTAAAGTAAATGTAAGTAAATATGGCTCCCTGACTACTTGTGTTAAAACTGTTAGAACGTTGCATGTAATAGATTTTTTTGTGTGCTAGAAGACAATGTTCTAAAGTAAGCAGTCTAAACTAAGGTCTGTAGTCTATGGGGTTAGACCGAGCATCTAACTCATGTTAAGACTATTATGTTGTCTAAAGCCATGATGGGGATGGTTTTTCTTGACTATCTAGAGCATAGACTCCCAAGTAGAGACATAGATATGTTGCTTGGTGGTGACATATTAGATCGGGACTAAAGCGTGATTGATCAATGTAGTCTGCTACGAGTGGATCAATCTGCTTTTGACGTTCATTGTGCAGTAACCTTAATCTTGAGTGAATGAACTACTTCATGTATATGACTTGTGTACTTTGATGTTCTAATGGCTAAAGCGTCTCAGAGGTTGTAAGCTTATAGACCGATTTGTTGGATGCTTGACTTATATACGATGAAGAGTTTATTTACAGATATCATAATCATAGCTCTAATAAGGAGTTAAGGGTATCCTCTTAAAGGCATTATACTGGATGTGAAAATGGACAACGCCTTGGGTCGTCTGTTGGGCGGATGACTTCTTATTCACATATGGTGAATAATTATTTTCTTATTCGGTAGTATAATGGAACTTTAAGATAGCCTGATCAGTAGGATTGAACGGACTTTGACCTAAGGCTAATTATGGATATCATATGAGGGTTCTACATACATGACAAGGTCATTAGACAATAGCTTGTCACAGGTTTACGTAATATGGTATATAATTGGGAGTTCAGTTTCAGGTTTATAGTGGTGTGACTCTGAAATTAGTGATCATATGATTGAATTGTTCGATAAAGAATGATGATCATATGGATTCATGAGAGCCTGATTATATATGTCCAATTGGTCCCTCTACTAGCTCCACATAATTCCTTAACGATTGGCAAATCGATTTGAGTATGCTATTGGCTAGTTGATTATGCATGGATGGTGTTGACATAGGATTAGGATGGTGGACAAGATTCTCTCGGGTTGAATTCAGATTTTGTTTTGGATAATAGAGTACACAATTATTCGAACTCCAAATAAAGTTGCCATGATTTTATTTGAGATTGGATTGGAGTTGTAGAAAATTATCTACTAGAGCAAAAATTTGAAATGCAACTATTTGTGGATTTTGAAATTTGAAATTTGAAATTTGAAATTTAAATTTGAAATTTAAATTTGAAATTCAAATTTGAAATTTGAATTTGAAATTTGAAATTTGAATTTGAATTTTGAATTTTGAAATTTGAAATTCAAATTTTGAATCACAGTCCAAGTGGAATTCGAATTCTTTGTGGATAATTCCACAAGGCTAGAATTCGAATTTGAGTTGGATTATGAAGAGGAAAATCTTGTTTGAATCCTACTTGAATTTTGAATCCTAACTCTAACAAAAGTGGTCAAATTTTGTTGAGGAAAATCCTCCAAGATATTTTCGGTTTTTATGGATAAGGATACAGGAAAAAATTCAAGTTTCAATTCCAGTTGAATTTGGATTCTCTCCTCCCTAAAAGTGGCCGAAAAAATTGAGGAAATCTCAAGGGAGATTTTTGGTTTTAATTAGATTAGGATGAGATTAAATTCAAGCTTGAAAATCCTAGTTAAATTTTGATTCTCCCCCTACTTTTGTGGCCGAAAATATTTGTTGAAAATCCTAATAGATTTTCAGATTTTTTGGTTGGTTATTGGTGAGATAAAATTCAAGTTAAAATCCTGTTTGAATTTTGAATACAAAATCCTATAGATTGGCCCAATTTTTTAGTTAGGATTTGGCCCTAGAAGGTTCAGATTTTGTATGTGGATAAGGGAGAAAATCTTCTCCTAATCCAATTTGAATTCAGAGGATCACCTCATGCAAGTCTATGAATAGAGGTCTTGCCACTCCAGTTCTCTTAGACCACAGACTCTCAGGTGAGCAGGTTTATTGTTGCATAACTCACCGTGACAATAAGTTCTGTAGAGATCTGGGTGGTCGGAAGAAGACTAATAGTGCCAGCATACCAATCGAGGTTCAGAGTCCCCACACACTTAGCCATTTGAGAATTGGAGAATAGTAGAGAAGGTTAGCTGGTTGAAGCCCTCCAATCATTCTCCTCCTGTAGATTGGCGTCCTTTGAGGTATGAGTTTAAATTATTGTTGGTTTATTGTATATAGCATCATGAGATGTTTAACGATCTTAAAAAATTTTTGTTGTTCCGCTGCGCCACTCCGATACGTTTTTACCGATTTATTTCCTACAATTGGTATCAGAGCCATATCATGACTATGTCATGTACATAAATTAGACAATTAATTAGTCTTTTTATTTATGTATGGATTTGATATTTAGAGAGTGGCATTCTAGGATTCCTCTATGCTGTTAACATGTATTATGTATTTAGTATGTGGTTATTTTAATTTTCTGAATTATTATAAGCATGCTTATTTATTACCGATTATGGTTCCTTAGAATTTAGAAAATTCTATCTAGGATTTTTTTTATGTAACCATGGGAGCAGTTTATTGTCACTATAATTTTCCCATGGATTTTAATTTTTTGTCTCTTAGAATTATTATGATTAGAATTTTTGTACACCGGAAACGGTTTAGGAAATTTTATGTAATTATTCTTGGAGGAGATTGAAGTTTAAAGACCGTAATTTATTTTTCCTAAAAGTTAATTTTAATTTAAAGGTTGAACTTTTAATTGTGTGGAAAATTTCAATTTAATTAGGATTCAAATTAATTTTTGAAGATCCTAATAGGTAAATTGGAATATGACACGGAAATCGAGGACTGACCACCTCAGGATGGACCACCAGCCGTGGTGGGGCTGCAGCCCCTGCCCTCGGCCAGGATGGGGCTACGGCAGCCCCTACCCGCGGCTGCACCACCCACGGCAATAGGCATTACCTGTAGCCGAGGGTGGCCGTGGCCCCCCAAGGGCTGGCCACAGCCCTGGGCATGCAGCCTATGGCTGCAGGCAGCACATGGCCTACGGCCATGGGCTGCCTGCCCCTCCCTGGGGCTGGGGGCTGCCCATGGCAGCTGCCGGCCTCTGGGGCCGTGGGGCCGATGGTTCAAAAATCAAAAAATTTTGATTTTTTAAATTTGAGATTTAATTTTAAATCATGTTTAAAAATATGTAATTGAAAATTTGAAATTTTTGAAATTACATATTATTGCACATGATATTTAAAATTGTTTAAAATTTGAATTTGAAATTTAAATTTTAAATTCGAATTTGGAATTTGAATTTGAAATTTAAATTTTTGGGATAAATTTTAAATGATTCTTGGGATGAGAAATAAATGGAGAGGCTACATAAAGATGGATACAAGAAGACAGAACAAAAATCAAGACCCAAAGAATGCTTTGAATAGAATTTTGTAATCTTTATTTTCTTTGTTCTAGGATGGAACCATGGCTTGGTTATTATTCTGTCAATTATTTTTTATGTGATACGTCTGGGGTGTGTATATATGTATTGATGGAGGTTTTATATGCATATTTGATAACATATCATATCAGATAGGTGAATGCCACTCATACTATATTGAGTGGGAGAGGGTTTCAAACAAAACCCACGACCTCCATTGTTGATCCATATGTGAAAGCATGGTAATGCCTCGCATCAGTTCTACCCTGAAAACACCCCTCGGTAGGTGTTTATTGCCGTCGGTATACTAGGTTGGATCTTTTATGTGGAAAACGTATTCGGGCACGATCCTATTCATGACCACCCCTCGGTGACTTGGTAGAATGTGGATCGGGTTACGTAAACAATGGTTATACACTCAAGACTCGTTTAGTTATTAACCTTTCCTAGAAGCTCTGTTAACTAAACTGGTGGCCAAAATAAGCAGTTATTAATATATGTCTTAACCTTGGAGGATTTAAGGTAACACATATTAATTGGACGGGGTCCATATTTCGGCTGTTTGTCTCATGACCACCCCTCGGTGGCTTGGGGCAATAGGTGCTGAGAATTACCGTTGTAATACTACATGTTTTTCCAAGTTTCATGTAGGAGCATACTTGTATGTTTTATTTGCTAAATTATTTGTATATTTGCTTAGGCTTTGTAATGATGTCTAGTATAATTTTATTTCAGTTCAAAATATCACCGACACCCCTCATTTCAATACTTACTGAAAATAAGCTGAATGGTGATAATTATAAAGACTGAAAAAGAAATATACTAATAGTTCTCAGCTGTGAGAGACACAAGTTCGTACTGGACGAACCATGCCCACTTGAGCCTAAACCTGACACACCGCTTGAGGAGGTCCCGGTCACCTATACTCGTTGGAGAGAATCCAATGAGATAGCTCGACGCTACATTCTGACTAGCATGGTGAGTGCTTTACAAAAGTAGCATGAGACTTATCAAGTTGCTGAGGAGATCATGGAAAATCTGGAGGACAAGTTTGGAGGCCAAGAAAAATTGGCTCGACAGTCTGCTATAACTAGCATTATGAACTCCAAGCAGAAGGCAGGTACTTCAATAAAGGATCATATGATCACTCTAATGGGATTCTTTGCTGAAGCTGTCGAAAATGGTGTTGAGTTGGACTACAACACCCAGATCGAGAGGGAGTTTAAAACTCTTTCAAAAGATTTTGTAGGGTTTAAGGCCGGATACAATCTGGTGACAAGGGAGTTAGGACTCACTGAGCTCGTGAAGCAACTCCAAGCTTATAAGCGGATGATCAGGGATGGTGATGCAGTCCAACCCAAAGGAAAGGCCAATTTGACGGAATCTTCCAAACCCTTACGGAAGAGGAAGAGGCCAAATCAGAAGCAAGTAGCTTCCAATTCTTCTAATCCTCCTATCCTGGATGGGAGGAAGAAGAAGAAGAACAAGAAGGCCCGGGACCCTAAAAAGTCTAAGGGCTTCCACTGTGGGAAGGTAGGTCACTTTCAGAAGGCTTGCCGGGAATTCCTAGCCGCCAAGGGCAAGGAAGGTAAAGAACTTCACTATTTAGAAGCGTGTTTGGTGGAAGAATTGAAAGACACTTGGGTCATTGATTCGGGCGCCACTAATCATGTTTATGTTTCAATGCAGGGGTTCGTGGAAATGAGAAGTCTACATGATAGGAGCCTCTCGTTACGGACTGGAGACGGCAGCTTGGTGGTGGCTGAGGCAGTGGGAGATGTTTACCTTTACTTTGATTAATTTAGGTTTATTTTATTAAAAGACTGTTTTTATGTTCCTAATTTTAGGAAAAACCTTATATCGGTAGCTTGTTTAATAAAGGATTCTTATTTAGTTTCTTTTAGTAAAAGAGTTGATATTTGTAGAAATAAGTCTTTTATCTATTCTGGATGGATGGATGGAAACCTATATTTGATCAAACCAAAGATGTACTCACTGCTTGACACCGAATTAATAGATAACTCTAAAAGGTTGAAAGTTTCTCACTCTAACAAGGCGTATCTTTGGCATTTAAGACTTGGTCATATTAATCAGGGTACTAGGGCTCAAGAGCTCTTAGAAATTGTGCACACTGATGTATGTGGCCCCATGAACATCACAGCACAAGGAGGGTTCGAGTATTATGTCTCCTTTATAGACGATTACTCGAGGTATGGATATGTGTGTCTGATGCACCGCAAGAGTAAAACCTTTGACAAGTTCAATGAGTATCGTGCGGAAGTGGAAAAGCAATTGGATAAATCCATAAAGATACTTCGATCTGATCGAGGTGGCAAAGACCTTTCTGATGAATTTTTAGGACATCTTGTAGAGAATGGGATATTATCTCAATTGACTGCACTTGGTACTCCATAACAGAATGGTGTAGCCGAAAGGAGAAATAGGACCTTATTGGATATGGTACAGTCCATGATGAGTTATTCAACACTGCCGTTATCATTTTAGGGATATGCATTACAAGCGTCGTGCTATATTCCGAACTACGTTCCAAGCAAATCAATTCCCAAGAGTCTGTATGAATTGTGGTGTGGCAAGAAGCCCTCTCTTGGACATATGAGAATATGGGCTGCCCGGCACATGTACTGGATGGGGATGCAAAGAAGTTAGAATCAAGAACAGAATTGTGCATGTTTGAAGGGTATCCTAAGGAAACTAAGGGAGGTCTGTTCTATAGCTCGAAGGAACAAAAAGTTATTGTTTCGACCCATGCGACATTCCTGGAGGAAAGTCACATGAATGACTTTAAGCCTCGAAGCAAAGTGGTGCTAGAGGAGTTATCAGGTGAAAGAACTGCTCCACAGGTTTCGGTCTTGGACGCAAGTCCGAGTTCCAGTGAAAGACCTACAGACAATCAACAATTTAGGGTGCCTCGTCGTAGTGGGAGGGTTTCAAAGAAGCCTAATTTCTTTATGTATGATGCTGAGGTATACCAGGCTGAGGCTCATGAGCATGAGGATGATCCAGTCACTTTTGATGAAGCTATAAATGATGTTGATTCTAAATCTTGGAAACAGGCAATGAACAATAAGATGGATTCTATGAAATCTAACTCTGTTTGGGAACTTGCAGATCTGCCAGATGGGATAAAACCCATTAGATGCAAGTGGGTCTGCAAAAGAAAGAAAGATGTGGAAGGGAGAGTGGAAACTTTGAAAGCTAGACTGGTTGCAAAGGGGTACACGCAAAAGGCGGGAATCGATTACGATGAAACCTTTTCACCTATTGCTAGGCTGAAGTCTATCCATATTCTTATATCCGTTGCTGCGACTCTTGATTACGAGATCTGGCAAATGGATGTCAAGATGACATTCTTGAATGGCCATTTTTAGGAATGTATCTACATGATACAGCCACTCTAATACGTTTTTAACGATTTATTTTTCCTACAATTGGTATCAGAGCCATCTCATGACTATGCCATGTACATAAATTAGACAATTACTTAGTCTTTTTATTTATGTATATATTTGATATTTAGAGAGTGGCATTCTAGGGTTCCTTTATGTTGTTATCATGGATTATGTGTAAAGTATGTGGTTAATTTAATTTTTATAAGCATGCTTGTTTATACCGGTTATAGTTCCTTAGAATTTAGAAAAATTGTATCTAGGAATTTTTATGTAACCATGGGAGCAGTTAATTAACACTGTAATTTTCCCATGGATTTTAATTTTTTGTCTCTTAGAATTTTTATGGTTAGAATTTTTTATACACCGGAAACGGTTTAGGAAATTTTATATAATTATTCTTAGAGGAGATTAAAGATTGAAGACCGTAATTTATTTTTTTCCAAAAGTTAAATTTGATTTAAAGGTTGAAATTTTGATTGTGTGGAAAATTTCAATTTAATTGGGATTCAAATTAATTTTTTGGAGATCCTAATAGGTAAATTGGAATATGGCACGAAAATCGAGACACGACCCCTCGGGATAGGCCGACGGGCCTTGGTGGGGCTGCAGCCCCTGCCCTCGGGCAGGATGGGGCTGCGACAGCCCCTGTGCAGGCCACCACCACCCTCGGCCACAGGCTTGGCCGGCAGCCAAGGGTGATCGTGGCCTGCCCAAGGCTGGCCGCAGCCTGGGCGTGCAGCCTCTGGCTGAAGGCGCTACCTGCAGCCTGCCGGCTGCTGCGCCCAGCCTGGCCATGCAGCCTGGCGCTGCAGGCTTGGCCTGCAGCCCAGCAAGGCTACACATTGGGGGCAGCAGTGGGCTGCCAGCCTCTTTGGGGCTAGTGGCTGCCCACGGCGGCTGCCGCCTTCTGGGGCGGCTGTTAGACGGTCTAAAAATCAGAAAATTTTGATTTTTAAATTAGAGATTTAATTTTAAATCATGTTTAAAAATATGTAATTGAAAATTTGAAATTTGAAATTACATGTTATTACACATGATGTTTAAAATTGTTTAAATTTTGAATTGGAAATTTAAATTTGAAATTCGAATTTGAAATTTAAATTTGAAATTTAAATTTTTGGAGATTTAAATTTTAAATAATTCTTGGGATGAGAAATAAATGGAGAGGCTACATAAAGATGGATATAAGAAGATGGAACAAAATTCAAGACCCAAAGAATGCTTTGGATGGAATTTTGTAATCTTTATTTTCTTTGTTTTAGGATGGAACCATGGCTTGGTTATTCTGTCAATTATTTTTTCTGTGATATGTCATAGATGTATAAATATGTATTGATGGATGTTTTATATGCATATTTGATAACATGTCATATAGGATAGGTGAGTGCCGCTCATACTATATCGATCATACATAATTTGTCAAAACTTGCATCTTTTTCAAAATATTGAGTGGGAGAGGGTTTCAAACAAAACCCACGGCCTCCATTGTTGATCCACATGTGAAAGCATAGTAACGCCTCGCGTTAGTTCTGCTCTGACCACACCCCTCGGTAGGTGTTTACCACTGCCGGTATACTAGATTGGATCTCCTATGTGGAAAACGTGTTCGGATACGATCCTATTCATGACCACCCCTCGGTGGCTTGGTAGGACGTGGATCGGGCTACGTAAACAATGGTTATACACTCAAGACTCGTTTAGTTATTAACCTTCCCTAGAAGCTCTGTTAACTAAACTGGTGGCCAAATAAGCGGTTATTAATATATGTCTTAACCTTGAGGATTTAAGGCAACATATATTAATTGGACGGGGTCCATGTTCTGGCTATTTGTTTTCATGACCACCCCTAGGTGGCTTGGGGCAATAGGTGCTGAGAATTACCGTTGCAATGCTACATGTTTTTCAAGTTTCATATAGGAACATACTTGTATGTTTTATTTGCTAAATTATCTGTATATTTGCTTGGGCTTTGTAATGATATCTAGTATAATTTTATTTCAGTTCAAAATGTCACCGACACCCTCATTTCGATACTTACTGAAAATAAGTTGAATGGCGATAATTATAAAGATTGGAAAAGAAATCTATTAATAGTTCTCAGCTACGAGAGACACAAGTTCGTATTAGACGAACCATGCCCACCTGGGCCCAAACCTGACACACCACTTGAGGAGGTCCCAGTTGCCTATAATCGTTGGAGAGAATCCAATGAGATAGCTCGATGCTACATCCTTACTAGCATGACGAGTGCTTTACAAAAGTAGCATGAGACTTATCAAGTTGCTGGGGAGATCATGGACAATCTGGAGGACATGTTCGGAGGCCAAGAAAAATTGGCTCGACAGTCCGCAATAACCAGCATTATGAACTCTAAGCAAAAGGCGGGTACTCCAGTAAAGGACCATATGATCACTCTAATGGGATTCTTTGCTGAGGCTGCCGAGAATAGTGCTGAGTTGGACTACAACACCCAGATCGAGATGGTGTTCAAGACTCTATCTAAAGATTTTGTGGGGTTTAAGGCCGCATACAATCTGGCGACAAAAGAGTTAGGACTAACCGAGCTCATGAAGCAACTACAGGCTTATGAGCGGATGATCAGGGATGAGGATGTGGTCCGACCTAAAGGAGAGGCCAATTTGGCGGAATCTTCCAATCCCTCACGGAAGAGGAAGAGGCCAAATAAGAAGCAAGTGGCTTCTAGTTCTTCTAATCCTCCTATCTCGGACGGGAAGAAGAAGAAGAAGAACAAGAAGCCGAAGAACCCTAAAAAGTCCAAATGCTTCCATTGTGGGAAGGTAGGTCACTTCAAGAAGGCTTGTCAGGAATTCCTAGTCGCCAAGGGCAAGGAAGGTAAGGAACTTCATTACTTGGAAGCGTGTTTGGTGGAAGAATCGAAAGACACTTGGGTCATTGATTCGAACGCCACTAATCATGTTTGTGTTTTTATGCAAGGGTTCGTGGAAACGAGAAGTCTACATGATAGGAGCCTCTCGTTGCAAACTGGAGATGGTAGCTTTGTGGTGGCTGAAGCAGTGGGAGATGTTTACCTTTATTTTGATCAATTTAGGTTTATTTTATTGAAAGACTGTTTTTATGTTCCTAATTTTAGGAGGAACCTTATATCGGTAGCTTGTTTAATAAAGGATTCTTATTCAGTTTCTTTTAGTAAAAGAGTTGATATTCGTAGAAATAAGTCTTTTATCTGTTCTGGATGGATGGATGGAAACCTATATTTGATCAACCCAAAGATGTACTCACTGCTTGACACTGAATTAATTGATAACTCTAAAAGGTTGAAAGTTTCTCACTCTAACAAGGTGTATCTTTGGCATTTAAGACTTGGTCATATTAATCAGGATAGGATTCAAAGATTGGTGAAAGACGGTCCTCTGGAATCTCTAGAGGAGGTACGTCTTCCCCAATGTGAGTCTTGTCTAGAGGGTAAGATGACTAAGAGGTCTTTTGGAGCTAAGGGCACTAGGGCTCAAGAGCTCTTAGAAATTGTGCACACTGACGTATGTGGCCCCATGAACGTCACAGCACGAGGAGGGTTTGAGTAATATGTCTCTTTCATAAATGATTACTCGAGGTATGGATATGTGTATCTAATGCACCGGAAGAGTGAAACCTTAGACAAGTTCAAAGAGTATCATGCAGAAGTGGAAAAGCAATTGGATAAATGCATAAAGACACTTCGATCTGATCGAGGTGGCGAATACCTCTCCGATGAATTTCTAGGACATCTTGTAGAGAACGGGATATTATCCCAATTGACTACACCTGGTACTCCACAACAGAATGGTGTAGCCAAAAGGAGAAACAGGACCTTGTTGGATATAGTACGGTCCATGATGAGTTATTCAACGCTGCCATTATCATTTTGGGGATATGCTTTACAAACGGCATGCTATATTCTGAACCAGGTTCCGAGCAAATCAATTCCCAGAATTCCGTATGAATTGTAGCGTGGCAAGAAGCCCTCCCTTGGACATATGAGAATATGGGGCTGGCCGTCACATGTACTGGATGGGGATGCGAAAAAGTTGGAACCAAGATTAGAATTGTGCATATTTGTAGGGTATCCAAAAGGAACTAAAGGAGGTCTGTTCTATAACCCGAAGGAACAAAAGATCATTATCTCAACCCATGCGGCATTCTTGGAGGAAAGTCACATGAATGACTTTAAGCCTCGAAGCAAAGTGGTGCTAAAGGAATTATCGGGTGAAAGAACTGCTCCACAGATTTCGGTCTTGGACGCAAGTCCGAGTTCCAGTGAAAGACCTGCAGACGATCAACAATTTAGGGTGTCTCGTCGTAGTGGGAGGGTTTCGAAGAAACCTAATTTCTTCATGTATGATGCTAAGGTATACCAGGCCGAGACTCATGAGCATGAGGATGATCAGGTCACCTATGATGAAGCTATAAATGATGTTGATTCTAAATCTTGAAAACAGGCTACGAACAATGAGATGGATTCTATGAAATCCAACTTTGTTTAGGAACTTGTAGATTTGCCGGATGGGATAAAACCCATTGGATGCAAATGGGTCTACAAAAGAAAGAAGGATGCAGAAGGGAGAGTGGAAACTTTCAAAGCTAGACTGGTTGCAAAGGGATACACGCAAAAGGCTGGAATCGATTACGATGAAACCTTTTCGCCTGTTGCTATGCTGAAGTTTATCCGTATTCTTCTGTCCATTGCTGCGGCTCTCGATTGCGAGATCTGGCAAATGGATGTCAAAACGGCATTCTTGAATGGCCATCTTGAAGAGTGTTTCTATATGATACAGCCCGAAGGGTTCATAACGAAAGGCCAAGAAAGGAAAGTCTGCAAGTTGCTTAGATCCATTTATGGATTAAAGCAGGCATCCCGCTCATGGAACCAGAGATTTGATCAAGCGATTAAGATATTTGGTTTTGAGCAGAACATTGATGAACCTTGTGTTTGTAAATGTATTAAGGATGGAAAAGTGGTCTTTCTGATACTCTATGTCGATGATATATTACTCATTGAGAATGATGTAGGGAACTTATCATCGGTCAAGCTTAGGTTACACCAACAGTTTGACATGAAGGACTTGGGAGAAGCTAATTATGTTCTAGGTATTCGTCTCTTCAGAGATCGAAAGAACAAAATGATAGCATTATCCCAAGCTTCATACATAGATAAAATAATTGACAAATATGCAATGCAAGAGGCAAAGAAAGGTTCACAACCTTCTATTGCCGGTCTAACTCTTTCATTGGATGACTGTCCCAGGACATCAGAAGAAAGAGAGCTTATGAGTAAGGTTCCTTATGCATCCCCTATGGATAGCCTTATGTACGCTATGCTTTGCACTCGCCCGGATATATGTTTTGCAGTAGGTATGGTGAGTCAATATCAAGCAAATCCTGGAACCAAGCACTAGCAAGCTGTAAAGCATATACTCAAGTATCTTAAGAGAACGAGGGATTATATACTGGTGTATTCTGGAGGGGACCTAACACCCGTAGGATACACGGACTTAGACTTCCAAACTTGTAAGGATTCGAGGAAATAGACATCTGGATCAGTGTTTTTACTTGGAGGAGGCGCCATTGTGTGGAGGAGCATGAAGCAGGGCTGCACAGCTGACTCTACTATGGAGGCTGAGTATGTGGCTGCGGCTGAGGCATCTAAAGGAGCAGTTTGGCTCTGCAAGTTCTTTAGAGACCTTAAGGTCATTCCGGGTGTTGACAAGTCTATCACACTTTACTGTGATAATACAGGGGCTATTGCCAACACAAGGGAATCTCGGCACCACAAGAGGATCAAGCACATTGATCAAAGATATCATATTATTAGAAGGCATGTGGAGACAGGACAAGTGGATGTATGTAAGATCGCGTCCGAGGACAACATCGCCAATCCCTTTACTAAGACTTTGGTGGCTTGAAGCTTTGAGAGGCATGTAGAGGCGATGGGGATGCGTAACATGGCACATCTACTGGCTTAGGGCAAGTGGCAGATTGTTAGGAAATGCCCTAGGCATTAGAGACATTTTGATGTATTCATTTTGACCTGGATAATAAAATTATATATAGAGGTTATTCATTACATTGCTATCTGTCCTCGTCTTATTTACATGTTAAAGTAAATGTAAGCAAATATGGCTCACTGACTGCTTATGTTAAAACTGTTAGAACGTTGCATGCAATGGACTTTTGTATGTGAGAAGACAATGTTCTAAAGTTAGTGGTCTAAACTATGGTCTGTAGTCTATGGGGTTAGACCGAACATCTAACTCATGTTAAGACTATTATGTTGTCTAAAGTCTTGGAGGGGACGGTTTGTCTTTACTGTCTGGAGCTGGACTCCCAAGCAGAGACATAGATATGTTACTTGGTGGTGACATATTAGACCGGGACTAAAGCGTGATTGATCTACGTAGTCCGCTATGAGTGGATCAATCTGCTTTTGACGTTCATTGTGCAATAACCTTAATCCTGAGTAAATGAACTACTTCATGTATATGACTTGTGTACTTTGATATTCCAATGGCTAAAGCGTCTCAGAGGTAGTAAGCTTATAAACCGGTTCGTTGGGTGCATGACTTGTATACGATGAATGGTTTGTTTGCAGATATCGGAATCATAGCTCTAAGGAGTTAAAGGTATCCTCTTAAAGGCATTATGCTGAATGTGAAAATGGACAAGGCCTTGGGTCATCTGCTGGGCGGATGACTTCTTATTCACATATGGTGAATAATCATTTTCTTAATTCGGTAGTATAATGGAACTTTAAGATAGCCTGATCAGTAGGATTAAACGGACTTTGACCAAAGGCTGATCATGGATATCATATGAGGGTTTTGCATATATGACGAGGTCATTGGATAGTAGCTCGTCACAGGCTTACGTAATACGGTATATAATTGGGAGTTCAGTTTCAGGTTTATAGTGGTGTGACTCTGAAACTAGTGATCATATGATTGAGTTGTTCGGTAAAGAATGATGATCATGTGGATTTACGGGAGCCCGATTATATATGTCGAATCAATCCCTCTACTAGCTCCACATAATTCCTTAACGTTTGGTAAATTGATTTGTGTATGCTATTGGCTAGTTTATTATGCATGGATGGTGATGACACAGGATTAGGATGGTAGACAAGATTCTCTCCGATTGGATTCAGATTTTATTTTGGATAATAGAGTACACAATTATTCGAACTCCAAATAAAGTTGCCATGATTTTATTTGAGATTGGATTGGAGTTGTAGAAAATTATCCATGAGAACAAGAATTTGAAACACAACCGTTTTGTGGATTTTGAAATTTGAATTTTGAAATTTGAAATTTGAATTTTGAATTTTGAAATTTGAAATTTGTAATTTGAATTTGAAATTTGAATTTGAAATTCGAATTTGAATTTGAAATTTGAATTTGAAATTCGAATTTGAAATTTAAATTTGAAATTTGAAATTTGAAATTTAAATTTGAAATTCGAATTTAAAATTTGAAATTCAAATTTTGAATCACAGTCCAAGTGGGATTCGAATTTGTTGTGGAAAATCCACAAGGTTTGAAATTCGAATTTGAGTTGGATTTGGAGAGGATAATCTTGTTAGAATCCTACTTGAATTTTGAATCCAAATCTTAACAAATTATGGACGAAATTTTGAGGATAATCCTCAATGGAATTTCAGTTTTTGTGGATAAGGTTCAAGGGAAAAATTCAAGTTTCAATCCCAGTTGAATTTGGATTCTCTCCTTCCCTGAAAAGTGGCCGAAATCATGGAGGAAATCTCCTAGGAAAATTCGGTTGTTTTGGATAAGGTTGAGATAAGATTCAAGCTTGAAAATCCTAGTGGAATTTTGATTTTCCCTTATCCTAAAAGTGGCCGAATTTTTTGAGGAGATTTTCTCCTAGGAATTTCAGATGTTTTGGTTGAAAAAGAGAGATAAAATTCTAGTTAAAATCTTGTTTAGATTTGGATTGGATTTATCCTAAATAAACCGAATTTTATTGTTGGGATTTTCCCATGGAAAAATTCAGATTTTATGGTTATGGATAAGGGAGAATATCTTTTCCTAATCCAATTCGAATTCAGAGAATCACCTCATGCAGGTCTATAAATAGAGGTCCTGTCACTCCAGTTCTCTCAGACCACTGACTCTTAGGTGAGCAGGCTTATTGTTGCATAGCTCATTGTGACAATAAGTTCTTTAGAGATCTGTGTGGTCGGAAGAAGACTAGCAGTGCTAGCATACCGATCGAGGTTCAGAGTGCCCACACACTCAGCCATTCGGGAATTGGAGAATAGTAGAGGAGGCAAGTTGGTTGAAGCCTCCAGTCATTCTCCTCCTGCAAGATTGGTGTCCTTGAGGTATGAGTTTTAATTGTTATTGGTTTATTGTATATGACATCATGAGATATTTAACGATCTAAAATTTTTATTGTTCCGCTACGCCATTCTGATACGTTTTTAACGATTTATTTTCCTACAAAAGGTTCGTTTACAGATATCAGAATCATAACTCTAATGAGGAGTTTAGGGTATCCTCTTAAAGGCATTATACTAGACGTGAAAATGGACAAGGCCTTAGGTCGTCTGCTGCGATGATGACTTCTTATTCATATATGGTGAATAATCATTTTCTTATTCGGTAGTATAATGGAACTTTTAGATAGGCTGATCAGTAGGATTGAACGGACTTTGACCTGAGGCTGATCATGGATATCATATGAGGGTTCTACATACATGACAAGGTCATTGGACAATAGCTTGTCACAGGCTTACGTAATACAGTATATAATTGGGAATTCAGTTTCACGTTTATTGTGGTGTGACTCTGAAATTAGTGATCAAATGATTGAGTTGTTTGGTAAAGAATGATGATCATATAGATTCACGAGAGCCTAATTATATATGTCCAATTGGTCCCTCTACTAGCTCCACATAATTCCTTAACGATTGGCAAATTGATTTGAGTATGCTATTGGCTAGTTGATTATGCATGGATGGTGTTGACATAGGATTAGGATGGTGGGCAAGATTCTCTCCGGTTGAATTCAGATTTTGTTTTGGATAATAGAGTACACAATTATTCGAACTCCAAATAAAGTTGCCATGATTTTATTTAAGATTGGATTGGAGTTGTAGAAAATTATCCATGAGAGCAAAAATTTGAAATGCAACTGTTTGTGGATTTTGAAATTTCAATTTTGAAATTTGAAATTTGAAATTTGAATTTGAAATTTAAATTTGAAATTCGAATTTGAAATTTGAATTTGAAATTTAAATTTGAAATTTAAAATTTAAAATTTGAAATTTGAATTTGAAATTTGAATTTTGAAATTTGAAATTCAAATTTTGAATCACAATCCAAGTGGAATTCGAATTCTTTGTGGATAATTCCACAAGGCTAGAATTCGAATTTGAGTTGGATTATGAAGAGGAAAATCTTGTTTGAATCCTACTTGAATTTTGAAATCTAACTCTAACAAAAGTGGCTGAATTTTGTTGAGGAAAATCCTCCAAGATATTTTTGGTTTTTGTGGATAAGGATGCAGGGAAAAATTCAAGTTTCAATCCCAGTTGAATTTGGATTCTCTCCTCCCTAAAAGTGGCTGAAAACATTAAGGAAATCTCAAGGGAGATTTTCGGTTTTAATTGGATAAGGATGAGATTAAATTCAAGCTTGAAAATCCGAGTTGAATTTTGATTCTCCCCCTACTTTTGTGGCCGAAAATATTTGTTGAAAATCCAGATTTTCAGATTTTTTGGTTGGTTAATGGTGAGATAAAATTCAAGTTAAAATCCTGTTTGAATTTTGAATACAAAATCTTAAAGATTAGTCGAATTTTTTAGTTGGGATTTGGCCCTAGAAAGTTCGGATTTTATGTGTGGATAAGGGAGAAAATCATCTCCTAATCCAATTCAAATTCAGAGGATCACCTCATGCAAGTCTATAAATAGAGGTCCTGCCACTCCAGTTATCTTAGACCACAGATGTGATGCCCCGAGCCATAGGCGGCCCAGACTGTCACTGTAAAACTACTGTTTCTTTACTTATACTTATGCTCTCTTGCAATTGAATAATGTTTACTTAAAATATCTTTAATAGGTTACCCTAATTTTAGAATATTTTTTTTTTAAATGCATACATATTTACTATTCGCGTACATGTACTATTAAAAGCGGAATTTGAAACATAATAATTTTAATCTTACAAACATACTTATACTATTGATTTTGTGGAATAGTATTTTTGAATGATACCCATCGGCTTTTATTCGAAAATACAATTCAACTACTACTATTCAAAATACTGTGTAACCGTTATTATTTAAAAATACTATTTAACGGTTACTATTACTATTCAAAATACTGGTTACTCAAACTATGCGGAAGTTTACTCGTAGGGTGTCCATAACCTCTCCTCACATCCGCCTCCGCCGCCACCACTGCCCACCGTGGCTTATGCCATAGGACGCTTAACTACAATATGAACACACTCCGTGAGCTTTACGCCCAGTAAGCACAACATGTTAACTGCAAAACATGTTTAAACATAATACATACTTAAAAAACACATAAGCATTCAAGATAGTCACATATACCACTCAGCATATATCATATCATCAAATATCATGTCATAGCATACAAACTTTACATACCATATGCATATAGATTACTTCATGTAAATGCATGTGTCTTACTATAGCTGAAAGCATAGTGAACTAATGCGGATAGTGAACTATACATGTTCCGGTTATGTTCATTTATGCTTTAGTACTCTTTTCTTTCTCTTGTCTATTTAGGGCCCATGTGTCAGTACCATGTGCGTGCAGACCAACGGTAACACCTAAGGTCAACTAATGCCGAAGGACTTTCATAATGCGGTAGTTAATTTATGGGGCCATAAATTAATTAACCACATACGAATAAGTTAACTCTTGAGATAGAGAGTAAGTAGTGCCGACGGCAATCGGTATCGAGTATCTACCTTAGTCACTAACAGTATTGGTGACTTAGAGAAGATATTAACGAGAGACGTTATTGATGGTAGGTAGTAACCTTCAAATTTCTAAAGGCGCGAATACAAGTGCTTGCAATTAGGTAAGTACAACTCCGCCTACAGCATGAATAAAATGATGTTAAAATGATGGTTTTACAGTATGTTAAGTATGCCTTACATGCACACGATGTTGCACAGTATACATAAGAGCATATAGTTTCACAATCGCGTAGATTGATGAAAGAACAAGTTAGAAGCCATAGATCCCTATCGCGTAGGATTGGGGACAGCTTAGAGAAGCATATGGTTAGAATAGTTAAACAAGATGGAAATAAATAGGTGTGTCGTACCGGCTCCTTCAGTTGAAGGGGAAAATGCTCGGACCAAACGTCTGAGCATAACAACGAGAATCTCCTTAGTAGGGGTTCTCTATCGGTTACCCTTTTTCACTGTATGAATAGTAATAAACAGTACTGCACCTATTTAATCTATTCAACTGGAATTTATGCTGTATTTATCAACTTAATTACTCATTTCATAGTAATTAGGTTTCACGCATTACGAAAGTCTTCAAATTGGCTCTTTGTTCAGTACACGGCCTTCTACACGGGTTCTAACACGGGTGTGTATGGCTTGAGCATGGGCGTGCACTAGCCGAGCTTTCTTAACACTACCATGTCTTGGACCATACTCACTTTACCCGAGTGGTACACAGCCACTTACACAGTCGTGTACCTGACCATGTAAAACTACATGCTCATGTTAACTCACACGGCCTTTCTCATAAAACAATCCGATCAGAACATGGTTTCTTACACGATCGTGTACCTGACCGTGTTCGATGTATTTGCACTAAAAATGCATCAAATTATTCCTTAACTTCTCATTGAATAATTAGTTAAGTTACAGGGACGAGGTGGTCCTTACAACCTACCTCCCTTACAAAATTTTCGTCCTTGAAAATTACATTAAATCCGGGAAGTCTCTCTTCATGTCCTCTTCCCTTTCCCATATAGCTTCTTCTATATTGTGATTCTGCCACAGCACTTTCACAAGCGAGATCACTTTATTCCTAAGGACTTTGCTCTCCTTAGCTAAAATCTGCACTGGCCTTTCCTCATATGTCAGGTCGGTGTGTACTTCAATAGGCTCTTGACTCAGTATGTGGGAACTGTCAGGCACGTATTTCTTCAGCATCGACATGTGGAAAACGTTATGCACGGATGCCAACTCGGGAGGTAGCGCTAACCTGTAGGCTACCTTCCCAATTCTCTCGAGGATCTCGAAGGGCCCTATATATCGAGTGCTGAGCTTCCCTTTCTTCTCAAAGTGCATCACCCCTTTCATGGGTGCCACCTTGAGGAAAACTGAATCTCCTTCCTGAAACTCGAGTGGTCTGTGTCATTTATCGGCGTAACTCTTCTGACGACTATGAGCTATCTCAAGTCTCTCCCGTATAATCTTCACGTCTTCTGTTGTACTTTTGACGAAGTCCGTGCTAGTGAGCTGTTTCTCTCCGGTCTCATGCCACTGGACCAGAGATCTACATTTCCTTCCATAGAGTGCCTCGTATGGTGCCATTCCGATTAAGGAATGGTAGCTATTGTTGTACAAGAACTCTATTAGCGGCAGCTTTTGGTCCCAATTCCCCTTGAAGTCTAGGGCACACGCTCTCAACATATCTTCCAACGTTTGTATTGTCCTTTCTGACTGACCGTCGGTTTGAGGGTGGAAAGCTATTCTGAACTTCAACTTAGTCCCCATTGAAGCTTGGATGCTCTGCCAAAACCTTAAAGTGAAGTGCCCATCACGACCTGAAATTATTGACTTAGGTATACCGTGTAGTCTTACTATCTAGGCCACCTACATTTCTGCTAGCCTCTCTACTGAGTAGCTCAACTTCATGGCTAAGAATCGAGCTGATTTCATCAGTCGATCCACAATTACCCAAATGGCGTCGTTTTCACTAGATGTTCTGGGCAGTCCGACCACGAAGTCCATTGAAATTTGTTCCCATTTCCACTTAGGAAGCTCAATTTTCTGCAGTTCTCCTCCAGGTCGTTGATGTTCTACTTTAAATTTTTGACATGTAAGGCACTTTGCGACAAATTCAGCGACATCACCCTTCATCTTAAGCCACCTAAAACTGTCTTTCAAGTCTTTGTTGTTTGCCCCTAGATGAACTGAGTATAGTGTGTCATGGGCTTCTGAAAGGATCCTTTTCCTGAGTTCTTCATCCTTCGGAATGCACACTTTATCTCTGAAATAGAGTATGCCATCCTTAGAGACTTAGAATTCTGACTTCTGGTCCTCCATTGCCTCCTTCTTGTGCTTGTTCAGGGTTAAATCGAGGTCTTGGCCGGCCTTGATTTCTTCTAGGAGTGTTGATTAGAGGGTCATTTCAGACAACTTCCCCGTTAGAATCTCGATTTCGCCGTTACATAGCTCCTTCTATAGGGCTTCTGGTAAGGTATTGATAGCCATAAGCGATGAAGAGTACTTCCTACTCAGTGCATCGGCCACCTTGTTGGCTTTCCCTGGGTGATACAGGATCTCACAGTCGTAATCCTTCACTAATTCTAGCCATCTTCGCTGCCTCATGTTGAGCTCCTTCTGCATGAAGATGTATTTGAGGCTTTGGTGGTCCGTATAAATCTCGTACTTGACGCCATATAGATAATGCCTCCATATTTTCAGTGCAAACACGACCATTGCTAGCTCCAGGTCATGCGTCGGATAATTCCTCTCATGGTTCTTAAGTTGTCACGAGGCATAAGCAACTACTTTCCCATTCTACATCAATACGGCTCCCAGTCCGGTCTTAGATGCATCACTGTAGATTACAAAATTTCCCTATCCAGCGTCTAGTATGGTCAGGATCAGAGTGCTCGTGAGTCTACGTTTTAGCTCCTGGAAGCTGTTCTCGCATTTATCTGTCCACTCATACTTCTTCTCTTTCTTAGTGAGTGCTATGAGTGGTGCAGCTAACTTCGAGAACCCTTCTACGAAATGTCTGTAATAGCCTGCTAGGCCTAGGAAACTACGAATCTCTGTTACGTTCTTTGGAGTCGGCCATTCGCTGACTGCTTCGACTTTCGCTGGGTCTACTGATACTCCGTCTTTGGAGACCACGTGACCAAGAAAATGGACTTTTTCCAGCCAAAACTCGCACTTGGAGAATTTGGCGTATAGCTGGTGCTCCTTTAGCTTGAGTAGAATAGCTTTCAGATGCTCCTCGTGTTCCTCCCTTGTCTTAGAATACACAAGTATGTCATCGATAAACACAATGACAAACTTATCTAAGAACTCATTGAACACTCTATTCATTAGATCCATGAAGGCTGCGGGAGCATTCGTTAGTCCAATGACATAGCGAGGAACTCGTAGTGTCCATATCGTGTACGGAAGGCTATCTTGGGTATGTCTGCACCTCTAATCCACAGTTAGTGATACCCAGAACATAGGTCGATTTTCGAGAACACTACAGCATTTCAGAGCTGGTTGAACAGAACGTCGATTCGTGGCAATGGATACTTGTTCTTTATAGTGACCTTGTTCAGGTCCCTATAATCGATGCATATCCTTAACGTTCCATCCTTCTTCTTCACGAATAAAATTGGTGCTCCCCACGGTGAACAGCTCTGTCGAATAAAGCGCTTGTCCATTAGGTCCTTCAACTGGGCTTGGAGTTCCTTTAACTCTATCGGGGCCATTCTATATGGGGCCTTGGAGATGGGGGCTGATCCTGGTAACAGCTCAATCTCGAATGATATCTCCCTTTCCGGCGGAAGTCCTGGCAGATCCTCAAGGAATACTCTTATGAATTCTCTGACCATTGGGACATCTTCAGGCCTTATCTCTGCTTCCTGGTTGTTGTCTACCATGTGTGCTAGGAAACCGGTGCATCCACTGGATAGAAGTTTGTGAGCTCTCATAGCGGATATTATTATCTTCGGTTGCTTCAACAATAGCCCTTTGTAGACAAACTTCTTATTCCCGTTCAGCTCGAAGGTAACCTCTCATCTTTGACAGTCTATTACATTGCTGTACTTAGCGAGGAAGTCCATTCCCACGATTATGTCATAGTCACACATGTCGATGACGATTAGGTCTACACTCAGCTCGTACCCACTGATAACTACTAGTAAATGTCCTGCCCAATAGCTAGACAATAAAACTTCCCCGGAGGGAAGGGCAGTTCAGAAAGTTTGGTTCATCTTGTCTATGTTCTGACCTAGTTCTCTAGCAAACTTTGATGACACAAAAGAATGCGTAGCTCCAGAATCAAATAATACTAATACAGTGGAGTTGGCAACAAAAAGCTGACCTGTCACTACGGTTGAGGTTCCAGCTTCTGCATCCTCCCTTATAAAGGCGTAAATTCTCCCCTGCATCTCTGGAGCTTCCAGTCTACCTTGGGTGATGGGTGTACCTTCAATTCTGGCTTGGGCGGCATGTAGTTGGCCGCTACTGGCACGGGCTTGGCCCTGCTAATTCTGAGGGTTTGAGCAGCATTGTTTAGCGAAGTAGCCTTCCTTGCCACAGATGTAGCAACCACTCGTGCCTAAGTGGCACTCCCCTAGGTGGTTCTTCCTGCATTTCGGGCAAGGAGGGTGCTGACTGCCATTTCCTCCTTGATTGTTCTTCTTCTAAGGAAAATTCCTCTGTTGCCCTTGGTTATTCTGGCTTCCTCTCCTCTTGTTGTTATGGGACTATCGGTTACTCTAACTGTTTCCCGTATTCTGACCCTTATATTGTAAATCGGGGTTTGGTCTTCCCCTGTTGGGTCTTGCCAGTGTCTTCCCCTCTCTCTTGGCCTTGAAGATCTGTGCATTCCTTTCCCTATCTTAGGCCAACCAGTATTCGGCCCTGATGGCTCGGTTGACATACTTGGACGGTAGTGTTGGTTCTGAACATCTTCAGCATCCTTCTGGCCCTTTCCTTTTTGGTTGGCACTAGGTCGGGGCATAGTCAGGCTGGCTACTCGAACTTGCAGACAGCTTCCATTACAGTCATACTACCTTGGCGTAGATTGTTGAACTCATCTTGTTGTGCTGCCAAGGCTTCATCATTGAAATACATTTCTCTAAACTCAATAATGAAGTCTGCCCAGTTCATTACATTAATGTCTCTCCTGATAGCCACTGTCATGCTCCTTTGCGTAGGGCAAAGGATGCACACAGTACCTTTTCCTTCTCAATTAGCCCTACAAGGTCTAGGATGACTTGGATGTTGGTTAGCTAGTCATCTACCTCGATAGGGTTAGTTGTCCCCTCAAACTCTGGCGCCTTCAGACACCAAAATCGCTAGTATAATTCACCATCTCTCGGGACTGGTAAGGGAACATCTGCTGTTGCAGGAGCAACCATAACTGGTGGTGCTGGAGCTGCCTGGACTAGTGGGGCTATTGGGTTGGCTTTGGTTGGCACCTCTACAGGTTGTGGTGCCTGAGATTTTTGGTTGAGTTGCTCTCTAAGCTGAGCAAGCTCTTGTTGTTGGTTCATCATCATCTCCTGCATGGCTGTGAGCCGTGCCATTAACTCGTCTTCTCAAGTGGCTTGATTAGTCTGAGCTCTTGTTCCTGCCATTTCTTCTGAAGTAACCCTATCACACAATGGGAAAAGAACTATAAGTTTTGCTTTTGTCACACTTTGTACTTAGGACTCGTATCACATATCATCTTAATGATTTTACTCAATCATCATGAATATAAGTATACATATTATATCTTTCCTTTCTTTTTCTTTACTGTGATGTTTAATACGATTTGTATCTTAACTTATCGTATTGAAACATCTTCTAAGTGCTAGGACCTATCCCGCACATACTGTCACACTATACTCATGTGTGAAAAACATATCTGAGCCCTTAGGCAATGGTGTTGCTTTTCATATATCATAAGAAAGTACATAACTTTGGTTTGTTGGGAGTGATACACACTTCCCAAGATATGGTCTCAACAAGTACATTAACTTAGGTCTAGCGAGGAAAGCTACTGCTTCCTTCTATACATATATACATAGCTTAGACAAAACTACTGAGGTAGAGTGCAGTTACTCTGACGTGATTATTGATTCTGGATCGGACATCTCTTCGTCGTCACTCTCATTGAGGGGGAATTCTTCCGGATCCTCCTCGTCCTCCGAGCCTGAACTGACCTCATCATCACTAGCGATAATGACTTGAGGTTCCGGCTCATACTCCTCCATCTCCTCGTCATCATTGGAGAAATAGGGGATGTCATCATCATCCTTTGGTTCCTCAAAGCGGTACTCAGCCAATGGTATAGCTGGAATAGGGTCCTCCTCATGAGAGACAAAATTAGCAGCATTTCGTGCCCGCTCGTAGTTCCTAACGTTGACTGCATCGACTTCAGCATACTCTATCTCATGAAGAAAACGCCTCAAATCTTGACATCGTGGAGGGTAGGGGATAAGTTCCCTAACATCCCTGGGTACCCCTCTCCAAACTAGCTCAGCTACTTCTGTGACAACCGGGAAATTCAGGCAATTCTCGGAAGAAAATGTACAAATGTATGTATATAACAATTTGTACTATTTAAAGAGTGAAATAAATGTATTTATATTATTTAGAATGTATTAAAATGTTCTAACAATATTGACGAGTAAAAATTCAGTGTTGGAAAAATTCACTGAGTTGAAACGAGTGAAACGGTGCCAAAAATGGCATTGAAAACCCTAACCGGGGCAATAAAAGACGGAAAACTTCCGGGATTAATTTTGATCAAACGGAAGCAGTTTAAATTGATCCGACTGCACAGGAGACCTCAGGAACATGCCGGGACGATTTCAGGAAAATTTCGGCTCGAACCGGTGATGGTTGTCGAATCCAACAAAATAAATTCCTGCTCTAAATGTATATATATATATTTGCATACAGTGATGAGCAAGGTCGTGTCCACAAGGATTGGTTAGATTTATTTCCTTAAAGATTAAGATAAATAAAAGAAAAAGGGATTTTGAAAATTAGAATTAAAAACAATCTAAAGAGGAGGCGATAAAAGGAATGCAAAGGAAAGAAAAATCAATATAATACGAACATCTAGCCAAACGTACAATTTCAGTTTTGGATCAGTGAATTGATCATTGATGCAAGGATAATTTCTTTAATTCTTGAATAAACTGGTTATAGTTATTAACAAGCTCTAATAACCTGTCCCTCCTTAATTTCTTGATAACCAAAACAAGCTCTTTGATTATTTCTCTTATTAATAAACAACCCTAAACAAGCTCTTAGGATTTAATTTACCAACAGCATTAACAACTAAAGAGACTACCAATTCTAGCCAACAAACATAAAGGCTCGGTTCATTTAGACTAGATTATATATTTTCATGACATAAATTGAAAATCTCTTTTATAATCAAGTATGTCAGTTTACCACTTGTATTAGAACATTCAAACAATTACAGATTTGAAATTCTAAATGGCAATATATTATTTTGATAAATTGAACAATGGCCTTTTGCATCAATAGGTCAAACAATAATTTCTAGTAACACATAAAATATATAAATATTGAAGAATAAAAGAACAAAGAGAATTAATTAGATCTCACAATTCTTGAAGAACCAAAACTTCAATTATCCCTTGGCTAGAAGAAATATTTAGCAATCCATAGCAGAAAGAAAACGTCTAAAAGAAAAGAGAGGCTGGAAAAATCCTCCCCTTTTGAAAAACCTAACCTTCTTTATATACTCTAAACAATCTACTAAAAGTTGCCTATTCTAAAAAGAAATCTATTAAAAACAAATCCCACTTTAATAGGAAATCTTAACAACCGGGAAACTTTCCTAAAGATAAGTATAAACAAACAAATCTTTCCAACTGTCATCCATATCTTTGTTTCTAAATAAATTCGTTTCCATAAATCAAAATCGCATGGACCAATAAGGCGTGCCCATGTTTTATCTGCGAACTTCTTCTTTGAACATACTGGGTAAATAGAACATGCCCGCGCCTTAAGCAAAAACCTCTTCTGATCAGTTTTCTTGAGTTCTGGATTTTTTCCAAGCAAATCGTGCTATATTGATCCAAATCTTCAATCTACTCCATAGAATATGAAACATAATCAAAATCCAAGATTTAAGCATTTTTTTAATCATTAAAACATAAGGGAATATCACAAATTATATATCTATTATGCACTCTATCAAATTCCCCCACACTAAAACAATGCTTGTCCTCAAGCATACAGTAGCTCAATTTCATCAACTCTTCTCAACGTCTTTCCTTCTCCCGTCTTTGCTCATCCTTCTACAATTCAAATTATCATGCCTTAAAGACCCAAATTCAAGCACAAATAAGGTATCAGCAATTCATAGAATAAATCTTCATAAACCACACAAGTGAACAATCACTTAAACAATCTTTCAAAGTCAAAATGCTGTAGGATTTAATACCCTCTCATTGGATACTCTCAATATACTCAAAGTGTTTAAGGTATCAACAAGCTCTCAAGTCAAAACATGGAAAGATCTTTACCATAGGCTTGCTAATATATCACATCTCCACCACCAAATAATGAGTTGAATGCAAAAATCTAAGGGTCTTGGAACAGGTTATGATGGGGTTAAGGCATGGTATGGTAATCAAGGGACCCCTTTTTTTTTTTTTTTTATTTAGGGACCAATTTCATCAAAGGAATTATACAAACTTCTCCACATGAAATTTGATTTCAGCCTTTTCAAATGTTTTCAATCCAAGTCATATCAATATAATTGTGATTGCATAACTTCCCTCCTTCTTTTTCCCTTTTTTCCTTTCTCGTTTTTTTTTTTTTTTTTTGAAGAACCAGCAAGCTGTTTGCTCAAACCCAAAACCTCCCATTTAACCCATAATAACTAATTACCTCATGCCACTAGACCAACCGGTCATGAGCAAAATGAAACTTGTAACTTGAATTACTTTATTTCCAACATCTTTCAATATTCTCAAAGCTGATTTGAATTTCCATGTAAACAAGCTTATACAATCCTTTGATTCAAGGTTCAAAAGAGGGGAAATCAAGGAAGTTTGATGGTTCTTATGTCATGGTTAATTCCCAAAGAAAAGGCTAAGGTTCAAAATTGGCTTTCTAGAGGTAAAAAATCAGGGTAGGCCTTTTAAGAAAGCTGAAATGGCTAAACCTAAATGCCCTTATCATCTTAATGCATTCAATTCAACAATGTGGTCTCAATATGCCTAACAAAGCAAGTTCTAGAAAAATCAATCTATGTGTGACAATCACTCATTCAAGAAGATGGAGCATAATGTAATGGATGCTCATCGGCTCAAAAGCTCACAAAAAAGGGTGGACATGTATCAAATCCCACACATTTTTCATTCAATCGATCATTAAGAGCAATTAATCATTATGTCACAAATAAAGACTCAACTACTCATACTAATCCCCTATCATGTCTAAATTCAACTCGATAATTCACAACAATCCAAATCATTTATGGACAAACATCGAAGGAATCCAGAATTCTGAAGAGAAAAATCAACAAAGGAGCACTACAGCATACTTGGAATTTGAAAAATTTTGGAAAAGTTTTGAAGAAAAGTTACAATGTGAAGCAAAATTTTAAGATTAATCAGTTCATTATGTGCAATGCAAAATCAGAATTTTAATGTTAAATACCCTCCCCCACACTTAATCCATACATTGCCCTCAACGTATCAAAAACAGATGCTCAAGAAATATCAAAAGTACAGGGAGCAAAAGTAAGCAGAAAACTTCCCTGAAAATATTGAGCATCATCCAAACATCATCTACATGCTAGATGGAGAAGGTGGAGTGAATCCAATGTAATCGAAAAAGGCTGTTAAGTTCCTCTCCATTCTCCCAATTCGAAGATCGAGCCTCTCAAACTGATGATCATATCGCCCTTGGGAAGGTGCAGCAGATGTAGATGGTGCAGTCCCAGAATTTTGGACCACGTCATTCTCTTCTTCATCGAAGATTGTCCTTTGTTGACGAGTCATAATAGGTCCTGGAGGATAAAAATAGAAAACATCCTTCTTTTTTCCAATTAAACCCATCCCTGCCAAACAATCTAAATCCAGTGGCAACATTTCACAAGCAACATGCAAATCATTATTTTCAATATCAATCAAATTCTCATGAACGGCCAATTGAGTAATTAAAGAACCCAAAATCAATGGACGTCTATTAGTCAAGACACCAGCAAATTGAGAAGCTAGCCAACACCCAAGATTCACTTTAATGTTATTTTGCATACACCACAAAAAATAGAACTCAGCCTTAGACAATACCCCAGCAGAATCTTTCCTACCTGAAAAAGTGAAGGCAAGGAATCGATGAATATATTTCAAAACTGGATCACGCAGGTAGGAGTCTTTTGACTTACTCGGGTCATAATGATCCAAAGTAGACAGAGTTCTGTAAAGACTAACCGGTTCAAAAGTCTCACTGAAATCACAGGTACTGTTCAAATACTCATCAGACTTGGCATATTCCTCAGTAATAAAACCAAAGGCAATGTTAAACTCAGTGATGGAAAGCTTAAAATATTTTCCCATCAATCTAAACTTGACTACTCCTGGGCTATTCAACGTGAAATCAATAGGTTTGGTAAACTTGAAAGTAGTATAAAACTCTCTAACAAGTTCGATATAGGCCGGACAGGTAATGGAAAAATAATTTTGCCATCCTATGTTTGCTATCAATTCAATCACAGCAGCTTCAATATTCAAAGTTTCCATAGTAGGGTGATGAATATACTTACAGGGAATTATAGACCACCTATAGATACTTTGATACCTTTCCTTCTCTGTCTTCTTGGTGAAATTCAAATGCCCTTTCAAGTCTGATTCTGAAAGTGGGAGAATGTGCTTCCCCTTCCCGATTCTTGCTCTCTTGCGCACTGGAGGAACTTTTGGAGGTGAAATGTTTGGTTCAGCTCCTTCCAGTCGTGAAACTGGTTGTTGATCCGGTGATTCATGGGTCCTTGTCCGTGGTTTTGTTCGACGTTGAGCAGCTCGTTTCGTCCCCATGGCCACGGCTGAAATCGAAGGAGGAGGGCTCGCGATTGTGGCTGTTGCAGTGGAGAAATGGAGTTCGGCGGCTGGGTGAAGAGAAAATGTAAAAAAAATTAGGGATTGATAAGATAAGAAGAGGGGAAGAACATAAATAATATATATTTTTTTTATTGATTTTTTTTTTGTTTTTTGTGTTTTTTTTTCTTTTTTTTTTGTTTTTTTTGTTTTTTTTGTTTTTTGTTTTTTTTTTTTGTTTTATTATATATATATATTTTTGTATTTTTATTTATTATTATTATTTTTTTTTGAAAATGAAAAAGTGCAATGTTGTCTCTCAAAACAGAAGAGCCATTTGAATTAGACGTGGGCACGCCTTAAAAATAGATCCATGTGCAGTGACACCCAAAATAAGACGCGGGCACGTCTTATTCAAAAACTTCTTCTGACTTGTCACTCAATTACTCAGTTTCTGCTTATTCCATAAGGCATGCCCACGGCTTACTGAAAATCATCTTCTGTTCAAGAAGGGAAAAATAATAATAATAATAATATATATATATGAAACAAGATCAATTATACTCCGGGAAATAAATTAAAAAAAATTAAAAAAAATAAAATTAAGTCCTAATACTAAAAGAAAAGAAGGGAAAATATATATATGGGTTGCCTCCCAAAAAGCGCCTTTCTTTAACGTCTTTGGCTAGATGTGGTGACTCTTTATTTGTCATAAATTGGACATTCTAGGCTGATCTGATCAACATTATACACTTGAAAACCTTCATAAAAAGGTTTTAAGCGATGACCATTGACCTTGAAGGTTTTACCAGTATCTAAACTTTGTATCTCAACTGCACCATGAGAAAACACATTAGTGACAATAAAAGGACCTACCCATCTAGAGCGCAATTTACCAGGAAATAATTTCAATCTAGAATGATAAAGTAAAACTTTTTGACCAACAGAAAAATTCTTCTTGGAAATCATTTGATCATGAAAGGCTTTTGTCTTTTCCTTGTAAATTCTTGAGCTCTCATAGGCACCATTACGAATCTCCTCTAACTCTTGCAGTTGTAATTTCCTTTGTTCCCCAGCTTCATCCATCTTCATATTGCAATGCTTGATAGCCCAGTATGCCCTGTGTTCCAGCTCTACTGGAAGATGACATGGTTTGCCAAATACCAAGCGGTAAGGAGACATACCTATGGGGGTCTTGTAGGCTGTCCGATAGGCCCATAATGCATCATCAAGTCGCATACTCCAATCTTTCCTATTCGGGTTGACAGTCTTCTCAAGTATGGATTTGATTTCTCTATTGGATACCTCGGCTTGTCCACTTGTCTGTGGATGATATGCAGTAGAGGTGCGATGAGTGACATTATATTTCTTTAATACGGCTTCCACCACTCTATTGCAAAAATGAGTGCCACGATCACTGATTATAGCCTTCGGTGTTCCGAACCTGACAAAAATATTAGATTTGACAAATTAGCATCGTCAGTCCCAGTGGCCTTAGCTTCTACCCACTTTGAAACATAATCCACAGCAAGAATGATGTAAACATTACTATAAGAGCAAGGAAAAGGGCCCATGAAGTCAATACCCCACACATCAAATATCTCACAGACAAGAATAGGAGTGAGTGGCATTTGGTCTCTATGTCCTAGATTTCCAGTTTTCTGACATTGTTCACAAGCTTTACAAAACATATATGAATCACGAAACAAAGTAGGCCAAAATAATCCACTCTCTAATACCTTAAGGGATGTTCTCTTCGGACCAAAATGTCCTCCACATGCATATGAATGACAAAATTTTAAAATGGAAGGAATTTCTTGTTGAGAGACACACCTTCGAATAATTTGGTCAGAACAATGTTTCCATCAATATGGGTCATCCCAAACATAATATTTAGCATCACTTTTGATTTTATTTCTTTGGGCTCTAGACAAATCATCTGGTAGTGTTCTGGTAACTAAATAATTAACAATATCGGCGTACCAGGGAATTGTCTTTTGAATAGAAAAGAGATGCTCATCTGGAAAATTGTCTTGTAGTGGTGCTGGCTCTTCACTTGTGGTCAATCTACTGAGGTGGTCGGCAACCAAGTTTTCTGCACCTTTTTTATCACGTATCTCTAAATCAAACTCTTGTAATAAGAGTACCCACCAAATGGGTCTAGGTTTTGCCTCCTTCTTTGAAAGCAAGTATTTGAGAGCTGCGTGATCAGAATAAACAATTACTTTAGTGCCAAGTAAATATGGACGGAATTTTTCTAAAGCAAAAACAATAGCTAAAAGTTCTTTTTCCATTGTTAAATAGTTGCATTGTGCACTATCAAGTGTTCTTGAGGCATAGTAAATGACGTGAGAAGCCCTTCCAACTTTTTGTCCAAGAACAGCACCAACTGCGTGATTACTTGCGTCGCACATGATTTCAAAAGGGAGATTCCAGTTCGGTGGCTGGATAATTGGTGCTGAAGTCAACATATCCTTTAACTTGTCAAATGCCCCTTTGCACGACTCATCAAATTCAAACACCACATCTTTTTGCAACAATCTACATAGGGGTTGAGTGATCTTGGAAAAATCCTTGATAAAACGCCGATAGAATCCTGCATGTCCAAGAAAAGAGCGAACTTCCCGCACACTTGCAGGGTAAGATAAAGATTTAATCACTTCTATCTTAGCTTTATCAACTTCAATTCCCCTAGATGATACAATATGGCCTAGAATAATACCTTGATCAACCATAAAGTGACATTTTTCATAATTTAAAACAAGGTTCGTTTCTATGCATCTTTTAAGGACTTTTGTGAGGTTAGTCACACATTTATCAAAAGAATCACCATAGACTGTAAAGTCATCCATAGAGGTAAAGTCATCCATAAATACCTCTATGATGTCCTCTACATAATCTAAAAATATACTAACCATACACCTTTGAAACGTGGCAGGGGCGTTACAAAGTCCAAATGGCATCCGTTGATATGCAAAGGTGCCAAATGGGCACGTGACAGTGGTTTTCTCTTGGTCTTCAGGTGCAACAGGGATTTGATGAAAACCTGAGTAACCATCAAGACAACAATAATGAGTACGACCTGCTAAACGTTCAACCATTTGATCAATAAATGGAAGAGGAAAGTGATCTTTTCTAGTTGATGCATTTAACTTTCTATAATCTATACAGACCCGCCACCCGTTTTGAACACGAGTGGGCACCAACTCACCATCTGGATTTTTTATCACAGTTATACCTGTTTTCTTTGGGACAACCTGAATTGGACTTACCCACTTACTGTCTGAAATTGGATAAATCATACCAGCATCGAGAATGTGGCGGCCCGCCCTTCATAGAGATCATACAATACTATTACAGTTGAGCTTTATTGCTAACTGCAATAGATTGTACTCTCGTAGGTCGCCGGCTTATCTCTCTCTCTTTTAAAATCATGACGTTTTTTGGGGAAATTTTTTTTTTCTTCAAACATCATGTAAACATTTCTCACTATTTACTTTGTTGACAAGTACAATGTAATATAAATAATACAGTACTTTTGTAAAATATATATATAATTACAAAAGAACTGTTTCCTTTTTTTTTCCCTTCACTTTAACGCTCAACGGGAAGACTCTGGCAGTACCATATCCCTCGCCCAGTTATCCCATTTGACACGCGCCATCCCGTCCGCATCCAGTCAAACAAGCTACTGAGCTGGTCGCTTACCTGCAACATTAGCAAAAATGGTGAGCTACAGGCTCAGTAAGTTCAAACATGCAAGAAATAAAATTTCTATGAATAGTACTATTCATCATGAATAGTATCTTTGATCACTATTCATACGTGAATAGTAATTTTGACCACTATTCATACGTGAATAGTAAGTTTGACCATAACACTGTCTCACACTAGTACATCTACCGCGATGTTAGTGCTCTCACTAAACTGTCTTATGCTCAATTATGGCACAGTTTCAGTTTTAGGTCATTATCTTTGATTACGTTCTGGTTTTGAGCTCAGGTTGGCAGTACTATTTAATTGCGCATGACTGGGAGTGGTACATTAGTGCTGACCTCCACAGGCTTAATCTCATAGCCCCGAAGGCAAAATAGTACATGACTGGGAGCGGTACATCAGTGCTGCCCTCCACAGCCTTATCTCATAGCCCCGAAGGCAAAAGTACCTCCCTATACGGAAGGCTGGTACGCCAGAAAGTGGTTTCATTACCGACTTTTTAACATTCTAACCCGGTAACTTCACATTGTCCCGTGGTTAGGAATGGTTCACATTTTAATTTTAGTTGAGTGAGTTTTATTAACCTTGCTCTAGTGCCCGAAGCACAATTAACCATGTGTCCCATTCTTATAGTGCCCGTAGCACATTTCATCTCACTCTCTATTCTATCATAGTGCCCGTAGCACATATGTACCTAACTTATAGTTAGTACATTAAAGTTAGCACAATATTGCTATATGTTGCAGACAGGTAAATGTCTGAACTTACCTTATCAGATTGTTCCCTTTCTCTCTCTTGGATCTTGAATCGCCTTCCTTGTAGGCCGATTTTGGGATCCTACAGACAAAACTATGTTTGTTAATTTCTTTCCCATTTATAGCTTTTATTTTTCATTAAAAAGCTTAAATAAAACCTATTTATAACTTTTTAGGTTTTATTTATTATTTTCACCATTTTCCCCCAACTTTTGCAAAATTACGATTTTGCCCCTGTATTTTGGCAAAATTACGATTTTGCCCCTATATTTTGGCAAAATTACAATTTTGCCCCTGACGGAATTTTATTGATCCAGACTGCATTTTTGGCTCTCAGGAACTTTTCTGACTCTTTTCTAATCATTACCGGGTTCGTTTCTATTTTATTTCCACTTTTTGCTTTCCGGGCCCTCGGGAAGCACTATTCCGACCCTTACGTCGGTTTAGCGATTTTCTATCGTTTCGGAGTCTCAAATGGACGTTTCACTAATATTTAAAACGTTCATCTAGACTTTCCCGACCTAGGTCTCCGAGGCTCGGGTTTTCCGTTCCCGACTCGGACCTTTATTTCATTTCCAAAAACGCCCCCCTCGGGGTCGGTTTTTTTTTTCACACGCGTTTTATATTTTTAGGGGACGGTTTACTATTCACGAACCGCCCCTTAGGTTTTCCTTATTCACTTTTCCGTTAGGGACTCGGGTTTCCGACCCGACCCCAAACTTTTTATTTTTAATTCCATTTTAACCCAAATGCTGTTTTCGAAATTTCGGCAGCATTTCGGCGTAATTTTAAGGCTTCCGGCGTTAGGTACGCCTCGAACTGTATGTACCTGCCACGTACTATACCACAAGCCTATTTTATGTAAAAGTTTGGAAAACTTTTACATAAAACCCACAAAATTCCAATTCCACATTATCACCCACATTACAAAATTTTTTCACAATTTTGCCCTTAATTTGGTTTCGGTTTTCACAACCAAACCAAACCAAATTTTGTCAAACTTTCACCACACCTTAGGCCATTCAAATGTCACGTTTTTAACACATTTTCAAGCCCATTTTCTTTGCATTTTCAACCAATTTTCCTAGGGTTTTTACCCTTGTATAACCCACGGCCAAAGAATGAAAACATGCCAAACAATTTTGTTTCATTCTTTCCATTATAAATTCATCATTTGCATATTAAAATGCATAATTTCAATCAACCAATTATCACATAAAACCATGAAAATTTTTCTTCCAAACTTTAGTAAACCCCACGGCCACTTTATGAAATGCATACCAAGAATTTTTTTCAAACTTTTCACAATAAATTCATGCTTTATTCTTCACCAATTTCAACTTAGAAAGCATGCTAGCAATTAACCACAACTTTTTCTCATTGGTTACCTAAGGTAACCCACGGATTTTCCTTTGAAAAACCAACCAAAATTTGGTTTTTCTTTAAACAAATTACATTGTTTTCTTACTTATTACAACCTTAACAAAACCCAACATCAATTTCCATGAAAAACAACCAAAATTTTCCATCTTTTTCTCACTATTCACCCACGGATTTCATGAAGAAAAACCATGAAAAAATCGAGTGAAAAAGGAAGTTACCTTGGTCTAATGATCATGAGGCCGGACCGTCTAGACCACGAGGTGATGACTCAGGACAGGGAGTATTACCTAGGAGTGGTGATGACTCAGATGAGCCAGATGACGATGAGGATCCAGAAGAATATCCTCTAGTCCCAGATGCAGGGAATGAGTGACCAGTAGATGTGTATATGTACATAAGTAGCTTAGAGAAAAGCTCTTTTGTATAGACTTGTGGCCATTTTGTATAAACGGCCGATGTATATATGACTGGTGATGTCTATGTATGACATATAAATGTTTTGCTATGAATGAAATACCAAAATGATTATATGTTGTACGATGATGTGTTACGATGATGTGGCTTTACAGTACCCTAAATTTCGTAAATTGATATAATTTTACGAATGCGGTTATGGAAAAGCTAACGGTGAATTATTGTGCTATAATAGGACAATAGCCAAGATGGTGGATTTGAGAAATCGACCAGAGGGATGGGAGCGACGTCCTGATATTATGGAGAGACTGGATCAGATACAAGCTTTGTTAGAAGCTCAGATGCAAGAAAATGCGAATCTGAGGCGACGGGTAGAGGAGCTAGAGCAGAGACAAGGCTCTGAGGGTACCCAAGTAGAACAACAAACTGAGGTAGATCCAGTTATTCCTCCAGCTGCAGTACATGAGAGAGCTCCTGAACCACAACCAGTATTGAATCTAGAACCCCTCTATGAAAGATTCAGGCGTATGAGGCCGCCAGAATTTGAAGGGTCTACAAATCCCTTAGAGGCTGAAGACTGGTTGTCGTCATTACAAGTGATCATGGAGTTCATGAACCTAACCGACCGAGAGAAGGTTGCATGTGCGTCTTTTGTGCTAAGAAAAGATGCTCGTTTTTGGTGGGACACAGTACGAATGAGGAGAGACGTGTCTACCATGAGTTGGGCGGAATTTCTGGAAGAATTTAACCAGAAATATTACGACCCTGCATCTCTGAGACAGCAACAGAAAGAATTCTCAGAGCTGACACAAGGGAACATGTCGGTAAGTGAAGTCTGCCGAAAGTTCGACCAGTTATCCCGTCTATGTCCCTACGTAGTCCCTACTGAGAGGGAGAAGATACAGAAAATGATCGGGATGTTCAGGCCAGAAATTGCTGCGTTAGTAGATACTGGACTAGTACCACCTACTTCTGTAGCAGACTGTGTGAGTCGGGCTATCAGGGCTGAGTTTCATGTAGCTCGACAGAAAGAGGAAAGAGAGAAACACTGGGAGGCAAAGAAAAAGGAGAGGGCTTTGGCGAAGTCTACGCAAGTTGGTCAATCGAGCAAGCCTAATCAGAATGCTAAGCCAAGCCAGGGCAATAGTCAGGGATCCCAGCAAAACAAGAGGAAAGGGAATTTTTCTGGGAATCGCCAAGGCAATAATCGAAACCAGCAGCGGAGGACAGCTGGTAATGCAGAGTCCAATGTGCAAAACTGCCCTACATGCGGGAAGAGACATTCTGGGCAATGCAGATTTGGGCCACTTGTTTGCTACGAATGTGGAAAGGAAGGCCATTACGCCAGGAACTGTCCAAATAGGCAGGGTGGACAAGGCACTTCCCAACCGCACCAGACACGCCCACAAGCTCATTCCCTTCAAGCCAGAGTGGAAGAGTCACCAGTGAGGCCGCAACGCCAGGAGCGTATGCAACGTGCTGATGCTCGTGTGATGGCCTACAGCAAGGAAGACGCAGAGGCAGGAACATCAAACGTGGTGACAGGTCAGCTTCCTGTTGCTAGTCATGTAGCCTCTGTACTATTCGATTCCGGTGCTACGCATTCATTTGTTTCCTATGCATTTGCTGACAAGATAGGACTTCCTAAGGATAATATGGGAAGGGTATTTAAGACAGCTTTACCCTCTGGGGAAGTATTGTTGTCCAGTTACTGGTTACCCTATGTACCAGTATATGTGGCAAATAGGGAACTATATGCTGAGTTGATCGTAATGGAGATCATGGATTACGATGTGATTTTAGGCATGGATTTCCTAGGGAAATACCGAGCTACGATCGACTGCCGAAATCGAAAGATAGTCTTCCAACCCGAGGAAGAAGAGAGTTTCGAGTATGTTGATACTTCTCGAAGACTCGGGAAGATGATGATCAGTTCGCTGAGAGCAAGCAAGCTGATAGCCAGTGGTTGCATGGGATATCTGGCATATGTGGTGGATACTGCAGAGGAACAGAAGCTTCAAGCTGAAGATGTTCCGGTGGTTAATGAGTTTCTTGACGTATTTCCAGAAGAGTTACCAGGGATACCGCCAGAGAGAGAAATCTCATTTGAAATTGAGTTGATGCCTGGAACAGCACCTATTTCCAAAGCACCATACCGTATGGCTCCAGTGGAGTTAAAGGAGCTACAGGTACAATTAAAGGAGCTTTTGGATAAGGGATTCATCAGGCCGAGTTTTTCTCCATGGGGTGCACCTGTGTTATTTGTCAAGAAAAAAGATGGAACTTTCCGACTGTGCATTGATTACCGGGAGTTGAATAAGGTTACGATCAAAAATAGGTATCCGTTACCTAGAATTGATGACCTATTCGACCAGTTAAAAGGCGCAGCGGTATTTTCCAAAATTGACTTACGATCAGGATATCACCAGCTGAGAATCAAAGAGAGTGATATTCCTAAAACGGCGTTTAGAACTCGTTATGGGCACTACGAGTTTCTTGTGATGCCATTTGGATTAACAAATGCGCCGGCAGCGTTCATGGATTTGATGAATAGAATTTTTAAAGAGTATTTGGATAAGTTTGTCATTGTATTCATTGATGACATTCTTATATACTCGAAGACTCATGAGGAGCACAAGAAGCATCTGAGGATCGTGCTGAATACGATAAGGAAGCATCAACTGTATGCCAAATTCTCAAAATGTGAATTTTGGCTGGACAGAGTACATTTCCTTGGACATGTTGTATCCCAGGAAGGTATTGCAGTAGATCCGACAAAAGTAGAGGCAATTAACTAGTGGCCTGCACCCAAGAGTGTGACTGAAATACGCAGTTTCTTAGGGTTGGCTGGTTATTATCGACGATTTGTAGAGGGATTCGCGCGACTAGCTGCACCTCTTACTGCTCTTACACGCAAGGAAAGGAAGTACGAGTGGACTATGGAATGCGAAAGAAGCTTCCAGGAGTTAAAGAGGCGACTGACAAGCGCACCAATCCTTACGCTTCCCACTGAAGGGGAGAAGTTCGTGATCTACAGTGATGCATCGAAAATAGGATTAGGAGCAGTCCTAATGCAAAACGGCAAGGTGATTGCCTATGCTTCCCGTCAATTAAAGGAGCATGAAAGGAATTATCCTACGCATGACCTTGAACTTGCTGCAGTAGTGTTCGCACTTAAAATTTGGCGACACTATCTCTATGGAGCTCAATGTCAGATTTTCACTGATCACCAAAGCTTGAAGTATTTCTTCACGCAAAAAGAGCTCAATATGCGGCAAAGACGATGGTTGGAACTGGTGAAGGATTATGATTGTGAAATCCTCTACCATCCAGGAAAGGCCAACCGTGTAGCGGATGCTTTAAGTAGAAAGTCTACCATATCGCACCAGCTACCAATAAACAGACTTCCGAAGTCATTGCAGCAAGAGATAAATTCTTTGAACTTGGAGTTGATATCTGGAAGATTAGCTACACTCCAAGTGGAATCATCGCTATTTGAGGATATAAAGGAAGTTCAGAAGCGAGATCCAGCAATGGCAAGTGCTCAAGAAGGAATTTCCAAGGATGGAATAATCATTTATCAAGGAAGGATAAATGTTCCAGCTGATGAAGAACTTAGAAGACGGATCATGTCAGAAGCCCACGAGACACCATATTCGGTTCATCCCGGAGCTAGCAAGATGTATCAGGACTTGAAGTTACAGTTCTGGTGGAAAGGGATGAAGAACGATATAGTGAAATTCGTGAGCAGATGCATGACCTGTCAGAAAATTAAAGCGGAACATAAACATCCAGCAGGAAGATTGGAACCGTTGGAGATTCCTGAATGGAAATGGGAACACATTACGATGGATTTTGTAGTGGGACTCCCAAAAACCCGAGAAGGTTATGACGCCATTTGGGTTATTGTGGACAGACTGACCAAGACGGCACGGTTTATAGCTGTCAAGATGACTTTTTCGCTGGAAAAGTTTGCTCAGCTGTACATAGCTCATGTCGTCAGACTACATGGAGTACCAAAATCCATTGTATCAGATCGAGATGCACGATTCACTTCGAATTTCTGGAAGTGTGTACAAGAGGCCATGGGTACTGAATTGAGACTCAGTACGGCTTTTCATCCGCAAACAGACGGGCAGTCAGAGCGGACAATTCAGACATTAGAGGACATGCTTCGAGCTTGCGTTATGGATTTTGCGGAAATTGGAACGAGAAGTTACCATTGATTGAATTCTCGTACAATAATAGTTACCAAGCTTCGATAGGCATGGCACCTTACGAGGCTTTGTATGGACGGAAGTGCAGATCACCATTACATTGGTATGATTTGCGATAAAAGCAGTTGCATAAGACGGACTTCATAAAAGAGACTTCCGATGCAGTTGCTAGAATTCAGCATCAAATGAAAATTGCGCAAAGCCGACAAAAGAGCTACGCGGATAAAAGGCGGAGATCCTTGGAGTTTGACGAAGGAGACTTCGTGTTTCTCAAGGTATCGCCTATGAAGGGGATTATGCGTTTCGGTAAGAAGGGGAAACTGAGTCCAAGATACATTGGGCCCTATGAAATTATCGAACGCATTGGAAAGGTCGCTTACAGATTAGCGCTACCTCCAGAATTGTCGGCAGTGCATAACGTATTTCATGTGTCGATGCTGAGAAAGTATATACCAGATCCGTCCCATGTATTGAAGCATGAGCCTATTCAAATTCACGAGGATTTGACATATGAGGAACAGCCTATTCAAGTACTAGCTCGTGAAGAGAAAGTACTGAGGAATAAGGTAATCCCACTAGTGAAGATTTTGTGGAAAAATCACAACATTGAAGAAGCTACGTGGGAACGAGAAGACGAGATGAGGAAATTATACCCCCATTTGTTCTAATTTTCGAGGACGAAAATTTTATAAGGAGGGGTGAATGTGACAACCGGGAAATTCAGGCAGTTCTCGGATGAAAATGTACAATTGTATGTATATAACAATTTGTACTATTTAAAGAGTGAAATAAATGTATTTATATTGTTTAGAATATATGAAAATGTTCTAACAATACTGACGAGTAAGAATTCAGTGTTGGAAAAATTCACTGAGTTGAAACGGGTGAAACGGTGCCAAAATCGGCATTGAAAACCCTAACCGGAGCAATAAAAGACGGTAAACTTCCGGGATTGATTTTGATCAAACGGAAGCAGATTAAATTGATCCGACTGCACAGGAGACCTCAGGAACACGCCGGGACGATTTCAGGAAAATTTCGGCTCGAACCGGCATCGGTCAAAAAGTAGTCGAATTAATGTGAATAGTAAAAGTCAAAGTCAACTTTCACTTTTGTATTTATGACATCATTAATCCATTTAATAAATGGAAAGAATTAAGGTGGTTGGTGGAATGAAAGGCCATGATTCATTTACCTTTTGATCTAAAGGCCAAGATTTGGCCAAAATTAATCCTTTTTAATTTTTGAAAATTATGGAAAGTAATGGCTTGAAAGGTGCCTAAATCCCATTGGCTAATGACCAAATTAATTGGTCTTTTAGTGGCATAAGTCGGCCACTTTTGGAGTGAAAGGCCGAAACCATTTTCATGCAAAACCAAAGAACAAAATTTTTCTAAGTTTTCTTCCATGGCATGTACGTGAGCCACCCAAGGGAAACCAAGTTTTCTCTTCAAATTTTCTTCACAAAAAGTGTGTCAAAACATTCCTTGAAGATAAAGGAAGCAATTGATTAAGGTATCTTCCCTTGCACTTGAAATTTTCATGGTTTTTTTTCAATGAAATCCGTGGGTGAATAGTGATTGGAAGATGGAAAATTTTTGGTTGTTTTCCATTGAATTGATGTTGGGTTTTGTTAAGGATGTGTTAAGGAAGAAAACCACGCAAATTCATTAAAGAAAAACCAAATTTTGGTTGGTTTTTCAAGAGGAAATCCGTGGGTTACCTTAGGTAACCAATGAGAAAACTTTGTGGTTAATTGTTAATATGCTTTCTAAGTTTAATTTGGTGAAGAATAAAGCTTGTATTTCATTGTGGAAAGTTGAAAAAAATTTTTGGTGTGAATTCCATTAAATGGCTGTAGGGTTGTTAATGGTTTGGAAGAAAATTTTGCTTGGTTTTATGTGGTATTTGGTTGATTGGAATTATGCATTTTAATATGCAAATGATGAAATTAAAATGGAAAGCATGAAACAAAAATGTTGAGCATGATTTTCATTAATAAGGCCGTGGGTTATAAGTGCATAAAAACCCTAAGAATTTGGTTGAAAATGCCAAGAAAATGGGCTTGAAAATGTATTAAAAACGTGACATTTGAATGGCCTAAAATGTGGTGAAAGTTTGACAAAATTTGGTTCGGTTTAGTTGTGAAAACCGAAACCAAATTAAGGGTAAAAATGTGAAAAAAATTTTGTAATGTGGTGATAATGTGAAATTTGAAATTTGTGGGCTTTTATGTAAAAGTTTGGAAAACTTTTACATAAAATAGGCTTGTGGTATAGTACGTGGCAGGTACATACGGTTCGAGGCGTACCTAACGCCGGAAGCCTTAAAATTACGTCAAAATGCTGCCGAAATTTCAAAAACGGCATTCGGGGTAAAATAGGAATTTAAAACAAAAGTTAGGGCCGGGACGGAAACCCGAGTCCCTAACGGAAAAATTGAATAAGGAAAAAAATTTAAGGGGTGGTTCATGAATAGTAACCCGTCCCCTTGAAAATGAAAAACGCGTGTGAGATTGAAAAACCGACCCCGAGGGGGGGCGTTTTTGGAAATAAAATAAAGGTCCGAGTCGGGAACGGAAAACCCGAGCCTCGGAGACCTAGGTCGGGAAAGTCTAGATGAACGTTTTAAATACTAGTGAAACGTCCATTTGAGGCTCCGAAACGATAGAAAATCGCTAAACCGACGTAAGGGTCGGAATAGTGCTTCCCGAGGGCCGGGAAAGCAAAAAGTGGAAATAAAATAGAAACGAACCCGGTAATGATTAGAAAAGAGTCAGAAAAGTTCCTGAGAGCCAACAAATGCAGTCTGGATCAATAAAATTCCGTCAGGGGCAAAACTGCAATTTTGCCAAAATATTGGGGCAAAATCGTAATTTTGCAAAAGTTGGGGGAAAACGGTGAAAATAATAAATAAAACCTAAAAAGTTATAAATAGGTTTTATTTAAGCTTTTTAATGAAAAATAAAAACTATAAATGGGAAAGAAATTAACAGACATAGTTTTGTCTGTAGGATCCCAGAATCGGCCTACAAGGAAGGCGATTCAAGATCCGAGAGAGAGAAAGGGAACAGTCTGATAAGGTAAGTTCAGACATTTACCTGTCTGCAACATATAGCAATATTGTGCTAACTTTAATGTACTAGCTATAAGTTAGGTACATATGTGCTACGGGCACTATGATAGAATAGAGAGAGAGACGAAATGTGCTACGGGCACTATAAGAATGGGACACATGGTTAATTGTGCTTCGGGCACTAGAGCGAGGTTAATAAAACTCACTCACCTAAAATTAAAATGTGAACCATTCCTAACCACGGGGCAATGTGAAGTCACCGGGTTAGAAGTGTAAAAAGTCGGTAATGAAACCACTTTCTGGCGTACCAGCCTTCCGTATAGGGAGGTACTTTTGCCTTCGGGGCTATGAGATAAGGCTGTGGAGGTCAGCACTGATGTACCGCTCCCAGTTATGTACTATTTTGCCTTCGGGGCTATGAGATTAAGGCTGTGGAGGTCAGCACTAATGTACCGCTCCCAGTCATGCGCACTTAAATGGTACTGCTAACCGAGCTCAAAACCAGAACGTAATTAAAGATAATGACCTAAAACTGAAACTGTGCCATAATTGAGCATAAGACAGTTTAGTGAGAGCACTAACATCGCGGTAGATGTACTAGTGTGATACAGTGGTGTGGTCAACCTTACTATTCATGTATGAATAGTGGTCAAAGTACTATTCACGGATGAATAGTGGTCAACGGTACTATTCATGATGAATAGTACTATTCATAGAAATTTTATTTCTTGCATGTTTGAACTTACTGAGCCTGTAGCTCACCATTTTTACTAATGTTGCAGGTAAGCGACCAACTCAGTAGCTTATTTGACTGGATGCGGACGGGATGGCGCGTGTCAAATGGGATAACTGGGCGAGGGATATGGTACTGCCAGAGTCTTGCCGCTGAGCGTTAAAGTGAAGGGAAAAAAAGGAGAAACAGTTCTTTTGGAAATTTTACAAAAGTACTGTATTTATATTACTTTGTACTTATCAACAAAGTAAATAGTGGAAGAAGATTTCATATGATGTTTAAAGAAAAAAAAAATTTCCCCAAAGACGACACGATTTTAAAAGAGAGTGAGATAAGCCGGCGACCCACGAGAGTACAATCTATCGCAGTTAGCGATAAACTCAACTGTAATAGTATTGTATGATCTCTACGAGGGGCGGGCCGCCACACATTACCGGGTTCGTTTCTATTTTATTTCCACTTTTTGCTTTCCGGGCCCTCGGGAAGCACTATTCCGACCCTTACGTCGGTTTAGCGATTTTCTATCGTTTCGGAGCCTCAAATGGACGTTTCACTAATATTTAAAACGTTCATCTAGACTTTCCCGACCTAGGTCTTCGAGGCTCGGGTTTTCCGTTCCCGACTCGGACCTTTATTTTATTTCCAAAAACGCCCCCCTCGGGGTCGGTTTTTTTTTTCACACGCGTTTTATATTTTTAGGGGACGGGTTACTATTCACAAACCGCCCCTTAGGTTTTCCTTATTCACTTTTCCGTTAGGGACTCGGGTTTCCGACCCGACCCCAAACTTTTTATTTTTAATTTCATTTTAACCCAAATGCTGTTTTCGAAATTTCGGCAGCATTTCGGCGTAATTTTAAGGCTTCCGGCGTTAGGTACGCCTCGAACCGTATGTACCTGCCACGTACTATACCACAAGCCTATTTTATGTAAAAGTTTTCCAAACTTTTACATAAAAACCCACAAAATTCCAATTCCACATTATCACCCACATTACAAAATTTTTTCACAATTTTGCCCTTAATTTGGTTTCGGTTTTCACAACCAAACCAAACCAAATTTTGTCAAACTTTCACCACACCTTAGGCCATTCAAATGTCACGTTTTTAACACATTTTCAAGCCCATTTTCTTTGCATTTTCAACCAATTTTCCTAGGGTTTTTACCCTTGTATAACCCACGGCCAAAGAATGAAAACATGCCAAACAATTTTGTTTCATTCTTTCCATTATAAATTCATCATTTGCATATTAAAATGCATAATTTCAATCAACCAATTATCACATAAAACCATGAAAATTTTTCTTCCAAACTTTAGTAAACCCCACGGCCACTTTATGAAATGCATACCAAGAATTTTGTTCAAACTTTTCACAATAAATTCATGCTTTATTCTTCACCAATTTCAACTTAGAAAGCATGCTAGCAATTAACCACAACTTTTTCTCATTGGTTACCTAAGGTAACCCACGGATTTTCCTTTGAAAAACCAACCAAAATTTGGTTTTTCTTTAAACAAATTACATGGTTTTCTTACTTATTACAACCTTAACAAAACCCAACATCAATTTCCATGAAAAACAACCAAAATTTTTCATCTTTTTCTCACTATTCACCCACGGATTTCATGAAGAAAAACCATGAAAAAATCAAGTGAAAAAGGAAGTTACCTTGGTTTAATGCTTCCTTTGTCTTCTAGGAACACTTTGACACTCTCTTTTGTGAAGAAAAGTTGAAGAAAATCTTGGTTTCCCTTGGGTGGCTCACGTACATGCCATGGAAGAAACTTAGAAAAAGTTTGTTCTTTTGGTTTGGCTTGAAAATTGGCTTCGGCCACTTTGTAAAATTTTTGCCGACTTAATGAAACCAAAGGCCAATTAATTTAGCCTTCCACCAATGAAAATTAGACATCTTTCAACCTAATTCTTTCCCCATTTTTCAAAAATTAAAAATGGTAATTTTTGGCCAAATCTTGGCCTTTAGATCAAAAGCTAAATGAATCATGGCCTTTCATTCCACCAACCACCATATTTCCTTCATTTATAATTCTTGATTTATGATGTCATAATTGCAAAAGTGAAAGTTGACTTTGACTTTCACTATTCATATTAATTCGACTACTTTTTGACCGATGCCGGTTCGAGCCGAAATTTTCCTGAAATCGTCCCGGCGTGTTCCTGAGGTCTCCTGTGCAGTCGGATCAATTTAATCTGCTTCCGTTTGATCAAAATCAATCCCGGAAGTTTACCGTCTTTTATTGGCTCGGTTAGGGTTTTCAATGCCGATTTTGGCACCGTTTCAACTCAGTGAATTTTTACCAACACTGAATTCTTACTCGTCAGTATTGTTAGAACATTTTCATATATTATAAACAATATAAATACATTTATTTCACTCTTTAAATAGTACAAATTGTTATATACATACAATTGTACATTTTTCATCCGAGAACTGCCTGAATTTCCCGGTTGTCACATTCACCCCTCCTTATAAAATTTTCATCCTCGAAAATTAGAACAAATGGGGGTATAATCTCCTCATCTCGTCTTCTCGTTCCCACGTAGCTTCTTCAATATTGTGATTTTTCCACAAAATCTTCACTAGTGGGATTACCTTATTCCTCAGTACTTTCTCTTCACGAGCTAGTACTTGAATAGGCTGTTCCTCATATGTCAAATCCTCGTGGATTTGAATAGGCTCATGCTTCAACACATGGGACGAATCTGGTATATACTTTCTCAGCATCGACACATGAAATACGTTATGCACTGCCGACAATTCTGGGGGTAGCGCTAATCTGTAAGCGACCTTTCCAATGCGTTCGATAATTTCATAGGGCCCAATATATCTTGGACTCAGTTTCCCCTTCTTACCGAACCGCATAATCCCCTTCATAGGTGATACCTTGAGAAACACGAAGTCTCCTTCGTCAAACTCCAAGGATCTTCGCCTCTTGTCCGCATAACTCTTTTGCCGGCTTTGCGCAATTTTCATTTGACGCTGAATTCTAGCAACTGCATCGAAAGTCTCTTTTATGAAGTCCGTCTTATGCAACTGCTTTTCTCGCAAATCGTACCAATGTAATGGTGATCTGCACTTCCGTCCATACAAAGCCTCGTAAGGTGCCATGCCTATCGAAGCTTGGTAACTATTATTGTACGAGAATTCAATCAATGGTAACTTCTCGTTCCAATTTCCCGCAAAATCCATAACGCAAGCTCGAAGCATGTCTTCTAACGTCTGAATTGTCCGCTCTGACTGCCCGTCTGTTTGCAGATGAAATGCCGTACTGAGTCTCAATTCAGTACCCATGGCTTCTTACACACACTTCCAGAAATTCGAAGTGAATCGTGCATCTCGATCTGATACAATGGATTTTGGTACTCCATGTAGTCTGACGACATGAGCTATGTACAGCTGAGCAAACTTTTCCAGTGAAAAAGTCATCTTGACAGCTATAAACCGTGCCGTCTTGGTCAGTCTATCCACGATAACCCAAATGGCGTCATAACCTTCTCGGGTTTTTAGGAGTCCCACTACAAAATCCATCGTAATGTGTTCCCATTTCCATTCAGGAATCTCCAACGGTTCCAATCTTCCTGCTGGATGTTTATGTTCTGCTTTGATTCTCTGATAGGTCATGCATCTGCTCACGAATTTCGCTATATCATTCTTCATCCCTTTCCACCAGAACTGTAACTTCAAGTCCTGATACATCTTGCTAGCTCCGGGATGAACCGAATAGGGTGTCTCATGGGCTTCTGACATGATCCATCTTCTAAGTTCTTCATCAGCTGGAACATTTATCTTTCCTTGATAAAGGATTATTCCATCCTTGGAAATTCCTTCTTGAGAATTTGTCATTGCTGGATCTCGCCTCTGAGCTTTCTTTATTTACTCAAATAGCGATGATTCCACTTGGAGTGCAGCTAGTCTTCCAGATATCAGCTCCAAGTTCAAAGCATTTATCTCTTGCTGCAATGGCTTTGGAAGCTTGTTTATCGGTAGCTGGTGCGATATAGTAGACTTTCTACTTAAAGCATCCGCTACACAGTTGGTCTTTCCTGGATGGTAGAGGATTTCACAATCATAATCCTTCACCAGTTCCAACCATCGTCTCTATCACATATTGAGCTCTTTTTGCGTGAAGAAATACTTCAGGCTTTGGTGATCAGTGAAAATCTGACATTGAGCTCCATAGAGATAGTGTCACCAAATTTTAAGTGCGAACACTACTGCAGCAAGTTCAATGTCATGCCTAGGGTAATTCCTTTCATGCTCCTTTAATTGACGGGAAGCATAGGCAATCACCTTGCCATTTTGCATTAGGACTGCTCCCAATCCTATTTTCGATGCATCACTGTAGATCACAAACTTCTCCCCTTCAGTGGGAAGTGTAAGGATTGGTGCACTTGTCAGTCGCCTCTTTAACTTCTGGAAGCTTCTTTCGCATTCTGTAGTCCACTCGTACTTCCTTTCTTTGCGTGTAAGAGCAGTAAGAGGTGCAGCTAGTCGCGCGAATCCCTCTACAAATCGCCGATAATAACCAGCCAATCCCAAGAAACTGCGTATTTCAGTCACACTCTTGGGTGCAAGCCACTGGTTAATTGCCTCTACCTTCGTTGGATCTACAGCAATACCTTCCTGGGATACAACATGTCCGAGGAAATGTACTCTGTCCAGCCAAAACTCGCATTTTGAGAATTTGGCATACAGTTGATGCTTCCTTATCGTGTTCAGCACGATCCTCAGATGCTCTTTGTGCTCCTCCTGAGTCTTCGAGTATATAAGAATGTCATCAATGAATACAATGACAAACTTATCCAAATACTCTTTAAAAATTCTGTTCATCAAATCCATGAACGCTACCGGCGCATTTGTTAATCCGAATGGCATCACAAGGAACTCGTAATGACCATAACGAGTTCTAAACGCCGTCTTAGGAATATCACTTTCTTTGATTCTCAGTTGGTGATATCCTGATCGTAAGTCGATTTTGGAAAATACCGCTGTGCCTTTTAACTGGTCGAATAGGTCATCAATTCTAGGTAACGGATACCTATTTTTGATCGTAACCTTATTCAACTCCCGGTAATCAATGCACAGTCGGAATGTTCCATCCTTTTTCTTGACGAATAACACAGGTGCACCCCATGGAGAAAAACTCGGCCTGATGAATCCCTTATCCAAAAGCTCCTTTAATTGTACCTGCAGCTCCTTTAACTCCACTGGAGCCATGCGGTATGGTGCTTTGGAAATAGGTGCTGTTCCAGGCATCAACTCAATTTCAAACGAGATTTTTCTCTCTGGAGGTATCCCTGGTAACTCTTCTGGAAATACGTCAAGAAACTCATTAACCACAGGAACATCTTCAGCTTGAAGCTTCTGTTCCTCTGTAGTATCCACCACATATGCCAGATATCCCATGCAACCGCTGGCTATCAGCTTGCTTACTCTCAGCGAACTGATGATCATCTTCCCGGGTCTTCGAGAAGTATCAACATACTCGAAACTCTCTTCTTCCTCGGGTTAGAAGACTATCTTTCGATTTCGGCAGTCGATCGTAGCTTGGTATTTCCCTAGGAAATCCATGCCTAGAATCACATCGTAATCCGCGATCTTCATCACAATCAACTCCGCATATAGTTCCCTATTTGCCACATATACTGGTACATAAGGTAACTAGTAACTGGACAACAATATTTCCCCAGAAGGTAGAGCTGTCTTAAATACCCTTCCCATATTGTCCTTAGGAAGTCCTATCTTGTCAGCAAATTCATAGGAAACAAATGAATGCGTAGCACCGGAATCGAATAGTACAGAGGCTACATGACTAGCGACAGTGAGCTGACCTGTCACTACGTTCGATGTTCCTGCCTCTGCATCCTCTTTACTATAGGCCATCACACGAGCATCGGCACGTGATATACGCTCCTGGCGTTGCGGCCTTACTGGGGACTCTTCCACTCTGGCCTGAAGGGAATGAGCTTGTGGGCGTGTCTGGTGCGGTTGGGAAGTGCCTTGTCCACCCTGCCTATTTGGACAGTTCCTGGCGTAATGGCCTTCCTTTCCACATTCGTAGCAAACAAGTGGCCCAAATCTGCATTACCCAGAATGTCTCTTCCCGCATGTAGGGCAATTTTGCACATTAGATTCTGCATTACCAGCTGTTCTTCGCTGCTGGTTTCGATTATTGCCCTGGCGATTTCCAGAAAAATTCCCTTTTCTCTTATTTTGCTGGGATCCTTGATTATTGCCCTGGCTTGGTTTCGCATTCTGACTAGGCTTGCTCGATTGACCATCTTGCATAGACTTCGCCAAAGCCCTCTCCTTCTTCTTTGCCTACCAGTGTTTCTCTCTTTCCTCTTTCTGTCGAGCTACATGGAACTCAGCTCTAATGGCCCGACTCACACAGTCTGCTACAGAAGTAGGTGGTACTAGTCCAGTGTCTACTAACGCAGCAGTTTCTGGCCTGAACATCCCGATCATTTTCTGTATCTTTTCCCTCTCAGTAGGGACCACATAAGGGCACAAACGGGATAGCTGGTCGAACTTTCGGCAGACTTCGCTTACCGACATGTTCCCTTGTGTCAACTTTGAGAATTCTTTCTGTTGCTGTCTCAGAGATGCAGGGTCGTAATATTTCTGGTTAAATTCTTCCAGAAATTCCGCCCAACTCATGGTAGACACGTCTCTTCTCATTCGTACGGTGTCCCACCAAAAACGAGCATCTTTTCTCAGCACAAAAGATGCACATGCAACCTTCTCCCGGTCGGTTAGGTTCATGAACTCCATGATCACTTGCAATGATGACAACCAGTCTTCAGCCTCTAGCGGATTTGTAGACCCTTCAAATTCTGGCGGTCTCATACGCCTGAATCTTTCATAGAGGGGTTCCAGGTTTAATACTGGTTGAGGTTCAGGAGCTCTCTCATGTACCGCAGCTGGAGGGATAACCGGATCTACCTCAGCTTGTTGTTCTACTTGGGTACCCTCAGAGCCTTGTCTCTGCTCTAGCTCCTCTACCCGTCGCCTCAGATTCGCATTTTCTTGTATCTGAGCTTCCAACAGAGCTTGTATCTGATCCAATCTCTCCATAATATCAGGACGTCGCTCTCGTCCTTCTGGTCGATTACGCAAATCCACCATCTTGCCTATTGTCCTATTATGGCACAATAATTCACCGTTAGCTTTTCCATAACCACATTCGTAAAATCATATCAATTTACGAGATTTAGGGTAATGTAAAGCCACATCATCGTAACACATCATCGTATAACATATAATCATTTTGATATTTCATTCATAGCAAAAAATTTATATGTCATACATAATCACCACCAGTCATATATATACATCAGCCTGAGGTACAAAATGGCCATAAGTCTATACAAAAGAGCTTTTCTCTAAGCTACTTATGTACATATATACATATCTACTGGTCACTCATTCCCCGCATCTGGGACTAGAGGATATTCTTCTGGATCCTCATCGTCATCTGGCTCATCTGAGTCATCACCACTCCGAGGTAATACTCCCTGTCCAGTGTCATCACCTCTTCGTGGTCTAGACGGTCCGGCCTCATGATCATTCATCATTCTCCTCGGTCCGAAGATGCGTGCAAACATTTCATCTTGACCCAGTGTCTCTCGTCGACTCTGCGTCAGATGCTCAATCAGAAGCTCTCTCTCAATCGTCCTGATCGTCACCACGAACTCTTGGAGCGTCGGAGGAAATGGCTTGATTACCCTCTGTCTCAACTCCAAGGGTAAACCTTTCCAGAACAGCTCACAGCAGTTTGCTTCAGTGAGGTTGGGCAATGGACATCTCCTCCTGATGGCCTCCTCAAATCGTGCTGCATAAGACATCACCGTCTCACCAGACAGCATGACCATCTTCTCTGTCTGGAGAATGTAGTCCCTGACCTCATCAAATCCGGGATACATAGGTGTATCTACCTCTCGTCTCTCTGGAGGTGCTGGAGCAGGTGTTGGATCCCTAGGCAGAAACTGATCAGCTAATCGCTGACAGAACTCAGCCCAACTGAATCCTAATAAAATCTCCTGGTCGCAATACTGCCAGAACACTCGAGCATCTCCCTGAAACATACTGACGGCCAGCTGGATCCATATATCTCGATCGATGTCACATATCGCCATAATCCTCTCAATGGCATGGAGCCAGTCCTTAGTCTCCATCGACTGTCGTCCACAGTCAAACATCGGGGGACTGTTAGCTCGAAATGCCTGTACTGCCCGTGCCGACACTCTCACCCCAATATGTTGGCGCCCACCAACAACTGGAATGTCCACTACCACCGGTGGATGAAGTATCGGTCGTGGCTGTACTATATCTACTAGCGCTAGCGCTGGTGTTGGTACTGGTACCGGAGGTCTCTCGGGCACCGGGGGTCTGCTTACCGGTCGTTGGGACATAGACGGCCTCACAATAGATCTCGTCCATACCCGTAATACTCCTCTCGGTCGTGGTAGCGGTGGTCTCACATATGGAGGTCTGGTCATCTTGCTACCTATAAGATAATTATTTTCATATAAGAAAATAATTAACTGAACTTAAGTAAACTACTTACTTGGATAGCAGTACAGGATGCGCAAAGTGTCAAATCAGGATATGGTCACACTGCTCTGATATACCAACTGTGACAGCCGTTGGTATTCAAAACCAAATCAGTCACAAACCTTGCTCTGATACCAACTGTGGCAGCAATTGGTATTATAAACTAGACCAATCTCAAACCTTGCTCTGATACCAACTGTGGCGGCCCGCCCCTCGTAGAGATCATACAATACTATTACAGTTGAGCTTTATTGCTAATTGCAATAGATTATACTCTCGTGGGTCGCCGGCTTATCTCTCTCTCTTTTAAAATCATGACATTTTTTGGGGAATTTTTTTTTTCTTTAAACATCATGTAAACATTTCTCACTATTTACTTTGTTGATAAGTACAAAGTAATATAAATAATACAGTACTTTTGTAAAATATATATATAATTACAAAAGAACTGTTTCCTTTTTTTTTTCCCTTCACTTTAACGCTCAGCGGGAAGACTCTGGCAGTACCATATCCCTCGCCCAGTTATCCCATTTGACACGCGCCATCCCGTCCGCATCCAGTCAAACAAGCTACTGAGCTGGTCGCTTACCTGCAACATTAGCAAAAATGGTGAGTTACAGGCTCAGTAAGTTCAAACATGCAAGAAATAAAATTTCTATGAATAGTACTATTCATCATAAATAGTACCTTTGACCACTATTCATACGTGAATAGTAAGTTTGACCACAACACTGTCTCACACTAGTACATCTACCGCGATGTTAGTGCTCTCACTAAACTATCTTATGCTCAATTATGGCACAGTTTCAGTTTTAGGTCATTATCTTTGATTACGTTCTGGTTTTGAGCTCAGGTTGGCAGTACCATTTAAGTGCGCATGACTGGGAGCGGTACATTAATGCTGACCTCCACAGCCTTAATCTCATAGCCCCGAAGGCAAAATAGTACATGATTGGGAGCGGTACATCAGTGCTGCCCTCCACAGCCTTATCTCATAGCCCCGAAGGCAAAAGTACCTCCCTATACGGAAGGCTGGTATGCCAGAAAGTGGTTTCATTACCGACTTTTTAACATTCTAACCCGGTGACTTCACATTGTCCCGTGGTTAGGAATGGTTCACATTTTAATTTTAGTTGAGTGAGTTTTATTAACCTCGCTCTAGTGCCCGAAGCACAATTAACCATGTATCCCATTCTTATAGTGCCCGTAGCACATTTCATCTCACTCTCTATTCTATCATAGTGCCCGTAGCACATATGTACCTAACTTATAGTTAGTACATTAAAGTTAGCACAATATTGCTATATGTTGCAAACAGGTAAATGTCTGAACTTACCTTATCAGACTGTTCCCTTTCTCTCTCTTGGATCTTGAATCGCCTTCCTTGTAGGCCGATTTTGGGATCCTACAGACAAAACTATGTCTGTTAATTTCTTTCCCATTTATAGCTTTTATTTTTCATTAAAAAGCTTAAATAAAACCTATTTATAACTTTTTAGGTTTTATTTATTATTTTCACTATTTTCCCCCAACTTTTGTGAAATTACGATTTTGTCCCTGTATTTTGGCAAAATTACGATTTTGCCCCTATATTTTGGCAAAATTACAATTTTGCCCCTGACGGAATTTTATTAATCCAGACTGCATTTTTGGCTCTCAGGAACTTTTCTGACTCTTTTCTAATCATTACCGGGTTCGTTTCTATTTTATTCCCACTTTTTGCTTTCCCGGCCCTCGGGAAGCACTATTCCGACCCTTACGTCGGTTTAGCGATTTTCTATCGTTTCGGAGCCTCAAATGGACGTTTCACTAGTATTTAAAACGTTCATCTAGACTTTCCCGACCTAGGTCTCCGAGGCTCGAGTTTTCCGTTCCCGACTCGGACCTTTATTTCATTTCCAAAAACGCCCTCCTCGGGGTCGGTTTTTTTTTTCACACGCGTTTTATATTTTTAGGGGACGGGTTACTATTCACGAACCGCCCCTTAGGTTTTCCTTATTCACTTTTCCGTTAGGGACTCGGGTTTCCGACCCGACCCAAACTTTTTATTTTTAATTCCATTTTAACCCAAATGCTGTTTTCGAAATTTCGGCAGCATTACGGCGTAATTTTAAGGCTTCCGGCGTTAGGTACGCCTCGAACCGTATGTACCTGCCACGTACTATACCACAAGCCTATTTTATGTAAAAGTTTTCCAAACTTTTACATAAAAACCCACAAAATTCCAATTCCACATTATCACCCACATTACAAAATTTTTTCACAATTTTGCCCTTAATTTGGTTTCGGTTTTCACAACCAAACCAAACCAAATTTTGTCAAACTTTCACCACACCTTAGGCCATTCAAATGTCACGTTTTTAACACATTTTCAAGCCCATTTTCTTTGCATTTTCAACCAATTTTCCTAGGGTTTTTACCCTTGTATAACCCACGGCCAAAGAATGAAAACATGCCAAACAATTTTGTTTCATTCTTTCCATTATAAATATTCATCATTTGCATATTAAAATGCATAATTTCAATCAACCAATTATCACATAAAACCATGAAAATTTTTCTTCCAAACTTTAGTAAACCCCACGGCCACTTTATGAAATGCATACCAAGAATTTTTTTCAAACTTTTCACAATAAATTCATGCTTTATTCTTCACCAATTTCAACTTAGAAAGCATGCTAGCAATTAACCACAACTTTTTCTCATTGGTTACCTAAGGTAACCCATGGATTTTCCTTTGAAAAACCAACCAAAATTTGGTTTTTCTTTAAACAAATTACATGGTTTTCTTACTTATTACAACCTTAACAAAACCCAACATCAATTTCCATGAAAAACAACCAAAATTTTCCATCTTTTTCTCACTATTCACCCACGGATTTCATGAAGAAAAACCATGAAAAAATCGAGTGAAAAAGGAAGTTACCTTGGTCTAATGCTTCCTTTGTCTTCTAGGAACACTTTGACACTCTCTTTTGTGAAGAAAAGTTGAAGAAAATCTTGGTTTCCCTTGGGTGGCTCACGTACATGCCATGGAAGAAACTTAGAAAAAGTTTGTTCTTTTGGTTTGGCTTGAAAATTGGCTTCGGCCACTTTGTAAAATTTTTGCCGACTTAACGAAACCAAAGGCCAATTAATTTAGCCTTCCACCAATGAAAATTAGACATCTTTCAACCTAATTCTTTCCCCATTTTTCAAAAATTAAAAATGGTAATTTTTGGCCAAATCTTGGCCTTTAGATCAAAAGCTAAATGAATCATGGCCTTTCATTCCACCAACCACCATATTTCCTTCATTTATAATTCTTGATTTATGATGTCATAATTGCAAAAGTGAAAGTTGACTTTGACTTTCACTATTCACATTAATTCGACTACTTTTTGACCGATGCCGGTTCGAGCCGAAATTTTCCTGAAATCGTCCCGGCGTGTTCCTGAGGTCTCCTGTGCAGTCGGATCAATTTAATCTGCTTCCGTTTGATCAAAATCAATCCCGGAAGTTTACCGTCTTTTATTGGCTCAGTTAGGGTTTTCAATGCCGATTTTGGCACCGTTTCACCCGTTTCAACTCAGTGAATTTTTCCAACACTGAATTCTTACTCGTCAGTATTGTTAGAACATTTTCATATATTCTAAACAATATAAATACATTTATTTCACTCTTTAAATAGTACAAATTGTTATATACATACAATTGTACATTTTTCATCCGAGAACTGCCTGAATTTCCCGGTTGTCACAGAGAAGTTTTAAAATCTCTTTCTTTACCACTTCCATCATAGGTGGATTCAATCGACGCTGGGCCTCTCTAGAAGGCTTACAACATTCCTCAAGCAATATCCTATGCATGCATGTGGAAGGGCTTAATCCCTTAATATCGGCTATAGTCCATCCAATAGCTTCTTTATGCTCTCTGAGTACTCGAATCAACTTTTCTTCTTCTGAAGTACAGAGTTTGTTGGAGATTATCACTGGAAGGTTTTCTTCTTCTCCCAAAAATGCATATTTCAAATGATTTGGTAAGGGTTTCAATTCCAAATTTGGTGCCTGCACAATGGAAGGAAGAAGTTTTGTGTGAGAAGATGGCAGCTCAATATAAAACACACCATACCTTACAGGTTTCAGCGTTTCCAATTCGTGGATTGTGTCTTGCAAGTTAGGGTCTAATACAAACTTCTTCATGAATTTTTGTACCCCTTCAAGAGTGAAATTTCTATTAAGTGCAATTTTCAGTTTATCATCATCTATCAGATCAAACGTTTCCTGTGTTAAAGGGTCAATAACATCCATAACAAAAACAGAAGACACACCATTAGGATATTTCATGGCATCATAGATATTGAATTTAATAATTTCACCATCAAATTCCATAGTGAGTGTACCATCATGCACATCAATTTTTGTTTTAGATGTTTTTAAGAATGGCCTTCCTAATAAGATTAGTGTCGAATTAGAAGAGTCATCTTCTTCCATATCAAGTACATAGAAATCAGCAGGAAAAACCAATCCATTAACTTGTACTAAAACATCCTCCAGAACTCCCTCAGGATATACATTAGATCTATCAGCAAGTTGAATAATCACGCCAGTTTCTTTTAATGGACCAACATTCAAGGATGAAGAGATAGATAAAGGCATGACATTTATTGAAGCTCCTAGATCTAACATTGCTTTCTCAATCCTATCATTACCTAGTTTGCAAGGGATAGTAAACATACCTGGGTCCTTGCATTTGGGGGGTAATTTTTTCTGGAGGACAGCTGAAACGTTTTCACCCATACTTATCTTTTCATTACCTTTCAATTTTCTCTTGTTGGTGCACAATTCTTTGAGAAATTTAGCATAGCGAGGTACTTGTTTAATTGCATCAAGTATAGGAATGTTTACCTCAACCTTGCGAAAAGTCTCAAGAATTTCCTTTTCTCCCTTTTCTTTCTTGGATTTTGTCAATCTGCCAGGAAAAGGAGGATTTGCCACTAATGACTTTGGCTTCTCATTGTTAGGTCCTCTGGATTGATCAGTTTGAGGTTGGGGAACAACTACTTCCTTTTCAGTTTCTTTTTCTGAGGCGCACCCACGTGTTATCTTACTAGGTTCCTTCAACTCTTTTCCGCTTCTCAAGGTAATTGCACTGGCATTTTGTTTTGGATTAATGACAGTTTGCGAAGGCAACTTACCTTGAGATTCCAATCGGCTCATAGAAGATGCCAGTTGACTCACTTGATTTTCCAATCGCTGAATGCTTATTCTGGTCTCCTGTTGAAATTGTTGAGTGTTAGTTGCGAGTGATTTGATGATTTCTTCAAGAGACATACCTGGCTTTGAAGAGGGCAGTTGTGGAGGATTGGGTGGTCTATATTGAAAATGCTGGGGATTTGGTGGCCTCCCTCCATGACTGAAATTAGGATGATCCCTCCATCCAGGGTTGTAGGTATTTGAATAAGGATCATATCTCCTTTGTGGTGGACCTGGAAAGCCTCCAACCGCATTGGCATACTCATGAGATTCATCTTGAAGTGTAGGACACATGTCGGTTGGGTGACCAATTGCAGCACAAATCCCACAGGCTTTCACTTGTTGTGTATTTCCTACAGCCAATTGTTGAACAAGGGAAGTCAAATTGGATATTTGATGCTCAAGGGAAGATATACTTACCTCATTCACCCTTCTTGTAGACGTGTCTGGTCTAAATCCAAACTGTTGTGAGTTGGCAGCCATGATGGAGATCAAATCCCTAGCATCACGAGGAATTTTATTGACTATAGCACCCCCACTAGCTGCATCCATCATCTTCCTCTCCATGGGTAGCAACCCTTCATAGAAATATTGAATGAGGAGTTGTTCAGATATTCCGTGTTGAGGACAGCTTACACACAATTGCTTGAACCTTTCCCAGTACTCATGAAGGGTCTCCGTATCTTTTTGTTTTATTCCACATATCTCCCTTCTGATGCTAGCAGCTCGTGAAGCAGGGAAAAATTTATCAAGAAACAATCTTACCATCTCTGTCCATGTGGTTATAGAACCAGGAGGTAAATAAAATAGCCAATCCTTGGCTTTTTCGGTCAATGAAAATGGGAAGGCACGCAATTTGATTTGCTCTTCAGACACTCCCTGTGGTTTCATGCTTGAACATACCACATGGAATTCTTTCAGATGCTTATGAGGATCTTCATTCTCAAGACCACGAAAAGTAGGTAGCAAATGGATCAAACCAGATTTTAATTCAAAAGCCGTGTCCAAAGCACTGTATTCAATGCATAACGGCTGTTGATTCACATCAGGTGCAGCCAGTTCCCTCAAAGTTCTCTCTCTATTGGCCATCATTTCTTCTATGTCTTCTTTTCTTTCTGTTTCAGAATCACTAGATGAATTAGCCAAGTCAAGCGCTAAATTCAGTTTGGGGGATGAAGATGTTGTTTTTTCACGTAATTTAGCTTCCTTCTTCAACTATCGAGCTGTTTTCTCAATCTCAGGATCGTATTGGAGTTCACCTGTGCGAGAAGAACGAGGCATGAAAATAAATCTATTTAACACCAATCCCCGGCAATGGCGCCAAAATTTGATGGTTGTCGAATCCAACAAAATAAATTCCTGCTCTAAATATATATATATATTTGCATACAGTGATGAGCAAGGTCGTGTCCACAAGGATTGGTTAGATTTATTTCCTTAAAGATTAAGATAAATAAAAGAAAAAGGGATTTTGAAAATTAGAATTAAAAACAATATAAAGAGGAGGCGATAAAAGGAATGCAAAGGAAAGAAAAATCAATATAATACGAACATCTAGCCAAAGGTACAATTTTAGTTTTGGATCAGTGAATTGATCATTGATGCAAGGATAATTTCTTTAATTCTTGAATAAACTGGTTATAGTTATTAACAAGCTCTAACAACCTGTCCCTCCTTAATTTCTTGATAACCAAAACAAGCTCTTTGATTATTTCTCTTATTAATAAACAACCCTAAACAAGCTCTTAGGATTTAATTTACCAACAGCATTAACAACTAAAGAGACTACCAATTCTAGCCAACAAACACAAAGGCTCGGTTCATTTAGACTAGATTATATATTTTCATGACATAAATTGAAAATCTCTTTTATAATCAAGTATGTTAGTTTACCACTTGTATTAGAACATTCAAACAATTACGGATTTGAAATTCTAAATGGCAATATATTATTTTGATAAATTGAACAATGGCCTTTTGCATCAATCGGTCAAACAATAATTTCTAGTAACACAGAAAATATATAAATATTGAAGAATAAAAGAACAAAGAGAATTAATTAGATCTCACAATTCTTGAAGAACCAAAACTTCAATTATCCCTTGGCTAGAAGAAATATTTAGTAAACCAAAGCAGAAAGAAAACGTCTAAAAGAAAAGAGAGACTGGAAAAATCCTCCCCTTCTGAAAAACCTAACCTTCTTTATATACTCTAAACAATCTACTAAAAGTTGCCTATTCTAAAAAGAAATCTATTAAAAACAAATCCCACTTTAATAGGAAATCTTAACAACCGGGAAACTTTCCTAAAGATAAGTATAAACAAACAAATCTTTCCAGCTGTCATCCATATCTTTGTTTCTAAATAAATTCGTTTCCATAAATCAAAATCGCATGGACCAATAAGGCGTGCCCACGTTTTATCTGCGAACTTCTTCTTTGAACGTACGGGGTAAATAGAACATGCCCGCGCCTTAAGCAAAAACCTCTTCTGATCAGTTTTCTTGAGTTCTGGATTTTTTCCAAGCAAATCGTGCTATATTGATCCAAATCTTCAATCTATGAAACATAATCAAAATCCAAGATTTAAGCATTTTTTAATCATTAAAACATAAGGGAATATCACAAATTATATATCTATTATGCACTCTATCAACGGGTATCGGTCAAAAGTAGTCGAATTAATGTGAATAGTGAAAGTCAGAGTCAACATATGCTTTAGCAATTATGACATCATAAATCCATTTAATAAATGGAAGGAAAATGGTGGTTGGTAGAATTAATGGCCATGATTTAGTTGCTTTTTGATCTAAAGGCCAAGATTTGGCCAAAAATTCACCATTTTAATTTTTGTAAAATGTGGAAAGAAATAGGTTGAAAGGTGGTGATTTTTGATTGGTGGAAAGCCAAATTAATTGGCTTTTTGGTTGGTTAAGTTGGCAACTTTAGGGAATAAAGTGGCCGAAACACATTTCAAGCCAAAACCATAACAAAATTTTTCTAAGTTATTTCCATGGTGGAGCCGTGAGTAACCCAAGAGGAACCAAGTTATTTCTTCAATCTTTCTTCACAAAATTGGTGTCAAACCTTTCATTGAAGCCTAAGGAAGCAAGTGAACAAGGTAACTCTCTTTGGATTGAATTTGTTCTTGATTTTTCTTTAAGAAATCCGTGTGATGAATAGTGGAAAAGATGGAAAAATTTTTGGTTGTTTTCATTGATTTGGTGCTTGGGTTTTGTTAAGGGTGTAATTAGGAAGAAAACCATGTATTTGGATTAAAGAAAAACCAAATTTTGGTTGGTTTTCCAAGGCTAAAACTGTGGGTTACCAAGAGTAATCAATGAGAAATTTTTATGGTTTAAGTGTTAACATGCTTTAAATTACATTTTGGTTAAGTATAAAGCATGATTTGCATTATGGAAAGCTTGAAAAAAATGTGGTGTGAATTTACCCTATAATGGCCGTGGGTTAATTAGGGTTTGGTGGAAAATTTTGCATGGTTTTGTTGATGTTTGGATGATTTAAAATCATGCATTTTATAATGTAAATGTTGGAATTGTGATTGAAAGCAAGAAAAGAAAATTTGGGGTATGTTTCCCTTAGTGTGGCCATGGGTTATGTGAGGTTAAAAACCTTAGGAATTGTATTGAAAAATGCAATGAAATAGGCTTGAAAATGTGCTTAAAAAATGACATTGAAATAGCCTAAAAGTTGGTGGAAAATTTGAGAAGTTTTGGTTAGATTTTGATTGTAAAAACCGAGACCAAAACTAAGGGCAAAATTGAAAAAAAAAATTTTGTGTAATGTGGTTCAAAATGTGAATTTGAATTTTGTGAGCTTTTATGTAAAAGTTTGGAAAACTTTTACATAAAATAGGCTTGTGGTATAGTACGTGGCAAGTACATATGGTTCGAGGCGTACCTAACGTCGGTAGCCTTAAAATTACGCCGAAATGCTACCGAAATTTCGAAAACGGCATTCGGGGTAAAATGGAAATTAAAAATAAAAGTTTGGGGTCGGGTCGGAAACCCGAGTCCCTAACGGAAAATTTAATAAGGGAATCTAAGGGGTGGTTCGTGAATAGTAATCCGTCCCCTTAAAAATGTAAAATGCGAGTGAAATTGAAAAAAACGACCCGAGGGGGGGCGTTTTTGGAAATGAAATAAAGGTCCGAGTCGGGAACGGAAAATCCGAGCCTCGGAGACCTAGATCGGGAATGTCTAGATAAACGTTTTAAATACTAGTGAAACGTCCATTTGAGGCTCCGAAAAGATAGAAAATCACTAAACCGACGTAAGGGTCGGAATAGTACTTCCCGAGGGTCGGGAAAGTGAAAAGTGAAAATAAAATAGAAACGAACCCGGTAATGATTAGAAAAGAGTCAGAAAAGTTCCTGAGAGCCAAAAATGCAGTCTAGATCGAGAAAATTCCTTCAGGGGCAAAATTGTAATTTTACCAAAATATAGGGGCAAAATCGTAATTTTGCAAAAGTTGAGAAAAATGGGGAAAATGATAAATAAAGCCTAAAAAGTTATAAATAGGTTTTATTTAAGCTTTTTAATAAAAAAATAAAAGCTATAAATGGAAATAAAATTAACAGACAAAGTTTTGTCTGTAGGATCCAAAAATCGACTTATAAGGAGGGCGATCAAAGATCCAAGAGAGAAAAACGGAAGAGACTGATAAGGTAAGTTCAGACATTTACCTGTCTGCAACATATAGCATTATTGTTGCTAACTTTAATGTACTAACTATAAGTTAGGTACATATGTGCAACGAGCACTATTATAGAGTAGAGAGAGACGTAATGTGCTACGGGCACTATTGAGAATGGACACATTGTTAATTGTGCTTCGGGCACTAGAGCGAGGTTAATGAAACTCACTCCCCTAAAATTAAAATGTGAACCATTCCTAACCACGGGACAATATGAAATCACCAGGTTAGAACTTTAAAAAGTCGGTAATGAAACCACTTTCTGGCGTACCAGCCTTTCGTACAGGAAGGTACTTTTGCCTTCGGGCTATGAGATTAAGGCTGTGGAGGTCAGCACTGATGTACCGCTCCCAGTCATGTACAATTTTGCCTTCGGGGCTATGAGATTAAGGCTGTGGAGGTCAGCACTAATGTACCGCATCCAGTCATGCGCACTTGAATGGTACTGCCAACCTGATCTCAAAACCAGAACGTAATGTAAGATAATTACCTAAAACTGAAACTATGGCATAATTGAGTATAAGACAGTTTCGTGAGGGTACTAACATCGCGGTAGATGTACTGTTGATATACTGTGTTGTGGTCAAAGTTACTATTCACGTATGAATAGTGGTCAAAATTACTATTCACGTATGAATAGTGGTCAACGGTACTATTCATGATAAATAGTACTATTCATAGAAATTTTATTTCTTACATGTTTGAACTTACTGAGCCTGTAGCTCACCATTTTTGCTAATATTGCAGGTAAGCGACCAGCTCAATAGCTTGTTTGACTGGATGCGGACGGGATAGCGTGTGTCAAATCGGATAAAAGGGTGAGGGATATGATCCTGCCAGAGTCTTTCCGCTGAGCGATCAAAAGGGAAGGGAAAAAAAGAAACAGTCTTTTGTAATATTATATATTTTACGAAAGTACTGTAATATGTACATTACTTTGTACTTGCCGACAAAGTAAATAGTGGGAAATGTTTTACATGATGTTTAAAGAAAAAAAATTTTTCCCCAAAAACGTCATGATTTACTGAGAGAAAGATTAGCCGGCGACCCATGAGAGTACAATCTATCGCAGTTAGCGATAAAGCTTAACTGTAATAGTATTGTATGATCTCTACGAGTTGGTATCAGAGCGGGTTTACGGTTGGTGAAGTTTAGAATACCAACTGCTGCCACAGTTGGTATCAGAGCAAGGTTTGCGATTGGTTTAGTTTATAATACCAACTGCTGTCACAGTTGGTGTCAGAGCAGAATTACGGTTGGTTTAGTTTGGATTACCAACTGTAGTCACAGTTGGTATCAGAGCAGAGTTGACCATATCCTGATTTGACACTTCACGCATCCTGCACCGCTATCCAAGTAAGTAGTTTACTTAAGTTTAGTTAATTATTTTCTTATGTGAAAATAATTATCTTATAGGTAGCAAGATGACCAGACCTCCTTATGTGAGACCACCGCTACCACGACCGAGAAGGGTATTACGGGTATAGACGCGACCTATTGTAAGGCCGTCTGTTTCCCAACGACCGGTAATTAGACCCCCGGTGCCCGAGAGACCTCCAGTACCAGTACCAGCACCAGTGCCAGTAGATGTTGTACAGCTACGACCGATAGTTCATCCACCAGTAGTAGTGGACATTATAGTTGTTGGTGGACGCCAACACATTGGAGTAAGAGTTTCGGCTCAGGCAGTATAGGCATTTCGAGCTAGTAGTCCCCCGATGTTTGAAGGTGGATGACAATCGATGGAGGCAAAGGACTGGCTCCATGCCATAGAGAGGATTATGGTGATGTGCGACATTGATCGAGATATGTGGATCCAGTTGACCATCAGTATGTTTGAGGGAGACGCTCGAGTATTCTGGGAGTATTGTGACCAGGAGATTTTATTAGGATTCAGTTGGGCTGAGTTCTGTCAGCGATTAGCCGATCAGTTTCCGCCTAGGGATCCGGCACCTGCTCTAACACCCCCAGAGACATGAGAGGTAGTTACACCCGCGTATCCTAGATTCGATGAGGTTAGGGACTATATTCTCCAGACTGAGAGGATGGTCATGTTGTCTGGTGAGACAGTGATGTCTTATGTAGCACGATTTGAGGAGACCATTAGGAGGAGATGTCCATTGCCCAACCTCACTGAAGCAAACTGTTGTGAGCTGTTTTGGAGAGGGTTACCCAAGGAGTTGAGACAGAGGGTGATTAAGCTATTTCCTCCGACACTCCAAGAGTTTGTAGTGACGATCAGGACGATCGAGAGAGAGATTTTGATTGAGCATCTGACGCAGAGTCGACGAGAGACACTGGGTCAAGATGAGATGTTCGCACGCATCTTTGGGCCGAGAAGAATGATGAATGATCATGAGGCTGGACCGTCTAGACCACGAGGAGGTGATGACTCAGGACAGGGAGCATTGCCTAGGGGTGGTGATGATTCAGATGATCCAGATGACGACGAGGATCCCGAAGAATATCCTCTAGTCCCAGACACAGGGGATGTGTGACCAGTAGATGTATACATGTACATAAGTAGCTTATAGAGAGGAAAGCTCTTTTGTATAGACTAGTGGCCAAGATGTATATGATGGCCGATGTATATATGACTGGTGATGATTATGTACGATATATAAACGTTTTGCTATGAATGAAATATCAAAATGATTATATGTTGTCCGATGATGTGTTACGATGATGTGGCTTTACATTACCCTGAATTTCGTAAATTATATGATCTTACGAATGTGGTTATGGAAAGGCTAACGGTGAATTATTGTGCCATAATAGGACAATAGGCAAGATGGTGGAATTGCGAAATCGACCAGAGGGACGAGAACGACGTCCTAATGTCATGGAGAGATTGGATCAGATACAAGCCCTACTAGAAGCTCAGATGTAAGAAAATGCTAATCTGAGGCGACAGGTAGAGGAGTTGGAACAGAGACAAGGCTCTGAGGGTACCCAAGTAGAACAAGAAGCTGAGGTAGATCCGGTTATCCCTCCAGCTGCTGTAAATGAGAGAGTTCTTGAACTGTAACCGGTATTAAATTTGGAACCCCTCTATGAAAGATTCAGGCATATGAGACTGCCAGAATTTGAAGGTTCTACTAATCCTCTAGAGGCTGAAGACTGGTTGTCATCCTTGCAAGTGATCATGGAATTCATGAATCTAACTGACCGGGAGAAGGTCGCATGTGCATCTTTTGTGTTGAGGAAGGATGCTCGTTTTTGGTGGGACACTGTACGAATGAGAAGAAATGTGTCTACCATGAGTTGGGCAGAATTTCTGGAAGAATTTAACCAGAAATATTACGACCCTGCATCTCTGAGACAACAATAGAAAGAGTTCTCAGAATTGACACAAGGAAATATGTCGGTGAGCGAAGTTTACCGAAAGTTCGACCAGTTATCTTGTTTATGTCCCTATATAGTCCCTACTGAGAGGGAGAAAATACAGAAAATGATCGGGATGTTCAGGCCAGAAATTGCTGCATTAGTAGACACTGGACAAGTACCGCCTACTTCTGTAGCTGATTGTGTGAGTCGGGCCATTAGAGCTGAGTTTCACGTAGCCCGACAGAAAGAGGAAAGAGAAAAGCACTGGAAGGCTAAGAAGAAGGAGAGGGCTTTGGCGAAGTCTGTACAAGTTGGTCAATCGAGCAAGCCTAACCAGAATGCTAAACCAAGCCAGGGCAATAATCAAGGATCCCAGCAAAACAAGAGGAAAGGCAATTTTTCTGGGAATCGACAGGGAAATAATCGAAACCAGCAGCGAAGAACAGCTGGAAATGCAGAATCCAATGTACAAAATTGCCCTACATACGGGAAGAGACATTCTGGGCAATGCAGATTTGGGCCACTTGTTTGCTATGAATGTGGAAAGGAAGGCCATTATGCCAGGAACCGTCCAAACAATAGGCAGAGTGGACAAGGCACTTCCCAACCGCACCAGACACGCCCACAAGCTCATTCCCTTCAGGCCAGAGTTGAAGAGTCACCAGTAAGGCCACAACGCCAGGAGCGTGTGCCACGTGCTGATGCTCGTGTGATGGCCTACACCAAAGAGGATGCAGAAGCAGGAACATCGAATGTAGTGACAGGTCAGCTCACTGTCGCTAGTCATGTAGCCTCTGTACTGTTTGATTCCAGTGCTATGCATTCTTTTGTTTCCTATGCATTTGCTGACAAGATAGGTTTTCCTAAGGACTATATGGGAAAAGTATTTAAGACAGCTCTACCCTTTAGGGAAGTATTGTTGTCCAATTACTGGCTACCTCATGTACCAGTATATGTGGTAAATAGGGAACTATATACAGAGTTGATCGTAATGAAGATCGCGGATTACGATGTGATTCTAGGCATGGATTTCCTAGGGAAATACCAAGCGACGATTGACTACCGGAATCGAAAGATAGTATTCCAACCCGAGGAAGAAGAGAGTTTCGAATATGTCGATACTTCTCGAAGACCCGGGAAGATGATGATTAGTTCGCTGAAAGCAAGCAAGCTGATAGCCAGTGGTTGCATTGGATATCTAGCATATGTGGTGGATACTACAGAGGAACAGAAGCTTCAACCTGAAGATGTTCCCGTTGTTAGTGAATTTCTTGGCGTATTTCCAGAAGAGTTACTAGGGATACCTCCAGAGAGATAAATCTCGTTCGAAATTGAGTTGATGCCTGGAACGGCACCCATTTCCAAAGCACCATACCTCATGGCTCCAGTGGAGTTAAATGAGCTACAGGAACAATTAAAGGAGCTTTTGGATAAAGGATTCATCAGACTGAGTTATTCTCCGTGGGGTGCACCTGTGTTATTCGTCAAGAAAAAGGATGGAACATTCCGTTTGTGCATTGATTACCGAGAGTTGAATAAGGTTACGATCAAAAATAGGTATCCATTACCTAGAATTGATGAACTATTCGACCAGTTAAAAGGCGCAGTGGTATTTTCCAAGATCGACTTACGATCAGGATATCACCAGTTGAGAATTAAAGAAAGTGATATTCCTAAGACGGCGTTTAGGACTCGTTATGGTCACTACGAGTTTCTTGTGATGCCATTTGGATTAACAAATGCACCGGCAGCATTCATGGATTTAATGAACAGAGTTTTTAAAGAGTATTTGGATAAGTTTGTCATTGTATTCATTGATGACATTCTTATATACTCAAAGACTCATGAGGAGCACCAGGAGCATCTGTGGATCATGCTGAATACGATAAGGAAGCATCAACTGTATGCCAAATTCTCAAAATGTGAGTTTTGGCTGGATAGAGTACATTTCCTCGGACATGTTGTATCCCAGGAAGGTATTGCTGTAGATCCGGCGAAAGTAGATGCAATTAACCAGTGGCCTGCACCCAAGAATGTGACGGAAATACGCAGTTTCTTGGGGTTAGCTGGTTATTATCGACGATTTGTAGAGGGATTTGTGCATTTAGCTGCACCTCTTACTGCTCTTACACGCAAAGAAAGGAAGTACGAGTGGACTATGGAATGCGAAATAAGCTTCCAGGAGTTAAAGAGACGGCTGACAAGCGCACCAATCCTTACACTTCCCACTGAAGAGGAGAAGTTTGTGATCTACAGTGATGCATCTAAAGTAGGATTGGGAGCAGTCCTAATGCAAGGCAGCAAGGTGATTGCCTATGCTTCTCGTCAATTAATGGAGCATGAAAGGAATTACCCTACGCATGACCTTGAACTTGCTGCAGTAGTGTTCGCATTTAAAATTTGGCGACACTATCTCTATAGAGCTCAGTGTCAGATTTTCACTGATCACCAAAGCCTGAAGTATTTCTTCACGCAAAAGGAGCTCAATATGCGACAAAGACGATGGTTGGAACTGGTAAAGGATTATGATTATGAAATCCTATACCATCCAGGAAAGGCCAACTGTGTAGCGGATGCTTTAAGTAGAAAGTCTACCATATCGCACCAACTACAGATAAAAAGGCTTCCGAAGCCATTGCAGCAAGAGATAAATTCGTTGAACTTGGAGCTGATATCTGGAAGATTAGCTGCACTCCAAGTGGAATCATCATTGTTTGAGGATATATAGGAAGCTCAAAGACGAGACCCAACAATGACAAGTTCTCAGGAAGGAATTTCCAAGGATGGAATGATCCTTTATCAAGGAAGAATTAATGTCCCAGCTGATGAGGAACTTAGAAGACGGATCATGTCAGAAGCCCACGAGACACCCTATTCGGTTCATCGCGGAGCTAGCAAGATGTATCAGGACTTGAAGTTACAGTTCTGGTGGAAAGGGATGAAGAATGATATAGTGAAATTCGTGAGCAGATGCATGACCTGTCAGAGAATCAAAGCGGAACATAAACATCCAGCAGGAAGATTGGAACCGTTGGAGATTCCTGAATGGAAATGGGAACAAATTACGATGGATTTTGTAGTGGGACTCCCAAAAACCCGAGAAGGTTATGATGCCATCTGGGTTATTGTGGATAGACTGACTAAGACGGCACGGTTTATAGCTGTCAAGATGACCTTGTCGTTGGAAAAGTTTGCTCAATTGTACGTAACTCATGTCATCAGACTACATGGAGTACCAAAATCCATTGTATCAGATCGAGATGCACGATTCACTTCGAATTTCTAGAAGTGTGTGCAAGAGGCCATGGGTACTGAATTGAGACTCAGTACATCTTTTCATCCGCAAACAGACGGACAGTCGGAGCGGACAATTCAGACGTTAGAGGACATGCTTCGAGCTTGTGTAACGGATTTTGCGGGAAATTGGAACGAGAAGTTACCATTAATTGAATTCTCGTACAATAATAGTTACCAAGCTTCTATAGGCATGGCACCTTACGAGGCTTTGCATGGACAGAAGTGCAGATCACCATTACATTGGTATGATTTACAAGAGAAGCAGTTGCATAAGACGGATTTCATACAAGAGACTTCCGATGCAGTTGCTAGAATTCAGCGTCAAATGAAAATTGCGCAAAGCTGACAAAAGAGTTATGCGGACAAGAGGTGGAGATCCTTAGAGTTTGATAAAGGAGACTTTGTTTTTCTCAAGGTATCACCCATGAAGGGGATTATGCGTTTCGGTAAGAAAGGGAAACTGAGTCCAAGATATATTGGACCTTATGAAATTATTGAACGCATTGGAAGGGTCGCTTATAGATTAGCGTTACCTCCTGAATTGTCAGCAGTGCATAATGTATTTCATGTGTCGATGCTGATAAAGTATATACCAGATCCGTCCCATGTGTTGAAGCATGAGCCTGTTCAAATCCACGAGGATTTGACATATGAGGAACAACCTATTCGAGTACTGGCTCGTGAAGAGAAAGTACTGAGGAATAAGACAATCCCACTAGTGAAGATTTTGTGAAAAAATCATAACATTGAAGAAGCTATGTGGGAACGAGAAGACGAGATGAGGAATTTATACCCCCACTTGTTCTAATTTTTGAGGACGAAAATTTTATAAGGAGGGGTGAATGTGACAACCGGGAAATTCAGACAATTCTCGGAAGAAAATGTACAAATGTATATATATAACAATTTGTACTATTTAAAGAGTGAAATAAATGTATTTATATTGTTTAGAATGTATTAAAATGTTCTAACAATATTGACGAGTAAAAATTCAGTGTTGGAAAAATTCACTGAGTTGAAACGAGTGAAACGGTGCTAAAAACGGCATTGAAAACCCTAACCGGGGCAATAAAAGATGGAAAACTTTCGGGATTAATTTTGATCAAACGGAAGAAGTTTAAATTGATCCGACTGCACAGGAGACCTCAGGAACAAGCCGGGACGATTTCAAGAAAATTTCGGCTCGAACCGGTATCGGTCAAAAGTAGTCGAATTAATATGAATAGTAAAAGTCAAAGTCAACATATGCTTTAGCAATTATGACATCATAAATCCATTTAATAAATGGAAGGAAAATGGTGGTTGGTAGAATTAATGGCCATGATTTAGTTGCTTTTTGATCTAAAGGCCAAGATTTGGCCAAAAATTCACTATTTTAATTTTTGTAAAATGTGGAAAGAAATAGGTTGAAAGGTGGTGATTTTTGATTGGTGGAAAGCCAAATTAATTGGCTTTTTGGTTGGTTAAGTCGGAAACTTTAGGGAATAAAGTGGCCGAAACACATTTCAAGCCAAAACCATAACAAAATTTTTCTAAGTTATTTCCATGGTGGAGCCGTGAGTAACCCAAGAGGAACCAAGTTATTTCTTCAATCTTTCTTCACAAAATTGGTGTCAAACCTTTCATTGAAGCCTAAGGAAGCAAGTGAACAAGGTAACTCTCTTTGGATTGAATTTTTTCTTGATTTTTCTTCAAGAAATCCGTGTGATGAATAGTGGAAAAGATGGAAAAATTTTTGGTTGTTTTCATTGATTTGGTGCTTGGGTTTTGTTAAGGGTGTAATTAGGAAGAAAACCATGTATTTGGTTTAAAGAAAAACCAAATTTTGGTTGGTTTTCCAAGGCTAAAACCATGGGTTACCAAGAGTAATCAATGAGAAATTTTTATGGTTTAAGTGTTAACATGCTTTAAATTACATTTTGGTTAAGTATAAAGCATGATTTGCATTATGGAAAGCTTGAAAAAAATGTGGTGTGAATTTACCCTATAATGGCCGTGGGTTAATTAGGGTTTGGTGGAAAATTTTGCATGGTTTTGTTGATGTTTGGATGATTTAAAATCATGCATTTTATAATGTAAATGTTGGAATTGTGATTGAAAGCAAGAAAAGAAAATTTGGGGTGTGTTTCCCTTAGTGTGGCCGTGGGTTATGTGAGGTTAAAAACCCTAGGAATTGTGTTGAAAAATGCAATGAAATTGGCTTGAAAATGTGCTAAAAAAATGACATTGAAATATCCTAAAAGTTGGTGGAAAATTTGAGAAGTTTTGGTTAGATTTTGATTGTAAAAACCGAGACCAAAACTAAGGGCAAAATTGAAAAAACAATTTTGTGTAATGTGGTTCAAAATGTGAATTTGAATTTTGTGAGCTTTTATGTAAAAGTTTGGAAAACTTTTACATAAAATAGGCTTGTGGTATAGTACGTGGCAGGAACATATGGTTCGAGGCGTACCTAACGCCGGTAGCCTTAAAATTACGCCGAAATGCTGTTGAAATTTCGAAAACAGCATTCGGGGTAAAATGGAAATTAAAAATAAAAGTTTTGGGTCGGGTCGGAAACTCGAGTCCCTAACGGAAAATTTAATAAGGGAACCTAAGGGGTGGTTCGTGAATAGTAACCCGTCCCCTTGAAAATGTAAAATACGATTGAAATTGAAAAAAAACGACCCGAGGGAGGGCATTTTTGGAAATGAAATAAAGGTCCGAGTCGGGAACGGAAAATCCGAGCCTCGGAGACCTAGATCGGGAATGTCTAGATGAACGTTTTAAATACTAGTGAAACGTCCATTTGAGGCTCCGAAACGATAGAAAATCACTAAACCGACGTAAGGGTCGGAATAGTGCTTCTCGAGGGTCGGGAAAGTGGAAAGTGAAAATAAAATAGAAACGAACCCGGTAATGATTAGAAAAGAGTCAGAAAAGTTCCTGAGAGCCAAAAATGCAGTCTGGATCAAGAAAATTCCGTCAGGGGTAAAATTGTAATTTTGCCAAAATATAGGGGCAAAATCGTAATTTTGCAAAAGTTGAGAAAAATGGGGAAAATGATAAATAAAGCCTAAAAAGTTATAAATATGTTTTATTTAAGCTTTTTAATAAAAAAATAAAAGCTATAAATGGAAATAAAATTAACAGACAAAGTTTTGTCTGTTGGATCCAAAAATCGACTTACAAGGAGGGCGATCAAAGATCCAAGAGAGAAAAACGGAAGAGACTGATAAGGTAAGTTCAGACATTTACCTGTCTGCAACATATAGCATTATTGTTGCTAACTTTAATGTACTAACTATAAGTTAGGTACATATGTGCTACGGGCACTATTATAGAGTAGAGAGAGAGACGTAATGTGCTACGGGTACTATTGAGAATGGACACATTGTTAATTGTGCTTCGGGCACTAGAGCGAGGTTAATGAAACTCACTCCCCTAAAATTAAAATGTGAACCATTCCTAACCACGGGACAATATGAAGTCACCGGGTTAGAACTTTAAAAAGTCGGTAATGAAACCACTTTCTGGCGTACCAGCCTTCCGTACAGGGAGGTACTTTTGCCTTCGGGGCTATGAGATTAAGGCTGTGGAGGTCAGCACTGATGTACCACTCCCAGTCATGTACAATTTTGCCTTCGGGGCTATGAGATTAAGGCTGTGGAGGTCAGCACTAATGTACCGCTCCCAGTCATGTGCACTTGAATGGTACTGCCAACCTGAGCTCAAAACTGGAACGTAATGTAAGATAATTACCTAAAACTGAAACTATGCCATAATTGAGCATAAGACAGTTTCGTGAGGGTACTAACATCGCGGTCGATGTACTGTTGATATATTGTGTTGTGGTCAAAGTTACTATTCACGTATGAATAGTGTTCAACGATACTATTCAGATGAATAGTATTATTCATAGAAATTTTATTTCTTGCATGTTTGAACTTACTGAGCCTGTAGCTCACCATTTTTGCTAATGTTGTAGGTAAGCGACCAGCTCAGTAGCTTGTTTGACTGGATGCGGACGGGATAGCGTGTGTCAAATCGGATAAAAGGGCGAGGGATATGGTCCTGCCAGAGTCTTTCCGCTGAGCGATCAAAAGGGAAGGGAAAAAAAGAAACAGTCTTTTGTAACATTATATATTTTATGAAAGTACTGTAATATGTAAATTACTTTGTACTTGCCGACAAAGTAAATAGTGGGAAATGTTTTACATGATGTTTAAAGAAAAAAAAATTTCCCCAAAAACGTCATGATTTACTGAGAGAGAGATTAGCCGACGACCCATGAGAGTACAATCTATCGCAGTTAGTGATAAAGCTTAACTGTAATAGTATTGTATGATCTCTACGAGGGGCGGGCCGCCACAACTTCTCGGAAAGAGCGGTCGAAGGGAATGTAGGGTAGCATCACATCCTTCAACCTCCGATAATAATGCGGCATGGTCTCTCCTTCGTCGACATCCTACATACCTGAGAGGACGTCGTGCCTCCTCTCGTGCATGTCTCTCCATGTGCCAAAATTCCTATCTAGACCATAGAGTTTCTCAAATGCGGGTGGTGCAAACATGGCATGGAGTTCCTGGCAGAAGGTGGCCCAATCTGGCAGTAGTCTTCCCTCCCTTCGCTGGTCCAGCCACCAAGTCAATGCTGGTCCATCTAACTTGCTGCTTGCTAGCTCCACTTGCAGGTAAGGTGGGGCATGGCAGGTACGAAAGGCGACCTCCACCTGCTGAACCCACCTCAACAGCTTGTAAGGCCTATGCCAACTATCGAACATATCTAAGCCCATCCCGGTGAAGGCATCACTTACTGCCCTATCATCGTCTTGGTGCTGAGGGTCTATCGGTGCAGCCATATCTCCTATTATAATATAGATGTTAACTTATATATTGATACTAGAAAAGAAAATAACTAACTTACTCGGACAAATGAGGCAGGCGTGCGGCGATGTGAGGTAGGGTGGCAAAAAACCGCTCTGATATCAACTGTGACGCCCCGCGCCCTAGGCGGCCCGGACCGACACTGTAAAACTACTGTTTCTTTACTTATACTTATGCTCTCTTGCAATTGAATAATATTTACTTAAAATATCTCTAATAGGTTACCCTAATTTTAGAATAAATTTTTTTTAAAATGCGTACGTATTTACTATTCACATACACGTACTATTAAAAGCGAAATTTGAAACATAACAAATTTAATCTTACAAACATACTTATACTATTGATTTTATGGAATAGTATTTTTAAATAGTACCCATCAGCTTTTATTCAAAAATACTATTCAACTACTACTAGTCAAAATACTGTGTAGCCGTTACTATTCAAAAATACTATTTAACAGTTACTATTACTATTCAAAATACTGGTTACTCAAACTATGTGGAAGTTTACTCGTAGGGTGTCCATAACCTCTCCTCACATCTGCCTCCGCCGCCACCACTGCCCACCGTGGCTTATGCCATAGGACGCTTACCTATAGCATGAACACACTCCGTGAGCTTTACGCCCAGTAAGCATAACATGTTAACTACAAAACATGTTTAAACATAATACATACTTAAAAAACGCATGAGCAGGTAAGATAGTCATATATACCACTCAGCATATACCATATCATCATATATCATGTCATAGCATACAAACTTTACATACCATATGCATACAGATTACTTCATGTAAAAGTATGTGTCTTACTGTAGTTGAAAGCATAGTGAACTAATGCGGACAGTGAACTATGCATGTTTCGGTTATATTCATTTATGCTTGAGTACTCTTTTCTTTCTCTTGTCTATTTAGGGCCCATGTGTCAGTATAATGTGCGCGCAGACCAATGGTAATGCCCGAGGTCACCTAATGCCGAAGAGCCATCAACTGATGCTCAACTTTTGACCTTAACTTTCTTTAACTGGAAACCCCTTCGACTGAAGGAGCCGGTACGACACACCTATTTATTTCCATCTTGTTTAACTGTTCTTAGCATACGCTTCTCTAAGCTGTCCCCAATCCTACGCGACAGGGATCTATGGTTTCTAACTTGTTCTTTCATCAATCTACGTGATTGTGAAACTATATGCTCTTATGTAGGCTATGCAACACCGTGTACATGTAAGGCATACTTAACATACTATAAAACCATCATTTTAACATCATTTTATTCATGCTGCAGGCGGAGTTGTACTTACCTGATTGCAACCACTTGTATTCGCACCTTTAGAAATTTACAGGTTACTACCTGTCATTAATAACGTCTCTCGTTAATATCTTCTCTAAGTCACCAATACTATTAGTGACTAAAGTAGATAATTACTCAATACTGATTGTTGTCGGCACTACTTACTCTCTATCTCAAGAGTTAATTTATTCGTATGTGGTTAATTAATTTATGGCCCCATAAATTAACTACCACGTCCTTAGGCTACTTTTGCCTATACTCGTGTTTTTATGTGGTACCGGGGTCCCTCGGTACCCTATTGGCCTATCTGGGAATTTGGTGTATAGTTTCCGTCGCGGTTGATTAACTGTCTTCTTGACAGTTAAATCAACGTTCCTTACAATGTTGCTCTGAACATGGTCCTTGACTGATTTACCGATCAGTCAACCAACCGTTTACCTCGCGTTTTGGCAACTAGGTAGCCTATCGGGCTACTATGCGTAGGCTTGGTATAGTAACCGTCCGGGTTACTTTGCTTGTTTAGGTGTGGTAGCCTACCGGGTTACCTTGCATTTTTGGTATAGTAGCCACCCAGGCTACCTCTACCATATTACACTAAAAACGTCCTTTGTTCTGTGTGAAACCTCTCTTAGGGTTATGCACGAACCCTTTTTGAAAAACTTGTTTAAATCTAGGAATTCTTACAAAAAGGATTTTTTTTCATTTTGAAAGGGCTATGGCGTCCCCACATTTTTTTAAAAGCAAAGAGTTTGAAATGGTTTGAAAGGGGTATGGTGTCCTCACATTTTTGAAAACGAGTCTCATCTCACCCCGTTGGAGGATGAAGGTGTTTTTGTTGAAATCCTTTCTAAGTCATTTAAAGGGAACACATGGTGAATGTGCTCAAAAGTGTGGTATTGGACTACTTTTTGAAAATAATTTGAAACTTGTTCGAAAAGGCTTTGTTTAAGAATTTGGCATTCATAAAACTTTTCATCCTCGATGAAATGAACAATTTTCGCGTTCATTTCGGAGCCTAACTCTAACTTTAACGGCTCCTAAATTCATCAAACCCGTGGTCTTTGTGCCCAGTTTTTATAAAAGTTCCAGTTTTACACACTTTTAAAAACAGGTCTGTTTGGGGCTCAAAACGGCCGAATCTTTGAAACCCACAACAATTAGTTTTAAGGTTTCGTCGAGATCTAAAACTTTCGTGTTTTGACCAAAGTCTGGTCCAGCCTCTAAAAGGGTCATTTTAATAAAAATCTGAGACTGTTCATTTGGTCCGGATTTGTTACTCCCAGTTTTGGACACCGAACCAAGACCATCCGAAAAGTCTATAGTTTGACCAATGGCTATTTGATGCAAAAATGACCATATCGAAATTTCCTTAAAACTTCATGTTTTACCAAATCCCAGATTCGGATCGTAAATAGGTCAAAATGGCCAAAATCCGTGGCTTATCTTGGGGACAGATTTTGTGTCCAGCCACCCTCTACACACTCGTGCACACACATATCTCAAACCACTTGTAAACTAAAGTAAACACAACCACAATCACAAAAACTTTAAAAACTGAAAGCTAAGGGCTCACATAACTTATTACAACCCATGTGCATTAACAAATACACATAAATCTCCTTTGATCAAAAACTTAAAAACAACTAACCACAGAAGATGGGGGTTTTTCGGTTTATACCTTAGAGTGCTTTGATCCAAGCACAACCGAGCCAAGGATGGCTATCAAGGCTCCATGGAAAACAAAGGGGGTTGAGGGGTCACTTGTGCTAGAATGAGAACACAAGGAAAACAAAACATTTCTCTTAATATCAAGCCAAGATGAAAAACTAAACCACAGAAAAATTTCGGTTCTAGGGTCTTACCAAAACTACCTTGGAAGAATGCACGTCTAGCAACTTGTGTGGCCAAGCTTTTGTGTGAAAGTTATGTGAAAATATGGGTGGTTTAGGGGCTGAAGAGGGGTTGGATTTTCTGAAAAGAAGGGGAGGGAAAGCTGTATTTTTCTTGAGAGTTTTTGTGAGCAAATGGAAAAAGTGAGACCTAAGGGTGGTTGCACCTTTTTATAGGCAACTCTAAGCAACTTTGCTTAACTCTAAGCCCTCTTAATTAAGCCATAATTTAGCTCAATTGGGGGCAAAAATTCTGTGCTGCAGCCCTTAAATTTTCGAAGGCCATGATGGACGGTGAAAGGGAGCAAGTTTGCATTAAATGGTCATGGTCCTCTTGTCCTTAAAACCCCATTTTTTTAATCTAAAAACTCCAACACATCCCTTGATTTAAGGGATCATTTTCAGCTAGTTCTGCTGCTGGTTTTATAGCTGTTTTCCTAACCAAAGGGGGCATGGTTTGGTTGGGGTAAGTATAGGAAATGAATAGTGATTTGACATAGAATGGGCTCTTAGACAATATAAAACAATTAGAAATCATCAGTACAAAAATTGGATTCAGAAAATCCAATTTTTGGATGAAAATTAGAACACGTACAAAAATCGGATTCAGAAAATCCAATTTTTGGATGAAAATTAGAACACTGCTGAAAGGGCCGAAAACGCAATAGAAAACTAGACTGTACAGAACCGATTTGTTGGACCTTTACCCCAACCAAACCGTGCACCCTTTGATTAGGAAAACAGCTACAAAACCAGCTAAAAATGATCCCTTAAATCAAGGGATGCGTTGGAGTTTTTAGATTAAAAAAATGGGGTTTTAAGGACATGAGGACCATGACCATTTAATGCAAACTTGCTCCCTTTCACCCTCCATCATGGCCTCCAAAAATTTAAAGGCTGCAGCACATATTTTTTGTCCCCCAATTAAGCTAAATTACGGCTTAATTAAGAGGGCTTAGAGTTAAGCAAAGTTGCTTAGAGTTGCCTATAAAAAGGTACAACCACCCTTAGGTCTCACTTTTCCCATTTGCTTACAAAAACTCTCAAGAAAAATAGAGCTTTCCCTCCCCTTTCTCTTTAGAAAATCCGACCCCTCTTCAGCCCCTAAACCACCCATATTTTCCCATAACTTTCACATAATAGCTTGGCCACACAAGTTGCTAGAGGTGCACTCTGTTAGAAAATGCCCTAAGTATTAGAGACATTTTTTATGTATTCATTTTGAACTGGATAATAAAATTATATATAGAGGTTATTCATTACATTGCTATCTGTCCTCGTCTTATTTACATGTTAAAGTAAATGTAAGCAAATATGGCTCACTGACTGCTTGTGTTAAAACTGTTAGAACGTTGCATGCAATGGACTTTTGTATACGAGAAGACAATGTTCTAAAGTTAGCAGTCTAAACTATGGTCTGTAGTCTATGGGGTTAGACCGAGCATCTAACTCATGTTAAGACTATTATGTTGTCTAAAGCCTTGGAGGGGACGGTCTGTCTTGACTGTCTGGAGCTGGACTCCCAAGTAGAGACATGGATATGTTACTTGGTGGTGACATATTAGACCGGGACTAAAGTGTGATTGATCTACGTAGTCCGCTATGAGTGGATCAATCTGCTTTTGACGTTCATTGTGCAATAACCTTAATCCTGAGTAAATGAACTACTTCATGTATATGACTTGTGTACTTTGATGTTCCAATGGCTAAAGCGTCTCAGAGGTAGTAAGCTTATAGACCGGTTCGTTGGGTGCATGACTTGTATACGATGAAGGGTTTGTTTGCAGATATCGAAATCATAGCTCTGAGGAGTTAAAGGTATCCTCTTAAAGGCATTATACTGAATGTGAAAATGGACAAGGCCTTGGGTCGTCTGCTGGGCGGATGACTTCTTATTCACATATGGTGAATAATCATTTTCTTGATTCGGTAGTATAATGGAACTTTAAGATAGCCTGATCAGTAGGATTAAACGGACTTTGACCTAAGGCTGATCATGGATATCATATGAGGGTTTTGCATATATGACAAGGTCATTGGATGCTAGCTCGTCACAGGCTTACGTAATACGGTATATAATTGGGAGTTCAGTTTCAGGTTTATAGTGGTGTGACTCTGAAATTAGTGATCATACGATTGAGTTGTTCGGTACAGAATGATGATCATATGGAATCACGGGAGCCCGATTATATATGTCCAATCAGTCCCTCTACTAGCTCCACATAATTCCTTAACGTTTGGCAAATTGATTTGTGTATGCTATTGGCTAGTTTATTATGCATGGATGGTGATGACACAGGATTAGGATGGTAGACAAGATTCTCTCCGGTTGGATTCAGATTTTGTTTTGGATAATAGAGTACACAATTATTCGAACTCCAAATAAAGTTGCCATGATTTTATTTGAGATTGGATTGGAGTTGTAGAAAATTATCCATGAGAACAAGAATATGAAACACAATCGTTTTTGTGGAATTTGAAATTTGAATTTTGAAATTTGAAATTTGAAATTTGAATTTGAAATTTGAATTTGAAATTTGAATTTGAAATTCGAATTTGAAATTTGAATTTGAAATTTAAATTTGAAATTTGAAATTTGAAATTTGAAATTTGAAATTTGAATTTGAAATTTGAATTTGAAATTTGAAATTCAAATTTTGAATCACAGTCTAAGTAGGATTCGAATTTGTTGTGGAAAATCCACAAGGTTTGAAATTCGAATTTGAGTTGGATTTGGAGAGGATAATCTTGTTAGAATCCTACTTGAATTTTGAATCCAAATCCCAACAAAAGTGGGTGAATTTTTGGAGGATAATCCTCAATGGAAAATTCGGTTTTTTGTGGATAAGATTCAAGGGGAAATTCAAGTTTCAATCCTAGTTGAATTTGGATTCTCTCCTTCCCTAAAAGTGGCCGAAATTTTGGAGCCTTAATCCTAGGAAATTCGGTTATTTTTGGATAAGGTTGAGATGAGATTTAGCTTGAAAAATCCTAGTGGAATTTTGATTCTTCCTTATCCTAAAAGTGGCCGAAAATTTGGAAAAGATTTTCTCCTAAAGATTTCGGATTTTTTGGTTGAAAAAGGGAGATAAAATTCTAGTTAAAATCTTGTTTAGATTTGGATTGGATTTATCCTAGGAAAACTGAATTTAATTGTGGAGATTCTCCCTTGGAAAATTCGGATTTTTTGGTTTGGATAAGGGAGAAAATCTTTTCCTAGTCCAATTCGAATTCAGAGAATCACCTCATGCAGGTCTATAAATAGAGGTCCTGCCACTCCAGTTCTCTTAGACCACAGACTCTCAGGTGAGCAGGCTTATTGTTGCACAGCTCATCGTGACAATAAAGTTCTTTAGAGATCTGGGTGGTCGGAAGAAGACTAGCAGTGCTAGCATACCGATCGAGGTTCAGAGTGCAAACACACTCAGCCATTCGGGAATTGGAGAATAGTAGAGAAGGCTAGTTGGTTGAAGCCTCCGGTCATTCTCCTCCTGCAAGATTGGCGTCCTTGAGGTATGAGTTTTAATTGTTGTTGGTTTATTGTATATGGCATCATGAGATATTTAACGTTCTAAAAATTTTTATTGTTCCGCTGCACCACTCTGATACGTTTTTACCGGTTTATTTTCTTACAATTGGTATCAGAGCCATCTCATGACTATGCCATGTACATAAATTAGACAATTACTTAGTCTTTTTATTTATGTATGGATTTGATATTTAGAGAGTGGCATTCTAGGGTTCCTTTATGTTGTTATCATGTATTATGTATAAAGTATGTGGTTATTTTAATTTTTTGAATTATTATAAGCATGCTTGTTTATACCGGTTATGGTTCCTTAGAATTTAGAAAAATTGTATCTAGGAATTTTTATGTAACCATGGGAGCAGTTTATTAACACTGTGTTTTTCCCATGGATTTTAATTTTTGTCTCTTAGAATATTTATGGTTAGAATTTTTGTACACCGGAAACGGTTTAGAATTTTTTATGTAATTATTCTTGGAGGAGATTGAAGATTAAAGACCGTAATTTATTTTTCCCAAAAGTTAAATTTAATTTAAAGATTGAAATTTTGATTGTGTGGAAAATTTCAATTTAATTGGGATTCAAATTAATTTTTGGAGATCCTAATAGGTATATTAGAATATGACACGAAAATCGAGACATGACCCCTCGGAATAGGCCGACGGGCCTTGGTGGGGCTGCAGCCCCTGCCCTCGGGCAGGATGGGGCTGCGGCAGCCCCTGTGCAGGCCCACACCACCCACGGCCGCAGGCTCTGCCTGCAGCCGAGGGTGGCGCAGCCTGCCCAAGGCTGGCCGTAGCCTGGGCGTGCAGCCACTGGCTGCAGGCGCTGCCTGCAGCCTGCCTGCTGCTGCGCCCAGCCTGGGCGTGCAGCCTGGCGCTGCACAAGGGGCGGCCGTGGGCTGCCAGCCCCTCCGGGGTTGGTGGCTGCCCACGGCGGCTGCCGCCTACGGGGGCGGCGGTCCGACAGTCCAAAAAAATTTGAAAATTTTGATTTTTAAATTTGAGATTTAATTTTAAATCATGTTTAAAAATATGTAATTGAAAATTTGAAATTTTTGAAATTACATATTATTACACATGATGATTAAAATTGTTTAAAATTTGAATTAGAACTTTAAATTTGAAATTCGAATTTGGAGTTTGAATTTGAAATTTAAATTTTTGGAAATTTAAATTTTAAATAATTCTTGGGATGAGAAATAAATGGAGAGGCTACATAAAGATGGATACAAGAAGACGGAACAAAATTCAAGACCCAAAGAATGCTTTGGAAGGAATTTTGTAATCTTTATTTTCTTTGTTCTAGGATGGAACCATGGCTTGGTTATTCTGTCAATTATTTTTCTGTGATATGTCATGGATGTATAAATATGTATTGATGGATGTTTTGTATGCATATTTGATAACATATCATATAGGATAGGTGAGTGCCGCTCATACTATATTGATCATACATAATTTGTCAAAACTTGCATGTTTTTCAAAATATTGAGTGGGAGAGGGTTTCAAACAAAACCCACGGCCTCCATTGTTGATCCATATGTGAAAGCATGGTAACGCCTCGCGTCAGTTCTGACCTGACCACACCCCTCGGTAGGTGTTTACCGCCGCCGGTATACTAGATTGGATCTCCTATGTGGAAAACGTGTTCGGGTGCGATCCTATTCATGACCACCCCTCGGTGGCTTGGTAGGACGTGGATCGGGCTACGTAAGCAATGGTTATACACTCAAGACTCGTTTAGTTATTAACCTTCCCTAGAAGCTCTGTTAACTAAACTGGTGGCCAAATAAGCGGTTATTAATATATGTCTTAACCTTGGAGGATTTAAGGTAACATATATTAATTGGACGGGGTCCATGTTCCGGCTATTTGTTCTCATGACCACCCCTCGGTGGTTTGGGGCAATAGGTGCTGAGAATTACCGTTGCAATGCTACATGTTTTTTCAAGTTTCATGTAGGAACATACTTGTATGTTTTTATTTGCTAAATTATCTGTATATTTGCTTGGGCTTTGTAATGATGTCTAGTATAATTTTATTTCAGTTCAAAATGTCACCGACACCCCTCATTTCGATACTTACTGAAAATAAGTTGAATGGCGATAATTATAAAGACTGGAAAAGAAATCTATTAATAGTCCTCAGCTGCGAGAGACACAAGTTCGTACTGGACGAACCATGGCCACCTGAGCCCAAACCTGACACACCACTTGAGGAGGTCCCGGTTGCCTATAATCGTTGGAGAGAATCCAATGAGATAGCTCGATGCTACATCCTTGCTAGCATGACGAGTGCTTTACAAAAGCAGCATGAGACTTATCAAGTTGCTGGGGAGATCATGGATGATCTGGAGGACATGTTCGGAGGCCAAGAAAAATTGGCTCGACAGTCCGCTATCACCAGCATTATGAACTCAAAGCAAAAGGCGGGTACTCCGGTGAAGGACCATATGATCACTCTAATGGGATTCTTCGCTGAGGCTGCCGAGAATGGTGCTGAGTTGGACTACAACACCCAGATCGAGATGGTGTTCAAGACTCTGTCTAAAGATTTTGTGGGGTTTAAGGCCGCATACAATCTGGCGACAAAGGAGTTAGGACTAACCGAGCTCATGAAGCAACTACAGGCTTATGAGCGGATGATCAGGGATGAGGATGCGGTCCGACCTAAAGGAGAGGCCAATTTGGCGGAATCTTCCAATCCCTCACGGAAGAGGAAGAGGCCAAATAAGAAGCAAGTGGCTTCCAGTTCTTCTAATCCTCCTGTCTCGGACGGGAAGAAGAAGAAGAAGAACAAGAAGCCAAAGGACCCTAAAAAGTCCAAATGCTTCCATTGTGGGAAGGTAGGTCACTTCAAGAAGGCTTGCCGGGAATTCCTAGCCTCCAAGGGCAAGGAAGGTAAGGAACTTCATTACTTAGAAGCGTGTTTGGTGGAAGAATCGAAAGACACTTGGGTCATTGATTCGGGCGCCACTAATCATGTTTGTGTTTCTATGCAGGGGTTCGTGGAAACGAGAAGTCTACATGATAGGAGCCTCTCGTTGCAGACTGGAGATGGTAGTTTCGTGGTGGCTGAGGCAGTGGGAGACGTTCATCTTTATTTTGATCAATTTAGGTTTATTTTATTGAAAGACTGTTTTTATGTTCCTAATTTTAGGAGGAACCTTATATCGGTAGCTTGTTTAATAAAGGATTCTTATTCAGTTTCTTTTAGTAAAAGAGTTGATATTCGTAGAAATAAGTCTTTTATCTGTTCTGGATGGATGGATGGAAACCTATATTTGATCAGACCAAAGATGTACTCACTGCTTGACACTGAATTAATTGATAACTCTAAAAGGTTGAAAGTTTCTCACTCTAACAAGGCGTATCTTTGGCATTTAAGACTTGGTCATATTAATCAGGATAGGATTCAAAGATTGGTGAAAGACGGTCCTCTGGAATCTCTGGAGGAGGTACGACTTCCCCAATGTGAGTCTTGTCTAGAGGGTAAGATGACTAAGAGGTCTTTTGGAGCTAAGGGTACAAGGGCACAGGAGCTCTTAGAAATTGTGCACACTGACGTATGTGGCCCCATGAACGTCACAGCACGAGGAGGGTTCGAGTACTATGTCTCTTTCATAGATGATTACTCGAGGTATGGATATGTGTATCTGATGCACCGCAAGAGCGAAACCTTTGATAAGTTCAAAGAGTATCGTGCGGAAGTGGAAAAGCAATTGGATAAATCCATAAAGACACTTCGATCTGATCGAGGTGGCGAATACCTCTCCGATGAATTTCTAGGACATCTTGTAGAGAATGGGATATTATCCCAATTGACTGCACCTGGTTCTCCACAACAGAATGGTGTAGCCGAAAGGAGAAACAGGACCTTATTGGATATGGTACGGTCCATGATGAGTTATTCAACGCTACCATTATCATTTTGGGGACATGCTTTACAAACGGCGTGCTATATTCTGAACCAGGTTCCGAGCAAATCAATTCCTAGAACTCCGTATGAATTGTGGCGTGGCAGGAAGCCCTCCCTTGGACATATGAGAATATGGGGCTGCCCGGCACATGTACTAGATGGGGATGCGAAAAAGTTGGAACCAAGATCAGAATTGTGCATGTTTGTAGGGTATCCAAAGGGAACTAAAGGAGGACTGTTCTATAACCCGAAGAAACAAAAAGTCATTGTCTCAACCCATGCGACATTCTTGGAGGAAAGTCACATGAATGACTTTAAGCCTCGAAGCAAAGTGGTGCTAGAGGAGTTATCGGGTGAAAGAACTGCTCCACAGATTTCGGTCTTGGACGCAAGTCCGAGTTCCAGTGAAAGACCTGCAGACGATCAACAATTTAGGGTGCCTCGTCGTAGTGGGAGGGTTTTTAAGAAACCTAATTTCTTTATGTATGATGCTGAGGTATACCAGGCCGAGGCTTATGAGCATGAGGAAGATCCGGTCACATATAATGAAGCTATAAAGGATGTTGATTCTAGATCTTGGAAACAGGCTATGAACAATGAGATGAATTCTATGAAATCCAACTCTGTTTGGGAACTTGTAGATTTGCCGGATGGGATAAAACCCATTGGATGCAAATGGGTCTACAAAAGAAAGAAGGATGCGGAAGGGAGAGTGGAAACTTTCAAAGCTAGACTGGTTGCAAAGGGATACACGCAAAAGGCTGGAATCGATTACGAGGAAACCTTTTCGCCTGTTGCTATGCTGAAGTCTATCCGTATTCTTCTGTCCATTGCTGCGGCTCTTGATTACGAGATCTGGCAAATGGATGTCAAGACGGCATTCTTGAATGGCCATCTTGAAGAGTGTATCTATATGATACAGCCCGAAGGGTTCGTAGCAAAAGGCCAAGATAAGAAAGTCTGCAAGTTGCTTAGATCCATTTATGGATTAAAGCAGGCATCCCGCTCATGGAACCAGAGGTTTGATCAAGCGATTAAGACATTTGGTTTTGAGCAGAACGTTGATGAACCTTGTGTTTATAAACGTATTAAGGATGGAAAAGTGGTCTTTCTGATACTCTATGTCGATGATATACTACTCATTGGGAATGATGTAGGGAATTTATCATCGGTCAAGCTTTGGTTACACCAACAGTTTGACATGAAGGACTTGGGAGAAGCTAATTATGTTCTAGGCATTCGTCTCTTCAGAGATCGAAAGAACAAAATGATAGCATTATCCCAAGCTTCATACATAGATAAAATAATTGACAAATATGCAATGCTAGAGGCAAAGAAAGGCTCACAACCTTCTATTGCCGGTTTAACTCTTTCATTGGATGACTGTCCCAAGACATCAGAAGAAAGAGAGCGTATGAGTAAGGTCCCTTATGCATCCGCTGTGGGTAGCCTTATGTACGCTATGCTTTGCACTCGCCCGGACATATGTTTTGCAGTAGGTATGGTGAGTCAATATCAAGCGAATCCTGGAACCAAGCACTGGCAAGCAGTAAAGCATATACTCAAGTATCTTAAGAGAACGAGGGATTATATGCTAGTGTATTCTGGAGGGGACCTAACACCCGTAGGATACACGGACTCAGACTTCCAGACTTGTAAGGATTCGAGGAAATCGACATCTGGATCAGTGTTTTTACTCGGAGGAGGCGCCATTGTGTGGAGGAGCGTGAAGCAGGGCTGCACAGCTGACTCTACTATGGAGGCTGAGTATGTGGCTGCGGCTGAGGCATCTAAAGAAGCGGTTTGGCTCCGTAAGTTCTTTAGAGACCTTGAGGTCATTCCGGGTGTTGACAAGCCTATCACACTTTACTGTGATAATACAGGGGCTATTGCCAACACAAGGGAATCTCGGCACCACAAGAGGACCAAGCACATAGATCGGAGGTATCACATTATTAGAGGGCATGTGGAGACAGGACAAGTGGATGTATGTAAGATCGCGTCCGAGGACAACATCGCTGATCCCTTTACTAAGACTTTGGTAGCTAGAAGCTTTGAGAGGCATGTAGAGGCGATGGGGATGCGTAACATGGCACATCTACTGGCTTAGGGCAAGTGGGAGATTGTTAGAAAATGCCCTAAGTATTAGAGACATTTTTGATGTATTCATTTTGAACTGGATAATAAAATTATATATAGAGGTTATTCATTACATTGCTATCTGTCCTCGTCTTATTTACATGTTAAAGTAAATGTAAGCAAATATGGCTCACTGACTGCTTGTGTTAAAACTATTAGAACGTTGCATGCAATGGACTTTTGTATGCGAGAAGACAATGTTCTAAAGTTAGCAGTCTAAACTATGGTCTGTAGTCTATGGGGTTAGACCGAGCATCTAACTCATGTTAAGACTATTATGTTGTCTAAAGCCTTGGAGGGGACGGTCTGTCTTGACTGTCTGGAGCTGGACTCCCAAGTAGAGACATGGATATGTTGCTTGGTGGTGACATATTAGACTGGGACTAAAGTGTGATTGATCTACGTAGTCCGCTATGAGTGGATCAATCTGCTTTTGACGTTCATTGTGCAATAACCTTAATCCTGAGTAAATGAACTACTTCATGTATATGACTTGTGTACTTTGATGTTCCAATGGCTAAAGCGTCTCAGAGGTAGTAAGCTTATAGACCGGTTCGTTGGGTGCATGACTTGTATACGATGAAGGGTTTGTTTGCAGATATCGAAATCATAGCTCTGAGGAGTTAAAGGTATCCTCTTAAAGGCATTATACTGAATGTGAAAATGGACAAGGCCTTGGGTCGTCTGCTGGGCGGATGACTTCTTATTCACATATGGTGAATAATCATTTTCTTGATTCGGTAGTATAATGGAACTTTAAGATAGCCTGATCAGTAGGATTAAACGGACTTTGACCTAAGGCTGATCATGGATATCATATGAGGGTTTTGCATATATGACAAGGTCATTGGATGCTAGCTCGTCACAGGCTTATGTAATACGGTATATAATTGGGAGTTCAGTTTCAGGTTTATAGTGGTGTGACTCTGAAATTAGTGATCATACGATTGAGTTGTTCGGTACAGAATGATGATCATATGGAATCACGGGAGCCCGATTATATATGTCCAATCAGTCCCTCTACTAGCTCCACATAATTCCTTAACGTTTGGCAAATTGATTTGTGTATGCTATTGGCTAGTTTATTATGCATGGATGGTGATGACACAGGATTAGGATGGTAGACAAGATTCTCTCCGGTTGGATTCAGATTTTGTTTTGGATAATAGAGTACACAATTATTCGAACTCCAAATAAAGTTGCCATGATTTTATTTGAGATTGGATTGGAGTTGTAGAAAATTATCCATGAGAACAAGAATATGAAACACAACCGTTTTTGTGGAATTTGAAATTTGAATTTTGAAACTTGAAATTTGAATTTTGAAATTTGAAATTTGAAATTTGAATTTGAAATTTGAATTTGAAATTCGAATTTGAAATTTGAATTTGAAATTTAAATTTGAAATTTGAAATTTGAAATTTGAAATTTGAATTTGAAATTTGAATTTGAAATTTGAAATTCAAATTTTGAATCACAGTCTAAGTAGGATTCGAATTTGTTGTGGAAAATCCACAAGGTTTGAAATTCGAATTTGAGTTGGATTTGGAGAGGATAATCTTGTTAGAATCCTACTTGAATTTTGAATCCAAATCCCAACAAAAGTGGGTGAATTTTTGGAGGATAATCCTCAATGGAAAATTCGGTTTTTTGTGGATAAGATTCAAGGGAAAATTCAAGTTTCAATCCTAGTTGAATTTGGATTCTCTCCTTCCCTAAAAGTGGTCGAAATTTTGGAGCCTTAATCCTAGGAAATTCGGTTATTTTTGGATAAGGTTGAGATGAGATTTAGCTTGAAAAATCCTAGTGGAATTTTGATGCTTCCTTATCCTAAAAGTGGCCGAAAATGTGGAGAAGATTTTCTCCTAAAGATTTCGGATTTTTTGGTTGAAAAAGGGAGATAAAATTCTAGTTAAAATCTTGTTTAGATTTGGATTGGATTTATCCTAGGAAAACCGAATTTAATTGTGGAGATTCTCCCTTGGAAAATTCGGATTTTTTGGTTTGGATAAGGGAGAAAATCTTTTCCTAGTCCAATTCGAATTCAGAGAATCACCTCATGCAGGTCTATAAATAGAGGTCCTGCCACTCCAGTTCTCTTAGACCACAGACTCTCAGGTGAGCAGGCTTATTGTTGCACAGCTCATCGTGACAATAAAGTTCTTTAGAGATCTGGGTGGTCGAAAGAAGACTAGCAGTGCTAGCATACCGATCGAGGTTCAGAGTGCCCACACACTCAGCCATTCGGGAATTGGAGAATAGTAGAGAAGGCTAGTTGGTTGAAGCCTCCGGTCATTCTCCTCCTGCAAGATTGGCGTCCTTGAGGTATGAGTTTTAATTGTTGTTGGTTTATTGTATATGGCATCATGAGATATTTAACGTTCTAAAAATTTTTATTGTTCCGCTGCGCCACTCTGATACGTTTTTACCGGTTTATTTTCTTACACACTCTTCCAAGGTAGTTTCGGTATGACCCTAGAACCGAAATTTTTTTATGGTTTAGTTTTTCATCTTGGCTTGATATTAAGAGAAACGTTTTGTTTTCCTTGTGTTCTCATTCTAGCACAAGTGACCCCTCAACCTCCTTTGTTTTCCCCCGAGCCTTGATAGCTACCCTTGGCTCGATTGTGCTTGGATCAAAGCACTCTAAGGTATAAACCGAAAAACCCCCATCTTCTGTGGTTAGTTGTTTTTAAGTTTTTGATCAAAAAAGATTTATGTGTATTTGTTTATGCACATGGGTTGTAATAAGTTATGTAAGCCCTTAGCTTTCAGTTTTTAAAGTTTTTGTGATTGTGGTTGTGTTTACTTTAGTTTACAAGTGGTTTGAGATATGTGTGTGCACAAGTGTGTAGAGGGTGGCTGGACACAAAATCTATCCCCAGGATAAGCCATGGATTTTGGCCATTTTGACCCACTTAGGGTCCGAATCTAGGATTTGGTAAAACATGAAGTTTTAAGGAAATTTTGATACATTCATTTTTGCATGAAATAGCCATTGGCCAAAAATGAACCTACGATAGACTTTTCAACTGGTCTTGGTTCAGTGTCCAAAACTGGGAGTAACAAATCCGGACCAAATGAACAGTCATAGATTTTTATTAAAATGACCCTTTTAGAGGCTGAACCAGACTTTGGTCAAAATAATCATCTCAAATCACTATTCATTTTCTATACTGTGGTTTTGTCTACATTGTGTTGTCCTTTCGCACGTAAACCGGGGCGTTCCTAGGCGAAATTTCAAACACAGTCTCTCTTGACTAATTCGGACGTTTTGATTTCAATTTTATTAGTCTTATGTCCGTCTGGGGTCATCTGGACCATTTTTCGAGATCTGTATGGCCCCACCTCGAAAAATGTGTCAGGTGCCCGTTTGACTAATTTGGGCGTCTTGAGTCTAGATATATCAGTTTTGAGCCAAACTAAGGCCATCTTGACCATTAACTTGACACTGTGTCTTACATTATTCACTATTCACTGTTCTCTGTTCTAACTGACTAGTCTGAGTGTTCTAACTCCGATTTTGTCAATCTCTGGGTGAGAAGAGGTCATCCGGACCATTTTCTCGATACTGTACCCCTACTAGGGAGATTCTCGTTGTTGTGCTCAGACGTTTGGTCCGAGCATTTTAGAGATCTGCTCACCAGTCTTCTGTCAGGAAATGGTCATCCGGACCAATTTCATGACACTGCGTATCTCATACACTTATACACATAACAGGGTAGACCGGGTTTTATGTCGGTTACCCCTTTTCACTGTATGAATAGTAATAAACAGTACTGCACCTGTTTAGTCTATTCAACTGGAATTTTTGCTGTATTTATCAACTTAATTACTCGTTTCATAGTAATTAGGTTTCACGCATTACGAAAGTCTTCAAATTGGCTCTTTATTCAGTACACGGCCTTCTACACGGGTTCTAACACGGGCGTGTATAGCTCGAGCACGGGCGTGCCCTAGCCGAGCTTTCTGAACACGGCCGTGTCTTGGACCATGCTCATTTTACTCGAGTGGTACACGGCCAGTTACACAACCGCGTACCTGACCATGTAAAACTACACGGCCATGTTAACTCACACGGCCTCTCTCATAAAACAATCCGATCAGTACATGGTTTCTTACATGACCGTGTACCTGACCGTGTTCGATGTATTTGCACTAAAAATGCATCAAATTATTCCTTAACTTTTCATTGAATAATTTGTTAAGTTACAGGGACGGGGTGGTCCTTACAACAGCCTTTCAGGTGAGCAGGTTTATTGTTGCACAACTCACCGTGGCAATAAGTTCTTTAGAAATCTGGGTGGTCGGAAGAAGACTAGCAGTGCTAGCATACCGATCGAGGTTCATAGTGCCCACACACTCAGCCATTCGGGAATTAGAGAATAGTAGAGAAGGCTAGTTGGTTGAAACCCTCCAATCATTCTCCTCCTGCAGATTGGCATCCTTTGAGGAATGTGTTTAAATTGTTGTTGGTTTATTGTATATAGAATCATGAGATATTTAACGATCTTAAAAAATTTTTATTATTCCGTTGCACCACTTTGATACGTTTTTACCGATTTATTTCCTGTAGATACCACCACAAGTTAATCTTCCGCATAGTTTTGAGTACAGTATATTTTGAAACAGTAAATAGTATATATATGAATAGTATATTTTGAATAGTAATGATTTAAGGAATTTTATGAGTATATATGTATGGTTAAACTTCTTATGGTTTAGACTTAGTATTTTCGAAAGTATACGTATGTCAATAGTAAATACATATGCATAAAAAAAATCCCTAAAATTATGGTACCTAATTAAGTAACTTTAAGTATCAATTGCAAGAAAGTATAAATATCAGCACAAGTAGTAGTTTTTAAGTGACGGTCTGGGCAACTAAGAGCACGGGACGTCACATCTGTACCTGCCATAGGGATTGAACAACAGAAATGGTCCTGCTACCAGTTTTCGATTGAGCTGTTTTAAATGGAATTTGAAGTAATGTTTTATGATATAAATTAAGTACAATGATGTAAAATGTTTACTTTAATAAATGTTTTACGATGTTCAATTTCCAAGTTCAGTTTAAAAAAAAATTTAAGAAAAATTTTTTTTCCCTATTTTTGCATTAAAATGGAAATTTAAAAATGAGTTTGTAAAACAAAGAAAACAAGTTAGAAGTAAGTTGCCAGCGACCCAATGAGGTGACAGTCTATCGCAGTTGGTTTCCGAGCTCAACTGTGATAGTACTGTTAACCTCTACGAAAGGCGGACTGCCACAGTCTCGACCAGTTTCTAGATACTGTGTGATCCCTACTTAGAAATCACTTTTTGTACTCAATCGACTAGTTTGAGTGTACTAATTCTAAATATATCAGTTTCGATTTGAGAAAATGTCATCTTGACCCCTTTCCCGATACTGCGTATATCTCGTTCATAACTTCTTGTTTTATGCTCAATTGACTAATTTGAGCATACAGGATCATAAATATATCAGTTTAGTATCAAGAAAATGTAATCTTGATCATTTTCTCGATACTACATATTTATTATTCAAAATTCACTTTTGTGCTCTGATAACTAATTTGAGCATACTGATTATAAGTACATCACTTTCGTGTTAAGGAAAGGTCGTCTTGACAATTTCTTGATATTGCGTGTCACACACACGCACTCACATGTACTATCATATATCTCAGTTTATATATATACTTAAGCATGAATATATATATATGCAGTTTTCTTGATATGCGTATCACTTACACGGATACACACATACACATATAGCATCATACCACTCAATATATATATATAGGCATATATATATTGCTTAATAGTAAATGGGGTATACCGATTTATTTTCAGTTGTCCCTTTCATTGCATGAATTGAAATTAAACATTTCTTACTCTGTTTAATTTATTTAAATGGGTAATTTAAACAGTATTCACAGACTTAATTACTTGTCTCAAAGTGAATTATGTTCATGATCATAGCGGATATTACAATTACGGTATCATTTAATTACATCTATCAATGAAAATATAACAAATGAGTTAATACCTAAAATTTAATATTAGAATTAGTGCTTTTAATATTACACATTTGTCTTTTACACTCAGCTTGATAAAAAAGGAAAACAAATGAGATAGAGAGAACTTAGAAAAATAGAAAATTGAAATAATAGATAGAATTTTTGTTTTTCTTTTGGTTCTTTAGTATGAAGGAAAAAAAAATAAAATTACACAATCATTATATTATCCACTTATTTATAAATTTTAGTTTAAAAATAAGGAGAAAATAGTAATTTTCGCCTTTATTAAGTGGTTTATGTTTTCCACCAACGATTGATCAATAAAATTTGGCTGACGCCACTCCTTTTTGTTTTTTTGTTTTTTTTACCACCATATTTTCCTTTCCCTCGTTTCTTCCTAATACCAAACAAATTACATTATTTTTTTCGATCTAATTTTTCTACCTCTCATTTCTTTTCGTCATCTTTATTCTTTGCACTCATACCAAACATAACATTAAACATTAGGAAAAATTAAATAATAGGTAGTTTTTAAACATTTATTTAAATAAATGATCAAAATTTTTTAATTTGAAAAAATGATCGTTAATCAATGATTAACTACAATCAATAAATGAAAAATACATAAAAACATTAGTTAATCGTTGTGTAATCGTGGTCAATCATGAAGTCACTTTATTAATTAATATTTTGTAAAAAATAGGAGAATGAGGTAAATATAATTTTTAAAAAATAATTAAAATAAACAGTAAATTCTTAAAATATTTATCATAAGTATTTACTTACAGTAGATTGATAAGATAAATATTGCATTTATATACCAGATAAATGACTTATATTTTTATCAAGTAAATAAGAATTTATATTTTATAAATATATCATTACCTAATAAAATTTTTATTTATTTGATAAATTTGTAATTTATTATAACTATTTTAAAAACATGTTATTTATTTAAATTATTTTTTAAAAACTGCTATTTACTATAATTTTTCTTAAAGAAACGTAATCTTTCTAATTTTACGAAAACTCGTCATTTATTAAAAAGAGCTTCTTAAAATAAAAGCCATTTCCAAATACTGACCAATTCATGATTTCTTAAAATGTCAAATTGTTAGTATCCAAATTTATCGAGCGTTTCACACTTTTATAGAATCCTTTTGTCACAACATTCTTCAACATCTGCGAGCTTTTTCCTTGCAAGCAGGCAACAAATAATGGAAGGGTAAGAAAATCGTTCCCATTATTTTTTTAATTTAAAAATGAAGTTTATTAATTTATTCATTTTTAAAAAGTTATTTATTTTCTTCAAAAAAAATTTGGGTTTTTATATTTTTCATATCTTGTATGCAACCTTTATTTAAAACGTATATCTTCAATTTTGAAATTTTATATTTTTAGAACATCGTATTACATTGAACATTCATCTATATTGTTTTCTAGGCATATAACACTCATTTTTGACTTGAAAAATACTCAAAATACCCTTAAAAAACAAACTAAAATTTAAATAATTCACCTTTACATACTTTGTATTTTGTTTTTATTTAGATAGTGTGTCATGCATTTTAAAATCATATATACGTTTTAGGCTGTTATATTATGATTTATACACAAAGCTAAATTTCTTTTAAGTCAACAATTCAATTTGATCTAAAATAACTCAAAATACCCTTGACAAAATATTTAAAAGATTACAATACCTTTAATTTTCCCAACTAAAGGACTCCAGCTTCTCACCCCCACCCTTATTGTCACCTCTCCTCCTTCCTACCACTAACACACATGTAACGACAACACTTGGTAGGGCTAAGATCACGAGGAATGCTTAGAGATGGTGCTTGGGTGGTTCTAGGTTCACGAGGTAGTATGGCGAGATGGTTTAAGTTATTCTAGTAAAATTTTCAATTTATAATTAAGTAGTATAATTTATAAATATTTTTGTTTTTGCGTGGTTAATTTGATTGATTTGGTATGTAAAATATTGTCAAATGTTATCAAGGCATGAGAGGGGATGAGGTGAGAGGTGAGATGAGATAGTGTGAGTGTCGGCATTAGGCTGATATGGTGCCCTTAAGATGAGATAATTGATTACCGTTTTCTAAGAAAAAAGTGATAACAATTTAATTTATGATTAATTCAAATTAGAATTTTTGCAAATGTTTTTATTTTTAATTTAAGGATATTTTGGGCATTTTGATGTCTAAATTAAGTGTTAATTGAAAAAAAAAGAAAGTATAGATTTATGTATAAATATAACATAACAGAATAAGAACGCAAAATTTCAAAATGCATGTATACTTTTTGAGTATAAACAAAATATAGAATATAAAAAGGACTATAACAGTTAATTTTAATTGTTATTTTTTGAAAGAATTAGGGAAAGATAGAGGGAGAAAGAGAGAAAAGTAGAGAGAAAGAGAGAGAGAGAACAATTGCTTGGATGATTCTGTAATTGTATTACTACGAATGAATGTGCAGTGGCTTTATATGCAAGATTCTATAATTACGAACTAAGCTGGATACTCTTGATAACAGAAATAACGAACTCTGCTTAATACTAACAGAATTTGTTTTACACTAACTTATCCTAACAAGCTTAATTACATTGCTTAACAGTAATCATGACTTGGTTCTACCCTTAACATCCCCCCTCAAACTCAGACTGTCTAAATCTAGAACAATGAGTTTGCTTCGAATTAAAGGAAACCTTGAGCTTGTGATGACTTCAGTGAAAATGTCAACTGTCTGATCAACTGAAGGAACACCTCTGAGTTTTATCTTCCTGTGCAAATCTTCTCACGAACAAAGTACAAGTCCAACTCATTATGCTTAGTTCTAGCATGTAACATAGAGTTTGCAGAAAAAAGAATCGTATCAAGGTTGTCACACCAGACCACTGGTGGCTTCAGAAAGATTAATCTTCAACTCATTGAGCAAAGAACACAATCAAGTTAGTTTTGCAGTTAATGAAGCCAAGCTCCTAGACTCTGCTTCAGTGGAACACCGTGACAATGTTCATTGTTTCTTCGAAAACCATGAAACAAGATTGACAATAACGCCACGTTTAGTGCACCAAGGATAAGATTCTATTCAATTCAAATTCAAATAGAACACTCTTTCAATTTAAAATATTTATTTAAATAAGATTCTCTAAATATTTAAATTAACCATTCATATAATTAATTTATCCATATATATTTAAAATTCAAATCAATCTCATATTTAACTATTAAAAGAAAAATACAATTAATTCAAATTTCAAATAATATCTTTCAAATAATTATTTATACAAATTAAATATTTATCCTATTAACTAAATAAAACAAAATTATCATTTTATCCTTAACAAGAAAATGCCTGCACCTAGAAAAGGTGATTAGGATTTTCTCTTCACCAAATGTAAGAATACAAGTCATAAAGAATACCTTGATCAATTACCATTCGTTAAGAAATTAGGGACCGATTTGATATATATAATGTAGGCTTCAATAATCTATGTAATTATTATTTTAGACCGAATAAACATATTACACAATTATTAGTTTTAGAGTTATATTACTACAAACGTGAAACTGCACTCCTAATTATATAATGAATTACGCAAGCTAGCAATAGTCATCATCTATGGCCTTGTAATATATGCAACATCCTCGTATGATATCCATGATCAACCTTAGTTCAAAGTCTATTCAACCTTTTTGATCATACTATCGTAAAGATCCATTATACACCCAATTAAGAAAATGATTATACACTATATATGAATAAGAAATCATTTGCTAAGCAAACGACCTAAGGCCTTGTCCATTTTCACATCTAGTATAATGCCATTAATAGGATAACTTTTACTCCTTATTAGAGTTATGATTCCATATTTATAAGCAAATCCTCAATCGTATACAAGTTATGAAACCAACGAATCAGTCTATAAGCTTACTCCACTGAGACACTTTAGCCTTTGGATCAACAAAGTACACAAGTCATATACATGAAATAATTCACCTACTTAGGACTAAGGTTATTGCACAATAAATGTTAAAAGTGAATTAATCTACTCAAATGGACTATGCAGATTAATTGCACTTTAGTCCAAGTCCAATATGTATCACCAAGCAACATATCTATATCTTTACTTGGGAGTCAAATGCTCCAGACAGTCAAAACAAACCATCTCCACAATTCACTTTAGACAACATAATAGTCTTAACATAAGTTAGATGCTCACTTTAATTCCATAAACTACTAACTATAGATTAAGACTGCTTACTGTAGAACATTGTCTTCTTACATACAAAAGTCTATTGTATGTAACTTTTTAATAGTTTAACAAGAAGTAGTCAATAAACCATATTTTCTTATATTTACTTTAACATATAAATATGATGAGGACATATTGCAATATAATAAATAACCTCTATTATATTATTAATCAATTTAAAACAAATAAAATACATTGAAAATGTCTTTCCTACTTGGGCCATTCCTAACACCACCAGCCTACACCTGGGCATAGGTAGAGGCTATGGGTCAGGCACGGCAACTCGTGGCAGTCCTGTGGCCGATGCTCCTACAACTTGCATGCATACGCCTGAGGGTCCCTATTGTGACGACCAGAGAATTTTAGCAGTGTAACTTAGTTTAATCTAGGGTTTTCTATGAGTTCTGTAAGCAAGAATGTAAAGAAACACTATGTTTGTAATTAGACAAATTATAGTGTTGATAGTAATAAATAGATGTTTTGGAGGAATTAAAATCTCTAAAAATAAGTAAAGAATAACGTATATGAGTAAGAAAGTGATTTCAGGCCAAAACGCTCAAAAAAGAGTAGTTTCGGTATCTGAACAGTGTAAAGATAAGAATATGGCAATTCAAAGTAAGAGCACAGTAAGAAAAGTAATTTAAGGTTTTTAAGAGTTTTAAGACAGTATTAGAATAATTTGACAGTACGGATGGCTAGACAAGTCCTCCAGTATGTCACCCCAGAAATTTCGTCATCTTCGGTAAAATGATGAAGCATTTTGGGGCCAAAGAAACCAAGAGATTACCCTATGTAAAACCTAAGGTTACTAAAGGACGAAAAACTTCGTCATCGATTTTTAGCCCAACGACAGTAGAATAAGGTAAACCGATCGCACAGGAGGCGTCAGAAACCCGTCTACGCGATTTCGGTAAAGTTTAGTTCGGTTTGACTTTTGGTCAAACTTTGACCTATGGATTAATTAGATGACATCATGGATGATGTCATAATTAGGAATAAGAAATTAAAAGAAAAAGGGTGGTAGGTAGGATGAATGGCTAAGATTAAAGGTAGGTAAGATCAAAGGCTAAGATTAAGCCAAAAATGCAAAGTCGAAATTTTTTTTAAATTTTGTAGACAAGGGCTGCATAGGTCGGTTTTACAGCTGGAAAGACAGCCAAAATAATTATGTTTTGACCCCAAAAAGTTTGCAAATAAACCCTTAAAAAGTTGCTAAAAAGTCCCTAAAGAAAATTGCTAAAAAGCCCTCCTTTTTGGCCTCCCTTTATAAAAACGTTTTTGGCTTCATAAAATCAGAATTTTTTTTTTTTTCTGAAATTACAGCCCCTTTGCTGTTCTTTGAAGCCAAGACTCTTCCCCTCCATTGAGCTTGAGTTTCTTCAAAGTTTGGTGTCAAAATCTTAAGCAAAGTTCTTCCTAAGCAAGTATTGACTAACATAGAAAGGTAAGCTTCAAATTTCAAGCTTTTCTTTGGTATTTTGAAGCAAAAATCAGTGGCTATGTTGAGTAGAAAGGAATGAGAAAAGTTTTGTTCAAATCTTGTTGTTTAAGGTTAATTAGTTTGCATAATAGTTAAAGAGTAATTTAGAAGCTTAAAACAAGAATTTTTCATGTTAGTTTTGTGAGGAACCCATGGCTAAGTGTATGGGTTCAAAGAATTTCAAGTTTGATTTAATTAAATTGTTGTTTTAAAGTGTGTTTTGATATGTAAAACAACTAGAAAGAAAATTTGAAAGCTTAAAACCAAAGTGGGATTCGGTTGTTTCAAGAAAAACCGTGTATGTTACTAGGGTTTGGAAAGAATTCTGAGTTGGTTTTGGTTGATTTAAACATGTGTTTTAATGTGTAAAATGTTTAGAAAGAAGAGTTAAAAAGTTTGAAACAAAATTTTGTAAAAGTTTTCTAAAAAGAAACCATGTATACCTAGTGTGAAGAACATGTAAAAATCATATGATTTTAGTGTTGTAGTAAGTTAGAATGATGTAGAATATAAGCTTGTTTAAGTGGTTGAATTGAAAACCAAAGTTAGGTTAGGATTTAGCATAAAACCTGAGGCATCCAAGTGAGATTTTAATAAGAATTTTATTTGGTTTTGGTGTTGAATATGCCTTAAAAACCAAGAAGAAAGTAAGAAAAAGAATGTTGAAAGAAAGAAAGTTTTGGTGTTGGAAACCTAAACTAAAACCGTGGTTAATGTGAGTGAAAAATAAAGACCTTGTGTGTGATTTCTACATTGAGAATGTGAAAGGTTTTTACGTAAAAGTTTAGAAACTTTTGCATAAAATAGGTGTGACGCCTTAAATTTTATTTAAGGGTCAATATATAATTTAAATAAAATTAGTGTGCTAATAAATTAATTTAAAAATCTTTTAGAAACCCTAAGTTGGTTTCCTAGTCAAATTCCGCTCAAAAAGTCAACAATTTGAACTTCAAAAAAAAAAAAAAAAACCTTAAAACATTCGGCCATCACTTGGGATTTTAAATTAAAATTTAAATTCCACAAATCCAAGAAGGATTCAAATTCAAATTTCATTCCTTAGATATAAAGAAGAAATTTGGCCATAAAGTGTTGGAAATAAAGGAGATTTTATTTGAATTAAAAGCTAGGTTAAAACTCAATTAAAATTCAAATTATTTTTCCTTAAAAACTAAGGGATAATTTTCGGCGACTTAAGGGGAAATAAGAGAGAAAACCCTAGCCTCAAAACAGCACAAAAACTTTCCCTTTTGCCACTTAAAATTTTCAGCCAAACAAGGAAGAGAAAGGGAAAGAAAAACCTAGTATAAAAACCCCCTTTTAACTCTCATTCACCCTTCCTTTCACCCTCAAAAATTCGGCCAGCTTTCCCCTCTCTCCTCTCTGAATTTTCTCTCCCAAAACACACCCAAAACAGCAAACAAAACTTACCAAAAGGCAGCTCAAAAATTCAACAACCTTTGAGACAAAAACAAGGTGAGAAATCAAACTTTTTCCTTCCTTCTCCTTTTGATTTTAAATCCGAAATTTATATGGTTTTCTCCACTATTTCCATACTGTTTTGAAGACTCCAATACTCACACAAATTCAGCCAAAAGGGAGACCAAGCATAAAAAATAGGGCAGTACAAACAAGGTGTGATTTTTCTCTCAAACCCTAAAATTTTGCCTCATTGATCCCCTTTTCAAAAACCCTATTATCATATGTGCAAGATTTTATGATTTTGTCAATTTGATTCTTGGGTTATGTTAATGACATATAAATAAGGTTTTCCACAAAATTTCGTGATCATTGGATGAAAATTGAATTGGTTTGAGGCTAATCGAAATTCGCACACAGAAAAACGGAAATCTGGAAAATTACCATACGAACAGTAAATTTATGTCAGCCATAACTTGAGTTTTAAAAACGATTTTTGAGTGATTATTGAGCCTAAAATTAAATTCAAGATGTCCCCTAAATTCCTGCAAAATTTCGAAACCAAAATCCTCCATTTGCCTAGTCAAAATATTTTTCTAACATAGGCGGACAGAACTGCCAGGTTTTGAACCGAAACTGAAACCCAGATTTTTATGCCTGAAAACAACCCTTGGTTTTTGGCCTAGTTTAATGACCAAATGATGTCCAAAAATTATAAAAATTATATGGAATTAAAGCTACGGATGTCTAGTTTAACATATTAAAAATTTAGAATTTTCGGTATTAAAAATGAATTGATATTGATTTTACAATCAGCCTAGGTCAGTCTGCCCATGACCAGAAATATCTTAACTTAGAGTTTTTCAAAAATTTTAAATCCCAAATGTTTATTAAACGTTTTAAAATCTTTTGTGGCACACTAAAATGATTGGATGATTATGTCTAGACCTAGACTGATCATATGTTTGATTATAGGAATTATTTGACGTTCTTGCTTGATTGGTGGATCACATTATCGCAACGCTTGTGCGAAAATTGAGGTAGGACGTTCTAGCCTTTTCTGGGAGTAGTCAAGTGTTTTAAATTCCCCTGTTTTATTGATGGCATGCTGTTTTCGATTTATGAAATTATTATACTATTTTTAGTGAAATAAACGCATGCAACGTATTTTGTAATAAATGTGTATTTTAAAGAGGGTTTTGATTAATGGCATAATATAACTTGGTAAATACCATCTTTTGAATAATCCGGTGAACATAATTGAGCTCTAGTTCACGATCATTGTAAATGATGCGTGCATCCCGAAGTTGACGCCATGGGGGAAGGTCCCTAAACCTGTGCAGGGCCGTTCGGCCTATTTAGACCGTAACGAGATGATCTAGGATAATTCAAATTCGAGGCACGTATATTATAGCTACGACAAGTCCTCACTCATAATATGATGGTTTGTTTTAATGATTTATTATTTAAATATTGGGGCACGTATATTGCAGCTACGCTAAGTCCTCAGCAGAATAAAACTTGTTTTAAAAATGTTTTTCACGAAATTGTTGATTTTTTTTTTTGATTATTATGTCATGTATTTTTTTAAATTGTTGATTATTTTTGGAAACGAATATTATGCCATACTTTTAAACGTTATCTGTTAACCCACCTTTGTTTCTGTCCTACTGAGCCAGCACTCACGTCCCTTTTTCTTTGCGATTTCGAAATGACTACTTCCAGGTGCGGGAGGTAGCAGTTTCGAAAATCGTTGAGCTATCCGTTTCTACCGAGGATGATGCTATCTGTTTTCTCCATCTTCTTCTTTCTATTTCTCGTTCTGATGTAATGAGACATTGAGTTTGGATTTTATTTCACGTTATTTAAATTCTATGCTTGGGAATATTTATGGTTGGTAATTTCTTTTGAAAACCGATTTTGTGTTTGATTTCCGCATTAAAAGGTATTTACTTTCTACTTTATTTTATTCTGTGGTTATGATACTGCTTTATAAATAATTAGGCTTAGCTAAATTATAATGTTGACCCGTTTTTCGTAATAAATGTTTTCCTTAAATCTCGGGTTGATATTATGATTTGGCTACCGTGTCACGTGTCTAAATTTTGGGCCGTGACAATAGGCCTCTGGTATAGTACGTGGCAGGTTTAGATTAGGATAGATGGTTTTGAGGCGTTTCCTAAACGCCGGAAACCTAAAATTTAAGCGGAAATGCTGCCGAAATTTTTAAAGCGGCATTAAGGGCATTTCAAGAAACGAGCGACAGAAATATGCTCGAAAATGAAAACCGAGATCCCTCGGTACCTTAGAGTTTGAAGTAAGAAAGCAGGTCTAGCAGAGTAGTAAACCGACCCCAAAAATCTAAAATGCCGAGAGGACGGAAAAAAAAAATAACGTCAAGGGCATTTTAGGTAACAAGGGTAAAGTTTAGAGTCGGGATAGAAAAACCCGAGCCCCTCGAAGACCTAGGTCAGGAAGAGAATAAGAAACATTTTTAAGATTAGTAAAAAGCTCATTTGAAGCTTCAAAACGCTAGAAAAACGAGCCACGACCCCAAGGGTCGGAATAATACCACCCAAGGGACGGGTGATAAGTAAATAATGTAATCGCAATAATTAAGTTGTAAAAATTTACCGAGACCTAGAAAAGATTGTTTTAAGATTTTAGGGACTCAGAAAATCCCGTTTAAGCACCAAAATGATAATGTTACGACCCCAAGACCCATTAGGGGCAAAACGGTCATTTTGACCAAAAAGTCTAGAAGAGTCAAGAAAGGGGCGTTAAACCTTCCAGTTAGCTATTTTATGGTTCTCGGACTTAGAGAACCCAGTCTAAGCAGAAAAATAGAAACGTCCCCTGGCCCAGTTACTATTCACGTGCATGGCACTATTCACGTGCATGGCACTATTCACGTGAATAGTACTATTCACCTAGTTTATCAAAATTTCTGAAATTCTCAGAAATGGTTGCTAGAGCGCCAGAAAAGTCGAAACAGAGTCATCAGGACTTTAAATGTCGTTATAAGACTTTAATTAAGATTTTAAAAGCCAAAGTTCAGATTTCAGTATAATAAAGTCAGTTAATGAAAATGTATTAACTGATGATATTATGTCTTTAGGAAATTCAACTAGAGACGGGCAAAGTAGCTCGACGGACCACAGAAGTTTGCACTAGCACAAGTGCTGTAAGTACAGACATTTAATTGTCTACTCACGAATTGACTTGCCATAGAGTTGTATTATATATATATACACATTTAAGTTATTTAGTTTGTGACATGATACTAACATGTTCACGAGAATAGTTAAGCAAGATCAGAAAAAGAAAAGAGGAATAAGATAAGTCAAATAATAAGACTTAAAAGTTAAGGTTGGCGTACCGGCCTCTCTAGTTTTGAGGTTCAAAGATAGCCTCCACCCTAGTTGTGTGGCGCTGCCTCGTTAATAATGAGGTAGTTAATGGCTTGACTTGCTGCCTATAGGTAGTAGTCTAGAAATGACCTTAGGGTTGATTGGTGGGTCGCTCCCCTGATCCTCTATTGGTCTGCGCGCACTAGGTATGTCCAACCACGGGCCCACAAGTGAAAGATTAAGCAAGATAAAGTAAAGCAAAGAAAAGAAAGAAATAGAATAGAAAGAATAAGTAAAGCATAGGAGTAAGAAAATAATTGGTCATAAGTTGACTAACCCTAAGTGTGGTGTATTCAGCTTATTTACTTGTATGTTTGTACTTACTGAGCTTTAGCTTATTAGTCTATTCGTGGTGTAGGTAATAAAGGTAAGCAACCAGTAATATGAAACAAAAGTAGCGCAATGGTAGGCAGATCCCAGCAATGTCATGGACGGGTTATGGTTCCGTTTTGCAGAGTTCCACTGTAATTAAAGTGAAAAAGAAAGAAAGTATAATAGTGACATATATGTATAAAGATAAGACAAGAGTGTAGTATGGAAAATAGTGAAACAGCTTAAAAGTATGTTTTTATTTTTACGTACTTTAAAGTAACGAGACCGCAAAATATATTTTGGAAAAAAAATTATTAAGTAGTACGTATATATTTATGTATACACGATTTCAAAGAATTAATAGTTTCATTCAGTCAAGTTTAAAAGAAAAATAATTCCTAGTTTTTCAAGAACAAATCTTTTAAACCCCCAAGAAGAAGAAAGTTATAAAGTCAAAGCAAGCTAAGTAAGAATAAGCAAAGAATAAAGAAAGCAAGCAAGATAAGGTGGACGACCTAAGCTAGAGGGGTCGCTCACACCTATGAGGGCCAGCACCTAGTGCCCTGGCTGAACTTGTGACCCACTAGCCAAAGGGGCTAGTGGCAGGGCAGGCTCTAAGAGCCATTCTATTTTATGCCACATTCCCAATTTGCCCATTAGGATCCCAAAATTGGAATCCTAATTAAATTAGGATTTTCCACACAAAATAATTCCAATTGTCAAAATTAAATTTAATCTTGGGAAAAATAAATTATGTGCTTTAATCTTCATTTCCTCTATGTATAATTACACAAAATTCTTATATCGTTTCCAGTATATAAAAATTCTAAATATTCAAAGAAAATAAAATTAAAATCCATAAGAAAATTATGATGACCATAAACTACTCCCATAGTTACATTAAAAAATTTAGATACAATTCTTCTAAATTCTAAGGAGCCTTGATCGGTAAAGTTGCACATGCTTATAATATTAATAAAATTAAAACAACCACATACATCATATATAATCCATGATAACAATACAAAAGGAAGCATAAAATGCCACTCTCTAAATATTAAATCTATACATTAAGAAAAACCTAGATCGTTTAATCTATTTTTATGACTTAATCAAAAGTTGGCTCTAATACCAATTGTAAGATAAATGGAAAACATGCATTACAGAATTTTTAAAATTTTCTAAAGATCGTAATAACACATGTTGCCATATATAATAAATCACAAAATAATCTATATACCTTTAGAGGAAAACACCAAGAGCATCGAAAGATGTGACCGAGAAATCATTGACCAACTAGTCTTTTTTCCTATTCTTTAATTCCTGAATGGTGGAGTGTATGAACACTCGGTTCTTCGATCAGTATTCTATGTGACTTATCTCTTTCCAACCACCTAGATATCTTATTATGTGTGAGAAATAGTAAATTTACTCACTTGAGAGTCTATGGTCTAAAGAAAAATAGGAACCCTAAGAGTCCTATTTATAGAAAGAGCAATAGGTGGCTTTCAGAATTTGGACAGGACCACAAAAAATATTTTTTTCTGTCCTCCCTTGTGATTTTGTCTTCATGGATAATAATCCATAACTCTAGTTTAAATTTAAAATAAAATCATGACAACTTTATTTAAATTAAACAACTATGTGATAATCATCCAAAACAAAATCAAATTAGGTGAAATTCCTCTCTTCCTTATCCCAACAAAAAATGCCAATCTAGAGTTCATCAAGTATAAGATTTTGTTTAATTCAAATTCAAATACGATAATCTTTCAATTTAAAATATTTATTTAAATAACATATTCGAAATTTAAATCAATCTCATATTCATCTTTAAAAAGAAAAATACAATTAATTTAAATTTCAAATCTCATCATCCAAAATAAATATTTATACAAATTAACTATTTGTCCCATTAATTAAATAAAACAAATTTACCATTTTTTCCTTGGCCAGAAAATGCCTACATCTAGAAAAGGTGACCTGGATTTTTCTTTTTACTAAGTGCAAGAATACAAATAGAAAAAATACCCTGATTAATTACCATCCATTAAGGAATCATGCAAAGTTAGTAAACGAACTGATTGGACAGAAATAATATGGGCTCTAATAATCTGTGTAACTGTGACGACCAGAGAATTCTAATAGTGTAACTTAGTTTAATCTAGGGTTTTCTATGAGTTCTGTAAGCAAGAATGCAAAGAAACACTATGTTTGTAATTAGACAAATTATAGTGTTGATAGTAATAAATAGATGTTTTGGAGGAATTAAAATCTCCAAAAATGAGTAGAGAATAAAGTATATGAGTAAGAAAGTGATTTCGGGCCAAAACACTCAAAAAGGAGTAGTTTCAATATCCGAACAGTGTAAAGATAAGAATATGGCAAGTCAAAGTAAGAGCATAGTAAGAAAAGTAATTTAGGGTTTTTAAGAGTTTTAAGACAGTATTAGAATAATTTGACAGTACGGATGGTTAGATAAGTCCTTCGTATGTCACCCCAGAAATTTCGTCATTTTCGGTAAAATGATGAAGTATTTTAGGGCCAAAGAAACCAAGAGATTACCCTAGGTAAAACCTAAGGTTAGTAAAGTATGAAAAACATCATCATTGATTTTTAGCCCAACGACAGTAGAATAAGGTAAACCGATCGCATAGAAGGCTTCAGAAACCCGCCTCCGTGATTTCAGTAAAGTTTGGTTCGGTTTGACTTTTGGTCAAAGTTTGACCTATAGATTAATTGGATGACATCATGGATGATATCATAATTAAGAATAAGAAAATTAGAAGAAAAAGGGTGGTAGGTAGGATGAATGGTTAAGATTAAAGGTAGGCAAGATCAAGGGCTAAGATTAAGCCAAAAATGCAAAGTTGATTTTTTTAAAAAATTTTGTGGATAAGGGTTGAAGTAGGTCGGTTTTGCAGCTGGAAAAGTAGCCAATATAATTATATTTTGACCCCAAAAAGTTTGCAAATAAACCCTTAAAAAGTTGCTAAAAAGTCCCTAAAGAAAATTGCTAAAAAGCCCTCCTTTTTGGCCTCCCTTTTAAAAACATTTTTGGCTTCATAAAATCAGAAAATTTTTCTGAAATTACAGCCCCTTTGCTTCCCTTTGAAGCCTTGACTCTCCCCCTTCATTGAGCTTAAGTTTCTTCAAAGTTTGGTGCCAAATTCTTAAGCAAAGTCCTTCCTAAGCAAGTGTTGAGTAACATAGCAAGGTAAGCTTGAAATTTCAAGCTTTTCTTTGGTATTTTGAAGAAGAAATCCATGGCTATGTTGAGTAGAAAAGAATGAGAAAAGTTTAGTTCAAACTTTGCTATTTAAGGTTAATTAGTTGGCATGATAGTTAAAGAGTAATTTAGAAGCGTGAAACAAGAATTTTTCATATTAGTTTTATGAGGAACCCGTGGCTAAGTGTATGGGTTCAAGGAATTTCAAGTTTGGTTTAATTAAATTGTTATTTTAAAGTGTGTTTTGATATGTAAAACAACTAAAAAGAAAGTTTGAAAGCTTAAAACCAAAGTGGGATTCGGTTTGTTTCAAGAAAAATCGTGTATGTTACTAGGGTTTGGAAAGAATTTTGAGTTAGTTTTGGTTGATTTAAACATGTGTGTTGATGTGTACAATGTTTAAAAAGAAAAGTTAAAAAGTTTGAAACAAAATTTTGTAAGGTTTTCTAAAGGGAAACCACGTATACCTAGTGTGAAGAACATGTAAAAATCATGTGATTTTAGTATTGTGGTAAGTTAGAATGATGAAGAAGATAAGCTTGTGTAAGTGGTTGAATTGAAAACCAAAGTTTGGTTAGGGTTTAGCATAAAACCCGTGGCATCCAAGTGAGATTTCAACAAGAATTTTAGTTGGTTTTGGTATTGAATATGCCTTAAAAACCATGTTTATAAGTGTAAGAAAGAATGTTTGAATGAAAGAAAATTTTGGTGTTGGAAACCTAGACTAAAACCGTGGCCTAAGTGATTGAAAAACAAAGATTTTGTGTGTGAATTGTACAATGAAAGTGTGGAAAGTTTTTACATAAAAGTTTAGAAAGTTTTGCGTAAAATAGGCCTCTGGTATAGTACGTGGTAGGTTTAGATTAGGATAGATAGTTTTGAGGCATTTCCTAAACGCCGAAAACCTAAAATTTAAGCAGAAATACTATCGAAATTTTTAAAGCGGCATTAAGGGCATTTCAGGAAACGAGCGATAAAAATATGCTCAGAAATGAAAACCGAGATCCCTCAGTACCTTAGAGTTTAAAGTAAGAAAGTAAGTTTAGCAGAATAGTAAACCGACCCCTAAAATCTAAAATGCCAAGAGGACGAGAAAAAAAAATAACGTCAAGGGCATTTTAGGTAACAAGGGTAAAGTTTAGGGTCGGGATGGAAAAACCCTAGCCCTTCGGAGACCTAAGTCAGAAAGCTCGTTTGAAGTTCCGAAACGCTATAAAAACGAGCCACGACCTCAAGGGTCGGAATAGTACCACCCGAGGGACGAGTGACAAGTAAATAGTGTAATCGCAACAACTAAGTTGTAAAAATTTACCAAGACCTAGAAAAGATTATTTTAAGATTTTAGGAACTCAGAAAATCTCGCTTAAGCACCAAAATGAGAATGTTAAGACTCCAAGACCCGTTAGGGGTAAAATGGTCATTTTGACCAAAAAGTCTAGAAAAGTCAAGAAAATGGGCGTTAAACCCTCCAATTAGCTATTTAATGGTTCTCGGATTTAGGGAACCCAGTCTAAGCAGAAAAATAGAAACATCCCCCAGGCCAGTTACTATTCACGTACATGGCACTATTCACGTGAATAGTCTATTCACCGTCGAAAGTTACTATTCACCAAGTTTATCAAAATTTTCAAAATGCTCGAAAATGGTTGCTAGAGACCTAGAAAAGTCTAAATAGAGTTGTTAGGACTTTAAATGTCCTCATAAGACTTTAATTAAGATTTTAAAAGCTAAAGTTCAGATTTTAGTATAATAAAGTCAGTTAATGAAAATGTATTAACTGACGACATTGTGTCTTTAAGAAACTCAATTAGAGACGGGTAAAGGAGCTTGACGGACCCACATAAGTTTACACTAGCACAAGTATTATAAGTATAGACATTTAATTGTCTATTTATGAATTGACTTGTCATATAGTTGTATTATATATATACATATTTAAGTTATTCAGTTTGTGACGTGATACTAACATGTTCACGAGAATAGTTAAGCAAGATCAAATAAAGAAAAGAAGAATAAGATAAGTCAGATAATAAGACTTAAAAGTTAAGGTTGGCGTACCGGCCTCTCCAGTTTTGAGGTTCAAAGATAGCCTCCACCCTAGTTGTATGGTGCTGCCTCGTTAATAATGAGGTAGTTGATGGCTTGACTTGCTACCTACAGGTAGTAGTCTAGAGATGACCTTAGGGTTGATTGGCACTCCCTTGATCCTCTATTGGTCTGTGCGTATTAGGTACATCTAACCACGGGCCCACAAGTGAAAGATTAAGTAAGATAAAGTAAAGCCAAGAAAAGAAAGAGAGAGAATAGAAAGAATAAGTAAAGCATAGGAATAAGCAAATAATTGGACATAAGTTGACTAATCCTAAGTGTGGTGTATTCAGCTTATTTACTTGTATGTTTGTACATACTGAGCTTTAGCTCATGAGTCTATTCGTGATGTAGGTAATAAAGTTAAGCAGCCAGCAATATGAAACAAGAGTCATAGACTGGCAGGCAGATTCCAAAGATGTCATGGACGGGTTACGGTTCCATTTTCTGTAATCAAACTGTAAAAGAAAGAAAGTGTAATAGTGAAGTATATGTATAAAGATAAGACAAGAGTGTAGTATGTTAAGTAGTAAAAGAAGCTTAAAAGTATGTTTTTATTTTTACGTACTTTAAAGTAACAAGACCGCAAAGTATATTTTGGGGAAAAACATTAAGTAGTATGCATATATTTATGTATACACGATTTCAAAGAACTAATAGTTTCATCCAGTCAAGTTTAAAAAAAAAAATAATATTCCTGGTTTTTCAAGTACAAATCTTTTAAACCCCTAAAGAAAAAGAAAGTTATAAAGACAAGCAAGCTAAGTAAGTAGAAGCAAAGAACAAAGGAAGCAAGCAAGATAAGGTGGACAACCCAAGCTAGAGGGATCGCACCCACAGTAACTATTGTTCTAGACTGAATAAACTCATACACAATTATTATTTTCAAAGTTATGCCACTGTAAACTTGAGATTGCACTCCTAATTATATACCAAATTACGCAAGCTAGTGAAAAGTCATCATCCAATCACTTGCCATGTATGCAACATCCTCATATGATATCCATGATCAATCTTGTTATGAAATGCCCTTAAGCATTAGAGACATTTTGATGTATTTATTTTGAACAGGATAATAAAATCATATATAGAGGTTAGTCATTACATTGCTATTTGTCCTCATTCTATTTACATGTTAAAGTAAATGTAAGCAAATATGGCTCCTTGACTACTTATGTTAAAACTGTTAGAACGTTGCATGCAATGGACTTTTTGTATGCGAGAAGACAATGAGTAAGTGGTCTAAACTAAGGTCTATAGTCTATGGGGTTAGACCGAGCATCTAACTCATGTTAAGACTATTATGTTGCCTAAAGTCATAGTGGGGACGGTTTATCTTGATTGTTTGGAGTATAGACTCCCAAGTAGAGACATAGATATGTTACTTGGTGGTGACATATTAGACCGGGACTAAAGCATGATTGATCTACATAGTCCACTATGAGTGGATCAATCTACTTTTGACGTTCATTGTACAGTAATCTTAATCCTGAGTGAATGAACTACTTCATGTATATGACTTGTGTACTTTGATGTTCCAATGGCTAAAGCGTCTCAGAGGTAGTAAGCTTATAGACCGGTTCGTTGGGTGCATGACTTGTACACGATGAAGGGTTTGTTTACAGATATCGGAATCATAGCTCTAATAAGGAGTTAAGGGTATCCTCTTAAAGGCATTATACTGGATGTGAAAATGGACAAGGCCTTGGGTCATCTGCTGGGCAGATGACTTCTTATTCACATATGGTGAATAATTATTTTTTTATTCAGTAGTATAATGAAACTTTAAGATAGCCTAATCAGTAGGATTAAACGGACTTTGACCTAAGGCTGATCATGGATATCATATGAGGGTTCTGCATATATGACAAGGTCATTGGACAATAGCTTGTCACAGGCTTACGTAATACGGTATATTATTGGGAGTTTAGTTTCGGGTTTATAGTGGTGTGACTCTGAAATTAGTGATCATATGATTGAGTTGTTCGGTAAAGAATGATGATCATATGGATTCACAGGAGCCTGATTATATATGTCCAATTGGTTCCTCTACCAGCTCCACATAATTCCTTAACGATTGGCAAATTGATTTGAGTGTGCTATTGGCTAGTTGATTATGCATGGATGGTGTTGACATAGGATTAGGATGGCGGACAAGATTCTTTCCAGTTGAACTCAGATTTTGTTTTGGATAATAGAGTACACAATTATTCAAACTCCAAATAAAGTTGCCATGATTTTATGTGAGATTGGATTGGAGTTGTAGAAAATTATCCATGAGAACAAAAATTTGAAATACAACTGTTTATAGATTTTGAATTTTGAATTTTGAAATTTGAAATTTGAAATTTGAATTTGAAATTTGAATTTGAATTTTGAATTTGAATTTTGAATTTGAAATTTAAATTTGAAATTTGAAATTTGAAACTCGAAATTTGAATTTTGAATTTGAATTTTGAATTTTAAAATTTGAAATTCAAATTTTGAATCACAGTCTAAGTTGAATTCGAATTCTTTCTGGATAATTCCACAAGGCTAGAATTCGAATTTGAGTTGGATTATGAAGAGGAAAATCTTGTTTGAATCCTACTTGAATTTTGAATCCTAACTCTAACAAAAGTGGCCGAATTTTGTTGAGGAAAATCCTCCGAGATATTTTTGGTTTTTGTACATAAGGATGCAGGAAAAAATTCAAGTTTCAATCCCAAGCAAATCTCAAGGAGATTTTTGGTTTTATTTGGATAAGAATGAGATAGAATTCAAGCTAGAAAATCTTATTTGGATTTTGATTCTCTTCACACTTTAATGACCAAATCTAGTCATGTTTTTGGCACAAAGGGAAATCGGTTTTTATGAGAGAATGAGGAGATAAAATTCTAGTTAAAATCCTGTATGAATTTTTGAATAAAAAATGCATAAAATGGCCGAATCTTTTTTGGTTAGATAAGGCTTAATAAATTCTGATTTTTATTGTGGATAAGAGAGAAAATCTTCTCCAAATCCAATTCGAATTCAGAGGATCACCTCATGCTAGTCTATAAATAGAGGTCCTATCACTCCAGTTCTCTTAGACCACAGACTCTCAGGTGAGCAGGCTTATTGTTGCATAACTCACCATGACAAAAAGTTCTTTAGAGATTTGTGTGGTCGGAAGAAGACTAGCAGTGCTAGCATACCAATCGAGGTTCAGAGTGCCCACACACTCATCCATTTAGGAATTGGAGAATAGTACAGAAGGATAGTTGGTTGAAGCCCTCCGATCATTCTCTTCCTACAGAGTGGCGTCCTTGAGGTATGAGTTTAAATTGTTATTGGTTTATTGTATATGGCATCATGAGATATTTAACGATCTTAAAAAATTTTTATTGTTCCACTGCACCACTCTGATACATTTTTACTGATTTATTTCCTACAATTGGTATCAGAGCCATCTCATGACTATGCCATGTACATAAATTGGACAATTAATTAGTCTTTTTATTTATGTATGGATTTGATATTTAGAGAGTGACATTCTAGGATTCTTTTATGTTGTTATCATGGATTATGTATATAGTATGTGGTTATTTTAATTTTTGAATTATTATAAGCATGCTTGTTTTACGCTGGTTATGGTTCCTTAGAATTTAGAAAATTGTATCTAGGAATTTTTATGTAACCATAAGAGCATTTTATTAGCACTGAAATTTTCCCGTGGTTTTTAATTTTTTGTCTCTTAGAATTATTATGATTAGAATTTTTGTACACCGGAAACAGTTGAGGAAATTTTATGTAATTATTCTTGGAGGAGATTGAAGTTTGAAGACCGTAATTTATTTTTTCCCAAAAGTTAAATTTAATTTAAATGTTGAAATTTTGATGTGTGGAAAATTTCAATTTAATTAGGATTCAAATTAATTTTTAGAGATCCTAATAGATAAATTGGAATATGGCATAAAAATCGAGGCACGACCCTTTGGGATAGGCTATCGGCCTTGGAGGGACTGCAGCCCCTGCCCTCGGGTAGGATGGGGTTGCGGCAGCCCTTGTCTAGGCCATGACCACCCACGGCCGCAGGCTTTGCCTGCAGCCAGGGGTAGCCGTGGCCCACCCAAGGGCCGACCATCACCCGAGCGTGCAGCCCATGGCTACAGGTGCTGCCTGTAGCTGGCTGGACTGCACCAGCCCCCTTGGGGGCTGGGGGCTGTCCACGGCAGTTTCGGGCCTCCGGGCCCAGTGGGTCAAAAAATAGAAAATATTTAATTTTAAATTTGAGATTTAATTTTTAAATCATGTTTAAAAATATGTAATTAAAATTTAAAATTTTTGAAATTACATATTATTACACATGATATTTAAAATTGTTTAAAATTTGAATTTGAAATTTGAATTTGAAATTCAAATTTGAAATTTGAATATGAAATTTAAATTTTTGGGATTTAAATTTTAAATGATTTAAGGGATGAGAAATAAATGGAGAGGCTATATAAAGATGGATACAAGAAGACGGAACAAAATTCAAGACCCAAAGAATGCTTTAGATGGAATTTTGTAATCTTTATTTTCTTTGTTCTAGGATGGAACTATGACTTGGTTATTCTGTCAATTATTTTTTCTGTGATATGTCATGGATGTATAAATATGTATTGATGGATGTTTTATATACATATTTGATAACCTGTCATATAGGATAGGTGAATGCCGCTCATACTATATTGATCATACATATTTATCAAAACTTGCATGTTTTTCAAAATATTGAGTGGGAGCGGGTTTCAAACAAAACCCACAGCCTCCATTGTTGATCAATATGTAAAAGCATAGTAACGCCTCATGTCAGTTCTACCTTGACCATACCCCTCAGTAGGTGTTTACCGTCGCCGGTATACTAGGTTGGATCTCCTAGTGGAAAATGTGTTCGAGCACGATCGTATTCATGACCACCCCTCGGTGGCTTGGTAAGACGTGGATTGGGCTACGTGAACAATGGTTATATACTCAAGACTCGTTTAGTTATTACCCTTTCCTAGAAGCTCTTTTAACTAAACTAGTGGCCAAAATAAACGGTTATTAATATTTGTCTTAAACTTGGAGGATTTAAGGTAACATATATTAATTGGATGAGGTCCATGTTCCAGCTATTTGTCTCATGACCACTCCTCGGTGGCTTGGGGCAATAGGTGTTGAGAATTTCCATTGTAATGCTACATGTTTTTTCAAGTTTCATGTAGGAACGTACTTGTATGTTTTATTTGGTAAATTATCTGTATATTTGCTTGAGCTTTGTAATGATGTCTAGTATAATTTTATTTCAGTTCAAAATGTCACCGACACCCCTAATTTCAATACTTACTGAAAATAAGCTGAATGGTGATAATTATAAAGACTAGAAAAGAAATCTATTAATAGGTCTCAACTATGAGAGACACAAGTTTGTGCTGGACGAACCATGCCCACCTGGGCCTAAACCTCACACACCGCTTGAGGAGGTCCCGGTTGCCTATATTCATTGGAGAGAATCCAATGAGATAGCTTGGTGCTACATTCTGGCTAGTATGATGAGTGCTTTACAAAAGCAGCATGAGACTTATCAAGTTGCTGGGGAGATCATGGAAAATCTAGAGGACATGTTTAGAGGCCAAGAAAAATTAGCTCGACAGTCTGCTATTACCAGCATTATTAACTCTAAGCAGAAGGCAGATACTCCGGTAAAGGACCATATGATCACTCTAATGGGATTCTTTGCTAAGGCTACCAAAAACGATGCTGAACTAGACTACAACACCCAGATTGAGATGGCGTTCAAAACTCTGTCAAATGATTTTGTGGGGTTTAAGGCCGCACATAATCTGGCGACAAGGGAGTTAGGACTAACTGAGCTTATGAAGCAAGTCCAAACTTATGAGTGAACGATCAGGGATAGGGATGCGGTCTAACCCAAAGGAGAGGCCAATTTGACAGAATCTTCCAAACCCTCGCAGATGAGGAAGAGGTCAAATCAGAAGTAAGCGACTTCCAGTTTTTCTGATCCTCCTGTCTCAGATGGGAAGAAGAAGAAGAAGAGTAAGAAGCTCAGGGACCCTTAAAAGTCCAAGTGCTTCCACTGTGGGAAGGGAGGTCACTTCAAGAAGTCTTGCCGGGAATTCTTAGCCGCCAAGGGCAAGGAAGGTAAGGAACTTCATTATTTAGAAGCATGTTTGGTGGAAGAATCGAAAGACACTTAGGTCATTGATTCGAGCACCATTAATCATGTCTGTGTTTCTATGCAGGGGTTCATGGAAATGAGAAGTCTATATGATAGGAGCCTCTCGTTGCGGACTGGAGACGGTAGCTTGGTGGTGGCTGAGGCAATGGGAGATGTTTACCTTTACTTTGATGAATTTAGGTTTATTTTATTAAAAGACTGTTTTTATGTTCCTAATTTTAGGAGGAACCTTATATCGGTAGCTTATTTAATAAATGATTCTTATTTAGTTTCTTTTAGTAAAAGAGTTGATATTCATAGAAATAAATCTTTTATCTGTTCTGGATGGATGGATGGAAACCTATATTTGATCAAACCAAAGATGTGCTCACTGCTTGACGCCGAATTAATAGATAACTCTAAAAGGTTGAAAGTTTCTTACTCTAACAAGGCATATCTTTGGCATTTAAGACTTGGTCATATTAATCAAGATAGGATTCAAAGGTTGGTGGAAGACGGTCTTCTAGAATCTCTGGAGAGGTACGTCTTCCTCAATGTGAGTCTTGTCTTAAGGGAAAGATGACTAAGAGGTCTTTTGGAGCTAAGGGTACTAGGGCTTAGGAACTCTTAGAAATTGTGCACACTGACGTATGTGGCCCCATGAACATCACAGCATGAGGAGGGTTGGAGTATTATGTCTCCTTTATAAATGATTACTCGAGCTATGGATATGTGTATCTGATGCACCGCAAGAGTGAAACCTTTGACAAGTTCAAAGAGTATATCGTGTGGAAGTGGAAAAGTAATTGGATAAATCCATAAAGACACTTCGATCTGATCGAGGTGGTGAATACCTCTCCGATGAATTTCTAGGACATCTTGTAGAGAATGGGATATTATCCCAATTGACTGCACCTTATACTCCACAACAGAATGGTGTAGCCGAAAGGAGAAACAGGACATTGTTGGATATGGTGCGGTCCATGATGAGTTATTCAACGCTGCTGTTATCATTCTGGGGATATGCTTTACAAACGACATGCTATATTCTGAACCAGGTTCCAAGCAAAATAATTCTCAGGACTCCGTATGAATTGTCACGTGGCAGGAAACCCTCCCTTGGACATATGAGAATATGGGGCTATCTGGCACATGTACTGGATGGGGATGCGAAGAAGTTGGAACCAAGGTCAGAATTGTACATGTTTGTAGGGTATTCTAAGGGAACTAAGGGAGGTCTGTATAGCCCGAAAGAACAAAAAGTCATTATTTTAACCTATGTGACATTCTTGGAGGAAAGTCACATGAATGACTTTAAACCTTAAAGCAAAGTGGTGCTAGAGGAGTTATCGGGTGAAAGAACTACTCCATAGGTTTCGGTTTTGGACGCAAGTCCGAGTTCCAGTGAAAGACCTGCAGATGATCAACAATTTAGTGTGCCTCGTCGTAGTGGGAGGGTTTCGAAGAAGCCTAATTTCTTCATGTATGATGCTGAGGTATACCAGGCTGAAGCTCATGAGCATGAGGATGATCTGGTCACCTATGATGAAGCTAAAAATGATGTTGATTTTAAATCTTGGAAATAGGCCATGAACAATGAGATAGATTCTATGAAATCCAACTCTGTTTGGAAAATTATAGATCTACCAGATGGGATAAAACCCATTGGATGCAAGTGGGTCTACAAAAGAAAGAAGGATGCAGAAGAGAGAGTGGAAACTTTGAAAGCTAGACTGGTTGCAAAGGGGGAACACGCAAAAGGCTGGAATCGATTACGATGAAACCTTTTCACCTGTTGCTATGCTAAAGTCTATCCGTATTCTTCTGTCCATTGCTGTGGCCCTCGATTATGAGATCTGGCAAATGGACGTCAAGACGGCATTCTTGAATGGCCATCTTGAGGAATGTATTTACATGATACAGCCTAAAGGGTTCGTGGCAAAAGGCCAAGAAAGAAAAGTTTGCGAGTTGCTTAGATCCATTTATGGATTAAAGCAAGCATCCTGCTTATGGAACCAAAGATTTGATCAAGCGATCAAGATATTTGGTTTTGAGCAGAACGTTGATGAACCTTGTGTTTATAAACGTATTAAGGATGGTAAAGTGGTCTTTCTAGTACTCTATATTGATGATATACTGCTCATTGGGAATAATGTAGGGAACTTATCATCAGTCAAGCTTTGGCTACACCAATAGTTTAACATGAAGGACTTGGGAGAAGCTAATTATATTCTAGGCATTCGTCTCTTCAGAGATCGAAAGAACAAAATGATAGTATTATCCCAAGCTTCATACATAGATAAAATAATTGATAAATATGCAATGCAAGAGGCAAAGAAAGGTTCACAACCTTCTATTACCGGTCTAACTCTTTCATTGGATGACTGTCCAAAGACATCGAAAGAAAGAGAGCATATGAGTAAGGTCCCTTATGCATCTGCTGTGGGTAGCCTTATGTATGCTATGCTTTGCACTCGCCCGAACATATGTTTTGCAGTAGGTATAGTGAGTTGATATCAAGCGAATCTTGGAACCAAGCACTGGCAAGCAGTAAAGCATATACTCAAGTATCTTAAGAGGGATTATATGCTAGTGTATTCTGGAGGGGACCTAACACCCATAGGATACATGGACTCAGACTTCCAGACTTGCAAGGATTCGAGGAAATCAATATCAGGATCAGTATTCTTGCCCGGAGGAGGCGCCATTGTGTGGAGGAGCGTGAAGTATGGTTGCACAGCTGACTCTACTATGGAGGTTGAGTATGTGGCTACGGCTGAGGCATCTAAAGAAGCGGTTTGGCTCCACAAGTTCTCTAGAGACCTTGAGGTCATTCTGGGTGTCGACAAGCCTATCACACTTTACTGTGATAACACTAGGGCTATTGCCAACACAAGGGAATCTCGGCACCATAAGAGGACCAAGCACATAGATCGGAGATGTCACATTATTAGAGGGCATGTGGAGACAAGACAAGTAGATGTATGTAAGATCGCATCTAAGGACAACATTGCCGATCCCTTTACTATGAATTTGGTGGCTAGAAGCTTTGAGAGACATGTAGAGGCGATGGGGATGCGTAACATGGCACATGTACTGGCTTAGGGCAAGTGGGAGATTGTTAGGAAATGCCATTAAACATTGAGATATTTTGATGTATTTATTTTGAACTGGATGATAAAATTATATATAGAGGTTATTCATTACATTGCTGTTTGTCCTCATTTTATTTACATGTTAAAGCAAATGTAAGCAAATATGACTCCCTGATTGCTTATGTTAAAACTGTTAGAACGTTGCATGCAATGGACTTTTTATATGCGAGAAGACAATGTTCTAAAGTAAGTAGTCTAAACTAAGGTCTGTAGTCTATGGGGTTAGACCGACTATCTAACTCATGTTAGGACTATTATGTTGTCTAAAGCCATAGTGGGGATGGTTTGTCTTGACTGTCTGGAGCATAGACTCCCAAGTAGAGACATAGCTATGTTGCTTGGTGGTGACATATTAGACCGGGACTAAAGTGTGATTGATCTACATAGTCCGCTATGAGTGGATTAATCTGCTTTTGACGTTCATTGTGCAATAACCTTAATCCTGAGTGAATGAACTACTTCATGAATATGACTTGTGTACTTTGATGTTCCAATGGCTAAAGCGTCTCAAAGGTAGTAAGCTTATAGACCAGTTCGTTGGATGCATGACTTGTATACGACGAAGGGTTTGTTTATAGATATCGGAATCATAGCTCTAATAAGGAGTTAAGGGTATCCTCTTAAAGGCATTATACTAGATGTGAAAATAGACAAGGCCTTGGGTCATCTGCTGGGCGGATGACTTCTTATTCACATATGGTGAATAATCATTTTCTTATTCGTTAGTATAATGGAACTTTAAGATAGCCTGGTCAGTAGGATTAAATGGACTTTGACCTAAGGTTGATCATGGATATCATATGAGGGTTCTATATACATGACAAGGTCATTGGACAATAGCTTGTCATAGGCTTACGTAATACGGTATATAATTGGGAGTTCAGTTTCAGGTTTATAGTGGTGTGACTCTGAAATTAGTGATCATATGATTGAGTTGTTCGGTAAAGAATGATGATCATATGGATTCACGGGAGCTTGATTATATATGTCCAATTGATCCCTCTACTAGCTCCATGTAATTCCTTAACGATTGGCAAATTGATTTGAGTATGCTATTGGCTAGTTGATTATGCATGGATAGTGTTGACATAGGATTAGGATGGTGGACAAGATTCTTTCCGGTTAAACTCTGATTTTGTTTTCGGTAATAGAGTACACAATTATTCGAACTCCAAATAAAGTTGCCATGATTTTATGTGAGATTGGATTGGAGTTATAGAAAATTATCCATGAGAATAAAAATTTGAAATACAACTGTTTATGGATTTTGAAATTTGAATTTGAAATTTAAATTTGAAATTTGAATTTGAAATTTGAAATTGAAATTTAAATTTGAAATTTGAAATTTCAATTTGAATTTTGAAATTTGAAATTTGAAATTCAAATTTTGAATCACAATCCAAGTAGAATTCGAATTCTTTGTGGATAATTCCACAAGGCTACAATTCGAATTTGAGTTGGATTATGAAGAGAAAAATCTTGTTTGAATCTTACTTGAATTTTGGATCCTAACTCTAACAAAAGTGGTCGAATTTTGTTGAGGAAAATCCTCTAAGATATTTTCTATTTTTGTGGATAAGGATGTAGGGAAAAATTCAAGTTTCAATCCTAGTTGAATTTGGATTCTCTCCTCCCTAAAAGTGGCCGAAATTTTGAGGGTGAATCTCAAGGAGATTTTTGGTTTTATTTGGGTAAGGATGAGATAAAATTCAAGCTAGAAAATCCTATTTGGATTTTGATTCTCTTCACACTTTAATAACCGAATCTAGTCATGTTTTTGGCACAAAGGGGAATTGGTTTTTATGAGGGAATGAGGAGATAAAATTCCAGTTAAAATCCTGTATGAATTTTGGAATGAAAAATCCATAAAGTGGCCGAATCTTTTTTGGTTGGATAAGGCTTAATAAATTTAGATTTTTATTGTGGATAAGGGAGAAAATCTTCTCCTAATCCAATTCGAATTCAGAGGATCACCTCATGCAAGTCTATAAATAGAGGTCCTGCCACTCTAGTTCTCTTAGACCACAGACTCTCAAGTAAGCAGGCTTATTGTTGCATAACTCACCGTGACAATAAGTTCTTTAGAGATCTAGGTGGTCGGAAGAAGACTAGCAGTGCTAGCATACCGATCGAGGTTCAGAGTGCCCACACACTCATCCTTCGGGAATTGGAGAATAGTAGAGAAGGCTAGTTGGTTTAAGCCCTCTGATCATTCTCTTCCTGCAAATTGGCATCCTTGAGGTATGAGTTTAAATTATTGTTGGTTTATTATATATGGCATCGTGAGATATTTAACGATCTTGAAAAATTTTTATTGTTTCGTAGCGCCACTTTGATACATTTTTTATCGATTTATTTCCTACAAATCTTAGGTTAAAATTCGTTCAACCTTTTTGATCACGCTATCTTAAAGATCCATTTTACACATGATTAAGAAAATGATTATTCATCATATGTGAATAAGAAATCATTTGCCAAGTAAACGACCTAAGGTCTTATCCATTTTGACATCTAGTATAAAGCTGTTAAGAGGATAACCTTTACTCCTTGTTAGAGCTATGATTCCATATTTATAAGCCAACCTTCCATCGTATATAAGTCATGTATCTAACAAACCAGTCTATAAGCTTATTACTTCAAGGACGTTTTGGTCTTTGGAACATCGAAGTACACAAGTCATACATGTAAAGCCATTCACTTACATATGATTAAGGTTATTACGTAATGAATTTCAAAAGTGAATTAATTCACTCATGTAGACTATATATGTAGATTAATTATACTTTGGCCCTAGTTTAATATGTCACCATCAAGAAACATTTCTATGTTTCTACTCATGAGTCAAATGCTTCAAATAGTCAAGATAAACAGTTTCCATAGTTGGCCTTAGATAATATAATAGTCTTAATATAAGTTAGATGCTCATTCTAACCCAAAAGACTACAGACTATAGATTTAAACTACTTACGTTAGAATATTGTCTTCTCGCATACAAAAGGCCATTGTATGCAACATTCTAACAGTTTAACAATAAGTAGTCAGTAAGCTATATTTGCTTATATTTACTTTAACATGTAAATAGGATTAGGACTTATAGCAATGTAATGAATAATCTCTAATATATTATTAAACAATTCAAAAATAAATGAAATATATTAAAATGTATTTCTCACAAAGGGCACTTATAATAATTTCCCACTTGCCTTAAGTTAGTAAATGTGTCGTGTTACACATCCCCATCACCTCCACATGCCTTTCAAAGTATCTGGCTACCAAAGTCTTAGTAAAGGGATCGACAATGTTATTGTTGGATATGATCTTGCATATATCTACTAGTCTTTCCTCACATATTATCTAATTCTATGGTTTCTCCGATTGATGTGCTTGGTCCTTTTGTGATGCCTAGATTCCCTTGTGTTGACAATAGCCATGTTGTTATCATAATTGAGTATGATAGCCTCGTCAACACTTGGAGTGACTTCAACATCTCTAAAGAACTTGTAGAGCCAAACCGCTTCTATAGATGCCTCAGCCATAACCATATATTCAGCCATTATTAGAGAGTCAGCAGTTCAACCCTATTTCACACTCCTCCACATAATGGCATCTCCTTCAAGTATAAATACTTTTCCTGAAGTCGATTTCCTTGAATTCCTACAAGTTTGGAAGTCGGAATCTATGTATTTTATGGATAGGTCCCCTCCAGAATAGACCAGCATATAATCCCTTGTTTTGTTAAGATACTTGAGTATATGTTTTATAGCTTGCCAAAGCTTGGTTCTAGGATTTGCTTGATATTGACTCACTATACCTACTGCAAAGCAAATGCTTGGGCCAGTATAAAGCATAGCGTACAAAAGGCTACCCACAATAGATGCGTAAGGGACCTTACTCATACGTTTTCTTTCTTCTGATATCATGGGATAGTCATCCAACGAAAGAGTTAGGCCAGCAATAGAAAGTTAAGAATCTTTCTTTGCCTCTTGCACTACAAAATTCTCAATTATTTTATCTATGTATGAAGTCTAAGATAATGTTATCATTTTTTTCTTTCGATTTCTAAAGAGACTAATGCCTAGAACATAATTAGCTTCTCTCAAGTCCTTCATATCAAACTATTAGGATAAACAAAGTTTGATTGATGATAAGTTCCCCACATCATTCCTAATACGTAGTATGTCATCGACATAGAGAACTAGAAAGACCACCTTTTCCTCCTTTACATGTTTATAAACACATGGTTTATCAACATTTTGCTCAAAACCAATTGTTTTCATCGCTTAATCAAATCTTTCGTTCCATGAGTGGGATTTTTGCTTTAATCCATAAATAGATCTAACCAACTTACAAACCTTGCTTTCTTGGCCTTTTGCCATGAACTCGTTGGGTTGTACCATATTGATATTTTCATCAAAAAGGCAATTCAAGAATGCCGTCTTGAAGAATGCCGTCTTGATGTCCATTCCCAAATCTTGAAATTGAGAGCTGTGGCAATAGATAGAAGAATGTGGATAGGTTTTAGCATCACAATAGGTAAAAGGTTTCATCGTCGTCAACTCCAGCCTTTTGCGTGCACTCTTTTGCCATAAGTCTAGCCTTGAAAGTTTCAACTTTTGCTTCCACATCCCTTTTTCTCTAATGGACCTACTTACACCCAATGGGTTTGATCCTATTTGGCAAGTCCACAAGTTCCTATACGGAGTTGGATTTCATATTATTCATCTTATTGCTCATGGCCTGTTTTCAACGTTTAACATCAGCATAGTTTATAGCTTCATCATAAGTTATAGGATTATTGTCATGCTCATGAGCTTCAATCTGATATTCTTTAGCATCATATATGAAGAAATTTAGCTTCTTAGAAACTTTCATACTACATTAAAGCACCCTAAACTTTTGATCGTTTATAGGTCTTTCACTAGAACTTGAATTTGCATCCAAGACCAAAACCTATATAGCAATTCTATCAATTGATATCTCTTTTAGCACCACTTTACTTTGAGGCTTAAAGTCATTCCTATAACATTCCTCAAAGAATGTCATATTGGTTGAAATAATGACTTTTTTCTTCTCTCAGGTTATAGAACAGACCTCTCTTAGTTCGCTTTGGATACCCTAAAAACATGCATAATTTAGAGCGTAGTTCCAACTTCTTTGCATCCACATTCAACACATGTGTCAGGCAGCCCCATATTTTCATATGTTCAAGAGAAGGCTTCTTGCTACGCTACAATTCATATAGAGTCCTAAGAATTGATTTACCTATAGCATGAACACATATAATGAGCTTTATGCTTAGTAAGTACAACACTAAATCTGTAAAACTATGATTTAAAAACATATGCCATACTTTGAAGGCACATCAAGCTATTAACTATATCACAACTTCGAACATATCATGCGAACATATCTTGTAACTAGAAACATATCATGTAACTGAGAAGCATACTATAACTATAACTACAATTAGGGCATATCATGAACTATGCATGAACCAATTATGCTCAATTTATGCTTTATTATGCATTATCTTTTCTTATCTGAAGGGCCCTGGTGTCAGTACCACTGCGCACGGATCATCAGATTCACCGTGATCATACTTTCTTTATGGGCCTTGACCCGTTATATATTATGAGCCTTGGCCCATTATACTGACGCCCTTATTCTTATTTACCCAATTCTTGAGATCATGAGTCGTGTCTGATATCATCATGCCATAAGCTCTACTAAGCTATCCACTAATCATGCACGATAGAGATATAAAGGCATCTAACTCATACTATTCAATAATCTATGTGATTATGAAACATCTTATATCATGTTATGCAACAATCATTCATAATTAGCATACATATCACAGAGTAAAACAACAGTTTCAAACTCATTTTATTCATGTTACAGGCGAAGTTGTACTTACCTGATCTGCAAACAATTTATACCTCGCCTCATCAAATTATAGCTTTTTACCTATAACCATAATGCATTCCATTAATTATTCGCTCTCACACCACTACTGTCATTAGTGACTAATAAAATTCTATCGTTATATGGTACCAATCCCTATCGGTACTAAACTGCTCTCTTTTGAGAGTTTGATAACTACCTTCTAATCGTGGTTAATTAATTTATTTACCCAATAAATTAATTGACGTCTCTCTCTCTCTTCCTATCTCGGTTTTGATCTATTAACCGACTAGTCAACTAACTGGCTGCCTTGCATATTGATTTTGTAGCCAATCGAGCTACCACTACTGATTTAAAAAATCATTATGGAAAACGTCCTGTGTTTTTTTTTTCCTTCGTGAAATATCTTTCGTCAGGATTTAAACACAATCCCCTTTTTTCACCCTGTTGGAAGATGAGGGTATTTACTTAAAACCATTTTCTCATTTTAAAGAACACATTTTGGTGTTCACTTAAAAGGTAGTTTTTGAACCCTTTTTCGAAAAACTATCTAGAACTTGCTTAAAACGATCGAGTTTGTGAAATTAGTGAACATGACATTTTTAGTCCTTGATGAGATGAACAACTTTTGTGTTCAACTCAAAGCTTGATTCAAAATCTATCAGGTCCTAAACACTACAAACTTGTGGCTAAAAACTGTATCAGTTTTTTAAAATTTCCAGTTTTTTGGTTAATTAAAAATCACTTTGTTTAGAGCCCTAAACGGCCGAATTTTTGAAACTCACATAAGCCATCTTTTAGTTTTTGATGTAGTCTATTTTTTTGTATTGAGCCCGACACTCGGTTCGTACTCTAAATTACTCGTTTTAGAAAAATTCGAGACTATTCCCCGTTCCCAGGTTTCCAGTCCCAGTTTTGACCTCTGACCAGAAATCGTCTGGAAACCCTATCTTAACATCATTTTTGGCCAAAGGCTATTTGACGCAAAATGTCCTAATGAAATTTCCTAGAACTTCTGTGTTTTGTAAAAACTCAAAAGCTATCCATAACATGCTCAAAACTTAGCAAAACCGTGGCTAAAAATCTAGGATAGTTTGGTTTCCAACCAAACCCTAAAATGTCCATGGCATCCACAAACCATAAAAACTTAAATCACAATCATACAACCACATAAACACAAAAAAAAAAAAAAAAAAACAATACTCAATGCCTAAAATAAACTTATTACAATCCATTGCTTAAAATACATAGTAAATCTCCTTGATATTGAAACTTAATAAAGGAAAAAAAACTCAAAGGGATGGGTTCTAGAGTTGTTACCTTAGCGTGCTTTGAAACTAACACAAATCGAACAAGACTTATGACCAAAAATTTATGTGGATCAAGGGTAAAATTGAGGTCAGTTTGGGCTGAGAAAAACATAAAAATTTCCTTAGTTCACAAAGCTAAATAAACAACCAAAACTACAAAGGAAAGGTTCCAACACTTTTACCTTAAGTGACCATAAAGAATGGGTCCAACCAAGCAACAAACTAAGCAATTTGGGCTAACTTTTTGATGAGTTTTTGGTGTGTTTTGGGTCTGTGGAGGCATCAGCTGGGTAGAGGAAAAAGAAGAAAAGAATTTGGTGTTTTGGTGTGCAAAAGAAAGAAAATGGTGCAAAAGGTCATGCACACATATTTATAAACCAACCTTAAGTAAGATTTGATCAACCTAAACAACCTTAATTAAGCCAAACTTAACTAAACTTGGGAGACAAACTTTTTGTACTATTTCACCCTTCAAAAACTGATGGGATACATAGGAGACAAGGAGCCAAATTTGCATTTAAGGCATTGCTAAAGTCAATAGTAAGTTGTCTCCATCTTTTCAATTTTTTAATCAAAAGTAACAAGGCATGTTCCCTTGTTTTGTGGAAAACTTTTCCACATTGTCTCCTAAGGCTGTGTTTGGCTACCCACAAACATAGTTTCTGAGTGAAGAATTTCATCTGCAAAAGTTTCTCTTAGCAGTCTAATTTCCTCTAACGATGTTTGGCCTTTTTTCAGCTGTGTTCTAAACCTTGACCAAAAATGGATTCTCTTGATTCGACTCTTATTCTATTCATTCCTGGATGGGTTGTAGTACCTATAAACCCACTTTGAGTCTATTACTACTCATCTATTGTACTGTGGTTGTGTCTTAAACTATGCTGACACTACGCACGCATGGTTTTTCGTGTGAAATTTCAAACACAATCTATCCTGACTAATTTGGACGTGCTGATTCTGAATTTATCAGTTTTATGTCCATCTGAGGTCGTCTGGACCAATTCCTGGATCTATGTGACTCCTACCCGAAAATTACCTTTTGTGCTCAACTGACTTGTTTAAGCGTTCTGACTCTAAATATATCAGTTTCAGATTGAGGAAATGTCGTCTTAACCCCATTCCCGATACTGCGCATGTCTCATACATGACTTCATGTTTTGTGACCATTTGGCTAAATTGGGTATGCTGAATATAAATATATCAGTTTGGTGTCAAAAAAACATCACCTCAATCATTTTTTTTATACTGTATATTTATCATTCAAAATTTCACTATTGTGCTCAGATAACTAGTTTGAGCGTACTGATGACTAGCTCATCAGTTTTATGTCAAGAAATAGTCATCTTGACCAGTTTCTTGATACTATGTGCCACTCATGCGTACTCACACATAATAAGGTGAACTGATTTCAATCTCAGTTGCCCCTTTCACTATATGAATAGAAATTAAACATTTCTTTACTCGTTTAATTCATTCAAAATGGAAAATTATACTGTACTCATAGACTTAATTTCTTATTACATAGTAATTATGTCCTATGAATAGGGTGGTTATTACAATCTACCCCCTTAAAAAAATTTTCGTCCCTGAAAATTAGAATAATTCTGGAATGTCTCTTCTCATGTCCTCTTCACGCTCCCATGTGGCTCCTTTGATATTATGGTTTAGCCACAAGACTTTCACGAGAGGTATAACTCTGTTCCTTAGCACTTTCTTTTCTCTGGCCAAGATATGCACGGGTTTTTCCTCGTATATTAGATCAGTATGTACATCGATAGGTTCTTGACTCAGAATATGAGAGCTGTCTGGTAAGTACTTCTTCAGCATTTATATGTAAAAGACTTTGTGTACTGAAGCTAACTCGGGAGGAAGTACTAATCTATAAGCTACCTTCCCAACTCTCTCTATTATCTTGAAAGGTCCTATGTACCTAGGATTGAGCTTTCCTTTCTTTCCAAAGTGCATCAGCCCTTTCCTAGGTGCCACTTTGAGAAAGACTGAGTCTCCCACTTGAAACTCAAGGGGTCTATGGTGCTTATCCGTAAAACTCTTTTGGCGACTATGCACCATATCTAACCTTCCTCGTATCAGCTTCATATATGTCATTGTAATCTTGATGAAGTCTGTGCTAACTAGTCGTTTCTCTCTGGTCTCGTACCAATGAACTAGAGACCTGCATTTCCTTCCATAAAGTGTCTCGTACGGTGCCATTCCTATTGAGGAATGGTAGCTGTTATTGTACAAGAACTCAATCAGGGTGGCTTCTTATCTTAGTTTTCCTTAAAGTCTAGGATGCAAGCTCTTAACATGTCCTCCAACATCTGTATGGTCCTTTCAAATTACCCATCAGTCTGCGGGTGGAAGGTTGTGCTCAATTTCAACTTAGATCCTAATGTGGCCTGAATGCTTTGCCAAAACCTAGAGGTGAAACATCTGTCATGATCTGAAATGATCCACTTTGGCACTCCATCCAGTCTTATGATCTGAGCCACATAGATTTCTACTAATCATTCCACCGAATAGCTAATCTTTATGGCTAGAAATCAAGCCGATTTCATCAATTTGCTACAATCACCCAGATTGCGTCGTTACCTTTTGACATCCTCAGCAGTTCGACTACAAAGTCCATCGTGATCAGGTCCTATTTCCATTCTGGTAGCTTTATTTTCTGTAACTCTCTTACTGGGCATTGGTGTTCCACCTTAACCTTCGAAAAGTAAGGCATTTGTCTACGAACTTAGTGATGTCATTCTTCATTCTAGGCCACCAAAAGCTTTCTTTCAGATCCTTATATATCTTGTTCGCTCCTAGTTGTACAGAATATGGTGTCTCGTGAGCTTCCAAAAGGATTCATTTCTTGAGCTCTTCATCCTTTGGAGCATACACTTTATCCTTATAATAGAGTATGTCATCCTTAGAGACTATAAACTCTGAACCTTTGTCCTTCGTAGCTTCCTTTCTTGGCTTAACCAAGAACAAATTGAGCTCTTAGCCGGCCTTGATCTCATCCAGGAGTGTCGATTGGAGAGTCATGTTGAACAATCTCCTTATCAGAATCTCAATCTCACTACTGCATAGATCCATTTACAGAGCTTTCAGTAAGGCACTGATAGCTATGATCGAAGTAGAATGCTTTCGACTCAACGCATCAGCCATCTTGTTGGCTTTTCTGGCATGATAAAGGATTTCACAGTCGTAATTCTTGACCAACTCTAGCCATCTTTGCTCCCTCATGTTGAGCTCTTTCTATGTGAAGATACACTTGAGGCTCTGGTGGTCGGTGTAAATCTCGCACTTGACTCCATAGAGGTTTTGCCTCCATATTTTCAATGCAAAAACTATCGCTGCTAGCTTCAGATTACGCATTGGGTAGTTTTTCTCATAGTCCTGGAGTTGTCATGAGGCATATGTGACTACTCTACTATTCTGCATCAACACAACTCTTAATTTGGTCTTAGATGCGTCGCTATAAATCACAAAACTTCCTTGACTAGCATTTGGAATGATCAATACTGGAGTACTTGTGAGTCGTCGTTTTAGCTCTTGAAAGCTCTCCTCACATTTATCAGTCCACTCAACCTCTTTCCCTTTCTGGTAAGTGTTGTAAGTAGGGTGGCTAACTTCAAAAAGCCTTCAACAAAGTGTCAGTAATATCCTACTAAACCTAGGAAACTGCGTATTTCCATCATGTTTCTTGGAGCTAGCCATGTGCTAACCGTGTCAACCTTTGTTGGGTCTATAGATACTCCCTCCTTAGAGACTACATGACCTAGGAAATGAACCTTCTCTAGCCAAAACTCGTACTTAGAGAACTTCGCATACAGCTGGTGTTCTCTTAACACGTGTGAGATGATCCTCAAGTGCTCTGCATGCTCTTCCTTCATCTTGGAGTATATAAGTATGTCATCGATAAACACAATAACAAGCATATCTAAATAGGCCTTAAATACGTGGCTCATCAAATCCATGAAAGTGGCTGGAGTATTTGTTAGTCCAAACGACATAATAAGAAACTCATAATATCTGTATCCCATTCGAAAGGCTGTCTTGGGGACATTCTCATCCCTGATTCGCAGTTAATGGTACCCTAAGCGCAGATCATCCTTTGAGAATGTTGCCGTATCTCAGAGTTAATCAAATAAATCATTAATTCATTGTAGGGGATACTTGTTCTTAATCATAATCTTGTTCAGCTTTTTGTAGTCTATACACATCCTTAGTATTTCATCTTTCTTCTTTACGAACAGTATGGGTGCTCCCCAGGGTGAAAAGCTCTGTCGAATGAATCCCTTATCCATCAGGTCCTTTAGCTAGGCTTAGAGCTCCTTTAGCTCTGCAAAGGCCACTCTGTATGGGGCCTTAGAGATGGGAGCTAATCCTGGTGGCAATTCAATCTTAAACGAGATTTTACGCTTTGACGAGAGTCCAAGAAGATCTTTTGGAAATACCTCCATGAATTCCCTGACTATCAGCACATTCTCGGGTCTTATCGACCATGTGTACCAGGAAGTCCGTGCATCTACTGGATAACATCTTGCGAGCCTTCATTGCTGAGATCATCGTCTTTGGTTTCTTCAGTGACAAACCCATGTAAATGAACTTTTCGCATCCGATTGGTCCAAAAGAAACCTTTCATCTTTGATAGTCTATGATGGCTTTGTATTTTGAGATGAAGTCCATTCCTAAGATTACATCATAATCGATTATGTCGATGATGATCAGATTAACGCTCAACTCTCTACCGTAGATAATTACCAGTACATAACATATCCAGTAATTAGACAATAAAACTTCCCCTGAGGGAAGTACTATTTTAAAAGTCTGTTTCATCCTATCTAAGCCCCTTTCTAGCTTTCTAGTAAAGTCTGGTGATGCAAACGAATGGGTGGCTCCATAATCAAATAAAACCAAAGCGTTTGAGTTGATGATAGAAAGCTGACCTGTCACAACTATAAAAGTTCCAACTTCAACTTCACTCCTTGTGTAGGCATAGATTCTCCCTTGATTGTTTGGAGCTTCCAATCTACCTTGTGTTATCGAAGGGCCATCGATCCTGGTCTGGGGGGTGTGGAGTTGGTTACTTGTGGTGCAGGCTTGGTTCTGTTGGTTCTGCAGGTTGGAAAAATAGTTTTTAATGTAGTGGCCTTCCTTGCCACAGATGAAGCAGCCATTTGCTCCCTGCTTGCATTCTCCCAGGTGCCTTCTTCTATATTTCGTGCACATCGGATATTGGGTACCATTTCCTCTCTGGTTGTTTCTCTTCTGGGGGAAGTTCTTCTGTGGGCCTTGGTTACCTGGTTTTCCATTCCTCTTATTATGGTTATGGGGTGGCCTGCTACTTTGGCCGGTACCCACATTTTGCCCTCTATGTTGAGACCTGTAGGAAAATAAATCGGTAAAAACGTATCAGAGTGGCACAGCGGAACAATAAAAATTTTTAGATCGTTAAATATCTCATGATGCCATATACAATAAACCAACAACAATTAAAACTCATACCTCAAGGACGCCAATCTTGCAGGAGGAGAATGACCGGAGGCTTCAACCAACTAGCCTTCTCTACTATTCTCCAATTCCCGAATGGCTGAGTGTGTGGGCACTCTGAACCTCGATCGGTATGCTAGCACTGCTAGTCTTCTTCCGACCACCCAGATCTCTAAAGAACTTTATTGTCACGATGAGCTGTGCAACAATAAGCCTGCTCACCTGAGAGTCTGTGGTCTGAGAGAACTGGAGTGGTAGGACCTCTATTTATAGACCTGCATGAGGTGATTCTCTGAATTCAAATTGGACTAGGAAAAGATTTTCTCCCTTATCCATAACCAAAAAATCCGAATTTTCCAAGGGAGAATCTCCACAATTAAATTCGGTTTTCCTAGGATAAATCCAATCCAAATCTAAACAAGATTTTAACTAGAATTTTATCTCCCTTTTTCAACCAAAAAATCTGAATTTTTCTTGGAGAAAATCTCCTCATAAATTTCGGCCATTATGGATAAGGGAGAATCAAAAATTCCACTAGGATTTTCAAGCTTGAATCTTATCTCAACCTTATCCAAAATAACCGAATTTCCTAGGAGATATTCTCCCTAATTTCGACCACTTTTCAGGGAAGGAGAGAATCCAAATTCAACTAGGATTGAAGCTTGAATTTTCCCTTGAACCTTATCCACAAAATCCGAATTTTTTCATGAGGATTATCCTCAAAAAATTCGTCCACTTTTGTAGGGATTTAGATTCAAAATTCAAGTAGGATTCTAACAAGATTATCCTCTCCAAATCCAACTCAAATTCAAATTTCAAACCTTGTGGATTTTCCACAACAAATTCGAATCCTACTTGGACTGTGATTCAAAATTTGAATTTCAAATTTCAAATTCAAATTTCAAATTCAAATTTCAAATTTCAAATTTCAAATTTCAAATTCAAATTTCAAATTTCAAATTTCAAATTTCAAATTTAAATTTCAAATTCAAATTTCAAATTCGAATTTCAAATTCAAATTTCAAATTTCAAATTTCAAAATTCAAATTTCAAATTTCAAAATTCAAATTTCAAATTCCACAAAACGGTTGTGTTTCATATTCTTGTTCTCATGGATAATTTTCTACAACTCCAATCCAATCTCAAATAAAATCATGGCAACTTTATTTGGAGTTCGAATAATTGTGTACTCTATTATCCAAAACAAAATCTGAATCCAACCGGAGAGAATCTTGTCTACCATCCTAATCCTGTGTCATCACCATCCATGCATAATAAACTAGCCAATAGCATACACAAATCAATTTGCCAAACGTTAAGGAATTATGTGGAGCTAGTAGAGGGACTGATTGGACATATATAATCGGGCTCCCGTGTTCCATATGATCATCATTCTTTACCGAATAACTCAATCATATGATCACTAGTTTCAGAGTCACACCACTATAAACCTGAAACTGAACTCCCAATTATATACCGTATTACGTAAGCCTGTGACGAGCTACTATCCAATGACCTTGTCATATATGCAAAACCCTCATATGATATCCATGATCAGCCTTAGGTCAAAGTCCGTTTAATCCTACTGATCAGGCTATCTTAAAGTTCCATTATACTACCGAATCAAGAAAATGATTATTCACCATATGTGAATAAGAAGTCATCCGCCCAGCAGACGACCCAAGGCCTTGTCCATTTTCACATTCAGTATAATGCCTTTAAGAGGATACCTTTAACTCCTCAGAGCTATGATTCCGATATCTGCAAACAAACCCTTCATCGTATACAAGTCATGCACCCAACGAACCGGTCTATAAGCTTACTACCTCTGAGACGCTTTAGCCATTGGAACATCAAACTACACAAGTCATATACATGAAGAAGTTCATTTGCTCAGGATTAAGGTTATTGCACAATGAACGTCAAAAGCAGATTGATCCACTCATAGCGGACTACGTAGATCAATCATGCTTTAGTCCCGGCCTAATATGTCACCACCAAGCAACATATCCATGTCTCTACTTGGGAGTCCAGCTCCAGACAGTCAAGACAAACCGTCCCCTCGAAGGCTTTAGACAACATAATAGTCTTTACATGAGTTAGATGCTCGGTCTAACCCCATAGACTACAGACCATAGTTTAGACTGCTAACTTTAGAACATTGTCTTCTCGCATACAAAAGTCCATTGCATGCAACATTCTAACAGTTTTAACACAAGCAGTCAGTGAGCCATATTTGCTTACATTTACTTTAACATGTAAATAAGACGAGGATAGATAGCAATGTAATGAATAACCTCTATGTATAATTTTATTATCCAGTTCAAAATAAATACATCAAAATGTCTCTAATACTTAGGGCATTTCCTAACAATCTCCCACTTGCCCTAAGCCAGCAGATGTGCCATGTTACACATCCCCATCGCCTCTACATGCCTCTCAAAGCTTCTAGCCACCAAAGTCTTAGTAAAGGGATCAGCAATGTTGTCCTCGGACGCGATCTTACATACATCCACTTGTCCTGTCTCCACGTGCCCTCTAATAATATGATATCTCCGATCGATGTGCTTGGTCCTCTTGTGGTGCCGAGATTCCCTTGTGTTGGCAATAGCCCCTGTATTATCACAGTAAAGTGTGATAGGCTTGTCAACACCCGGAATGACCTCAAGGTCTCTAAAGAACTTATTGAGCCAAACCGCTTCTTTAGATGCCTCAGCCGCAGCCACATACTCAGCCTCCATAGTAGAGTCAGCTGTGCAGCCCTGCTTCACGCTCCTCCATACAATGGCGCCTCCTCCGAGTAAAAACACTGATCCAGATGTCGATTTCCTCGAATCCTTACAAGTCTGGAAGTCTGAGTCCGTGTATCCTACGGGTGTTAGGTCCCCTCCAGAATACATCAGCATATAATCCCTCATTCTCTTAAGATACTTGAGTATATGCTTTACTGCTTGCCAGTGCTTGGTTCCAGGATTCGCTTGATATCGACTCACCATACCTACTGCAAAACATATGTCCGGGCGAGTGCAAAGCATAGCGTACATAAGGCTACCCACAGCGGATGCATAAGGGACCTTACTCATACGCTCTCTTTCTTTCGATGTCTTGGGACAGTCATCCAATGAAAAAGTTAGACCGGCAATAGTAGGTTGTGAGCCTTTCTTTGCCTCTAGCATTGCATATTTGTCAATTATTTTATCTATGTATGAAGCTTGGGATAACGCTATCATTTTGTTCTTTCGATCTCTGAAGAGACGAATGCCTAGAACATAATTAGCTTCTCCCAAGTCCTTCATGTCAAACTGTTGGTGTAACCAAAGCTTGACCGATGATAAGTTCCCTACATCATTCCCAATGAGTAGTATATCATCGACATAGAGTATCAGAAAGACCACTTTTCCATCCTTAATACGTTCATAAACACAAGGTTCATCAACGTTCTGCTCAAAACCAAATGTCTTAATCGCTTGATCAAACCTCTGGTTCCATGAGCGGGATGCCTGCTTTAATCCATAAATGGATCTAAGCAACTTGCAGACTTTCCTTTCTTGGCCTTTCGCTACGAACCCTTCGGGCTGTATCATATAGATACACTCTTCAAGATGGCCATTCAAGAATGCCGTCTTGACATCCATTTGCCAGATCTCGTAATCGAGAGCCGTAGCAATGGACAGAAGAATATGGATAGACTTCAGCATAGCAACAGGCAAAAAGGTTTCCTCGTAATCGATTCCAGCCTTTTGCGTGTATCCCTTTGCAACCAGCCTAGCTTTGAAAGTTTCCACTCTTCCTTCCGCATCCTTCTTTCTTTTGTAAACCCATTTGCATCCAATGGGCCCATCCGGCAAATCTACAAGTTCCCAAACAGAGTTGGATTTCATAGAATCCATCTCATTGTTCATAGCCTGTTTCCAAGATTTAGAATCAACATCCTTTATAGCTTCATCATATATGACCGGATCTTCCTCATGCTCATGAGCCTCGGCCTGGTATACCTCAGCATCATACATGAAGAAATTAGGTTTCTTAGAAACCCTCCCACTACGACGAGGCACCCTAAATTGTTGATCGTCTGCAGGTCTTTCACTGGAACTCGGACTTGCGTCCAAGACCGAAATCTGTGGAGCAGTTCTTTCACCCGATAACTCCTCTAGCACTACTTTGCTTCGAGGTTTAAAGTCATTCATGTGACTTTCCTCCAAGAATGTCGCATGGGTTGAAACAATGACTTTTTGTTCCTTCGGGTTATAGAACAAACCTCCTTTAGTTCCTTTTGGATACCCTACAAACATGTACAATTCTGATCTAGGTTCCAACTTCTTCGCATCCCCATCCAGTACATGTGCCGGGCAGCCCCATATTCTCATATGTCCAAGGGAGGGCTTCCTGCCACGTCACAATTCATACGGAGTTGTAGGAATTGATTTGCTCGGAACTTGGTTCAGAATATAGCATGCCGTTTGTAAAGCATATCCCCAAAATGATAATGGCAGCATTGAATAACTCATCATGGACCGTACCATATCCAATAAGGTCCTGTTTCTCCTTTTGACTACACCATTCTGTTGTAGAGTACCAGGTGCAGTCAATTGGGATAATGTCCCGTTCTCTACAAGATGTCCTAGAAATTCATCGGAGAGATATTCGCCACCTCGATCAGATCGAAGTGTCTTTATGGATTTATCCAATTGCTTTTCCACTTCCGCACGATACTCTTTGAACTTGTCAAAGGTTTCGCTCTTGCGGTGCATCAGATACACATATCCATACCTCGAGTAATCATCTATAAAAGAGACATAATACTCGAACCCTCCTCGTGCTGTGACGTTCATGGGGCCACATACGTCAGTGTACACAATTTCTAAGAGCTCCTGAGCCCTTGTACCCTTAGCTCCAAAAGACCTCTTAGTCATCTTACCCTCTAGACAAGACTCACATTGGGGAAGTCGTACCTCCTCCAGAGATTCCAGAGGACCGTCTTTCACCAATCTTTGAATCCTATCCTGATTAATATGACCGAGTCTTAAATGCCAAAGATACGCCTTGTTAGAGTGAGAAACTTTCAACCTTTTAGAGTTATCAATTAATTCAGTGTCAAGCAGTGAGTACATCTTTGGTCTGATCAAATATAGGTTTCCATCCATCCATCCAGAACAGATAAAAGACTTATTTCTACGAATATCAACTCTTTTACTAAAAGAAACTGAATAAGAATCCTTTATTAAACAAGCTACCGATATAAGGTTCCTCCTAAAATTAGGAACATAAAAATAGTCTTTCAATAAAATAAACCTAAATTGATCAAAATAAAGGTGAACATCTCCCACTGCTTTAGCCACCACAAAGCTACCATCTCCAGTCCGCAACGAGAGGCTCCTATCATGTAGACTTCTCGTTTCCACGAACCCCTGCATAGAAACACAAACATGATTAGTGGCGCCCGAATCAATGACCCAAGTGTCTTTCGATTCTTCCACCAAACACGCTTCTAAGTAATGAAGTTCCTTACCTTCCTTGCCCTTGGTGGCTAGGAATTCCCGGCAAGCCTTCTTGAAGTGACCTACCTTCCCACAATGGAAGCATTTAGACTTTTTAGGGTCCTTTGGCTTCTTGTTCTTGTTCTTCTTCTTCCCGTCCGAGACAGGAGGATTAGAAGAACTAGAAGCCACTTGCTTCTTATTTGGCCTCTTCCTCTTCCGTGAGGAATTGGAAGATTCCGCCAAATTGGCCTCTTCTTTAGGTCGGACCGCATCCTCATCCTTGATCATCCGCTCATAAGCCTGTAGTTGCTTCATGAGCTCGGTTAGTCCTAACTCCTTTGTTGCCAGATTGTATGCGGCCTTAAACCCCACAAAATCTTTAGACAGAGTCTTGAACACCATCTCGATCTGGGTGTTGTAGTCCAACTCAGCACCATTCTCGGCAGCCTCAGCGAAGAATCCCATTAGAGTGATCATATGGTCCTTCACCGGAGTACCCGCCTTTTGCTTGGAGTTTATAATGCTGGTAATAGCGGACTGTCGAGCCAATTTTTCTTGGCCTCCGAACATGTCCTCCAGATTGTCCATGATCTCCCCAGCAACTTGATAAGTCTCATGCTGCTTTTGTAAAGCACTCGTCATGCTAGCAAGGATGTAGCATCGAGCTATCTCATTGGATTCTCTCCAACGATTATAGGCAACCGGGACCTCCTCAAGTGGTGTGTCAGGTTTGGGCCCAGGTGGGCATGGTTCGTCCAGTATGAACTTGTGTCTCTCGCAGCTGAGAACTATTAATAGATTCCTTTTCCAGTCTTTATAATTATCACCATTCAACTTATTTTCAGTAAGTATCGAAATGAGGGGTGTCGGTGACATTTTGAACTGAAATAAAATTATACTAGACATCATTATAAAGCCCAAGCAAATATACAGATAATTTAGCAAATAAAACATACAAGTATGTTCCTACATGAAACTTGAAAAAACATGTAGCATTGCAACGGTAATTCTCAGCACCTATTGCCTCAAGCCACTGAGGGGTGGTCATGAAAACAAATAGCCAGAACATGGACCCCGTCCAATTAATATATGTTACCTTAAATCCTCCAAGGTTAAGACATATATTAATAACCGCTTATTTGGCCACCAGTTTAGTTAACAGAGCTTCTAGGGAAGGTTAATAACTAAACGAGTCTTGAGTGTATAACCATTGTTTACGTAGCCCGATCCACGTCTTACCAAGCCACCGAGGGGTGGTCATGAATAGGATCGCACCCGAATACGTTTTCCACTTAGGAGATCCAATCTAGTATACCGGCGGCGGTAAACACCTACCGAGGGGTGTGGTCAGGGCAGAACTGAAGCGAGGCGTTACCATGCTTTCACATATGGATCAACAATGGAGGCCGTAGGTTTTGTTTGAAACCCTCTCCCACTTAATATTTTGAAAAACATGCAAGTTTTGACAAATTATGTATGATCAATATAGTATGAGCGGCACTCACCTATCCTATATGACATGTTATCAAATATGCATACAAAACATCCATCAATACATATTTATACATCCATGACATATCACAGAAAAAATAATTGACAGAATAACCAAGCTATGGTTCCATCCTAGAACAAAGAAAATAAAGATTACAAAATTCCATCCAAAGCATTCTTTGGGTCTTGAATTCTGTTCCGTCTTCTTGTATCCATCTTTATGTAGCCTCTCCATTTATTTCTCATCCCAAGAATTATTTAAAATTTAAATATCCAAAAATTTAAATTTCAAATTCAAATTCCAAATTCGAATTTCAAATTTAAATTTCAAATTTAAATTTTAAACAATTTTAAACATCATGTGTAATAATATGTAATTTCAAAAAAATTTGAAATTTTTAATTACATATTTTTAAACATGATTTAAAATTAAATCTCACATTTAAAAATCAAAATTTTCTGATTTTTTGGACCGTCGGACCGCTGCCCCCGTAGGCGGCAGCCGCCGTGGGCAGCCACCAACCCCGGAGGGGCTGGCAGCCCACGGCCGCCCCATGTGCAGTCCTACCGGGTTGCACGCCCAACCTGGGCGTAGCAGCCGGCAGGCTGCAGGCAGCGCCTGTAGCCAGAGGCTGCACGCCCAGGCTGCGGCCAGCCTTGGGCAGGCCACGGCCACCCTTGGCTGCAGGCCAAGCCTGCGGCCGGGGTGGTGTGGGCCTGCTTAGGGGCTGCAGCCCCACCAAGGTCCGTTGGCCTATCCCGAGGGGTCGTGTCTCGATTTTCGTGTCATATTCCAACTTACATATTAGGATCTCCAAAAATTAATTTGAATCCCAATTAAATTGAAATTTTCCACACAATCAAAATTTCAACCTTTAAATCAAATTTAACTTTTGGGAAAAAAAATAAATTACGGTCTTCAATCTTCAATCTCCTCCAAGAATGATTACATAAAATTTCCTAAACCGTTTCCGGTGTACAAAAATTCTAACCATAAAAATTCTAAGAGACAAAAAATAAAATCCATGGGAAAATTACAGTGTTAATAAACTGCTCCCATGGTTACATAAAAATTTCTAGATATAATTTTTCTAAATTCTAAGGAACCATAACCGGCATAAACAAGCATGCTTATAATAATTCAAAAAATTAAAATAACCACATACTTTATACATAATCCATGATAACAACATAAAGGAACCCTAGAATGCCACTCTCTAAATATCAAATCCATACATAAATAAAAAGACTAAGTAATTGTCTAATTTATGTACATGGCATAGTCATGAGATGGCTCTGATACCAATTGTAGGAAAATAAATCGGTAAAAACGTATCGGAGTAGCGCAGCGGAACAATAAAAATTTTTAGATCGTTAAATATCTCATGATGCCATATACAATAAACCAACAACAATTAAAACTCATACCTCAAGGACGCCAATCTTGCAGGAAGAGAATGACCGGAGGCTTCAACCAACTAGCCTTCTCTACTATTCTCCAATTCCCGAATGGCTGAGTGTGTGGGCACTCTGAACCTCGATCGGTATGCTAGCACTACTAGTCTTCTTCCGACCACCCAGATCTCTAAAGAACTTTATTATCACGATGAGCTGTGCAACAATAAGCCTGCTCACCTGAGAGTCTGTGGTCTGAGAGAATTGGAGTGGCAGGACCTCTATTTATAGACCTGCATGAGGTGATTCTCTGAATTCAAATTGGACTAGGAAAAGATTTTCTCCCTTATCCATAACCAAAAAATCTGAATTTTCCAAGGGAGAATCTCCACAATTAAATTCGGTTTTTCTAGGATAAATCCAATCCAAATCTAAACAAGATTTTAACTAGAATTTTATCTCCCTTTTTCAACCAAAAAATCCAAATTTTTCTTGGAGAAAATCTCCTCATAAATTTCGGCCATTATGGATAAGGGAGAATCAAAAATTCCACTAGGATTTTCAAGCTTGAATCTTATCTCAACCTTATCCAAAATAACCGAATTTCCTAGGAGATATTCTCCCTAATTTCGGCCACTTTTCAGGGAAGGAGAGAATCCAAATTCAACTAGGATTGAAGCTTGAATTTTCCCTTGAACCTTATCCATAAAATCTGAATTTTTTCATGAGGATTATCCTCAAAAAATTCGTCCACTTTTGTAGGGATTTAGATTCAAAATTCAAGTAGGATTCTAACAAGATTATCCTCTCCAAATCCAACTCAAATTCAAATTTCAAACCTTGTGGATTTTCCACAACAAATTCGAATCCTACTTGGACTGTGATTCAAAATTTGAATTTCAAATTTCAAATTCAAATTTCAAATTCAAATTTCAAATTTCAAATTTCAAATTTCAAATTCGAATTTCAAATTCAAATTTCAAATTCGAATTTCAAATTCAAATTTCAAATTTCAAATTTCAAAATTCAAATTTCAAATTTCAAAATTCAAATTTTAAATTCCACAAAACGGTTATGTTTCATATTCTTGTTCTCATGGATAATTTTCTACAACTCCAATCCAATCTCAAATAAAATCATGACAACTTTATTTGGAGTTCGAATAATTGTGTACTCTATTATCCAAAACAAAATCTGAATCCAACCGGAGAGAATCTTGTCTACCATCCTAATCCTGTGTCATCACCATCCATGCATAATAAACTAGCCAATAGCATACACAAATCAATTTGCCAAACGTTAAGGAATTATGTGGAGCTAGTAGAGGGACTGATTGGACATATATAATCGGGCTCCCGTGATTCCATATGATCATCATTCTTTACCGAATAACTCAATCATATGATCACTAGTTTCAGAGTCACACCACTATAAACCTGAAACTGAACTCCCAATTATATACCGTATTACATAAGCCTGTGACGAGCTACTATCCAATGACCTTGTCATATATGCAAAACCCTCATATGATATCCATGATCAGCCTTAGGTCAAAGTCCGTTTAATCCTACTGATCAGGCTATCTTAAAGTTCCATTATACTACCGAATCAAGAAAATGATTATTCACCATATGTGAATAAGAAGTCATCCGCCCAGCAGACGACCCAAGGCCTTGTCCATTTTCACATTCAGTATAATGCCTTTAAGAGGATACCTTTAACTCCTCAGAGCTATGATTCCGATATCTGCAAACAAACCCTTCATCGTATACAAGTCATGCACCCAACGAACCGGTCTATAAGCTTACTACCTCTGAGATGCTTTAGCCATTGGAACATCAAACTACACAAGTCATATACATGAAGAAGTTCATTTGCTCAGGATTAAGGTTATTGCACAATGAACGTCAAAAACAGATTGATCCACTCATAGCGGACTACGTAGATCAATCATGCTTTAGTCCCGGCCTAATATGTCACCACCAAGCAACATATCCATGTCTCTACTTGGGAGTCCAGCTCCAGACAGTCAAGACAAACCGTCCCCTCGAAGGCTTTAGACAACATAATAGTCTTTACATGAGTTAGATGCTCGGTCTAACCCCATAGACTACAGACCATAGTTTAGACTGCTAACTTTAGAACATTGTCTTCTCGCATACAAAAGTCCATTGCATGCAACATTCTAACAGTTTTAACACAAGCAGTCAGTGAGCCATATTTGCTTACATTTACTTTAACATGTAAATAAGACGAGGATAGATAGCAATGTAATGAATAACCTCTATGTATAATTTTATTATCCAGTTCAAAATAAATACATCAAAATGTCTCTAATACTTAGGGCATTTCCTAACAAGGCCCTGGGTTTAGCTTCCACTGAGCCTACTTAGCTTGAGTTTTCTCCTCCTTCTGTGCCTTAAAGATCTGAGACTTTCGCTTCCTATCCTGTGCCAACCAGTACTCGGCTTGGATGGCCCTACTGATGTATTTCCAACTGTCGTCAATCCATGACTTTCGCTGCAGACCTGTATTGCGATGTCCGTTCTAAACATCTTTAGCATCCTTCTAACTCTCTCCTTTTCTGTAAGCACCAAGTCCAGACAGAGTCTAGCTAATTGCTCGAATTTTCTAACTGCTTCCATCACGGTCATATTCCCTTGGCGCAGGTTGGTGAACTCATCCTGTTGCGTTGCTAATGCCTCGTCATTGAAGTATACCTCCTTTAATTCCACCATGAATTTAGTCCAGCTTACCTCGCTGATGTTTCTTCTGATCGCTACTGTCTTCCACCACTGATGTGCCTCCTTCCTCAGGGTAAAGGATGCACACATCACCTTCTCTCTGTCGGTCAATCCCATAAAATCCAAGATTACTTGGATATCCGTTAGCTAGTTATCGGCCACTATGAGGTTGTGGTTCCTTCAAACTTTGGCCCTTTCATGCATTGGAATCTCTCGTATAAGTTGCCTTCCCTAAAGGCTGGTTGAGGTACATTTGCTGCTATGGGAGCAGCCATTGCTGGAGGGGCTGGTGGTGGTTTTGGAAATTCCTGTACTCGTAGAACTCCTTAGACTGGGGGAGTTGCTCGCTCCCTTAAAGTCTTTGAGGCTAGCGGAGCCTCCTGAGCTGGCACCCCTGCTGTCGGTGGTGCTTGGTTTTGTTGACTTAACTGCTCCCGGAGCTGGTCTAGGTTGCACTGTTTATTTTTCATTATTTCTTGCATAGCCACTAGTTATGCCATTAACTCATCCTATATGATAATCGAGAATTTTAGATTCTCGGAGTAGATTAAAATTGTATGTATATATCAATTTTAATGAATAAAATAAGAAAAGTTGGGTTTTAATACTGTTGTGAATACTGTAAAAATGTTCCGGCAGTGTTAAAGTGAGTGAGTTTGGAGCTGGAAAATCTTACCGAACAGAATCGGGTAAGACGGTTCGAAAACGGAGCCAAAAACCCTAGAGAGTGCACTGAAAGGCACTAAAAAGATAAAAATTTATAGTAGAGAATTTTGACCAAACGGAAGCAAAATAAAACAAACTGATCGCACTGGAGGCGCCTGGAACCCGCCTATGCAATTTCGGTAAAGTTTTGTTCAGTTTGACTTTCGGTCAAAATTTGACCATGAATTAATATACGAATTAATTCATCGGATGACATCACATTTATGATGTCATAAATATAATTTTTGAAGGCTTGGAAAGTAGGACTTAATGGGTGTAAGGCTAGGATTTGTTGCTTTTTTGATCAATGGCTAGGATTAAGCCAAAATAACATTGAAAAAAAATTAAAACGGGCAAAAAATTGGTATTCGGCCACATGGAAAGGAGGTAGCCAAAAATTTTTAATTTTGGCCAAAAAAGTTTGCATTTTAGCCCTTGAACAAATAGGAAATTATTGGGAAAGAATTGCTAAGTTGTCCCTTACTTTTGCCTATAAATAGGCTTCAAAATTGATTGAAAAAAAAAAAAGCAAAACCAAGCAAAACTCTTGCATTTTTTGTAGCCAAAAATCCATGCCCCTTTAGTGGATTCCATGCCAAAATTTTTCAAAAATTCACACCAAAATTAGCCTCCAATTCGAGCTAAGGTTGCAAGGGAACAAGTTCATAAGGTTAGCTTCTAATTTGAAGAATTTTTCATGTTTTTTCCTGTAAAATTCCGTGGCACTATTGGTGTGGAAAGTGGTTGGAAATTTGGTGATTTGGTTTAGTGTTTATGCTCATTTAGTGGCATGTGAATTAAAGCATGATTTAGACCTAGAAACAAGCAAAAATTTTGCATGTTCCTATGAAAAATCCGTGGCCTTGTAGGGTGGAAATAATGTAGAAAAATTGATGATTTGATTCGTGGTTTATGTTTATTTGGTAGCATGTTAATTTAAGCATGAATTAGAATTAAGAAACAAGAAAGTTTTGATACTTGTTTCTCACAAAATCCGTGGCCTATGTTGGTGAAAATGAGAAAAATTTTAGTGTTAAATAGTGATGGGAAATGTTGATAAAACCCTAGTAATAAGAGCAAAAATTTTCTATGTGAATTAGCATGAAAAATTGATTAGGTGATGTTGATATGAATACTTGAAAACCTAAGAGGGATATGTGATAATTGATTATGGTGATGAAAAATTATTTGGTGATGTGTAACATGAGAAACCGAGTCGTTAAGTGGAAAAAAATTTATGATTTGTGTTGAATTGTGAATGTTGATTAATGTGGAAATTTTTATACAAAATTTAGTAACTTTGTATGAAATAAGCCTCTGGTATAGTACGTGGCAGGTACAAAGGTTCTGAGGCGTACCTAATGCCGGGAAAACCTAAAAATACAAGCGGAAATGCTGTCGAAATTTCTAAAATGGCATAAGGGCATTCCAGGTAACGAAGGGTAAAAATATTAGCCTCGGAAAGGAAACCGAGACCCCTCAGTGGGTTAGGATTGAAAATGGAAAACCAACGCAAGAGGAATAGTAAACCGACCCTTAATGACTAAAATGCCTAAAATTGGAAAAATTCATATTAGGGGTATTTTAGGAAACGAGGGGGAAAGATTAGATCGGGATAGAAAACCCGAGCCCCTCAAGGACTGAAGGTCGGGGACGGGATAAAAAAATATTTCAAGAGTAGTGAAATACTCATTTGAGGCTCCGAACCGCTAGAAAAATAAGAAACGATCCTAGGTGACGGATGAATAGTAATCGAGGGTCGGAAAATGGATAATTGAGATTTTGTAACAAATTAAGCTGTAAAATAATACAGAAGCCTAGGGAATATTATTTTAAGACATATGGGCTTAGAAAATTCGGGAAAAATGATATAACGAAATAGTTACGATCCCGAGACTCGACGGGGGTAAAATGGTCATTTTGACTACAAATTTCTGAAAGGCTCGGAAAAGACCGTAAAGGATCTAGAATGACTTAAATAAAATTCTAGAACTCAAAATAAAGATTTTAGAATTAAAAATCTAGAATTTAAATAATACACGGGCGTGTACATAGAAATACAACCGTGTAGAATGAAACCGAGAGGTACATGGATAGGGACACCGGCGTGTTTCAGACCGTGTACCACATTAAAAGTTAAATTGTGTTATAAAATTTATCACAAAATAAATATATTCAAAGTGATGATTAATAAAAGGTATTAACTGTGGCGGCCCGCCCCTCGTAGAGATCATACAATACTATTACAGTTGAGCTTGATCGCTAACTGCGATAGATTGTACTCCCACGGGTCGCCGGCTAATCTCTCTCTCAGTAAATCATGATGTGTTTGGGGAAATTTTTTTTTTTTTAAACATCATGTAAAACCTTTCCCACTATTTACTTTGTTGGCAAGTACACAGTAATTTACATATTACAGTACTTTCGTAAAATATATAATATTACAAAAGACTGTTTCTTTTTTTTTTCTTTCCCTTTTTATCGCTCAGCGGAAAGACTCTGGCAGGACCATATCCCTCACCCAGTTATCCCATTTGACACGCGCCATCCCATCCGCATCCAGTCAAATAAGCTACTGAGCTGGTCGCTTACCTGCAACATTAGCAAAAATGGTGAGCTACAGACTCAGTAAGTTCAAACATGCAAGAAATGACATTTCTATGAATAGTACTATTCATCATAAATAGTATTATTGACCACTATTCATAGGTGAATAGTACTTTGACCACTATTCATACGTGAATAGTAACTATGACCACAACACAGTGTCACAACAGTACATCTACCGCGATGTTAGTACTCTCACTAAACTGTCTTATGCTCAATTATGGCATAGTTTTAGTTTTAGGTAATTATCTTGCTTATGTTCTGGTTTTGAGCTCAGGTTGGCAGTACCATTTAAGTGCGTATGACTGGGAGTGGTACATTAGTGCTGACCTCCACAGCCTTAATCTCATAGCCACGAAGGCAAACTATACATGACTGGGAGCGGTACATTAGTGCTGATCTCCACAGCCTTATTCTCCTCATAGCCCTGAAGGCAAAAATACCTCCCTGTACAGAAGCTGGTACACCAGAAAGTGGTTTCATTACCGACTTTTTCAAATTCTAACCCGGTGACTTCACATTGTCCCGTGGTTAGGAATGGTTCACATTTTAATTTTATGGGAGTGGGTTTCATTAACCTCGCTCTAGTGCTCGAAGCACAATTAACAATGTGTCCATTCTCAACAGTGCCCGTAACACATTACGTCTCTCTCTCTATTCTATAATAGTGCCCGTAGCACATATGTACCTAACTTATAGTTAGTACATCAAAGTTAGCAACAATAATGCTATATGTTGCAGACAGGTAAATGTCTGAACTTACTTTATCAGTCTCTTCCCTCTTTCTCTCTTAGATCTTTGATCGCCCTCCTTGTAGGTCGATTTTTGGATCCTACAGACAAAACCTTGTCTGTTAATTTTATTTCCATTTATAGTTTTTATTTTTCACTTAAAAGCTTAAATAAAACCTATTTATAACTTTTTTTAGGCTTTATTTATCATTTTCCCCATTTTTCTCAACTTTTACAAAATTACGATTTTGCCCCTATATTTTAGCAAAATTACGATTTTACCCCTATATTTTGGTAAAATTACAATTTTTCCCCTGACTGAAATTTTCCCGATCCAGACTGCATTTTTGGCTCTCAGGAACTTTTCTGACTCTTTTCTAATCATTACCGGGCTCATTTCTATTTTATTTTCATTTTTCACTTTCCCGACCCTCGGGAAGCACTATTCCGACCCTTACGTTAGTTTAGTGATTTTCTATCGTTTCGGAGTCTCAAATGGACGTTTCACTAGTATTTAAAACGTTCATCTAGACATTCCCGACCTAGGTCTCTGAGGTTCGGATTTTCCATTCCCGACTCGGGCCTTTATTTCGTTTCCAAAAACACCCCCTCCCTCGGGGTCGGTTTTTCAATTTCACTCGTGTTTTACATTTTCAAGGGGACGGGTTACTATTCATGAACCACCCCTTAGGTTTTACTTATCAAATTTTCCGTTAGGGACTCAGGTTTCCGACCCGACCCCAAACTTTTTATTTTTATTTCCATTTTACCCCAAATGCTGTTTTCGAAATTTCGGCAGTATTTCGGCGTAATTTTAGGGCTACCGACGTTAGGTACGCCTCGAACCATATGTACCTGCCACGTACTATACCACAAGCCTATTTTATGTAAAAGTTTTCCAAACTTTTACATAAAAGCTCACAAAACTCCAATTTGCATTTTAACCCACATTACACAAAAATTTTTCATTTTCCTCCTTAGTTTTTGGCCACGGTTTTGACAATCAAAACCTAACCAAAACTTCTCAATTTTTCACCAAATCTTAGGCTATTAAAATGTCATTTTCTAACATATTTTCAAGCCAATTTTCATTGCATTTTTCAACAATTTTCCTAGGGATTTGAATCAAATATAACCCACGGCCACACTAATAAAACATACCCCAATTTTTTTCTTTTCTTGCTTTCATTCCCAATTTCATCATTTGCATTATAAAATGCATGATTTCAATTATCCAAACATCAAGTAAACCATGCAAAATTTTCTTCCAAACCCTAAGTAACCCACGGCCACTTTAGGTAAGTTCACACCAAAATTTTTTTCCAAGCTTTCCATAATGCAAATCATGCTTTATTCTTAACAAAATATGAATTGAAAGCATGTTAACACTTAAACCACAAAAATTTCTTATTGATCACCCATGGTAACCCACGGTTTTACCCTTGGAAAACCAACAAAATTTTGGTTTTTCTTTGAACCAATTACATGGTTTTCTTCCTAATTACACCCTTAACAAAACCCAAGCATCAAATCAATGAAAACAACCAAAAATTTTTCCATCTTTTTTCACTATTCATCACACGGTTTTCTTGAAAATAAAACCAAGAAAAAGTTCAATCCAAGGGGAGTTACCTTGTTCACTTGCTTCCTTTGTCTTCAAGGAATGCTTTGACACCAATTTTGTGAAAGAAAATTGAGGAAATTACTTGTTCTCTCTTGGTGGCTCACGGTACACTTAGAACAAAAAAAAAATTTCTCTTTGGTTTTTGCTTCAAAATGGTCTCGGCCATTTCTTCCCAAAGTTGCCGACTTCTGCATGAAATAAGCCAATTAATTTGGCTATCAACCAATCACATTTCACCACATTTCAACCTTAATTCTTTCCAACATTTTCAAAAATTTAAAATGGTGAATTTTGGCCAAATCTTGGCCTTTAGATCAAGAAGAAACTAAATCATGGCCATTTATGCTACTAACCACCATTTTCTTTCCATTTATTAAAGGGATTTATGATGTCATAAATGCAAAAGCAAAAGTTGACTTTGACTTTTACTATTCATATTAATTCGACTACTTTTTGACTGATACCGGTTCGAGCCGAAATTTTCCTGAAATCGTCCCGGCGTGTTCCTGAGGTCTCCTGTGCAGTCGGATCAATTTAAACTGCTTCCGTTTGATCAAAATTAATCCTGGAAGTTTTCCGTCTTTTATTGTCCCGGTTAGGGTTTTCAATGCCGGTTTTGGCACCGTTTCACCCGTTTCAACTCAGTAAATTTTTCCAACATTGAATTCTTACTCGTCAGTATTGTTAGAACATTTTCATATATTCTAAACAATATAAATACATTTATTTCACTCTTTAAACAGTACAAATTGTTATACACATACATTTGTACATTTTCTTCCGAGAATTGCCTGAATTTCCCGGTTGTCACATTCACCCCTCCTTATAAAATTTTCGTCCTCGAAAATTAGAACAAGTGGGGGTATAAACTCCTTATCTCGTCTTCTCGTTCACACGTAGCTTCTTCAATGTTGTGATTCTTCCACAAAATCTTCACTAGTGGGATTATCTTATTCCTCAGTACTTTCTCTTCACGAGCCAGTACTCGAATAGGTTGTTCCTCATATGTCAAATCCTCGTGGATTTGAATAGGCTCATGCTTCAACACATGGGACGGATCTGGTATATACTTTCTCAGCATCGACACATGAAATACATTATGCACTGCGGACAGTTCTGGAGGTAACGCTAATTTGTAAGCGACCTTTCCAATGCGTTCGATAATTTCATAAGGTCCAATATATCTTGGACTCAGTTTCCCCTTCTTACCGAAACGCATAATCCCCTTCATAGGCGATACCTTGAGAAATACGAAGTTTCCTTCATCGAACTTTAAGGATCTCCGTCTCTTGTCCGTGTATCTCTTTTGTCGGCTTTGCGCAATTTTCATTTGACGTTGTATTCTAGCAACTGCATCGGAAGTCTCTTTTATGAAGTCCGTCTTATGTAACTGCTTCTCTCGCAAATCATACCAGTGTAATGGTGATCTGCACTTCCGTCCATACAAAGCCTCGTAAGGTGCCATGCCTATAGAAGCTTGGTAACTATTATTGTACGAGAATTCAATCAATGGTAACTTCTCGTTCCAATTTCCCGCAAAATCCATTACACAAGCTCGAAGCATGTCCTCTAAGGTCTGAATTGTCCACTCCGACTGTTCGTCTGTTTGCGGATGAAAAGCCGTACTGAGTCTCAATTCAGTACCCATGGCCTCTTGCACGCACTTCCAAAAATTCGAAGTGAATCGTGCATCTCGATCTGATACAATGGATTTTGGTACTCCATGTAATCTGACGACATGAGTTACGTATAACTGAGCAAACTTTTCCAACGAAAAGGTCATCTTGACAGTTATAAACCGGGCCGTCTTGGTCAGTTTGTCCATAATCACCCAGATGGCATCATAACCTTCTCGGGTTTTTGGGAGTCCCACTACAAAATCCATCGTAATGTGTTCCTATTTCCATTCAGGAATCTCCAACGGTTCCAATCTTCCTGCTGGATGCTTATGTTCCGCTTTGATTCTCTGACAGGTCATGCATCTGCTCACGAATTTCGCTATATCGTTCTTCATCCCTTTCCACCAGAACTGTAACTTTAAGTCCTGATACATCTTACTAGCTCCGGGATGAACCGAATAGGGTGTCTCGTGGGCTTCTGACATGATCCGTCTTCTAAGTTCCTCATCAGCTGGAACATTTATCCTTCCTTGATAAAGGATCATTCCATCCTTGGAAATTCCTTCTTGAGAACTTGTCATTGTTGGATCTCGCCTCTGAGCTTCCTTTATATCCTCAAATAGCGATGATTCCACTTGGAGTGCAGCTAGTCTTCCAGATATCAGCTCCAAGTTCAAAGAATTTATCTCTTACTGCAATGGCTTCGGAAGCCTATTTATTGATAGCTGGTGCGATATGGTAGACTTTCTACTTAGAGCATCCGCTACACGGTTGGCCTTTCCTGGATGGTATAGGATTTCACAATCATAATCTTTCACCAGTTCCAACCATCGTCTTTGCCGCATATTGAGCTCCTTTTGTGTGAAGAAATACTTCAGGCTTTGGTGATCAGTGAAAATCTGACATTGAGCTCCATAGAGATAGTGTCGCCAAATTTTAAGTGCGAACACTACTGCAGCAAGTTCAAGGTCATGTGTAGGATAATTCTTTTCATGCTCCTTTAATTGGCGGGAAGCATAGGCAATCACCTTGCCGCCTTGCATTAGGACTGCTCCCAATCCTATTTTAGATGCATCACTGTAGATCACAAACTTCTCCCCTTCAGTGGGAAGCGTAAGGATTGGTGCGCCTGTCAGTCGCCTCTTTAACTCCTGGAAGCTTCTTTCGCATTCCGTAGTCCACTCGTACTTCCTTTCCTTGCGTGTAAGAGTAGTAAGAGGTGCAGCTAATCGCGCGAATCCCTCTACAAATCGTCGATAATAACCAGCTAGCCCCAAGAAACTGCGTATTTCTGTCACACTCTTGGGTGCAGGCCACTGGTTAATTGCATCTACTTTCATCAGATCTACACCAATACCTTCCTGGGATACAACATGTCCAAAGAAATGTACTCTATCCAGCCAGAACTCACATTTTGAGAATTTGGCATACAGTTGATGCTTCCTGATCGTATTCAGCATGATCCTCAGATGCTCCTTGTGCTCCTCATGAGTCTTCGAGTATATAAGAATGTCATCAATGAATACAATGACAAACTTATCCAAATACTCTTTAAAAATTCTGTTCATTAGATCCATGAACGCTGCCGGCACATTTGTTAATCCAAATGGCATCACAAGAAACTCGTAGTGACCATAACGAGTCCTAAACGCCGTCTTAGGAATATCACTTTCTTTAATTCTTAGCTGGTGATATCCTGATCGTAAGTCGATCTTGGAAAATACCACTGCGCCTTTTAACTGGTCGAATAGGTCATCGATTCTAGGTAACGGATACCTATTTTTGATCGTAACCTTATTCAACTCCCGGTAATCAATGCACAACCGGAATGTTCCATCCTTTTTCTTGACGAATAACACAGGTGCACCCCATGGAGAAAAACTCGGTCTGATGAATCCTTTATCCAAAAGCTCCTTTAATTGTACCTGCAGCTCCTTTAACTCTACTGGAGCCATGCGGTATAGTGCTTTGGAAATGGGTGCCGTTCCAGGCAGCAACTCAATTTCGAACGAGATTTCTCTCTCTGGAGGTATTCCTGGTAATTCTTCCGGAAATATGTCAAGAAATTCAGTAACCACAGGAACATCTTCAGGTTGAAGCTTCTGTTCCTCTGCAGTATCCACCACATATGCCAGATATCCCATACAACCACTGGCTATCAGCTTGCTTGCTCTCAGCGAACTGATCATCATCTTCCTGGGTTTTCGAGAAGTGTCGACATATTCGAAACTCTCTTCTTCCTCGAGTTGGAATACTATCTTTCGATTTCGGCACTCGATCGTAGCTTGGTATTTCCCTAGGAAATCCATACCTAGAATCACATCGTAATCCACGATCTTCATTACGATCAACTCCGCATATAGTTCCCTATTTGCCACATATACTGGTACATGAGATAGCCAGTAATTGGACAACAATACTTCCCCAGAGAGTAAAGCTGTCTTAAATACCCTTCCCATATAGTCCTTAGGAAGTCCTATCTTGTCAGCAAATGCATAGGAAACAAAAGAATGCGTAACACCGGAATCGAATAGTACAGAGGCTACATGACTAGCGACAGGAAGCTGACCTGTCACTACGTTCGATGTTCCTGCCTCTGCATCCTCTTTGCTATAGGCCATCACACGAGCATCGGCACGTGGCACATGCTCCTGGCTTTACGGCCTTACTGGGGACTCTTCAACTCTGGCCTAAAGGGAATGAGCTTGTAGGCGTGTCTGGTGCTGTTGGGAAGTGCCTTGTCCACCCTGTCTATTTGGACAGTTCCTGGCATAATGGCCTTCTTTTCCACATTCATAGCAAACAAGTGGCCCAAATCTGCATTGCCCAGAATGTCTTTTCCTGCATGTAGGACAATTTTGCACATTGGATTCCGCATTACCAGCTGTTCTCCGCTGCTGGTTTCGATTATTTCCCTGGCGATTTCCAGAAAAATTGCCTTTCCTCTTGTTTTGCTGGGATCCTTGATTATTGCCCTGGCTTGGCTTAGCATTCTGACTAGGCTTGCTTGATTGACCAGCTTGTGTAGACTTCGCCAAAGCTCTCTCCTTCTTCTTGGCCTCTCAGTGTTTCTCTCTTTCCTCTTTCTGTCGGGCTACATGGAACTCAGCTCTGATGGCCCGACTAACACAATCTGCTACAGAAGTAGGTGGTACTTGTCCAGTGTCTACTAACGCAGCAATTTCTGGCCTGAACATCCCGATCATTTTCTGTATTTTCTCCCTCTCAGTAGGGACTAATAGGGACATAACCGGGATAACTGGTCGAACTTTCGGCAAACTTCGCTTACCGACATATTTCCTTGCGTCAATTCTGAGAACTTTTTCTGCTGTTGTCTTAGAGATGCAGGGTCGTAATATTTCTGGTTAAATTCTTCCAGAAATTTTGCCCAACTCATGGTAGACACGTCTCTTCTCATTCGTACAGTGTCCCACCAAAAACGAGCATCTTTTCTCAGCACAAAAGACGCACATGCAACCTTCTCCCTGTCGGTTAGGTTCATAAATTCCATGATCACTTGCAAGGATGACAACCATTCTTCAGCCTCTAGAGGATTTGTAGACCCTTCAAATTCTGGCGGCCTCATATGCCTGAATCTTTCATAGAGGGGTTCCAGATTTAATACTGGTTGTGGTTCAGGAACTCTCTCATTTACAGCAGCTGGAGGGATAACCGGATCTACCTCGGCTTGTTGTTCTACTTGGGTACCCTCAGAGCCTTGTCTTTGTTCTAGCTCCTCTACCCGTCGCCTCAGATTAGCATTTTCTTGCATCTGAGCTTCTAGTAGGGCTTGTATCTGATCCAATCTCTCCATAACACTAGGACGTCGCTCTCGTCCTCTGGTCGATTTCACAAATCCACCATCTTGCCTATCGTCCTATTATGGCACAATAATTCACCGTTAGCTTTTCCATGACCACATTCGTAAAATCATATCAATTCACGAAATTTAGGGTAATGTAACGCCACATCATTGTAACATATCATCGTACAACATATAATCATTTTGATATTTCATTCATAGCAAAACATTTATATGTCATACATAATCATCACCAGTCATATATACATCGGCCTTTTTTATACATCTTGGCCACAAGTCTATACAAAAGAGCTTTTCTCTCTAAGCTACTTATGTACATGTATACATATCCACTGGTCACGCATCCCCTGCATCTGGGACTAGAGGATATTCTTCGGGATCCTCTTCGTCATCTGGATCATCTGAATCGTTACCGCCCCTAGGTAATGCTCCCTGTCCTGAGTCATCACCTCTTCGTGGTCTAGACGGTCCAGCCTCATGATCATTCATCATTCTTCTCGGTCCAAAGATGCGTGCAAACATCTCATCTTGACCCAGTGTCTCTCGTCGACTCTGCGTCAGATGTTCGATCAGAATCTCTCTCTCGATCGTCCTGATCGTCACCACAAACTCTTGGAGCGTCGGAGGAAATAGCTTGATTACCCTCTGTCTCAACTCCATGGGTAAACCTCTCCAGAATAGCTCACAGCAATTTGCTTCAGTGAGGTTGGGTAATGGACATCTCCTCCTAATGGTCTCCTCAAATCGTGTTGCATAAGACATAACTGTCTCACCAGACAACATGACCATCCTCTCAGCCTAGAGAATGTAGTCCCTAACCTCATCAAATCTGGGATACACAGGTGTATCAGCCTTTTGTCTCTCTGGAGGTGCTGGAGCAGGTGTCGGATCCCTAGGCGGAAACTGATCAGCCAATCGCTGACAGAACTCAGCCCAACTGAATCCTAATAAAATCTCCTGGTCGCAATACTACCAAAACACTCGAGCATCTCCCTAAAACATACTGACAGCCAACTAAATCCACATATCTCGATCGATGTCGCATATGTTGGCGTGAAACTCTCACTCCAATATGTTGGCGTCCACCAACAACTGTACTGCCCGAGCCAAAACTCTCACTCCAATATGTTGGCGTCCACCAACAACTGGAATGTCCACTACTACCGGTGGATGAACTATCGGTCGTGGCTGTACTACATCTACTGGCGTTGGTACTGGTGCTGGTACCGGAGGTCTCTCAGGCACCGGGGGTCTGATTACTGGTCATTGGGACATAGATGGCCTCACAATAGGTCACATCCATACCCGTAATACCCCTCTCGGTCGTGGTAGCGATGGTCTCACATAAGGAGGTCTGGTCATCTTGCTACCTATAAGATAATTATTTTCACATAAGAAAATAATTAACTAAACTTAAGTAAACTACTTACTTGGATAGCGGAGCAGGATGCGCGAAGTGTCAAATCGGGATATGGTCAATACTGCTCTGATATACCAACTGTGACAATAGTTGGCAATCCAAATTTAACCAACCGTAATTCCGCTCTGATACCAACTGTGACAGCAGTTGGTATTATAAACTAGACCAATCTCAAACCTTGCTCTGATACCAACTGTGGCGGCCCGCCCCTCGTAGAGATCATACAACACTATTACAGTTGAGCTTTATCGCTAACTGCGATAGATTGTACTCTCATGGGTCGCCGGCTAATCTCTCTCTCAGTAAATCATGACGTGTTTGGGGTAAATTTTTTTTTTTTTTTTTAAACATCATGTAAAACCTTTCCCACTATTTACTTTGTTGGCAAGAACAAAGTAATTTACATATTACAGTACTTTCGTAAAATATATAATATTACAAAAGACTGTTTCTTTTTTTTTTTTCTTTCCCTTTTTATCGCTCAGCGGAAAGACTCTGGCAGGACCATATCCCTCACCCAGTTATCCCATTTGACACGTGCCATCCCGTCCGCATCCAGTCAAATAAGCTACTGAGCTGGTCGCTTACCTGCAACATTAGCAAAAATGGTGAGCTACAGGCTTAGTAAGTTCAAACATGCAAGAAATGAAATTTCTATGAATAGTACTATTCATCATGAATAGTACCATTGACCACTATTCATAGGTGAATAGTAACTTTGACCACAACACAGTGTCACAACAGTACATCTACCGCGATGTTAGTACTCTCACTAAACTGTCTTATGCTCAATTATGGCATAGTTTCAGTTTTAGGTAATTATCTTACTTATGTTCTGGTTTTGAGCTCAGGTTGGCAGTACCATTTAAGTGCGCATGACTGGGAGCGGTACATTAGTGCTGACCTCCATAGCCTTAATCTCATAGCCCCGAAGGCAAACTGTACATGACTGGGAGTGGTACATTAGTGCTGACCTCCACAACCTTATTCTCCTCATAGCCCCGAAGGCAAAAATACCTCCCTGTACGGAAGGCTGGTACGCCAGAAAGTGGTTTCATTACCGACTTTTTAAAATTCTAACCCGGTGACTTCACATTGTCCCGTGATTAGGAATGGTTCACATTTTAATTTTATGGGAGTGGGTTTCATTAACCTCGCTCTAGTGCCTGAAGCACAATTAACAATATGTCCATTCTCAATAGTGCCCGTAGCACATTACGTCTCTCTCTCTATTCTATAATAGTGCCCGTAGCACATATGTACCTAACTTATAGTTAGTACATCAAAGTTAGCAACAATAATGCTATATGTTGCAGACAGGTAAATGTCTGAACTTACCTTATCAGTCTCTTCTCTCTTTCTCTCTTTGATCTTTGATCGCCCTCCTTGTAGGTCGATTTTTGGATCCTACAGACAAAACCTTGTCTGTTAATTTTATTTCCATTTATAGCTTTTATTTTTCACTTAAAAGCTTAAATAAAACCTATTTATAACTTTTTTAGGCTTTATTTATCATTTTCCCCATTTTTCTCAACTTTTGTAAAATTATGATTTTGCCCCTATATTTTAGTAAAATTACGATTTTGCCCCTATATTTTGGCAAAATTACAATTTTACCCCTGACAGAAATTTTCCCGATCCAGACTGCATTTTTGGCTCTCAGGAACTTTTCTGACTCTTTTCTAATCATTACCGGGTTCATTTCTATTTTATTTTCATTTTTCACTTTCCCGACCCTCGGGAAGCATTATTCCGACCCTTACGTCGGTTTAGTGATTTTCTATCGTTTCGGAGCCTTAAATGGATGTTTCACTAGTGTTTAAAACGTTCATCTAGACATTCCCGACCTAGGTCTCCGAGGTTCGGATTTTCCGTTCCCGACTCGGACCTTTATTTCGTTTCCAAAAACGCCCCCCCCCCTGGGGTTCGGTTTTTCAATTTCAGTCGTGTTTTACATTTTCAAGGGGACGGGTTACTATTCATGAACCACCCCTTAAGTTTTCCTTATCAAATTTTCCGTTAGGGACTCGGGTTTCTGGCCCGACCCCAAACTTTTTATTTTTGTTTCCATTTTACCCCAAATGCTGTTTTCGAAATTTCGACAGCATTTCGGCGTAATTTTAGGGCTACCGGCGTTAGGTACGCCTCGAACCATATGTACCTACCACGTACTATACCACAAGCCTATTTTATGTAAAAGTTTTCCAAACTTTTACATAAAAGCTCACAAAACTCCAATTTACATTTTAACCCACATTACACAAAAATTTTTCATTTTCCTCCTTAGTTTTTGGCCACGGTTTTGACAATCAAAACCTAGCCAAAACTTCTCAATTTTTCACCAAATCTTAGGCTATTAAAATGTCATTTTCTAACACATTTTCAAGCCCATTTTCATTGCATTTTTCAACAATTTTCCTAGGGTTTTGAATCACATATAACCCACGGCCAGACTAATAAAACATACCCCAATTTTTTTCTTTTCTTTTCTTTCTTTCATTCCCAATTTCATCATTTGCATTATAAAATGCATGATTTCAATTATCCAAACATCAAGTAAACCATGCAAAATTTTCTTCCAAACCCTAAGTAACCCACGGCCACTTTAGGTAAGTTCACACCAAAATTTTTTTCCAAGCTTTCCATAATGCAAATCATGCTTTATTCTTAACAAAATATGAATTGAAAGCATGTTAACACTTAAACCACAAAAATTTCTCATTGATCACCCATGGTAACCCACGGTTTTACCCTTGGAAAACCAACAAAATTTTGGTTTTTCTTTGAACCAATTACATGGTTTTCTTCCTAATTACACCCTTAACAAAACCCAAGCATCAAATCAATAAAAACAACCAAAAATTTTTCCATCTTTTTTCACTATTCATCACACGGTTTTCTTGAAAAAAAAACCAAGAAAAAGTTCAATCCAAGGGGAGTTACCTTGTTCACTTGCTTCCTTTGTCTTCAAGGAATGCTTTGGCACCAATTTTGTGAAAGAAAATTGAGGAAATTACTTGTTCTCTCTTGGTGGCTTACGGTACACTTAGAACAAAAAAAAAAATTTCTCTTTGGCTTTTGCTTCAAAATGGTCTCGGCCATTTCTTCCCAAAGTTGCCGACTTATGCATGAAATAAGCCAATTAATTTGGCTATCAACCAATCACATTTCATCACATTTCAGCCTTAATTCTTTCCAACATTTTCAAAAATTTAAAATGGTGAATTTTGGCCAAATCTTGTCCTTTAGATCAAGAAGAAACTAAATCATGGCCATTAATGCTACCAACCACCATTTTCTTTCCATTTATTAAAGGGATTTATGATGTCATAAATGCAAAAGCAAAAGTTGACTTTGACTTTCACTATTCACATTAATTCGACTACTTTTTGACCGATATCGGTTCGAGCCGAAATTTTCCTGAAATCGTCCCGGTGTGTTCCTGAGGTCTCCTGTGTAGTCGGATCAATTTAAACTGCGTCCGTTTGATCAAAATTAATCCCGGAAGTTTTCCGTCTTTTATTGTCCCGGTTAGGGTTTTCAATGCCGGTTTTGGCACCCTTTCACCCGTTTCAACTCAGTGAATTTTTCTAACACTGAATTCTTACTCGTCAGTATTGTTAGAACATTTTCATATATTCTAAACAATATAAATACATTTATTTCACTCTTTAAACAGTACAAATTGTTATACACATACATTTATATATTTTCTTCCGAGAATTGCCTGAATTTCCCGGTTGTCACGTTAACAGACAATACTATGTCTGTAGGAACCCAAACAAGAGATAAAACTGCCGAGTAGTTCCGGAAGTGGACATTATAGCAGTGGTGGTAAGTTCAAGCATTTTTATGTCTGCAACATGAAATACTGTATTATTTTGTTATGTACTAGTTTTACATTAGGTATCAAGTCCTATGGTCATTAGGGGATTAGTTAATAAAACACGTCCCAGATAATAAAAGGAAAAGAATGTTTAAGGCCTGCGGGCGATGGAGCTTAGTGATCTTGACGTGACGATTAATGTCACTTGGTCAAAATTATAATTAAAAAATGGTAATAAAATCATTTAAGGCGTACAGTCCCTCCAACCTTATGTTGGAGGTTTTTCAGATCTTACGAGGGCATAAGGGCTGGAGAGGAAGAAGCTCTAGGGTCGCTCCCTAGGCCCTTTCAGTCAGCATGCAAAATAAACTATCGGTACTGCCACAATGAGCTCAACACTAAATAGAGAGAATAGTCAATAATGTGACGAAAGCTCATCAGTTTGAATAGTACTATTCATATGAAATTGTAATTTTGCTGTTTTTGAATTTTTGTGATTCTTATTAAGTATGTTTGAACTTACTGAGCCTGTTAGCTCATCAGTTTGTTCATATTGCAAGTAAGAAACCTGTCTAGTAGTGTGACGCCCCGAGCCCTTAGCTGCCCAGACCGTCACTAAAAACTTATTTACTTAATTTCTTTTCTTACACTTTCTTACACTTGATACTTAACTAGATATCATAAACTTAGGGATTTTTTTTAACACGTACGTATTTACTGTGTACGTACGTATACTGATTACTATTCAAAATACTATTTAACGGTTACTATTCAAAAATACTATCTAACGGTTACTATTTAAAAATACGGTTTATGGTTACTATTCAATAATACTATGTAGCGGTTACTATTTAAAAGTACGGTTTACGGTTACTATTCAAAAATACTATTTAACGGTTACTATTCAAAATTACTATGTGATTACTATTCACAAATATTGTTTGACAGTTACTATTCAAAATACTATTTAACCATTACTATTCAAAATACTGATACTCAAATTTGCGAAAGATAAACTCGTGGTGTCTCCATACCCTTGCCCTCACATTCGCCTCTGCCGTCACCATCGCCCATTGGGGTTTAAGCCGTAGGACGCTTACCTACAGCATGAACACACTACGTGAGCTTTACACCCAATAAGTACAACATGTTTACCACAAAACATGTTTAAACATAAACATACTTAAAATCATATAAGCAGTCATATATCACATATACCACTTTAACATATCACACATCACATACCATACCAATGATTATAAAACTTCACATAACATATGCATCACAGAAACATCGTGTGCTGAGTGCATCTAGAAGCATGGTGAACTATAACTAGTGCATGATCCGGTTATATTCATTTATGCTTCATTATTTTCCTTTCTTTTTCTTGTCTATTTAGGGCCCGTGTGTCAGTACCTTATGTGCACAGACCAGTGGTAACGCCCGTGGTTATAAGCTAGAGAGCCATCAACAGATGCTCAATTTTCTGCCTTAACTTACTTTAAAACTCTTTCAACTGAAAGAGCCGGTACGACATGCCTATACATTTCCATCTTGTTTATCTTTTCTAGCCACATGCTCTTCCAAGCTATCCCTAATCCTACGTGTAGGGACGTATGGCGTCTAACTTGTTCTTTTATCAATCTACTTGATTGTGAAACGATATGCTCTTAATTATGCGGTGCAACATTGTGTGCATAGCATACATATTTTAACCAACTGTAAAACACCATTTTAACATCACTTTATTCATGCTGTAGGCAGAGTTGTACTTACCTAATTTGGAAGCAAAATGCGTACTTGCACCTTTAACAATTTATAGGTGACCACCTGTCATCAATAACGTTCCTTATCAGCAACTCCATAGAGTCACTACTACTGTCAGTCAACTGACCGATTACCTCGTGTGTTGGTAACTAAGTAGTCTACCAGGTTACTATGCGTAAATAGGTGTAGTAACTGACCAGGTACTTTGCTTATTGGGCTGGGGTAGCCTATCGAACTACTATTCCTTATTTGGTGTAATGGCCCACCGGGCCACTATGGCTTGTTTGGTGTAGTAGCTTACCGGGTTACTAAGGCTTGTTTGGTGTGGTAGCCTATCGGGCTACACACACCGTTTCTCTTTGAAAAAAGTGTAGGTTGACTTAAAAGTTCTTGGAAAAATTCTTTATATTTGGAACCATCCCCTTATCACCCCATTGGAAGGTGGGGGACGTTTTTATAAAAACCATGTTTGTATTTTTAAAGTGTTAAAACACATTTTATTTTAAAGAGTATAAATTACATTTTTTAAAGTTACATTTTAAAGGTGGTTTTTGAACCATTTTTGAAAACCATTTTGAAACTTAATCGAAACGACTTTGTTTGTGATCTTGGTGAACATGAAAGTTTTCGTCCTCGACAAGATGAACAAATCTTGTGTTCACCTAGGAGCCTAAATCCAAATCTAGCGGCTCCTAATTCCATTAAACCCATGGGCTTGTGCCCAGTTTTTTGAAAAATTCCCAGTTTTATGTCTCCATAAAAACGGTTCTATTTGAGGCTCAGTCAAATTTTTAAAACACGCATAGGTTGTTTTCAAGGTCTCGACGAGATCTACAACTTTTGTGTTGAGCCCAAAGTCTGGTTCGGAATCTAAGGGGTCTGTTTTCACTAAAACCCGTGCCTATTTCTAGGTTCGGATTTTGTTCCCAGTTTCGGACACCGAGTGAAAAACATTCTAAAAACCTATTTTAGGTTTGTTTTTGGCCAAGGCCTATTTGACACAAAAATGACCGTATCAAAATTTTCTTAAAACATCATGTTTTACCAAATCCCAAATTTAGACCCTAAGTGGGTCAAAATGGCCAAAATCAATGGCCTTTCCTAGGGACAGATTTATGTCCAGCCACGTTCCTACTCGTTTGTAACATCACACATACCATAGCCATTCGTAAAAATTTGTAAACACAACCACAACCACATAAACTTAAAAATAAAAACTTAAGGGCTCAAAATAAATTATTACAAACCATTTGCACAAACAAATACACATAAATGGTTTTGATCAAAAACTGAAGATCACTAAATCACCAAAAGGGAAAGGTTTCAGTTTTTACATTTGTGCTTCGAACCGAGCACGTTTTTGAACCAAGGCTTGATGAACCAAGTGGCCATGGGAAACCAAGGGAAATGAGGTTGGTTTTTGCTAGACACAATACCAAAATTTCTCTTAAAAATCAACCCAAAACAGAAACTAAAAACTTCAAGGATGGGATTTTGAAAACTTACCCTTGGTGCCTTTAAACAACTTGGATTCGAATCCTCCTAACACAAGCTTGTGAGGTTTGGTTTTTGGTAATATTTTGGTGTGATTTACGGCATGAATATGTGAGGGTTTGGGGACCTTAGAGTGGTCGGCTGCAAGTAGAAGAAAAGGGAGAATGAAATGTGTTTTGGGAGCCAAAAGAAAGTAAAGCAATTCACTTGTGTGGAGGGTGCCTTTTATAAGCAAAATTGATCAAGCTTACTTAGAATTAATCCTAATTAATTGTCCACCAAATTAGCCAAATCATGGGACAAATTACTACCCGTTTTCATATCAAAGTGGGTGTGGGCTACTCATGGGAGGAAGAGAAGAATAAACAAAGATTGTTGACCAAGCTTTTAAAAACCCTTGAATATTTAATTCAAAAGTTATCATGGCTAGGGTAATTTTTTAATAGTCACCTTTTGGACTATGTGTGCAACTAATTACCACTTCTTTTGTAGCTAAGGGGCAAGAAATTTTAAGGCCAAAACTTATCTGTGTTGGCTTTTCATTGCAGTCTAATTTTATACTGCAGTGTTCGGTCCTTTCTTGGCACTGTTTCAATTTTCACCCAAAAATTAGATTCCTGAATCTGATTTTTGTACTGTAAATTCTGGGTTGTTTTATACTATCTAAGAGCCCATCAGTCTAATTTACTGTTCACATCCTATACTGTGGTTGTGTTTACACTGTGTTGTCCATTCGCACGCAAATCGAGATGTTCCCAGGTGAAATTTTAGACACAGTCTCTTTTGACTAATTTGGGCGTGCTGATTTCATTTTTATCAGTCTTACGTCTATTAGAGTTCGTCTGGACCAATTTTTGGGATCTGTGTGACCCCACCTCGAAAAACATGTCGGGTACCCGATTAACTAATTTGGACGTTCTGAGTCCAAATATATCAGTTTTGGAGCGAGTAAAGGTTGTTTTGAGCCTCATCCTGATATTGTGTATCTCTTCGACTAAAATTGTTAGGAAATGCCCAAAGCATTAGAGACATTTTGATGTATTTATTTTGAACTGGATAGTAAAATTATATATATAGAGATTATTCATTACATTGTTATCTGTCCTCATTTTATTTACATGTTAAAGTAAATGTAAGCAAATATGGCTCCCTGACTGCTTGTGTTAAACTATTAGAACGTTGCATGCAATGGACTTTTGTATGCGAGAAGACAATGTTCTAAATTTAGCGATCTAAACTATGGTCTGTAGTCTATGGGGTTAGACCGAGCATCTAACTCATGTTAAGACTATTATGTTGTCTAAAGCCTTGGAGGGGACGGTTTGTCTTGACTGTCTGGAGCTGGACTCCCAAGTAGAGACATAGATATATTGCTTGGTGGTGACATATTAGATCGGGACTAAAGCTTGATTGATCTACGAAGTCCGCTTTGAGTGGATCGATCTGCTTTCGATGGTCATTGTGCAGTAACCTTAATCCTGAGTAAATGGATAGCTTCATGTATATGACTTGTGTACTTTGATGTTCCAATGGCTAAAGCGTCTCAGGGGTAGTAAGCTTATAGACCGGTTCGTTGGGTGCATGACTTGTATACGATAAGGGGTTCATTTACAGATATCGGAATCATAGCTCTAATGAGGAGTTAAGGGTATCCTCTTAAAGGCATTATACTGAATGTGAAAATGGACAATGCCTTGGGTCGTCTGCTGGGCAGATGACTTCTTATTCACATATGGTGAATAATCATTTTCTTTATTCGGTAGTATAATGAAACTTTAAGATAGGCTGATCAGTAGGATTAAACGGACTTTGGCCTAAGGCTGATCATGGATATCATATGAGGGTTCTACATATATGACAAGGTCATTGGACGATAGCTTGTCACAGGCTTACGTAATACAGTATATAATCGGGAGTTCAATTTCAAATTTATAGTAGTGTGACTCTGAAATTAGTTATCATATGATTAAGTTGTTCGGTAAAGAATGATGATCATATGGATTTATGGGAGCCCGATTATATATGTCCAATTAGTCCCTCTACTAGCTCCACATAATTCTTTAACGTTTGGCAAAATTGATTTGTGTATGCTATTGGCTAGTTTATTATGCATGGATGGTGTTGACATAGGATTAGGATGGTCGACAAGATTCTCTTCGGTTGAATTCTGATTTTATTTTGGATAATAGAGTACACAATTATTCGAACTCTAAATAAAGTTGTCATGATTTATTTGAGATTGGATTGGAGTCGTAGAAAATTATCCATGAGAACAAGAATTAGAAATACAACTGTTTTGTGGATTTTGAAATTTGAATTTTGAAATTCGAATTTGAAATTCGAATTTTAAATTCGAATTTTAAATTTGAAATTTGAATTTTAAATTCGAATTTTAAATTTGAAATTTGAATTTGAAATTTGAAATTCAAATTTTGAATCACAGTCCAAATGGGATTCGAATTTGTTGTGGTAAATCCACAAGGAATGAAATTCGAATTTGAGTTGAATATGGAGAGGAAAATCTTGTTAGAATCCTACTTGAATTTTGAATCCAAATCCTAACCAAATATGGACAAAAATTTTGAGGATTATCCTCAATGAATTTTCAGATTTTTGTGGATAAGGTTCAAGGAAAAATTCAAGTTTCAATCCCAGTTGAATTTGGATTCTCTCCTCCCTGATAATGGTTGAATTTTTGGAGTAAATCTCCTAGGAGATTTTCAGTTATTTTGGATAAGGATGAGATAAGATTCAAGCTTGAAAATCCTAGTGAAATTTTGATTCTTCCTTATCCAAAAGTGGCCGAAATCTTGGAGGAGATTTCTCCTTTGAATTTTCGGATTTTTTGGTTGAAAAGGGAGATAAAATTCTAGTTAAAATCTGGTTTAAATTTGGATTGGAATTATACTAAAGTGGCCGAATTTATTGTTGGGATTTTCCCCTTGGAAAATTTAGATTTTATGCTTGTGGATAAGGGAGAATATCTTCTCCTAATCCAATTCGAATTCAGAGAATCACCTTATGCAGGTGTATAGATAGAGGTCCTGCCACTCCAGTTCTCTCAGACCACAGACTCTTAGGTAAGTAGGCTTATTGTTGCACAGCCCACCGTGACAATAAGTTCTTTAGAGATCTAGGTGGTCGGAAGAAGACTAGCAGTGTTAGCATACCGATCGAGATTCAGAGTGCCCACACACTCAGCCATTCGAGAATTGGAGAATAGTAGAGAAGGCTAGTTGGTTGAAGCCGTCCGGTCATTCTCCTCCTGCAAGATTGGCGTCCTTGAGGTATGAGTTTTAAATGTTGTTGGTTTATTGTATATGGCATCATGAGATATTTAACGATCTGAAAAATTTTTATTGTTCTACTGCACCACTTTGATACGTTTTTATCGATTTAATTTCCTACAAAAATTCCCGTTTTATGCTCAATCAACCAGATTGAGTCTATTAACCGTTCATATATAAGTCTTAGGTCAATTTAAGGCCGTCTCGGCTAATAACTTGACACTATGTTTCTCACTATTTACTATTCATTGTCTTTCACTTAATTGACTAGTCTGAGTACTCTGACTCTGATTTTGTTAGTCTCTAGGTGAGAGGAGGTCATCCAGACCATTTTCTCGATACTGTACCCTTACTAGGGTTTTCTCTCACTATCGTGCTCAGATGTTCAGTCTGAGTGTTCTGGTGATCTTTCACCAGCTTGTGTCAAGAAATGGTCATCCGGACTAGTTTCCTGACACTGCGTGTCTCACACATACATACGCATAATAGGGTGGATCGGGTTCCCTATCGATCACCCCTTTCATTGCATGAATAGTAATTAAACAGTACTGTATCTGTTTAATCTATTCAATTGAAAAATATACTGTATTTTTCTAACTTAATTACTCATCACATAGTAATTAGGTCTCATGCATTTTGAGGGTTTGTGTAATGGCTTTCTACCCATTACATGGCCTTCAACATGGCCTCTAACATGGGCGTGTACTAGTTGAAATTCTTCAACACGATCCTATTCCAGAACACGGCCTTTTACACGTTCATTAACCCGGATGGTACACGGCCGTGTTCTTGACTATGTCTCTGCACATGGCCATGTTCAGTTACATAGCTTCTCACGTGTTCACAAACCGAGCGGTACACAGCCTCTTACACGGCCGTGTACCTGGCCGTGTTCTACTACACGATCATGTTCTACACACATGTACATAGTTCGATTGGTACACGACCACTTACATGGCCGTGTACTTTAAAAATTACACTAAAATACATCAAATCATCCCTCAATTTCTCATTAAATGAAAATCAAGTTGCAGGAATGGGGCGGTCCTTACAAGTAGACTAATGGATGGCGACAGGATGAGCACGTGTCAATGGGATAGGGAGTCCATTGTGGATTTTGGTCCTGCTACCAGTTTTCCGCTGAGCGATAAGTTAGTGAATTGAAGAAAATGTGTTTTGAAAAAAAAAAAACCAAATGTATATAAATTGTATGTTGTATGTTATGCAGTACTCAAAAAGACAACTAAAAGTTGGTGTTATACTTTACATGGTTTTCATACTTGGCTTTCTTTTAAGGAAAGTATGTATAAAAAAGAAAAAAAAATTTGGGCAAAATTTTGGGCCTTGAAAAATAGGAGTTGAGAGAAAAAGATTTTAAATGGTGATCTGGATTCGACACATAGGCTGTCTTGGTCGGCAACAGAGTCGATTCATGACAGTTTCACGTGGTTGGATCCCGGGGCACCACAGGTTGATATCAGAGCGGTTGACCATATCCTTATTGGCACGAAACGCGACCTGCTTATCAATCCAAGTAAGTTAGCTTTCTTTAAGTTAATCAACTTTTCGTTTATTCAAGGTTATATATTTTTGTAGGGCATATGATGACTAGACCACCTTACATGAGACCCCACCCATATCGACCGAGAGGACCAATTTGGGTATGGACTAGGCCCGTGATCAGACCGTCGATGATGCATCGAGCCACGCCTCGACTTTCGATACCTGAGCCGCCAGCGCCGAGGATAGTAGCACCGGCACCGACACAAGTACCAACTCCTCGACCAGTTGTAAATCTACTAGTAGCGGTAGATATTCCAGTGGTGGGAGATTAAGCTCATATAGGAGCTAGAGTATCAGTACGAGCAGTACACGCTTTCAGAGATAGTCATCCACCTACATTTGAGGGAGGTCAACAGGGGATCTCTACTTGAGACTAGCTACATGACATAGAGACGATCATGCGCCAGTGTGACATAAATGAGGACTGCTGGGTGTTGATGGTAGTTGGCACATTCTGTGAGGATGCACGGTTTTATTAGGAGTAATGCGATAAGGAGATGCTGTTAGCACTTGATTGGGCCGATTTTCACCAAATCATGATGCAGTAGTTTTTGCAGAAGAGTTTAGCACCGATTTCAGACCCTCCTGAGAATAGGGTAGTAATGCCACCACCAACTATGCCCAAGTGTATAGATGTTAGAGATTTTGTTCTTCAGCCAGAGAGATAGCTGATGATGCTAAGTGATACTGTATTCACTTATGCAGTCCGGTTTCAGGATAATGTTGTGAGGAGATGTCCTATGTCCAACCTCACAGACAAGGATTTTTATGACATATTTTGGAAGGGGCTCACTATTGATCTATGACAGAGGGTAACTCTTTTATACCCTACTACTTTACGTGATTTTATAGTTACTATAGCCAAAGTAGAGGAAGAGATGATGATGGAGCGCATGGTGTGCAAGAGACGTGAGCAACTGATGCAAGATGCCATGCTAGATCGTCTGTATGGGGCACAGCCTATGGCAAATGATCATGAAGCTAGTCCATCAAGGCAACGAGAGGGTGCAGGTCCTGCTGAAGGATCGACGCCATCCGAGGTCGGAAACGCTACGGATGAAGATGAAGTGGATCCAGAGGAATTTTTGACAATTCCAGATCAACCCCAGTTAAGAGATTAGATGTAAAAACACATGTGATGTATAAATGTATATATATCTGTATATGTGTACGTATGATAGTATCAATAGGCTATTTTGAGAAAAGCCTTCGAGATGATGTATATTGGAAAATTTTGAAATGAAATGAAATGACAATCATATTTTGACATGTTTAATGGATGAAATATTGAAATTATGTGATGATTAAAACTATTTTTACTTATATTGTAAAAATATGTTTGTGAAAATCTAATGATTGATTTTCACAAAATTATAGGAAATAGAAAAGATGGTGAATCCACAAAACCTGAGAAACATAAGAGGGTGTCCAGTCCTGTCAGAAAGAGTTGATGAACTAGAAGCCATGTTGGAGGCTCAGATGAAGGCAAATGCCGAGCTGAGACAAAGAATAGAATAGATGGAGTAAAGGCAAGGCCAAGAAGAAGACCAAAACCCACACATGGCCGCACCTGAACAAGAAGTACTGCAACTGAACCTGAGATTGAAATAGTACAACCCCAACTGCAACCCCGAGTCAACCAAGAGTCACTGTATGAAAGATTCCGACGAATGAAGAAGCCGGAGTTTAAGGGTTCCACAAACCCTTTGGAAGCAGAGGAGTGGTTGTCTTCACTCCATATGATATTGGAATTTATGGAGTTGAATGACCAAGAAAGGATTATGTGCGCGTCCTTTGTTCTGGAAAAGGATGCAAGATTTTGGTGGGAATCAGTCAAGTTGAGAAGGAACATATCACAATGTCATGGATAGATTTCCTGGAGGAATATAATCAGAAGTATTATAATCCCACACTACTGTGGCCACAACAAAGAGAGTTTGTAGAATTAAAGCAGGGGGACATGTCAGTAATCGAAGTCTGTAGCAAGTTCGACCAGTTGTCCCGACTGTGCTTTTATGCTGTCTCCACTGAGAGGGAGAAAATCCAGAAGATGCTGGGAATGTTCCGTCCTGAAATCTCAGCATTGGTAGACAGCAGATTGATGCCAACCACTACAGTATTCGATTATGTAAGCAGAGCTTTAAGGGCTGAATATTATCTAGTAAGACAGAAGGAGGAAAAAGAAAAGATTTGGGATGCCAAGAAGAAGGAAAAGGTCTTGGCAAAAGCTATACAAGTTGGATCCTAGGTCGGGCAAAGCAGCAAACCAAATCAGAAAGGCCGGGCAACCAAGCACTTCTGGCCAATAGTCACAGGGCAAGAGGAAGGGGAATAATTCCATAAATAGGAACCAGTAGTGGAGGTTAAACAACAATGCTGGAGCTATTGTTCGTGATTGCATAGTTTATAGAAAAAGACATGCAGGCCGATGTAGAATTGCCCTAAATGCCTGTTTCCAATGTGGAAAAGATGGCCGTTTTGCCAGAAACTGTCCTGAAAATAGGAAAAATGTGCAAGGTTTGTCTCAGTCACAGCAACAACGTTCCCAGGCACATTCGCTCCTGGCTAAGGCTGAAGGTTCATCCCATTCTGAGAGGTAGGAAAGACCAGAATGCTTGTCCCGTGCAAATGTTAGAGTCATGGTCTATATGTAGGAAATAAATTGGTAAAAACATATCAGAGTGGCGCAGCGGAACAATAAAAATATTTCAAGATCATTAAATATCTCATGATGCCATATACAATAAATCAACAATAATTTAAACTCATACCTCAAGGATGCCAATCTTGCAGGAGGAGAATGACCAGAGGGCTTCAACCAACTAGCCTTCTCTACTATTCTCCAATTCCTGAATGGTTGAGTGTGTGGGCACTCTGAACCTCGATCGGTATGCTGGCATTACTAGCCTTCTTCCAACCACCAAGATCTCTAAAGAACTTATTGTCATAGTGAGCTATGCAACAATAGGCCTGCTCACCTGAGAGTCTGTGGTCTAAGAGAACTGGAGTGCAGGACCTCTATTTATAGACTTGCATAAGGTGATCCTCTGAATTCGAATTGGATTAGGAGAAGATATTCTCCCTTATCCACAACCAAAAAATCTGAATTTTCCAAGGGGAAAGTCCCAACTAAAATTCGGCCACTTTAGGATTATCCAATTCAAATCTAAACAAGATTTTAACTTGAATTTTATCTCTCCTTTATCCAACCAAAAAAATCTGAAATCTCTTTAGAAAATCCTCTAAGATTTTTCGGCCACAAAAGGTAAGGGAAGAATCAAAATTCAACTAGGATTTTCAAGCTTGAATCTTATCTCATCCTTATCCAAAATAACTGAAAATCCTCACGAGATCTTCCTCAAAATTTCGACCATAATCAGGGAGGAGAGAATCCAAATTCAACTGGGATTGAAACTTGAATTTTTCCTTGAACCTTATCCATAAAAAATCCGAAAATTCCACAAGGATAATCCTCAAAATTTTCGTCCATATTTGTTAGGATTTGGATTCAAAATTCAAGTAGGATTCTAACAAGATTTTCCTCTCTATATCCAACTCAAATTTGAATTTCATTCCTTGTGGATTTACCATAAGAAATTCGAATCCTACTTGGACTGTGATTCAAAATTTGAATTTCAAATTTCAAATTTAAATTTCAAATTCAAATTTCAAATTTAAATTTCAAATTCGAATTTGAAATTTCAAATTTGAAATTCGAATTTGAAATTCGAATTTCAAATTCAAATTTCAAACTTCAAAATTCAAATTTCAAAATCCACAAAATAGTAGTATTTCAAATTCTTGTTCTCATGGATAATTTTCTACAGCTCCAATTTAATCTAAAATAAAATCATGGCAACTTTATTTGAAGTTTGAATAATTGTGTACTCTATTATCCAAAACAAAATCTGAATTCAACCAGAGTGAATCTTGTCCACCATCCTAATCCTATGTCAACACCATCCATGAATAATCAACTAGCCAATAGCGTACACAAATCAATTTGCCAAACGTTAAGGAATTATGTAGAGCTAGTAGAGGGACTAATTGGACATATATAATCGGGCTCCCATAAATCCATATGATCATCATTCTTTACTGAACAACTCAATCATATGATCACTAATTCAGAGTCACACCACTATAAACCTGAAACTGAACTCCCAATTATATACCGTATTACGTAAGCCTGTGATAAGCAATCGTCCAATGACCTTGTCATGTATGCAGAACCCTCATATGATATCCATGGTTCGCCTTAGGTCAAAGTCCATTTAATCCTACTGATCAGGCTATCTTAAAGTTCCATTATACTACCGAATAAGAAAATAATTATTCACCATATGCGAATAAGAAGTCATCTGGCCAGCAGACGACCCAAGGTCTTGTCCATTTTAACATCTAGTATAATGCCTTTAAGAGGATACCCTTAACTCCTTATTAGAGCTACGATTCCAATATCTGTAAACGAATCCTTCATCGTATACAAGTCATGCACCCAACGAACAGGTCTATAAGCTTACTACCTCTGAGACACTTTAGCCATTGGAACATCAAAGTACACAAGTCATATACATAAAGCTATTCATCCACTCAGGATTAAGGTTATTGCACAATAAACATCAAAAGCAGATCGATCCACTCATAGCGGACTTCGTAGATCAATCACCCTTTAGTCTGGGTCTAATATGTCACCACCAAGCAGCATATCTATGTCTCTACTTGGGAGTCCAGCTCTAGATAGTCAAGATAAACCGTCCCCACCATGGCTTTAGACAACATAATAGTCTTAACATGAGTTAGATGCTCGGTCTAACCTCATAGACTACAGACCTTAGTTTAGACCACTTTAGGACATTGTCTTCTCGCATACAAAAGTCCATTGCATGCAACATTCTAATAGTTTTAACACAAGCAGTCAGGGAGCCATATTTGCTTACATTTACTTTAACATGTAAATAAAATGAGGACAGACAACAATGTAATGAATAACCTCTATATATAATTTTATTATCTAGTTCAAAATAAATACATCAAATGTCTCTAATGCTTAGGGCATTTCCTAATACTATAAAAAGGAAGATGCAGAAACTGGAACGTCAAATGTAGTGATAGATCAGCTTTCTGTCACTAATAATTTGGTGTCTGTTTTATTTGATTCTGGTAACTACGCATTCATTTATTTCCTACCAATTTGTGAACAAGATAAGATATCCTTAGGATAACATAGGTACGACCTTTAGAACGGCTTTAGCCTCAGAAGAGGTATTGATGTCCAATTATTGGCTGCCTCATGTGCCAATAATTGTGGCAAATGGGGAGTTGTATGCAGAATTGATTGTAATGGAGCTTGCCGATTATGATGTAATACTAGGAATGGATTTCCTAGGGAAGTATCAAGCCATGATCGATTGTTGGAAGTGAAAGATAAGGTTCCAACCCGACCAAGAAGATGGATTTGAATACATCGATCTATCATGCAAATCGAGGAAGATAATAATCAACTCGATGAAAGCAAGGACGCTAATGTCGAGCCATTGTGCTGGATACTTAGCATGCATAGTGGACATAATGGAGGAACGGAAGCTTCAACCCAAAGATGTTTCTATTGTGAAGGAATTCATTGATGTCTTCCTAGAGGAATTACCAGGGTTGCAACCTGAACGAGAAATCTCCTTTGAGATCGAGCTAATGCCAGGAATTGCACCTATCTCAAAGGCACCATACCGAATGGCACCGGCAGAATTAAAAGAGTTACAGGAGCAGTTGAAGGAGCTTCTTGACAAAGGATTTATACATCTAAGCTATCCCCCATGGGGTGCTCCAGTGTTGTTTGTCAAGAAGAAGGATGGATCTTTCCGCATGTGCATTGATTACAAAGAGTTGAACAAAGTCACTGTTAAGAATAGGTATCTGTTACCTAGAATTGATGACTTGTTTGACCAACTCAAAGGCACAACAGTGTTCTCTAAGATCGATCTACGATCAGGATACCATCAACTGCGGATCAAGGAGAGTGATATCCACAAGACTGCATTTCGTACCCGTTACAGTCATTATGAATTCCTTATGATGCCGTTTGGGTTAACAAATATGCCAGCTACATTTATGGACTTAATGAATCGAGTCTTTAACGAATATCTGGATAAGTTTGTCATTATGTTTATTGATGACATACTCATATATTCAAAGACTCGCGAGGAGCATGAAGAACATTTGAGGATTGTCCTGAAGACAATAAGGAAGCATCAACTCTATGCCAAATTCTCAAAATACGAATTCTGGCTAGATAGAGTGCATTGTCTTGGACATGTGATATCTAAGGAAGGAATCGTCGTGGATCCAACAAAAGTAGAGGCGATCAATGAATGGCCAGTACCTAAGAATATGATAGAAATACAGAGTTTCTTATGTTTAGCCGGCTATTACAGAAGATTTATAGAGGGATTCGCACGACTCACTGCACATCTCACAGTTTGACATGCAAAAAGAGGAAGTACAAGTGGACGAAGGTGTGCAAAAGAAGCTTCCAAGAGCTGAAAAGACGATTAACCAATGCACCAATTCTTACACTTCCTACTAAAGGGGAGATGTTCGTGATTTATAGTGATGTCTCGAAGATGGGATTAAGAACTGTCCTGATGTAAGATGATAAGGTGATTGCCTATGTCTCGCGTCAATTAAAGGACCATGAGAGAAATTATCCCACGCATGACTTAGAACTTGCCGCAATAGTGTTTGCATTGAAGATCTGGTGACACTATCTGTATGGAGCTCATTGTCAAATTTATACTAACTACCAAAGCTTAAAGTATTTCTTCATGCAAAAAGAGCTAAATATGCAGCAAAAGAGATGACTGGAGATGATAAAAGACTATAGTTGTGAAATCCTCTACCATCCTCGAAAAGCCAATCGTGTTGCAGATGAGTTAAGTAGAAAATCTACTATCTCGCAACAACTGTCAATGGAAAAATTCCAAAGCGATTGCAACAGGAAATCAACATGTTGAAGGTGGAGCTGATAGCCAAAAAATTGACTACATTACAACTGGAATCAACGCTGTATGAGGACATCAAAGAGGCTTAGAAACGAGACCTGAATCTAACAAGTCTACAGGAGGAAGTGTTTAAAGATGGATTAATCCTACATCAGGGAAGAATTCAAATTCTAGATGACGAAGGATTAAGAAGGTGAATTATGGCAGAAGCCTATGAAATACCATATTCAGTACATCCTGGAGCCAGTAAGATGTACAGGATTTGAAACTAAAATTTCGATGGAAAGAGATGAAGAAGGACATTGCTGAGTATGGAAGCAGATGCATGACATGCCAAAAGGTTAAAGCTGAACAACATCATCTAGGCAGAAAACTAGAACCGTTGGAGGTTCCTGAATGGAAATAGGAACATATTACAATGGACTTTGTGGTAGGATTGCCAAAGACCCGAGAAGGTTATGATGCCATTTGGGTAATTGTTGAGAGATTAACAAAGATGGCAAGGTTTATTGTTGTGAAAATGACCTTTTCGTTGGAAAAGTTAGCAAACTTGTATGTAAACCATATAGTCAGGTTGCATGGAGTTCCCAAATCCATTGTGTTAGATTGTGATCCACGATTCACTTCGAATTTCTGGACATGTGTGCAAGAAGCTATGGGAACAGAAGTGCATCTGAGCATAGCATTTTATCCACAGACGGACGGGCAATCTGAGTGAACAATTCAAACGTTGGAAGACATGCTTCATACATGTACAATAGACTTCGTACGGAGCTAGAACGGGAAACTTCCATTGGTAGAGTTTTCATACTATAACAGCTACCAAGTCTCGATAGGTATGACACCCTATGATGCGCTATATGGAAGGAAGTGTAGATCACTAATTCATTGGTATGATTTACAAGAAAAACAACTGCATAAGATAGATTTTGTGCAAGAAATAGTGGATACGGCTACAAAAATACAACAACAGATGAAAATAGCCCAGAGTCGACAGAAGAGCTATGCGGACAAAAGATGAAGATCCCTAGAATTCAATGAAGGGGATTTCATATTCCTAAGAGTTTCACCGATGAAAGGAAAAATGCAGTTCGGAAAGAAAGGGAAATTGAGTTCAAGATATATTAGACCATATGAGATTATCGAACACATTCATAAAGTTGCCTATAGATTGGCGTTACCTCTAGAAATGTCGGCAATACATAATGTGTTCCATGTGTCGATGCTATGAAAGTGCATATCGGATCCGTCCCACATGTTGAAACATGAACCGATTCAAATTCAGGAAAATCTATCGTACGAGGAGAGGCCTGTTCAAATTCTGGCACGAGAAGATAAGGTTTTGAGGAACAAAATGATCCCATTAGTCAAAGTGCTGTGGAGAAATCACAACGTCGAAGAGGCTACATGGGAGCGAGAAGATGAAATTAGAAATTTGTACCCCCACTTGTTCTAAATTTTGGGGATGAAAATTTTATAAGGAGGGGTGAATGTGATAACCGGGAATTTTAGATTCTCGGAGTAGATTAAAATTATATGCATATATCAATTTTAATGAATAAAATATGAAAAGTTGTGTTTTACTACTGTTGTGAATATTGTAAAAATGTTTCGACAGTGTTAAAGTGAGTGAGTTCGGAGATGGAAAAATCTTACTGAATAGAATCGGGTAAGATGGTTCGAAAAAGGAGCAAAAACCCTAGAGAGTGCACTGAAATGCACTAAAGATATAAAAATTTATGGTAGAGAATTTTGACCAAATGGAAATAAAATAAAACAAACCGATCGCACTGGAGGCACCCGGAACCCGCCTACGCGATTTCGGTAAAGTTTTGTTCGGTTTGACTTTCGGTCAAAATTTGACCACAAATTAATTCATAGGATGACATCACATTTATGATGTCATAAATATAATTTTTGAAGGCTTGGAAAGTAAGACTTAATAGGTGTAAGCTAGGATTTGTTGCTTTTGTGATCAATGGCTAAGATTAAGCCAAAATAACATTGAAAAAAAATTAAAATGGCCAAAAAATTGGCATTCGGCCACATGGAAAGGAGATAGCCAAAATTTTTTAATTTTGGCCCAAAAAGTTTGCATTTAAGTCCTTGAACAAATAGGAAATTGTTGGGAAAGAATTGCTAAGTGGTCCCTTGCTTTTGCCTATAAATAGGCTTCAAAATTCATTGAAAAAAAAGGAAAACCAAGCCAAACTCTTGCATTTTCTACAGCCAAAAATCCGTGCCCCTTTAGTGGATTCCAAGCCAAAAATTTTCAAAAATTCACACCAAAATTTGCCTCCAATTCTAGCTAAGGTTGCAAGGGAACAAGTTCATAAGGTTAGCTTATAATTTGAAGCATTTTTCATGTTTTTTCTTGCAGAAACCCATGGCACAATTGGTATGGAAAGTGGTTGGAAATTTGGTGATTTGGTTTAGTATTTATGTTCATTTAGTGGAATGTGAATCAAGGCATGATTTAGAACTAGAAACAAGCAAAAATTTTGCATGTTCCCATGGAAAATCCATGGCCTTGTAGGGTAGAAATGATGTAGAAAAATTGATGATTTGATTAGTGGTTTATGTTTATTTGGTAGCATGTTGATTTAAGCATGAATTTGAATTAAGAAACAAGAAAGTTTTGATACTTGTTTCTCACAAAATCCGTGGCCTATGTTGGTGAAAACGAGAAAAATTTTGGTGTTAAATAGTGACGAGAAATGTTAATAAAACCCTAGTAATAAGAACAAAAATTTTCCATGTGAATTAGCATGAAAAATCCATGGCTAGTGCTAGGGTTAGAATAAAAATTTTGTTAGGTTTTGATGTTAATATGAACATTTGAAAACCTAAGAGGGATATGTGATAATTGATTACGGTGATGAAAAATTATTTGGTGATGTGTAACATGAGAAACCGAGTTGTTAAGTGGAACAAAATTTATGATTTGTGAATGTTGATTAATGTGGAAATTTTTATACAAAGTTTTATAACTTTGTATAAAATAGGCCTTTGGTATAATACGTGATAGGTACAAAGGTTCTGAGGTGTACCTAACACCAGGAAAACCTAAAAATACAAGCAGAAATGCTGTCGAAATTTCTAAAATGGCATAAGGGCATTTCGGGAAACCAAGGGTAAAAATATTAGACTCGAAAAGGAAACCGAGACCCCTCGGTGGGTTAGGATTGAAAATGGAAAACCAACCCAAGAGGAATAATAAATCGACTCTCAATGACTAAAATGCCTAAAACAGAAAAAATTCATATTATGGGTATTTTAGGAAACGAGGGGGAAAGATTAGATCGGGATAGGAAGCCCAAGCCGCTCAGGGACCGAGGGCACGAGACAGGATGAAAAACGTTTCAAGAGTAGTGAAATACTCATTTGAGGCTCCAAAACACTAGAAAAACGAGAAACGACCATAGGTAACGATGAATAGTAATCGAGGGTCGGAAAATGGATAATTGAGATTATGTACCAAATTAAGTTGTAAAATGATGCAGAAGTCTAGGGAATATTATTTTAAGATATATGGGCTTAGAAAATTCGAGAAAAATGATAGAACGAAATAGTTACGATCCTGAGACCTGATATGGGTAAAATGGTTATTTTGACCAAAAATTTTCGAAAGGCTCGGAAAGGACCGTAAAGGATCTAGAATGAATTAAATAAAATTCTAGAACCCAAAATAAAGATTTTAGAATTAAAATCTAGAATTTAAATAATACACAGGCGTGTACATAGAAATACAGCCGTGTAGAATGAAATCGAGAGGTATACGGGTAGGGACACAGGCGTGTTTCAGATCGTATAACACATTAAAAGTTAAATTGTGTTTTAAATTTATCACAAAATAAATATATTCAAAGTGATAATTAATAAAAGGTATTAACAGATAATACTATGTCTGTGGGAACCCAAACTAGAGATAAAACTGCGGAGGAGTTCCGGAAGTAGACATTATCGCAGTGGTGGTACGTTTAAGCATTTTCATGTCTACAACATCAAATATTGTATAATTTTTTTATGTACTAGTTGTACATTAGGTATCAAGTCCTATGAACATTGGGGGATTAGTTAGTAAAACACGTCCCAGATAATAAAAGGAAAAGAATGCTTAAGGCCTACAGGCGATGGAGGTTAGTGACCTTGAGGTGACGATTAATGTCATTTGGTCAGAATTATAATTAAAAGATTGTAATAAAACCATTTAAGGCGTATTGTCCCTCCAATGTTGTGGTGGAGGCTTTTTAGATCCTACGAGGACACAATAAGGGCTAGAAAGGAAGAAGCTCTAGGGTTGCTCCCTAGGCCCTCCCAATCAGTGGGCAAAATAAACTATTGGTACTACCCCAATGAACTCAACACTAAATAAAGAGAATAGTTAATAAAGTGATGAAAGCCATAATTGAGCATAACCGACACTAACACTAAGCTTTGTGAATTCGGTTAGAGTAATGTGAATAGTAATCGATTAGGGTAATGTGAATAGTAATCAGTTAGGGTAACAGTAACTATTCATTGGTCAAGGGTTAAAGTCACTATTCATGGTAAATAGTACTATTCAAGGATGAATAGTACTATTCATAGGAAATTGTAATTTTACTGTTTTTGAATCTTTGTGATTCTCACTAAGTATGTTTGAACTTACTGAGCCTATTAGCTCATCAGTTTGTTCGTATTACAGGTAAGAAACCTGTCCAGTAGACTAATAGATGGCGGCAAGATGAGCGCGTGTCAATAGGATAGGGAGTCCAGTGTGGATTTCGGTCCTGCTACCAGTCTTTTGCTGAGCGATAAGTTAGTGAATTGAAGAGAATGTGTTTTGAAAAAAAAATATAGTATATATATAAATTGTATGTTGTATATTATGTTGTACTCAAAAAGACAACTAAAAGTTAGTATTATACTTTACATGGTTTTCATACTTGGCTTTCTTTTAAGGAAAGTATGTATAAAAAAAAAAAATTTGGGTCAAATTTTGGGCCCTGAAAAATAGGAATTGAGAGAAAAAGAGTTTTAAATGGCGATCTGGATTCGACACATGGGTTGTCTTGGTCAGCAACAGAGTTAGTTTATGATAGTTTCACATAGTTGGATCCGGGGGCGCCACATCCTCTCAGGATGCTTGGGTTGTTTATGTACGTGTTTGAACCATGTTGTCCTTCAAAACTAGGTTAAGTCTAGTGTGTAGGAATAAAATTGGTAAAAACACATCAAAGTTGCGCAGCAGAATAATAAAAAAATTTTAAGATCGTTAATTATCTCATGATGCCATATACAATAAACTAATAACAATTTAAACTCATACCTCAGAGGATGCCAATCTGCAGGAGGAGAATGATTGGAGGGCTTCAACCAACTAGCCTTCTCTACTATTCAACAATTCTCGAATGGCTAAGTGTGTGGGCTCTCTGAACCTCGATCGGTATGCGAGCACTGCTAGTCTTCTTCCAACCACCCAAATCTCTAAAGAACTTATTGTCATGGTGAGTTATGCAACAATAAGCCTGCTCACCTGAGAGTCTGTGGTCTGAGAGAATTGAAGTGGAAATGCCCTAAGCATTAGAGACATTTTGATGTATTTATTTTGAACTGTATAATAAAATTATATATATAGAGGTTATTCATTACATTGCTGTGTGTCCTCATTCTATTTACATGTTAAAGTAAATGTAAGCGAATATGGCTCCCGGACTGCTTGTGTTAAAACTATTAGAACGTTGCATGCAATAGACTTTTTGTATGCGAGAAGACAATGTTCTAAAGTAAGCGGTCTATACTAAGGTCTGTAGTCTATGGGGTTAGACCGAACATCTAACTCATGTTAAGACTATTATGTTGTCTAAAGCCATGGTGGGGACGGTTTGTCTTGACTGTCTGGAGCATAGACTCCCAAGTAGAGATACAGATATGTTGCTTGGTGGTGACATATTAGACCAGGACTAAAACGTGATTGATCTAAGTAGTCCACTATGAGTGGATCAATCTACTTTTGACATTCATTATGCAATAACCTTAATCCTGAGTGAATAAACTACTTCATGCATATGACTTGTGTACTTTGATGTTCCAATGGCTAAAGCGTCTCAGAGGTAGTAAGCTTATAGACCGGCTCGTTAGGTGCATGACTTGTATACGATGAAGGGTTTGTTTACAGATATCAGAATCATAGCTCTAATAAGGTGTTAAGGGTATCCTTTTAAAGGCATTATACTGGATGTGAAAATGGACAAGGCCTTGGGTCGTCTGCTGGGTGGATGACTTCTTATTCACATATGATGAATAATCATTTTCTTATTTAGTAGTATATTGGAACTTTAAGATAGCTTGGTCAGTAAGATTGAACAGACTTTGACCTAAGGCTGATGTGGATATCATACATACATGACAAGGTCATTGGACAATAGCTTGTCACAGGCTTACGTAATACGGTATATAATTGGGAGTTCAGTTTCAGGTTTATAATGGTGTGACTCTGAAATTAGTGATCATATGATTGAGTTATTTGGTAAAGAATGATGATCATATGGATTCACAGGAGCTCGATTATATATGTCCAATTGGTCCCTTTACTAGCTCCATATAATTCCTTAACGATTGGCAAATTGATTTGAGTATGCTATAGGCTAGTTGATTATGCATGGATGGTGTTGACATAGGATTAGGATGGTGGACAAGATTCTCTCCGTTTGAATTCAGATTTTGTTTTGGATAATAGAGTACACAATTATTCGAACTCAAAATAAAGTTGCCATGATTTTATTTAAGATTAGATTGGAGTTGTAGAAAATTATCCATGAGAACAAAAATTTGAAATACAACTGTTTGCGGATTTTGAAATTTAAATTTTGAAATTTGAAATTTGAAATTTGAATTTGAAATTTAAATTTGAAATTTAAATTTGAAATTCAAACTTGAAATTTGAATTTTGAAATGTGAAGTTCAAATTTTGAATCACAGTCCAAGTGGAATTCGAATTCTTTGTGGATAATTCTACAAGGCTAGAATTCGAATTTGAGTTAGATTATGAAGAGGAAAATCTTCTTTGAATCCTACTTGAATTTTGAATCCTAATCCCAACTAACTTAGTTGAAAATTTTGAGGAATATCCTCATAGAATTTTTGAAATTTTTGTCGATAAGTTTCAGGGAAAATTCAAGTTTCAATCGCAGTTGAATTAGGATTCTCTCCTCCCTATATTGGTCGAAAATTTTGACTGAATCTCCAAGGAGATTTTTGGTTATTTTGGATAAGGATGAGATAAAATTCAAGCTTGAAAATCCTAGTTGAATTATTGATTCTCTCCCTACTTTTGTAGTTGAAATTTTTAAGGAAATCTTAAAAGAGATTTTCGGATTTTTTGGTTGGGTAATGATGAGATAAAATTCAAGTTAAAATCTTGTTTGAATTTTGAATGCAAGATCCTGAAGGTGGCTGAATTTTTTAGTTGGGATTTGGCTTGGAAAATTCAGATTTTGTGTGTGGATAAGGGAGAAATTCGAATTCAGAGGATCACCTCATGCAAGTCTATAAATAGAGGCCCTGCCACTCTAATTCTCTTAGACCACAAACTCTCAGGTGAGCAGGCTTATTGTTACATAACTCACTGTGACAATAAGTTCTTTAGAGATCTGGGTGGTCGGAAGAAGACTAGCACTGCTAGCATACCAATCGAGGTTCAGAGTGCCCACATACTCAGCCATTCAGGAATTGGAGAATAGTAGAGAAGGCTACTTGGTTGAAGCCCTCTGATCATTCTCCTCCTGCAGATTCGCGTCCTTGAGGTATGAGTTTAAATTGTTGTTGGTTTATTGTATATGGCATCATGAGATATTTAACGATCTTGAAAATTTCTTTTTGTTCCGCTGCGCCACTCGGATACATTTTTACCGATTTATTTCCTACAATAGGTGGATTAGAAGAACTTGAAGCCGCTTGCTTCTGATTTGGCCTCTTCCTCTTCCGTGAGGGTTTGGAAGATTCTGCCAAATTGGCCTCTCCTTTTGGTTGGACCACATCCCCATCCTACATCATCCGCTCATAAGCTTGGAGTTGCTTCATGAGCTCAGTTAGTCCTAACTCCCTTATCGACAGATTATATGCAGCCTTAAACCCCACAAAATCTTTTGACAAAGTTTTGAACACCATCTCGATCTGGGTGTTGTAGTCCAGTTCAGCACCGTTCTCGGTAGCCTCAGCAAAGAATCCCATTAGAGTGATCATATGGTCCTTCACCGGAGTACCTGCCTTTTGCTTAGAGTTCATAATGCTGGTAATAACAGACTGTCGAGTCAATTTTTCTTGGCCTCCAAACATGTCCTCCAGATTTTCCATGATCTCCCCAGTAACTTGATAAGTCTCATGCTGCTTTTGTAAAGCACTCGTCATGCTAGCAAGAATGTAGCATCGAGCTATCTCATTAGATTCTCTCCAACGAGTATAGGCAACCGGGACCTCCTCAAGCGGTGTGTTAGGTTTGGGCCCAGGTAGGCATGGTTCGTCCAGCACGAACTTGTGTCTCTCGCAGTTAAGAACTATCAGTATATTTCTTTTCCAATCTTTAAAATTATTGCCATTCAACTTATTTTCAGTAAGTATTGAAATGAGGGGTGTCGGTGACATTTTGAACTAAAATAAAATCATACTAGACATCATTACAAAGCCCAAGCAAATATACAGGTAATTTAGCAAATAAAACATACAAGTATGTTCCTACATGAAACTTGAAAAACATATAGCATTGCAACGGTAATTCTCAGCCCCTATTGCCCCAAGCCACTGATGGGTGGTCATGAGACAAATAGCCGGAACATGGACCCTATCCAATTAATGTATGTTGCCTTAAATTCTCTAAGGTTAAGACATATACTAATAACCGCTTATTTTGGCAACCAATTTAGTTAACAGAGCTTCTAGGGAAGGTTAATAACTAAACGAGTCTTGAGTGCATAACCATTGTTTACGTAGCCCGATCCATGTCCTACCAAGCCACCGAGGGGTGGTCATGAATAGGATCGTGACCAAACACATTTTCCACATAAGTGATCCAATCTAGTATATCGGCGGTGGTAAACACCTACCGAGGGGTGTGGTCAGGGCAGAATTGACGCGAGGCGTTACCATGCTTTCACATATGGATCAACAATGGAGGCCGTGGTTTTTGTTAGAAACGATCTCCCACTCAATATTTTGAAAAATATGCAGGTTTTGACAAATATGTATGATCAATATAGTATGTGTGACACCTCGTGCCCTCAGCGGCCCAGACCGTCATTGAAAACTATTACTTGCTTCTTGCCTTAACTTTTACTTTAAAACTGATACTTAAACTTGCTAAATTTGATACCATAAATTTAGAGGAAAATTTTTTTTATTATGTACGCGTACGTATTTACTATTCACGTATGTATACTATTAAAATGCAGAATTTGAAAAACATAAGGATTTCAATTATACATACACCCTTATATACTTGTTTATCTGATTACTATTCACCAGATACTATTTAAATATACTATTCATATATATACTGTTTACTGTTTCAAAATACCGTTTAACCTTTACTATTTAAAATACTATTTAACTATCATCGTTCAAAGTACTATTTACTCATACTGTGCTAAAGAATACTCGCAGTGTATCCATAACCTAAAAGCATATTCTATTTACTATTGAATGCATCTTATGGAAACTAGAAGCATAGGGAACTAGTGCATACAGTGATCAATTCATAATCCGGTTATGTTCATCTATGCTTCAATATCTTCTTTTTCTTTATCTTGTCTACTCAGGACCCCTGTGTCAGTATCGAGTGCACGTAGACCAACGGTAATGCCGAGGTCACTAAATATGTACGAGGATCCTCAACAGATTACTGCCCTCTCTACGTTCTCTTACTTTAACTCTGAAAACCCTTTCAACGGAAAGAGCTGGTACGACCTGCCTATTAATTTCCATCTTGCTTAACTATTCTAGCCATGTGCTTTTCTAAACTATACCAAGACCTACGCGGTGGGGACGTATGGCTTCTATATTGTTCTTTCATCAATCTACTCGATTGTGAAACTATATGCTCTTATGTATGCTGTGCAGCATCGTGTGCATGAAACATACTTAAAATACTAGAAAATCATCATTTAAACTCATTTTATTCATGCTATAGGTGGAGTTATACTTACTTGTCATCGGACAGTTTATACTCTCGCCTTCGTCATAATACAGGCACCTCCTTGTAATCATAATGCATTTCATTAACATTCACTCTTAGGTCACTGTGGTCATTAGTGACTAATAAAAATTCCATCGTTAGGTGATACCGACCCTTATCGGTACTAATTGCCCTCTTCTTAAGAATTTGATTTTCTAATTTCTAATCATGGTTAATTAATTTATTTACCCAATAAATTAATTAACGTCGCTCTTAGGTCACTCCATCGTTGTGTGGTACCGATGCCTATCGGTACCCAACTGCTCTGCTTGGGACTTTGATATTTAATTTCTAATCGTGCTTAATTAATTTGTCTACTTGACAAATTATTCACTGTCTCCCACTGTCCTGTTTAAACTCGGTCGTCGACTAGTTAATCGACCAGTCAACTGATCAGATACCTCGTGTATTGACCATTTAGCCTATGGGGTTACCTTTACCGATTAAACCGTTCCAAATTTTACGCTTAGCTCACACCCATCCCTTGGGTGGTACTATTCCAACATAGGGGTTGTTTTCTTTTGAGATTTCTAATTGGATGGTTCATTAATCCTCAAAACATCCATCCTTCTTTCTGAGACCTAGGTCATCGAGGGGGCTCGGGTTTCCATCTCGATCACATTTTCACCCCTCGTTTTCTAAAATACCCCTTTGTGCCATTTTAGAAATTTCGACAGCATTTCCACTTAATTTTTGGGTTTCCGGCATTTGGGAAACGCCTCAAAACCATCTAACCCATTCTAACCTGCCATGTACTAAATCAGAGGCCTAATTTTTATGTAAAAGCTTAGCTTTTTACATAAAAATATTCACATTTCCTCACATTCTCTTTTTCAAAATTTCACCCCTTTTTCTTACAATTTCTCAAGTCAGTAAACCATAATTAATATATAATTATTTCCAAAAATAAATTGAGGAAATCAAGGGATCAAAACCACTATCAAAATCGTTCCTGTCGGTGATCGAACTAACCGTTCAGTCTCGACCGCATAATCTTTGAATTGTGGTTCTTCACTTTTGAAGCTCCAGTTTGCAAATCCGATGCTGTGGATGTGTCCGGAACATCGAAAATAGGCCAACGGGCCATTCTTCAGTTTTTGGTCTCCGATCACTATTGACCAACGTTGACCACAGCGGCGATGGAAGTGGCAACCACCATCTTGAAGAGCTCGATGAAAGGAACCCACTGGTGGTGTCAATTTCACTAATCAAGACTCCGATCGCCGGAAATCGGGCTTCAACGGTGGATGGCGGTGGCGATGCTCCGAACTCCATTTTTTGGCATTGTTGCCTAAAATTGCTTTGGGGCTTTTGATCTATATGTTGCTCTGAGTATTTTGACACCCACCTTGCAACTCAACTCTGTCGAAATAGTCAGATTCGACGGCGACAATGGCGACAGCGATGGGCGAGTTTGGGCGACGCAATCCGGTGGTTGTTGACGTGAAAGGAGGCTTGGATTTTGTTCTACTCTTCACCATAAATCCATTGGGACCAGAATCATGGCATTTGGACGTCGGACGGCGGAGAAATCATGGTTTGAAAAATTCGGCTATCGGCGACTTTAGGCAGCGCGTGCGGCATTCTCCAATGTCAGTTCCGTCGACTCGGCACACCGTTGGAATCAGCTCGTCGAGAGCTTTCCAATGGTGCCGACGGTGTCGAAAATGGAGGTCAGATTCGATCGGGGGTTACTGTTCATCTTCGTGTGGTGTGGGGGGAGAAAATGAGATAAGAAAAACTTATGGAGGCCATTTTACAAAGGATCCAAAATTTCGTCCTTTTACACTAATTTTTTGAAAAAATTTAAGATAGGCTACACTGACTAATTTGGGCATGCCGAACCCAAATATATCAGTTTTATCTTCATCCGAGGTCGTCTCGACCAGTTTTTCGATACTGCATGGTTCCCGATCAAAAATTACTTTTTGTGCTCAAATGACTAATTTGAGCATTCTGATTCCAAATATATCAGTTTCATATCATGAAAAGGTCATCTTGATCAAATTCTTGATACTGTGGTTAGGCCTACACTGTGTTGACACTGCACACGCATAACAAGGCGTTTTCACGCGAAATTTCAAACACAGTCTGCCTTGACTAATTTGGACTAGCTGATTTCAAATTTATCAGTTTTACGTCCATCTGAGGTCTTCTGGGATCTGTATGATCCCGTCTTGAAAAACGTGTCAAGTGCCTGATTGACTAATTTGGGTGTCCTGAGTCTAAATATATCAGTTTCGGGACGAGAAAAGGTCGTCTTGACCGTCATCCTGATACTGCATAATCTCTCAAACAAAATCTACATTTTGTGCTCAATTGAACAGATTGAGTCTGCTGACTATTAATATATCAATTTTATGCTAGATTAAGGCCGTCTTGGCCACTAACCTGACACTGTATATCTCAATATTCACTAGTCACTATTCACTATTCACTATTCACTATTCACTATTCACTATTCACTATCTGACTAACTAATCTGAGCGTTCTGACTTTGATTTTGTCAGTCTCTGGGTGAGAAGAGGTCATCTAGACCACTTTTCTCGATACTGCACATCTATTAGGGCAATTATCACTACTGTACTCAGATGACCAGTCTGAGCGTACTAATGACTAGCTCATCAGTTCTATATCATGAAATGGTCATCTGGACCGGTTTCTTGATATTCTGTGTCTCAATGCATTCTCATATAATAGGGTGCACTGATTTCACTGTCGGTTGCGCCTTTCACTGCATAAATAGAAATTAAACGTTACTATACCCGTTTAATTCATTCAACTAAAAAGCACACTGTGTTTATTAACTTAATTACGTCATTACATAGTAATGAAGTTTCATAATTCATGAGATTCATTACAGCGGCTCTCGGCTCATTACCCAACCTTTTACACGAACTCTTACACGGGCGTGTGCAAGGCAACACGGGCGTGTACTAGTTGAGACTACTCAACACGGCTATGTCTTTGAAACACATTCATCTATCTGAGCGGTACACGACCTCTTACACAGCTGTGTACTTGACCGTGTTACACTACACGGCCATGTACACTCACACGGCTACTAATAGATACACGGTGCGAATGGCACACGGTCACTCACACGACCGTGTACCTGACCGTGTTACTTAAATTTACACTAAAAGGCATTAAATTATTTCCCTTTGATTCCTTAATGACTTATTGTAGGTAAGTAGGTACCATGAAAATGGCAGTCATTACAACCTACCCCCCTTATAAAATTTTTATCCTCGAAAATTAGAATAATTCCGAGAAGTCTCTTCTCATGTCTTCTTCCCATTCTCATGTGGCTTCTTTAACACTATGATTCGGTCACAACACTTTTACTAACGGTATACTTTATTCCTAAGTACTTTCTCCTCTCTAACTAGGATCTGCACAGGTCTCTCCTCATACGTTAGATCAGCGTATACTACAACGAATTCTTGGCTTAGAACGTGGGAGCTGTCTGGCACGTACTTCTTCAGCACTGTAACTAACTCGAGAGGAAGTGCTAGTCTATAAGCCACCTTTTGGGCTTTCTTTATTATCTCAAGGGTCCTATGTACCTAGGACGGAGCTTTCCTTTCTTTTCAAAGTGCACCACCCCTTTCATGGGTACCGCCTTGAGAACGACCCAGTCTCCTACTTGAAACTCGAGGGGTCTACGGCGCTTATCGTCAAAATTCTTCTATTGACTGTGCACTGTATCTAACGTTTCTCGTATCAGCTTTGCGTCTTATGTGGTATTCTTGATGATGTTCGAGCAAACTAGTCATTTTTCTCCAGACTCGTACTAATGAGCCAGAGATCTGCATTTCCTTCCACAAAGTGTCTCGTATGGTGCCACTCCTATCGAAGAATGGTAGTTACTGTTGTATGAGAACTCACTTAATGGTAGCTTCTGATCCCAATTTCCTTTGAAATATAGGACGCAGGTCTCAACATGTCCTCTAACATCTGTATGGTCCTCTCAGACTAACTATCGATTTGAGGATGAAATGTTGTGCTGAACTCTCACTTGGACCGAAATGTGGCCTAAACGCTTTGCCAAAATCTGTAGGTAAAGCATCCACTACGATCTGAGACGATCGACTCTGGTACTCCGTGCCGTTTCACGAACTGTGTCGCATAGATTTCTACTAGTCATTCCATCGAGTAGTTAACTTTCATTGCTAAAAATCTAGCTGATTTCGTCAATCTGTCTACAATCACCTAGATTGCATCACTATCGTTTGATGTCTTCGGCAGTTCAACTATGAAATTCATCGTAATCTGGTCCTATTTCCACTCGTGTAGCTTAATTTGCTACGATTATCCTGCTGGCCACTGGTGTTCTGCCTTAACCTTCTGTCATGTAAGGTATCTGGCGACGAACTCGACAATGTCATTCTTCATTCTAAGCCACCAAAAGCTTTCCTTCAGGTACTTGTACATCTTATTCGCCACTGGATGTACGGAATATGATGTCTCGTAAGGTTCCAAAAGGATTCACTTTGTGAGTTCTTCATCTTTCATAACACACACTCTATCTCTGTAGTAGAGTATGTCGTCCTTGGGGATCTTAAACTCTGAACCCTTGGCCTCTATAGCTTCCTTTCTGGACTTGAGAAAGGACAAATCAAAGCCTTGACTGATCTTGATCTCTTCCTGGAGCGCCGATTGGAGGGTCATGTCAGACAATCTCCCTATCAAAATCTTGATCTCGCTATTGCATAGCTCCTTTATAGCGCTTTCGACCCGGTTTCAGACACGTCGCTATAAATCACAAAGCTTCCCTGACCAGCGTTTGGAGTGGTCAGTATTAGAGCGCTTGTGAGTCTTCGTTTCAGCTCTTGAAAGCTTTTCTCACACTTGTCGGTCCACTCATACCTCTTTCCCTTCTTGGCGAGCGCTGTGAATGGTGCAGCTAGCCTTGAAAAACGCTAAACAAAATGTCGGTAATATCCCACTAAGCCTAGGAAGCTGCGGATCTTCGTCATGTTTCTCAGAGCTGGCCACGCACTAACTACGTCAAGTTTAGTCGGGTCCACAGATACTCCTTCCTTGGGGTCTACGTGACCTAGGAAATGGACCTTCTCCAGTCAAAACTCGTACTTGGAGAACTTGACATATAGCTGATGGTCCTGTTACATGCGCAAAATGATCCTTAAGTGCTCTTCGTGCTCTTCCTTCGTCTTAGAGTGTATAAGTATGTCATCGATGAACACAATGACGAACTTATCCAAATAGTCCTTGAACATGCGGTTCATTCGGTTCATGAAAGCTGCTGCGTGTTTGTCAATCTGAACGACATGAACAGAAACTCGTAATGTCCATACCACATTTGAAAGGCTGTTTTGGGTACATCTTTATTCCTGATTCGTAGTTGATGGTACCCTGAATGTAGATCGATCTTCAAGGACGCTGCAGCATCTCAGAGCTGATCAAATAGGTCGTCAACCCGCGGCAATGGATGCTTGTTCTTAATCGTAATCCTGTTCAACTCTCTGAAGTCGATGCACATTCTTAGTGGTCCATCATTCTTTTTCACGAATGGTACGGTGGCTCCCCAGGGTGAACAATTCTGTCGAGTGAATCCCTTGCCTATTTAGTCCTTCAGTTAGGCTTGGAGCTCTTTTAGCTCTGTAGGGCCCATTCTATATGGGGGCTTAGAGATGGGGGCTGATTCTGATAGACGTTCAGTCTCGAACAAGATCTCGCGCTCTGGTGGGGGTCCTGGAATATCTTTTGGAAATACCTCATCCAATTCCCTGGCTATCGGCACGTTCTTGGATCCTATCTCTATTCCTGGATTCTTATCTACTACGTATGCTAGGAAGTCCGTGCATCCACTAGATAGCATCTCACGAGCCTTCACTTCTGATATCATCGTCATTGGTTGCTCTGGCGATAAATCCTTCTAGATGAACTTTTCGCATCTGATTAGTTCGAAAATGATATTTCCACCTTCGACAGTCTATAACGATGTTGTATCCTATGAGGAAAAGCATTTCCAAGATTCTGTAATAATCGATCATGTCGTTGATGATCAAGTTAGTGCTCAATTCTCGCCTGTAGATAATTACTGGCACCTGACGTATCCAGTAATTAGACAATAAAACTTCGCCTGAAGGAAGTGACATTTTAAGGGTTTATTTCATCCTATCTAAGATCCTACCTAACTTTCTAGTGGAATCTGATGATGCAATGAATGGGTGGCTCCATAATTAAATAAAACTAACGCATCAAAGTTGGCGACAAAAAGCTGGCCCGTCACTACCACAGAAGTTCTAGCTTTAGCGTCACTCCTCGTGTAAGCATAGATTCTCCCTTAGTTGTCTGGAGCTTTCAGTCTGCCTCGTGTGATCGAAGGGCCTTCGATCCTAGTCTGGACGGCGTGAAGTTGATTATTCCCAGTGCGGGGTTGATTCTGTCGGTTCTGTAGGTTAGAGTGGTAGTTTTAGGCATAATAGCCTTCTTTACCACAGATGAAACAACCACTTACTCCTTGCTTACATTCTCTTAGGTGCCTATTTCCGCATTTCGTGCACGTCAAGTATTGGCTGTCATTTCCTTCCTAGTCATTTTTCTTCTGGGGGAAGTTCTCCTGTGAATCTTGGTTGCCCTGATTCTCCTTTTCTCTTGTTGTTGTTGTTGGAATGCCTGCTATTATGGCTGGTTCCCATGTTCTGTCCTCTGTGTTGTAACTTAGGGTTCTGCTTCCCCTGAGCCTGCTCAGCATGCGTTTTCTCCTCCTTTCGTGTCTTAAAATTCTGCGCCTTTCGCTCCTTATCCTGAGCCGATCAGTACTCTACTCAGATAGCCTTGCTTACATATTCTGCTCGTGTCGCTGGTCCGTGGCTTCCGCTATAGACCTAAACTGTGATGTCTGTTTTGAACATCTTCAGCATTCGTCTGACTCTCTCCTTTTAGTCGGTACCAAATCTGGATAAAGTTGAGCCAACTGCTCAAACTTCTTGACTGCCTCAATAACAGTCATACTATCTTGGTGCAGTTTGTTGAACTCGTCATTCTACGCTACTAGTGCTTCATCGTTGAAGTACACCTCCTTGAATTCCTCAATGAAATCTCTCCAGCTCATCTCTCTAATGTTCCTCCTAATGGTTACCATCTTCCACCATTGGCGCGCCTCATTGCCCAGGGTGAAGGATGCGCACATCACTTTCTCTCTATCTGTTAACCCTATAAAATCCAAGATTACTTGGATATCCGTTAGCCAGTCATCGGCCTCTATAGGCTTGGTGATTCCTTCGAATTCTAACGCTTTCATGCACGGAAATCTCTCATACAAGTTGCCTTCCCTAGGGATTGGTAGAAAAACAATTGCTGCTACGAAAGCAACAATTACTATGGGTACTAGTGCCTCCTGGGCTGGACGAGCTGCTTGCTCCCTCAGAGTTTCTGGGGCTACTAGAGCCTCCTGTGGTGGCGTCTCTACTGACTGTAGTGCCTGGGGTTGCTAGCCCAGCTATTCCCTAAGCTGGTTTAGCTCCCGTTGCTGGTTCTCTATCATCTCTCCCATGCCTGTGATCTGTGCTATCAACACATCCTCTCGGGATGCTGGGTTTAACTAAGCTCTTGTTCTTGCCATGTTTTCCTATGTAACCCTATCGTACAGCGGGAAAGGAAGATAAATGTCTCTTAAATTCTGTACTTAGGGCTCATATCACATATCGTTTTCTTTCTTACTCAACAATCTTACTTAAACCTTATAGATATAAATATACATATTATATCCATCTTTATTTCTCTCATACTGTGATGTTCAATACAATTGCCGCATTGTATTGGGACATCATCTAAGTGTTAGGATTCATCCTGTACTTTCTGTCATACCATACTCATACTGTGGGAAAATTATATCTGGCCTCTTAGGCAAAACTTTACTGCTTATCTCATAATATATATCACAAAATATATATACATATATTCAAGATTCTAGTTCAGCGAGAGTGACACACACTTCTCCTATATGATCCCAACAAGTACATTATGCTACAACTGACGGGGGAGAGCTACTACTTCCCTCTATGCATTTACATAATCAAAATTCTCGCAGAGAGGGTTACTGCTACTGGAAGGACAATCCTGATTTAGCATCAGGCATCTCCTTATCGTCACTCTCGTTGAGGGGGAACTCCTTTGGGTCCTCCTCTTCATCTAGGGAGACGAAACTAGTTTCCTCATTGCTTGCTATGGTACTTAAGGTTCATACACCCCCATCTATTTATCATTACTAAAACAGTCAAGGATCTCCTCTCCCTCATTATCGGGATGGGCGTCAGAAAGAGTCTCGTCATCATCCTCTTCCATGAGGTGTTCGGGAGACAGATGGGCCGGTTCAGTGCTCTCCATCGGTTCCCCATTACCCTCGTGTACTTCTGGCTGGTGCTCGGCCATGAACTCTTCATCAGTCGATTGGAGTGCTGGGTCTACCGGGTCACCCTCCATAATGGCGGCTGCTATAATGCCTGGGGCTTGTGCAGGGTCCCCGGGGTTGAGCACTTTTCTCTCGGTGTGCACTATCTCCTTGATAAGGCTTGCTACTCTTTCTGCTTGATCGTTCTTCTAATTCTGTTTGGCAAGGTCTCTTTCTCTATTTAGGTCTTCTCCTGTCTTGATCCACTTTTGTCTCGGCATGTATTATAGAAGTCCATATCGATTCCTTGTAGCGAATATCATACATTAGAACTGGGTCACCAGACATCACCTGCAGTCTTTCAGTCCGATGAACAAATTCTTGTATATCCATAACTCTAGGGAACTTAGGCGGTTTCACTCCCCGCTTGCCCATAGAGAAAAACTGGGCCTGATGATGGACTCCTCTCAAAGATTGGCTCGATCGTGGTATGGCAAAGCTTGACACAGTTAAGAGCTCATCCTGGTCATAAGGATCTCGATACACACGAGAGTACCTTCCTAAGAGATATCAACAGCCAACAGGACTCAATTATCCTGATCAATGGCGTACAATCAGGGAATCACTTTGATAACGTAAAACCAGTCCTGACATTCTCATGGAGTGCAGGAGTATTATTTGCAGCTCAAAACTTAGTGGACAACTAGCCCTGAAGATCGGTAGCACTCGGGTAGCAATCCATGTTCTTTCTCTGAGCAGTTCTCTAGCACTGCATAGTCGTGATTTTTCATATAATGATCTCAGCATCTCTTCATCTTATCCTCGCCATCATAGGTTTCGTCGTTTCATTACTATAAAATGTTATCTTCAATAGACAAATATTTACCGACTAAAAATAAAACTAACTTACTTGGACAGATGAGGCAGGCATATAGCGATGTGAGATAGGATGGTAAGAAACTGCTCTGATACCAACTGTGACGCCCCGTGCCCTTAATGGGCCGGACCATTACTAAAAACTATTACTTGCTTCTTGCTTTAACTTTTACTTTAAAACTAATACTTAAACTTGCTGAATTTGATATCATAAATTTAGAGGAATTTTTTTTGATTATATACACGTACGTATTTACTATTCATGTATGTATACTATTAAAATGCGGAATTTGAAAAACATAAGGATTTCAATTATACATACACCCTTATATACTTGTTTATCTGATTATTATTCACCAGATACTATTTAAATATACTATTCATACATATACTGTTTACTATTTCAAAATACCGTTTAACCTTTACTATTCAAAATACTATTTAACTGTCCCCATTCAAAATACTATTTACTCATACTGTGCGGAAGAATACTCGCAGTATATCCATAACCTTATCCTCACATTCGCCTCCGCCGTTATCATCGCCCCTTGATGTTTACGCTATAGGATGCTTACCTACAGCATGAACACACTCCGTGAGCTTTATGCCCAGTAAGTATAACATGTTAACTGTAAAACATGTTTAAAACATAAAATATACATAAAATCATATGGGCACACCAGTCATCACAGATACCATATAACATATCATATGTCACAACATCATATATCACATCTTAGAATACATCATCACATCATACTGAATGCATAACATAGCATATCATATATTACATCATAGAATATATCATCACGTATTGAATGCATCTTATGGAAACTAGAAGCATAAGGAACTAGTCCATACGGTGATCAATACATGATCCAGTTATGTTCATTTATGCTTCAACATCTTCTTTTTCTTTATCTTATCTATTCAAGGCCCTTGTGTCAGTACCGAGTGTGCGCAGACCAATGGTAACACCGAGGTCACTAAATATGTAGGAGGATCCTCAACGGATTACTGCCCTCTCTACCTTCTCTTACTTTAACTCTGAAAACCCTTTCAAAGGAAAGAGCCAGTACGACACGCCTATTAATTTCCATCTTGCTTAACTATTCTAGCCATGTGCTTTTCTAAGCTATCCCAAGACCTACGCGGCGGAGACGTATGGCTTTTATCTTGTTGTTTCATCAATTTTTTCAATTGTGAAACTATATGCTCTTATGTATGCTGTGCAGCATCGTGTGCATGATACATACTTAAAATACTGGAAAATCATCATTTAAACTCATTTTATTCATGCTGTAGGTAGAGTTGTACTTACCTGTCATCGATTATTTTATACTCTCGCCTTCGTCACAATACAGGCACCTCCTTGTAATCATAATGCATTTCATTAACATTCACTCTTAGGTCACTGTGGTCATTAGTGACTAATAAAAATTCCATCGTTAGGTGATACCGACCCTTATCGATACTAATTGCCCTCTTCTTAAGAATTTGGTTTTCTAATTTCTAATCATGGTTAATTAATTTATTTACCCAATAAATTAATTAACGTCGCTCTTAGGTCACTCCATCGTTGTGTGGTACCGATGCCTATCGGTACCCAACTGCTCTGCTTGGGACTTTGATATTTAATTTCTAATCGTGAATAATTAATTTGTCTACTTGACAAATTATTCACTGTCTCGAACTATCTTGTTTAAACTCGGTCCTTGACTAGTTAACTGACCAGTCAACTGATCGGATACATCACGTATTGACCATTTAGCCTATGGGGTTACCTTTACCGATTAAACGGCTCTAAATTTTACGCTTAGCTCATACCCGTCCCTCGGGTGGTACTATTCTGACATAGGTGTCGTTTTCTTACATTTCGAGATTTCTAATTGGGCGGTTCACTAATCCTCAAAACATCCATCCTTCTTTCCCGGACCTAGGTCATCGAGGGGGCTCGAGTTTCTATCCTGATCACATTTTCACCCATCGTTTCCTAAAATACCCTTTTGTGCCGTTTTAGAAATTTCAGTAGCATTTCCACTTAATTTTTGGGTTTCCGGCATTTAGGAAACGCCTCAAAACCATCTAACCTATTCTAACCTACTATATACTAAACCAGAGGCCTAATTTTTAAGTAAAAGCTCAGCTTTTTACATAAAAATATTCACATTTCCTCACATTCTCTTTTTCGACATTTCACCCCTTTTTCTTACAATTCCTCAAGTCAGTAAACCATAATTAATACATAATTATTTCTAAAAATAAATTGAGGAAATCAAGGGAACAAAACCACTATCAAAATCGTTCCCGTCGGTGGTCGAACAAACCGTTCGATCTCAACCACACGATATTTGAATCGTCGTTCTTCACTTTTGAAGCTCTAGTTTGCAAATCTAATGCCACGGATGTGTCCGGAACGTCGAAAATAGGCCAACGGGCCATTCTTCAATTTTTGGACTCCGGTCGTCGTTGACCAACGTTGACCGTCGTTGACCGACGTTGACCACGGCGGTGATGGAAGTAGCGACTACCATCTTGAAGAGCTCGACGAAAGGAACCCATTGGTGGTGTCAATTTCACCAATCGAGACTTCTATCACCGGAAATCGGGATAAAATGATGGACGACAGTGGCAATGCTCCGATCTCCATTTTCTAGCATTGTTGCCCAAAATTGCTTTGGATCTTTTGACCTACATGTTGCTTTGAGTATTTTGACACCCACCTTGCAACTCAACTCCACCGGAATAGTCAGATTCGACGGCGACCATGGCGACGGGCGAGTTTGTGCGGCGCGATCCGGCAGTTGTTGATGTGAAAGGAGGCTTGGGTTTTGTTCTACTCTTCACTACAAATCCATTGGGACCAGAATCGTGACATTTGGACGTCGGACGGCAGAGAAATCACGGTTTGAAAAATTCAGCCACCGGCAGCTTTAGGCGGCGTGTGCGGCGTTCTCCAGCGTCGGTTCCGTCGACTCGGCACACCGTTGGAATCAGCTCGTCGAGAGCTTTCCAATGGTGCCAGCGGTGTTGAAAACGAAGTTTGGATTCGATCGAGGGGTTACTGTTCATCTTCGTGTGGTGTAGGGGGAGAAAACGAGATAAGAAAAACTTATGGGGGCCATTTTACAAAGGATCCAAAATTTCGTCCTTTTATACTAATTTTTTGAAAAAATTTAAGATAGGCTACACTGACTAATTTGGGCGTGCCGAACCTAAATATATCAGTTTTATCTTCATCCGAGATCATCTCGACTAGTTTTCCGATACTACATGGTTTCCGATCAAAAATTACTTTTTGTGCTCAAATGACTAATTTGAGCATTCTGATTCCAAATATATCAGTTTCATATCATGAAAAGGTCATCTTGACCAAATTCTTGATACTGTGGTTAGGCCCATATTATGTTGACACTGCACACGTATAACGAGGCGTGTTCACGTGAAATTTCAAACACTGTCTCCCTTGACTAATTTGGACGAGCTGATTTCAAATTTATCAGTTTTATGTCCATCTAAGGTTTTCTGGACTAGTTTTCAGGATCTGTATGACCCCATCTCCAAAAACGTGTCAGGTGCCCGATTGACTAATTTGGGCATCCTGAGTCTAAATATATCAGTTTCGAGACGAGAAAAAGTCGTCTTGACCCTCATCCCAATACTGCGTATCTCTCAAACAAAATCTACATTTTGTGCTCAATTGACCAGATTGAGCCTGCTGGCTATTAATATATCAATTTTATGCCAGATTAAGGCCGTCTTGGCCACTAACCTGACACTGTGTATATCACTATTCATTAGTCACTATTCATTATTCACTATTCACTATCTTACTGACTAATCTGAGCGTTCTAACTTTGATTTTGTCAGTCTTTGGGTGATAAGAGGTCATCTAGACCACTTTTCTTGATACTGTACATCTATTAGGGCAATTATCGCTACTGTGCTCAGATGATCAGTCTGAGCGTACTGATGACTAGCTCATCAGTTCTGTATCATGAAATGGTCGTCTGGATCGGTGTCTTGATATTGCGTGTCTCAACGCATACTTACATAATAGGGTGGACCGATTTCACTGTCAGTTGCCCCTTTCACTGCATAAATAGAAATTAAACGTTACTATACCCGTTTAATTCATTCAACTGAAAAGCACACTGTGTTTATTAATTTAATTACATCATTACATAGTAATGAAGTTTCATAATTTATGAGAGTCATTACAGTGGCTCTAGACTGATTACCCAACATTTTACACGGACTCTTACACGGGCATGTGCAAGGCAACACGGGCGTGTACATTTCGGACACGGGCGTGTACATTTCGGACACGGGCGTGTACTAGTTGAGACTACTCAACACGGCCATGTCTTTGAAACACATTCATCTATTCGAGCGGTACACGATCTCTTACATGGTCGTGTACTTGACCGTGTTACACTACATGGCCATGTACACTCACATGGCTACTAACAGATACATAGTCCGAATGGCACACGTTCACTCACACGGCCATGTACCTGACCGTGTTACTTAAATTTGCACTAAAAGGCATTAAATTATGTCCCTTTGATTCCTTAATGACTTATTACAGATAAGTAGGTGCCATGAAAATGGCGGTTATTACAGTATGAGTGTCACTTACCTATCGTATATGACATGTTATCAAATATGCATATAAAACATCCATCAATACATATTTATACATCCATGACATATCACAGAAAAAATAATTGACAGAATAATAACCAAGCCATGGTTCTATCCTAGAACAAAGAAAATAAAGATTACAAAATTCCATCCAAAGCATTCTTTGGGTCTTGAATTTTGCTCCGTCTTCTTGTATCCATCTTTATGTAGCCTCTCCATTTATTTCTCATCCCAAGAATCATTTGAAATTTAAATTCCAAAAATTTAAATTTCAAATTCAAATTCCAAATTCGAATTTCAAATTTAAATTTCAAATTCAAATTTTTAAACAATTTTAAATATCATGTGTAATAATATGTAAGTTCAAAAATTTCAAATTTTCAATTACATATTTTTAAACATGATTTAAAAATTAAATCTCAAATTTAAAAACCAAAATTTTTCGATTTTCAAACCATCGGCCCCACTGCCCCGGAGGCCAACAGCTACCGTGGGCAGCCTCCAGCCCCCGGGGGGCTGGCAGCCCACTGCCGTAGGCCATGTGTAGCCATGCCGGGCTGTAGGCCAAGCCTGCAGTCACAGGTTGCACGCCCGGGTGGGTGCAGCAGCCCGCCAGGCTGTAGGCGTCGCCACAGCCCCATCCTGCTTGAGGGCAGGGGCTGCAACCCCACCACGGCTGGTGGTCCATCCCGGGGGGTCGTGTCGGTGACCCTACTCGCTCAGGCCATCGACTACTTTATTTTCTTCTTACTCTTACGTAACATAGTTTTACTTTTTATTTCGTGGAAATGTGTTTGAAAAACTTACTTTTGGGTTTAGAATTTATGTGTGTGAAACTGTAGAAATTTCTTTTTTAAACATAATATAATCTACAGAAAATACATATATATACATGACTTGTAACATACATATAAACTTTCTTGTTCTTGTTATACATACTCCATAATTATAAACCCACATAACTTCTTGTTTTCTTTCTTTACATATGTACTAAACTTTTCTTTCTTCTTTTCTTTCGCAGCAGAAAACCTAGCGGGTCCACTTCCCTATCCATGACATCTCAGGAATCTGTCCGTCAGTCCATCAGTTATTTTCTTCATTGTGCTGGCTGCATACCCTTGTCACATATGCCACAAACAGACTAGTGAGCTAACTCTCAGTAAGTACAAACATACATACAAAACTGATATGAGTGTAACGACTAGAGTTAGCTTTGCTATCTTTCTTTTTTGCGTTAGGGTTTCTTATTAGGCCTTCTATACCTTGATTTCTGACCCCTTCATATTTCTTCTTATGAACTATATTGTTCTGCTCTTTGTCTATCTTTTCTTCCATATATTCTATCTTTACTTTCTTTCTTTTCTTTCTCTCTTTACTTTCTTTACTTTCACTTGGGGGGCCCGATGTTGAATGTACTGAATACGCGCAGACCAGTGAGAAGAGGGGGAGTGACCCACCATCCTACCTCATGGTCATCTTAATCCATCGTATTTTATGGATGGATTATAGCTACCATGCCTTTTGGGGTAGGGTCAGCCAACTACTGCCCTTTTGGGTAGCACCACATTCTGTGGGGAGACTATAGACCTGAAAACCTCACCTTAAGGAGGCCGGTACGTCAACATTTAACTTTTAAATCTTATTATCTTACTTATTCACATTCTTGATCATTCTTTTTCCTAAACTTTTCATCTAGGCCCAAATCATCTTTTTATGTGATTTAGTTAGTAAAGTTAGTACAACCAGTCAGTTTGTGGATAAACAAGTAAATGCCTGTACTTACAAAACTTACGCTAACGTGGTCATCCTTGGGTCCTTCGCAGTTTCGTCCCTATCTCTCGTCGGGTGTCCTATTTATAAGATACCCTCAATTAGTACTATTGTCATTCACTAACATTTCTTTTCATAAAACTTGATTTTAGTGTTTTAAATCCTAATTAAGGCTCTGTGATGGCTTTAGAAGCCCAAATGGCCCTTTTTGGACCTTTCTGTAACTTTTTGAAAATTTACGATTTTACCCCCTAATTTTGGTAAAATTACAATTTTACCCCTAGCGAGATTTTTCTCTATGTATTTACCATTCCTTTAACCTTAAACTCAATTTGGGTCGTGAATAGCGATTTTTGACTTTGACAATAAATAGTACTTGTGGCGTCCCGCCCCTCGTAGAGATTATACAATACTATTACAGTTGAGCTTATCGCTAACTGCGATAGATTGTACTCTCGTGGGTCGCCGGCTTATCTCACTCTCTTTTTAAATCATGACGTTTTTGGGAAATTTTTTTTTTATTTTTTTTTAAACATCATATAAAATCTTTTTCCACTATTTACTTTGTTGATAGGTACAAAGTAATATAAATAATACAGTGCTTTTGTAAAATATATATAATTACAAAAGAACTGTTTCCCTTTTTTTTTTTTTTTCCCTTCACTTTAACGCTCAGCGGCAAGACTCTGGCAGTACCATATCCCTCGCCCAGTTATCCCATTTGACACGCGCCATCCCGTCCGCATCCAGTTAAACAAGCTACTGAGCTGGTCGCTTACCTGCAACATTAGCAAAAATGGTGAGCTACAGGCTCAGTAAGTTCAAACATGCAAGAAATAAAATTTCTATGAATAGACTATTCATCATGAATAGTACCGTTGACCACTATTCATACATAAATAGTAACTTTGACCACTATTCATACGTGAATAGTAAAGTTGACCACAACACTGTATCACACTAGTACATCTATCGCGATGTTAGTGCTCTCACTAAACTGTCTTATGCTCAATTATGGCACAGTTTCAGTTTTAGGTCATTATCTTTCATTACGTTCTGGTTTTGAGCTCAAGTTGGCAGTACCATTTAAGTGTGCATGACTGGGAGCGGTACATTAGTGCTGACCTCCACAGCCTTAATCTCATAGCCCCGAAGGTAAAATTTTATATGACTGGGAGCGGTACATCAGTGCTGACCTCCACAGCCTTAGTCTCATAGCCCCGAAGGCAAAAATATACCTCCCTGTACGGAAGGCTGGTACGCCAGAAAGTGGTTTCATTACCGACTTTTTACACTTCTAACTCGGTGACTTCACATTGTCCCGTGGTTAGGAATGGTTCACATTTTAATTTTAGGTGAGTGAGTTTTATTAACCTCGCTCTAGTGCCCGAAGCACAATTAACCATGTGTCCCATTCTTATAGTGCCCGTAGCACATTTCGTCTCTCTCTCTATTCTATCATAGTGCCCGTAGCACATATGTACCTAACTTATAATTAGTACATTAAAGTTAGCACAATCTTGCTATATGTTGCAGACAGGTAAATGTCTGAACTTACCTTATCAGACTGTTCCCTTTCTCTCTCTTGGATCTTGAATCGCCTTCCTTGTAGGCCGATTTTGGGATCCTACAGACAAAACTATGTCTGTTAATTTCTTTCCCATTTATAGCTTTTATTTTTCATTAAAAAGCTTAAATAAAACCTATTTATAACTTTTTAGGCTTTATTTATTATTTTCACCATTTTCCCCCAACTTTTACAAAATTACGATTTTGCCCCAATATTTTGGTAAAATTGCAGTTTTGCCCCTGACGGAATTTTATCGATCCAGACTGCATTTTTGGCTCTCAGGAACTTTTCTGATTTTTTTCTAATCATTACCGGGTTCGTTTCTATTTTATTTTCACTTTTTGTTTTCCCGGCCCTCGGGAAGCACTATTCCGACCCTTACGTCGGTTTAGCGATTTTCTATCGTTTCGGAGCCTCAAATGGACGTTTCACTAGTATTTAAAACGTTCATCTAGACTTTCCCGACCTAGGTCTCCGAGGCTCGGGTTTTCCGTTCCCGATTCGGACCTTTATTTCATTTCCAAAAACGCCCCCCCCTCGGGGTCGGTTTTTTTTCAATCTCACACGCGTTTTATATTTTCAAGGGGACGGGTTACTATTCACGACCCACCCCTTAAATTTTTTTCCTTATTGAATTTTTCCGTTAGGGACTCGGGTTTCCGACCCGACCCCAAACTTTTTATTTTTAATTCCATTTTACCCCGAATGCCGTTTTTGAAATTTCGGCAGCATTTCGGCGTAATTTTAAGGCTTCGGGCGTTAGGTACGCCTCGAACCGTACGTACCTGCCACGTACTATACCACAAGCCTATTTTATGTAAAAGTTTTCCAAACTTTTACATAAAAGCCCACAATTTTCCAATTCCACATTATCGCCCACATAACAAAATTTTTTAACAATTTTACCCTTAATTTGGTTTCGGTTTTCACAACCAAACCGAACCAAATTTTGTCAAACTTTCACCACATTTTAGGCCATTCAATGTCATGTTTTTAACACATTTTCAAGCCCATTTTCTTGGCATTTTCAACCAAATTCTTAGGGTTTTTTTTTAACACTTAAAACCCACGGCCATTGAATTGAAAACATGCACACATTTTTGCTTTCATTCTTTCAATCACAATTCCATCATTTGCATATTAAAATGCATAATTCCAATCAACCAAATACCACATAAAACCAAGCAAAATTTTCTTCCAAACCCATTGTAAACTCAAGGCCACTTTATACAATTCATACCAAAATTTTTTTCAACTTTCCACAATGAAATACAAGCTTTATTCTTCACCAAATTAAACTTAGAAAGCATATTAACAATTAACCACAAAGTTTTCTCATTGGTTACCTAAGGTAACCCACGGATTTCCCCTTGAAAAACTAACAAAATTTTGGTTTTTCTTTAATGAATTTGCATGGTTTTCTTCCTTATTTCATCCTTAACAAAACCCAACATCAATTCAATGGAAAACAACCAAAAATTTTCCATCTTTCTATCACTATTCACCCACGGATTTTGTGAAGAAAAACCACGAAAAATTCAAGTGCAAGGGAAGTTACCTTAGTCAAATGCTTCCTTTATCTTCAAGGAGTGTTTTGACATACTTTTTGTGAAGAAATATTGAAGAGAAAGCTTGGTTCTCCTTTGGTGGCTCACGTACATGCCATGGAAGAAACTTAGAAAATTTTTGTCTTGGTTTTGCTTTGAAAAAATGTCTCGGCCATTTCATTCCCAAACTTGCCAACTTAACCATGCAAGAAAGCCAATTAATTTGGCTCTAAACCAATCAAAATTTGACATCTTTCCAAGCCATTTCTTTCCCCATTTTTCAAAAATTAAAAATGGAAATTTTTGGCCAAATCTTGGCCTTTAGATCAAAAGCTAAATGAATCATGGCCTTTCATTCCACCAACCACCATTTTCTTTCCTTTAATAATCTTGATTTATGATGTCATAATTACAAAAGTGAAAGTTGACTTTGACTTTCACTATTCACATTAATTCGACTACTTTTTGACCGATACCGGTTCGAGCCGAAATTTTCCCGAAATCGTCCCGGCGTGTTCTTGAGGTCTCCTGTGCAGTCAGATCAATTTAATCTGCTTCCGTTTGATCAAAATCAATCCCGAAAGTTTACCGTCTTTTATTGGATCGGTTAGGGTTTTCAATGCCGGTTTTGCACCGTTTCACCCGTTTCAACTCAGTGAATTTTTCCAACACTGAATTCTTACTCGTCAGTATTGTTAGAACATTTTCACATATTCTAAACAATATAAATACATTTATTTCACTCTTTAAATAGTACAAATTGTTATATACATACAATTGTATATTTTTATCCGAGAATTGCCTGAATTTCCCGGTTGTCACAGTACTATTCATAGTGAATAGTAACTTTAACTTTGATCGTGAATAGTAACTTCTGTTGTTACTGTCTGAAGGTCTTTAAAACCTGAATCGAGTCCTACCAAGGTTCTCAGGGTCTCTCTTTTTTTTTTTTTTTCTTGGGTCTTTTTGAAATGTTTTTGGTAAAATGATCATTTTACCCCTGATGGGTTGTTAGACCGTAAAAGTTCCGGTTTAATGCCTAAATGGGATTTTCTAAGCCCAAAAATCATAAATGATAAACTTATGGGTTTAATGTCCTTTTTCTATTTTTCTGAGATTTTCTGGTCGAAATGACAATTTTGCCCCTAACGGGTCATTGGACCGTAAAATTGTATTTTAAATTTTTAAACTAAACTTATTAAGCCTAAAAACCATAAAATTGGCTTTCAAGACCTATCAGGTATTTTCCAGATTATTTTCTACCATTTCCCCAATTTTCACTTTCCTGGCCCTCGGGAAGTACTATTCTGATCCTTACGTCAATTTCTTATTTTTCTATTGTTTCGGAGCCTCAAATAAACGTTTTACTAATCGTTAAAACGTTCACTTAGGCTTTCCTGACCTAAATCTCCGAGGGCTCGGGTTTTCCCAACCTGACGCTAACTTGCAAGTCGTTTTCCAAAAACGTCCCCCCCTCGGGGGTCGGTTTTCTTACTTCACTCTTGTTTTTAGGTTTCGAGGGGATGGGTTACTATTCATAAACCACCTCTTGTGTTTTTCGAGCTCTGATTTCTCGAGAGGGGTTCGGGTTTCCGACCCGACCCTAACCTTTTATCCCTCGTTTCCTAAAATACCCCTTATGCTGCTAAAGAAATTTCGGCAGCATTTCCGCTAAATTTTGAGGCTTCCGACGTTTAGGTAACGCCTCGAAACCATCTAACCTAACTAATTCTACTATGTACTATACCATAGGCCTATTTTATGCAAAAGTTTCTAAACTTTTGCGTAAAATTTTTTACGTACATATCAACTCTTTTAATCACATTTCAAGCCACATTATATGCACATTATGCTTGATTCTTTTTCACATTTACAACATGAACCTTTCTAAACAATTTCTCATGCCAAATCATTTTTCTCAAACCACTAACCAACAACAATCCAACTTAAAAAATGTCACAATCCATCACATACTTGTCCTAAAATACTGATTTCTTTATCGATGCTAAAGTCCATTTTCTGTTCATATTTAGCCAATGTAATCTTCATGAAACTTTTAGATAACATCCAGAAAAACAACTTTCATGTTTGACTTTTGTCAAATTCGGCCTCTAATGCCTTTTTTTTGTCAAAAATCCGAGACTAGTTACACTTATGCTCTGGGTGACCCGATTTTAATACACAACCTAAAACTATGTCTTCCACTCATTTCCTGCCAAAATGATCTTCATTAAATTTGTTCAAGACAAAATTTTCTACAACTTTCATGTTTTAACTTTTATCAAATTAGGCCGTCTTCATAGCCGAAGCTGAGCTGCAAAAGTTCAGATTTTCTTCATCAAAATTTCATACAAAAATAACTTCACTAACCATCCTCACAATAGCCACGGATTTCTTGATAAAAATCTAACCAAACATTGTTTTCAAACCACTAATCTTATTGTTTTTCATGCAACCATTGTTAGGAAATGCGCTAAGCATTAGAGACATTTTGATGTATTTATTTTGAACTGGATAATAAAATTATATATAGAGGTTATTCATTACATTGCTATCTGTCCTCGTTTTATTTACATGTTAAAGTAAATGTAAGCAAATATAGCTCCTTGACTGCTTGTGTCAAACTGTTAGAACATTGCATGTAATGGACTTTTGTATGCGAGAAGACAATGTTCTAAAGTTAGCGGTCTAAACTATGGTCTGTAGTCTATGGGGTTAGACCGAGCATCTAACTCATGCTAAGACTATTATGTTGTCTAAAGCCTTGGAGGGGATGGTTTGTCTTGACTGTCTGGAGCTGGACTCCCAAGTAGAGACATAGATATGTTGCTTGGTGGTGACATATTAGACCGGGACTAAAGCGTGATTGATCTACGAAGTCCGCTTTGAGTGGATCGATCTGGTTTTGACGTTCATTATGCAGTAACCTTAATCCTGAGTAAAAGGACAGCTTCATGTATATGACTTGTGTACTTTGATGTTCCAATGGCTAAAGCGTCTCAGAGGTAGTAAGCTTATAGACCGGTTCGTTGGGTGCATGACTTGTATACGATGAAGGGTTCGTTTACAGATATTGGAATCATAGCTTTAATGAGGATTTAAGGGTATCCTCTTAAAGGCATTATACTGAATGTGAAAATGGACAAGGCCTTGGGTCGTCTGCTGGGCGGATGACCTCTTATTCACATATGGTGAATAATCATTTTCTTAATTTGGTAGTATAATGGAACTTTAAGATAGCCTGATCAGTAGGATTAAACGGACTTTGACCTAAGGCTGATCATTGATATCGTATGAGGGTTTTGCATACATGACAAGGTCATTGGACGATAGCTTGTCACAGGCTTGCGTAATACGGTATATAATTGGGAGTTCAGTTTCAGGTTTATAGTGGTGTGACTCTGAAACTAGTGATCATATGATTGAGTTGTTTGGTAAAGAATGATGATCATATGGATTTGCGAGAGCCCAATTATATATGTCCAATCAGTCCCTCTACTAGCTCCACATAATTCCTTAACGTTTGGCAAATTGATTTGTGTATGCTATTGGCTGGTTTATTATGCATAGATGGTGATGACACAGGATTAGGATAGTAGACAAGATTCTCTCCGGTTGGATTCAGATTTTGTTTTGGATAATAGAGTACACAATTATTCGAACTCCAAATAAAGTTGCCATGATTTTATTTGAGATTGGATTGGAGTTGTAGAAACTTATCCATGAGAACAAGAATTTGAAACACAACTGTTTTGTGGATTTTAAAGTTTGAATTTTGAAATTTGAAATTGAAATTCGAATTTGAAATTTGAGTTTGAAATTTAAATTTGAAATTTGAATTTGAAATTCGAATTTGAAATTTGAAATTAAAATTTTGAATTACAGTCCAAGTGGGATTCGAATTTGTTGTGGAAAATCCACAAGGTTTGAAATTCGAATTTCAGTTGGATTTAGAGAGGATAATCTTGTTAGAATCCTACTTGAATTTTGAATCCAAATCCTAGCAAAAGGTGGACGAAATTTTGAGGATAATCCTCAATAGAATTTCGGTTTTTGTGGATAAGGTTCAAGGGAAAAATTCAAGTTTCAATCCCAGTTGAATTTGGATTCTCTCCTTCCCTGAAAAGTGGCCGAAATTATAGAGGAAATCTCCTAGGAAAATTCGGTTTTTTTGGATAAGGTTGAGATAAGATTTAAGCTTGAAAATCCTAGTGGAATTTTGATTCTCCCTTATCCTAAAAGTGGCCGAATTTTTTGGTTGAAAAAGGGAGATAAAATTCTAGTTAAAATCTTGTTAAGATATGGATTGGATTTATCCTAAAAAAATCGAATTTTATTGTTGGGATTTTCCCAATGAAAAATTCAGATTTTATGGTTATGGATAAGGGAGAATATCTTTTCCTAATCCAATTCGAATTCAGAGAATCACCTCATACAGGTCTATAAATAACGGTCCTGCCACTCCAGTTCTTTCAGACCATAGACTCTCAGGTGAGCAGGCTTATTGTTGCACAGCTCATCGTGACAATAAGTTCTTTAGAGATCTGGGTGGTCGGAAGAAGACTAGTAGTGCTAGCATACCGATCGAGGTTCAAAGTGCCCACACACTTAGCCATTCGGGAATTGGAGAATAGTAGAGAAGACTAGTTGGTTGAAGCCTCCGGTCATTCTCCTTCTACAAGATTGGCGTCCTTGAGGTATGAGTTTTAATTGTTGATGGTTTATTGTATATGGCATCATGAGATATTTAACGATCTAAAAATTTTTATTGTTCCGCTGCGCCACTCTGATACGTTTTTACTGATTTAGTTTCCTACAATTGGTATCAGAGACATCTCATGACTATGCCATGTACATAAATTAGACAATTACTTAGTCTTTTTTATTTATGTATGGATTTGATATTTAGAGAGTGGCATTCTAGGGTTCCTTTATGTTGTTATCATGGATTATGTATAAAGTATGTGGTTATTTTAATTTTCTGAATTATTATAAGCATGCTTGTTTATACCGGTTATGGTCCCTTAGAATTTAGAGAAATTGTATCTAGGAATTTTTATGTAACCATGGGAGCAGTTTATTAACACTGTAATTTTCCCATGGATTTTATTTTTTATCTCTTAGAATTTTTATGGTTAGAATTTTTGTACACCGGAAACGGTTTAGGAAATTTTATGTAATTATTCTTGGAGGAGATTGAAGATTGAAGACCATAATTTATTTTTTCCCAAAAGTTAAATTTGATTTAAAGGTTGAAATTTTGATTGTGTAGAAAATTTCAATTTAATTGGGATTCAAATTAATTTTTGGAGATCCTAATAGGTAAATTGGAATATGGCACGAAAATCGAGACACAACCCCTCGGGATAGGCCGACGGGCCTTGGTGGGGCTGCAGCCCCTATCCTCGGGCAGGATGGGGCTGCGGCAGCCCCTGTGCAGGCCAACACCACCCACGGCCGCAGGCTTGGCCTGCAGCCAAGGGTGGCCATGGCCTGCCCAAGGTTGGTCGCAGCCTGGGCGTGCGGCCTGCCGGCTGCTGCGCCCAGTCTGGGCGTGCAGCCTGGCGCTGCAGGCTTGGCTTGCAGCCCAGCAAGGCTGCACATAGGGGGCAGCCGTGGGCTGCCAGCCCCTTTAGGGCTGGTGGCTGCCCACGGCGGCTGCCGCCTTCGGGGGCGACGGTGCGACGGTCTAAAAAATCAGAAAATTTTGATTTTTAAATTAGAAATTTAATTTTAAATCATGTTTAAAAATATGTAATTGAAAATTTGAAAATTTGAAATTACATATTATTACACATGATGTTTAAAATTGTTTAAAATTTGAATTGGAAATTTAAATTTGAAATTCGAATTTGGAATTTGAATTTGAAATTTAAATTTTTGGAGATTTAAATTTTAAATAATTCTTGGGATGAGAAATAAATGGAGAGGCTACATAAAGATGGATACAAGAAGACGGAACAAAATTCAAGACCCAAAGAATGCTTTGGATGGAATTTTGTAATCTTTATTTTCTTTGTTCTAGGATGGAACCATGGCTTGGTTATTCTGTCAATTATTTTTTCTGTGATATGTCATAGATGTATAAATATGTATTGATGGATGTTTTATATGCATATTTTATAACATGTCATATAGGATAGGTGAGTGCCGCTCATACTATATTGATCATACATAATTTGTCAAAACTTGCATGTTTTTCAAAATATTGAGTGGGAGAGGGTTTCAAACAAAACCCACGGCCTCCATTGTTGATCCATATGTGAAAGCATGGAAACGCCTCGTGTCAGTTCTGCCCTGACCACACCCCTCGGTAGGTGTTTACTGCCACCGGTATACTAGATTGGATCTCCTATGTGGAAAACGTGTTCGGGTACGATCCTATTCATGACCACCCCTCGGTGGCTTGGTAGGACGTGGATCAGGCTACGTAAACAATGGTTATACACTCAAGACTGGTTTAGTTATTAACCTTCCCTAGAAGCTCTGTTAACTAAACTGGTGGCCAAATAAGCGGTTATTAATATATGTCTTAATCTTAGAGGATTTAAGGCAACATATATTAATTGGACGGGGGTCCATGTTCCAGCTATTTGTTTTCATGACCACCCCTCGGTGGCTTGGGGCAATAGGTGCTGAGAATTACTGTTGCAATGCTACATGTTTTTCAAGTTTCATGTAGGAACATACTTGTATGTTTTATTTGCTAAATTATCTGTATATTTGCTTGGGCTTTGTAATGATGTCTAGTATAATTTTATTTCAGTTCAAAATGTCACTGACACCTCTCATTTCAATACTTACTAAAAATAAGCTGAATGGCGATAATTATAAAGATTGGAAAAGAAATCTATTAATAGTTCTCAGCTGCGAGAGACACAAGCTCGTACTGGACGAACCATGCCCACCTGAGCCCAAACCTGACACACTACTTGAGGAAGTCCCGGTTGCCTATAATCATTGGAGAGAGTCCAATGAGATAGCTCGATGCTACATCCTTGCTAGCATGACGAGTGCTTTACAAAAGTAGCATGAGACTTGTCAAGTTGCTAGGGAGATCATGGACAATCTGGAGGACATGTTCGGAGGCCAAGAAAAATTGGCTCGACAGTCCGCTATCACCAGCATTATGAACTCTAAGCAAAAGGCGGGTACTCCGGTGAAGCACCATATGATCACTCTAATGGGATTCTTTACTGAGGCTGCCGAGAATGGTGCTGAGTTGGACTATAACACCCAGATCGAGATGGTGTTTAAGACTCTGTCTAAAGATTTTGTGGGGTTTAAGGCCGCATACAATCTGGCGACAAAGGAGTTAGGACTAACCGAGCTCATGAAGCAACTACAGGCTTATGAGCGGATGATCAGGGATGAGGATGTGGTCCGACCTAAAGGAGAGGTCAATTTGGCAGAATCTTCTAATCCCTCACGGAAGAGGAAGAGGCTAAATAAGAAGCAAGTGGCTTCTAGTTCTTCTAATCCTCCTGTCTCGGACGGGAAGAAGAAGAAGAAGAATAAGAAGCCGAAGGACCCTAAAAAGTCCAAATGCTTCCATTGTGGGAAGGTAGGTCACTTCAAGAAGGCTTGCCGGGAATTCCTAGCCGCCAAGGGCAAGGAAGGTAAGGAACTTCGTTACTTGGAAGCGTGTTTGGTGGAAGAATCGAAAGACACTTGGGTCATTGATTCGGGAGCCACTAATCATGTTTGTGTTTCTATGCAGGGGTTCGTGGAAATGAGAAGTCTACATGAAAGGAGCCTCTCGTTGCGGACTGGAGATGGTAGCTTTATGGTGGCTGAAGCAGTGGGAGATGTTTACCTTTAGTTTGATCAATTTAGGTTTATTTTATTAAAAGACTATTTTTATGTTCCTAATTTTAGGAGGAACCTTATATCGGTAGCTTGTTTAATAAAGGATTCTTATTCAGTTTCTTTTAGTAAAAGAGTTGATATTCGTAGAAATAAGTCTTTCATCTGTTCCGGATGGATGGATGGAAACCTATATTTGATCAAACCAAAGATGTACTCACTGCTTGACACTGAATTAATAGATGACTCTAAAAGGTTGAAAGTTTCTCACTCTAACAAGGCGTATCTTTAGCATTTAAGACTTGGTCATATTAATCAGGATAGGATTCAAAGATTGGTGAAAGACGGTCCTCTAGAATCTCTGGAGGAGGTACGTCTTCCCCAATTGGAGTCTTGTCTAGAGGGTAAGATGACTAAGAGGTCTTTTGGAACTAAGGGTACAAGGGCTCAGGTGTAGGAAAATAAATCGATAAAAACGTATCAGAGCGGCGCAGCGGAACAATAAAAATTTTTAGATCGTTAAATATCTCATGATGCCATATACAATAAACCAACAACAATTAAAACTCATACCTCAAGGACGCCAATCTTGCAGGAGGAGAATGACCGGAGGCTTCAACCAACTAGCCTTCTCTACTATTCTCCAATTCCCGAATGGCTGAGTGTGTGGGCACTCTGAACCTCGATCGGTATGCTAGCACTGCTAGTCTTCTTCCGACCACCCAGATCTCTAAAGAACTTTATTGTCACGATGAGCTGTGCAACAATAAGCCTGCTCACCTGAGAGTCTGTGGTCTGAGAGAACTGGAGTGGTAGGACCTCTATTTATAGACCTGCATGAGGTGATTCTCTGAATTCGAATTGGACTAGGAAAAGATTTTCTCCCTTATCTTTAACCAAAAAAATCTGAATTTTTCCATAGGATAATCCTAACAATAAATTCGGTTTTTCCTAAGATAAATCCAATCCAAATCTTAACAAGATTTTAACTAGAATTTTATCTCCCTTTTTCAACCAAAAAATCCGAAATTCACAAGGAGAAAATCCTCCAAAAGATTTCGGCCATTATGGATAAGGGAGAATCAAAAATTCTACTAGGAGTTTCAAGCTAGAATCTTATCTCAATCTTATCCAAAAATAACCGAATTTTCCTTGGATAAAGGCTCCAAAATTTCGGCCACTTTTAGGGAAGGAGAGAATCCAAATTCAACTAGGATTGAAACTTGAATTTTCCCTTGAATCTTATCCACAAAAACCGAATTTTCCATTGAGGATTATCCTCAAAAAATTCACCCACTTTTGTTGGGATTTGGATTCAAAATTCAAGTAGGATTCTAACAAGATTATCCTCTCCAAATCCAACTCAAATTCGAATTTCAAACCTTGTGGATTTTCCACAACAAATTCGAATCCTACTTGGACTGTGATTCAAAATTTGAATTTCAAATTTCAAATTCAAATTTCAAATTTCAAATTTCAAATTTCAAATTTCAAATTTAAATTTCAAATTCAAATTTCAAATTCGAATTTCAAATTCAAATTTCAAATTCAAATTTCAAATTCAAAATTCAAAATTCAAATTTCAAAATTCAAATTTCAAATTTCAAAATTTAAATTTCAAATTCCACAAAACGGTTGTGTTTCATATTCTTGTTCTCATGGATAATTTTCTACAACTCCAATCCAATCTCAAATAAAATCATGGCAACTTTATTTAGAGTTCGAATAATTGTGTACTCTATTATCCAAAATAAAATCTGAATCCAACCGGAGAGAATCTTGTCTACCATCCTAATCCTGTGTCATCACCATCCATGCATAATAAACTAGCCAATAGCATACACAAATCAATTTGCCAAACGTTAAGGAATTATGTGGAGCTAGTAGGGGGACTGATTGGACATATATAATCGGGCTCCCGTGATTCCATATGATCATCATTCTGTACCGAACAACTCAATCATATGATCACTAATTTCAGAGTCACACCACTATAAACCTGAAACTGAACTCCCAATTATATACCGTATTACGTAAGCCTGTGACGAGCTACCATCCAATGACCTTGTCATATATGCAAAACCCTCATATGATATCCATGATCAGCCTTAGGTCAAAGTCCGTTTAATCCTACTGATCAGGCTATCTTAAAGTTCCATTATACTACCGAATCAAGAAAATGATTATTCACCATATGTGAATAAGAAGTCATCCGCCCAGCAGACGACCCAAGGCCTTGTCCATTTTCCCATTCAGTATAATGCCTTTAAGAGGATACCTTTAACTCCTCAGAGCTATGATTCCGATATCTGCAAACAAACCCTTCATCGTATACAAGTCATGCACCCAACGAACCGGTCTATAAGCTTACTACCTCTGAGACGCCTTAGCCATTGGAACATCAAAGTACACAAGTCATATACATGAAGTAGTTCATTTACTCAGGATTAAGGTTATTGCACAATGAACGTCAAAAGCAGATTGATCCACTCATAGCGAACTACGTAGATCAATCACGCTTTAGTCCCGGTCTAATATGTCACCACCGAGCAACATATCCATGTCTCTACTTGGGAGTCCAGCTCCAGACAGTCAAGACAGACCGTCCCCTCCAAGGCTTTAGACAACATAATAGTCTTAACATGAGTTAGATGCTCGGTCTAACCCCATAGACTACAGACCATAGTTTAGACTGCTAACTTTAGAACATTGTCTTCTCGCATACAAAAGTCCATTGCATGCAACGTTCCAATAGTTTTAACACAAGCAGTCAGTGAGCCATATTTGCTTACATTTACTTTAACATGTAAATAAGATGAGGACAGATAGCAATGTAATGAATAACCTCTATATATAATTTTTTTATCCAGTTCAAAATGAATACATCAAAAATGTCTCTAATACTTAGGGCATTTCCTAACATCAGGAACTCTTAGAAATTGTGCACACTGACATATGTGGGCCCATGAACGTCACAGCACGAGGAGGGTTCGAGTATTATATCTCTTTTATAGATGATTACTCGAGGTATGGATATGTGTATCTGATGCACCGCAAGAGCGAAACCTTTGACAAGTTCAAAGAGTATCGTGCGGAAGTGGAAAAGTAATTGGATAAATCTATAAAGACACTTCGATCTGATCGAGGTGACGAATATCTCTCCGATGAATTTCTAGGACATCTTGTAGAGAACGGGATTTTATCCCAATTCACTACACCTGGTACTCCACAACAGAATGGTGTAGCCGAAAGGAGAAATAGGACCTTATTGGATATGGTACGGTCCATGATGAGTTATTCAACGCTGCCATTATCATTTTGGGGATGTGCTTTACAAACGGCATGCTATATTCTGAACCAGGTTCTGAGCAAATCAATTCCCAGAACTCCGTATGAATTGTGGCGTGGCAGGAAGCCCTCCCTTAGACATATGAGAATATGGGGCTGCCCGGTACATGTACTGGATGGGGATGCGAAAAAGTTGGAATCAAGATCAGAATTGTGCATGTTTGTAGGGTATCCAAAAGGAACTAAAGGAGGTCTGTTCTATAACCCGAAGGAACAAAAAGTCATTGTCTCAACCCATGCGACATTCTTGGAGGAAAGTCACATGAATGACTTTAAGTCTCGAAGCAAAGTGGTGCTAGAGGAGTTATCGGGTGAAAGAACTGCTCCATAGATTTCGGTCTTGGACGCAAGTCAGAGTTCCAGTGAAAGACCTACAGACGATCAACAATTTAGGGTGCCTCGTCGCAGTGGGAGGGTTTCTAAGAAACCTAATTTCTTCATGTATGATGCTGAGGTATACCAGGCCGAGGCTCATGAGCATAAGGATAATCTGGTCACCTATGATGAAGCTATAAATGATATTGATTATAAATCTTGGAAACAGGCTATGAACAATGAGATGGATTCTATGAAATCCAACTCTGTTTGGGAAGTTGTAGATTTGCCGAATGGGATAAAACCCATTAGATGCAAATGGGTCTACAAAAGAAAGAAGGATGCGGAAGGGAGAGTGGAAACTTTCAAAGCTAGACTGGTTGCAAAGGGATACACGCAAAAGGCTGGAATCGATTACGATGAAACCTTTTTGCCTGTTGCTATGCTGAAGTCTACCCGTATTCTTCTGTCCATTACTGTGGCTCTTGATTATGAGATCTGGAAAATGGATGTCAAGACGGCATTCTTGAATGGCCATCTTGAAGTGTGTATCTATATGATACAGCCCGAAGGGTTCATAGCGAAAGGCCAAGAAAGGAAAGTCTGCAAGTTGCTTAGATCCATTTATGGATTAAAGCAAGCATCCCGCTCATGGAACCAGAGGTTTGATCAAGCGATTAAGACATTTGGTTTTGAGCAGAACGTTGATGAACCCTGTGTTTATAAACGTGTTAAGGATGGAAAAGTGGTCTTTCTGATACTCTATGTCGATGATATACTACTCATTGGGAATGATGTAGGGAACTTATCATCGGTCAAGCTTTGGTTACACCAACAGTTTGACATGAAGGACTTGGGAGAAGCTAATTATGTTCTAGGTATTCGTCTCTTCAGAGATCGAAAGAACAAAATGATAGCGTTATCCCAAGCTTCATACATGGATAAAATAATTCACAAATATGCAATGCAAGAGGCAAAGAAAGGTTCACAACCTTCTATTGCCGGTCTAACTCTTTCATTGGATGACTATCCCAAGACATCGGAAGAAAGAGAGCGTATGAGTAAGGTCCCTTATGCATCCGCTGTGGGTAGCCTTATGTACGCTATGCTTTGCACTCGCCCGGATATATGTTTTGCAGTAGGTATGGTGAGTCGAAATCAAGCAAATCCTGGAACCAAGCACTGGCAAGCTGTAAAGCATATACTCGAGTATCTTAAGAGAACGAGGGATTATATGCTGGTGTATTCTGGAGGGGACCTAACACCCATAGGATACATGGACTCAGACTTCCAGACTTGTAAGGATTTGAGGAAGTCGACATTAGAGGGCATATGGAGACAGGATAAGCAGATGTATGTAAGATCGCATCCGAGGACAACATCGCCGATCCCTCTACTAAGACTTTAGTGGCTAGAAGCTTTGAGAGGCACGTAGAGGCGATGGGGATGCGTAACATGGCACATCTGCTGGCTTAGGGCAAGTGGGAGATTGTTAGGAAATGCCCTAAGCATTAAAGACATTTTGATGTATTTATTTTGAACTGGATAATAAAATTATATATAGAGGTTATTCATTACATAGCTATCTATCCTCGTTTTATTTACATGTTAAAGTAAATGTAAGCAAATATGGCTCCTTGACTGCTTGTGTTAAACTGTTAGAACGTTGCATGCAATGGACTTTTGTATGCGAGAAGACAATGTTCTACAGTTAGCGGTTTAAACTATGGTCTGTAGTCTATGGGGTTAGACCGAGCATCTAACTCATGCTAAGACTATTATGTTGTCTAAAGCCTTGGAGGGGACGGTTTGTCTTGACTGTCTGGAGCTGGACTCCCAAGTAGAGACATAGATATGTTGCTTGGCGGTGACATATTAGACCGGGACAAAAGCGTGATTGATCTACGAAGTCCGCTTTGAGTGGATCGATCTGCTTTTGATGTTCATTATGCAGTAACCTTAATCCTAAGTAAAAGGACAGCTTCATGTATATGACTTGTGTACTTTGATGTTCCAATGGCTAAAGCGTCTCAGAGGTAGCAAGCTTATAGACCGGTTCGTTGGGTGCATGACTTGTATACGATGAAGGGTTCGTTTACCGATATTGGAATCATAGCTCTAATGAGGAGTTAAGGGTATCCTCTTAAAGGCATTATACTGAATGTGAAAATGGACAAGGCCTTGGGTCGTCTGCTGGGCAGATGACTTCTTATTCACATATGGTGGAAAATCACTTTCTTAATTCGGTAGTATAATGGAACTTTAAGATAGCCTGATCAGTAGGATTAAACGGACTTTGACCTAAGGCTGATCATGGATATCATATGAGGGTTTTGCATACATGACAAGGTCATTGGACGATAGCTTGTCACAGGCTTGTGTAATACGATATGTAATTGGGAGTTCAGTTTCAGGTTTATAGTGGTGTGACTCTGAAACTAGTGATCATATGATTGAGTTGTTCGGTAAAGAATGATGATCATATGGATTTACGGGAGCCCAATTATATATGTCCAATCAGTCCTTCTACTAGCTCCACATAATTCCTTAACGTTTGGAAAATTGATTTGTTGTATGCTATTGGCTGGTTTATTATGCATGGATGGTGATGACACAGGATTAGGATGGTAGACAAGATTCTCTCCGGTTAGATTCAGATTTTGTTTTGGATAATAGAGTACACAATTATTCGAACTCCAAATAAAGTTGCCATGATTTTATGTGAGATTGGATTGGAGTTGTAGAAAATTATCCATGAGAACAAGAATTTGAAACACAACTGTTTTGTGGATTTTGAAATTTGAATTTTGAAATTTGAAATTGAAATTCGAATTTGAAATTCGAATTTGAAATTTGAATTTGAAATTTAAATTTGAAATTTGAAATTTGAAATTTGAAATTTGAAATTTGAATTTGAAATTCGAATTTGAAATTTGAAATTCAAATTTTGAATCACAGTCCAAGTGGGATTCGAATTTGTTGTGGAAAATCCACAAGGTTTGAAATTCGAATTTGAGTTGGATTTGGAGAGGATAATCTTGTTAGAATCTTACTTGAATTTTGAATTCAAATCCTAGCAAAAGGTGGACGAAATTTTGAGGATAATCCTCAATAGAATTTTGGTTTTTGTGGATAAGGTTCAAGGGAAAAATTCAAGTTTCAATCCCAGTTGAATTTGGATTCTCTCCTTCCCTGAAAAGCGGCCGAAATTATGGAGGAAATCTCTTAGGAAAATTCGGTTATTTTGGATAAGGTTGAGATAAGATTCAAGCTTGAAAATCCTAGTAGAATTTTAATTCTCCCTTATCCTAAAATTGGCCGAATTTTTTGAGGGGATTTTCTCCTAGGAATTTCGGATTTTTTGGTTGAAAAAGGGAGATAAAATTCTAGTTAAAATCTTGTTTAGATTTGGATTGGATTTATCCTAAAAAAACCGAATTTTATTGTTGGGATTTTCCCATTGAAAAATTCAGATTTTATGTTTATGGATAAAGGAGAATATCTTTTCCTAATCCAATTCGAATTCAGAGAATCACCTCATGCAGGTCTATAAATAAAGGTCCTACCACTCTAGTTCTCTCAGACCACAGACTCTCAGGTGAGCAGGCTTATCGTTGCACAGCTCATCGTGACAATAAGTTCTTTAGAGATCTAGGTGATCGGAAGAAGACTAGCAGTGCTAGCATACCGATCGAGGTTCAGTGTGCCCACACACTCAGCCATTCGGGAATTGGAGAATAGTAGAGAAGGCTAGTTGGTTGAAGCCTCCAGTCATTCTCCTTCTGCAAGATTGGCGTCCTTGAGGTATGAGTTTTAATTGTTGATGGTTTATTGTATATGGCATCATGAGATATTTAACGATCTAAAAATTTTTATTTTTCCGCTGCGCCACTCTGATATGTTTTTACCGATTTATTTTCCTACAACCATAGCACACTAATCCTTTCTTAGAAAAATACAAACCATACTAACACTTGATTCATTCAAAACAACAAGCTTTCATCACCAAGAATTTTAACACTTCCCACACAATTTTTTGTGCACCAAATAAAGAGGAAAGTTTGAGTTGCTTAACTCACCTTGTTAGAATGATGGAAGGTAACTTGTGCTCCAAATTTTTAGTTCCAAAAACTTGAGAAATTTCTTGGTGAAGGGGGGAGAAGGTTATGGCATCAACAAGGTAAGGAAGCAAGGAAAGCTACGGTTCTTTGGCTTAAAAAAAAAATGGCCGAATCTTATGCAAGAAGGAATGAGTTAATTAGCTTTGTTTTGGTCTTATTAATCACTTTTGGCCAATGAGAAAGTGACACCTTGAACCATTTCTTTCCATAATTTTCTAAAATCAAATTTCCAAAATTTTTTGCCACTTTTTGGACCATTAGATCAAAGGTACACTTAATCTTGGCCCTTGATCTTACCTACCACCTTTTTTATTTTTTTAAATTAAATTATGACATCATAAAGGCAAAGTCATATTTTGACTTTTGCTATTCATATTAATTTGACAACTTTTTGATCGAAAATCGACCCGGGTGAAACTTTCCCGGAATCGCCTCGGTGGGTTTCTGGGGTCTCCGATGCAGTCAGTTTGTCTTATTCTGCTTCTGTTTGTCCAAAATTAATTCTAGAAGTTTTTTGTCTTTTAGTGCACCCGGTGCACTATTTAGGTTTTTAATGCCGATTTGGCACCGTTCTTCTCATTTTTTTTTGTTTGGTAATAATGTCAATCTCTGAATTCCTAACCTTTAACACTGTTAGAGTATTTTGTTTCATTCTAAATAATATCAAATCATTCATTTTTCATTTTTAACCATAAAAATCATTGTATTATATACAATGCACATATTTTCGAGAATGGTGAATTTTCTCGATCATTACATGTTGGTCCTTAATTTCCGTGCCATATTCCAATTTACCCATTAGGATCTCCAAAAATTAATTTGAATCCTAATTAAATTGAAATTTTCCACACAATCAAAATTTCAACCTTTAAATTAAATTCAACTTTTGGAAAAAATAAATTACGGTCTTTAATCTCCTCCAAGAATAATTACATAAAATTTCCTAAACCGTTTCCGATGTACAAAATTCTAATCATAATATTTCTAAGAGACAAAAAATTAAAATCTATGGGAAAATTATAGTGATAATATACTGCTCCCATGGTTACATAAAAAATTCTTAGATACAATTTTCTACATTCTAAAGAACCATAACCGACATAAAACAAGCATGCTTATAATAATTTAAAAAACTAAAATAACTACATACTACATACATAATACATGATAACAACATAAAGGAATCCTAGAATACCACTCTCTAAATATCAAATCCGTACATAAATAAAAAGACTAACTAATTGTCTAATTTATGTACATAGCATAGTCATGAGATGTCTCTGATACCAATTATAGGAATAAAATCGGTAAAAATGTATCAGAGCGACGCACCAGAATAATAAAAATTTTTCAAGATCGTTAATTATCTCGTGATGCCATATACAATAAACTAACAACAATTTAAACTCATACCTCAGAGGACGCCAATCTGCAGGAGGAGAATGATTAGAGGACTTCAACCAACTAGCCTTCTCTACTATTCTCCAATTCCTGAATGGCTGAGTACGTGGGCACTCTGAATCTCGATCGGTATGCTAGCACTGCTAGTCTTCTTCCGACCACCCAGATCTCTAAAGAACTTATTGTCACGGTGAGTTATGCAACAATAAGCCTGCTCACCTAAGAGTTTGTGGTCTGAGAGAACTCGAGTAGTAGGACCTCTATTTATAGACTTGCATGAGGTGATCCTCTGAATTCGAATTGGATTAGGAGAAGATTTTCTCCCTTATCCACACATAAAATCTAAAAAATCTAGGGCCAATATCCACCAAAAGATTTCGGACACTTTAAGGATTTTTCTTTCAAAATTCAAACCAGATTTTAACTTGAATTTTATCTCCCCATTTATTCACAAAATCTGAATTTCCCTAAGGTCATAAACCTATCCAGATTTGTCTATTAAAGTGTGAGGAAAATCAAAATTAAAATAGGATTTTCTAGCTTGAATTTTATCTCATCCTTATCCATAAATAACCGAAAATCTCCCTTGAGATTCACCCAAAATTTTCGACCACTTCCAGGAAGGAGAGAATCCAAATTCAACTAGGATTGAAACTTAAATTTTTCCTTGAACCTTATCCACAAAAAATTTGAAAATTCTAGGAGGATATTCCTCAAAATTTTTGACCAAGTTAGTTAGGATTGGGATTCAAAATTCAAGTAGGATTCAAACAAGATTTTCCTCTCCATAATCCAACTCAAATTCAAATTCTAACCTTGTGAAATTATCCACAAAGAATTCTAAATCCCCTTGGACTATGATTCAAAATTTGAATTTCAAATTTCAAAATTCAAAATTCAAATTCAAATTTCAAATTTCAAATTTAAATTTCAAATTCAAATTTCAAATTTCAAATTTGAATTTCAAATTTAAATTTCAAATTCAAATTTCAAATTCAAAATTTAAATTTCAAATTTCAAAATTCAAATTTCAAAATCCACAAAAAGTTGTATTTCAAATTTTGTTCTCATGGATAATTTTCTATAACTCTAATCCAATCACAAATAAAATCATGGCAACTTTATTTGGAGTTTAAATAATTGTGTACTTTATTATCCAAAACAAATTATGAATTCTACCGGAGAGAATCTTGTCCACCATCCTAATCCTATGTCAACACCATCCATGCATAATCAACTAGCCAATAGCATACACAAATCAATTTGCCAAAGCATACACAAATCAATTTGCCAAACATTAAGGAATTATATAGAGCTAGTAGAGGGACCAATTGGACATATATAATTGGGCTCCCATGATTCCATATGACCATCATTTTGTGCTGAACAACTTAATCATATGATCACTAATTTCAGAGTCACACCACTATAAACCTGAAACTGAACTCCCAATTATATACCGTATTACGTAAGCCTGTGACGAGCTACTATCCAATGACCTTGTCATATATGCAGAACCCTCATATGATATCCATGATCAGCCTTAGGTCAAAGTCTGTTTAATCCTACTAATCAGACTATCTTAAAGTTCCATTATACTACTGAATAAGAAATTGATTATTCACCATACGTGAATAAGAAGTCATCCGCCCAGCAAACGACCCAAGGCCTTGTCCATTTTCACATCCAGTATAATGCCTTTAAGAGGATACCCTTAACTCCTTATTAGAGCTATGATTCTGATATCTACAAACAAACCCTTCACCGTATACAAGTCATGCACCTAATGAACCGGTCTATAAGCTTACTACCTCTGAGATGCTCTAGCCATTGGAACATCAAAGTACACAAGTCATATACATGAAGTAGTTCATTCACTCAGGATTAAGGTTACTGCACAATGAACGTCAAAAGCATATTGATCCACTCATAGCGGACTACGTAGATCAATCACGCTTTAGTCCCGGCCTAATATGTCACCACCAAGCAACATATATATGTCTCTACTTGGGAGTCTATGCTCTAGATAGTCAAGACAAACTATCCCCACCATGGCTTTAGACAACATAATAGTCTTAACATGAATTAGATGCTCGGTCTAACCCCATAGACTACAAACCTTAGTTTAGACCACTTACTTTAGAACATTGTCTTCTGGCATACAAAAGTCCATTACATGCAACGTTCTAATAGTTTTAACATAAGTAGTTAGTGAGCCATATTTGCTTACATTTACTTTAACATGTAAATAGAATAAGGACAAATAGCAGTGTAATAAATAACCTTTATGTATAATTTTATTATCTAGTTTAAAATAAATACATTAAAATGTCTCTAATGCTTAGGGCATTTCCTAACATAGTGGGAGTAAGCTACTGCTTCCCATCATACATATATACACAGTCAAAGAAAAAACTCTACTAAAGTAAGCCGCTGCTACTCTGAGGAAAGCCCTGATTCTGCATTAGAGATGTCCTCCTCGTCACTTTCATCGAGGGGAAATTCCTCCAGGTCTTCCTCGTCTTCCATGCCAGAACTGGCCTCTTCATCACTAGCTATGATGACCTGAGGATTAGGTTCATACATCGCCATCCATTCGTCATCACTAAAGTAGCTAGGAATCTCATCCTCTTCATCATCACCCATCTCCTTATCCTCGGGATGGGCGTCTGTGATGATTGAGAAATTTTACTGTTCTTAAAAAATATGTACATTGTATGTATACAATGATTTCATGTTTAAAATGTAAAATGCATGATTTAATATTATTTGGAACACAGTAAAATATTCTAACAATGTTAAAGGAAGGGTATTCGGGGATAGGGAATTTTACCGAATCGAAATTGGACAAACGATGCCATTTTCGGTATCAAAAACCCTAGATGGATACTGAAATTCACTAAAGGATGAAAGACTTACGGTATGGATTTTTGGTCAAACGGAAGTAAATTAAGAAAAACTGATCACACGAACGGCCCCAGAAACCCACCTATACAATTTCAATAAAATACCATTCGGTTTGACTTTTGGGCAAAGTTTGACTGTGAATATATATTGAGTAAAAGTCTATGGTGTATGACACTCAAAATGATGTAAGAATACATTATGATCCAAGGCCTAGGATTCAAAGTCCCTTTGATTTAATGGCCATGATGCAAAGTCAAACTCAAAAGTCAAAGATCACATTTAGAAAAATTCAAGAAAATTCTAGGCTTGCAAGGTGGTAGATTTTGGTGGTGAAATCAGAAAAAAAAAATCAGGAAAAATTTTTATTCTTTGCAAAATAAACCTTCAAAGTGGTCAAATTTACCTAAAAATATGTCTAAAAAGCCTCCAACATTTTGCCAATCGGTCCCTCTTCTTTTGACTGCCTTTTATACAGTTTTAGCTAGAACAAAATCAAAAACTCTTAGCAAAAAAATTAGCTCTTCTGCATTCCCCTTGTAGCCATGAGCTTCTCCCACAAAACTTGCCAACTTTCTTCAAAGTTTTCCTACCAAAAGTGTTCGAATTTCATCCCAAACTCAAGGGAAGAAACATAGTGAGGTGAGCTACCATTTTTACAGGTTTTCTTTCTGTTTTTCCATTGAAAAACCATGGGGCTGGAGGGCTGATTTGGGATGAAATTTTAGTGTTGGTTTTGTTGGTTTTTGTCTTGGAAAACAAGGTTAGCATGTGATGAAAAAAAAGTAATGAATTAAAGTTCAAAAACAAAAAAATTTTGATGCTTGAATCTCACAAAAACTGTGGGTTGTAAACCAGTTTTGTGGTGATTTTCAAGTGCTAATTTTGGTTAATTTTTGGTGTTAAAAGTCATGTTGAAAGGTGAGAAAAGCAAGGAAAGGATTAGCATTGAAAAATACAAAGTGTATGCATGTTTCCAATAGGGAAACCATGGTTTAAATGTGATGGAAATTGAATAATTGTTTGTTGTTTTTAGCTTTACGAATTCATGTTAGGTTGTGATGGAATTAGGGAATGAAATGGAATTTGGAAAAAAAAATTTTGGTGCATGATTTCCTAACCAAAACTGTGGGCATTCCAAGAGGATGTGAATGAAAATTTTCATTGATTCAAGGTGATTTATTGAAGCAAAAAATTGTGCAAGTATGTGTTTAAATTAAGGATGAAATTAGGAGCAAATTTTTTTTTAAATTTTTGGTGCTTAATTTTCAACAAAAATCATGGCTAGGTTTAGCGAGAAATCGGAGATTTGTGAGGGCTAATGTGAGTTGAAATGTGGATAAAAACTGAGGGCGAGAATAGGTAAAAACAAATCAAAATGTCGTTAGAAACGACTCGATTTATAGGAAAATTTTTACGTAAAAAGTTTGTGATTTTACATAAAAATTAGGCCTTTGGTTTAGTACTTGGTAGGTACCATGGTTTTGAGGCATTACCTAAATGTCGGGAACCTAAAAATTAAATGAAAACGCTGCTGAAAATTTTACAACGTCTTAAGGGGTATTTTAGGAAATGAGGGGTAAAATAGGATCAGGGTTGGAAAACCCAAGCCATCTTGGTAACCTATATCGGGAAAAGGATGATGAACGTCTTCAATATTAGTGAAACGTCCACTCGGAGTCCTGAAACGTAAGAAAAAGTGGATGAACGACTGAGGGTCGGAATAGTACTATCTGAGGGTCGGGTAAATAGTAACCCGAGTATTTTGGTAATTAATGCCGAAAAAGCTTGGTAAGGCCTAAGAAGAATTATTTTATGTTTTTTAGGCATAGAAAATCCCATTAAAACGTTAAGATGACAATTTTACGGCTTAAAGTCCTGTTAGGGGCAAAATGATCATTTTGACCAAATATTTCCAAAATGTTAGAAAAAGATCGTTAGAGCCTTAGAATAGCTTAATAAAATTTATAAAGGCCAAAATTGAGTTTTTAGTCGGAAAAATGGGGAAAAACCCCATTATGGACAAAATGGTCATTTTGTCAAAAGTTAGGAAAAGTGACGTTAAGGCCTAGAATGGTATCCTAAGGCCTTAATTAAGGTTTTAATGATCAAATTCAAGTTTTTAAATAGTATATGAGTGTGTACTTGAATAACATGGGCATGTACTGAGATAGTTAATAACCTGAGTTACACGGTCTTGGACATGGCCGTTTATTAGGGTGTGTACTTATGCATGAATAACGAGCAATACAGCCATGCATTAAAGGAATTTAATGACCTGAGCAGGTGCACGGCCATCGACACAGTTGTGTATCAGGCCATGTATTATATACAAAGATGAAATATTAAATCCCTAAATGCATTATTAGGGACCCAAACTTAGAAATTTTATATTTTTACAATATTTTCAAATATGAAATGAATAGTAAAAATAACCGTGAATTATTTCGGTTATAGGGATCCAACCAAAAGGGGACAAAAGAACGTCAGTTGACCCCAGAAAGGAAACGCTAGCAAGATACCTATAAGTTTACACATTTTATTGTCTACAACATGAATTTACGTAATATGTTTATATGCTATGTATGATGTGTATGGTATGTATCAATGTGCTATATGCATACTAACATGTAAAATAAAATACACATAAACAAAGAATGAAATGTAAAGGGTTCCAAACCTAGGAGACAAGGATAATGCCACTGGTTAGGAACCACATGAAAGATGGTAATAAAACCACTTTTGGCATACCAACCTCCCACACAGGTGGAGGTTCCTCATGTTAAGTTATGTTATGTCATATTCATGTCAAGAAGACTGCAGAGGATTGGCCAGTGGGTCGCTCCCTAGAGTCCCTCTCGGTCATGCATGCACTACGGTACGACCAATCATGGGGCCCAAAACCAGAACATTATGCAAGATAAAGACCTAAGCTTAAACTTTGCCTATAATTGAGCATCATTAAATCTAACAAGTACTGACAGTATGCTTAAGGATTATGATATGATTTATGGTCTTTGTTATTTGTTTTTATGTTTGAACTTACTAACCCTGTCGCTCACAAGTTTATTCATATTGCAGGTAAGAAACCTATACACCAGTAATTTATGGATGGATGAAGAGCAGGATCTGCATTTTTTAGGAAATGCCCCAATCATTAGAGATATTTTGATGTATTTATTTTGAACTGGACAATAAAATTATATATAGAGGTTATTCATTACATTGCTATTTGTCCTCATTCTATTTACATGTTAAAGTAAATGTAAGCAAATATGGCTCCCTGACTGCTTGTGTTAAAACTGTTAGAACGTTGCATGCAATGGACTTTTGTATATGAGAAGACAATTTTCTAAAGTAAGTGATCTAAACTAAGGTCTGTAGTTTATAGGGTTAGACCGAGCATCTAACTCATGTTAAGATTATTATGTTGTCTAAAGCCATGGTGGGGACGGTTTGTCTTGACTGTCTAGAGCATAGACTCCTAAGTAGAGACATAGATATGTTGCTTGGTGGTGACATATTAGACCGGGACTAAAGCGTGATTGATCTACGTAGTCCGCTATGAGTGGATCAATCTGCTTTTGACTTTCATTGTGTAGTAACCTTAATCCTGAGTGAATGAACTACTTCATGTATATGACTTGTGTACTTTGATGTTCCAATGGCTAGAGCATCTCAGAGGTAGTAAGCTTATAGACCGGTTCATTGGGTGCATGACTTGTATACGATGAAGGGTTTGTTTGCAGATATCAGAATCATAGCTCTAATAAGGAGTTAAGGGTATCCTCTTAAAGGCATTATACTGGATGTGAAAATGGACAAGGCCTTGGGTTGTTTGCTGAGCAGATGACTTCTTATTCACATATGGTGAATAATCAATTTCTTATTCAGTAGTATAATAGAACTTTAAGATAGCTTGATTAGTAGGATTAAATGGACTTTGACCTAAGGCTGATCATGGATATCATATGAGGGTTCTGCATATATGACAAGGTCATTGGATAGTAGCTCGTTATAGGCTTACGTAATACGGTATATAATTGGGAGTTCAGTTTCAAGTTTATAGTGGTGTAACTCTGAAATTAGTGATCATATGATTGAGTTGTTCAGCACAAAATGATGGTCATATGGAATCACGGGAGCCCGATTATATATGTCCAATTGGTCCCTCTACTAGCTCCATATAATTCCTTAACGTTTGGTAAATTGATTTGTGTATGCTATTGGCTAGTTGATTATGCATGGATGGTGTTGACATAGGATTAGGATGGTGGAAAGATTCTCTCTGGTTGAATTCAGATTTTGTTTTGGATAATAGAGTACACAATTATTTGAACTCCAAATAAAGTTGCCATGATTTTATTTGAGATTGGATTGGAGTTGTAGAAAAATATCCATGAGAACAAGAATTTGAAATACAACTCTTTGTGGATTTTGAAATTTGAATTTGAAATTTAAATTTGAAATTTGAAATTTGAAAATTGAAATTTGAAATTTAAAATTTAAAATTTGAAATTTGAAATTTGAAATTTGAAATTTGAAATTTGAAATTTGAATTTTGAAATTTGAATCACAGTCCAAGTAGGATTCGAATTTTTTATGGTAAATCCACGGGGATGAAATTCAAATTTGAGTTGGATATGGAGAGAAAAATCTTGTTTGAATCCTACTTGAATTTTGAATCACAATCCTAACTAATTTTGGTTGAAAATTTTGAGGACTATCCTCATGGAATTTTTGAAAATTTTGTGGATAAGATTCAGGGAAAAATTCAAGTTTCAATCTCAGTTGAATTTGGATTCTCTCCTCCCTAATTGTGGCCAAAATTTTTAAAGGAATATCCTAGGAGATTTTTGGTTTTAAGTGGATAAGGATGAGATGAAATTCAACCTAGAAAATCCTGTTTGGATTTTGATTCTCCTCAGAATTTAATGACCAAATCTGGTCATGTTTTTGGCACAAAGGGGAATCACTTTTTATGAGCGAACGAGGAGATAAAATTCTAGTTAAAATCCTGTTTAAATTTTGAATGAAAAATCCCAAAAAGTGCCTGATTCTTTTAGTGGATAAAGGCTTGAAAATTTGAGATTTTTTGGTTGAGGATAAGGGAGAAAATCTTCTCCTAATCCAATTCGAATTCAGAAGATCACCTCATGCAAGTCTATAAATAGAGGTCCTACCACTCCAGTTCTCTCAGACCACAGACTCTTAGGTAAGCAGGCTTATTGTTGCACAACTCACCGTGACAATAAGTTCTTTAGAGATCTGGGTGGTCGGAAGAAGACTAGCAGTGCTAGCATACCGATCGAGGTTCAAAGTGCCCACACACTCAGCCATTCAGGAATTGGAGAATAGTAGAGAAGGCTAGTTGGTTGAAGCCATCCGATCATTCTCCTCCTGCAGATTGGCGTCCTTGAGGTATGAGTTTAAATTGTTTGTTGGTTTATTGCATTTGGCATCATGAGATATTTAACGATCTGGAAAAATTTTTATTATTCCGCTATGCCACTTTGATACGTTTTTACCGATTTATTTCTTGCAGCATCTGCCACAAGGACTGAGCGAGGGAAATGGTCTTACTATCAGATTTTCGCTAAGCTATCCTGAAGAAAGTTTGAAACAATGTATTATGATGTAAATTAAGTACGACATTGTAAAATGTTTATCATATTAAATGTTTTACAATGTTTTGGTTTTCAAGATCAGTTTTTTTTTTAAATATCCCCATTTTTCACGGTAAAATCAAGGTTTAAAATAAAAACATTAAATAACAAAAGCAAGTTAAAAGTAAGTTGCCGACAACCCAAAGAGATGACAGTCTATCAAAGCTGGCTTCAAAGCTCGACTGTGACAGTACTATTAGCCTCCACGATGGGCGGGCCGCCACTGTATTAGGAAAGTCATCACCATCGTCCTCGTTACCGTCCGCCTCTAGGGGGTGTTCGGGAGACAGAGGGGCTGGTTTGAGCTCATCAGGGTGATGTTTAGCCATAAGGTCCTCATCGGTCAGTTGGTGTGCTGGGTCTACTGGGTTGCCCTCAATACTGGCAGCACCCGCAATGTCTTGAGCTCGTTTGGGGTTTCTAGGGTTGACTGCTTCTACCGCGGCACTCATTATTTCCGGTATGAAGCACCTCATGTCCTTATGGTTGGGAGGGTATCAGATGAGTTCCCTTACATTCTCTGGAATTCCTTTCCATAAGAGCTCTACTAACTCCCTAAAGGGTACCTCCAAGGATGTAAGAGGCCACATAGCATCCCAACACCTTCGACAGTAGTGAACCACCATCTCTCCTTCATATGCATCTCATATGCCAGAGAGAATATCATACCGCCTCTCATGCATGTCTCTATAGATGGCCTCATTTCTACCCAGCCCAAATGTGATAACTGGGAATTTTCAGATTCTTGGATATAATTAAAATTGTATGTATATAACAATTTTAATGAATAAAATGTGAAAAAGTTATATTTTAATATTGTTGAGAATACTGTGAAAATGTTCTTACAGTGTTAAAGAGTGTGAGTTCGAAGATGGAAAATCTTTCTGAACAAAATCGAGTGAGAGGACTCAAAAATGAAGCCAAAAACCCAGGAGAGGGCACCGAAGTGCACTAAAAGATGGGATTTTACGGTAGTGAATTCTAGTCAAACGGAAGCAAAATAAGGCAGACTGATCGCACTGGAGACGACCGGAACCTGCCTACGCGATTTCAATAAAGTTTCATTTAGTTTGACTTTCGGTCAAAATTTGACCACAGATTAATTCATGAATTAATACGTGAATTAATTAGGTGACATCATAATTATGATGCCATAAATAGAAAATTTTAGTTTGTAAAGTAAGTTTGGCTACATGTAAGGCTAGGATTTAAAGCTTTTTGGATCAATGGCCAAGATCAAGCCAAAATTGCTTGGAAAAAAAATTTGGAAAATTAGGAAAAAGGGGGCTCGGCCATGAGGAAAGAAATCAGCCCAAAATTTCATTTTTGACCCCAAAATTTTAGCCAAAAAAGTCTTTAAACAATTATCTAATTGTTGGGAAAATTTGCAAGAAAGTCCTCCACTTTTTGCCTATAAATAGGCATGAAAATTCATGAGGAAAAATCATAAAATGCATGTTTCTTTGATAATAACTGTGGCCTATATGTGATGAAAATGAAAAATTTTTGGTGATGAAAAATGATAAGGAATGTTGAATAAAAACCTTAGGAATAAGAGAAAAATTTTCTATGGTTTTAAGCATGAAAACCATAGCTGAAGGCTAGGGTTGGGATGAAAATTTTCTTAGGTTTTGATGTTGATTTGTACATTAGAAAACCTAAGAGTGATATGTGATAAATGAAGATTGTGATGAAAAATGTTTCCAAGTGAAAACCGTGGGTAACATTGAAGAAAAATTGATGAAATTGTATTGTGATTTGAATGATGTTATTGTGAAAAAGTTTTATACAAAGTTTGGTAACTTTGTACAAAATAGGTCTTTGGTATAGTACGTGATAGGTACAAAGGTTCTGAGGCGTACCTAACACCAGGGAAACCTAAAAATACAAGCAGAAATGCTGCCGAAATCTCTAAAACGGCATAAAGGCATATCGGGAAACGAGGGGTAAAAATATTAGGCTAGGAAAGGAAACCGAGGCCCCTCAGTGGGTTAGGATTGATAATAAAAACTGAACCCAAAAAGGAATAGTGCAACGACCCTTTAGTGTCTAAAATACCGAGAATGAGAAAAATTCACATTAGGGGCATTTTAGGAAACAAGGGGGAAAATTTGTGAATGGGATAGAAAACCCAAGCCCTTCAGGAACTGAGGCTCGGGGACGGGATGAAAAATGTTTCAGGAGTAATGAAATACCCATTCGAGGCTTCGAAACGCTAGAAAAACGTGAAACGATCCTAGGTGATGGATGAATAGTACTCGAGGATCGGGTGATGAATAGTTGTTGATTTTACAGCAAATAAAGCTGTAAAAAGATATAGAAGTCCAGCGAATATTATTTTATGATATTTGAGCTTATAAAATCCTGAAAAAATGATAGAACGGAAAAGTTACGGTCCCAAGACCCGTCAGGGGTAAAATGGTCAATTTGGTCAAAAATTTTCGAAAGGCTCGGAAATGACCGTTAATAATCTAGAATACTTAAAATAAGATTCTAGAAGCTATAAAAAAGATTTTAAGATTAAAAATCTAAAAATTTTGAAGAACACGAGCTTGTAGAAGGATACACGGCCGTGTATGGAGAAAATAGACACCTTGAGGAGTACACGGGTTTGAACACGAGCATATACCAAGCCGTGTATAGTTACATGGGCAGATGGTGAACAACACGACCGTGTAGTGTAAACTCGAGGGGTACACGGGCTTGAACACTGGCGTGTTGCAGGCCGTATGCCACATAAAGAGTTAAAATGTGTTGTAAAAATTATCAAAAAATAAATATATCCAATGTGATAATTAATGATCGGTATTAACAGATAATATTTTGTCTGTAGGGGCCCAGATTAGGGATAAAATTATGGAGGACATCAGGGATTGGACGTTATCATAGTGGTGGTAAGTTCAAGTATTTTTATGTCTGCAACATGAAATACTGTAATATTTCATTATGTACTAGTGGTATATTAGATGTAAGTCCTATGGGCAATAGAGTGTAGCAAGACTAACACATCTAATGAACCGATAAATTGAGGAGTGTACTACGGGTACACTATGAGAAGAGTGTGACTAAAATTAGGACACATCCTTAAAGAGAAAATGGGTAAGACCTACGGCTCATAGAGGTTCCTAACCTTGAAGTGATGATTAATGTCACTTGGGTAGAACTATAATTGAAAGATGGTAAAGAAACCATATCTTTCGTACTGCCCCTCCGACAAGAATGGTGAAGGTTACAGGTCCTTCGAGGATATAATGACTGCTACGGGTGATGATAGGACTGGAGAGGAAGGAGCCTTAGGGTCACTCCTAAGGCCCTCCCAGTCAGCGCGCGTATGATATTAGTACAAGGCTAAAAGAACCCAAAACCAGAATATAAGCAAAGATAATAGATAAAATGTTATGAAAGCCATAACTAAGCGTAATTGAGCACAATCTACACTAAAACTAAGTGTAGTGGACTCGGTTAGGGTGACATGAATAGTAACTGGTTAGGATTGAAGTTACTATTCACCGATCAAAGGTCAAAATTACTATTTATGGTGAATAGTACTATTCACGGATGAATACTGCTATTCATAAGAAATTGGATTTTTGATGTTTTTGAATCTGTTTGATTCATAGTGCATATGTTTAAACTTACTGAGCTTGTTAGCTCACCAGTTTGTTCATGTTGCAGGTAAGAATCCTATCCAGTAGATTACCTGGATGGCGGCAGGATACGCGTGTGTCAATGGGATAGGGAATCCACTGTGGATTATGGTCCTGCTACTAGTCTTCTGCCGAGCAACAAAAGTTAGTGAATTAAAGAGAATTTATTTCGAAAACAAGTTTACAAAATGTATCTTTGTAAATTATGTTGTATTGTAAAAAAGAGACAACTATAGTGTAGTTGTAAATTTTATATGGCTTTCATATACAATACTTTATGTGAGAAAAGTATTTTGAAAAGAAAAAAAATGGGCGCCAATTTTAGGCCCTAAAAAAGAATGAGAATTTGAAAGTAAAATTGTTTTAAAATGACGACTTGACAAGATGTACGGGCTGGCTCGATCGACGATGGAGTCGGATTTGGGACGGTTATGCATGGCTGAGGTTGGGGCGTCACAGGTTGACATCTGAGCAGTTGACCATATCCCGATTGGCACAGAATGTAGTCTGCTCATCAATCTAAGTAAGTTAGCTTTCTTTAAGTTAGTTAACTTTTTGTTTATACGAGGTTGTATATTTTGTAGGGTATATGATAACTAGACTACCGTATATGCGACCCTATCCATACCGACCAAGACGACCAATCCAGGTATGGACTAGGCCCGTGATCAGGCCGTCTATGATCCATCGAGTAGTGCCTCGATCGCTATAACTAAGCCGCCAGCACCACAGATTATAGCACCGGCACCGATTCAAGCACCTCTTCCTCGACTGGTAGCCCATCCACTAGTCGCTGTAGATATTCCAATTATTGGTGGACGAGCTCGTGTAGGAGCTAGAGTATCAGTACGAGCTGTACGTGCCTTCAGAGGTAGCCATCCTCCCACATTCAAGGGAGGTCAAAAGGGGATCTCCACCCGAGATTGGCTACATGATATGGAGACGATCATGCACCAGTGTAATATAGTTTAAGACTGCTGGGTATTGTTAGCAGTCAGTATATTTCACGACGACGCTCGGTTGTACTAGGAGTATTATGATCAGGAGATGTTGTTGGGACTAGACTAGGCTGAGTTCTGACACATTATGATACTGCAGTTCCCACCAAAGAGTCTAGCATTACCAGTTCCAGACCCTCTAGCGAGTAGGGTAGTGACTTCACCACTAGCCATGCCTAGATATACAGATGTGAGAGAGTTTCTTCTCTGAGCTGAGAGACTCCAGGTGCTGCTGAGTGATACTGTCTTCACTTATGCAGTACAGTTTGAGGAGAACGTAGTGAGAAGATGCCCTATGTCCAACCTCACTAACAAGGATTTCTGTGACATTTTCTGGAAAGGGCTTACTATAGATCTATAACAGAGGGTAACCCCATTATATCCTACTATGCTACATGAATTTATAGTTATGGTAGCTAAGGTAGAGGAAGAACTGATGATGGAGCACATGGTGCGCAAGAGGCATAAGCTGCTATTGCAAGATGCCATGCTAAATTGTCTGTATCGTAAGCGACCTATGGCAAATGACCATGAGGCTGGCCCATCGAGGCGGCAAGAGGGTACGAGTCCCACTAGAAGATCAACACCATCTAAGGCTGGAAATGGTACGGATGAGGACAACAAGGATCCAGAGGAATTTCTGACAATTCCAGATCAACCTCAACCAGGGGACTAGATATAAAAACGTATAAGATGTATAAATGTATATATATTTGTATATGTGTATGTATGACTATATCAAAAGGTCGTTTTGAAAAAGAGCCTTTAAGTTGATGTGTATAGGAAATTTTGAAATGAAATGACATGAAATTTTGATATATTCAAAGTGATGAGATATCTGAAAATTATATGATGATCGCAACTATTTCTACTTATATTGTAAAAATATGTTTATCAAAAATCTAATGATTGATTTTCATGCAATTATAGGCAGTAGAAAAAGATGGTGAATCCATATAACCTGAGAAACATGAGAGGGCGTCCGTCCTTTTTGAAAGAGTAGATGAGTTACAAGTCATGTTGGAAGCTCAGATGAAAGCGAATGCTGAGTTGAGACAAATAATAGAACAGATGGAGCAGAGATAAGGCCAAGATGAAGGCCAAAGCTCTTAGATGGCTGCACCGAAACCGGATGTGCCACCAATTGTACTCGAGATAGTAGTAGAACCCTAAGCACAACTCCTAGTCAACCAAGAACCACTCTCTGAAAGATTTCGACGGATGAAGCCGTCGGAATTCAAGGGTTCCACCAACCTATTAGAAGTAAAGGAATGGTTATCCTCACTCTACATGATTCTGGAATTCATGAATTTAAATGATCAGGAAAGGATCATGTGTGCAAATTTTGTATTGAAGAAAGATGCAAGATTCTGGTAGGACACGGTCAAGCTGAGAAGGAACGTGTACACAATGTCATGGCTAGATTTCTTAGAGGAATTTAACCAAAAATACTATGACCCTGCGTTGCTACGACCCCAACAGAGGGAGTTTGCAGAGTTGAAACAAGAAGACGTGACAGTAATTGAAGTTTGTCAAAAGTTTGACCAGCTATCCTGCCTATGTCCATATGTTGTCTCCACAGAGAGAGAGAGAGAAGATTCAAAAGATGCTGGGAATGTTTCGACCTAAAATCTCATCATTGGTAGATAGTGGGTTAATGCCACCCACTACTGTATCTGATTGTGTAAGTTGAGCATTAAGGGCTGAGTATCACTTAGCTCGACAAAGGGAGGAAAAGGAAAAGATCTAGGATGCCAAAAAGAAGGAAAAAGTCTTGGCCAAAGCCACATAAACTAGATCCCAGGTCGGACAAGGATGTAAGACGAGTCAGAACACGAAGGCCAGACAATCAAGTACCTCTGGCCAATAGTCACAAGGAAAGAGGAAAGGGAATAATTTATGAAACAGAAACTAGCAGCGAAGGTTGAACAATAATACTGGACCTATTGTTCAGGACTACATTATCTATGGAAAAAAGCATCCAGGCCGATGCAGACTTGCACCAAATGCCTGTTTCTAGTGTGGGAAAGATGGCCATTTTGCCAGGAACTGTCTTGCGAATTGGCAAAATGCATAGGGAACGTTTCAGCCACAACAACAATGTCCCTAAACCTATGCAATGCAAGCAAAGATTGAAGGCCCTTCGCATTCTGAGACACAAGAAAGATCATAATGATTTTCTCGTGTAGATACTAGAGTGATGGTCTATATAAAGGAGGATACGGAAGCCAGGACGTCTAATGTAGTGACAGGTCAGCTTTCTATCACTAATCATTTGGCATCTATTTTATTTAATTCTGGAGCTATGCATTCGTTTATTTCCTATGAATTTGCAAACAAGATAGGATATCCTAAGGACAACATAGGTATGACCTTTAGAACAGCTCTACCCTCATGAAAAGTATTGATGTCCAATTATTGGTTGCCTCATGTGCCAATAATTATGGCAAATAGGGAGTTGTATGCAGAATTGATCGTGATGGAGCTTGCTGATTACGATGTAATACTAGGAATGGATTTCCTAGGAAAGTACCAAGCCATGATTGACTGCTGGAAGCAGAAGATAATGTTCCGACCTAACCAGGAAGATGACTTTGAATATATTGGTTCATCACACAAATCAAGGAAGATGATGATCAACTCGATGAAAGCAAGAAGGATAATGTCTAGCGGTTGTGCTGGATATTTAGCGTACATAATGGATGCGATGGAGGAACAAAAACTTCAACCCGATGATGTTCATATCGTAAACAAGTTCCTTGATGTCTTCCCAGAAGAATTACCTGGACTACCACCTGAACGAGAAATCTCTTTTGAGATCGAACTGATGCCAAGAACTACACCTATTTCAAAGGCACCATACAGGATGGCACCAGCAGAATTGAAGGAGCTGCAAGAGCAATTGAAAGAGCTTCTTAACAAGGGATTCATTTGTCCGAGCTATTCCCTATGGGATGCTCTAGTGTTGTTTGTCAAGAAGAAGGATGGTACGTTTCGCATGTGCATCGACTATCGGGAGTTGAACAAGGTTATGATCAAGAATAGGTATCCGTTACCTAGAATTAATGACTTGTTCGATTAGTTTAAAGGCACTATAGTATTCTCCAAGATCAATCTATGATCGGGATGTCATCAGCTGTGGATCAAGGAGGGCGACATCCCAAAGACTGCATTTTGAACCCGTTATGGTCATTACAAATTTCTGGTGATGCCGTTTAGGTTGATGAATGCGCCAGCCATGTTTATGGACTTGATGAATCAAGTCTTCAATGAATATCTAGATAAGTTTGTCATCTTGTTTATCAATGATATACTTATATATTCAAAGACTCGTGAGGAGCACGAAGAATACTTACGAATTGTTCTGCAAACGATAAGGAAACACCAACTCTATGCAAAATTCTCCAAGTGTGAATTTTGGCTAGATAGAGTACATTTCCTCGGACATGTGGTTTCCAAGGACGGAATCGCTGCGGATCCTACGAAAGTGGAGGTGATCAATGAATGGCTTGCACTTAAGAATGTGACCAAAATAAGGAGTTTCTTACGTCTAGCTGGCTATTATAAAAGATTTATCGAGGGATTCACATAACTCGCTGCACCTCTCATGGCTTTGACACGCAAAGAGGGGAAGTACTAATGGACTGAAGTGTGCGAAAGGAGTTTCCAAGAGTTGAAGAAGTGATTAATAAGCGCCCCAGTTCTTACACTTCCCATTGAAGGGGAGATGTTCATGATTTACAGCAATGCATCAAAGATAGGATTAGGAGCTGTCCTGATGCAAGGTGATAAGGTGATTACTTATGCCTCACATAAATTAAAAGACCATGAAAAAAATTATCCCACACATGATCTAAAACTTGTCACAGTAGTATTCGCACTAAAGATCTGGTGACACTATTTGTATGGAACTCAGTGTCAGATTTATACTGACCATCAGAGTTTAAAGTATTTCTTCACTCAGAAGGAGCTGAATATGCGGCAAAGGAGATGGTTGGAGCTGGCAAAGGATTATGATTGTGAAATCTTCTACCATTCGAGAAAAGCCAATCGCGTTGCAGATGCGTTAAGTAGAAAATTTGTTGTTTCACAGTAACTACCGATTGGAAAATTTCCAAAGCCATTGCAGTAGGAGATCAACGCATTGCAAATGGAGCTGATATCTAGAAGATTGGCTACACTTCAGTTGGAATTGTCATTATACAAGGACATTAGAAAGGCTTAGAAATGAGATCCTAATCTACTAAGTTCTCAAGAAGGAGTGTCCAAAGAGGGATTAATCCTACATCAGAGAAGAATTCGTGTTCCCAATGATGAAGGATTAAGAAGACGAATTTTGGTAGAAGCCCATGAAACGCCATATTCAGTGCATCCCAGAGCCAGCAAGATGTACCAAGATTTGAGATTGCAATTCTGGTGGAATGGAATGAATAAGGACATCGTCGAATTTGTAATCCGATGTATGATGTGCCAAAATGTTAAGGCGGAACACCGAAATCCAAGTGGGAAATTGGAGTCGTTAGAGATTCTCGAATGGAAATGGGAACATATTACGATAGACTTTGTGGTAGGATTACCGAAAACCCAAGAAGGCTACGATGCCATCTGGGTTATTGTCGACAGATTGACGAAGGCGGTAAGGTTTATAGCAGTGAAGATGACTTTTTCACTAGAAAAGCTAGCGAATCTTTATGTTAACCACATCGTCAGGTTACATGGAGTTCCTAAGTCCATTGTATCAAAACGTGATGCACGATTCACTTCAAATTTCTGGAAGTGCATGTAAGAAGCCATAGGAATGGAAGTACGTCTAAGTACGACATTTCATCGGTAGATAAACGGGTAATCTGAGTGGACAATCCAAACACTAGAAGACATGCTTCGCGCGTGTATCATAGATTTCTCAAGAAGCTAGAATGAGAAACTTCCATTGATAAAGTTTTCGTATAACAATAGCTACCAAGCTTCCATAGGAATGGCACCCTATGAAGCTTTATATGGAAGGAAGTATAGATCACCTATCCACTGGTACGATCTACAAGAAAAGCAGCTGCAAAAGATAGATTTTGTGCAAGAAACAACTGATGCAGTTGCAAAAATACAGCAATGGATAAAAATAGTGTAGAGACGATAGAAGAGCTATACGGACAAAAGACGAAGATCCCTGGAGTTTAACAAAGGGGATTTCAGTTTCGCTGATGAAACTGGAACGAGAAACTTCCTTTGATAGAGTTTTCGTATAACAATAGCTACCAAGCTTCCATAGGAATGGCACCATATGAAGCTTTATATGAAAGAAAGTGTAGATCACCTGTCCACTAGTACGATCTACAAGAAAAGCAGCTATACAAGATGGATTTTGTGCAAGAAACAACTGATGCAGTTGCAAAAATACAACAACGGATGAAAATAGTGCAGAGATGACAGAAGAGCTATACGGACAAAAGACGAAGATCCCTGGAGTTTAACAAAGGGGATTTCAGTTTTGCCGATGAAAGGAATAATGCGGCTCGATAAGAGAAGAAAATTGAGTCTAAGATATATTGGGCCATATGAGATCATCGAACGCATTAGGAAGGTTGCCTATAGATTGGCATTACCTCCTGAAATGTCAGTAGTGCACAATGTATTCCATGTGTCGATATTGTGGAAGTACATATCGGATCCGTCCCATGTACTGAAACATGAACCGATCTAAGTCCAAGAAGATCTAACGTACAAGGAGAAGCCTATACAAATATTGGCATGAGAAGAAAAAGTTTTAAGGAACAAAGTGATCCCATTAGTTAAAGTGCTGTGGGAAAATCACAACATTGAAGAGGCTACATGGGAACATGAGGAAGAGATTAGAAAATTGTACCCTCACTTGTTCTAAATTTTCGAGGATAAAAATTTTATAAGGAGGGGTGAATGTGATAACCGAGAATTTTCAGATTCTCGGATAGAATTAAAATTGTATGTATACAACAATTTTAATGAATAAAATGTGAAAAAGTTATATTTTAATACTGTTGAGAATATTGTGAAAATATTATGACAGTGTTAAAGATTGTGAGTTCAGAGATGGAAAATCTTCCCGAATAGAATCGGGTGCGACGGATCGAAAACGAAGACAAAAACCCTGGGGAAGGCATCGAAGTGCACTAAAAGACAGGATTTTACGGTAGTGAATTTTGGTCAAACAAAAGCAAAATAAGGGAGACCAATCGAACTGGAGGCACCCGAAACTCGCCTACGCAATTTCGGTAAAGTTCCATTCAGTTTGACTTTCGGTTAAAATTTGATCACGAATTAATTCATGAATTAATATGTGAATTAATTAGGTGACATCATAATAATGATGTCATAAATAGAAAATTTTAGCTTGTAAAGTAAGTTTGGCTACATGTAAGGCTAGGATTTAAAGATTTTTGGATCAATGGCCAAGATCAAGCCAAAATGGCTTGGAAAAAAATTTGGAAAATTAGGAGAAAGGGGTCTAAGCCATGTGGAAAGAAATCAGCCCAAAATTATATTTTTGACCCCAAAATTTTAGCAAAAAAATTCCCTAAACAATTATCTAATTATTGGGAAAATTTGCAAGAAAGTCCTCTACTTTTTGCCTACAAATAGGCATGAAAATTCATGAGGAAAAATCATAAAATGCGGCTAAAATTTTGCTCCTAGAATCCATGAGTTTCTCCCCCTTAAATCAAAATTTTGACAAAATTTTCTCACCAAACTAAGCTTCCAATCATAGTCCAAGTTGCAAGGAAGTGAATTGATAAGGTGAGGTTCCAATTTGAAGCAAATTTTAGTGTTTTTTTTCCCACAAATCCGTGCATGGTTTGGTGTGAAAAATTGTTGATAAATTGATGGATTTGATTGGCGAATTATGCTAGTTTAGTGTCATGCTGATTAAAGCATGAATTGGAATAATGAAACAAGCAAAATTATGCATGTCTCTTTGGTAAAAACTGTGGCCTATATGTGATGAAAATGAAAAATTTTTGGTGATGAAAAAGGATAAGGAATATTGAATAAAAACCTTAGAGATAAGAGAAAATTTTCTATGGTTTTGGAGCATGAAAATTGTGGCTTAAGGCTAGGGTTGGAATGAAAATTTTCTTAGGTTTTGATGTTGATTTGTACATTAGAAAACCTAAGAGTGATATGTGATAAATGAACATTGTGATGAAAAATGTTTGGTGTTGTTTTCCAAGTGAAAACCGTGGGTAACATTGAAGAAAAATTGATGAAATTATGTTGTGGTTTGAATGATGTTATTGTGAAAAAGTTTTATACAAAGTTTGGTAACTTTGTATAAAATGGGTCTCTGGTATAGTACGTGACAAGTACAAAGGTTCTTAGGTGTACCTAACACCAGGGAAACCTAAAAATACAAGCTGAAATACTGCTGAAATTTCTAAAATGGCATAAGGGCATTTCGGGAAACGAGGGGTAAAAATATTAGGCTCAGAAAGGAAACCAAGGCCCTCGATGGGTTAGGATTGATAATAAAAACTGAACCCAAAAATGAATAGTGCAACGACCCTTTAGTGTTTAAAATACCGAGAACGAGAAAAATTCACGTTAGGGGTCTTTTAGAAAACGAGGGGGAAAATTTGTGAACAGGATGGAAAACCCGAGTCCTTCAGGAACCGAGGCTCAGGGACGGGATGAAAAACGTTTCAAGAATAGTGAAATACCCATTCGTGGCTCCGAAACAATAGAAAAACAAGAAACAATCCTAGGTGATAGATGAATAGTACCTGAGGGTCGGGTGATGAATAATTGTTGATTTTGCGACAAATAAAGCTGGAAAAAGATACAGAAGTCCAGGGAATAATATTTTATGATATTTGGGCTTAGAAAATCTTGGAAAAATGATAGAACAGAATAGTCACGTTCCCAAGACATGTTAAGTGTAAAATGGTCAATTTGATCAAAAATTTCCGAAAGGCTCGAAAAGGACCGTTAAGGATCTAGAATACTTAAAATAAGATTCTAGAAGCTATAATAACGATTTTAAGATTAAAAATCTACAAATTTTGAAAAACACGGGCGTGTAGAAGGATACACGGCCGTGTCTGGGAGAAAATAGACAACTTGATGAATACACAGGCTTGAACACAGGCGTGTACCAAGTCATGTACAGTTACATGGGCAGATAGTGAACAACACGATTGTGTAGTGCAAACCTAAGAGGAACATAGGCTTGAACACTGGCATGTTGCGGGCCATGTACCACATAAAGAGTTGAAATGTGTTGTAAAATTTATCAAAAAATAAATATGTCCAAAGTGATAATTAATGATGGATATTAACAGACAATATTTTGTCTGTAGGAGTCTAGATTAGAGACATAACTACGGAGGACATACGGGATTGGACGTTACCGCAGTGGTGGTAAGTTCAAGCATTTTCATGTCTACAACATGAAATATTGTAATATTTCATTATATACCAGTGGTACATTAGATGTAAGTCCTACGGGCAATAGGGTGTAGCAAGACTAACACACCTAATGAACTGATAAATTGAGGAGTGTACAATAGGTACACTATGAGAAGAGGGTGACTAAAATTACGACACACCTTAAAAGAGAAAATGGGTAAGACCTACGGGCCACAGAGTTTCTTAACCTTGAAGTAATGATTAATGTCACTTGGTTAGAACTGTAATCGAAAGATGGTAAAGAAATCATTTTTCGCGTACCACCCCTCGGACAAGAGTGGTGGAGGTAACAGGTCCTTCGGGGATATAATGACCACTACCGGTGATGATAGGACTGGATAGGAAGGAGCCTTAGGGTCACTCTTAAGGCCCTCCCAGTCAGCACGCATATGATATCGGTATAAGGCCAAAAGAACCCAAAACCAGAATATAAGCAAAGATAATAGATAAAATGTTATGAAAACCATAATTGAGCATAATTGAGCACAACTGGCACTAACACTAAGTGTAGTGGATTCGGTTAGGGTGATGTGAATAGTAACCGGTTATGATCGAAGTTACTATTCACCGATCAAAGGCCAAAGTTACTATTTATGGTGAATAGTATAATATATAGGAAATTGGATTTTTGATGTTTTTGAATCTGTGTGATTCATATTACATATGTTTGAATTTACTGAGCCTGTTAGCTCAATAATTTGTTCATGTTGCAAGTAAGAAACCTGTCCAGTAGACTACCTGGGTAGTGACAGGATACGCGTGTGTCAATAGGATAGGGAATCCACTGTGGATTATGGTCCTGCTGCTAGTATTCTACTGAGTGACAAAAGTTAGTGAATTAAAGAGAATGTATTTTGAAAACAAGTTTACAAAAAGTATCTTTGTAAATTATGTTGTGTTGTAAAAGAGAGACAACTATAGTGTAGTTGTAAATTTTATATGGCTTTCATGTATAATGCTTTATGCAAGAAAATTATTTTGAAAAGAAAAAAAAATGGGCACAAATTTTAGGCCCTGAAAAAGAATGAGAAATTGAAAGTAAAAGTGTTTCAAAATGACGACCCGATGAGGTGCATAGGCTAGCTTGACCGACAATGGAGTCTGATTCAGGACTGTTATGTATGGCAGAGGTTGGGGGCATCACACTAAAAACTTCCACAGTGGGTGGTGGTCCATAGTTGTTGAGGAGGTCTCGATAGAAATCCTCCCAGTATACAATCGGGTCTCTATCCCTACAATGCCGATCCTACCAGGCCTTAACCGGTCCCTCTAGTCTGCTACTTGCCAAATCCACCTGTAGGTGAGGTGGGATATGACAAGCTCAGAAGATGACTTCCATACGGCAGATCCACAATAGGAGCTCATGCGGGCGATGACCATCGTATCGGTCAGGACCCATGTTGGTGAACGCCAAACTTGCTTCACGATCCTCGTTCCTCTGGTGGAGCTTTACTGGTGCGAGTTCTACTAGTGTAGCCATGGCCACATATTATAAATTAAACATTAACCTACATCCTATTAACATAGAATACTAACTAACTTACTCAGACAGGTGAACCGGGCATGCGGCAGGATATCGCTCTAATACCAACTGTGGCAAGCCGAAGCCCTGGCTGCTCGGACCGTCACTTAAAACTTGCTTAACTTAAACTTGAACATATTTAACTTGCTTAAAACTATTTATCTTAATACCATAATTTTAGGGGATTTTTTTTGAATGCATATGCTTTACTATATACGCACATACCTGTACATACTTTATGAACATATAAGTGTCGTAATACAACTATAGTTTAAACATATATACATACTCAAGAAATGTTAAACTGGTCATTACTTGACAAAAGTTTGGTTCTCAAAATAATAAGAATTACTTAATATCTTGCAGAAGTAGAACTTGTGGTGATATCCATACCAAACCCTCACTTCAACCCTACCGCCATCATCATCCATCGAAGTATAGCCTATAGGTTTCTTACCTATAGCATGAACACACACGATGAGCTTTACGCTTAACAACTGCAACACTAAATCCATAAAACTATCATTTAAAAACATATGCCATACTTTGAAGAAACATCAAGCTATCAACTATAGCACAACTTCGAACATATCATGCGACATATCGTGTAACTGGAAACATATCATGTAACTGAGAAGCATACTATAACTATAACTAGGGCATATCGTGAACTATGCATGAATTGATTATGCTTAATTTATGCTTCATTTGTAGGAAAAAATTTGGAAAAAACACATTAGAGTGATGCAGCAGAATTACAAAAATTTTTCAAGATCGTTAAATATCTCGTACCTCAGAGGACGCCAACTATAGGAGGAGAATGACTGGAGGGCTTTAACCAACTAGCATTCTCTACTATTCTCAAATTTTCGGATGGCAGAGTGTATGGGCACTTAGTTCCTTGACCGATATGTTAGCACTACTAGTCTTCTTCCGACCACCCAGATCTCTAAAGAACTTATTGTCACGGTGAGTTATGCAACAATAAGCCTGCTCACCTAAGAGTCTGTGGTTTGAGAGAATTGGAGTGGTAGGATCCCTATTTATAGACTAGCATGAGGTGATCCTTTGAATTCGAATTGGATTAGGAGAAGATTTTCTCCCTTATCTACAAACAATATCTGAAATTTACATAGGCCAAAAACAAGGGTAAATTCGGCCTACTCTAGGGATTTTGTAATCTAAATTCAAACAGGATTTTAACTTGAATTTTATCTCCTTATCTATCCATAAAAAAATGACTGCCCCTAGTGCCAAAAACATGACTAGATTCGGCCATTAAAGTGTGAGGAGAATCAAAATCCAAATAGGATTTTCTAGCTTGAATTTTATCTCAATCTTATCCATAAAAACCGAAAATCTCCCCTGGAATTATCCAATAATTTTCATCCACTTTAGGGAGGGAGAGAATCAAAATTCAACTAGGATTTTCTTGCTTGAATATCCCTTGAATCTTATCCACAAAAACCGAAAATATATAGGAGGATTTTCCTCAACAAATTTCGGCCACTTTAGGTTAGGATTAGGATTCAAAATTCAAGTAGGATTCAGACAAGATTTTCCTCTCCTTTTTCTATATCAAATTCAAAATTCACCATGTGGATTTATCCACAAAGAATTCGAATTCTACATGGATTGTGATTCAAAATTTGAATTTGAATTTCAAAGTTCAAATTTCAAAATTCAAACTTCAAATTCAAAATTCAAATTTAAATTTTGAATTCAAATTTCAAATATAAATTTCAAATTCAAATTCAAATTTCAAATTCAAAAATTTAAATTTCAAATTTCAAACTTCACAAAAAAGTTGTATTTCAAATTTTGTTCTCATAGATAATTTTTTATAACTCCAATTCAATCTCAAATAAAATCATGGCAACTTTATTTAGAGTTCGAATAATTGTGTACTCTATTATCCAAAATAAAATCTGAATTCAATCGGAGAGAATCTTGTCCACCATCCTGATCCTGTGTCAACACGATCCATGCAAAGTCAACTAGCTGATAAGCATACACAAATCAATTTGTCATTCGCTAAGGAATTATATGGAGCTAGTAGAAGGACCAATTGGACATATATAATTGGGCTCCCATGACATATGATCATCATTCTGTACCAAGCAACTCAATCATATGATCACTAATTTCAGAGTCACACCACTAGAAACCTGAAACTGAACTCCCAATTATATACTGTATGATGAAAGCCTGTGACAAGCTATTGTCCAATGACCTTGTTATGTATGCAAAACCCTCATATGATATCTATGATTAGCCTTAGGTCAAATTCCGTTCAACCTACTGATTAGGCTATCTTAAAGTTCCATTATACCATCGCATAAGAAAATGAATATTCACCATATGTGAATAAGAAGTCATCCACCTAGCAGACAACCCAAGACCTTGTCCATTTTTACATCTAGTATAATGCCTTTAAGAGGATACCCTTAACTCCTTATTAAAGATATGATTCTGACATCTATAAATAAACCTTTCATCATATACAAGTCATTTACCTGACAAACCGGTCTATAAGCTTACTACCTCTGAGGCACTTTAGCCATTGGAACATCAAAGTACACTAGTCATATACATGAAGTAGTTCATTTACTCAAGATTAAGGCTATTGCATAATGAACGTCAAAAGCAGATTGATCCACTCATAGCGAACTACGTAGATCAATCACGCTTTAGTCCTGATCCAATATGTCATCACCAAGCAATATATCTATGTCTTTACTCGAGAGTCTATGCTCTAGACAGTCAAGACAAACCGTCCCCACCATGGCTTTAGACAACATAATAGTCTTAACATGAGTCGGATGCTCAGTTTAACCTTATAGACTATGGACCTTAGTTTAGACCACATACTTTAGAGCATTGTCTTCTCTTATATAAAAATCCATTGCATGCAACATTCTAACAGTTTTAACACAAGCAGTCAGTGAACCATATTAGCTTACAGTTACTTTAACATGTAAATAGAATGAGGACAAATAGCAATGTAATGAATAACCTCTATTATTAATTTTATTGTCCAGTTCAAAATAAATGAAATACATCAAAATGTCTTTCATGCTTAGGGCATTTCCTACCAATCTCCCACTTGCCCTAAGCCAGTAGATATGCCATATTACGCATCCCCATCACCTCAACATGCCTTTCAAAGCTTTTGGCCGCTAAAGTCTTACTAAAGGGATCGACAATGTTGTCTTCGGACGTGATTTTACATACATCCACTTGTTCAGTCTCCACGTGCCCTCTAATGATGTGGTACCTCCGATTTATGTGCTTGGTCCTCTTGTGGTGCTGAGATTCCTTTGTATTAGCAATAGCCCCAATGTTATCACAGTAGACTGTGATAGGCTTGTCAATACCCAGAATGACCTTAAGGTCTCTAAAGAACTTATGGAGCCAAACCACTTCTTTAAATACCTTAGCCGCAGCCACATACTTAGCCTCCATCGTAGAGTCAGCTGTTCAACCCTGTTTCACGCTTCTTCATACAATGGCGCCTCCTCCGAGCAAGAACACTGATGCTGATGTTGATTTCCTTGAATCTTTGCAAGTTTGGAAGTCTGAGTTTGTGTATTCTATGAGTGTTAGGTCCCCACCAGAATACACTAGCATATAATCTCTCATTCTTTTAAGATACTTGAGTATATGCTTCACTACTTGCCAGTGCTTGATTCCAGGATTCGCTTGATATCGACTCACCATACCTACAGCAAAACATATATCTGGGCAAGTGCAAAGCATAGCGTACATAAGGCTACCCACAGCAGATGCATAAGGGACCTTACTTATACGCTCTCTTTCTTCTGATGTTTTGGGACACTCATCCAATGAAAGAGTTAGATCGGCAAAGAAAGGTTGTGAGTGCAAAGTATAGCATATATAAGGCTACCCACAGCAGATGCATAAGGAACTTTACTTATACGCTCTCTTTCTTCCAATGTCTTGGGACAGTCATCCAATGAAAGAGTTAGACCAACAATGGAAGGTTGTGAATCTCTCTTTGCCTCTTGCATTGCATATTTGTCAATTATTTTATCTATGTATGAAGCCTGGGATAATGCTATCATTTTGTTCTTTCAATCTCTAAAGAGATGAATGCCTAGAACATAATTAGCTTTTCCCAAGTCCTTCATGCAGACTTTTCTTTCTTGGCCTTTTACCACGAACCCTTTGGGCTGTATCATGTAGATACTTTTCTCAAGATAGCCATTCAAGAATGCCGTCTTGATGTCCAATTTCCAGATCTAGTAATCGAGAACCACAGCAACGAACAGAAGAATATGGATAGACTTCAGCATAGCAACAGGCAAAAAGTTTTCATCATAATCGATTCTAGCCTTTTGCATGTATCCCTTTACAACCAGTCTAGCCTTGAAAGTTTTCACTCTCCCTTCCGTATCCTTGTTTCTTTTGTAGACCTACTTACATCTAATGGGTTTTATCCCATTCAGCAGATCCACAAGTACCTAAATATAGTTGGATTTTATAGAATCCATTTCATTGTTCATGGCCTGTTTCCAAGATTTAGAATCAACATCATTTATAGCTTCATCATAAGTGACCGGATCATCCTCATGCTTATGAGCCTCGGCCTGGTATACCTCAGCATCATACATGAAGAAATCAAGCTTCCTTGAAACCTTCCCACTATGATGAAGCACCCTAATTTGTTGATCGTGTACAGGTCTTTCATTGGAACTCGGACTTGCGTCTAAGACCGAAACCTGTGGAGCAGTTCTTTCACCAGATAACTCATCTAGCACCACTTTGCTTTAAGGCTTAAAGTCATTCATGTGACTTTCCTCCATGAATGTCGCATGAGTTGATACAATGACTTTTTGTTCCTTCAGGTTATAGAATAAACCTCCCTTAGTTCCCTTAGGATACCCTACAAACATGCATAATTCTGATCTTAGTTCCAACATTTTCACATCCCTATCTAGTACATGTGCCGGGCAACCCCATATTCTCATATGTCTAAGGGAGGGCTTCCTACCACGCCGTAATTCATACGGAGTCTTGGAATTGACTTACTTGGAACCTGGTTTAGAATATAGCATGCCGTTTATAGTGCCTATCCCTAAAATGATAACGGCAGCTTAGAATAACTCATCATGAACCATACCGTATCCATTAAGGTCCTGTTTCTCTTTTCGGCTACACCATTTTGTTGTGGAGTACCAGGTGTAGTCAATTGGGATAATATCCCATTCTCTACAAGATATCCTAGAAATTCATCGGAGAGGTATTTGCCACCTCGATTAGATTGAAGTGTCTTTATGGATTTACCCAATTGCTTTTCCACTTCCACACGATACTCTTTGAACTTGTCAAAGGTTTGGCTCTTGTGGTGCATCAGGTACATATATCCATATCTCGAGTAATCATTTATAAAGGAGATATAATACTCATACCCTCCTCGTGCTGTGACGTTCATGAGGCCACATACGTCAGTGTGCACAATTTCTAAGAGTTCCTGAGCCCTAGTACTCTTAGCTTTAAAAGACCTCTTAGTCATCTTACCCTCAAGATAAGACTCATATTGATGAAGATGTACCTCCTCCAGAGATTATAGAGGACTGTCCTTCACCAACCTTTGAATCCTATCTTGATTAATATGACCAAGTCTTAAATGCCAAAGACACGGCTTGTTAGAATGAGAAACTTTCAACCTTTTAGATTTATCAATTAATTCAGTGTCAAGTCGTAAGTACATCTTTGGTTGATTGAATACAGGTTTCCATCCATCCATCTAGAACAGATAAAAGATTATTTTTACAAATATCAACTCTTTTATTAAAAGAAACTGAATAAGAATCTTTTACTAAACAAGCTATCTGTGACAACCGGGAAATTTCATCATTCTCGAAAAATTGGTACATAGAATGTACATGATGAATTTCATGTTTAAAATGTGAAATGTACTGATTTTATATTATATGTGTACGCATGTATGTCATATGTAGTATCAAGAAATTAGTCAAGATGACCTTTTCTTGATATAAAACTGATATATTTGGAATCAGAATGTTCAAATTAGTTAATTGAGCACAAAATGTAAATTTTGATCAGGAAATATGCAGTATCGAAAAACTGGTCTAGATGACCTTAAATGAAGTTGAAACTGATAAATTTGGGTTTAGCATGCCCACATTAGTCAGTATAGCCTATTAGCATGCTTAAATTAGTTAATTGAGTAGAAAGGTAATTTTTGACTGGGAATTCGCAGTATCGAAAACTGGTCAAGATGACCTCGGATGGAAATGAAATTGATATATTTGGGTTCAGAACACCCAAATTAGTCAGGATAGCTTATGTTGAAATTTTTGATAAAAAAGTATAAATAAGGGCTAAAAATTGGAAATTTCAAAAAGGAACCCATAATTGTTCTCATTTTCTCTTTCCTCTTCCTACATGAAAATGAACAGTAACCAACTACCGGAAACGGTGTCCGTTTTTGACACCGCCGGCATCTTTTGAAAGCTCTCATCGAGCTGAGTCCAACGGTGGGTCGACGCGACGGAACGGCCGCCGGAGCAAGCCGCAAGGGCCGCCCAAAGGTCGACGGAGGCTGAGAAATTCACGACGCCAGATCTCCGCTGTTCAACATCCAATCAAGCTGATTCCGGTCCCAAAAGTTTTGTGGTGAAGAGTAGAACAAAAACCATGCCTTGTTTCACCTCAACAGTCACCAGATCGCGCCGCCTAACACTTCATCGTCGCCACAGTGGAAGTTACCGTTCCCAGTGGAGGTGAGTGAAACTGCCTAGCCCAACCTGCTCAGAGTGGCAAGGGGAGCAAAAGCCCCAAGCCAATTGCACGAAACCACCACGGCATGGCAGAGATCGAAGCTCGTCGTCACTGTCCATCGAGGGGGAGGTAATCCCCAGTGATAAGAGCTTCAATTGGTGAAATTGACACCACCAATGGATTCATCACGTCGAGATCTATGAGATGGTGGCCTCCTTTTTCCTCAGAGCCACCGGTCAATGCCGATCAACGGTGAGTCAACACCGGTCAACATGGTCAACGCTAGTCAACGGCAACCGGTGACTGAAAATTGAAGAATGGCCCATTGGCCTATTTTTGACATTTCAGACACATCTGCAGCATCAAAATTGCAAGACGGAATTTCAAAAGTGAAGAACGGAGCATCAAAATTTATGCACGCGAGACCGAACGGTCCATTTGATCGTCGGTGGGACGATTTCGGTAGTGATTTTGGTCCTTCATTCCTAAATTTATGTTTTGGAATGATTATGTATTAATTATGTACTTTTACATGTGAAATTGTAAGAAAAATGGACTATGTGTATGAAAAATAGTCAAATAAGAAAATGTGAAAGATGTGAAGATTTTTACATAAAAGTTGAATTTTACGTAAAATTATAGGCCTTTGGTATAGTACGTGGTAGAATAGAAATATGTTATATGATTTCGAGGCGTTTCCTAAATGCTGAGAACCCAAAAATTAAGCGGAAATGCTGCCGAAATTTCGAAAGCGGCACAAAGGGATATTTTAGGAACCGAAGGGTATAAATATGGTTGGGATGGAAACCCAAGCCCCCTCGATGATTTAGGCCTGAAAAAGAGGATTAACGACCTAGGGTTGGAATAGTATCACCTAAGGGTCGGTGAATAGTAAACCAAGAAATTGTGGCAAATAATGTCGTAAAAATTTAGTAAAGTCTAAGAAAAATGATTTTATGATTTTTGGGTTTAGAAAATCCAGTTTAAGCATAAAAATAAAAATGATACGATGTAAAGACCCGTTAGGGCAAAACGGTCATTTTGACCGAAAATTTCAAGAATGATAGAAAAGGGCCCTAATAGACTTCGAATGGCTTAATTAAGATTCTAAGAGCCAAAATTAAGTTGTACATCAAAGAAAAGTAAAGTTATGATGAGAAAATCCCACTAGGGGCAAAATGGCAATTTTGCCAAAAGTTAGCAAAAAAGTTATAAATGGATATTGGACCCCTAAGTTTATGATCGAGAAATGAAACGTAGAATTTTAGATTTTATTAAGTCTTATGTATGAAATAAGAATAGAAAATAACCATGATTATTTTGGTTATAAGGATCTGATACAGATGCGATAAAGAGACGTCTGCGGACCAAGGAAGCAAGAAAGGACATGCTTGCAAAGTATTGGTAAGTTCAAGTATTTATTTGTCTGCAACATAAACTAACATGTGATGTTAGGTCTATGTTTAAGTGTTATATGAAAGTTATATATGTGAGTGCTATACGCACTAAAGTGTGACTAACATAACGAACACTATGAAAATTATGTTAAGAAAGAAATAATTTATGAAATGCTTGTGAAACACACTAAAGTATGTTATATGAAATGCTTATGTAAGGTGTTCCAGACCAAGGAGGCAATGATAATGTCACCTGGTCGGAATCATATGAAAGATAGTAAGGAAAGATAAGAGATGAATGAAAGAAAGAAAAAATGAATGAACGAACAAAAAGATAAAGTAAAGAAAGAGAAAGATAAGCAAGAATAAGACTGAAAAGTTAAGGTTGGCGTACCGGCCTTCACAAAGGAGGTTTTTAGGTCTATAGCCTCCACACAGAATGTGGTGCTACCCAAAAGGGCGGTAGTTGGCTGACCCTACCCTAAAAGGCGTGGTAGTTACAATCCATCCATAAAACACGGTGAATTAAGATCACCATAAGGTTGATTGGTGGGTAACTCCCCTGTTCCCCCATTGGTCTGCGCGCACTAGGTACGTCCAACCATGGGCCCATAAGAGAAAGTGAAAGAAATAAAATGAAAGAAAATACAAGTAAAGATTAGTGAAAGAAAAGAAAGTAAAGCAAAGAAAAGTTAAGAAAAGAAAAGAACAGAACGATATGATATGAAAGAAAGAGCGAACAATAAAAATGAAATTTAAGCGAGAAGAGAAAAGAAAAGAATGACATGAAAGAAAGAAAGAAGAAAAGAATAATGAAAATGAATGAATGAAAAGTAGACAAGTATAATGTGACTAACATGTATGTATATGTTATGATATGCATAAGCCAGTCTTACGAATCTTAAGTATGTTTGTGATGTTTAAGCATACATTTAGTATGCTATGTTTAAATTGATATGTGTATATAATGTTTTGTATGATGTTAAGTATGTTATGCTTAAGATGTTAAGCATACATTGTGTATGCTATGTTTAAATTATGTTATGTTAAAGAACATTAAGATTGTTCTCAGTGTTAGAATATGTTAAGTATGAAGTTGAAAGTAATGTATGATATATGTTATGTTAATGCTCTGATGCCACAGTTGGTATTAGATATGCTCTATCCAGAAAGGTATGAGTTATTATTTTTGTCATGAATGTATGTTTGAACTTACTAAGCCTATCGCTCACAAGTTTGCTTATGTTGCAGGTAAGCATCCTGTATGACGATAAGACAAGTGATGGATGAAGAATGAGATTTGCATATGGCAAGGGACTGGGCGAGGGTTATGGTACTACTATGAGTCTTCCGCTGAGCTGTTTAAAAAAGGAATGAAAATAATAATGAAATGATGTTTTATGATGTATATCAAGTTACGATAATGTAAAACATTTACTATAGTAAGTGTTTTACCATGATACGATTTGCAAGTTTAAAGTTTAAGAAAGAAAAAAAAAATTATTTCCAATTTCTTGTTAAAATGGAAAGTTAAAATGAATATGCTAAAGAAATTATGTTAAAACTAAGATACCAGCTGTCACAGGTGGTATTAGAATAAGTTAAAAATAAGTTAAAAGTAAGTTGCCGACGACCCAATGAGGTGACAGTCTATCATAGTGGACTCTAAGGCTCGACTATGCTAGTACTGTTAGCCTCCATGAAGGGCGGGCCGTCACACTATCGATATAAGGTTCCTCCTAAAATTAGGAACATAAAAACAATCTTTCAATAATATAAATCTAAATTTATCAAAATAAAGACGTACATCTCCCACTACCTCAGCCACCACCAAGCTACCGTCTTCAGTCCACAACGAGAGGCTCCTATGACATAGACTTTTCGTTTCAATGAACCCCTGCATAGAAACACACACATGATTAGTGGCACCTGAATCAATGACCCAAATGTCTTTAGATTCTTCTACCAAACATGCTTCTAGATATAGAAGTTCCTTACCTTCTTTGTCATTGGCGGTTAGGAATTCCCGACAAGCCTTCTTGAAGTGACCTACCTTCCCACAGTAGAAGCACTTGGACTTTTTAGTATCCTTGGGCTTCTTGTTCTTCTTCTTCTTCTTCCCATCCGAGATAGGAGGATTAAAAGAACTGGAAGCCACTTGCTTCTTATTTGGCCTCTTCCTCTTTCGTGACGGTTTGGAAGATTCTGCCAAATTGCCCTCTCCTTTTGGTTAGACTGCATCCCCTTCCTTGATCATCCACTCATAAGCTTGTAGTTGGTTCATGAGCTCGGTGAGTCCTATCTTCCTTATCACATGATTATATGCGGCTTTAAACCTCACAAAATCTTTGGATAGAGTTTTAAATACTATCTCAGTCTGGGTGTTGTAGTCCAATTCGATAGCATTTTCGACAGCCTCAATAAAGAACCCCATAAGAGTGATCATATGGTCCTTCACTGAAATACCTGCCTTTTGCTTAGAGTTCATGATACTAGTGATAGCAAACTGTCGAGCCAATTTTTCTTGGTCTCTAAACATGTCTTATAGATTTTCTATGATCTCCCTTCCAACTTGATAAGTCTCATGCTGCTTTTGTAAAGCACTCATCATGCTAGCAAGAATGTTGCATCGAGCTATCTCGTTGGATTCTCTCCAACAAGTATAGGCAACCGAGATCTCTTCAAGTGGTATGTCAGGTTTGGGCCCAGGTGGGCATGGTTCGTCTAGTACGAACTTGTGTCTCTCGCATTTGAGAACTATTATTAGAGTTCTTTTCCAGTCTTTATAATTATCGCCATTAAGTTTATTCTCAGTAAGTATTGAAATGAAGGGTGTCAGTGAAATTTTGAGCTGAAATAAAATTATACTAGACATCATTACAAAGCCCAAGCAAATATAGAGTTAATTTAGCAAATAAAACATATAAGTATGTTCCTACATGAAACTTGGAAAACATATAGCATTGCAATGATAATTATTAGCACTTATTGCCCCGAGCCACCGAGGGGTATTTATGAGACAAATTGCTAGAACATGGACCCCATCCAATTAATAAATATTGCCTTAAATTCTCCAAGGTTAAGACATATATTAATAACTGCTTATTTTGGCCACTAGTTTAGTGAACAAAGCTTATAGGGAAGGTTAATAACTAAACCAGTCTTGAGTGTATAACCCTTATTTATGTTGTACGATCCATGTCCTACCAAGCTACTGAGGGGTGGTCATGAATAAGATCATGCCCGAACATGTTTTCCACATAGGAGATCTGTAGGAAAATAAATCGGTAAAAACGTATCAGAGTGGCGCAGCGGAACAATAAAAATTTTAGATCGTTAAATATCTCATGATGCCATATACAATAAACCAACAACAATTAAAACTCATACTTCAAGGACGCCAATCTGCAGGAGGAGAATGATCGGAGGCTTTAACCAACTAGCCTTCTCTACTATTCTCCAATTCCCGAATGGCTGAGTGTGTGGGCACTCCGAACCTCGATTGGTATGCTAGCACTGCTAGTCTTCTTCCGACCACCCAGATCTCTAAAGAACTTTATTGTCATGATGAGCTGTGCAACAACAAGCCTGCTCACCTGAGAGTCTGTGGTCTGCGAGAACTGGAGTGGTAGGACCTCAATTTATAGACCTGCATGAGGTGATTCTCTGAATTCGAATTGGACTAGGAAAAGATTTTCTCCCTTATCCATAACCAAAAAAATCCGAATTTTTCCATGGGAAAATCCAACAATAAAATTCAGTTTTCTTAGGATAAATCCAATCCAAATCTAAACAAGAATTTAACTAGAATTTTATCTCCCTTTTTCAACCAAAAAATCCGAAATTCCTAGGAGAAAATCTTCTCCAAATATTCGGCCACTTTTAGGATAAGGAAGAATCAAAATTCCACTAGGATTTTCAAGCTTGAATCTTATCTCAACCTTATCCAAAATAACCGAATTTTCCTAGGAGATTATCTCCAAAATTTCGGCCACTTTTCAGGGAGAGAATCCAAATTCAACTGGGATTGAAACTTGAATTTTTCCCTTGAATCTTATCCACAAAAACCGAAATTCCATTGAGGATTATCCTCAAAAATTTCGTCCACTTTTGTTAGGATTTAGATTCAAAATTCAAGTAGGATTCTAACAAGATTATCCTCTCCAAATCCAACTCAAATTCGAATTTCAAACCTTGTGGATTTTCCACAACAAATTCGAATCCCACTTGGACTGTGATTCAAAATTTGAATTTCAAATTTCAAATTTGAATTTCAAATTCAAAATTCAAAATTCAAATTTCAAATTTCAAATTTCAAATTTAAATTTCAAATTCGAATTTCAAATTCAAATTTCAAATTCAAATTTCAAATTCAAAATTCAAATTTCAAATTTCAAAATTCAAATTTCAAAATCCACAAAACGGTTGTGTTTCAAATTCTTGTTCTCATGGATAATTTTCTACAACTCCAATCCAACCTCAAATAAAATCATGGCAACTTTATTTGGAGTTCGAATAATTGTGTACTCTATTATCCAAAACAAAATCTGAATCCAACCAGAGAGAATCTTGTCTACCATCCTAATCCTATATCATCACCATCCATGCATAATAAACTAGCCAATAGCATACACAAATCAATTTGCCAAACGTTAAGGAATTATGTGGAGCTAGTAGAGGGACTTATTGCATATATATAATCGGGCTCCCGCAAATCCATATGATCATCATTCTTTACTGAACAACTCAATCATATGATCACTAGTTTCAGAGTCACACCACTATAAACCTGAAACTGAACTCCCAATTATATACCGTATTACGTAAGCTTGTGACAAGCTACTATCCAATGACCTTGTCATATATGCAAACCCTCATATGATATCCATGATCAGCCTTAGGTCAAAGTCCGTTTAATCCTACTGATCAGGCTATCTTAAAGTTCCATTATACTACCGAATTAAGAAAAAGATTATTCACCATATGTGAATAAGAAGTCATCCGCCCAGTAGACGACCCAAGGCCTTGTCCATTTTCACATTCAGTATAATGCCTTTAAGAGGATACCTTTAACTCCTTAGAGCTATGATTCCGATATCTGCAAACAAACCCTTCATCGTATACAAGTCATGCACCCAACGAACTGGTCTATAAGCTTACTACCTCTAAGATGCTTTAGCCATTGGAACATCAAAGTACACAAGTCATATACATGAAGTAGTTCATTTACTCAGGATTAAGGTTATTGTACAATGAACGTCAAAAGCAAATTGATCCGCTCATAGCGGACTACGTAGATCAATCATGCTTTAGTCCCGGTCTAATATGTCACCACCAAATAACATATCTATGTCTCTACTTGGGAGTCCAGCTCCAGACAGTTAAGACAAACCGTCCCCTCCAAGGCTTTAGACAACATAATAGTCTTAACATGAGTTAGATGCTCGGTCTAACCCCATAGACTACAGACCATAGTTTAGACCGCTAACTTTAGAACATTGTCTTCTCACATACAAAAGTCCATTGCATGCAACATTTTAACAGTTTTAACACAAGCAGTCAGTGAGCCATATTTGCTTACATTTACTTTAACATGTAAATTAGACGAGGACAAATAGCAATGTAATGAATAACCTCTATATATAATTTTATTATCCAGTTCAAAATGAATACAATAAAATGTCTCTAATACTTAGGGCATTTCCTAACAATCTCCCACTTGTCCTAAGCTAGTAGATGTGCCATGTTACGCATCCCCATCGCCTCTACATGCCTCTCAAAGCTTCTAGCCACCAAAGTCTTAGTAAAGGGATCAGCGATGTTGTCCTCGGACGCGATCTTACATACATCCACTTATCCTGTCTCCACATGCCCTCTAATAATGTGATATCTCCGATCGATGTGCTTGGTCCTCTTGTGGTGCCGAGATTCCCTTGTGTTGGCAATAGCCCCTGTATTATCACAGTAAAGTGTGATAGGCTTGTCAACACCCGGAATGACCTCAAGGTCTCTAAAGAACTTGCAGAGCCAAACCGCTTCTTTAGATGCCTCAGCCGCAGCCACATACTCAGCCTCCATAGTAGAGTTAGCTGTGCAGCCCTGCTTCATGCTCCTCCACATAATGGCGCCTCCTCTGAGTAAAAACACTGATCCAGATGTCGATTTCCTCAAATCCTTACATGTCTGGAAGTCTGAGTCCGTGTATCCTACGGGTGTTAGGTCCCCTCCAGAATACACCAGCATATAATCCCTTGTTCTCTTAAGATGCTTGAGTATATGCTTTACAGCTTGCCAGTGCTTGGTTCCAGGATTTTCTTGATATCGACTCACCATACCTACTGCAAAACATATGTCTGGGCGAGTGCAAAGCATAGCGTACATAAGGCTACCCACAGTGGATGCATAAGGGACCTTACTCATACGCTCTCTTTCTTTCGATGTCTTGGGACAGTCATCCAATTAAAGAGTTAAACCGGCAACAGAAGGTTGTGAGCCTTTCTTTGCCTCTTGCATTGTATATTTGTCAATTATTTTATCTATGTATGAAGCTTGGGATAACGCTATCATTTTGTTCTTTCGATCTCTAAAGAGACGAATGCCTAGAACATAATTAGCTTCTCCCAAGTCCTTCATGTCAAACTGTTGGTGTAATCAAAGCTTGACCGATGATAAGTTCCCTACATCATTCCCAATGAGTAGTATATCATCGACATAGAGTATCAGAAAGACCACTTTTCCATCCTTAATACGTTTATAAACACAAGGTTCATCAACATTTTGCTCAAAACCAAATGTCTTAATCACTTGATCAAACCTCTGGTTCCATGAGCGGGATGCTTGCTTTAATCCATAAATGGATCTAAGCAACTTGCAGACTTTCCTTTCTTGGCCTTTTGCTACGAACCCTTCGGGCTGTATCATATAGATACAGTCTTCAAGATGGCCATTCAAGAATGCTGTCTTGACATCCATTTGCCAGATCTTGTAGTTGAGAGCTGCAGCAATGGACAGAAGAATACGGATAGACTTCAGCATAGCAACAGGCGAAAAGGTTTCATCGTAATCGATTCCAGCCTTTTGCGTGTATCCCTTTGCAACCAGTCTAGCTTTAAAAGTTTCCACTCTCCCTTCCGCATCCTTCTTTCTTTTGTAGACCCATTTGCATCCAATGGGTTTTATCCCATCCGGCAAATCTACAAGTTCCCAAACAGAGTTGGATTTCATAGAATCCATCTCATTGTTCATAGCCTGTTTCCAAGATTTAGAATCAACATCATTTATAGCTTCATCATAAGTGACCGGATCATCCTCATGCTCATGAGCCTCGGCCTGGTATACCTCAGCATCATACATAAAGAAATTAGGTTTCTTAGAAACCCTCCAACTACGACGAGGCACCCTAAATTGTTGATCGTCTGCAGGTCTTTCACTGGAACTCAGACTTGCGTCCAAGACCGAAATTTGTGGAGCAGTTCTTTCACCCGTTAACTCCTCTAGCACCACTTTGCTTCGAGGTTTAAAGTCATTCATGTGACTTTCCTCCAAGAATGTCGCATGGGTTGAGACAATGACTTTTGTTCCTTCGGGTTATAGAACAGACCTCCTTTAGTTCCTTTTGGATACCCTACAAACATGCACAATTCTGATCTTGATTACAACTTTTTCGCATCCCCATCCAGTACATGTGCCGGGTAGCCCCATATTCTCATATGTCCTAGGGAGGGCTTCCTGCCACGCCACAATTCATACGGAGTTCTGAGAATTGATTTGCTCGAAACCTGGTTCAGAATATAGCATGCTGTTTGTAAAGCATATCCCCAAAATGATAATGGCAGCGTTGAATAACTCATCATGGACCGTACCATATCCAATAAGGTCCTGTTTCTCCTTTCGGCTACACCCTTCTGTTGTGGAGTACCAGGTGCAGTCAATTGGGATAAAATCCCGTTCTCTACAAGATGTCCTAGAAATTCATCGGAGAGATATTCGTCACCTCGATCAGATCGAGTGTCTTTATGGATTTATCCAATTGCTTTTCCACTTCCGCACGATACTCTTTAAACTTGTCAAAGGTTTCGCTCTTGCGGTGCATCAGATACACATATCCATACCTCGAGTAATCATCTATAAAAGAGACATAATACTCGAACCCTCCTCGTGCTGTGACGTTCATGGGGCCACATATGTCAGTGTGCACAATTTCTAAGAGCTCTTGAGCCCTTGTACCCTTAGCTCCAAAAGACCTCTTAGTCATTTTACCCTCTAGACAAGACTAACATTGGGGAAGTCGTACCTCCTCTAGAGATTCCAGAGGGCCGTCTTTCACCAATCTTTAAATCCTATCATGATTAATATGATCAAGTCTTAAATGCCAAAGATACCCCTTGTTAGAGTGAGAAACTTTCAACCTTTTAGAGTTATCAATTAATTCAGTGTCAAGCAGTGAGTACATCTTTTGTTTGATCAAATATAGGTTTCCATCCATCCAGAACAGAACAGATAAAAGATTTATTTCTACGAATATCAACTCTTTTACTAAAAGAAACTGAATAAGAATCCTTTATTAAACAAGCTACCGATATAAGGTTCCTCCTAAAATTAGGAACATAAAAACAGTCTTTCAATAAAATAAACCTAAATTGATCAAAATAAAGATAAACATCTGCCACTACTTCAGCCACCATAAAACTACCATCTCCAGTTCGCAACGAGAGGCTCCTATCATGTAGACTTCTCGTTTCCACAAACCCCTACATAGAAACACAAACATGATTAGTGGCGCCCGAATCAATGACCCAAGTGTCTTTTGATTCTTCCACCAAACACGCTTCTAAGTAATGAAGTTCCTTACCTTCCTTGCCCTTGGCAGCTAGGAATTCCCGGCAAGCCTTCTTGAAGTGACCTACCTTCCCACAATGGAAGCATTTGGACTTTTTAGGGTCCTTTGGCTTCTTGTTCTTCTTCTTCTTCTTCCCGTCCAAGACAGGAGGATTAGAAGAACTAGAAGCCACTTGCTTCTTATTTGGCCTCTTCCTCTTCCGTGAGGGATTGGAAGATTCTGTCAAATTGGCTTCACCTTTAGGTCGGACCACATCCTCATCCCTGATCATCCGCTTATAAGCCTGTAGTTGCTTCATGAGCTCGGTTAGTCCTAACTCCTTTGTCGCCAGATTGTATGCGGCCTTAAACCCCACAAAATCTTTAGACAGAGTCTTGAACACCATCTCGATCTGGGTGTTGTAGTCCAACTCAGCACCATTCTCGGCAGTCTCAGCGAAGAATCCCATTAGAGTGATCATATGGTCCTTCACCGGAGTACCCGCCTTTTGCTTAGAGTTCATAATGCTGGTGATAGCGGACTGTCGAGCCAATTTTTCTTGGCCTCCGAACATGTCCTCCAGATTTTCCATGATCTCCCCAGCAACTTGATAAGTCTCATGCTGCTTTTGTAAAGCACTCGTCATGCAAGCAAGGATGTAGCATCGAGCTATCTCATTGGATTCTCTCCAACGATTATAGGCAACCGGGACCTCCTCAAGTGGTGTGTCAGGTTTGAGCCCAGGTGGGCATGGTTCGTCCAGTACGAACTTGTGCCTCTCACAACTGAGAACTATTAATAGATTTCTTTTCCAGTATTTATAATTATCGCCATTTAGCTTATTTTCAGTAAGTATTGAAATGAGGGGTGTCGGTGACATTTTGAACTGAAATAAAATTATACTAGACATCATTACAAAGCCCAAGCAAATATACAGATAATTTAGCAAATAAAACATACAAGTATGTTTCTACATGAAACTTGAAAAACATGTAGCATTGCAACGGTAATTCTCAGCACCTATTGCCCCAAGCCATCGAGGGGTGGTCATGAAAACAAATAGCCAGAACATGGACCCCGTCCAATTAATATATGTTGCCTTAAATCCTCCAAGGTTAAGACATATATTAATAACCACTTATTTGACCACCAGTTTAGTTAACAGAGCTTCTAGGGAAGGTTAATAACTAAACGAGTCTTGAGTGTATAACCATTGTTTACGTAGCCCGATCCACGTCCTACCAAGCCACCGAGGGGTGGTCATGAATAGGATCGCACCCGAACACGTTTTCCACATAGGAGATCCAATCTAGTATACCGACGGTGGTAAACACCTACCGAGGGGTGTGGTCAGGGCAGAACTGACGCGAGGCGTTACCATGCTTTCACATATGGATCAACAATGGAGGCCGTGGGTTTTGTTTGAAACCCTCTCCCACTCAATATTTTGAAAAACATGCAAGTTTTGACAAATTATGTATGATCAATATAGTATGAGCGGCACTCACCTATCCTATATGACATGTTATCAAATATGCATATAAAACATCCATCAATACATATTTATACATCCTTGACATATCACAGAAAAAAATAATTGACAGAATAACCAAGCCATGGTTCCATCCTAGAACAAAGAAAATAAAGATTACAAAATTCCATCCAAAGCATTCTTTGGGTCTTGAATTTCGTTCCGTCTTCTTGTATCCATCTTTATATAGCCTCTCCATTTATTTCTCATCCCAAGAATCATTTAAAATTTAAATCTCCAAATATTTAAATTTCAAATTCAAATTCCAAATTTGAATTTCAAATTTAAATTTCAAATTTAAATTTTAAACAATTTTAAACACCATGTGTAATAATATGTAATTTCAAAAATTTCGGTAGCGTTTAGTATTGTTTTTGAAATCTGTTATGTTTTCAAATTCTCTGAATTTGGGATCATTTTGAAAACAATTCTGAGAACGTTTCTGAAATTGTGTTTGGTTTTATTTTCTGAGTGTATGTTTTGAGAAACAAAAAAGTGAAACTGTGTTTGGTTATATTTTTGAAAACCAGTCATTTTATAAGTATTCTATAAAAACATATTTATGTTTGATTTAAAAAAATTTTATTATGAATACCTAAAATTAAAAATTAATAAAATTTTTTAATTGAAAAATGAATTAAAAATTAATAACCATAATATTTAAGTAATTACTATATCAATTAAATCTTAATTAACCATAATAATTAAATCAGAGAAATAGGAGAAATGGGAAAAATGAAATCAGAGAAAATGACTTTTAATCATTTTCAATTTTACATTGGGAGCAAAGGCGATTTTGGATTCGTTTTGAAATCTGTTTTCAAAAACAATACAAACCAAACACAATTTCACACCGATTTTGAAATCGATTTCCTAGGGAATCGTGAAATTAGTTTTGGAAACAAAACCAAACACCCTCTTCAAATTTTCAATTACATATTTTTAAACATGATTTAAAATTAAATCTCAAATTTAAAAAAACAAAATTTTTTTATTTTTGGACCATCGCACCGCCGCCCCTGAAGGCGGCAGCCGCAGTGGGAAGCCACCAGCCCCAAAGGGGCTGGCAGCCCACGGCTGCCCCCTATGTGCAGCCTTGCCGAGCTGCAAGCCAAGCCTGCAGCGCCAGGCTGCACGCCCAGGCTGCGGCCAGCCTTGGGCAGGCCATGGCCACCCTTGGCTGCAGGCCAAGCCTGCGGCCGTGGGTTGTGTTGGCCTGGACAGGGGCTGCCGCAGCCCCATCCTACCCGAGGGCAGGGGCTGCAGCCCCACCAAGGCCCGTCGGCCTATCCCGAGGGGTCGTGTCTCGATTTTCATGCCATATTCCAATTTACCTATTAGGATCTCCAAAAATTAATTTGAATCCCAATTAAATTGAAATTTTCCACACAATAAAAATTTCAACCTTTAAATCAAATTTAACTTTTGGGAAAAAAATAAATTACGGTCTTCAATCTTCAATCTCCTCCAAGAATAATTACATAAAATTTCCTAAACCGTTTCCGGTGTACAAAAATTCTAACCATAAAAATTCTAAGAGACAAAAATTAAAATCCATGGGAAAATTACAGTGTTAATAAACTGCTCCCATGGTTACATAAAAAATTCCTAGATACAATTTTTCTAAATTCTAAGGAACCATAACCGGTATAAACAAACATGCTTATAATAATTCAAAATTAAAATAACACATACTTTATACATAATCCACGATAACAACATAAAGGAACCCTAGAATGCCACTATCTAAATATCAAATCCACACATAAATAAAAAGACTAAGTAATTGTCTAATTTATGTACATGGCATAGTCATGAGATGGCTCTGATACCAATTGAAGGAAAATAAATAGGTAAAAATGTATCAGAGTGGCGCAGCGGAACAATAAAAAATTTTAGATAGTTAAATATCTCATGATGCCATATACAGTAAACCAACAACAATTAAAACTCATACCTCAAGGACGCAAATCTGCAGGAGGAGAATGACCAGAGGCTTCAACCAACTAGCCTTCTCTACTATTCTCTAATTCCCGAATGGCTGAGTGTGTGGGCACTCTGAACCTCGATCGGTATGCTAGCACTGCTAGTCTTCTTCCGACCACCCAGATCTCTAAAGAACTTTATTGTCACGATGAGCTGTGCAACAATAAGCCTGCTCACCTGAGAGTCTGTGGTCTGAGAGAACTGGAGTGGCAGGACCTCTATTTATAGACCTGCATGAGGTGATTCTCTGAATTCGAATTGGACTAGGAAAAGATTTTCTCCCTTATCCATAACTAAAAAAATCCAAATTTTTCCATGGGAAAATCCAACAATAAAATTCGGTTTTCTTAGGATAAATCCAATCAAAATCTAAATAAGATTTTAGCTAGAATTTTATCTCCCTTTTTCAACCAAAAAATCTGAAATTCCTAGGAGAAAATCTTCTCCAAATATTCGGCCACTTTTAGGATAAGGAAGAATCAAAATTCCACTAGGATTTTCAAGCTTGAATCTTATCTCAACCTTATCCAAAATAACCGAATTTTCCTAGGAGATTATCTCCAAAATTTCGGCCACTTTTTAGGGAGGAGAGAATCCAAATTCAACTGGGATTGAAACTTGAATTTTTCCCTTGAACCTTATCCACAAAAACCGAAATTCCATTGAGGATTATCCTCAAAAAATTTCGTCCACTTTTGTTAGGATTTAGATTCAAAATTCTAGTAGGATTCTAACAAGATGATCCTCTCCAAATCCAACTCAAATTCGAATTTCAAACCTTGTGGATTTTCCACAACAAATTCGAATCCCACTTGGACTGTGATTCAAAATTTGAATTTCAAATTTCAAATTCGAATTTCAAATTCAAATTTCAAATTTCAAATTCAATATTCAAATTTCAAATTTCAAAATTCAAATTTCAAAATCCACAAAACGGTTGTGTTTCAAATTCTTGTTCTCATGGATAATTTTCTACAACTCCGATCCAATCTCAAATAAAATCATGACAACTTTATTTGGAGTTCGAATAATTGTGTACTCTATTATCCAAAACAAAATCTAAATCCAACCAGAGAGAATCTTGTCTACCATCCTAATCCTGTATCATCACCATCCATGCATAATAAACTAGCCAATAGCATACACAAATCAATTTGCCAAACGTTAAGGAATTATGTGGAACTAGTAGAGGGACTTATTGGACATATATAATCGGGCTCCCGTAAATCCATATGATCATCATTCTTTACCGAACAACTCAATCATATGATCACTAGTTTCAGAGTCACACCACTATAAACCTGAAACTGAACTCCCAATTATATACCGTATTACGTAAGCCTGTGACAAGCTACTATCCAATGACCTTGTCATATATGCAAAACCCTCATATGATATCCATGATCAGCCTTAGGTCAAAGTCCGTTTAATCCTACTGATCAGGCTATCTTAAAGTTCCATTATACTACCGAATTAAGAAAATGATTATTCACCATATGTGAATAAGAAGTCATCCGCCCAGCAGACGACCCAAGGCCTTGTCCATTTTCACATTCAGTATAATGCCTTTAAGAGGATACCTTTAACTCCTTAGAGCTATGATTCCGATATCTGCAAACAAACCCTTCATCGTATACAAGTCATGCACCCAACGAACCGGTCTATAAGCTTACTACCTCTGAGATGCTTTAGCCATTGGAACATCAAAGTATACAAGTCATATACATGAAGTAGTTCATTTACTCAGGATTAAGGTTATTGCACAATGAACGTCAAAAGCAGATTGATCCACTCATAGCGGACTACGTAGATCAATCATGCTTTAGTCCCGGTCTAATATGCCACCACCAAGTAACATATCTATGTCTCTACTTGGGAGTCCAGCTCCAGACAGTCAAGACAAACTGTCCCCTCCAAGGCTTTAGACAACATAATAGTCTTAACATGAGTTAGATGCTCGGTCTAACCCCATAGACTACAGACCATAGTTTAGACCGCTAACTTTAGAACATTGTCTTCTCGCATACAAAAGTCCATTGCATGCAACGTTCTAACAGTTTTAACACAAGCAGTCAGTGAGCCATATTTGTTTACATTTACTTTAACATGTAAATTAGACGAGGACAAATAGCAATGTAATGAATAACCTCTATATATAATTTTATTATCCAGTTCAAAATGAATACAACAAAATGTCTCTAATACTTAGGGCATTTCCTAACAAGATCCAACCTAGTATACCAGTGGTGGTAAACACCTACCGAGGGGTGCGGTCAGGGCAGAATTGACACGAGGTGTTACCATGCTTTCACATATGTATCAACAATGGAGGCCATGGGTTTTGTTTGAAACCTTCTCCCACTCAATATTTTGAAAAACATTCAAGTTTTGACAAATATGTATGATTAATATAGTCCAAGCGGCATTCACCAATCCTATATGACATGTTATCAAATATACATATAATTCATCCATGAATACATATTCATCCATACATCACAAAAAAAATAATTGACGAGAAAAATAACCAAGCCATGGTTCCATCCTAGAATAAAGAAAAAAAAAAAGATTACAAAATTCCATCCAAAGCATTTTTTGGGTCTTGAATTTTGTTTTATCTTCTTGTATCCATCTTCATGTAACCTCTCCATTTATTTCTCATACCAAGAATCGTTTAAAATTTAAATTCCAAAATTTACATTTCAAATTTGAATTTCAAATTTAAATTTTAAACAATTTAAATTTCATGTGTAATAATATGTAATTTCAAAAATTTAAAATTTTCAATTGCATATTTTTTAAACATGGTTTAAAATTAAATCTCAAATTTAAAAATCGAAATTTTTCGTTTTTCAGCCCGTCGGCCCACGGGCCCGAAGGCTTGCAGCCATTGTGGGCAGTCCCCAGCCCCCGGGGGTGCTGGCAGCCCACGACCACAGGCCGGGTGCAACCTTGTCGGGTTGCAAGTAGGGCCTGTGGCCACAGGCTACATGCTAAGGTGGGTGAAGCTGCCTGTAGCCATGGGCTGCACACCCGAGTTGGCACAGTAGCCCGCCAAGCTGCAGGCAGTGCCTATAGCCTTTGGCTACAAACCAGGGCCTAGGCTGTTAGGAAATACCCTAAGTAGTAGAGACATTTTGATGTATTCATTTTGAACTAGATAACAAAATTATACATAGAGGTTATTCATTACATTGCTATCTGTCCTCGTCTTATTTACATGTTAAAGTAAATGTAAGCAAATATGGCTCACTGACTGCTTGTGTTAAAACTGTTAGAACGTTGCATGCAACGGACTTTTGTATGCGAGAAGACAATGTTCTAAAGTTAGCAGTCTAAACTATGGTCTGTAGTCTATGGGGTTAGACTGAGCATCTAACTCATGTTAAGACTATTATGTTGTCTAAAGCCTTAGAGGGGACGGTTTGTCTTGATTGTCTGGAGCTGGACTCCCAAGTAGAGACATAGATATGTTGCTTGGAGGTGACATATTAGACCGGGACTAAAGCGTGATTAATCTACGTAGTCCGCTATGAGTGGATCAATCTGCTTTTGACGTTCATTGTGCAATAACCTTAATCCTGAGTAAATGAACTTCTTCATGTATATGACTTGTGTACTTTGATATTCCAATGGCTAAAGCGTCTCAGAGGTAGTAAGCTTATAGACCGGTTCGTTGGGTGCATGACTTGTATGCGATGAAGGGTTTGTTTGCAGATATCGGAATCATAGCTCTGAGGAGTTAAAGGTATCCTCTTAAAGGCATTATACTGAATGTGAAAATGGATAAGGTCTTGGGTCGTCTGCTGGGCGAATGACTTCTTATTCACATATGGTGAATAATCATTTTCTTAATTCGGTAGTATAATGGAAATTTAAGATAGCCTGATCAGTAGGATTAAACGGACTTTGACCTAAGGCTGATCATGGGTATCATATGAGGGTTTTGCATATATGACAAGGTCATTGGATAGTAGCTCGTCATAGGCTTACGTAATACGGTATATAATTGGGAGTTCAGTTTCAGGTTTATAGTGGTGTGACTCTGAAACTAGTGATCATATGATTGAGTTGTTCGGTAAAGAATGATGATCATATGGAATCACGGGAGCCCGATTATATATGTCCAATCAGTCCCTCTACTAGCTCCACATAATTCCTTAACGTTTGGCAAATTGATTTGTGTATGCTATTGGCTAGTTTATTATGCATGGATGGTGATGACACGGGATTAGGATGGTAGACAAGATTCTCTTCGGTTGGATTCAGATTTTGTTTTGGATAATAGAGTACACAATTATTCGAACTCCAAATAAAGTTGCCATGATTTTATTTGAGATTGGATTGGAGTTGTAGAAAATTATCCATGAGAACAAGAATATGAAACACAACCATTTTGTGGAATTTGAAATTTGAAATTTGAATTTTGAAATTTGAAATTTGAAATTTGAATTTGAAATCTGAATTTGAAATTCGAATTTGAAATTTGAATTTGAAATTTAAATTTGAAATTTGAAATTTGAAATTTGAAATTTGAATTTGAAATTTGAATTTGAAATTTGAAATTCAAATTTTGAATCACAGTCTGAGTAGGATTCGAATTTGTTGTGGAAAATCCACAAGGTTTGAAATTCGAATTTGAGTTGGATTTGGAGAGGATAATCTTGTTAGAATCCTACTTGAATTTTGAATCCAAATCCCAACAAAAGTGGACGAAATTTTGGAGGATAATCCTTAAGGAAATTTCGGATTTTTTGTGAATAAGATTCAAGGGAAAATTCAAGTTTCAATCCTAGTTGAATTTGGATTCTCTCCTTCCCTGAAAAGTGGCCGAATTTAGGGAGAAAATCTCCCAGGAAATTCGGTTATTTTGGGATAAGGTTGAGATAAGATTCAAGCTTGAAAATCCTAGTGGAATTTTAGATTCTCCCTTATCCATAATGGTCGAAATCTTTAGCAGGGATTCTCCTTGAAAAATTCAGATTTTTTGGGTTGAAAAAGGGAGATAAAATTCTAGTTAAAATTTTGTTTGGATTTGGATTGGATTTATCCTAAGAAAACCGAATTTTATTGTGGAGATTCTCCCTTGGAAAAATTCGGATTTTATGGATATGGATAAGGGAAAATATGTTTTCCTAATCCAATTCAAATTCAGAGAATCACCTCATGCAGGTCTATAAATAGAGGTCCTGCCACTCCAGTTCTCTCAGACCACAGACTCTCAGGTGAGCAGGCTTATTGTTACACAGTTCATCGTGACAATAAAGTTCTTTAGAGATCTGGGTGGTCGGAAGAAGACTAGCAGTGCTAGCATACCGATCGAGGTTCAGAGTGCCCACACACTCAGCCATTCGGGAATTGGAGAATAGTAGAGAAGGCTAGTTGGTTGAAGCCTCCGGTCATTCTCCTCCTGCAAGATTGGCATCCTTGAGGTATGAGTTTTAATTGTTGTTGGTTTATTGTATATGGCATCATGAGATATTTAATGATCTAAAAATTTTTATTGTTCTACTTCGCCACTCTGATACATTTTTACCGATTTATTATCCTACAATTGGTATCAGAGCCATCTCATGACTATGCCATGTACATAAATTAGACAATTACTTAGTCTTTTTATTTATGTATGGATTTGATATTTAGAGAGTGGCATTCTAGGGTTCCTTTATGTTGTTATCATGGATTATGTATAAAGTATGTGTTTTTATTTAATTTTTGAATTATTATAAGCATGCGTGTTTATGCCGGTTATGGTTCCTTAGAATTTAGAAAAATTGTATCTAGGAATTTTTATGTAAGCATGGGAGCAGTTTATTAACACTGTAATTTTCCCATGGATTTTAATTTTTATCTCTTAGAATTTTTATGGTTAGAATTTTTGTACACCGGAAACAGTTTAGGATTTTTTATGTAATTATTCTTGGAGGAGATTGAAGATTGAAGACCGTAATTTATTTTTTCCCAAAAGTTAAATTTGATTTAAAGATTGAAATTTTGATTGTGTGGAAAATTTCAATTTAATTGGGATTCAAATTAATTTTTGGAGATCCTAATAGGTAAATTAGAATATGGCATGAAAATCGAGACACAACCCCTCGGGATAGGCCGACGGGCCTTGGCGGGGCTGCAGCCCCTGCCCACGGGCAGGATGGGGCTGCGGCAGCCCCTGTGCAGGCCCACACCACCCACGGCCGCAGGCTTGGCCTGCAGCCAGGGGTGGCCGTGGCCTGCCCAAGGTTGGCCGCAGCCTGGGCGTGCAGCCTGCCGGCTGCTGCGCCCAGCCTGGCGCTGCAGGCTTGGGCTGCAGCCCGGCAGGGCTGCACATGGGGGCGGCCGTGGGCTGCTAACCCCTCCGGGGTTGGCAGCTGCCCACGGCGGCTGCCGCCTACGGAGGCGACGGTCCGACGGTCCAAAAAATCAGAAAATTTTGATTTTTAAATTTGAGATTTAATTTTAAATCATGTTTAAAAATATGTAATTAAAAATTTCAAATTTTTTTAAATTACATATTATTACACATGATATTTAAAATTGTTTAAAATTTAAATTTGAAATTTAAATTTGAAATTCGAATTTGGAATTTGAATTTGAAATTTAAATTTTTGGATATTTAAATTTTAAATAATTCTTGGGATGAGAAATAAATGGAGAGGCTACATAAAGATGGATACAAGAAGATGGAATAGAATTCAAGACCCAAAGAATGCTTTGGATGGAATTTTGTAATCTTTATTTTCTTTGTTCTAGGATGGAACCATGGCTTGGTTATTCTGTCAATTATTTTTTCTGTGATATGTCATGGATGTATAAATATGTATTGATGAATGTTTTATATGCATATTTGATAACATGTCATATAGGATAGGTGAGTGCCACTCATACTATATTGATCATACATAATTTGTCAAAACTTGCATGTTTTTCAAAATATTGAGTGGGAGAGGGTTTCAAACAAAACCCACGGCCTCCATTGTTGATCCATATGTGAAAGCATGGTAACACCTCGCGTCAGTTCTGCCCTGACCACACCCCTCGGTAGGTGTTTACCACCGCCGGTATACTAGATTGGATCTCCTATGTGGAAAACGTGTTCGAGTGCGATCCTATTCATGACCACCCCTTGGTGGCTTGGTAGGACGTGGATCGGGCTACGTAAACAATGGTTATACACTCAAGACTCGTCTAGTTATTAACCTTCCCTAGAAGCTCTGTTAACTAAACTGGAGGCCAAATATGCGGTTATTAATATATGTCTTAACCTTGGAGGATTTAAGGCAACATATATTAATTGGACGGGGTCCATGTTCCGGCTATTTGTTCTCATGATCACCCCTAGGTGGCTTTGGGCAATAGGTGCTGAGAATTATCGTTGCAATGCTACATGTTTTTTTCAAGTTTCATGTAGGAACATACTTGTATGTTTTATTTGCTAAATTATCTGTATATTTGCTTGGGCTTTGTAATGATGTCTAGTATAATTTTATTTCAGTTCAAAATGTCACCGACACCCCTCATTTCAATACTTACTGAAAATAAGCTGAATGGCGATAATTATAAAGACTGGAAAAGAAATCTATTAATAGTTCTCAGCTGCAAGAGACACAAGTTCGTGTTGGACGAACCATGCCCACCTGGGCCTAAGCCTGACACATCACTTGAGGAGGTCCCGGTTGCCTATAATCGTTGGAGAGAATCCAGTGAGATAGCTCAATGCTACATCCTTGCTAGCATGACGAGTGCTTTACAAAAGCAGCATGAGACTTATCAAGTTGCTGGGGAGATCATGGAAAATCTGGAGGACATGTTCGGAGGCCAAGAAAAATTGGCTCGACAGTCCGCTATCACCAGCATTATGAACTCCAAGCAAAAGGCGGGTACTCCGTTGAAAGACCATATGATCACTCTAATGGGATTCTTCACTGAGGCTACTGAGAATGGTGCTGAGTTGGACTACAACACCCAGATCGAGATGGTGTTTAAGACTCTGTCTAAAGATTTTGTGGGGTTTAAGGCCGCATACATTCTGGCAACAAAGGAGTTAGGACTAACCGAGCTCATGAAGCAACTACAGGCTTATGAGCGGATGATCAGGGATGAGGATGCGGTCCGACCTAAAGGAGAGGCCAATTTGGCAGAATCTTCCAATCCCTCACGGAAGAGGAAGAGGCCAAATAAGAAGTAAGTGGCTTCTAGTTCTTCTAATCCTCCTATCTCGGACGGGAAGAAGAAGAAGAAGAACAAGAAGCCAAAGGACCCTAAAAAGTCCAAATGCTTCCATTGTGGGAAGGTAGGTCACTTCAAGAAGGCTTGCCGGGAATTCCTAGCTGCCAAGGGCAACGAAGGTAAGGAACTTCATTACCTGGAAGCGTGTTTGGTGGAAGAATCGAAAGACACTTGGGTCATTGATTCGGACTCCACTAATCATGTTTGTGTTTCTATGCAGGGGTTCGTGGAAACGAGAAGTCTACATGATAGGAGCCTCTCGTTGCGGACTGGAGATGGTAGCTTTGTGGTGGCTGAAGCAGTGGGAGATGTTTATCTTTATTTTGATCAATTTAGGTTTATTTTATTGAAAGACTGTTTTTATGTTCCTAATTTTAGGAGGAACCTTATATCGGTAGCTTGTTTAATAGAGGATTCTTATTCAGTTTCTTTTAGTAAAAGAGTTGATATTCGTAGAAATAAGTCTTTTATCTGTTCTGGATGGATGGATGGAAACCTATATTTGATCAAACCAAAGATGTACTCACTGCTTGACACTGAATTAATTGATAACTCTAAAAGGTTAAAAGTTTCTCACTCTAACAAGGCGTATCTTTGGCATTTAAGACTTGGTCATATTAATCAGGATAGGATTCAAAGATTGGTGAAAGACGGTCCTCTGGAATCTCTGGAGGAGGTACGACTTCCCTAATGTGAGTCATGTCTAGAGGGTAAAATGACTAAGAGGTCTTTTGGAGCTAAGGGTACAAGGGCTCAGGAGCTCTTAGAAATTTTGTACACTGACGTATGTGGCCCCATGAACGTCACAGCATGAGGAGGGTTCGAGTATTATGTCTCTTTTATAGATGATTACTCGAGGTATGGATATGTGTATCTGATGCACCGCAAGAGCGAAACCTTTGACAAGTTCAAAGAGTATCGTGCAGAAGTGGAAAAGCAATTGGATAAATCCATAAAGACACTTCGATCTGATCGAGGTGGCGAATATCTCTCCGACGAATTTCTAGGACATCTTGTAGAGAACGGGATTTTATCCCAATTGACTGCACCTGGTACTCCACAACAGAATGGTATAGCCGAAAGGAGAAACAGTAGCTTGTTGGATATGGTACGGTCCATGATGAGTTATTTAATGCTGCCATTATCATTTTGGGGATATGCTTTACAAACGGCATGCTATATTCTGAACCAGGTTCCGAGCAAATCAATTTCCAGAACTCCGTATGAATTGTGGCGTGGCAGGAAGCCCTCCCTTGGACATATGAGAATATGGGGCTGCCCGGCACATGTACTGGATGGGGATGCGAAAAAGTTGGAACCAAGATCAGAATTGTACACGTTTGTAGGGTATCCAAAAGGAACTAAAGGAGGTCTGTTCTATAACCCGAAGGAACAAAAAGTCATTATCTCAACCCATGCGACATTCTTGGAGGAAAGTCACATGAATGACTTTAAGCCTCGAAGCAAAGTGGTGCTAAAGGAGTTATCGGGTGAAAGAACTGCTCCACAGATTTCGGTCTTGGACGCAAGTCCGAGTTCCAGTGAAAGACCTGCAGACGATCAACAATTTAGGGTGCCTCGTCGTAGTGGGAGGGTTTCGAAGAAACCTAATTTCTTCATGTATGATGCTGAGGTATACCAGGCCGAGGCTCATGAGCATGAGGAAGATCCGGTCACATATGATGAAGCTATAAAGGATGTTGATTCTAAATCTTGGAAACAGGTTATGAACAATGAGATGGATTCTATGAAGTCCAACTCTGTTTGGGAACTTGTAGATTTGCCGGATGGGATAAAACCCATTGGATGCAAATGGGTCTACAAAAGAAAGAAGGATGCGGAAGGGAGAGTGGAAACTTTCAAAGTTAGACTGGTTGCAAAGGGATACACACAAAAGGCTGGAATCGATTACGATGAAACCTTTTCGCCTGTTGCTATGCTGGAGTCTATCCGTATTCTTCTGTCCATTGCTGCGGCTCTCGATTACGAGATCTGGCAAATGGATGTCAAGACGACATTCTTGAATGGCCATCTTGAAGAGTGTATCTATATGATACAGCCCGAAGGGTTCATAGCAAAAGGCCAAGAAAGGAAAGTCTGCAAGTTGCTTAGATCCATTTATGGATTAAAGCAAGCATCCCGCTCATGGAACCAGAGGTTTGATCAAGTGATTAAGACATTTGGTTTTGAGCAGAACGTTGATGAACCTTGTGTTTATAAACGTATTAAGGATGGAAAAGTGGTCTTTCTGATACTCTATGTCGATGATATACTACTCATTAGGAATGATGTAGGGAACTTATCATCGGTCAAGTTTTGGTTACACCAGCAGTTTGACATGAAGGACTTGGGAGAAGCTAATTATGTTCTAGGCATTCGTCTCTTCAGAGATCGAAAGAACAAAATGATAGCGTTATCCCAAGCTTCATACATAGATACAATAATTGACAAATATGCAATGCAAGAGGTAAAGAAAGGTTCGCAACCTTCTATTGCCGGTCTAACTCTTTCATTGGATGACTGTCCCAAGACATCGGAAGAAAGAGAGCGTATGAGTAAGGTCCCTTATGCATCCGCTGTGGGTAGCCTTATGTACGCTATGCTTTGCACTCGCCCGGACATATGTTTTGCAGTAGGTATGGTAAGTCGATATCAAGCGAATCCTGGAACCAAGCACTGGCAAGCAGTAAAGCATATACTCAAGTATCTTAAGAGAACGAGGGATTATATGCTGGTGTACTTTGGAGGGGACCTACCACCCGTAGGATACACGGACTCAGACTTCCAGACTTATAAGGATTCGAGGAAATCGACATCTGGATCAGTGTTTTTACTTGGAGGAGGCGCCATTGTGTGGAGGAGCGTGAAGCAGGGCTGCACAGCTGACTCTACTATGGAGGCTGAGTATGTGGCTGCGGCTGAGGCATCTAAAGAAGCGGTTTGGCTCCGCAAGTTCTTTAGAGACCTTGAGGTCATTCCGAGTGTTGACAAGCCTATCACACTTTACTGTGATAACATAGGGGCTATTGCCAACACAAGGGAATCTCGGCACCACAAGAGAACGAAACACATAGATCGGAGGTATCACATTATTAGAGGGCATGTAGAGACAGGACAAGTGGATGTATGTAAGATCGTGTCCGAGGACAACATTGCCGATCCCTTTACTAAGACTTTGGTAGCTAGAAGCTTTGAGAGGCATGTAGAGGCGATGGGGATGCGTAACATGGCACATCTACTGGCTTAGGGCAAGTGGGAGATTGTTAGGAAATGCCCTAAGTATTAGAGACATTTTGATGTATTCATTTTGAACTGGATAATAAAATTATACATAGAGGTTATTCATTACATTGCTATCTGTCCTCGTCTTATTTACATGTTAAAGTAAATGTAAGCAAATATGGCTCACTGACTGCTTGTGTTAAAACTGTTAGAACGTTGCATGCAACGGACTTTTGTATGCGAGAAGACAATGTTCTAAAGTTAGTAGTCTAAACTATGGTCTGTAGTCTATGGGGTTAGACTGAGCATCTAACTCATGTTAAGACTATTATGTTGTCTAAAGCCTTAGAGGGGACGGTTTGTCTTGATTGTCTGGAGCTGGACTCCCAAGTAGAGACATAGATATGTTGCTTGGAGGTGACATATTAGATCGGGACTAAAGCGTGATTAATCTACGTAGTCTGCTATGAGTGGATCAATCTGCTTTTGACGTTCATTGTGCAATAACCTTAATCCTGAGTAAATGAACTTCTTCACGTATATGACTTGTGTACTTTGATGTTCCAATGGCTAAAGCGTCTCAGAGGTAGTAAGCTTATAGACCGGTTCGTTGGGTGCATGACTTGTATACGATGAAGGGTTTGTTTGCAAATATCAGAATCATAGCTCTGAGGAGTTAAAGGTATCCTCTTAAAGGCATTATACTGAATGTGAAAATGGACAAGGCCTTGGGTCGTTTGCTAGGCGGATGACTTCTTATTCACATATGGTGAATAATCATTTTCTTAATTCGGTAGTATAATGGAACTTTAAGATCGCCTGATCAGTAGGATTAAACGGACTTTGACCTAAGGCTGATCATGGGTATCATATGAGGGTTTTGCATATTTGACAAGGTCATTAGATAGTAGCTCATCATAGGCTTACGTAATACGGTATATGATTGTGAGTTCAGTTTCAGGTTTATAGTGGTGTGACTCTGAAACTAGTGATCATATGATTGCGTTGTTCGGTAAAGAATGATGATCATATGAAATCACGGGAGCCCGATTATATATGTCCAATCAGTCCCTCTACTAGCTCCACATAATTCCTTAACGTTTGGCAAATTGATTTGTGTATGCTATTGGCTAGTTTATTATGCATGGATGGTGATGACACATGATTAGGATGGTAGATAAGATTCTCTCCGGTTGGATTCAGATTTTGTTTTGGATAATAGAGTACACAATTATTCGAACTCCAAATAAAATTGCCATGATTTTATTTGAGATTGGATTGGAGTTGTAGAAAATTATCCATGAGAACAAGAATATGAAACACAACCGTTTTGTGGAATTTGAAATTTGAATTTTGAAATTTGAAATTTGAATTTTGAAATTTGAAATTTGAATTTTGAATTTGAAATTCGAATTTGAAATTCGAATTTCAAATTCGAAATTTGAAATTCAAATTTTGAATCACAGTCTGAGTAGGATTCGAATTTGTTGTGGAAAATCCACAAGGTTTGAAATTCGAATTTGAGCTGGATTTGGAGAGGATAATCTTGTTAGAATCCTACTTGAATTTTGAATCCAAATCCCAACAAAAGTGGACAAAATTTTTGAGGATAATCCTCAAGGAAATTTCGGATTTTTTGTGGATAAGATTCAAGGGAAAATTCAAGTTTTAATCCTAGTTGAATTTGGATTCTCTCCTTCCCTGAAAAGTGGCCGAATTTTGGGAGAAAATCTCCTAGGAAATTCGGTTATTTTTGGATAAGGTTGAGATAAGATTCAAGCTTGAAAATCCTAGTGGAATTTTAGATTCTCCCTTATCCATAATGGCCGAAATCTTTAGGAGAGATTCTCCTTGAAATTTTCAGATTTTTTGGGTTGAAAAAGGGAGATAAAATTCTAGTTAAAATCTTGTTTAGATTTGGATTGGATTTATCCTAAGAAAACCGAATTTTATTGTGGAGATTCTCCCTTGGAAAAATTCAGATTTTATGGATATGGATAAGGGAAAATATCTTTTCCTAATCCAATTCAAATTCCGAGAATCACCTCATGCAGGCCTATAAATAGAGGTCCTGCCACTCCAGTTCTCTCAGACCACAGACTCTCAGGTGAGCAGGCTTATTGTTGCACAGCTCATCGTGACAATAAAGTTCTTTAGAGATCTGGGTGGTCAGAAGAAGACTAGCAGTGCTAGCATACCGATCGAGATTCAGAGTGCCCACACACTCAACCATTCAGGAATTGGAGAATAGTAGAGAAGGCTAGTTGGTTGAAGCCTCCGGTCATTCTCCTCTTGCAAGATTGGCATCCTTGAGGTATGAGTTTTAATTATTGTTGGTTTATTGTATATGGCATCATGAGATATTTAACGATCTAAAAATTTTTATTGTTCCGCTGCGTCACTCTGATACGTTTTTACCGATTTATTATCCTACATAGGCAACCCCTAGGGGGGCATCACGGCTACCCTTAACTGCAGGCAAAGCCTGCAACCATTGGTGGTGTTAGCCTGGACAAGGGCTGCCGCAACCCCAAGGCTGGTGGCCTATCTCGAGGGGTTGGTCCTTGATTTCTGTGCCATATTCCAATTTTCCCATTAGGATCTCCAAAAATTAATTTGAATCCTAATTAAATTGGAATTTTCCGCATAAATAAAATTTCAATCTTTAAATTAAATTTAACTTTTGGGAAAAATAAATTACGATCTTTAAACTTCAATCTCCTCTTAGAATAATTACATAAAATTTCCTAAACCATTTCCGGTGTATAGAATTCTAATCATAATAATTCTAAGGGACATAAATTAAAAACCATGGGAAAATTACGGTGATTATAAACTGCTCCCATAGTTATATAAAAATTCCTAGATACAATTTTCTAAATTTTAAGGAACCATAACCGGCATAAACAAGTATGCTTATAATAATTTAAAAAATTAAAATAACCACATGCTACATACATAATTCATGATAACAACATAAAGAAAACCTAGAATGATGCTTTCTAAATATCAAATCCATACATAAATAAAAAGACTAACTAATTGTCTAATTTATGTACATGGTATAGTCACGAGATGGCTCTAATACTAATTGTAAGAAAAAATCAGGAAAAACGCATCAGAGTGATTCAACAAAATTACAAAAATTTTTCAAGATCGTTAAATATCTCGTGATGTCATATATAATAAACTAACAACAATATAAATTTATACCTCAGAGGAGGCCAACCGTAGGAGGAGAATGACTGGAGGGCTTCAACTAACTAGCCTTCTCTACTATTCTCCAATTCCTAGATGGCAGAATGTGTGGGCACTCAGTTCCTCGACCGGTATGCTAGCACTGCTAGTCTTCTTCTGACCACCTAGATCTCTAAAGAACTTATTGTCATGGTGAGTTATGCAACAATAAGCCTACTCACCTGAGAGTCTGTGGTCTGAGAGAACTGGAGTAGTAGGATCCCTATTTATAGACTGGCATGAGGTGATCCCTTGAATTCAAATTGGATTAGGAGAAGATTTTCTCCCTGATCCATAAACAAAATCTGAAATTTACATAGGACAAAAACAAGGGTAAATTCGGCCTTCTCTAGGGATTTTGTAATCCAAATTCAAATAGGATTTTAACTTGAATTTAATCTCCTCATCTATCCATAAAAAACTGATTTCCCCTAGTGCCAAAAACATGACTAGATTTGGCCATTAAAGTGTTAGGAGAATCAAAATCCAAATAGGAGTTTCTAGCTTGAATTTTATCTCACCCTTATCCATATAAACCGAAAATCTCCCTTGGATTTATCCAATAATTTACATCCACTTTAGAGAGGGGGAGAATCAAAATTCAACTAGGATTTCTTTGCTTGAATTTCCCTTGAACCTTATCCACAAAAACTGAGAATATCTAGGAGGATTTTCCTCAACAAATTTTGACTACTTTAGGTTAGGATTAGGATTCAAAATTAAAGTAGGATTCAAATAAGATTTTCCTCTCCTTTATCCATATCAAATTCAAAATTCACCATGTGGATTTATCCACAAAGAATTCAAATTCTACATGGACTGTAATTCAAAATTTGAATTCGAATTTCAAAGTTCAAATTTCGAAATTCAAACTTCAAATTCAAAATTCAAATTTAAATTTTGAATTCAAATTTCAAATTTAAATTTCAAATTCAAATGTCAAATTCAAATTTCAAATTTAAATTTCAAATTCAAATTTCAAATTCAAAAGTTAAATTTTAAATTTCAAATTTCAAATTCAAATTTCAAACTCCACAAAAAAGTTGTATTTCAAATTTTGTTCTCATGGATAATTTTCTACTACTCCAATTCAGTCTTAAATAAAATCATGGCAACTTTATTTGGAGTTCTAATAATTGTGTACTCTATTATCCAAAATAAAATTTGAATTCAACTGGAGAGAATCTTGTCCACCATCCTAATCCTATATCAACACCATCCATGCAAAGTCAAGTAGCTGATAAGCATGCACAGATCAATTTGCTATTCATTAAGGAATTATATGGAGTTAGTAGAGGGACCAATTGGACATATATAATCGGGCTCCCGTGATTTCATATGGTCATCATTCTTTACCGAACAACTCAATCATGCGATCACTAATTTCAGAATCACACCAATATAAACCTGAAACTGAATTCCCAATTATATACCGTATTACGAAAGCCTATGACAAGTTATTATCCAATGACCTTGTCATATATGTAAAACCCTCATATGATATTCATGATCAGCCTTAGGTCAAAGTCCGTTCAACCTACTGATCAGGCTATCTTAAAGTTCCATTATACTACTGAATAAGAAAATGAATATTCACCAGATGTGATAAGAAGTCATCCATCTAGCAGACAACCCAAGGCCTTGTTCATTTTCACATCTAGTAGAATGCTTTTAAGAGGATACACTTAACTCCTTATTAGAGCTATGATTCTGATATCTATAAACAAACCCTTCATCGTATACAAATCATGCACCTAATGAACCGGTCTGTAAGTTTACTACCTCTGAGACGCTTTAGCCATTAGAGCATCAAAGTACACAAGTCATATACATGAAGTAGTTTATTTACTCAGGATTAAGGTTATTGCATAATAAATGTCCAAAGCAGATTGATCCACTCATAGCAGACTACATATATCAATCACGCTTTAGTCCTGATTCAATATGTCACCACCAAGCAACATATCTATGTCTCTACTCGGGAGTGTATGCTCTGGACAGTTAAGACAAACCATCCCCACCATGGCTTTAGACAATATAATAGTCTTAACTTGAGTTAGATGCTCAGTCTAACCCCATAGACTATGGACCTTAGTTTAGACCGCTTACTTTAAAACATTGTCTTCTCCCATACAAAAATCCATTGCATGCAATGTTTTAATAATTTTAACACAAGCAGTCAATGAACCATATTTGCTTATATTTACTTTAACTTGTAAATAGAATGAGGACAAACAACAATGTAATGAATGTTAGGAAATGCCCTAAGCATTAGAGACATTTTGATGTATTTATTTTGAACTGGATAATAAAATTATATATAGAGGTTATTCATTACATTGCTATTTGTCCTCATTTTATTTACATGTTAAAGTAAATGTAAGCAAATATGGCTCACTGACTGCTTGTGTTAAAACTGTTAGAACGCTGCATGCAATGGACTTTTGTATGCGAGAAGACAATGTTCTAATAAATACATCAGATTTTTTGTATAAGATTCAAGCTTGAAAATCCTAGTGGAATTTTGATTCTCCCTTATCCTAAAAGTGGCCAAAAATTTTAGGAGATTTTCTTCTAGGAAATTTCAGATTTTTTGGTTGAAAAAGGGAGATAAAATTCTAGTTAAAATCTTGTTTAGATTTGGATTGGATTTATCCCATAATGGCCGAATTTTATTGTTGGGATTCTCCCTTGGAAAATTCAGATTTTACGGTTATGGATAAGGGCGAATATCTTTTCCTAATCCAATTCGAATTCAGAGAATCAGCTCATGCAGGTCTATAAATAGATGTCCTATCACTCCAGTTCTCTCAGACCATAGACTTTCAGGTGAGCAGGCTTATTGTTGCACAGCCCACCATGACAATAAAGTTCTTTAGAGATCTGGGTGGTCGGAATAAGACTAGCAGTGCTAGCATACCGATTAAGGTTCAGAGTGCCCACACACTCAGCCATTCGGGAATTGGAGAATAGTAGAGAAGGCTAGTTGGTTGAAGCCTCTGGTCATTCTCCTCCTACAGATTATCGTCCTTGAGGTATGAGTTTTAATTGTTGATGGTTTATTGTATATGGCATCATGAGATATTTAACGATCTAAAAATTTTTATTGTTCCGCTGTACCACTCTGATACGTTTTTTTCGATTTATTTTCCTACAATGAATAACCTCTATTATTAATTTTATTATCTAGTTCAAAATAAATGAAACACATCAAAATGTCTTTCATGCTTAGGGCATTTCTTAACATCATTATGCATTATCTTTTCTTATCTGAAGGGCCCTCGTGCTAGTACCACTATGCGCAGATCATTAGATTCACCGTGATCATCCTTTTTTTATGGACCTTGTGCCTGTTATACTTTATGGGCCTTGTGCCCATTATATCTTATGGGCCTTAGCCCGTTATATATCATGAGCCTCGGCTCGTTATACTCTGTGGGCCTTGGCCTGTTATACTGATACCCTTATTCTTATTTACTCAATTCTTGAGATTGTGAGTCATGTCTGATATCATCATGCCATAAGCTCTGCTATGCTATCTTTTAATCATGCGCGATAGGGATATAAAGGCATCTAAGTCGTGCTATTCAATAATCTATGCGATTATGAGACATCTTATATCATATTATACAACAATCATTCATGATTAGCATACATATCATAGAGGAAAACAACAGTTTCAACTCATTTTATTTATGCTGCAGGCAGAGTTGTACTTACCTGATCTACAAGTAGTTTGTACCTCGCCTTATCAAATTATAGGTTTCTACTGTAACTATAATGCATTCCATTAATTATTCGCTCTCAGGCCACTATTATCGTTGGTGACTAATAAAATTCTATCGTTATATGGTACCGATCCCTATCGGTACTAAACTGCTCTCTTTTGAGAGTTTGATAATTACCTTCTAATCATGGTTAATTAATTTATTTACCCAATAAATTAATTAACGTCTCTTTCTCTCTTCCTATCTTGATTTTGATTGGTTAATTGACTATTCAACTAACCGGTTACCTTGAATATTGATTTTATAGCCAATCAGGCTACACTTACTGATTTAAAAAATCGTTATGGAAAACGTCCTGTGTTTTTTTTTTTTTCCTTCATGAAGTATCTTTTCTTAGGATTTAAACACAATCCCCTTTTTCACCCCGTTAGAAGGTGAGGGTGTTTACTTAAAACCATTTTCTCATTTTAGAGAACACATTTTGGTGTTCACTTGAAAGGTGGTTTTTGAACCCTTTTTTGAAAAACTATTTAGAACTCACTTAAAATGATCGAGTTTGTGAAATTGGAAAACATGAAATTTTTAGTCCTCGAAGAGATGAATAACTTTCATGTTTAACTCGAAGCTCAGTTCAAATTCTATCAGGTCCTAAACACTACAAACCCGTGGCTAAAAACTGTCCCAGTTTTTTGGTTAATTAAATATCACTCTGTTTGGGCCGTAAATGGCCGAATTTTTGAAACTCACACAAGCCATCTTTTAGTTTTTGACATGGTCTACATTTTTTGTGTTGAGTCTAAGAACTAGTTTGGACTCTAAGTTACCCGTTTTTAAAAAAATCCAAGACTGTTCCCCATTCCCAGGTTCCCAATCCCAGTTTTGACCTCTGGTGAGAAATCATCCTGAAAACCTATCTTAACATCATTTTTGGCCAAAGTCTATTTGATCTAAAAATGTCTGTAACAAAATTTTGTAGAACTTTTATGTTTTGCAAAAACTCAAAATCTATCTATAACATGCTCAAAACTTAGCAAACCAAACAAGACTTGTGACCGAAAATTTGTGTGGATCAAGGGTTAAAAACAGGTCGGCTTAGGCTAAGAAAAACAAAGAAATTTCCTTGGTTCACAAAGCTAAATAGACAATCAAAACTACAAAGGAAAGGTTCTAACACTTTTACCTTAAGTGACCTCGAAGAAAGGCTCTAACCAAGCTACAAACTAAACAATTTGGGCTGACTTTTTGGTGAGTTTTTGGTGTGTTTTGGGGTTATGGAGGCATTGGCTGGGCAGACGAAAAAGAAGAAGAGAATTTGGTGTTTTGGTGGCTTTTGGTGTGCAAAAGAAAGAAAATGGTGAAAAAGGTCATGCACATATGTTTATAGACCAAACTTAAACAAGATTTGATCGACCCAAACAACCTTAATTAAGCCAAACTTAAATAAACTTAGGGGACAAATTTTTTGTGCTACTGCCCCCTTCAAAAATCGATGGGAAACATAGGATACAAGGAGCCAAATTTGCATTTAAGGCATTACTAAAGTCAATGGTAAGTTGTCTCCACCTTTTCAATTTTTTAATCAAAAGTAAGAAGGCATGTTCCCTTGTTTTATGGAAAACTTTTCCACATTGTCTCCTAGGGCTATGTTTGGCTACCCATAAACACAGTTTCTGAGTGAAGAATTTCATTTGTAAAGGCTTCTCTTAGCAGCCTAATTTCCTCTAACGGTGTTCGGCCCTTTTTTGGTTGTGTTCTAAACCTTGAACGAAAATGGATTCTCTTGATCTGATTCTTATTCTATTCATTCCTGGATGAGTTGTAGTACCTATGAGCCCACTCTGAGTCTATTACTATTCATCTACAGTACTGTAGTTGTGTCTCAAACTGTGCTAACATTGCGCATGCATAATATAACTTTTTCATGCGGAATTTCAAACACACGTTATCCAGACTAATTTGGATGTGCTGATTCTGAATTTATCCATTTTATGTCCATCTAAGGTCATCTGGACCAGTTTCTAGATCTATGTGACTCCTACCCAGAAATCATCTTTTATGCTTAACTAACTCGTTTGAGCGTTTTGACTCTAAATATTTCAGTTTCGGGTTGAGAAAATGTCATCTTGACCCTTTTCCCGATACTGCACATGTCTTATACGTGACTTCATGTTTTGTGCCCATTTGGCTAAATTGGGCATGCTGATTCTAAATATATCATTTTGGCATCAACAAAACGTCTCCTCAATCATTTTCTTGATACTGTATATTTATCATTCAAAATTTCACTGTTGTACTCAGATAACTAGTTTGAGCATACTGACGACTAGCTCATTAGTTTTATGTCAAGAAATAATCGTCTTGACCAGTTTCTTAATACTATGTGCCACTAATGCGCACTCACACATAATAAGGTTAACCGATTTCACCCTTGATTGCCCCTTTCACTGTACGAATAGAAATTAAACGTTTCATTACTTGTTTAATTCATTCAAACTGGAAAATTATACTGTACTCATGGAATTAATTTCTTATTATAAAGTAATTATGTCCCATGAACAGGGCGGTTATTACAATTTTAAGACAAGAGTTTCAAAGTTCAAATTAATCACATATTTTAATTTAAAATTCAAATACAATTAATTTAAATTTCAGATCTTATCTTCCAAAATAAATATTAATTAAATATTTATCTCATTTATTGAATAACATAAAATTACAATTTTATCCCTCTTGCACCTAGAGATAAACACCTACACCCTGTGGGAGGGTGATCTAGATTATTCTCTTTACTAAATGAAAAGCAATAAGCTATTAAGAATATCTCGACTAGTTACCATCCAACAAGGAATTATACAGAGCTAGTAGAGGGACCAATTAGACATATATAATGTGGGCTCCAATAATCCATGTAACTATTATTCTTTACCTAATAAACCCGTTATAATTATTAGTTTTAGAGTTATACCACTATAAACCTAAAATTGCATTTCCAATTATATATCGTATTACGTAAGCTAGTAATAAGCTATCGTCTAATGATTTTGTCATATATGTAAAACCCTCATATGATATCCATGATCAAGCTGTCTTAAAAATCCATTATACTCTTGAATAAGAAAATGATTATTCACCATATGTGAAAAAGTCATCTGCCCAGTAGATGACCCAAGGCCTTGTCCATTTTCACATCCAGTATAATGCTTTTAAGAGGATAACCTTTGCTCCTCATTACAGCTATGATTTTGATATCTGTAAATAAACCCTTCATCGTATACAAGTCATGTCCCTAACATACCAATCTATTATTTGTAAATAAACCCTTCATAATATACAAGCCACGTACCCGATGAATTGGTCTATAAGCTTAATACCTATGATATGCTTTAGCCATTGGAACATCAAAGTACATAATTCATAGATATGAAGCAATTCATCTACTCAAGATTAAGGTCATTGCGTAATGAACATTAAAAGTGACATGATCCACTTAAGCATACTATGCAGATCAATTACACATTGGTCCCAGTCTAATATGTCACCACTAAACAATACATCTATATCTCTACTCGGGAGTCCAAGCTCCGAACAGTCAAGACAAACCATCCCCTAATTGATTTAAGACAACATAATAGTCTTAACATGAGTTAGATACTCGGTCTAACCCTATAGACTATGGATCATAGTTTAGACTGCTTATTTAAAAACTGTTAGGAAATACCCTAAGCATTAGAGATATTTTGATGTATTTATTTTGAACTGGATAATAAAATTTTATATATAGAGGTTATTCATTACATTGCTATTTGTCCTCGTTTTATTTACATGTTAAAATAAATGTAAGCAAATATGGCTCCTTGACTGCTTGTGTTAAACTATTAGAACATTGCATGCAATGGACTTTTGTATACGAGAAGGCAATGTTCTAAAGTAAGCGGTCTAAACTATGGTCTGTAGTCTATGGGGTTAGACCGAGCATCTGACTTATGTTAAGACTATTATGTTGTCTAAAGCCTTGGAGGGGACGGTTTGTCTTGACTGTCTGGAGCTGGACTCCCAAGTCGAGACACAGATATGTTGCTTGGTGGTGACATGTTAGACCAGGACTATATGACTTGTGTACTTTAATGTTCCAATGGCTAAACTATCTCAGAGGTAGTAAGCTTATAAATCGATTCGTTGGGTGCATGACTTGTATACGATGAAGGGTTCATTTACAGATATCGGAATCATAGCTCTAATGAGGAGTTAAGGGTATCTTCTTAAAGGCATTATACTGAATATGAAAATAGACAAGACCTTGGGTCGTCTGCTGGGCGGATAACTTCTTATTCACATATGGTGAATAATCATTTTCTTAATTCGGTAGTATAATGGAACTTTAAGATAGCCTGATCAGTAGGATTAAATGGACTTTGGCCTAAGGCTGATCATGGATATCATATGAGGGTTCTACATACATAACAAGGTCATTGGACGATAGTTTATCACAGGCTTACATAATACGGTATATAATTGGGAGTTCAGTTTCAGGTTTATGGTGGTGTGACTCTGAAATTAGTGATCATATGATTGAGTTATTCGGTAAAGAATGATGATCATATGGATTTACGGGAGCCCGATTATATATGTTCAATCAGTCCCTCTACTAACTCCACATAATTCCTTAATGTTTGGCAAATTGATTTGTGTATGCTATTGGCTAGTTTATTATGCATGGATGGTGTTGACATAGGATTAGGATGGTCGACAAGATTCTCTCCTGTCGGATTCAGATTTTGTTTTGGATAATAGAGTGCACAATAATTCGAACTCCAAATAAAGTTGCCATGATTTTATTTGAGATTAGATTAGAGTTGTAGAAAATTATCCATGAGAACAAGAATTTGAAATACAACTATTTTGTGGATTTTGAAATTTGAATTTTGAAATTTGAAATTTGAAATTTGAATTTTGAATTTTGAATTTTGAATTTGAAATTTAAGTTTGAATTTTGAATTTGAAATTTGAATTTGAAATTTAAATTTGAAATTTGAAATTTGAATTTGAAATTTAAATTTGAAATTTGAAATTTGAATTTTGAATTTTGAATTTGAAATTTGAAATTCAAATTTTGAATTATAGTCCAAGTGGGATTCGAATTTGTTGTGGTAAATCCACAAGGAATGAAATTCGAATTTGAGTTGGATATAGAGAGGAAAATCTTATTGGAATCCTACTTGAATTTTGAATCCAAATCCTAACCAAATATGGACGAAAATTTTGAGGATTATCCTCAATGGATTTTCGGATTTTTATGGATAAGGTTCAAGGAAAAATTCAAGTTTCAATCCCAGTTGAATTTGGATTCTCTCCTCCCTGATAATGGCCGAATTTTTGGAGTAAATCTCCTAGGAGATTTTCGGTTATTTTGGATAAGGATGAGATAAGATTCAAGCTTGAAAATCCTAGTGGAATTTTGATTCTCCCTTATCCAAAAGTGGCCGAATTTTTTATGGGGATTTTCCTCTTGAATTTTCAGATTTTTTGGTTGAAAAAAGGGAGATAAAATTCTAGTTAAAATCTTGTTTAGATTTGGATTGGAATTATCCCAAAGTGGCCGAATTTATTGTTGGGATTTTCCCCTTGGAAAATTTGGATTTTATGCTTGTGGATAAGGGAGAATATCTTCTCCGAATCCAATTCGAATTCAGAGAATCACCTCATGCAGGTCTATAAATAGAGGTCCTGCCACTCCAGTTCTCTTAGACCACAGACTCTCAGGTGAGCAGGCTTATTGTTGCACAGCCCACCGTGATAATAAGTTCTGTAGAGATCTGGGTGGTCGGAAGAAGACTAGCAGTGCTAGCATACCGATCGAGGTTCAGAGTACCCACACACTCAGCCACTAGGGAATTGGAGAATAGTAGAAAAGGCTAGTTGGTTGAAGCCCTCCGGTGATTCTCCTCCTACAAGATTGGCTTCCTTGAGGTATGAGTTTTAATTGTTGTTGGTTTATTGTATATGGCATCATGAGATATTTAAAGATCTAAACATTTTTATTGTTCTGCAACGCCACTCTGATACGTTTTTACCGATTTATTTTCCTTCAATTGGTATCAGAGCCATCTCATGACTATGCCATGTACATAAATTAGACAATTACTTAGTCTTTTTATTTATGTATGGATTTGATATTTAGAGAGTGGCATTCTGGGATTCCTTTATGTTGTTATCATGTATTATGTATAAAGTATGTGGTTGTTTTAATTTTTTAAATTATCATAAGCATGCTTATTTTTGCCGGTTATGGTTTCTTAGAATTTAGAAAAATTGTATCTAGGATTTTTTATGTAACCATGGGAGCAGTTTATTAACCCTGTAATTTTCCCATGGATTTTAATTTTGTCTCTTAGAATTATTATGGTTAGATTTTTTATACACCGGAAATGGTTTAGGAAATTTTATGTAATTATTCTTGGAGGAGATTAAAGATTGAAGACCGTAATTTATTTTTCCCAAAAGTTAAATTTGATTTAAAGGTTGAAATTTTGATTGTGGGGAAAATTTCAATTTAATTGGGATTCAAATTAATTTTTAGAGATCCTAATAGGTAAATTGGAATATGGCATGAAAATCGAGACACGACCACTCGGGATAGGCCGTCGGGCCTAGGTGGGGCTGCAGCCTCTGCCCTCGGGCAGGATGGGCTGCGGCAGCCCCTGTGCAGGCCATAACCACCCACGGTCGCAGGCTTGGCCTGCAGCTGAGGGTGGCCGTGGCCTCCCCAAGGCTAGCCACAGCCTGGGCATGCAGCCTATGGCTGCAGGCGCTGCCTGTAGCCTGCCAGCCGCTGCGCCCAGCCTGGGCATGCAGCCTGGCGTTGCAAGCTTGGCCTGTAGCCCGGCAAGGCCGCACATGGGTGGCCGTGGGCTGCCAGCCCCCCGGGGGTTGGGGGCTGCCCACAGCAGCTGCCGCCTCCGGGGGCAGTGGTGCGACGGTTCAAAAATCGAAAAAAAATTTTGATTTTTAAATTTGAGATTTAATTTTAAATCATGTTTAAAAATATGTAATTGAAAATTTGAAATTTTTGAAATTACATATTATTATACATGATGTTTAAAATTGTTAAAATTTGAATTTGAAATTTAAATCATAAATTCGAATTTGGAATTTGAATTTGAAATTTAAAATTTTGGAATTTAAATTTTAAATGATTCATGGGATGAGAAATAAATGGAGAGGCTACATAAAGATGGATACAAGAAGATGGAACAAAATTCAAGACCCAAAGAATACTTTGGATGAAATTTTGTAATCTTTATTTTCTTTGTTCTAAGATGGAACCATGGCTTGGTTATTCTGTTAATTATTTTTTCTGTGATATGTCATGGATGTATAAATATGTATTGACGGATGTTTTGTATGCATATTTGATAACATGTCATATAAGATAGGTGAGTACCACTCATACTATATTGATCATACATATATGTCAAAACTTGCATGTTTTTCAAAATATTGAGTAGGAGAGGGTTTCAAACAAAACCCACGGCCTCCATTGTTGATCCATATGTGAAAGCATGTAACACCTCGCATCAGTTCTACCCTGACCACACTCCTCAGTAGGTGTTTACTGTCGCCGGTATACTAGATTGGATTTCCTATGAGAAAACATGTTCGGGTACGTTCCTATTCATGACCACCCCTCGGTGGCTTGGTAGGACGTGGATCAGGCTATGTAAACAATGGTTATATACTAAAGACTCGTTTAGTTATTAACCTTCCCTAGAAGCTCTGTTAACTAAACTGGTGGCCAAATAAGCGGTTATTAATATATGTCTTAACCTTGGAGGATTTAAGGCAACATATATTAATTGGACAGGGTCCATGTTCTGGCCATTTGTTTTCATGACCACCCCTCGGTGGCTTGGGGCAATAGGTGCTGAGAAGTACCGTTGCAATGCTATACGTTTTTCAAGTTTCATGTAGGAACATACTTGTATGTTTTATTTGCTAAATTATCTGTATATTTGCTTGGGCTTTGTAATGATATCTAGTATAATTTTATTTCAGTTCAAAATGTCACCGACACCCCTCATTTCAATTCTTACTGAGAATAAACTGAATGGCGATAATTATAAGGATTGGAAAAGAAATCTGTTGATATTTCTCAGCTGCAAGAGACACAAGTTTGTACTGGACGAACCATGCCCACTAGGGCCCAAACCTGACACACCGCTTGAGGAGGTCCCGCTTGCCTATACTTGTTGGAGAGAATCCAATGGTATAGCTCGATGCTACATGCTTGCTAGCATGACGAGTGCTTTACAAAAGTAGCATGAGACTTATCAAGTTGCCGGGGAGATCATGGAAAATTTGGAGGACATGTTCGGAGGCCAAGAAAAGTTGGCTTGACAGTCTGCTATAACCAGTTTCATGAACTCTAAGCAAAAGGCGGGTACTCCGGTGAAGGACCATATGATCACTCTAATGGGATTCTTCGTTGAGGCTACCGAGAACGGTGCTAAGTTAGACTACAACACCCAGATCGAGATGGTGTTCAAAACTCTGTCTAAAGATTTTGTGGGATTTAAGGCCGTATACAATTTGGCGACAAGGGAGTTAGGACTAACCGAGCTCATGAAGCAACTCCAAGCTTATGAGCAGATGATTAGGGATGGGGAAGCGGTCCAACCCAAAGGAGAGGCCATTTTGGCAGAATCTTCCAAACCCTCTTAGAAGAGGAAGAGGCCAAACCAGAAGCAAGCGGCTTCCAGTTATTCTAATCCTCCTATCTTGGATGGGAAGAAGAAGAAGAAGAATAAGAAGCCCAAGGACCCTAAAAAGTCCAAATACTTTCCTTGTAGGAAGGTAGGTCACTTTAAGAAGGCTTGTCGGGAATTCCTAGCTGCCAAGGGCAAGAAAGGTAAGAAACTTCATTACTTATAAGGGTGTTTGGTGGAAGAATCGAAAGACACTTGGGTCATTGATTCAGGGGCCACTAATCATGTTTGTGTTTCTATGCAGGGGTTCGTGGAAACGAGAAGTCTACATCATAGGAGCCTCTCGTTGCGGACTGGAGATGGTAGCTTAGTGGCGGCTGAGGCAGTGGGAGATATTTATCTTTACTTTGATGAATTTAGGTTTATTTTATTGAAAGACTGTTTTTATGTTCCTAATCTTAGGAGGAACCTTATATCGGTAGCTTGTTTAATAAAGGATTCTTATTCAGTTTCTTTCAGTAAAAGAGTTGATATTCGTAGAAATAAGTCTTTTATCTGTTCTGGATGGATGGATGGAAACCTATATTTGATCAAACCAAAGATATACTCACTGCTTGACACCGAATTAATAGATAACTCTAAAAGGTTGAAATTTCTCACTCTAACAAGGTGTATCTTTAGCATTTAAGGCTTGGTCATATTAATCAGGATAGGATTCAAAGATTGGTGAAAGACGGTCCTCTGGAATCTCTGGTGGAGGTACGTCTTCCTCAATGTGAGTCTTCTCTAGAGGGTAAAATGACTAAGAGGTCTTTTGGAGCTAAGGGTACAAGGGCTCAAGAGCTCTTAGAAATTATGCACACTGACATATGTGGCCCCATGAACGTCACAGCATGAGGAGGGTTCGAGTATTATGTCTCCTTTATAGACGATTACTCGAGGTATGGATATGTGTATCTGATACACTGCAAGAGTGAAACCTTTGACAAGTTCAAAGAGTATCGTGCGGAAGTGGAAAAGCAATTGGATAAATCCATAAAAACACTTCAATCTAATCGAGGTGGTGAATACCTCTCTGATGAATTTCTAGGACATCTTGTAGAGAATTGGATATTATCCCAATTGACTACACCTGGTACTCCACAACAGAATGGTGTAGCCGAAAGGAGAAATAGGACCTTGTTGGATATAGTACGGTCCATGATGAGTTATTCAATGTTGCCATTATCATTTTCGGGATATGCTTTACAAACGACGTGCTATATTCTGAACCAGGTTCCAAGCAAATCAATTCCCAAAACTCCGTACGAATTGTGGCGTGGCAGGAAGCCCTCCCTTGGACATATGAGAATATGGGGCTGCCCGGCGCATGTACTGGATGGGGATGCGAAGAAGTTAGAACCAAGATCAGAATTGTGCATATTTGTAGGGTATCCAAAGGGAAATAAAGGAGGTCTGTTTTATAACCCGAAGGAACAAAAAGTCATTGTCTCAACCCATGCGACATTCTTGGAGGAAAGTCACATGAATGACTTTAAGCCTTGAAGCAAAATGGTGCTAGAGGAGTTATCGGGTGAAAGAACTGCTCCACAGATCTCGGTCTTGGATGCAAGTCCGAGTTCCGGTGAAAGACCTGTAGACGATCAACAATTTTAGGTGCCTCGTCGTAGTGGGAGTGTTTCGAAGAAACCTAATTTCTTCATGTATGATGCTGAGGTATACCTGGCCAAGGCTCATGAGCATGAGGATGATCCGGTCACCTATGATGAAGCTATAAATGATGTTGATTCTAAATCTTGGAAACAGGCTATGAACAATGAGATGGATTCTATGAAATCCAACTCTGTTTGGGAACTTGTAGATTTGCCGGATGGGATAAAACCCATTGGGTGCAAATGGGTCTACAAAAGAAAGAAGGATATGGAAGGGAGAGTGCAAACTTTCAGTGCTAGACTGGCTGTAAAGGGATACACACAAAAGGCTGGAATCGATTACGATAAAACCTTTTCGCCTGTTACTATGCTGAAGTCTATCCGTATTATTCTATCTGTTGCTGCGGCTCTCGATTGCGAGATCTGGCAAATGGATGTCAAGATGGCATTCTTGAATGGCCATCTTGAAGAGTGCATCCATATGATACAGCCCGAAGGGTTCGTAGCGTAAGGTCAAGAAAGGAAAGTCTGCAAGTTGCTTAGATCCATTTATGGATTAAAGCAAGCATCCCGCTCATGGAATTAGAGGTTTGATCAAGCGATTAAGACATTTGGTTTTGAGCAGAATGTTGATGAACCCTGTGTTTATAAACGTATTAATGATGGAAAAGTGGTCTTTCTGATACTCTATGTCGATGATATACTACTCATTGGGAATGATGTAGGGACCTTATCATCGGCTAAGCTTTGGTTACACCAACAGTTTGACATGAAGGACTTGGGAGAAGCTAATTATGTTTTAGGCGTTCGTCTCTTCAGAGATCGAAAGAACAAAATGATAGCGTTATCCCAAACTTCATACATAGATAAAATAATTGACAAATATGCAATGCAAGAGGCAAAAAAAGGTACATAACCTTGAATTTTTCCTTGAACCTAGTTGAATTTTGATCCTCCATTATCCAAAAGTGACCGAATTTTTTGTGGGGATTTTCCCCTTGAATTTTCAAATTTTTTGGTTGAAAAAAGGGAGATAAAATTGTAGTTAAAATCTTGTTTAGATTTGAATTGGAATTATCCTAAAGTGGCCGAATTTATTGTTAGGATTTTCCCCTTGGAAAATTTAGATTTTATGCTTGTGGATAAGGGAGAATATCTTCTCCTAATCCAATTCGAATTCAGAGAATCACCTCATGCAGGTCTATAAATAGAGGTCCTGCCACTCCAGTTCTCTTAGACCATAGACTCACAGGTGAGCAGGCTTATTATTGCATAGCCCACCGTGACAATAAGTTCTTTAGAGATCTGGGTGGTCGGAAGAAGACTAGTAGTGCTAGCATACCGATCGAGGTCCAGAGTGCCCACACACTCAGCCATTCGGGAATTGGAGAATAGTAGAGAAGGCTAGTTGGTTGAAACCCTCCGGTCATTCTCCTCCTGCAAGATTGGTGTCATTGAGGTATGAGTTTTAATTGTTGCTGGTTTCGCTGTGCCACTCTGATACGTTTTTACCAATTTATTTTCCTTCAAAAACATTATTTTCTCACATATACAAGCCCATTATATGCTACATTCTAACAGTTTAACACAAGCAGTTAGTGAGTTATATTTGCTTACATTTACTTCAACATGTAAATAGATTAAGGACTTATAACAACGTAGTGAATGACCTCTAAATATAATTTTATTATCCAGTTTAAAAATAAATGAAATACATATAAAATGTCTTTCCTACTTAGGGTACTCCTAACAAAGTGTCTTTATAGATTTACTCAATTACTTTTCCACTTCGTATGATACTCTTTGAACTTATGCAAGATTTCACTCTTGGGGTGCATGAGGTACACATATCCATACCTCGAATAATCATCAGTAAAAGAGACAAAATATTCGAACCGTCCATACACCTCGACATTCATAAGGGCCATATATGTCGATGTGCACAATTTCTGAGAGTTCCTTAGCCTTAGTACCCTTAGCTTCAAAAGACCTCTTAGTCGTCTAACACTTAAAGCAAGATTCACATTTAGGAAGATATACTTCCTTTAGAGTTTCTAAGGGATCATTTTTCACCAATTTTGAATATTATCTTGATTAATATGACTAAGTCTTAAATACCAAAAATACGCCTTACTAGAATGAAAAAATTTTAACTTTTTGAATTTATCAATTAATTTGGTGTCTAGCATGTTAGGAAATGCCCTAAGCATGAAAGATTTTTTGATGTATTTCATTTATTTTGAACTGGATAATAAAATTAATAATAGAGGTTATTCATTACATTGCTGTTTGTCCTCATTCTATTTACATGTTAAACTAAATGTAAGAAAATATGGCTCACTGACTGCTTGTGTTAAAACTGTTAGAACGTTGCATGCAATGGATTTTTGTATGCAAGAAGACAATGTTCTAAAGTTAGCAGTCTAAACTATGGTCTGTAGTCTATGGGGTTAGACCGAGCATCTAACTCATGTTAAGACTATTATGTTGTCTAAAGCCTTGGAGGGGACGGTTTGTCTTGACTGTCTGGAGCATAGATTCCCAAGGATATCATATGAGGGTTTTGCATACATGACAAGGTCATTGGACAATAGTTTGTCACAGGCTTTCGTAATATGGTATATAATTGGAATTTTAGTTTCAGGTTTATAGTGGTGTGACTCTGAAATTAGTGATTATATGATTGAGTTGTTCGGTACAGAATGGTGATCATATGGATTCACGGGAGCCCGATTATATATGTATAATTGGTCTCTCTACTAGCCCCACAAAATTCTTTAACGAATAGCAAATTGATCTGTGCCTGCTTATTGGCTAGTTGACTTTGTATGGATGGTGTTGACATAGGATAAGGTTGGTGGACAATATTCTCTTCGGTTGAATTCAGATTTTGTTTTGGATAATAGAGTACACAATTATTGAAACTCTAAATAAAATTACCATGATTTTATTTGAGATTAAGTTGGAGTTGTAGAAAATTATCTATGAGAAAAAATTTTGAAATAGAACTTTTTATAGAGTTTGAAATTTGAATTTTGAAATTTGAAATTTGATATTTTAAACTTGAAATTTGAATTTGAAATTTAAATTTGAAATTCGAATTTGACATTTGAATTTGAAATTTAAATTTGAAATTTGAATTCAAAATTTAAATTTGAATTTTGAATTTGAAGTTTGAATTTTGAAATTTGAACTTTGAAATTTGAACTTTGAAATTTGAATCACAATCCACGTAGAATTCGAATTCTTTGTGGATAAATCCACATGGGAATTCGGTTTTGATATGGATAATAGAGAAGAAAATCTTGTTTGAATCCTACTTGAATTTTGAATCCCAAACCTAACCAAAAGTGGTCGAATTTGTTAGGGAAGATTCCCCCTATGTGAGTTCGGTTTTTGTGGATAAGGTTCAAGGGAAATTCAAACAAGAAAATCCTAGTTGAATTTTGATTCTCTCCCTCCCTAAAGTGGCCGAAAATTGCATAGATAATTCCAAGGGAATTTCGGATTTTTCGGTGGATAAGGATGAGATAAAATTCAAGCTAGAAAATCCTATTTGGATTTTGATTCTCCTCATACTAGGGTGGCCGAATCTTGTCTTGTTTTTGGGCTAGGGAAAATTTGATTATTATGGATAAATGAGGAGATAAAATTCAAGTTAAAATTCTGTTTGAATTTAGATTGCAAGATCCCTAAAGTGGCCGAATGTACCATTGATTTTGGCCTTAGGAAATTTCAGATGTTGTGAGTGGATGAGGGAGAAAATCTTTGCCTAATCCAATTTGAATTCAAGGGATTACCTCATGCTAGTCTATAAATAGGGGTCCTACTACTCCAGTTCTCTCAGACCACAGACTATTAGGTGAGCAGGCTTATTATTACATAATTCACTGTGACAATAAGTTCTTTAGAGATCTGGGTGGTCAGAAGAAGACTAGCAGTGCTAACATACCAGTCAGGGAACCGAGTGCCTACACACTCTGCCATCCGGGAATTGGAGAATAGTATAGAAGGCTGGTTGGTTGAAGCCCTCCAGTCATTCTCCTCCTACAGTTGGCATCCTCTGAGGTATGAATTTATATTGTTGTTAGTTTATTATATATGGCTACACGAGATATTTAACGATCTTGAAAATTTTTTGTAATTCCGCTGCGTCACTCTGATGCGTTTTTACCGATTTTTTCCTATATAACAGTGAGTGCATTTCTCCCGTTACTATACCCAACACCAAGTTACTATCTCTAGTTTACAATGAGAGGCTCATATCATGTAGGCTTCTCATTTCCTTGAACCCTTATAGAGAAACACAAATATATTTAGTGGCTCCTGAATCAATAATCCAAGTGTGTTTTGAGTCTTCCACCAATCAAGCTTCTAAATAAAGAATATCCCAACATTCCTTACCCTTAGCAATTAGGAATCCCTTGCAAGATTTCTTAAAATGACCTATCTTCCCACAGTAGAAGCACTTGGACTTTTTAGGGTCCTTAGGCTTCTTGTTCTTCTTATTTTTCTTCTCATCTGAGATAGGTTAAATAGAAGATCTAAAAGCTCCTTGCTTCTTTTGCTTTAGCTTCTTCTTATTTCCAGAGGGTTTAGAAGTTTTTGCCAAGTTAGCTTATCTACTAGTTTAGACCAAAACCCCATCATTGATTATCAGTTTATAAGTCTATTATGATAGCTGAGAAATTTTACCGTTCTCGGAAAACATGTACATTATATAAATGCAATGATGTTTATGTTGAAACTGTAAAATGTATGATTTAATATTGTTTGGAACACAATAAAATGTTCTAACTATGTTAAAGGAAGGGTAATCGGGGATAGTGAATTTTACCGAATCGAAATTGGACAAAGGACGCCCTTTTCGATATCAAAAATCGTAGATGTATACTGAGGTTCACTAAAAGACGAAAGAATTATGGCATAGATTTTTGGTCAAACCAAAGTGAATTAAGGCAAACCGATCGCACGGACGGCCTCAGAAACTCACCTACACGATTTGGTAAAATATTATTCAGTTTGACTTTTGGTCAAAGTTTGACCAAGTATATATATATTGAGAAAAGAATTAGGTGTATGACACTCACAAGAATATTAGAATACATAATGATCTAAGGGTTAGGGTTTAAAGTCACTTTGATCCAATGGCTAGGATTCAAAGTCAGCTCAAAAAGTTAAAGATTTAACTTAGAAAAATTCAAGAGGATTCTAGGCTTGCAAGGTGGTGGATTTTGGTGGAGAAATAAGAAAAAATCAGCAAAAATTTTATTCTTTGCAAAGAATACCCTTAAAATGTTGCAAAATGACCCTTGAAATGTTGTCAAATTACCTAGGAACCTTTGTAAATTGGTCCCTCATCTTTTTAGCCATAAGACATGATTTTAACTTAGAAAAAACAGAAACCATTCACCGAAAATTTCAACCATTTCTGGTTCCATTGCAGCTGTGAACTCTATCCACCAAACTAACCAAGTTTCTTCAAATTTTCCCACCAAAAGTGTTCAAAACTTCATCCCTAACTCCAAGTGAACATCCAAGTGAGGTGAGTTATCATTTTACAAGTTTTCTTTCTATTTTTCTAGTGAAAAACTGTGGTGAGTGAAGTAGGGGATGATGAGGATTTCAAGCTATATTTTATTAACTTTTGCTTTCAAGAGTGCTAGGGGTATGTGGTTGAAGAAAGAAATGAGTTTAAGCTTGAAAAACTTAACTTGATACATGTTTAGTTAACAAAATCCATGGGGGCCTGTATATGGAAATTGGTGATGAATTTCAATTGTTGTTTGGTCAAATTTGCTCTAGAAATTGATATGGGCATGTAAAAGAAACAAGGAATGAAATAGAAAGTGAAAACACAAAAATTTTGTGCTTGTTTCTTATAGAATTCATGGGATATGGTGTTGGTCTTTTATGAATTTCAAGCTTTTGTCTAATTTTTTTTAGTTTAAAAGGTAGTGTCAGCATGTGAATGGTTCAAGAGATGAAGTGGAAATTGAAAAAAAATTGGTGCATGATTTTTCCAAGTGGAAACCCGTGGACATCTTACAAGGTTTAAATGAAAATTTTTACCTATTTAAGGCAGATTGTTGAACTTAAAATCTTGTGTTTTTATGTGATGGAATTAGGGAATAAACTAGAAGCAAGAAAATTTTAATTTTGGTTCTTGATTTTCAACCAAACCCGTGGCTAGGATTATGTGAGAAAGGGGAGATTATGTGAGGGCAAATGTAAGTTGAAATGTGGATAAAAACCAACGGTGAGAATAGGTAAAAACAAACCGAAATATCATTAGAAATGACTCGGTTTATAGGGAAATTTTTGCGTAAAAAGTTTGTGTTTTTAAATAAAAATTAGGCCTTTGGTTTAGTACGTGGTAGGTATTAAGGTTTTGAGGCATTACCTAAACGTCGAGAACTTAAAAATTAAACAGAAATGCTGTCGAAATTTTTAAAGCGAGTTGAAGGGTATTTTTGAAAATGAGAGGTAAAATAGGGCCAAGGTATAGAAACCAAAGCCCCCTTGGTAAGCTAGGTTGGGGAAGGGATGATGGACGTTTTCAATATTAGTGAAACGTCCATCCTGAACCCCGAAACGTAAGAGAAAGTGAATAAACGATCGAGGGTCAGAATAGTACCCCAAGGGTCGGGTGAATAGCAATCCGAGCATTTCGGTAATTAATGTCATAAAAGCTCAGTAAAGCCTAAGAAAAATTTATGAATTTTGGGTTTAGAAAATCCGATTAAACCGCTAAAATGAAAATGTTACGGCCCAAAGACCATTTTGGCCAAAAATTTTCAAAATGCTAGAAAAAGATTGTTAGATAAAATTTATAAAGGCCAAATTTAAGCTTTAAGTCGAAAAAGTAAGGAAAAACCCTACTAAGGATGAAATGGTCATTTTGTCAAAAGTTAGAAAAAGTGATATTAAGACCCATAATGGTACCCTAAGGCTTTAATTAAGGTTGTAATGATCAAAATCAAGACTTTCGTACAAGAAAAGTAAGAAAAGTCTACTAAGGGCAAAATGGTCATTTTGTCAAAATTTAGGGATAAAATGGTCATTTTTTTTAAAGTTTACAGAGAGGTCAAAAATGAAATATTAGACTCCTAAACGCACTGTTAGGGACCTGAATTTAAAAATGTTATGTTTTTGCTACATTTTAAATATGAAATGAATAGTAAAAATAACCGTGAATTATTTTGGTTATAGGGATCCAACCAAAAGGCGATGAAAGAACGTCGGTTGACCCTAGAAAGGAAACGCTAGCAAGATACCTGTAAGCTCAAAAATTTTATTGTCTGCAACATGAATTTACGTAATATGTTTATATGCTATGTATGATAAGTAAAGTATGTATCAAGGTGCTATATGCACACTAATGTGTGAAATAAAATACACACAATTAAATAAAGAAATATAAGGTGTTCTAGACCAAGGAGGTAATGATAATACCACCTATTAGAAACCACATGAAAGATGGTAATAAAACCACTTTCGGCATACCGGCCTCCCATATAGGCGAAGGTTCCTCATGTCAAGTTATGTTATGTCATGTTCATGTCAAGTAGACTGTAGAGGATTAGGTCATTCCCCAGAGTCCCTCTCAGTCATGTGTGCACTATGGTATGACCAATCATGAGGCTTAAAACCAAAACATAATGCAAAATAAAGACTTAAGACTTAAACTTTGCCCATAATTGAGCATAATTATGTCTAACACATACTAACAGTATATTTAACGCTTTAAGATATGATTTATGGTCTACGTTATCTGTTTTTATGTTAGAACTTACTGAGCCTGTCGCTCATAAGTTTATTCATGTTGCAGATAAGAAACCTATATACCAATAGTTATGGATGGACAAGGAGTGGGATCTGCATCTGCCATAGGGACTGGGCGAGAGAAATGGTGTAATGACCGCCATTTTAATGTCACCTACTTACCATGTAATAAGATATTAAGGAATAAAATTGGAACAATTTGGTGTCTTTTAGCATAAACTTAAAGAGCATGGTTGGGTACATGGCCGTGTAAGTGACTTGCACCGATTGGACCGTATATGTGTAGAAGCTCGTGTTTCAGGACATGGCCGTGTACTGAGCAGAGAGCCGCTGTGAAGACTCTCATAATGCATGAAACCTAATTACTATGCAACGAGTAATTAAGTTGATAAATACAGTATATTTTCCAACTGAATAGACTAAACAATTACAGTAACGTTTAATTACTATTCATGTAGTGAAAGGACCGACTGACAGTGAGACCAGTTCACCCTATTATGTTTATAAGTGTATAAGATATGCAGTATCAGAAAACTGGCCCAAATGACCATTTCTTGACACAAGACTGGTGAACAGATCATCAGAATGCTTGGACCAATCGTCTGAGCACAATAGCAAGAAATACCCTAGTCGAGGTCTAGTATCGAGAACAATGGTCCAAATGACCTCTTCTCACCCATAGACTGACAAAATCGAAGTAAGAACACTTAGACTAGTTAGTTAAGCAAAAGACAGTGAATAGTAAACAGTGAAAAACGTGGTGTCAGATTAATTACCAAGACGGCCTTAATTTGACTTAAAACTGATGTATTAACAGTCAGTAGGCTCAATCTGGTCAATTGGACATAAAATGAGAATTTTTGTTTAGGAGATATGTAGTATCGGGAAAAGGATCAAGACGACTTTTTATCGCCCCGAAACTGATATATTTGGACTCAGAACGTCCAAATTAGTCAATCGGGGACCTGACATGTTTTTCGAGGAGGGATCACACAGATCCTGAAAACTGGTCCAGGCAATTTCAGATGGATGTAAAATTGATAAAATTAAAATTAGCACGTCCAAATTTGTCAAGAGAGACTGTGTTTGAAATTTCGCATGAGAACGTCACGTTTTACATGTGCAAGGATAGCACAGTGTAGACACAACCACAGTATAGCAAATGAATAATAAACTGGCACAGAATGGGCTCTTAGATAGTATAAACCAACTAGGATTTGACAGTATAAAAATTGGATTCAGAAAATCCAATTTCGGGTAAAAATTAGAACACTACCGAAAAAGGGTCGGATACCGAACGGTAGAAATTAGACTGCGAAGAGAAGACTTTGCAGATGAAACTTTCACCTAGAAAATAGTGTGCAAGTAGCTTACACAGCCCCAAACACAGCCCTAAAAAATGGGAAATGTTTTCCTTAAAGTTAGGGATGTGTTGGCCAACTTTTCATTAAACAATTCCAAATTTCCCCACATGGCCAAGAAAAAAATTTTGTTTATTTTGGCCTTCCCCATGAGCGCAGCCCACAGCTCCCAAGGGGCTGAAATTTGTAGGTTTTTGTTCCCCAATTAGGCAAAAATGTGGATAATTAAGTGAGATTAAGTTGGGCTAAGTTGGGTTAGTTTTGCCTATAAAAGGCATACATGACACAAGGGTTTACTTTCTCACTTTTGCACCCAAAAACAAACATAACCCTTTCTTCTCTTTCTTTTCTTGCTGTAGCCGACCACCTTTAAGCCCCCAAAACCACCATTTTTCAAGCCAAAATCTTACCAAAAGCCTACCAAAATTTAGCCCCCTTCAAACTTGTGATAAGAGGTTTTCATTTCAAGCCATTTCAAGGATATTTAAGGGTAAGTTTTTAGAAACTATCTTTGTGATTTCTAGTTATTATTTTGGGTTGATATTAAGAGAAAATTTTTGGTGTCTTTGCTAGCATAAACTGACCCTAATCCTCCTTGATTCACACGGTCATTTTGGTCACTCAAGCCTTGGCTCGAATTTGTGCTTGGTTTATAGCACAAGAGGTAAAACTGAAACCCTTTTTAGTGGCTTAGTTGTTTTAAGATTTGATCATGGAATTTTTGTGTATTTGTTAATGCCATGGGTTGTAATAAGTTTATTTTAAGCCGTTAGCTTTTCTTTTTTAAGTTATGTGGTTGTGTGGTTGTGTTTTACATTTTTACGAATGAATATATGTATGTGTGGACGTTTTAGTGGCAAGACACAAATCTATCCCAAGTTTAGGACCATAAGTTTTGGCCATTTTCACCAAGTTAGAGTCCAAATTTGGGATTTGGTAAAATAAGTTTTATGAAAATATCGTTACGGTCGTTTTTGCGTCAAATAGGTTTTGGCAGAAAATGACCTTAAGATAGGTTTTTCGAGTGGTTTTCATTCAGTGTCTAAAACTGGGACTAAAAATCTGAACCTAAAAATAGTCTCCGGTTTTGTTAAAATTGACCAATTTAGAGTTCGAACCCAATCTCAGGCTCAACACAAAAGTTGTAGATCTCGTCAAAACTTTTAAGATGGCCCATGCGTATTTTAAAAATTTGGCCATTTCGAGCCTCAAATAGAGCCGATTTTAAAGTAGCGTAAAACTAGGATTTTTATAAAACTAGACATAAAACAAGCCACAGATTTAGTGAGGTTAGGACCCATTCTAGTTTGAATTGATGTAAGGATCCCCATACTGATGTAACCTAAATTCTAAATAATGATAAATTGAGGAACGAATTTGGGTTAAATTGATGCCTTTTCATACAACATTAATTGCACGGTCAGAAACACGCCAGTGTAAGAGCTCGTGTAGAGGGCCGTGTAATGAGCAGAGAGCCGGAATACAGACTCTCAAAATGTATGAAACCTAATTGCTATGTAATGAGTAATTAAGTTTGGAAAATACTGTATATTTCCAGTCGAATAGATTAAACAGGTAAGATACTATTTAAGTGCTATTTTGTAGGAAAATTAATCGGCAAAAATATATTAGAGTGGCACAGCGGAACAATTAAAAATTTTTAGATCGTTAAATATCTCATGATGCCATATACAATAAACCAACAACAATTAAAACTCATACCTCAAGGAAGCTAATCTTGCAGGAGGAGAATGATCGGAGGGCTTCAACCAACTAGCCTTCTCTACTATTCTCCAATTCCCGAATGGCTGAGTGTGTGGGGACTCTGAACCTCGATCGGTATGCTAGCACTACTAGTCTTCTTTCGACCACCCAGATCTCTAAAGAACTTATTGTCACGGTGAGTTGTGTAACAATAAGCCTGCTTACTTGAGAGTCTATGGTCTGAGAGAATTGGAGTGGTAGGATCTCTATTTATAGACCTGCATGAGGTGATTCTTTGAATTCGAATTGGATTAGGAGAAGATATTCTCCCTTATCCACAAGCACAAAATCTGAATTTTCAAAGGGGAAAATCCCAACAATAAATTCAGCCAATTTAGGATAATTCCAATCCAAATCTAAACAAGGTTTTAGCTAGAATTTTATCTCCCTTTTTCAACCAAAAAATCCGAAAATCGAAGGGGAAAATCTCCACCAAAATTTCAGCCACTTTTGGATAAGGGAGAATCAAAATTCCACTAGGATTTTCAAGCTTGAATCTTATCTCATCCTTATCCAAAATAACTGAAAATCTCCTAGGAGATTTACTCCAAAAATTCGACAATTATCAGGGAGGAGAGAATCCAAATTCAACTGGGATCGAAACTTGAATTTTTTCTTGAACCTTATCCACAAAAATCTGAAAATTCATTGAGGATAATACTCAAAATTTTTGTCCATATTTGGTTAGGATTTGGATTCAAAATTCAAGTAGAATTCTAACAAGATTTTCCTCTCTATATCCAACTTAAATTCAAATTTCATTCCTTGTGGAATTACCACAACAATTTCGAATCCCACTTGGACTGTGATTCAAAATTTGAATTTTAAATTTCAAATTCGAATTTCAAATTCAAATTTCAAATTTCAAATTTCAAATTTCAAATTTCAAATTTCAAAATTCAAATTTCAAAATTCATAAAACAGTTGTATTTCAAACTCTTGTTCTCGTGGTTAATTTTCTACAACTCCAATCCAATCTCAAATAAAATTATGGCAACTTCATTTGGAGTTCGAATAATTGTGCACTCTATTATCCAAAACAAAATCTGAATCCAATCGAAGAGAATATTGTCTACCATCCTAAACCTATGTCAACACTATCCATGCATAATAAACTAGCCAATAGCATACACAGATTAATTTTGCCAAACGTTAAGGAATTATATGGAACTAGTAGAGGGACTGATTGGACATATATAATCGTGCTCCCGCAAATCCATATGATCATCATTCTTTACCGAACAACTCAATCATATGATCACTAATTTCAGAGTCACATCACTAGAAACCTGAAACTGAACTCCCAATTATATACCGTATTACGTAAGCCTGTGACAAGCTATCGTCCAATGACCTTGTCATGTATGCAGAACCCTCATATGATATCCTCGATCAGCCTTAGGCCAAATTCCGTTTAATCCTACTGATCAGGCTATCTTAAAGTTCCATTATACTATCGAATTAAGAAAATGATTATTCACCATATGTGAATAAGAAGTCATCCACCCTGTAGACGACCTAAGGCCTTGTCCATTTTCACATTCAGTATAATGCCTTTAAGAGGATACCCTTAACTCCTTATTAGAGCTATGATTCTGATATCTGTAAACGAACCCTTCATAGTGTACAAGTCATGCACCCAACGAACCAGTCTATAAGCTTACTACCTCTGAGTCGCTTTAGCCATTGGAACATCAAAGTACACAAGTCATATATATGAAGCTATCCTTTTACTCAGGATTAAAGTTACTGTATAATGAACGTCAAAAGCAGATCGATCCACTCAAAGCGGACTTCGTAGATCAATCATGCTTTAGTCCCGGTCTAATATGTCACCACCGAGCAACATATCTATGTCTCTACTTGGGAGTCCAGCTCCAGACAGTCAAGAAAAACCGTCCCCTCAAAGGCTTTAGACAACATAATAGTCTTAACATGAGTTAGATGCTCGGTCTAACCCCATAGACTACAGACCCTAGTTTAGACCGCTAACTTTAGAACATTGTCTTCTTACATACAAAAGTCCATTGCATGCAACGTTCTAACAGTTTAACACAAGCAGTCAGGGAGCCATATTTGCTTACATTTACTTTAACATGTAAATAAAACGAGGATAGATAGCAATGTAATGAATAACTTCTATATATAATTTTATTATCCAGTTCTAAACAAATACATCAAAATGTCTCTAACGCTTAGGGCATTTCCTAACAATCTCCTACTTGTCCTAAGCTAGTAGATGTGCCATGTTACGCATCCCCATCGCCTCTACTTACCTCTTAAAGCTTCTAGCCACCAAAGTCTTAGTAAAGGGATCGACAATGTTGTCCCCGGACACAATCTTACATATATCTACTTGTCCTGTCTCCACGTGCCCTCTAATAATATGATATCTTCGAACTATGTGCTTGGTCCTCTTGTGGTGCTGAGATTCCCTTGTGTTGGCAATAGCCCTAGTGTTATCATAGTAAAGTGTGATAGGCTTGTCAACGCCCGGAATGACCTCAAGGTCTCTAAAGAACTTGCGGAGCCAAACCGCTTCTTTAGATGCCTCAGCCGTAGCCACATACTCAGCCTCCATAGTAGAGTAAGCTGTGCAGCCCTGCTTTACACTCCTCCACATAATGGCGCCTTCTCCGAGCAAAAACACTGATCCAGATGTCGATTTCCTTGAATCCTTACAAGTCTGGAAGTCTGAGTCCATGTATCCTATGAGTGTTAGGTCCCCTCCAGATACACCAGCATATAATCCCTCGTTCTCTTAAGATACTTGAGTATATGCTTTATTGCTTGCCAGTGCTTGGTTCTAGGATTCGCTTAATATCGACTCACCATACCTACTGCAAAACATATGTCCGAGCGAGTGCAAAGCATAGCATACATAAGGCTACCCACAGCGGATGCATAAGGGACCTCACTCATACGCTCTCTTTCTTCTGATCTCTTGGGACAGTCATCCAATAAAAGAGTTAGACCAGCAATAGAAGGTTATGTACTTTTCTTTGCCTCTTGCATTGCATATTTGTCAATTATTTTATCTATGTATGAAGCTTGGGATAACGCTATGACTTTGTTCTTTCGATCTCGAAAGAGATGAATGCCTAGAACATAATTAGCTTCCCCTAAGTCTTTCATGTCAAACTATTGGTGTAACCAAAGCTTGACCGATGATAAGTTTCCTACATCATTCCTAATGAGTAGTATATCATCGACATAGAGTATCAGAAATACCACATTTCCATCCTTAATACGTTTATAAACACAGGGTTCATCAACGTTCTACTCAAAACCAAATGTCTTAATCGCTTGATCAAACCTCTGGTTCCATGAGCGGGATGCTTGCTTTAATCCATAAATGGATCTAAGCAACTTGCAGACTTTCCTTTCTTGGCATTTCGCTACCAACCCTTTGGGCTGTATCATATAGATGCACTCTTCAAGATGGCCAAACAAGAATGCCGTCTTGATATCCATTTGTCAGATCTCATAATCGAGAGCCGCAGCAACGGATAGAAGAATACGGATAGACTTCAGCATAGCAACAGGCGAAAAGGTTTCATCGTAATCGATTCTAGCCTTTTGTGTGTACCCCTTTGCAACCAGTCTAGGTTTGAAAGTTTTCATTCTCCCTTCCATATTCTTCTTTCTTTTGTAGACCCATTTGCATCCAATGGGTTTTATCCCATCTGGCAAATCTACAAGTTCCCAAACAGAGTTGGATTTCATAGAATCCATATCATTGTTCATAGCCTGTTTCCAAGATTTAGAATCAACATCATTTATAGCTTCATCATAGGTAACCGGATCATCCGCATGCTCATGAGCCTCAGCCTGGTATACCTTAGCATCATACATGAAGAAATTAGGTTTCTTCAAAACCCTCCCACTATGACGAGGCACCCTAAATTATTGATCGTCTGCAAGTCTTTCATCGGAACTCGGACTTGCATCCAAGACCGAAATTTGTGGAGCAGTTCTTTCACCCGATAACTCCTTTAGCACTACTTTGCTTCGAGGCTTAAAGTCATTCATGTGACTTTCCTCCAAGAATGTCGTATGGGTTGAGACAATGACTTTTTGTTCCTTCGGGTTATAGAATAGACCTCCTTTAGTTCCCTTTAGATACCCTACAAACATGCACAATTCTGATATTCGTTCCAATTTCTTCGCATCCCCATCCAGTACATGTGCCGGGTGTTAGGAAATGCCCTAAGTATTAGAGACATTTTGATGTATTCATTTTGAACTGGATAATAAAATTATACATAGAGGTTATTCATTACATTGCTATCTATCCTCATCCTATTTACATGTTAAAGTAAATGTAAGCAAATATGGCTCACTGACTGCTTGTGTTAAAACTGTTAGAACGTTGCATGCAATGGACTTTTGTATGCGAGAAGACAATGTTCTAAAGTTAGCAGTCTAAACTATGGTCTGTAGTCTATGGGGTTAGACCGAGCATCTAACTCATGTTAAGACTATTATGTTGTCTAAAGCCTTAGAGGGGACGGTTTGTCTTGACCGTCTGGAGCTGGACTCCCAAGTAGAGACATGGATATGTTGCTCGGTGGTGACATATTAGACCGGAACTAAACCGTGATCGATCTACGTAGTCCACTATGAGTGGATCAATCTACTTTTGACGTTCATTGTGCAATAACCTTAATCCTGAGTAAATGAACTACTTCTTGTATATGACTTGTGTACTTTGATGTTCCAATGGCTAAAGCGTCTCAGAGGTAGTAAGCTTATAGACCGGTTCGTTGGGTGCGTGACTTGTATACGATGAAGGGTTTGTTTGCAGATATCGGAATCATAGCTCTGAGGAGTTAAAGGTATCCTCTTAAAGGCATTATACTGAATGTTAAAATGGACAAGGCCTTGGGTCGTCTGCTGGGCGGATGACTTCTTATTCACATATGGTGAATAATCATTTTCTTAATTCGGTAGTATAATGGAACTTTAAGATAGCCTGATCAGTAGGATTAAACGGACTTTGATCTAAGGCTGATCATGGATATCATATGAGGGTTTTGCATATATGACAAGGTCATTGGATAGTAGCTCGTCACAGGCTTACGTAATACGGTATATAATTGGGAGTTCAGTTTCAGGTCTATAGTGGTGTGACTCTGAAACTAGTGATCATATGATCGAGTTGTTCGGTACAGAATGATGATCATATGGAATCACGAGAGCCCGATTATATATGTCCAATAAGTCCCTCTACTAGCTCCACATAATTCCTTAACGTTTGGCAAATTGATTTGTGTATGCTATTGGCTAATTTATTATGCATGGATGGTGATGACACAGGATTAGGATGGTAGACAAGATTCTCTCCGGTTGGATTCAGATTTTGTTTTGGATAATAGAGTACACAATTATTCGAACTCCAAATAAAGTTGTCATGATTTTATTTGAGATTGGATTGGAGTTGTAGAAAATTATCCATGAGAACAAGAATATGAAACACAACCGTTTTGTGGAATTTGAAATTTGAATTTTGAAATTTGAAATTTGAATTTTGAATTTGAAATTTGAATTTGAAATTCGAATTTGAAATTTGAATTTGAAATTTAAATTTGAAATTTGAAATTTGAAATTTGAAATTTGAATTTGAAATTTGAAATTCAAATTTTGAATTACAGTCCAAGTAGGATTCGAATTTGTTGTGCAAAATCCACAAGGTTTGAAATTCGAATTTGAGTTGGATTTGGAGAGGATAATCTTGTTAGAATCCTACTTGAATTTTGAATCTAAATCCTAACAAAAGTGGACAAAAATTTTGAGGATAATCCTCAATGAAAAATTCAGATTTTGTGGATAAGATTCAAGGGAAAATTCAAGCTTTAATCCTAGTTGAATTTGGATTCTCTCCTTCCCTGAAAAGTGGCCGAAATTTGGAGAATCTCTCCTAGGAAATTAGGTTATTTTTGGATAAGGTTGAGATAAGATTCAAGCTTGAAAATCCTAGTGGAATTTTGATTCTTCCTTATCCTAAAAGTGGCCGAAAATTTGGAGAAGATTTTCTCCTAGAAATTTTAGATTTTTTGGTTGAAAAAGGAAGATAAAATTCTAGTTAAAATCTTGTTTAGATTTGGATTGGATTTATCCTAAGAAAACCGAATTTTATTGTGGAGATTCTCCCTTGGAAAATTCAGATTTTTTGGTTATGGATAAGGGAGAAAATCTTTTCCTAGTCCAATTCGAATTCAGAGAATCACCTCATGCAGGTCTATAAATAGAGGTCCTGCCATTCCAGTTCTCTCAGACCACAAACTCTCAGGTGAGCAGGCTTATTGTTGCACAGCTCATCGTGACAATAAAGTTCTTTAGAGATCTGGGTGGTCGGAAGAAGACTAGTAGTGCTAGCATACCGATCGAGGTTCAGAGTGCCCATACACTCAGCCATTCGGGAATTAGAGAATAGTAGAGAAGGCTAGTTGGTTGAAGCCTCCGGTCATTCTCCTCCTGCAAGACTGGCGTCCTTGAGGTATGAGTTTTAATTATTGTTGATTTATTGTATATGGCATCATGAGATATTTAACGATCTAAAAATTTTTTATTGTTCCGCTACGCCACTCTGATACGTTTTTACCGATTTATTTTCCTACAATTGGTATCAGAGCCATCTCATGACTATGCCATGTACATAAATTAGACAATTACTTAGTCTTTTTAGTTATGTATGGATTTGATATTTAGAGATTGGCATTCTAGGGTTCCTTTATGTTGTTATCATGGATTATGTATAAAGTGTGTGGTTATTTTAATTTTTTGAATTATTATAAGCATGCTTGTTTATATCGGTTATGGTTCCTTAGAATTTAGAAAAATTGTATCTAGGATTTTTTATGTAACCATGGGAGCAGTTTATCAACACTGTAATTTTCCCATGGATTTTAATTTTTTATCTCTTAGAATTTTTATGGTTAGAATTTTTGTGCACCGGAAACGGTTTAGGATTTTTTATGTAATTATTCTTGGAGGAGATTGAAGATTGAAGACCGTAATTTATTTTTTCCCAAAAGTTAAATTTGATTTAAAGATTGAAATTTTGATTGTGTGGAAAATTTCAATTTAATTGGGATTCAAATTAATTTTTGGAGATCCTAATAGGTAAATTGGAATATGGCACGAAAATCGAGACACGACTCCTCGGGATAGGCCGACGGGCCTTGGTGGGGCTGCAGCCCCTGCCCTCGGGCAGGATGGGGCTGTGGCAGCCCCTGTGCAGGCCCACACCACCCACGGCCGCAGGCTTGGCCTGCAGCCAGGGGTGGCCGTGGCCTGCCCAAGGTTGGCCGCAGCATGGGCGTGTAACCTCTGGCTGCAGGCGCTGCCTGCAGCCAGCCGGCTGCTGCGTCCACCCTGGGCGTGCAGCCTGGCGCTCAAGGCTTGGCCTGCAGCCCGGCAGGGCTGCACAAGGGGGTGGCCGTGGGCTGCTAGCCCCTCTGGGGTTGGTGGTTGCCCACGGCGGCTGCCGCCTATGGGGGCGGTGATCCGACGGTCCAAAAATCAGAAAATTTTGATTTTTAAATTTGAGATTTAATTTTAAATCATGTTTAAAAATATGTAATTAAAAATTTCAAATTTTTTGAAATTACATATTATTACACATGATGTTTAAAATTGTTTAAAATTTAAATTTGAAATTTAAATTTGAAATTCGAATTTGGAATTTGAATTTGAAATTTAAATTTTTGGATATTTAAATTTTAAATAATTCTTGGGATGAGAAATAAATGGAGAGGCTGCATAAAGATGGATACAAGAAGATGGAACAGAATTCAAGACCCAAAGAATGCTTTGGATGGAATTTCGTAATCTTTTTTTTTTTCTTTGTTCTAGGATGGAACCATAGCTTGGTTGTTCTGTCAATTATTTTTCTGTGATATATCATGGATGTATAAATATGTATTGATGGATGTTTTGTATGCATATTTGATAACATATCATATAGGATAGGTGAGTGCCGCTCATACTATATTGATCATACATAATTTATCAAAACTTGCATGTTTTTCAAAATATTGAGTGGGAGAGGGTTTCAAACAAAACCCACGGCCTCCATTGTTGATCCATATGTGAAAGCATGATAACGCCTCGCGTTAGTTCTGCCCTGACCACACCCCTCGGTAGGTGTTTACCGCCGCCGGTATACTAGATTGAATCTCCTATGTGGAAAACGTGTTCGGGTACGATCCTATTCATTACCACTCCTCAGTGGCTTGGTAGGACGTGGATCGGGCCACGTAAACAATGGTTATACACTCAAGACTCGTTTAGTTATTAACCTTCCCTAGAAGCTCTGTTAACTAAACTGGTGGCCAAATAAGCGGTTATTAATATATGTCTTAACCTTGGAGGATTTAAGGCAACATATATTAATTGGACGGGGTCCATGTTCCGGCTATTTGTTCTCATGACTACCCCTTGGTGGCTTGGGGCAATAGGTGCTGAGAATTACCATTGCAATGCTACATGTTTTTTCAAGTTTCATGTAGGAACATACTTGTATGTTTTATTTGCTAAATTATCTGTATATTTGCTTGGGCTTTGTAATGATGTCTAGTATAATTTTATTTCAGTTCAAAATGTCACCGACACCCCTCATTTCGATACTTACTGAAAATAAGTTGAATGGCCACAATTATAAAGATTGGAAAAGAAATCTATTAATAGTTCTCAGCTGCGAGAGACACAAGTTCGTGCTGGACGAACCATGCCCACCTGGGCCTAAACCTGACACACCACTTGAGGAGGTCCCGGTTGCCTATAATCGTTGGAGAGAATCCAATGAGATAGCTCGATGCTACATCCTTCTTAGCATGACAAGTGCTTTACAAAAGCAGCATGAGACTTATCAAGTTGCTGGGGAGATCATGGAGAATCTGGAGGACATGTTCGGAGGCCAAGAAAAATTGGCTCGACAATCCGCTATCACCAGCATTATGAACTCCAAGCAAAAGGTGGGTACTCCGGTGAAGGACCATATGATCACTCTAATGGGATTCTTCACTGAGGCTGCCGAGAATGGTGCTGAGTTGGACTACAACACTCAGATTGAGATGGTGTTCAAAACTCTGTCTAAAAATTTTGTGGGGTTTAAGGCCGCATACAATCTGGCGACAAAGGAGTTAGGACTAACCGAGCTCATGAAGCAACTACAGGCTTATGAGCGGATGATCAGGGATGAGGATGTGGTCTGACCTAAAGGAGAGGCCAATTTGGCGGAATCCTCCAATCCCTCATGGAAAAGGAAGAGGCCAAATAAGAAGCAAGTGGCTCCTAGTTCTTCTAATCCTCCTGTCTCGGACGGGAAGAAGAAGAACAAGAACAAGAAGCCAAAGGACCCTAAAAAGTCCAAATGCTTCCATTGTGGGAAGGTAGGTCACTTTAAGAAGGCTTGCCGGGAATTCCTAGCCGCCAAGGGCAAGGAAGGTAAGGAACTTCATTACTTAGAAGCGTGTTTGGTGGAAGAATCGAAAGACACTTGGGTCATTGATTCGGGTGCCACTAATCATGTTTGTGTTTCTATGCAGGGGTTCATGGAAACGAAAAGTCTACATGATAGGAGCCTCTCGTTGCGGACTGGAGATGGTAGCTTTGTGGTGGCTGAAGCAGTGGGAGATGTTTATCTTTATTTTGGTCAATTTAGGTTTATTTTACTGAAAGACTGTTTTTATGTTCCTAATTTTAGGAGGAACCTTATATCGGTAGCTTGGTTAATAAAGGATTCTTATTCAGTTTCTTTTAGTAAAAGAGTTGATATTCGTAGAAATAAGTCTTTTATCTGTTCTGGATGGATGGATGGAAACCTATATTTGATCAAACCAAAAATGTACTCACTGCTTGACACTGAAATTAATTGATAACTCTAAAAGGTTGAAAGTTTCTCACTCTAACAAGGTGTATCTTTGGCATTTAAGACTTGGTCATATTAATCAGGATAGAATTCAAAGATTGGTGAAAGACGGTCCTCTGGAATCTCTAGAGGAGGTACGACTTCCCCAATGTGAGTCTTGTCTAGAGGGTAAAATGACTAAAAGGTCTTTTGGAGCTAAGGGTACAAGGGCTTAGGAGCTCTTAGAAATTGTGCACACTGACGTATGTGGCCCCATGAACGTCACAGCACGAGGAGGGTTCGAGTATTATGTCTCTTTTATAGATGATTACTCGAGGTATGGATATGTATATCTGATGCACCGCAAGAGCGAAACCTTTGACAAGTTCAAAGAGTATCGTGCGGAAGTGGAAAAGCAATTGGATAAATCCATAAAGACACTTCGATCTGATTGAGGTGGCGAATATCTCTCCGATGAATTTCTAGGACATCTTGTAGAGAACGGGATTTTATCTCAATTGACTGCACCTGGTACTCCACAACAGAATGGTGTAGCCGAAAGGAGAAACAGGACCTTATTGGACATGGTACGGTCCATGATGAGTTATTCAACGCTGCCATTATCATTTTGGGGATATGCTTTACAAACGGAATGCTATATTCTGAACCAAGTTCCGAGCAAATCAATTCCTAGAACTCCGTATGAATTGTGGCGTGGCAGGAAGCCCTCCCTTGGACATATGAGAATATGGGGCTGCCCGGCACATGTACTGGATGGGGATGCGAAAAGGTTGGAACCAAGATCAGAATTATGCATGTTTGTAGGGTATCCAAAAGGAACTAAAGGAGGTCTGTTCTATAACCCGAAAGAACAAAAAGTCATTGTCTCAACCCATGCGACATTCTTGGAGGAAAGTCACATGAATGATTTTAAGCCTCGAAGCAAAGTGGTGCTAGAGGAGTTATCGGGTGAAAGAACTGCTCCACAGATTTCGGTCTTGGACGCAAGTCCGAGTTCCAGTGAAAGACCTGCAGACGATCAACAATTTAGGGTGCCTCGTCGTAGTGGGAGGGTTTCTAAGAAACCTAATTTCTTCATGTATGATGCTGAGGTATACCAGGCCGAGGCTCATGAGCATGAGGAAGATCCGGTCACATATGATGGAGCTATAAATGATGTTGATTCTAAATCTTGGAAATAGGCTATGAACAATGAGATGGATTCTATGAAATCCAACTCTGTTTGGGAACTTGTAGATTTGCCGGATGGGATAAAACCCATTGGATGCAAATGGGTCTACAAAAGAAAGAAGGATGCGGAAGGGAGAGTGGAAACTTTCAAAGCTAGACTGGTTGCAAAGGGATACACGCAAAAGGCTGGAATCGATTACGATGAAACCTTTTCACCTGTTGCTATGCTGAAGTCTATCCGTACTCTTCTGTCCATTGCTGCGGCTCTCGATTACGAGATCTGGCAAATGGATGTCAAGACGGCATTCTTGAATGGCCATCTTTAAGAGTGTATCCATATGATACAGCCCGAAGGGTTCGTAGCGAAAGGCCAAGAAAGGAAAGTCTGTAAGTTGCTTAGATCCATTTATGGATTAAAGCAGGCATCCCGCTCATGGAACCAGAGGTTTGATCAAGCGATTAAGACATTTGGTTTTGAGCAGAACGTTGATGAACCCTGTGTTTATGAACGTATTAAGGATGGAAAAGTGGTCTTTCTGATACTCTATGTCGATGATATACTACTCATTGGGAATGATGTAGGGAACTTATCATCAGTCAAGCTTAGGTTACACCAACAGTTTGACATGAAGGACTTGGGAGAAGCTAATTATGTTCTAGGCATTCGTCTTTTCAGAGATCGAAAGAACAAAATGATAGCGTTATCCCAAGCTTCATACATAGATAAAATAATTGACAAATATGCAATGCTAGAGGCAAAGAAAGGCTCACAACCTTCTATTGCCGGTCTAACTCTTTCATTGGATGACTGTCCCAAGACATCGGAAGAAAGAGAGCGTATGAGTAAGGTCCCTTATGCATCCGCTGTGGGTAGCCTTATGTACGCTATGCTTTGCACTCGCCCAGACATATGTTTTGCAGTAGGTATAGTGAGTCGATATCAAGCGAATCCTGGAACCAAGCACTGGCAAGCAGTAAAGCATATACTCAAGTATCTTAAGAGAACGAGGGATTATATGCTGGTGTATTCTGGAGGGGACCTAACACTCGTAGGATACACGGACTGAGACTTCCAGACTTGTAAGGATTCGAGGAAATCGACATCTGGATCAGTGTTTTTACTCGGAGGAGGCACCATTGTGCGGAGGAGCGTGAAGTAGGCCTGCACAGCTGACTCTACTATGGAGGCTGAGTATGTGGCTGCGGCTGAGGCATCTAAAGAAGCGGTTTGGCTCCGCAAGTTCTTTAGAGACCTTGAGGTCATTCCGGGTGTTGACAAGCCTATCACACTTTACTGTGATAACACAGGGGCTATTGCCAACACAAGGGAATCTCGGCAGCACAAGAGGACCAAGCACATCGATCGGAGATATTATATTATTAGAGGGCATGTGGAGACAGGACAAGTGGATGTATGTAAGATCGCGTCCGAGGACAACATCGTTGATCCCTTTACTAAGACTTTAGTGGCTAGAAGCTTTGAGAGGCATGTAGAGGTGATGGGGATGCGTAACATGGCACATCTGCTGGCTTAGGGCAAGTGGGAGATTGTTAGGAAATGCCCTAAGTATTAGAGACAATTTGATGTATTCATTTTGAACTGGATAATAAAATTATACATAGAGGTTATTCATTACATTGCTATCTATCATCGTCCTATTTACATGTTAAAGTAAATGTAAGCAAATATGGCTCACTGACTGCTTGTATTAAAACTGTTAGAACGTTGCATGCAATGGACTTTTGTATGCGAGAAGACAATGTTCTAAAGTTAGCAGTCTAAACAATGGTCTGCAGTCTATGGGGTTAGACCGAGCATCTAACTCATGTTAAGACTATTATGTTGTCTAAAGCCTTAGAGGGGACGGTTTGTCTTGACTGTCTGGAGCTGGACTCCTAAGTAGAGACATGGATATGTTGCTCGGTGGTGACATATTAGACCGGGACTAAACCGTGATTGATTTACGTAGTCCGCTATGAGTGGATCAATCTGCTTTTGATGTTCATTGTGCAATAATCGTAATCCTGAGTAAATGAACTACTTCTTGTATATGACTTGTGTACTTTGATGTTCCAATGGCTAAAGCGTCTCAGAGGTAGTAAGCTTATAGACCGGTTCGTTGGGTGCATGACTTGTATACGATGAAGGGTTTGTTTGCAGATATCGGAATCATAGCTCTGAGGAGTTAAAGGTATCCTCTTAAAGGCATTATACTGAATGTGAAAATGGACAAGACCTTGGGTCGTCTGCTGGGTGGATGACTTCTTATTCACATATGGTGAATAATCATTTTCTTAATTCGGTAGTATAATGGAACTTTAAGATAGCCTGATCAGTAGGATTAAACAGACTTTGACCTAAGGCTTATCATGGATATCATATGAGGGTTTTGCATATATGACAAGGTTATTGGATAGTAGCTCGTCACAGGCTTACGTAATACGGTATATAATTGGGAGTTCAGTTTCAGGTTTATAGTGGTGTGACTCTGAAACTAGTGATCATATGATTGAGTTGTTTGGTACAGAATGATGATCATATGGAATCATGAGAGCCCGATTATATATGTCCAATAAGTCCCTCTACTAGCTCCACATAATTCCTTAATATTTGGCAAATTGATTTGTCTATGCTATTGGCTAGTTTATTATGCATGGATGGTGATGACACAGGATTAGGATGGTAGATAAGATTCTCTCCGGTTGGATTCAGATTTTGTTTTGGATAATAGAGTACATAATTATTCGAACTCCAAATAAAGTTGCCATGATTTTATTTGAGATTGGATTGGAGTTGTAGAAAATTATCCATGAGAACAAGAATGTGAAACACAACCGTTTTGTGGAATTTGAAATTTGAATTTTGAAATTTGAAATTTGAATTTTGAATTTGAAATTTGAATTTTGAATTTGAAATTTGAATTTGAAATTTGAATTTGAAATTTGAATTTGAAATTTGAATTTGAAATTTAAATTTGAAATTTGAAATTTGAAATTTGAAATTTGAATTTGAAATTTGAATTTGAAATTTGAAATTTGAATTTGAAATTTGAATTTGAAATTTGAAATTCAAATTTTGAATCACAGTCCATGTAGGATTCGAATTTGTTGTGGAAAATCCACAAGGTTTGAAATTCGAATTTGAGTTGGATTTGGAGAGGATAATCTTGTTAGAATCCTACTTGAATTTTGAATCTAAATCCCAATAAATGTGGACCAAAATTTTGAGGATAATCCTCAATGAAAAATTCGGATTTTGTGGATAAGATTCAAGGGAAAATTCAAGCTTCAATCCTAGTTGAATTTGGATTCTCTCCTTCCCTGAAAAGTGGCCGAAAATTTGGAGAATCTCTCCTAGGAAATTCGGTTATTTTTGGATAAGGTTGAGATAAGATTCAAGCTTGAAAATCCTAGTGGAATTTTGATTCTTCCTTATCCTAAAAGTGCCCGAAAATTTGGAGAAGATTTTCTCCTAGAAATTTCGGATTTTTTGGTTGAAAAAGGGAGATAAAATTCTAGTTAAAATCTTGTTTAGATTTGGATTGGATTTATCCTAAGAAATCCGAATTTTATTATGGAGATTCTCCCTTGGAAAATTCGGATTTTTTGGTTATGGATAAGGGAGAAAATCTTTTCCTAGTCCAATTCGAATTCAGAGAATCACCTCATGCAGGTCTATAAATAGAGGTCCTGCCACTCCAGTTCTCTCAGACCACAGACTCTCAGGTGAGCAGGCTTATTGTTGCACAGCTCATAGTGACAATAAAGTTCTTTAGAGATCTGGGTGGTCGGAAGAAGACTAGCAGTGCTAGCATACCGATCAAGGTTCAGAGTGCCCACACACTCAGCCTCGGGAATTGGAGAATAGTAGAGAAGGCTAGTTAGTTGAAGCCTCCGGTCATTCTCCTCCTGCAAGATTGGCGTCCTTGAGGTATGAGTTTTAATTGTTGTTGATTTATTGTATATGGCATCATGAGATATTTAACGATCTAAAAATTTTTTATTGTTCCGCTGCGCCACTCTGATACATTTTTACTGATTTATTTTCTTACACTGGGTAGCCCTATATTCTCATATGTCCAAGGCAGGGCTTCCTGCCACACCACAATTCATACGGAGTTCTGGGAATTGATTTGCCTGGAACCTGGTTCAGAATATAGCACGTCGTTTATAAAGCATATCCCCAAAATAATAATGGCAGCATTGAATAACTCATCATGGACTGTACCATATCCAACAAGGTCCTGTTTCTCCTTTCGACTACACCATTCTGTTGTGGAGTACCAGGTGCAGTTAATTGGGATAATATCCCGTTCTCTACAAGATATCCTAGAAATTCATCGGAGAGGTATTCGCCACCTCGATCAGCTCAAAGTGTCTTTATGGATTTATCCAATTGCTTTTCCACTTCCGCATGATACTATTTGAACTTGTCAAAGGTTTCACTCTTGCGGTGCATCAGATACACGTATCCATACCTCAAGTAATCATCTATAAATGAGACATAATACTCGAACCCTCCTCGTGCTGTGATGTTCATGGGGCCACATACATCAGTGTGCACAATTTCTAAGAGCTCCTGAGCCCTTGTACCCTTAGCTCCAAAAGACCTCTTAGTCATCTTTCCCTCTAAACAAGACTCACATTGAGGAAGACGTACCTCCTCCAGAGATTGCAGAGGACCATCTTTCACCAATCTTTGAATCCTATCCTGATTAATATGACCAAGTCTTAAAAGCCAAAGATACGCCTTGTTAGAGTGAGAAACTTTTAACTTTTTAGAGTTATCTATTAATTCAGTGTCAAGCAGTGAGTACATCTTTGGTTTGATCAAACATAGATTTCCATCCATCCATCTAGAACAGATAAAAGACTTATTTCTACGAATATCAACTCTTTTACTAAAAGAAACTGAATAAGAATCCTTTATTAAACAAGCTACCGATATAAGGTTTCTCCTAAAATTAGGAACATAAAAACAGTCTTTTAATAAAATAAACCTAAATTGATCAAAGTAAAGGTAAATATCTCCCACTGCCTCAGCCACCACCAACCTACTATCTCCAGTCCGCAACGAGAGGCTCCTATCATGTAGACTTCTTGTTTTCCACGAACCCCTGCATAGAAACACAAACATGATTAGTGGCGCCCGAATCAATGACCCAAGTGTCTTTCAATTCTTCCACCAAACACGCTTCTAAGTAGTGAAGTTCCTTACCTTCCTTGCCCTTAGTGGTTAGGAATTCCCGGCAAGCCCTCTTAAAGTGACCTACCTTCCCACAACGAAAGCATTCAGACTTTTTAGGGTCCCTGGGCTTCTTGTTCTTCTTCTTCTTCTTCCCATCAGAGACAGGAGGATTAGAAGAACTGGAAGCCGTTTGCTTTTGGTTTGGCCTCTTCCTCTTCCGAGATGGTTTGGAGGATTCTCCCAAATTGGCCTTACCTTTAGGTTGGACTGCATCTCCATCCCTGATCATCCACTCATAAGCTTGGAGTTGCTTCATGAGCTCAGTTAGTCCTAACTCCCTTGTCGCCAGATTGCATACGGCCTTAAACCCTACAAAATCTTTAGACAGAGTTTTGAACACCATCTTAATCTGGGTGTTGTAGTCCAATTCAGCACTGTTTTCGACAGCCTCAGCGAAGAATCCCATTAGAGTGATCATATGGTCCTTCACCGGAATACCCGCCTTTTGCTTAGAGTTCATAATGCTGGTTATAGCAGACTGTCGAGCCAACTTTTCTTGGCCTACGAACATGTCCTCCAGATTGTCCATGATCTTCCTAGTAACCTGATAAGTCTCATGCTGCTTTTGTAAAGTACTCGTCATGCTATCAAGCATGTAGCATCGAGCTATATCATTAGATTCTCTCCAATGAGTATAGGCAACCGGGACCTCCTCAAGTGGTGTGTCAGGTTTTGGCCCTGGTGGGCATGGTTTATCTAGTGCAAACTTATGTTTCTCGCAGTTGAGAACTATTAATAGATTTCTTTTCCAATCCTTATAATTATCGCCATTCAGTTTATTCTCAATATGTATTGAAATGAGGGGTGTTGGTGACATTTTGAACTGAAATAAAATTATAATAGACATCATTACAAAGCCCAAGCAAATATACAGATAATTTAGCAAATAAAACATACAAGTATGTTCCTACATGAAACTTGAAAAACATGTAGCATTGCAATGGTAATTCTCAGCACCTATTGCCCCAAGCCACCAAGGGGTGGTCATGAAACAAATAGTCGGAACATGGACCCCGTCCAATTAATATATGTTACCTTAAATCCTCCAAGGTTAAGACATATATTAATAACCACTTATTTAGCCACCAGTTTAGTTAACAGAGCTTCTAGGGAAGGTTAATAACTAAACGAGTCTTGAGTGTATAACTATTATTTACGTAGCCCGATCCACGTCCTATCAAGCCACTGAGGGGTGGTCATGAATAGGATCGTACCCGAACGCGTTTTCCACATAGGAGATCCAATCTAGTATACTGGCGGCGGTAAACACCTATCGAGGGGTGTGGTCAGGACAGAACTGATGCGAGGCGTTACCATGCTTTCATATATGGATCAACAATGGAGGCTGTGGGTTTTGTTTGAAACCCTCTACCAGTCAATATTTTGAAAAACATGCAAGTTTTGACAAATTATGTATGATCAATATAGTATGAGCGACACTCACCTATCCTATATGACATGTTATCAAATATGCATATAAAACATCCATCAATACATACTTATACATCCATGAAATATCACAGAAAAAATAATTGACAGAATAACCAAGCCATGGTTCCATCCTAGAACAAAGAAAATAAAAATTACAAAATTTCATCCAAAGCATTCTTTGGGTCTTGAATTTTGTTCCGTCTTCTTGTATCCATCTTTATGTAGCCTCTCCATTTATTTCTCATCCCAAGAATTATTTAAAATTTAAATTTCCAAAAATTAAAATTTCAAATTCAAACTTCCAAATTCGAATTTCAAATTTAAATTTCTAATTCAAATTTTAAACAATTTTAAACATCATGTATAATAATATGCAATTTCAAAATTTTCAAATTTTCAATTACATATTTTTATACATGATTTAAAATTAAATCTCAAATTTAAAAATCAAAATTTTTTGATTTTTGAATCGCAGCACCACCGCCCTCGGAGGCGGCAGCCACCGTGGGCAGCCCCCAGCCCCTGGGGGGCTGGAAACCCATGGCCGCCCCATGTGCAGCCTCGCCGGGCTGCAGGCCAAGCCTGCAGCACCAAGTTGCACGCCCAGGCTGGGCACAGTAGCCGGTAGGTTGCACGCCCAGGCTACGGCCAGCCTTGGGGAGGCCATGGCCATCCTCGGTTGCAGGCCAAGCCTACGGCCGTGGGTGGTTATGGCCTGCACAGGGGCTGCCGCAGCCCATCTTGCCCGAGGGCAAAGGCTGTAGCTCCACCAAGGCCCGACGGCCTATCCCGAGGGTCATGTCTTGATTTTCATGCCATATTTCAATTTACCCATTAGGATCTCCAAAAATTAATTTGAATCCCAATTAAATTGAAAATTTCCACACATTCAAAATTTCAACCTTTAAATCAAATTTAACCTTTGGGAAAAATAAATTACGGTCTTCAATCTTCAATCTCCTCCAAGAATAATTACATAAAATTTCCTAAACCGATTCCGGTGTACAAAAATTCTAACCATAATAATTCTAAGAGACAAAAATTAAAATCCATGGAAAAATTACAGTATTAAAAAACTGCTCCCATGGTTACATAAAAAATCCTAGATACAATTTTTCTAAATTCTAAGGAACCATAACCGGCAAAAACAAGCATGCTTATAATAATTCAAAAAATTAAAATAACCACAGACTTTATACATAATACATGATAACAACATAAAGAAAAACTAGAATGCCATTCTCTAAATATCAAATCCATACATAAATAAAAAGACTAAGTAATTGTATAATTTATGTACATGGCATAGTCATGAGATGGCTCTGATACCAATTGTAGGAAAATTAATCGGTAAAAATGTATCAGAGTGGCGCAGCGGAACAATTAAAAATTTTTAGATCGTTAAATATCTCATGATGTCATATACAATAAACCAACAACAATTAAAACTCATACCTCAAGGACGCCAATCTTGCAGGAGGAGAATGACCGGAGGGCTTCAACCAACTAGCCTTCTCTACTATTCTCCAATTCCCGAATGGCTGAGTGTGTGGGCACTCTGAACCTCGATCGGTATGCTAGCACTGCTAGTCTTCTTCCGACCACCTAGATCTCTAAAGAACTTATTGTCACAGTGAGTTGTGCAATAATAAGCCTGCTCACCTGAGAGTCTATGGTCTGAGAGAACTGGAGTGACAAGACCTCTATTTATAGACCTGCATGAGGTGATTCTCTGAATTCGAATTGGATTAGGAGAAGATATTCTTCCTTATCCACAAGCACAAAATCTAAATTTTCCAAGGGGAAAATCCCAACAATAAATTCAGCTACTTTAGGATAATTCCAATCCAAATCTAAACAAGATTTTAACTAGCATTTTATCTCCCTTTGTCAACCAAAAAATCCAAAAATCCAAAGGAAAAATCTTCACCAAAATTTTAGCCACTTTTGGATAAGGGAGAATCAAAATTCCTCTAGGATTTTCAAGCTTGAATCTTATCTCATCCTTATCCAAAATAACTGAAAATCTCCTAGGAGATTTACTCCAAAAATTCGGCCATTATCAAGGAGGAGAGAATCCAAATTGAATTGGGATTGAAACTTAAATTTTTACTTGAACTTTATCCACAAAAATCTGAAAATTCATTGAGGATAATTCTCAAAATTTTCGTCCATATTTGGTTAGGATTTGGATTCAAAATTCAAGTAGGATTCTAACAAGATTTTCCTCTCCATGTCCAACTCAAATTCGAATTTCATTCCTTGTGGATTTACCACAACAAATTCGAATCCCACTTGGACTGTGATTCAAAATTTGAAATTCAAATTTCAAATTCAAATTTCAAATTCAAATTTCAAATTCAAATTTCAAAATTCAAATTTCAAAATTCAAAATTCAAAATCCACAAAGCAGTTGTATTTCAAACTCTTGTTCTCATGGATAATTTTGTACAACTCCAATCCAATCTCAAATAAAATCATGGCAACTTTATTTGGAGTTCGAATAATTGTGTACTCTATTATCCAAAACAAAATCTGAATCCAACCAAAGAGAATCTTGTCTACCATCCTAATCCTATGTCAACACCAGCCATGCATAATAAACTAGCCAATAGCATACACAGATTAATTTTGCCAAACGTTAAGGAATTATGTGGAGCTAGTAGAGGGACTGATTGGACATATATAATCGAGCTCCCGCAAATCCATATGATCATCATTCTTTACCGAACAACTTAATCATATGATCACTAACTTCAGAGTCACACCACTATAAACCTGAAACTGAATTCCCAATTATATACTGTATTACACAAACCTGTGACAAGCTATCGTCCAATGACCGTGTCATGTATGCAGAACCCTCATATGATATCCATGATCAGCCTTAGGCCAAAGTCCATTTAATTCTGCTGATCAGGCTATCTTAAAGTTCCATTATACTACCGAATTAAGAAAATGATTATTCACCATATGTGAATAAGAAGTCATCCACCCTATAGACGACCTAAGGCCTTGTCCATTTTCACATTCAGCATAATGCCTTTAAGAGGATATCCTTAACTCTTCATTAGAGCTATGATTCCGATATCTGTAAACGAACCCTTCATTGTAAACAAATCATGCATCCAATGAACCGGTCTATAAGCTTACTACCTTTGAGACGCTTTAGCCATTGGAACATCCAAGTACACAAGTCATATACATGAAGCTATCCTTTTACTCATGATTAAGGTTACTGCACAATGAATGTCAAAAGCAGATCAATCCACTCAAAGCGGACTTCATAGATCAATCATGCTTTAGTCTCGATCTAATATGTCACCACCAAGCAACATATCTATGTCTCTACTTGGGAGTCCAGCTCCAGACAGTCAAGAAAAACTGTCCCCTCCAAGGCTTTAGACAACATAATAGTCTTAACATGAGTTAGATGCTCGGTCTAACCCCATAGACTACAGACCATAGTTTAGGCCACTAACTTTAGGACATTATCTTCTCGCATACAAAAGTCCATTGCATGTAACGTTCTAACAGTTTAACACAAGCAGTCAGGGAGCCATATTTGCTTACATTTACTTTAACATGTAAATAAAATGAGGACAGATAGCAATGTAATGAATAACCTCTATATATAATTTTATTATCCAGTTCAAAATAAATACATCAAAATGTCTCTAATGCTTAGGGCATTTCCTAATATATTTATGTGGTGAAAGGGGCGACCGATACTGAACCCGGTCCACCCTATTATGTGGATGAGTGTAGGAGACATGCAGTGTTAGGAAACTGGTCTGGACGACTATTTCTTGACACTAGACTGGTGAACAGATCATTAGAGTGCTCGGACCGCTCGTCTGAGCACAACAATGATGAAAAACCCTAGCAAGGGTACGATATCGAGAAAATGGTATGGATGACTTCTTCTCACCCAGAAACTGACAAAATCAGAGTCAGAGCACTCAGACTAGTCAGTTAAATGAAAGTTAGTGAATAGTGAATAATGAAAAATGCAGTGTCAAGTTATTGGCCAAGACGACCTCAGTTTGACTTGAAACTGATATATGAATTGTTAGGAGACTCAATCTGGTTGATTAAGCACAAAACAAGAATTTTAGTTTGAGAGATACGCAGAGAGATACGCAGTATTAGGATTAGGGTCAAGACGACCTTTACTCGCCCCGAAACTGATATACTTGGGCCCAGAATGCCCAAATTAGTCAAATGGGCACCTGACATATTTTTTGATATAGGGTCACATAGATCCCAAAAACTGGTTCAGATGACCTCTGATGGACGTAAAACTGATAAAAATAGGGTCAGCATGCCCAAATTAGTTAAAAAAGACTGTGTCTAAAATTTCACCCAAGAACGCCTCGATTTACGTGTGAAAGGACAACACAGTGTGGACATAACCGTAGTATAGAGAATGAAAAGTAAAATAGACTGATAATGGGCTCTTAGATAGTATAAAACAATCAGGAATTGATAGTGTCAAAATCGGACTCAGAAAACCCAATTTCTGGTGAAAACTAGAACACTACCGAAAAAGGGTCAGATACCGAACAGTAGGAATTAGATTGAGAAGAGAAGCCAACACAAATGAATTTTGGTCTTAAAATATCATGCCCCCTAGCTGCAAAAGCAGCAGAAAATGGCTGCTGCACATATAGCCCTAAAGTGAGATTAAAAAATTACAAAAGTTATGACAACTTTTGAATTAAAAATTCATGGGGTTTTAAAGCTTGGTCAACAAGTTTTGCTTTATTTCTTCTCCCTTCCATATAGCAGCCCACGGCAATTTATGGACTAAAAAAGGGCAGAAATTTTTCCCTTCATGAGGCTAAAATGGTGGACAATTAATTAGGTTTAGGCTTAAGTAAGTTGGATTAAGTTTGCCTATAAAAGGCACACTTTGCACAAGGGTTTTGTTCTTTCATTTGGCACCCCAAAACATAACACTCCTTCTCCCTTTCTTTCTTGCTATAGCCGACCCTTCCCATTAGCCAAAAGCCTCCATTTTCAAGCCTTAAATCATACCAAAAAATTATCAAAAATCAAACCTCATAAGCTTATGTTAGGAGGATTCAAATCCAAGTCGTTCTAAGGCACTAAGGGTAAGTTTTCAAAATCGAATCTTTGTAGTTTTTAGTTTTTGTTTTGGTTTGATTTTTAAGAGAAAAATTTCGGTATTGTTTCTAGCAAAACTTGACGTCATTCTCTTTGGGTTCCCACAACCATTTTGGTTCCTCAAGCCCTAGTTCAAAATCGTACTTGGTTCAAAGCTCAAAGGTAAAAATCAAAACCTTCCCTTTTGTGATTTAGTGATTTTAAGTTTTTGATCAAGGCCATTTATGTGTACTTGTTTATGTAAATGGTTTGTAATAATTTTGTTTTGAACCCTTAGCTTTCCATTTTTAAGTTTATGTGGTTGTAGTTGTGTTTACAATTTTTACGAATAGTTGTTAGTATGTATGATGTGATGAACGTATAGGAATGTGGCTGGACATAAATCTGTCCCTAGGAAAGGCCATGGATTTTGGCCATTTTGACCTAATTAAGTTCAGAATTTGGGAATACAAGACATTTTAAGAAAATTTTGATATCGTCATTTTTGCACCAAATAGCCCTTGGCCAAAAACGACGATATGATAGGTTTTTAGAGTGGTTTTCACTCAATGCCCAAAATTGGGACCAAAAATCCAAACCCAGTAATTAGTCTCGGGTTTTATTAAAAGTGGACAACTTAGAGTCCAAACTAAACTTTGGGCTTAACACAAAAGTTGTAGAACACATCGAACCTTTAAGATGACCTATGCATGTTTTAAAAATTCGGCCATTTCGGGTCTCAAACAGAGTAGTTTTTAAAATGACGTAAAACTAGGATTTTGCAAAAACTGGGCACATAGGCCATGGGTTTGATAGGATTAGAACTCGAGCTCTAAAATGACCACAAGAATTGTTCATCTCGTCGAGGGCAAAAAATTTCATGTTCGCCAAAATTACAAACAAAGTCGTTTCGACTAAGTTTCAAAATAGTTTTCAAAAGTGGTTGAAAAACCACCTTTTAATACAAGCATCAAAAATGTGTTTTACATAGTTAAAAATAAAATGTGTTTTAACACTTTAAAATATAAACATGGTTTTCATAAAAACGTCCCCCACTTTCCAACAGGGTGTTAAGGGGACGGGTTCCAAACACATAATTTTATCAAGAATTTATAAGTTAATCAAAACAGTTTTCCAAAATGACCAAAACAGTGTGTGTAGCCCAGTAGGCTACCATACCAAACAAGCCTTAGTAGCCCAGTAGGCTACTACACCAAACAAGCCATAATGGCCCAGTGGGCAGTACACTAAACAAGGAATAGTGTCCCGGTAGGCCATCACAGTGGCCCGATAGGATACCACACCTAAACAAGCAAAGTAACCCGGTCGGTTACTATACCAAGTTTACACATAGTAACTCGATAGGCTACCTAGTTACCAATGCATGAGGTAACCGGTCAGTTGACTGGTCGGTAACCAGTCAAGGACTGTGTTTTGTACAAAATGGTAAGGAATGGTGATTAATCTATCAAGTAGATAGTTAATCAAACACGATCGACATTAGACACTAAATCCCCAAAGTAGGCCAATAGGGTACCAATGGGCATCGGTACCACATAGAAACGCAAGTAATTGTCACTAACAATATCAGTGACTCAGTGAAGATGCTGACAAGGTACGTTATTGATGACAGGTGGTAACCTATAATTTGATAAAGGTGCGAGTATGCAATTACTTGCAATTTAGGCAAGTACAACTCCGCTTATAACATGAATAAAATGAGTTGAAATGATGGTTTTCACAATATGTTAAGTATACATGGCATGCACACGTTGATGCACAGCATGTGTAAGAGCACATAGTTTCACAATCGCGTAGATTGATCCTAGGTTAGATACCATACGTCTCTATCACGTAAGATTAGGGATAACTTAGCAAAGCTTTTGGCCAGATCAAATAAAAAATCGGGTAATTAAATGTAGGAGAAGGTAAAACTGGCGTAAGGTCTACATTATGTTTTAAAGAAAACGGGCGCAAGGTCCACGTTATGTTTTTAAAGAAAATGGGTGCAAGGTCCATGTCATGTTTTTAAAGAAAACAGGCGTAAGGCCCACGTTATGTTTTTAAATAAAAAGGACACAAGGTCCATGTTTTGTTCATAAATAAAATGGGCATATAGTTCTCGAGTGCAAGGTTCATTATGCCCTTTTTTTTCGATGCGAAACGATAATGAATAATGAAGCATAATTTGAGCATAAATGGTTCCTGTAGTGTACATGTTATGCCCTAGATATATATAGAGTCAGCTTCTTAGTTGCATGATAGAACATGCCCACATGATATGCATTCTGAGATGCTAGATGATATGTTTTCATGTCGTATGTGAAAATGTGATATGTGGTTTATGTTGATACCTTGCATGCTTATAAGATTTTAAGTATGTACTATATTTTAAACATGCTTTGCGGCTAACATGTTGTTCTTACGAGGCGTAAAGCTCACGGAGTATGTTCATGCTATACGTAAGTGTCCTACGGCTTAAACCACAATGGGCGATGATGGCGGTGGAGGCGGATGTAAGGTGAGGTTATGGATACACCATGAGTATTCTTCTACATAATTTTTGAGGAAACAGTATTTATAAATAGTAACTGTTAAATAGTATTTTTGAATAGTAACCGTTAAGCAGTATCTATAAATAGTAACCGTTAAATAGTCCTTTTGAATAATGGCCATTAAACAGTATTTATGAATAGCAACCATTAAATAGTCTTTTAGAATAGTAATCGTTAAACAGTATTTGTGAATAGTAATCATTAAATAGTATTTTTTGAATAGTAATAATAAACGGTATTTTTGAATAGTAAATAGTTAGACTATATCATAAATGTGTATAACTAATTAAACTTCCTATGTTTATACGATGAACATTTAAAGTATGCATACATGAATAGTAAATACCTATGCGTCAAAAAAAAATCTCTGAAATTATGGCATCTAATTAAGTAACTTAAAGTATTAGTCTGCAAGAAAGTATAAGTATCAGTTAAGAAAGCAGTTTTGGGTGATGGTCCTGGCCACTGAGGGCACGGGGCGTTACAATTGAGCTCTGAGGTGAACACAAGAATCGTTCATCTCATCAAGGATGAAAAATGTAATGTTCACCAAATTTACAAACTAAGTCGTTTCAAACACATTTTTAAAATAGTTTCAATAAGTGGTTCAAAAACCATCTTTAAGATACAACACCAAAATGTGTTCTACACTTTTAAAAAAAAAATGTGGTTTCAATAAAATGGCCCTACCTTCTAATGAGGTGACAAGGGGATGGTTTCAAAGAACGTAATTTTTCCAAAAAATTTTTATAAGGCAACCAAAACGATTTTCAAAAATAACTAAAATAGTAGCAGTAGCCCGGTAGGCTACCATACCAAACAAACATAGTAGCCCAGTAGACTACCTAGTAACGATACGTGAGGTAACCGGTCAGTTGACTGGTCAGTAAACCAGTCAAAGACTGTGTCTTGAGTGAAATGGTGAAGAACGACAATTAATCTATCAAGTAGACAAGTTAATCAAACACGATAGAAAATAGACACCAAATTCCTAAAGTAGAGCAGTATGGTACCGATAGGCCTCGGTACCATACCATGATATAAGTTATAGTCACTAACGGCAAAAGTGACCTAAGAATGTTATAATTAATTTATGGGGTAATAAATTAATTAAACATGCCTAGAGAATCAAACTCTGAATAGAGAGTGAGTTAGTACCGATGACAATCGGTACCAAGTGATTTTATCTGCTTTAGTCACAACAGTATTAGTGACTCATCAAAAGTGTTAATGAGATACGTTATTGATGGCAGGTAGTGACTTGTAAGTTGACAAAGGCAAGAGTACAAGTTTGCTTGCAAACTAGGTAAGTACACACCGCCTACAACATGAATAAAATAAGTTTGAAATAATGATTTTAGATTATGTTAAGTATGCATACTATGCACACATTGTTGCATAGCATATACAAGAGCATATAGTTTCACAATCGAGTGAATTGATGAAAGAACAAGTTAATTACCATATCTCCCTATCGCATAGGATTAGGGACAGCTTAGAAGAACATATGGCTAGAACAGATAAACAAGTGGGAAATTTAATAAGCGTGTCATACCGGGCTTTTCAATTGAAGAGGTTTTTCAAGTTAAAGTAAGTTAAGCATCCGTTGATGGCTGTTCGTTTTAGTGGCCACAGCATTTTTGATGGTCTGCGCACACTCGGTACTGACACACGGGCTCTAAGTAGACATAAGAAACAAAGAGAACATTGAAGCATAAAATGAGCATAATCGAACCATGCATTGTTCATGATATAGTTCACTATGCTTCCAACTACAGTAAAATGCATTCAGTACACGATATTTTCTGCTATGCATATAGTATGTGGAGTTTTGTATTTAGTAATATGATATGTGATGATCTGGTATGTGATATGTTGAAGTGGTATATGTTGATAACTGGCATGCGTATATGGTTTTAAGTATGTACTATGTTTCAAACATGTTTTACTGATGACATGTTGTACTTACTGGGTGTAAAGCTCATGAAGTGTGTTCAATGCTGTACGTAAGCATCCTATGGCATAAACAACAATGGACGATGATGGCGGCAGAGGCTGATATGAGGGCAAGGTTATGGATACCACCACAAGTTAAATCTTCCGCATAGCTTTTTGAGTAACAGTATATTTTAGAATAGTTAACAGTATATTTGAATAGTCTCTTTTGAATAGTAATCAGTTAAACAAGTTTACAATATGAATATATAAATGAACTCCCAATGATTTAGACAATGTATTTTAAAAGTATACATACATGAATAGTAAATACGTACGCCTTCCAAAAAAAATCCCTAAATTTACGGTATCTATGTAGGTAAGTTTAAGCAATAGTATTAGTACTAGTAGTTTTTAAGTGACGGTCTGGGCCACTCAGGGCACGGGATGTCACAGTTGGTATCAGAGCGGTATCCTACCACCCTACCTCACATCGCAGCATGCTTGCCTCATCTATCCAAATAAGTTAGTTTTCTTTTTGCCTTCAGTATTAGTATATGAATTAACGTTTAAATTATAATAAGAGATGATGGCCGCGCCAGTAGATCCCCACCAAGTACAAGAAGATCACCAAGCGAGCCTGGCTTTCACCACCATGCGACCAGACATATACGTTGGTCGTCACTTACGTGAACTTCCATATTGGATCCACCACTTGGAGGTTATTTTTGAAGCGTGCCATATCCCACCTCGCCTACAGGTGGTATTGGCCAGTACTAGACTGGAAGGACCAGTATTGGCCTGGTAGAACGAACGATGTAGAATCAGGGATCCGACAATGCAGTGGGTCGAGTTTTTCCACGACCTCTGTAATAGCATTGAACTAGCTCGAGACAGAGACATTTGGGATGACATGCGCGAGAGGCGATATCAGGTCCTCTTTGATATCTGGGATATCTATAAGGGAGAGAACATGGCGCACTACTGTTAGAGGTTCATGGATGTGATGCTTCCCTATATACCTTTGGACCAACCTTTTGTAGAGATATTTGATCCACTGTGGAGAGGAGTCTCATGGTACATGAGGGATTTCATCCCCTACCCTCCACAACACGAAAACCTAAGGCACCTTGTCTAGGATATAGTGAACACTGAGGGAGAAGCACTTAACCTTGGGAACCCTGCACCAATCCAAGGCGTTCCAACAGCTGCCCACATGGAAGGCAACCCGACAGACCCTACAGCCCAACTGGTCGAAGACGAGTTCATGGTTGAACACCAACCCGAAGCACCCGAGGGCAATGGGAAACCGAGGCAGGGCCCTGAGCCAGTCCCTCTGTCTCTCGAACACCACGTGGAAGGAGACGATGATGAGGCTCTCCCCGATGCCCAACCCGATGATAAGGGGGAGGAGATCCCCGATCACTTCAGTAACGACGAGTGGATGGGGATGTATGAGCCCCAAGTCATCATCGCTAGTGATGATGAAGCTGGTATTATTTGGGGAGACGAGGATAAGGATCCAGAGGAGTTTCCCCTTAGCGATAGTGATGATGAGGAAATATCCGATGCGGAATCAGGATTGTCCTTAGAGTAGTAGTAACCATTTCTATGGAATTTTTGTTATGTAAATATATAGAAGGGAATAGTAGCTTTCCTCATCAGACTTCGCTTAATATACTTGTGGGATCGTATATTGGGAAGTGTGTGTCACTCCTGCTGAACTAGAGTTTTGAATATATATATATTTTGTGAAATATATTATGAAAAGCAATATAGTTTTGCCCAGAGGGCCTAAATTAGATGAGTTAATGGCATAGCTCACAACCATGCGAGACATGATGCTAAACCAACAATAAGAACTTACTCAACTCAAGGAGCGATTAAACCAACAACCTTAGGCACCACAGATAGCTCAGGTGCTAGTCCAAGAGGCTCCAGTAGCCCCGATACTTACAGGGAGCAAGTGGCTCCTCCAACCCAAGTTACTCCGGTGCCATCAACCGTGGCTGCTCCCATAATAGCCAGTGCTCTTCAGTCAATCCCTAGGGAAGGTGATTTATATGAGAAATTTTAGCATTTGAAAGTGCCAGAATTTGGAGGAACTACAAATCCCATCGAGGCCGACGGCTGGTTGATCGATATCCAGGTCATCTTGGACTTCATGGGATTGACAGATAGGGAGAAGGTGTTATATGTATCCTTTGCCCTATGCAAGGGGGCATGGCAATGGTGGAAAATAGTGGCCATCAGAAGAAATGTTGATGAGATGAACTGGGCAGACTTCATTGATGAGTTCAAGGAGATGTATTTCAACGACGAAACCCTAGCAGCCTAACAGAACGAGTTTAACAATCTACACCAGGGAAGCATGACGGTTATGGAGGTGGTCTCGAAATTCAAGCAGCTAGCTCGACTCTACCCAGACTTAGTGCCGACAGAAAAGGAGAAGGTTAGGAGGATGTTGAAAATGTTCAAGACGGACATCGCTATCCAAGTCTGTAGTGGAAGCCACAGACTTGCAACTGTGGCTGAGTGTGTCAGTAGGGCCATCCAAGCAGAATACTGGTTGGCCCAAGACAAGGAGAGAAGGGCACAGATTTTCAAAGCCAAAAGAGAGGAGAAGACATCGGCCATGCAGACCAAGGGAAGATTGAACCCTGAGACGCAGCATAAAGGATAACATATAGGAGCCAGCCAAAACAACAAGCAATCCCACCATAATAACAAGAGAAAGGGGAACCAAAGTAACCAAGGACCGCAGAGGAACTTCCCTCAAAATAAGAATAACTATGGGGGAAATGGCAACCCATACCCACCTTGTCCAAAGTATGGAAGGAATCATCTGGGAGAATGTCGCCAAGGCACCAATGGTTGCTACATATGTGGCAAGGAAGGCCACTATGCTCAGAACTACCGCTCCAACCTACAAAATCAACAGGGCCAAGCCCGTGCTACTAGCGGCCAACTGCATGCTGCCCAGACCAAGATTGAGGGTCCGTCAATTGCTTAGGGTAGACTGGAGGCACCAGAAGCTCAAAAAAGGGTCTACGCCTTCACCAGAGAGGACACAAAAGCTGAAACCTCAACTATGGTGATAGGTCAGCTTTCTATCACCAACTCTGCTACACTAGTACTGTTTGATTCTGGAGCTACACATTTATTTGCATCATCAAAGTTTACTAGGGAGATAGACCAGAATGCAGATAGAATAAAATAAACTTTTCGAACTGTCCTTCCCTCAGGGGAAGTTTTGTTGTCTAAGTAATGGATAAGCCACGTGCCAGTAGTTATCAGTGGGTGAGAGTTGAGTATGGATCTAATCATCCTCGACATGTATGACTATGACGTAATCGTGGGGATGGATTTCCTCACCAAGTACAATGCCGTCATAGACTGTCGAAGACGGGAGGTTACCTTTGAACCAATTAGGCACGAGAAGTTTGTCTACAAGGGGCTATCGTTGAAGCAATCAAAGACGATGATATCAGTAATGAAGGCTCAAAAGCTATTATCTAGTGGATGCATCGATTTCCTTGCACACATAGTGGACAAGACCCAGGAAGCAGAGATGAGACCTAATAGCGTCCTAGTAGTTAGAGAGTTCGTAGAAGTACTCCCAAAGGATCTTCCAGGGCTTTCACCGGAGTGGGAGATATCATTTGAGATCGAGCTTCTACCAGGATCTGGCCCCATCTCCAAGGCCCCCTATAGAATGTCCCCGGTAAGTTAAAGGAACTTCAGACTCAATTGAAGGATCTGATGGACAAGGGCTTCACCCGTCAGAGCTATTCACCGTGGGGAGCACCTATTTTATTTGTGAAGAAAAAGGATGGAACGCTGAGAATATGTATAGACTACAGAATGGCTTCATCTCCAAGGCCCCCTACAGAAAGGCCTCGGTGGAGTTAAAGGAACTTCAGACTCAGTTGAAGGATCTGATGGACAAAGGCTTCATCTGACAGAGCTGTTCACCATGGGGATCACCTGTTTTATTCGTGAAGAAAAAGGAAGGAATGCTGAGAATGTGTATAGACTATAGGGAGATGAACAAGATCACGATAAAGAACAAGTATCTGTTTCTATGGATCTACGATCTATTCAACCAGCTCCGAGGTGCTACAGTCTTCTCAAAGATTGACTTGTGTTTCAGGTACCACCAATTACGGATTAGGGATGAGGACATACCCAAAACAACTTTCCGAACACAATACGGACATTATGAGTTCCTGGTCATGTCATTCGGATTGACAAATGCTACTATAGCCTTCATGGATTTAATGAACCGAGTATTCAAGGACTTCTTTGACAAGTTTGTCATTGTGTTTATCGATGGCATACTTGTATTCTCCAAAACTAAGGAAAAGCATGAGGAGCATTTGAGGGCCATCCTACTTAAGCTAAGGGATCATCAAGTGTATGCCAAATTCTCCAAATATGAATTTTGGCTAGATAAGGTTCACTTTCTTGGCCACGTAGTCTCGAAGGAGGGAGTATCAGTAGACCCAGCGAAAGTAAAGGCAGTTAGTGCATGGCTGACCCCGAGGAACGTGACGAAAATCTGTAGTTTCCTTAGACTAGCAAGATATTACCGATGCTTTATCGAAGGCTTCTCAAAGTTAGCTGCACCACTCACAACACTCACCAAGAAAGAGAAGAAGTATGAGTGGACTGACCAGTGCGAAAAGAGCTTCCAGGAACTAAAACGAAGACTCACAAGTGCTCCGATCCTGACCATACTAGATGCTGGACTTGGAAATTTCGTGATCTACAATGACACGTCCAAGATGGGACTAGGAGTTGTACTAATGCAAAATGGTAGAGTGGTTACACACGCTTCGTGACAACTCAAAACCATGAAAAGAACTACCCGACACACGACTTGGAGCTAGTAGCGATCGTTTTTGCGCTCAAGATTTGGAGGCATTATGTATATGGTGTTAAGTATGAGATCTATATGGACCACCGGAGCCTCAAATATATTTTTCACACAGAAGGAGCTTAATATGAGGCAATGACGATGGCTAGAGCTGGTGAAGGATTAAGACTGTGAAATCCTATATCATCCAGGAAAAGCCAATAAGGTGGCCGACGCGCTGAGTAGAAAGCACTCTTCATCACTTATGGCTATCCATGCCCTGCCAGAAGCACTACAAAAGGAGCTACACATTAGTGAGATAGAGATTTTAGCAGGGAGGTTGTCTGAAATGACCCTCCAATTAACGCTCCTAGAAGAGATTAAGGCTGGCCAAGACCTTGATTTGACCCTAAATAAGCACAGAAAGGAAGCTATAAAGGGCCAGAATTCATAGTTTAGAGTCGTTAGGGATGGCATGCTCTATTACAGAGATAGAGTATGTGTTCCGAAGGATGAGGAACTCAGGAATCGAATCCTTTTAGAGGCTCATGAAACACCATATTCTGTACATCCAGGGGCAAATAAGATGTACCAGGACTTAAAAGAGAGTTTTTGGTGGCCAGGAATGAAAAACAACATTACCGAGTCCGTTGCCAAATGCCTCACATGTCAGAGGATTAAAATGGAACATCAACGGCCTGCTGGAGAATTGCAGAAAATTAAGCTACCCAAGTGGAAATGGGAATAGATTATAATGGATTTCGTGGTCAGATTGCCCAGAGCGTCGAGCAGCAACGACACAATTTGGTAATTACGGACCAATTGATGAAATCAGCGTGATTTCTAGCGATAAAACTGAGCTACTCGGTAGAGAAACTAGCAAAAATATATATGGCTTAGATAGTGAGACTGCACGATGTACCTAAATTGATAATCTTAGATCGTGATGGATGCTTCACTTCCAGGTTTTGGCAGAGCTTCCAAGCCTTAATGGGAACTAAATTGAAGTTCAGCATAGCTTTCCATCCTCAGACTTACGGCTAGTCCGAGAGAACCATTCAGACATTAGAAGATATGCTGAGAGCTTGTGTCCTAGACTTCAAGGGAAACTGGGACCAGAAGCTACTGTTGATCAAGTTCTCGTACAATAACAGCTACCATTCCTTGATTGGGATGGCACCATATGAGGCATTCTATGGAAGAAAATACCGATCTCTGGTTCACTAGCACGAAATCGGAGAGAAACAGCTTACCAGCATGGACTTCGTCAAGAGCACAACGGTACATGTGAAGCTTATACGAGAAAGACTGGATACGGTGCACAGTCACCAGAAAAGCTACGTAGACAAACACTGTAGACCCCTCGAGTTTCAAGAAAGAGACTTTGTCTTTCTCAAAGTGGCACCCATGAAAGGGGTGATGCGCTTTGGTAAGAAAGGGAAGCTGAGTCTTAGGTACATATGTGACGCCCCCAATTTTGACCACCCATAACTGTCATGAACCGACTCTATTGCCAACTAAGACAGTTCGTGTGCCGAATCTGGGCTGTCAATTTAAAACTCCTTTTCTAAACTTTCATATCTCAGGGACCAAAAATTTTACCCACGAAATTTTTTTTTTTTTAATACATATTTTCTCCAAAAGAAAGCTAAGTATAAAAGCCATATAAAGCACAATACTACTTTTAGTTGTCTTTTTGAGTATAACATAATGTATAATATACAAAATATTTATACTACATTTTTTTTTTACAATCTCTTTAATTCACTAACTTTGAAAGCTCAGCGAAAAACTTATGGCAGGACCAAGTCCACGGTGAATTCACTATCCCTTAACACGCGCACATCCTGTCGCCATCTATATATTTATTGGGCAGGTTTCTTACCTGCAACATGAACAAACTGATGAGCTAACAGGCATAGTAAGTTCAAACATACTTAGTAAGAATCACACGGATTCAAAAATATTAACTATCCAATTTCCTATGAATAGTACTATTTATCATGAATAGTATTCACCACGAATAGTGACTTTGACCACTGATCGATAAATAGTAACTGTTACCATAACTGGTTACTATTCACATCACTTCAACCAGATACTATTCACACATCCTAACCGAAATCACTATACTTAGTATACTCTTCGGTTATGCTCAATTATGGTTTTCATCATGTTATTGATGGTTCATTCTCTATTTACTTTTTAGTATAGAGCTCTTTTTATGGTAGTACTGATATTTATTACACGCTGACTAGGAGGGCCTAGGGAGCGACCCTAGAGCTTCAACCTCCACAGCCCTTATATCCCTGTAGGATCTGAAAAACCTTCACCACTATGTTGGAGAGGCGGTATGCCTTAATAGTTTTATTACCATCTTTCAATTATAGTTTTGACCAAGTGACATTAATCGTCACCTCAAGGTCACTATCCTCCATGGCCCGTAGGCCTTACTTATTCTCTTTTCTCATTATATGGGATATGTTATACTAATTAATCCCCAAATGTCCATAGGACTTTATATCTAGTGTACATCTAGTACATAATAAAATAACATAGTATTTCATGTTGCAAACATGAAAATGCTTGAACTTACCAATACTGCGATAATGTCCACTTTCGGAACTCCTCCGCAGTTCTATCTCTAGTTTGGGTTCCTATAAACATAATATTGTCTGTTAATACCCTATATTAATTATCACTTTAAATATATTTATTTTGTGATAAAATTTTCAACACAATTCAACTTATAACATGGTACACGGACTTTAACACGCCTGTGTTCATGACTGTATACTTCCTGGTTTCTTACCACATGGCCGTGTTGTTTACTATCTAGCCGTGTAACTGTGCACTTCTTGATACACACCTGTGTTCAAGCCCGTGTACCTCTCAGGTTGTAAATTTTTTCCTATACATGGCCGTGTTGTTTACTATCTAACTGTGTAACTATACATGGCTTGATACACGCCCATGTTTAAGCCCGTGTACCTCCCGGGTTATAAATATTTTTTTTTCATATACACGGCCGTGTGTTCTTCTACACGCCCGTGTTCTTCAGAGTTTTTAGATTTTTAACTCTAAAATCTTTATTTTAAGTCCTAGAATTTTATTTAAGTCATTCTAGGTCCTTTCGGGTCCTTTCCGAGCTTTTCAGATTTTTTTGGTCAAAATGACCATTTTACCCCTAACGAGTCTTGGGACCGTAACTGTTTCGTTCTATCGTTTTTCTCAAATTTTCTAAGCCCAAATATCCTAAAATAATATTCTCTAGGCTTCTGTATTATTTTTACAGCTCAATTTGCTATAAATTCTCAATTATCTATTTTCCCGGCCCTCGGTTACTATTTATCCGTTACCTAGGGTCGTTTCTCGTTTTTCGAGCATTTCAGAGCCTCAAATGGCCGTTTTACTACTCCTAAAATGTTTTTCATTTCATCCCCCGGCCCTCGGTCCTCGAGAAGCTCGGGTTTCCTATCCCGACATAACTTTTCCCCTCGTTTCCTCAAATGCCCTTATGCTATTTTAGAAATTTTGACAGCATTTTCGCTTGTATTTTTAGGTTTCCTAGCGTTAGGTACGTCTCAGAACCTTTGTACCTGCCACGTACTATACCAGAGGCCTATTTTATACAAAGTTTCCAAACTTTGTATAAAAATTTTCCACATAATCAATATTCAACAATCCATACACAATCAACAATATTTTCCAAACTAACCTTGGTTTAACATGTTAATCATCACCAAATTAGTTTTCGTCTCAACATTTCAAATATCACATGCTATTCTTAGGTTTTCGAATGTGTAGAACAACATCAAAACCTAACCACATTTTCATTTCAACCCTAGCATTATCCACGGAATTTAGCATGAAAATTCATCAAAATTTTCTTATTTCTTGATTCTAATTCATGCTCGATTCAACATATAATTAATTGAACATAAACACTAACCCAAATCATCAATTCCCAATCATTTTTCACACCACTAATACCACGGATTTCTTAGGGAAACATGCAAAATTTTTGCTTGTTTCTAAACCCTAAATCATGCTTCAAAATCTAAACATCCAACCAATCACAACATCAATCAAAACATCAACTTTTTCAATGGTTTTCTACTCGACAAACCCATGGATTTTCACTAAGAAAATCAAAGGAAATTGCTACAATTTTGAAGATTACCTTATCTAGTTGATGGCTTGATGCTAGAATTGCGATGAAAGCTAAGGTTGGTCTGAAATTTTGAACAAAATTTTTGAGTTAATAAGGGAGAAAGCTCACGGATTTTGGGCTAAAAAAGAGAGCAAGAGTTTGGCTTAATTTTTCAATTTTTTTTTGAATGATTTTGGATGCTTATTTATAGGCAAAAGTCAAAGTTTTTTAAGCAAAATTTTCCAACAATTTGCTAATTGTTCATGTGTCAAAATGCAACAATTTTGGGCCAAAAACCTAATTTTTTTCCTCCCTTTCTGTTAGGAAATACTCTAAGCATTAAAGACATTTTGATGTATTTATTTTGAACTGGATAATAAAATTATATATAGAGGTTATTCATTACATTGCTGTCTGTCCTCATTTTATTCACATGTTAAAGTAAATGTAAGCAAATATAGCTCCCTGACTGCTTGTGTTAAAACTGTTAGAACGTTGCATGCAATGGACTTTTGTATGCGAGAAGACAATGTTCTAAAGTAAGCAGTCTAAACTAAGGTCTGTAGTCTATGGGGTTAGACCGAGCATCTAACTCATGTTAAGACTATTATATTATCTAACGCCTTGGAGGGGACAGTTTGTCTTGACTATCTGGAGCATAGACTCTATAGTAGAGACATAGATATGTTGCTTGGTGGTGACATATTAGACCGGGACTTAAGCGTGATTGATCTATGAAGTCCGCTTTGAGTGGATCAATCTGCTTTTAACATTCATTGTGCAATAACCTTAATCCTGAGTAGATGAACAGCTTCATGCATATGACTTGGGTACTTTGATGTTCCAATGGCTAAAGCATCTCAGAGGTAGTAAGCTTATAGACTGGTTTGTTGGGCGCATGACTTGTATACGATAAAGGGTTTGTTTACAGATATCGGAATCATAGCTCTAATAAGGAGTTAAGGGTATCCTCTTAAAGGCATTATACTAGATGTAAAAATGGACAAGGCCTTGGGTCGTCTGCTAGGCGGATGACTTCTTATTCACATATGTTGAATAATCATTTTCTTATTTGGTAGTATAATGGAACTTTAAGATAGCCTGATCAGTAGGATTAAACGGACTTTGGCCTAAGGCTGATCATGGATATCATATGAGGGTTCTGCATACATGACAAGCTCATTGGATGATAGCTTGTCACAGGCTTACGTAATACGGTATATAATTGGGAGTTCAGTTTCAGATTTATAGTGGTGTGACTGTGAAATTAGTGATCATATGATTCAGTTGTTTGATAAAGAATGATGATCATATGGATTCGCGGGAGCCCAATTATATACGTCCAATTGGTCCCTCTACTAGCTCCACATAATTCCTTAACGTTTGGCAAATTGATTTGTGTATGCTATTGGCTAGTTGATTATGCATGGATGGTGTTGACATAGGATTAGGATGGTGGACAAGATTCTCTTCGGTTGAATTTAGATTTTGTTTTGGATAATAGAGTACACAATTATTCGAACTCCAAATAAAGTTGCCATGATTTTATTTGAGATTAGATTGGAGTTGTAGAAAATTATCCATGAGAACAACGACTTGAAATACAACTGTTTTTGTGGATTTTGAAATTTGAATTTTGAAATTTGAATTTTGAATTTTGAATTTTGAAATTTGAAATTTGAAATTTGAATTTGAAATTTGAATTTGAAATTTGAATTTGAAATTCGAATTTGAAATTTGAAATTTGAAATTTGAAATTTGAAATTGAAATTTGAAATTCAAATTTTGAATCACAGTACAAGTAGGATTCGAATTTCTTATGGTAAATCCACAAGGAATGAAATTCGAATTTGAGTTGGATATGGAGAGGAAAATCTTGTTTGAATCCTACTTGAATTTTGAATCCAAATCCTAACAAATATGGACGAAAATTTTGAGGATTATCCTCATGGAATTTTCAGATCTTTTGTGGGTAAGTTTTAGGGAAAAATTCATGTTTCAATCCCAATTGAATTTGGATTCTCTCCTTCTTGATTATGGCTGAAATTTTGAGGAAGATCTCATAGAGGATTTTTGGTTATTTTGGATAAGGATGAGATAAGATTCAAGCTTGAAAATCCTAGTGGAATTTTGATTCTTCCCTTATCTTTTGTGATCGAAAAATCTTGGAGGATTTTCGAAAGGGATTTTCAGATTTTTTGGTTGGATAGGAGGAGATAAAATTCTAGTTAAAATCCTATTTGAATTTTGAATGGAAAAATCCTAAAGTGGCCGAATTTTAGTTGGGATTTTCCCCCTGATATATTCAGATTTTTTGGTTGTGGATAAGGGAGAATACCTTCTCCTAATCCAATTCGAATTCAGAGGATCACCTCGAGCAAGTCTATAAATAGAGGTCCTACCACTCCAGTTCTCTAAGACCACCGACTCTAAGGTGACTAGGCTTATTGTTGCATAACTCACCATGACAATAAGTTCTTTAGAGATCTGGGTGGTCGGAAGAAGACTAGCAGTGCTAGCATTCCGATCAAGGTTCAGAGTGACCATCCACTCAGCCATTCGGAAATTGGAGAATAGTAGAGAAAGCTAGTTGGTTGAAGCCCTCCAGTCATTCTCCTCCTGCAAGATTGGCGTCCTTGAGGTATGAGTTTAAATTGTTGTTGGTTTATTGTATATGGCATCATGAGATATTTAACGGTCCTAAAAAATTTTTATTGTTCCGCTGCGCCACTCTGATACGTTTTTTTTTATTTAAATTCCTACAATTGGTATCAGAGCCATCTCATGACTATGCCACGTACATAAATTAGACAATTAATTAGTCATTTTATTTATGTATGGATTTGATATTTAGAGAGTGACATTCTAGGATTCCTTTGTGTTGTTATCATGGATTATGTATATAGTATGTGGTTATTTTATTTTTTTTAAATTATTATAAGCATGCTTGTTTTTGTCGGTTATGGTTCCTTCGAATTTAGAAAATCGTATCTAGGATTTTTTATGTAACCATGGAAACAATTTATTAACACTGTAATTTTCCAATAGATTTTAATTTCGTCTCTTAGAATTATTATGATCAGAATTTTTTTACACCGGAAACGGTTAAGGATTTTTTATGTAATTATTCTTGGAGGAGATTGAAGTTTGAAGACCGTAATTTATTTTTCCCAAAAGTTAAATTTAATTTAAAGGTTGAAATTTTGATTGTGTGGAAAATTTCAATTTAATTAGGATTCAAATTAATTTTTGGAGATCCTACTAGGTAAATTGGAATATGGCACGAAAATCGAGACACAACCCCTCGGGATAGGCCATCGAGCCTTGGTAGGGTTGCAGCCCCTGACCTCGGGCCAGGATGGGGCTGCGGAAGCCCTTGTACAGGCCATGACCACCCACGGCCGCGGGCCTGACCTGCAGCCGAGGGTGGCCGTGGCCCTCCCGAGGGTGGCCTTGGCCGTAGCCTGGGCGTGCAGCCTGTGGCTGCAGGCACTACCTGTAGCCTGCCGATTGCTGCACCCGGCCTGCAACCGAGGGTGGCCATGGCCCTCCCAAGGCTGGCTGCAGCCTGGGTGTGCAGCCTGTGGCTGCAGGCGCTGCCTGTAGCCTGCCGACTGCTGCACCCAGCCTAGTCGTGCAGCCCGGCAGGGCTGCACATGGAGCGGCTGTGGGCTGCCAGCCCCCCGGGGGCTGGGGCTGGGGCCGCCAGCCCACGGCGACTGCTGGCTTCCGGGGCGGTGGGGCGACTGTTCAAAAATTGAAAATTTTGTTTTTTAAATTTGAGATTTAATTTTTAAATTATGTTTAAAAATATGTAATTGAAAATTTAAAATTTTTGAAATTACATATTATTACACATGATATTTAAAATTGTTTAAAGTTTGAATTTGAAATTTAAATTTGAAATTCGAATTAGGAATTTGAATTTGAAATTTAAATTTTTGGAATTTAAATTTTAAACGATTCTTGTGATGAGAAATAAATGGAGAGGCTACATAGAGATGGATACAAGAAGACGGAACAAAATTTAAGACCCAAAGAATGCTTTGGATGGAATTTTATAATCTTTATTTTCTTTGTTCTAGGACGGAACAATGGCTTGGTTATTCTGTCAATTATTTTTTCTGTGATATGTCATGGATGTATAAATATGTACTGATGGATGTTTTACATGCATATTTGATAACATGTCATATAGGATAGGAGAGTGCCGCTGATACTATATTGATCATACATACCTATCAAAACTTGCATGTTTTTCAAAATATTGAGTGGGAGACGGTTTGAAACAAAACCCACGGCCTCCATTGTTGATCCATGTGAAAGCATGGTAATGCCTCACGTCAGTTCTGCCCCAACCACACCCCTCGGTAGGTGTTTACCACTGTCGTATACTAGATTGGATCTCTTATGTGAAAAACATGTTCGGGTACGATCCTATTCATGACCACCCCTCGGTGGCTTGGTAGGACGTGAATCGGGCTATGTAAACAATGGTTATACACTCAAGACTCATTTAGTTATTAACCTTCCCTAGAAGCTCTATTAACTAAACTGGTGACCAAATAAGCGGTTATTAATATATGCCTTAACCTAGGAGGATTTAAGGCAACATATATTAATTGGACGGGTCCGTGTTCCGGCTATTTGTTTCATGACCACCCCTCGGTGGCTTGGGGTAATAGGTGTTGAGAATTATCGTTGCAATGCTACGTGTTTTTCAAGTTTCATGTAGGAACATACTTGTATGTTTTATTTGCTAAATTATCTGTATATTTGCTTGGGCTTTGTAATGATGTCTTGTATAATTTTATTTCAGTTCAAAATGTCACGGACACCCCTCATTTCAATACTTACTGAGAATAAACTAAATGGTGATAATTATAAAGATTGGAAAAGAAATCTGTTGATAGTTCTCAGCTGCGAGAGACATAAGTTCGTGCTGGACGAACCATGCCCGCAAGGGCCCAAACCTGACACACCGCTTGAGGAGGTCCCGGTTGCCTATACTCGCTCGAGAGAATCTAATGAGATAGCTCGATGCTACATACTTGCTAGCATGACGAGTGCTTCACAAAAGTAGCATGAGACTTATCAAGTTGCTGGGGAGACCATGGAAAATCTGAAGGACATGTTCGGAGGCCAAGAAAAGTTGGCTTGATAGTAACTAGTATTATGAACTCTAAGCAAAAGGCAGGTACTCCGGTGAAGGACCATATGATCACTCTAATGGGATTCTTTGTTGAGGCTGCTGAGAACGATGCTGAGTCAGACTACAACACCCAGATCGAGATAATGTTCAAAACTCTGTCTAAAGATTTTGTGGGGTTTAAGGCCACATACAATCTAACGACAAGGGAGTTAGGACTAACCAAGCTCATGAAGCAACTCCAAGCTTATGAGTGGATGATCAGGGATGGGGATGCAGTCCAACCCAAAGGAGAGGCCAATTTGGCGGAATCTTCCAAACCCTCACGGAAGAGGAAGAGGCCAAATCAGAAGCAAGCGGCTTCCAGTTCTTCTAATCCTCCTGTCTCGGATGGGAAGAAGAATAATAAGAACAAGAAGCCCAGGGACCCTAAAAAGTCCAAGTGCTTCCGCTATGGGAAGGTAGGTCACTTCAAGAAGGCTTACGGGGAAATCCTAGTCGCCAAAGGGAAGGAAGGTAAGGAACTTCACGACTTGGAAGTGTGTTTGGTGGAAGAATCGAAAGACACTTGGGTCATTGATTCGGGCACCACAAATCATGTTTGTGTTTCTATGCAAGGGTTCATGGAAACGAGAAGTCTACATGATAGGAGCCTCTCGTTGCGGACTGGAGACGGTAGCTTGGTGGTGGCTGAGGCAGTGAGAGATATGTACCTTTACTTTGATGAATTTAGGTTTATTTTATTAAAAGACTGTTTTTATGTTCCTAATTTTAGAAGGAACCTTATATCAGTAGCTTGTTTAATAAATGATTCTTATTCAGTTTCTTTAAGTAAAAGAGTTGATATTTGTAGAAATAAGTCTTTTATCTATTCTGGATGGATGGATGGAAACCTATATTTGATCAAACCAAAGATGTACTCGCTGCTTGACCTCGAATTAATAGATAACTCTAAAAGGTTGAAAGTTTCTCACTCTAACAAGGCGTATTTTTGGCATTTAAGACTTGGTCATATTAATCAGGATAGGATTCAAAGATTGGTGAAAGAGGGTCCTCTAGAATCTCTGGAGGAGGTACGTCTTCCTCAATGTGAGTCTTGTCTAGAGGGAAAGATGACTAAGAGGTCTTTTGGAGTTAGGGTACTAAGGCTCAGGAGCTCTTAGAAATTATGCACACTGACGTATGTGGCCCCATGAACGTCACAGCACGAGGAGGGTTCGAGTATTATGTCTCCTTTATAGACGATTACTCGAGATATGGATATGTGAATCTGATGCACCGCAAGAATGAAACCTTTGACAAGTTCAAAGAGTATCGTGCGGAAATGGAAAAGCAATTGGATTAATCCATAAAGACACTTCGATCTGATCGAGGTGGTGAATACCTCTCCAACGAATTTCTACGACATCTTGTAGAGAATGGGATATTATCCCAGTTGACTGCACCTGGTACTCCATAACATAATGGTATAGCCGAAAGGAGAAACAGGACCTTGTTGGATATGGTACGGTCCATGACGAGTTATTCAACGTTGCCGCTATCATTTTGGGGATATGCTTTACAAACGGCATGCTATATTCTGAATTAGGTTCCAAGCAAGTCAATTACTAGGACTCCATATGAATTGTGGCATGGCAGGAAGCCCTCCCTGAGACATATAAGAATATGGAGCTGCCCGACACATGTACTGGATGGGGATACGAAGAAGTTGGAACTAAGATCAGAATTGTGCATGTTTGTAAGGTATCCAAAGGGAACTAAAGAAGGTCTGTTCTATAACCCGAAGGAACAAAAAGTCATTATTTCAACCCATGCGACATTTTTGGAGGAATGTCACATGAATGACTTTAAGCCTCGAAGCAAAGTGGTGCTAGAGGAGTTATCGGGTGAAATAACAGCTCTACAGATTTCAGTCTTGGATGCAAGTCTGAGTTCCGGTGAAAGACCTGCAGACGATCAATAATTTAGGGTGCCTTGTCGGAGTAGGAGGGTTTCTAAGAAACCTAATTTCTTCATGTATGATGCTGAGGTATACCAGGCCGAGGCTCATGAGCATGAGGATGATCCGGTCACCTATGATGAAGCTATAAATGATGTTGATTCTAAATCTTGGAAACAGGCTATAAACAATGAGATGGATTCTATGAAATCCAACTCTATTTGGGAACTTGTAGATTTGCCGGATGGGATAAAACCCATTGGATGCAAATGGGTCTACAAAAGAAAGAAGGATGTAGAAGGGAGAGTGGAAACTTTCAAAGCTAGACTGGTTGCAAAGAGGTATACACAAAAGGCTAGAATCGATTATGATGAAACCTTTTTACTTGTTACTATGCTGAAGTCTATTCATATTCTTCTGTCCATTGCTGCGGCTCTCGATTATGAGATCTGGCAAATAGATGTCAAGATGGCATTCTTGAATGGCCATCTTGAGGAGTGTATCGACATCATACAGCCCAAAGGGTTCGTAGCGAAAGGCCAAGAAAGGAAAGTTTACAAGTTGCTTAGATCCATTTATGGATTAAAGCAAGCATCCCGCTCATGGAACCAAAGATTTGATCAAGCGATCAAGACATTCAGTTTTGAGTAGAACGTTGATGAACCTTGTGTTTATAAATGTATTAAGGATGAGAAAGTGGTCTTTCTGATACTCTATGTCGATGATATACTACTTATTGGGAATGATGTAGGGAACTTATCATCGGTCAAGATTTGGTTACACCAACAGTTTGATATGATGGACTTGGGAGAAGCTAATTATGTTCTAGGCATTTGCTCTTTAGAGATCGAAAGAACAAAAGGATAGCGTTATCTCAAGCTTCATACATAGATAAAATAATTGACAAATATGCAATACAAGAGGCAAAGAAAGGTTCACAACCTTCCATTGGCAGTCTAACTCTATCATTGGATGACTTTCCAAAGACATCAGAAGAAAGAGAGCGTATGAGTAAGGTCCCTTATGCATCCGCTGTGGGTAGCCTTATGTACGCTATGCTTCGCACTCACCCAGACATATGTTCTGTAGTAGGTATGGTGAGTCGATATCAAGCGAATCCTGAAACCAAGCACTGGCAAGCAGTAAAGCACATACTCAAGTATCTTAAGAGAACGAGGGATTATATGCTGGTGTATTCTGGAGGGGACCAAACACCCGTAGGATACACGAACTCAAACTTTCAGACTTGTAAGGATTCGAGGAAATCGACATCTGGATCAGTGTTTTTGCTCGGAGGAGGCACCATTGTGTGGAGGAGCATGAAGCAGGGCTGCATAGCTGACTCTACTATGGAGGCTGAGTATGTGGCTGCGGCTGAGGCATCTAAAGAAGCGGTTTGGCTCCGTAAGTTCTTTAGAGACCTTGAGGTCATTCCGGGTGTTGACAAGCCTATCACACTTTACTGTGATAACACTGGGGCTATTGCCAACACAAGGGAATCTTGGCACCACAAGAGGACCAAGTACATAGATAAGAGATATCACATAAAGCTTCCTTAACCATAAAGCTTTGGCCATTTTTTTGTTGCAAAAATCGTAGTAATAAACTACCAAAAGAAAACCAAGAAAAATTTGTCTAAGTTTGGTTCCAAGAGAAAACGAGAGCTACCTTGGTGAATCAAAGGGTTTCTTCAAATTTTTGGAAGCAAGAACTCAAGTTTGATTAGCTAGCATCCAAGTAATCAAGGTAAGATTTAAAAATTTGAAATTTTTCACCATTTTGGTTAGGAAATCTGTGGGGGTGATGTGGAGAAAATGATGAAATTTTGTTGTGGATTTGATGAAATTATGTGTTGGTTTTGTGATATATTAGTTAAGGCCACTCATGTATTGGATTTGCATGAAAAAAATTTGATTTTTGGCTTGTTTTCTCCATGAAATCCGTGGGTTCAAAGGGTTGTTTTGGTGATGAAATTTTAATTGAATATGTTATTATGTTGTGTGGAATTTTGTTTTGGAAATTTGGAAACATAAACTTTATATTGAAGTTGCTTAGAAAAATTTTTTTGACAAAAGTTAGTGTAAGAACCCCAAGTGAAAACTGATTATTGGTTTAGGGTTTTGGTGAATATATTTTGTTAATTAAGGGCTATTTTGTGTTAGGAAATGCCTTAAGCATTAGAGACATTTTGATGTATTTATTTAGAACTGGATAATAAAATTATATATAGAGGTTATTCATTACATTGCTGTCTGTCCTCATTTTATTTACATGTTAAAGTAAATGTAAGCAAATATAGCTCCTTGACTGCTTGTGTTAAAACTGTTAGAACGTTGCATGCAATGGACTTTTGTATGTGAGAAGACAATGTTCTAAAGTAAGCGGTCTAAACTAAGGTATGTAGTCTATGGGGTTAGACCGAGCATCTAACTCATGTTAAGACTATTATGTTATCTAAAGCCTTGGGGGGGACGGTTTTTCTTGACTGTCTGGAGTATAGACTCCCAAGTAGAGATATAGATATGTTGCTTGGTGGTGACATATTAGACCTGGACTAAAGCGTGATTGATGTACGAAGTCTGCTTTGAGTGGATCAATCTGCTTTTGACGTTCGTTGTGCAGTAACCTTAATCCTGAGTAGATGAACAGCTTCATGTATATGACTTGTGTACTTTGATGTTCCAATGGTTAAAGCATCTCAAAGTTAGTAAGCTTATAGACTGATTCATTAGGTGCATGACTTGTATACGATAAAGGGTTTGTTTACAGATATCGGAATCATAGCTCTAATTAGGAGTTAAGGGTATCCTCTTAAAGGCATTATACTGGATGCAAAAATGGAAAAGGCCTTGGGTCATCTACTAGGCGGATGACTTCTTATTCAAATATGGTGAATAATTTCTTTATTCGGTAGTATAATGGAACTTTAAGATAGCCTGATCAGTAGGATTAAACGGACTTTAACCTAAGGCTGATCATGGATATCATATGAGGGTTCTGGATACATGACAAGGTCATTGGATGATAGCTTATTGCAGGCTTACGTAATACGGTATATAATTGGGAGTTCAGTTTTAGGTTTATAGTGTTGTGACTCTGAAATTAGTGATCATATAATTGAGTTGTTTGGTAAAGAATGATGATCATATGGATTCGCGAGAGCCCAATTATATATGTCGAATTGGTCCCTCTACTATCTCCACATCATTCCCTAACATTTGGCAAATTGATTTGTGTATGCTATTGGCTAGTTGATTATGCATGGATGGTGTTGACATAGGATTAGGAAGGTGGACAAGATTCTCTCCAGTTGAATTCAGATTTTGTTTTGGATAATAGAGTATACAATTATTCAAACTCCAAATAAAGTTGCCATGATTTTATTTGAGATTAGATTGGAGTTGTAAAAAATTATCCATGAGAACAACGATTTGAAATACAACTGTTTTTGTGGATTTTGAATTTTAAATTTTGAATTTTGAATTTTGAAATTTGAAATTTGAAATTCAAATTTTGAATCACAGTCCAAGTAGGATTCGAATTTCTTGTGGTAAATCCATAAGGAATGAAATTCGAATTTGAGTTGGATATGGAGAGGAAAATCTTGTTTGAATCCTACTTGAATTTTGAATCCAAATCCTAACATATATGGACGAAAATTTTGAGGATTATCTTCGTGGAATTTTCAAATTTTTTATGGATAAGGTTCAGGGAAAAATTCAAGTTTCAATCCCAGTTGAATTTGGATTCTCTCCTCCCTGATTATGGCCGAAATTTTGAGGAAGATTTCATAGAGGATTTTCGGTTATTTTGGATAAGGATGAGATAAGATTCGAGCTTGAAAATCCTAGTGGAATTTTGATTCTTCCCTTATCTTTTGTGATCGAAAAATCTTGGAGGATTTTCTAAAGGGATTTTCAGATTTTTTGGTTGTATAAGAGGAGATAAAATTATAGTTAAAATCCTGTTTGAATTTTGAATGGAAAAATCCTAAAGTGGCCGGATTTTTAGTTGGGATTTTCCCCTTGATAAATTCAGATTTTTTGGTTGTGGATAAAAGAGAATATCTTCTCCTAATCCAATTAGAATTCAGAGGATCACCTCATGTAAGTATATAAATAGAGGTTCAGCTACTCCAGTTCTCTAAAACCACAGACTCTAAGGTGAGTAGGCTTATTGTTGCATAACTCACCGTGACAATAAGTTTTTTAGAGATCTGGGCAGTCGGAAGAAGACTAGCAGTGCTAGCATACCGATTGAGGTTCAGAGTGCCCACACACTCAACCATTTGGTAATTGGATAATAGTAGAGAAAGCTAATTGGTTGAAGCCCTCCGGTCACTCTCTTCCTGCAAGATTGGCATCCTTGAGGTATGAGTTTAAATTGTTGTTGGTTTATTGAATATGGCATCATGAGATATTTAACAATCTTATTAAATTTTTATTGTTCCGCTGCGCCACTCTAATACGTTTTTTTTCAATTTAAATTCCTACACTTTCCACGTGGCTGAATGGCCTTTTAAATAAATCTAATAAATTTTTTTTAATCATTTTGGCAAGATCTTAGCCATTGATAAAAAAGTGATCATATCCTAACCATACACCTTTTATCTTACTTTCCAAAACAAAGAAATAAAATGGATTTATGACATCAACATGATGATGTCATCCTACTATTCATATTAATTCACTAGTTAATTAATGGTCAAATTTTGACCGAAAACCGAACTGAACAGAAATTTACCAAAATCGTGTAGGCGGGTTTCGGGTGCCTTCGGTGCGATCAATTTGTTTTATTTTGCCTCCGTTTAGTCAGAATTCTCTGCCATACATTTCTATCATTTTAGTGCATTTCGATGCATTCTCTAGGGTTTTTGGCTCTGATTTCAAACCGTCACACCCAAAAATGTTCGGTAAGATTTTCCATCCCTGAACTCACTCATTCTAATACTGCCGGAACATTTTCACAGTATTCTCAACAGTATTAAAACATAACTTTTTCATATTTTATTCATTAAAATTGCTACATAAACACAATTTTAACCTACTACGAGAGTCTGAAATTCCCAGTTATCACAATATAGGACCCTTCGAGATCATCGAGAGAGTCGGGAAGGTGGCTTATAGATTAGCGCTTCCTCCCGAATTAGCTTCAATGCATAATGGCTTCCATGTCTCAATGCTAAAGAAGTACATGCCAGACAGCTCCCACATCTTAAGCCAAGAACCAATAGAAGTCCACGCCGATCTGATATATGAAGAAAAACTCGTGCTGATTTTAGCAAGGGAAGACAAAGTCCTTAGGAATAAAGTTATTCCACTTGTAAAAGTATTGTGGTGGAACCATAACATAGAAGAAGCCACAAAGGAATGAGAAGAAGATATGAAAAGAGACTTCCCAGAACTATTCTAATTTTTGAGAACAAAAATTTTACAGGGGGGGTAGGCTGTAATGACCACCACTTTCATGGCACCTACTTACAATGTAATAAGACATTAAGGAATAAGATTGGAATAATTTGGTGTCTTTTAGCACAAACTTAAAGAGCACGGTCGGGTGCACGGCTGTGTAAGTGACCATGTACTAATTGGACCGTATACGTGTAGAAGGCTGTGTTTCAGGACATGGCTATGTATTGAACAGAGAGCCACTGTGAAGACTCTCATAATGCGTGAAACCTAATTACCATGCAACGAGAAATTAAGTTGACAAATACAATATATTTTCTAGTTAAATAGATTGAACAGTTACAGTAACGTTTAATTACTATTTATGCACTGAAAGGGGCGACCGACAGTGAGACCGATTCACCCTATTATGTGTATAAGTGTATAAGATACGCAATATCAGGAAACTAGTCCAGATGACCATTTCCTAACACAAGACTAGTGAACAGATCACCAGAACGCTCGGACCGATTGCCTAAGCACAACAGCGAGAAATACCCTAGTCGAGGTATAGTATCGAGAATAATGGTTCAGATGACCTCTTCTCGCCTAAAGACTGACAAAATCGGAGTCAGAACACTCAGACTAGTCAGTTAAGCATAAAACAATGAATAGTAAATAGAGGAAAATGCAGTGTCAGAATAATGGCCAAGACGACCTTAATTTGACTTAAAACTGATATATCAACAGTCAATAGGCTCAATCTAGTCAATCTGGTCAATTAGGCATAAAATGAGAATTTTTGTTTGGGAGATATGTAGTATCAGGAAAAGGGTTAAGACGACCTTTTTCTCGCCTCGAAACTGATATATTTGGACTCAGAATGCCTAAATTAGTCAATCAGGCACCTGACATGTTTTTCGAGACGAGATCACACAGATCTCGAAAACTGGTCCGGATGACTTTAGATGGACATAAAAATGATAAAATTGAAATTAACACGTCCAAATTAGTCAAGAGAAACTGTGTTTGAAATTTCGCATGAGAATGCCTCGTTTTACGTGCGCAAGGACAACACAGTGTAGAACAACCACAGTATAGAAAATGAATAGTAAACTAGTACAGAATGGGCTCTTATACAGTATAAAATGACCAGGAATTGACAGTATAAAAATCAGATTTAGAAAATCCAATTCCGGGTGAAAATTAGAACACTGCCGAAAAAGGGTCGGATACCGAATGGCAGAAATTAGATTGCGAAGAGAAGACTTTGTAGATGAAATTTTCCCCTAGAAAACCGTGTGCAAGTAGCTTAAACAGCCCCAAACATAGCCCTAAAAAGTGGGAAAATTTTTCCCTAAAGTTAGGGATGTGTTGGCCAACTTTTCATTAAACAATGCCAAATTTCCCCATATGGCCAAGAAAATTTTTTTGTTTATTTTGGCCTTCCCCATGCGTGCAGTGCACGGCTCCCAAGGGGCTGGAATGGGCAGGTTTTTGTTCCCCAATTAGGCAAAAAATGTGGATAATTAAGTGAGATTAAGTTGGGCTAAGTTGGGTTAGTTTTGCCTATAAATGGCATACATGACACAAGGGTTTACTTTCTTACTTTTGCACCCAAAAACACAACCCTTTCTTCTCTTTCTTTTCTTGCTACAGCTGACCACCATCAAGACCCCAAAACCACCATTTTTCAAGCCAAAATCCTATCAAAAGCTTGCCAAAATTTAGCCCCCTTCAAACTTGTGATAAGAGGTTTTCATTTCAAGCCATTTCAAGGATATTCAAGGGTAAGTTTTTAGAAATTATCTTTGTAATTTCTAGTCATTAATTTAGGTTGATGTTAAGAGAAATTTTTTGGTGTCTTCGCTAGCATAAACCAAGCCTAATCCTCCTTGGTTCACATGGCCATTTTGGTCACCCAAGCCTTGGCTCAAATTTATGCTTGTTTCATAGGACAAGAGGTAAAATCGACTTTTTGGTGGTTTAGTTGTTTTAAGTTTTGATCAAGGAATTTATGTGCATTTGTTTATGCCATGAGTTGTAATAAGTTTATTTTGAGCTCTTAACTTTTCATTTTTAAGTTATGTGGTTGTGGTTTACATTTATACGAATGGATGTGTATATGTGTGGATGTTTTAGTGGCTGGACACAAATCTATCCCCAGGTTAGGGCCATGGGTTTTGGCCATTTTGACCAAGTTAGAATCCGAATTTGGGATTTAATAAAACATGAGTTTTAAGAAAATTTTGTTATGGTCGTTTTTGCATCAAATAGGTTTTGGCAGAAAATAAACTTAACATAGGTTTTTCGAGTGGTTTTCATTTGGTGTCTAAAACTGGGACTAAAAATCCAAATCCAGAAACAGTCTTGGGTTTTGTTAAAAATAACCCACATAGATTTTGAACTGGATCTCATGCTCAACATGAAAGTTGTAGATCTTGTCAAAACCTTTAAGATGACATATGATTATTTTAAAAATTTGGTTGTTTCGGGCCTCAAACGGAGTCATATTTGAAGTAGTGTAAAACTGGGATTTTAATAAAATTGGACATAAAACAGGCCACAGGTTTAGTGACCCATTAAAGTTTGAATTGAGCTCCGATGTAAACATGAGAATTGTTCATCTCGTCGAGGATGAATAATGTTATGTTCGCCAAATTTACAAACTAAGTCGTTTCAAACACGTTTTTAAAACAATTTCGATAAGTGGTTCAAAAACCATCTTCAAGATACAACACCAAAATGTGTTGTACACTTTTAAAAATAAAAATGCGGTTTCAATATAATGCCCCCACCTTCTAATGGGATGACAAGGGATGGTTTCAAAGAACATAATTTTTCCAAAAAATTTTTACAAGGTAACCAAAATAATTTTCAAAAACAACTAAAACAGTAGCGGTAGCCCGATAGGCTACCACACCAGACAAACATAGTAACCCAGTAGATTACCTAGTAACGACGCGCTAGGCAACCGGTCAGTTGACTGGTCGGTAAACCAGTCAAGGACCGTGTCTTGAATGAAATGATGAGGAACGATGATTAATCTATCAAGTAGACAAGTTAATCAAACACGATAGAAGATAGACACCAAATTCCCAAAGTAGAGCAGTAGGGTACCGATAGGCCTCAGTACCATACCACGATATAAGTTACAGTTACTAACGACAAAAGTGACCTAAGAATGCTGTAATTAATTTATGGGGTAATAAATTAATTAAACACGCCTAGAGAATCAAACTCTGAATAGAGAGTGAGTTAGTACTGACGGCAATCAATACCAAGTGATTTTATCTGCTTTAGTCACTCACAGTATTAGTGACTCAGTAAAAGTGTTAATGAGATACATTGTTTATGACAGGTAGTAACCTGTAAGTTATTAAAGGTGAGAGTATGAGTTTTCTTAAAAACTAGGTAAGTACACTCTGCCTACAGCATGAATAAAATGAGTTTGAAATGATGATTTTACAATATATTAAGTGTGCATACCATGCACATATTATTGCATAGCATGTACAAGAGCATATAGTTTCACAATCATGTAGATTGATGAAAGAACAAGTTAGATGCCATATATATCTATCACGTAGGATTAGGGATAGCTTAGAAGAGCATATGCCCAGAACAGATAAACAAGTTGAAAATTTAATAAGCGTGTCGTACCGGCCTTTTCAGTTGAACAGGTTTTTCAAGTTAAAGTAAGTTGAGCATCTGTTGATGGCTCTTCGTTTTAGGGGTCACGGGCATTTCTGATAGTTTGCGCATACTCGGTACTGACACATGGGCCCTAAGTAGACATAAGAAAGAAAGAGAACATTGAAGCATAAAATGAGCATAATCAGACCATGCATTGTTCATGATATAGTTCACTATGCTTTCAACTACAGTAAGATACATTTAGTACATGATGTATTCAGCTATGCATACAGTATTCAGTAATATGATATTTGATGATCTGGTATGTGATATGTTGAAGTGGTATATGTTGATACTTGGCATGCTTGTATGGTTTTAAGTATGTACTATGTTTCAAACATGTTTTGCGGACGACATGTTGTACTTACTAGGCGTAAAGCTCATGAAGTGGGTTCATGTTATAGGTAAGCATTTTATGGCATAAACAACAACAGATGATGACGGCAGTGGCGGCAGTTATAAGGGCAAGTTTATGGATACCACCACAAGTTAAATCTTCTGCATAGCTTTTTGAGTAACAGCATATTTTGGAATAGTTAACAGTATATTTGAATAGTCTCTTTTGAATAGTAATCAGTTAAACAAGTTTACAATATGTATGTATAAATGAACTCCTAATGATTTAGACAATTTACTTTAAAAGTATACGTACGTGATTAGTAAATACGTACGCTTTAAAAAAAAACCCTAAATTTACGGTATCTATGTAGGTAAGTTTAAGCAACAGTATTAGTAGTAGTAGTTTTTAATTAACGGTTTGGGCCACTCAGGGCACGGGACGTCACAAATGGTCATGCTAATGGATTTCCACTAAGCTATTCTAGAAGAGTTTTGAAACAATGTATTATGATGTAAATTAAGTATGACAATATAAAACATATATCATAGTAAAAGTTTTATGACATTCAAATCCCAAGATCAGTTTTAAAAAAATCCCCAATTTTCACGATAAAATCAAGGTTTAAAATAAGAACACTAAATAATAAAAGCAAGTTAAAAATAAGTTGCTGGCGACCAATGAGGTGACAGTCTATAATAGTTGGCTTCAAAGCTTGACTGTGATAGTACTATTAGCCTCCACGATGGGTGGTCTGCCACAGTTGATATCAGAGCAGTTGACCATATCACTCATGGCATGATGCGCATTCTGTTCATCGATCGAAGCAAGTTAAATTTATTTTTATATTAGTAAATGTTTATTTACGTAAAATAAACATTATGTAGGAATTAAGATGACGAGGCCACCCTATGCCAAACCACAACCATATAGAGCTAGAGGCCCTCCTAAGGTATGGGCTAGGTCCATAGTTAGGCCATCCCTGCCCCGACGTGTGACGATACATTCCCCAGCACTGGTAAACCTTGATGCTCCACAAGCTGAGGTATCGATGACAGTTAGAGCTCTAACCCCTCCACCAGTACCCCCTCTACCAGTAGAGGTAAACATTCCAGTCGTGGGTGGACGATAGCATATAGGCATGAGAGTTTCCATCCGAGCTGTCTAGGCATTTCGGGCATGCCAGCCACCCACCTTCAATGGACGGCAGCAGTCTATTAAGGTACAGGACTGGCTGCACGCCATAGAGATGATTCTATGGCTATATGATATAGACCAAGATTACTGGGTTATGCTTGCTATGAGCACCTTTCAGGGAGATGCTCGAGTATATTGGGACTATTATGACTAGGATGGGCTATTAGGGCTCAACTGGTCCACTTTTTACCAAATCATGAGGGAGTATTTTTCCTAAAGGAGTCCAGAAAGACCCTAGTTCCTCAGACAAGCGAGGAAGTTGCGCCGTCGTCTATGCTACCTCGAATTGTGGACATCAAGGAGTTTGTCAAGCCGACGGAGTAGTTTCAGCTAATGTCTGGAGACATGGTGCTTATGTATGTAGCGAGATTTGAGGAAAATGTTGTAAGAAGATGTCCGCTACGTAACTTCTCTGATGAAGATTTTTATGACATGTTTTGGAAAGGACTCACAATGAAGCTAAGACAAGGGTGAGTCCACTCTATTCCCTCACTCAACGTGAATTTGTCGTCAAGGTCATAAAAGCCAAAAGAGAGCAGTTGAGGGAACACATAGAAAAAGACCAGTGGGAACAAGAACATGAGGAAGGAGTATTGACACGTTTATATGGACCCTGACCCATGGAAAATGACCATGAGGCAGGTCCATCACGTCATAGGATAGATACGAATCCTGATCAGGGAACGTCCACTGGTGATGACTCCAATGATGAGGAAGAAGATCCAGAAGAGTTCCCATTAGGTCAAAATGAACAAGATGGCTAAAATTTGAAATATGTATAAATACATGTCTATGTGTATGTATGTATATTTGAAGTAAAAGGCTTTGACGAATATAGCCCAAACGTTACAGTGTACGTAAGTGTTTATGTATGATATATACGATGTAATGAAATGTTATAAAATGATATGAGATGTTATGAAATACTTATATTATGCAGTAAATGATATATTTAAAATTTCTGCCATATTACCAAATTTATTTATGGATAATCTAACTTTTAATCATTGTGCTATGTTAGGAAAAGAGAAAGCACAATGAGCACTCGAAGAGGACAATGACCTATAATAGTAGATAGAGTAGAGGAGCTACAAGCCCTCCTAGAAACTCAAATGAAAGAAAACGCCGAAATAAGACAACGATTATCGGTAATGGAACGAAGGCAAGGTCAAGAAGAAGGCCATGCCTCACAGGTGGCTGAGTTAGAACAAGTAGTGTTGCCAGTTATTTCGGAAGTCTAGCAACCCCAACCTAGGGTAAACCAGGAACCCTTATACGAACGATTCCACCGGAGAAAGCCACCGGAGTTTAAGGGTTCAATTGATCCATTGGAGGCAGAGGAGTAGCTTTTTTCTCTATAGATGATCCTTAAATTCATGAATTTAACTGATCAAGAAAAATTCTTATTCACATCCTTTGTGCTGAAGAAGGATGCTCGATTCTGGTGGGACACAGTCCGCATAAGACAGGATGTGACCACTGTCACAACCGAGAAATTTTACTGTTCTCATAAATTTTGTATAACATATGTACACAATGATTTTTATGTGTATAATTGTAAAACATATGATTTAATACTATTTAGAATGCAACGAAATGTTCTAACTATGCCGAAGCGAGTGTGAGTAAGAATGGAAAATTTTACTGAACCGAAATCGGATAAATGATGCCTTTTCGATTTCAAAATTTCTAGAAATATACTGTATGGCACTAAAAGATAAATACTTATGGTATGAATTTTTAGCCAAACTAGACTAAAATAAGGAAAACTGATTGCACAGATAGCCTCAAAAACTCATCTACGCGATTTCGGTGTAAAACCATTCAGTTTAACTTTTGGTCAAAAAGTTTGACCTAAATTAATGAATGGAGTCAAAGATTGAATATGAAAATTTGAATGGATATAAGGATACATAAAGATCCAAGGGCTATGGTTTGAAGTCAATTTGATCCAATGGCCATGATTCAAAGTCAACACCAAAAAGTCAAAAAGCAATCCAAACAATTTCAAGAAAATTCTAGGGTTCATATATGGCGGATTTTTAGAGTAAAAATAGAAAAAAAAATCTTTCCAAATTTGTTTCATTGCAAATCACCCTTAAGGGTTGCTAAAATAGCACAAAATGTTTACAAAAATGCCCCTAAGGTAATTGCAAATTGGTCCCTCCTTTTTGGATCCATTTATGCACGGTTTTGGCAAGAAAGAAACCAGAAAATTTTTTGTTTCTTCAGCCTCCATAGCAGCTGTGAGTCTCTCCCCTAAAAACAGGAAAAAATTCTTCAAGTTTTTTTCAAGAAAGTGTGCAAAATTCATTCCTAAGCTTAAGAAATCAATATATCAAGGTGAGCTTCTATTTTTCCAAGTTTTCCTCTCATTTCTTGGTTGAAAAACCGTGTGGATATGGGCTGTTTTGTTGTGAAAAATTTCAATTTTTGTTTGGTTGATTTTGCTTGAAAAGGGTGTTAATGGTGTAAGGTTAAAACAAGCAAGGATTAAGGTCATGAAAAAACCAAGTTTCAAGCACCCTTTGTGCACAAAATCCGTGTGCACTTCATGGTATGGAAGGGTGAAATTTTGATGTTAACTTGGTTGGTGTTTGGTGATTGAAAGGCATATAGAAATGCAGTGAAAGAAAGGAGGGAAATATCAATGAAAAATAACAGCTCTTGTGCCTATTTTCCCATGAAAATCTGTGGGATACAATGGGAACAATGAGAGTTTTGTGTTGATGAATTTCTATTGTAAATATGGTATTGATTATGTGTTGAAATCAAGAAATGGAAATGGAAATGAAAAACAAAAATTTTGAGTTGATTTTCTAAGAAAAATTCGTGAGTTAGGAAAGGGTTTGAATGAAAATTTTTACTTGTTTAGGGTAATGTTTTTAACTTTATAAAGCATGTTGGTATGAAATGAAATTATGGATAAAGTTAGGGACAAGAAAAATTGAATTTTGGTGCTTGTTTAACAACAAAATCCATGGCTAGGGTTTAGTGAAAATGAGAAATTTTGTTAGGATTATGTGAGTGCATAAGCTATGTATTAAATCGGACCTAAAAATGAGAAAGAACAGGTTGAAATCCCGTTGTAAAAGATTGGGTTTTAATGGAAAATTTTACGTAAAAAGTTAATAAAAAGTTTGTAACTTTTACGTAAAATTAGGTTTATGGTATAGTATGTGGCAGGATAGAATAGGTTAGATGGTTTCGAGACGTTTCCTAAAAGCTGGGAACCTAGAATTTTAGTGGAAATGCTGCCGAAATTTTTAGGATGCCCGAAGGGTATTTTGGGAAACGAGGGGTAAAAAAATATAATCGGGGATTTGAAACCCGAGCCCCCTCGGGGACCTAAGCTCGAGGAAGGGCAATGGACGATTTTGAAAGTAGTAAAATGTCCATTTGAGGTCCTAAAAGGTTAGAAAAACGAGAAACGACCCCGAGGGTCGGAATAGTACCACCTGAGGGTCGGGTGAAAAGTAACCTGAGTATTTTGGCAAGAAATTTCGTAAAAGCTCGGTAAGGTCTAAAAAAAGTTATTTTATGATTTTTGGGGCTAGAAAACCCTATTAAAACACTAAAATGGAAATTTTTTGATACAAGATCCCGTCAGGTGTAAAATGGTCATTTTGACCAAAATTTTCTAAAATGCAAGAAAAAAACTGTAAAAGTCCTAGAATGACTTAATTAAATTTTTAAAGGTCAAAATAAGGCTGCAAGTCAGAAATCGGGGAAAAATCCCACTAGGGACGAAATGGTCATTTTGTCAAAAGTTAGGGGTAAAATGGTCATTTTGTCAAAAGGTCAAGAAAAGTCATATTAAGGCCTGGAATGGTATCTTAAGGCCTTAATTGAGGTTTTAATGATTAAATTGAATTTTAGATAGTACACAGGCGTGTACTAGAGAAGCACGGGCGTGTAGAAAATGATTCACAAACCTGAGAGGTACACAGCCATGGACACGACCGTGTACCAAGCCGTGTAATAAGTATAAAATTGAAAAATAAACCCTTAAATGAACAATTAGGGATTCAAAATCAGAAATATTATATTTTCACAGTATTTTAAATATGAGATGAATAGTAAAAATAACTGTGATTTGCTTCGGTTATAGGGCTTCAATTAAAAGGCGATAAAAGGACGCTGGTTGATCCTGGCAAGGAAACGCCAACAAAATATCTATAAGTTCAAATATTTATTTGTCCGTAATATGAATTTACTTAATATGCTTATATGTTATGTATGACATGTAAGTAAGTATCAAGGTGTTACATGCACACTAACGTAGTAAATAAAATAACCACAAATACAGAACGTGATGTAACAGTATTTCAGACCCAGGAGGCAGTAATAATGCCACCGGTTAGGAACCATATGAAAGACGGTAATAAAACCAATATTGGTGTACCGGCCACCCACATAGGTGGAGATTTCTCATGTTATGTTTTATTAAGATCATGTTATACAGACTATAGAGGATTGGCCAGTGTGTCGCTCCCCAGAGTCCCTCTCAATCATACGCATACTATGGTACGACTAATCACGGGGTCCAAAATCAGAACTTAATGTAAGATAAGACCTAAGACTTAAGATTTGTTATAATTGAGCATAATATGTACTAATATTATGTGTAGTATCTTAGGTCAAAGTCAATATGAATAGTATCAGTCAAAGTCAACTTTATTATCCATAGTCAAACGTTAAAGTTACTATTTAGGTGAATAGTACTCTTCATGATTTTAAGTTTTATGTTTCGGTATTTATGTTTAAACTTACTGAGCTTGTCGCTCACAAGTTTATTCATGTTGTAGGTAAGACGCTTGTACACCAGTAGATAGTGGATGGACGAGGAGCGGGATCTACATCTGCTGTCAGGGCTGGGCTAGGGGAATGGTCCTGCTGATGTTTTCCGCTGAACAATTGTGAGACATGTTTTGAAATATTGTATCATTATGTAAATTAAGTATGACAAAGTATGATATGTATTTTAGTATATGTTTTATGATGTTTTATGACCTTATGGCTTCAAGATAGTTTGAAAAAATAATCCCCAGTTTTCACGATAAAATTTTAAGTTTAAAATATGAATGGTAAATGACAAAAACAAGTTACAAGTAAGTTATCAGTTGCCCATTGAGGTGACAGTCTATCATAGTAGGCTCCAAAGCTTTACTATGCTAGTACTATTAGCCTCCATGAAGGGCGGGCCGCCACAGTTGGTATCAGAGCAGTTGACCATGTCACTCAAGGCTTGATGCGCATCCCGTTCATTGATCCAAGTAAGTAAAGTTTATTTTTACAATTAGTAAAATGTTTATTTATGTTAAGTGAACCTTATATAGGAATTAGATGACGAGACCATCGTTCATCTGACCACATCTATACAGATCTAGGGGTCCTCCTAGAGTGCGGATTAGACTAGTAATTAGGTCATCCCTACCCTGACGACTGACGGTACACTCCCCGACACCAACATACCCTACTACTCTGTGAACGGAGGCACCGACGACTACTAGGGCACCAACCCCTCCACTGGTACTCCATCCCCCACCAGTAGTAGTTGATGTCCTAGTGGTTGGTAGACGAGACCATATCGACACGAGAGTTTCTGCCAGAGCCACCCAGGCTTTTAGGGTTTGTCAGCCACCTAACTTTGATGGAGGACATCAGTCAACCTAAGTACAGGATTGGCTGCATACTGTGGAGCTGATTTGCCGATCATGTGATATTGATCGAGATTATTGGGCTATTCTTGGTATGAGCACCTTCCAAGGAGATGGCCCAGTATACTGGGACTATTGCGATCAAGATGCATTGTTGAGGCTTAATTGGGTTGATTTCTACATGACCATGAGGCAGTAATTTTCTTGAAGGAGCCCAGAGACAACTCCAGTTCCTCCTATTAATGAGGAAAGTACACCGCCACCTACATTACCTCGAATAACGAACATCAGGGATTATATTCAGAGAACTGAAAGATTTCAGATGATGCCTAGGGATACGGTACTTACGTGTATGGTACGATTCGAGGAAAATGTTGCAAAAAAGTGCCCACTCCCAAATTTTTCTGATGAAGACTTTTGTCAAATGTTCTGGAAAGGACTCACCATAAAATTAAAATGAAGAGAGAGTCTACTCCATTCCCTTACTAGGCGTGAGTTTATCGCTAGCGCCATTAGAGTTGAAAAGGCACAGTTAAGGGAATGCATGGAAAAACATCAAGGGGAACAGGATCACGAGGATGGGGTGTTGACATGTTTATATGGACCACCACCGATGGCTAATGACCACAAGGTTGGTCCATCATGACAAAGAACAAATACAAACCGTGATCAGAAGACGTTTATCGGTGATGACTCTGATGAAGACAAAGAAGACCCAGAGGAATTTCCATTAGGTCAAGATGAATAGGGTAGTCAAAACCTGAAATATGTGTAAATACATGTCCATATGTAAATATGAGTGTATGTATGCTTATATGAAGTAAGAAGCTAAGACAAATATAGTCTAAATACTACAGTGCAGTAAATGTTCAAGTATGATATGTATGATGCAAGAAATGCTATGAAATGAGATGAGATGTTTTGAAATGCTTATATTATGCAGTAAATGACATGTTTAAGATTTCTGCCACATTACGAAATTTATTTATGAAAAATCTAACCTTTGATTATTGTGCAAGGCTAGAAAAAAGAGAACACCATGAGTGCATGAAGAGGACAACGCCCTACCATAGTTGGCAGAGTGGAGAAATTACAAGCCCTCCTAGAAAACCAAATGAAAGAAAATGCTGAACTACGACAGCAGTTATCTGCCATAGAACAACGACAAGGTCAAGAAGAAGGCCATACCTCTTAAGTGGAAGAAACAGTACCAGCAGTGCCGCTAGTGATTCCAGAGGTGTAGCAACCCCAACCTAGGGTGAACCAGGAACCCTTATATGAATGATTCCATCAGATGAAGCAGCCAGAGTTTAAAGGTTCGATTGATCCATTAGAGGCGGAGGAGTGGCTTTCTTCTCTGCAAATGATCCTTGAGTTTATGAACTTAACTGACTAAGAGAAGATTTTGTGTGTGTCCTTCGTGCTTAAAAAGAATACGTGATTCTGGTGGGACACTGTCCGCATGAGGAGAGACGTGACCATCATGACCTGGGATGAATTTGTAGAGGAGTTTATGTGATAACCGGGGATTTTAGATTCTCAGAGTAGATTAAAATTGTATGTATGTACCAATTTTAATAAATAAAATATGAAAAAGTTATGTTTTAATACTTTTGAAAATACTGTAAAAATGTTCTGGTAGTGTTAAAGTGTGTGAGTTCGGGGATGGAAAATCTTACTGAACAAAATCGGGTGAGACGGTTCATCCCTAGGCACTGCACTAAAATGCACTAAAAAGATAGAAATTTACGGCAGAGAATTTTAACCGAATGGAAGCAAAATAAAAAAATCGATCGCACCGGAGGCGCCGGAACCCGCCTACGCGATTTCGGTAAAGTTCCGTTTGGTTTGACTTTTGGTCAAAATTTGATCACAAATTAATTAGTGAATTAATATATATATATATGGATGACATCACATTAATGATGTCATAAAGATTAAATTTTTTTTAGGGTTGGAAAGTAATGTGAAAGGTGTAGGGCTAGGATTGATTTTCTTTTTGATCAAGGGTTAAGATCATGCCAAAATTCTATTAAAAAAATTTTAGAAAATTCTTAAAAAGGCCATTCTGCTACTTGGAAAGAAAAGAAAGAAAATTTGATTTTTGGCCAAAAATTATTACACTTTAGTCCTTGAACAATTAGCAAATTGTTGGGAAAAATTTGCTAAATGGTCCTTGGTTTTTGCCTATAAATAGGCATCAAAATTCATTCAAAAAAATGGAAAAAATGGCCAAACTCTTACTCATTTCCTAGTAGCCAAAACCGTGAGCTTTTCCCCCCATTTAAGCCAAATTTTGTCCAAAATTTCACATCAAAATTAGCTTCCATTTCCTTTCTAGCATCAAACAATCAAATAGATAAGGTAAGCTTCTAAATTGAAGCAATTTTACTTGATTTTCTAAGTCAAAATCTGTAGGTATGAAGGTGTAGAAACATTGATAAAAATTGATGTTTTGTTGATGATATGATTAGTTTGGTGTTTTAGAGATTAAAGCATGATTTAAGGTTAAGAAACAAACAAAAATTTTGCATATTTCCATGAAAAATCCGTGGCATTATTGGTGTGAAAAATGAGTTGGAAATTGGTGATTTGGTTTAGTTTTTATGATCATTTGGTTACATGTTGAATTAAACATGAATTAGAATCAAGAAATAAGAAAATTTGATGCATTTTCATGCTAAAATCTGTGGGTGATACACACTAGAAAGTGGGAAATTTTTAGTGTTAAATAAGAATGTGGAATGTCGATAAAAACCCTAGGAAAGAAAGCAAGATTTTCTATATGTTTTTGCATAAAAATCCGTGGCTAATGCTAGGGTTAGAATGAGAACATGGTTAGGTTTTAATGTTGATTTGTACATTGAAAACCTAAGAATAAAATGTAATAAGTGTGGAAGGTAATGAAAAAAAATATTTGGTGATGATTAACATGATAAACCAAGGCTAGGTTTGAAAAGAATTTGATGTTGTGTATTGATTTTTGAATACTGGTTAATGTGGGAAATTTTTATACAAAGTTTGGAAACTTTGTATAAAATAGGCCTCTGGTATAGTATGTGGTAGGTACAAAGATTCTGAGGCATACCTAATGTCGGGGAAACCTTAAAATAAAAGCAGAAATGCTACCGAAATTTTTAAAACGACATAAGGGCATTTCGGGAAACGAGGGGTAAAATATTGGACTCAGGAAGGAAACCAGGACCCCTAGGTGGATTAGAATTGAAAATGGAAAACCAACCCAAGAGGAATAGTAAACTGATCCTTAATGACTAAAATACCTAAAACAAGAAAAAAAATGTCATGTTAGGGGTATTTTGGGAAACGAGGGAAAAATTAGATCAAGATAGGAAACACGAGCCTCTCAAGGACTGAGGGCCGGGGACGAGATGGAAAACATTTCAGGAGTAGTGAAATGGCCATTTGAGGCTTCGAGACACTCGAAAAACGAGAAACGACCCTAGGTGATGGATGAATAGTAATCGAGGGTCGGGAAAATGGATAATTAAGATTTTACAGCAAGTTAAGCTGTAAAATGATACAGAAGCCTAAAGAATATTATTTTAAGATATTTGGACTTAGAAAATTTGAGAAAAATGATCGAACGGGATAGTTACGGTCTCGAGACCCATTAGAGACGGTCATTTTGACCAAAAATTTCTGAAAGGCTAGAACCCTAAAGGACCTATAATGACTTAAATAAATTCTAGAACCCAAAATAAAGATTTTAGAGTTGAAAATCTAGAGTTTAATTAGTACACGGTGTGTACAGTGGAACACGACCGTGTAAAATAAGACTGAAAGGTACATGGTCAGGGACACTGGCATGTTGCAAACTCTGTACCGTATAAAGAATTGAAATGTTTTGTAAAATTTATCACAAAATAAATATATTTAAAGTGATAATTAATATAGGGTATTAACAGGCAATATTATGTATGTAGGAACCCAAACTAGAGATAGAACTGCAGAGGAGTTTCGGAAGTGGACATTATCGCAGTATTGGTAAGTTCAAGCATTTTCATGTCTGCAACATGAAATACTGTATTACTTTGTTATGCACTAGTTGTACACTAGGAATCAAATCCTATGGACATTTGGGGATTAGTTAGTAAAACAGGTCTCACATAATAAAAAAAAAAAAAGAATATCTAAGGCCTACGAGCAATAGAGGTTAGTGACCTTGAGGTGACGATTAATGTCACTTGGTCAAAACTATAATCAAAAGATGGTAATAAAACCATTTAATACGTACCGCCCCTTCAGTGTTGTGATGGAGGTTTTAGAGGTCCTACGTGGATATAATAAGGGCTATGGAGGAAGAAGCTCTAGGGTCGCTCCCTAGGCCCTCCCAGTCGGTGTGCAAGATAAATTATCAGTACTGCCATAAAAGAACTCAATACTAGAGTACAGATAAAGAAGGGAAAGTCAATAATATGATAAAAGCCATAATTGAGCATAACCGAAGCTTACATTAAGTATAGCGAACTCGGTTAGAAAAATATGAATAGTAATCGGTTAGGCTAAGGTGAAAAGTAACTGGTTAGGTTTATGTGAATAGTAATCGGTTAGGCTAGCGTGAATAGTATCTGGTTAAAATAATGTGAATAGTAACTTGTTAAGGTAACAGTTACTATTCATCTATCAAAGGTCAAAGAAAATTTGAGTTTTAATGTTTTTGAATCCATGTGATTCTTACTAAGTATGTTTGAACTTACTGAGCTGTTATCTCACCAGTTTGTTCATGTTGCAGGTGAGAAACCTGTCCAGAAGACTATATGGATGGTGGCAGGATGTGCGCATGTCAAGGGATAAGGAATTCACCGTGAACTTGGTCCTGCCATAAGTTTTCTGTTGAGCTTTAAAAGTTAGTGAATTGAAGAGAATGTGTTATTGAAAAAAAAATGTGGTATAAATATTTTGTATATTGTGCATTATGTTGTACTCAAAAAGACAACTAAAAGTTAGTATTGTATTTTACATGGCTTTGTTAGGAAATGCCCTAAGCGTTAGAGACATTTTGATGTATTTATTTTGAACTGTATAATAAAATTATATATAGAGGTTATTCATTACATTGCTATCTGTCCTCGTCTTATTTGCATGTTAAAGTAAATGTAAGCAAATATGGCTCCCTGATTGCTTGTGTTAAACTGTTAGAACGTTGCATGCAATGGATTTTTGTATGCGAGAAGACAATGTTCTAAAGTTAGCAGTCTAAACTATGGTCTGTAGTCTATGGGGTTAGACCGAGCATCTAACTCATGTTAAGACTATTATGTTGTCTAAAGCCTTGGAGGGGACGGTTTGTCTTGACTGTCTGGAGCTGGACTCCCAAGTAGAGACATGGATATGTTGCTTGGTGGTGACATATTAGACCGGGACTAAAGCGTGATTGATCTACGAAGTCCGCTTTGAGTGGATCAATCTGCTTTTGACGTTTATTATGCAGTAACCTTAATCCTGAGTAAAAGGACAGCTTCATGTATATGACTTGTGTACTTTGATGTTCCAATGGCTAAAGCGTCTTAGAGGTAGTAAGCTTATAGACCGGTTCGTTGGGTGCATGACTTGTATACGATGAAGGGTTCGTTTACAGATATTGGAATCATAGCTCTAATGAGGAGTTAAGGGTATCCTCTTAAAGGCATTATACTGAATGTGAAAATGGACAAGGCCTTGGGTCGTCTGCAGGGCGGATGACTTCTTATTCACATATGGTGAATAATCATTTTCTTTATTCGGTAGTATAATGGAACTTTAAGATAGCCTGATCAGTAGGATTAAACGGACTTTGGCCTAAGGCTGATCATGGATATCATATGAGGGTTCTGCATACATGACAAGGTCATTGGATGATAGCTTGTCACAGGCTTACGTAATACGGTATATAATTGGGAGTTCAGTTTCAGGTTTATAGTGGTGTGACTCTGAAACTAGTGATCATATGATTGAGTTGTTCGGTAAAAAATGATGATCATATGGATTTGCGGGAGCCCGATTATATATGTACAATCAGTCCCTCTACTAGCTCCACATAATTCCTTAACGTTTGGCAAATTGATTTGTGTATGCTATTGGCTGGTTTATTATGCATGGATGGTGATGACACAGGATTAGGATGGTAGACAAGATTCTCTTCGGTTGGATTCAGATTTTGTTTTGGATAATAGAGTATGCAATTATTCGAACTCCAAATAAAGTTGCCATGATTTTATTTGAGATTGGATTGGAGTTGTAGAAAATTATCCATGAGAACAAGAATTTGAAACACAACCGTTTTGTGGATTTTGAAATTTGAATTTTGAAATTTGAATTTTGAATTTTGAATTTGAAATTTGAATTTAAAATTTGAATTTGAAATTAAATTTGAATTTGAAATTTGAAATTTGAATTTGAAATTCAAATTTGAAATTTGAAATTTGAATTTGAAATTCAAATTTGAAATTTGAAATTCAAATTTTGAATCATAGTCCAAGTGGGATTCGAATTTGTTGTGGAAAATCTAGAAGGTTTGAAATTCGAATTTGAGTTGGATTTGGAGAGGATAATCTTGTTAGAATCTTACTTGAATTTTGAATCTAAATCCTAACAAAAGGTGGACGAAATTTTGAGGATAATCCTCAATGGAATTTCAGTTTTTGTGGATAAGGTTCAAAGGGAAAAATTCAAGTTTCAATCCCAATTGAATTTGGATTCTCTCCTCCCTGAAAAGTGGCCGAAATTTTGGAGTGTATCTCCTAGGAAAATTCGGTTATTTTGGATAAGGTTGAGATAAGATTCAAGCTTGAAAATCCTAATGAAATTTTGATTCTCCCTTATCCTAAAAGTGGCCGAATTTTATGAGGAGATTTTCTCCTAGGAATTTCAGATTTTTTGGTTGAAAAAGGGGAGATAAAATTCTAGTTAAAATCTTGTTTAGATTTGGATTGGATTTATCCATAATGGCCGAATTTTATTGTTGAGAATCTCCCATAGAAAATTCAGATTTTTATGGTTATGGATAAGGGAGAATATCTTTTCCTAGTCCAATTCAAATTCAGAGAATCACCTCATGCAGGTCTATAAATAGAGGTCCTGCCACTCCAGTTTTCTCAGACCATAGACTCTCAGGTGAGCAGGCTTATTGTTGCACAGCTCATCGTGACTATAAGTTCTTTAGAGATCTGGGTGGTCGGAAGAAGACTAGCAGTGCTAGCATACCGATCGAGGTTCAGAGTGCCCACACATTCAGCCATTCGGGAATTAGAGAATAGTAGAGAAGGCTAGTTGGTTGAAGCCTCCGGTCATTCTCCTCCTGCAAGATTGGCGTCCTTGAGGTATGAGTTTTAATTGTTGTTGGTTTATTGTATATGGCATCATGAGATATTTAACGATCTAAAAATTTTTATTGTTCCGCTGCGCCATTCTGATACGTTTTTACTGATTTATTGTCCTGCAGGCTTTTGTACTTAGCTTTCTTTTGAGAAAGTATGTATTAAAAAGGAAAAAAAATATAGGTGAAATTTTCAGGCCCTGAGAAATGAAAGTTTAGGAAAAAAAGAGTTTTAAAATGGCGATCCAGATTTGGCGCACGGGCTGTTTGGGGTGACAATGGAGTCGAATCTTAACAGTATCACGTGGTTGGATTCGGGGGTGCCACAAGTTGGTATCAGAGTGGTTGACCATATCCCTATTGGCACGAAGCACGATCTACTCGTCAATCCAAGTAAGTTAGTTTCCTTTAAGTTAGTTAACTTTCTGTTTATTCGAGGTTATATATTCTTGTAGGCCATACGATGACTAGACCACCATATGTGAGACCTCACCCATACCGATTGAGAGGACCAATCCGGGTATGGACTAGACTCGTGATCAGACCATCTATGATCCGGCGAGCAGTACAACGACTACCAGTACTTGAGCCATTAACACCGAGGATTGTAGCGCTGGCACCGATATTTGCACCACCCCCTCGACTGGTTGTAAACCCACCGGTAGTAGTAGATATTCCAGTGGTGGGAGATCAAGCTTGCATAGGAGCTAGGGTATCAGTACGGGCAGTACATGCTTTTAGAGGTAGTCATCCACCTACGTTTGAAGGGGATCTCTACTCGAGACTGGCTACATGATGTAGAGAAGATCATGCGCCACTGTGATATAGATGAGGATTGCTGGGTATTGATGGCCATTGGCACATTCCGTGAGGATGCACGGTTATATTGAGAGTACTATGATTAGGAGATGCTGTTAGCACTGGATTGGGCTAAATTTCACTAAATCATGATGGAGCAGTTTCCGCAGAGGAGTTCAGCACCGGTGTCGACCCTCCTGAGAGTAGGGTATTATTGCCACCACCGACTTTGCCCAAGTATGCAGATGTTAGAGATTTTGTTCTTTGGGTAGAGAGACAGCAGATGATGCTGAGCGATACGATGTTCACGTATGTAGTTCGATTTCAGGATAGCGTCGTAAGGACATGTCCTCTGTCCAACCTCACGGAGGAGGATTTTTGTGATATATTTTAGAAGGGACTCACTATTGACATACGACAGAGGGTAACTTCTTTATACCCTACTACTTTACATGAGTTTATTGTCACTATAGCTAAAGTAAAGGAAGAGATGATGATGGAGCGCATGGTGCGTAAGAGGCATGAACAGTTGCTATAGGAAGCAGTGTTAGATCGCCTGTACGGATCTGGACCGATGGCAAATGACCATGAGGCTGGTCCATCAAGACAACCAGAGGGTACGGGTCCAACTGAAGGATCAACACTGTCCGAGGCCATAAACAAAACAAATGAGGAAAAAATGGATCCAGTTGAATTTTTGACTATCCCGAAACAACCTCAGCTAGGAGATCAGGTGTAGAAATACATGTGTTGTAAAAATGTATATATATGTTTGTATATGTGTATATATGACTGTATCAAATGGCTATTTTGAGAAAAGCCTTCAAACTGATGTACTTTTGAAAAATTTTGAAATGAAAAGAAATGACAATCACATTTTGATACGTTCAATGGATGAAATGTTGAAATTATGTGATGATTAAAACTATTTTTACTTATATTGTAAAAGTATGTTTGTGAAAATCTAACGATTGACTCTTATGCGATTATAGGAAGTAGAAAAGATGGTGAATCCGCGAAACCTGAGGAACATGAGAGGGAGTTTAATAGAATGTCAAATGAGAGAGAATGCCTAGTTAAGACAAGGATTCGAGCAAATGGAGCAAAGACAAGGCCAGAACCCACAAATGGCCACATCTGAACCAGAAGTGCAGCCAATAGTACCAGAAGAAGAAATAAAACTCCAACCACAACCCCGGGTCAACCACGAGCCACTATATGAAAGATTCTGACGAATGAAGCCGCCGGAGTTTGAAGGTTCTACAAACCCTCTAGAAGCGGAGGAGTGGTTTTCTTCACTCCATATGATATTGGAATTTATGGAGTTGAATGATTAGGAAAAGATTATGTGTACGTCCTTTTTTCTGAAGAAGGATGCAAGATTCTGGTGGGAATCAATCAAGCTGAGAAGAAACAAGTATACGATGTCTTGATTGGACTTTCTGGAGGAGTTTAATCAGAAATATTACAATCCTGCATTGCTGTGACCACAACAAAGAGAGTTTGCATAATTAAAGTAGGGGGACATGTCAGTAATTGAAGTCTGTAGCAAGTTCGATCAGTTATCCCGACTATACCCATACACTATTACCACTGAGTGGGAGAAAATCCAGAAGATGCTGAGAGTGTTCCATCCCAAAATCTCAGCATTGGTAGACAGTGGATTGACACCGCCCACTACTGTATCCGATTATGTAAGTAGGGCATTGAGGGCTGAATATTACTTAGTTCAACAGAAGGAGGAAAGAGAAATGATTTGGGATGCTAAGAAGAAGGAGAAGGTGTTGGTCAAAGTTGTACAAGTTGGGTCCCAAGTTGGACAGAGCAGCAAGCAGAATCAGAATATTAATGCCGGGCAGCCAAGTACTTCAGGTCAGCAGTCCCAAGGGAAAAGAAAAGGAAATAATTCTGGAAATAGAAACCAGCAGAGGAGAATAAATAATAATGTTGGCCCTATTATTCGAGATTGTGTAGTTTGCGGGAAGAGACATGCAGGCCGATGTAGACTTGCCCCAAATGCCTGTTTTCAATGTGGGAAGGACGGTCACTTTGCCAGAAACTATCCAAAAAATAAGCAAAATGTGCAAGGTTTATCTCAGTCACAACAGCAACGTTCCCAGGCACATTCATTGTAGGCTAAGGCTGAAGGTTCATCCCATTCTGAGAGGTAGGAGAGACCAGAACACTTGCCCCATGCAGATGCTAGAGTCATGGTCTATACAAAGGAAGATGCGGAAGCCGGAACATCAAATGTAGTGACAGGTCAGCTTTCTGTCGTTAATAATTTGACATCTGTTTTATTTGATTCTGGAGCTATGCGTTCTTTCATTTCATACCAGTTTGCAAATAGGATAGGATATCCTAAAGACAATATGGGTATGACATTTAGAACTGTACTACCCTCAGGGGAAGTCTTGATGTTCAATTACTGGTTACCTCATGTATCAATAATTGTGGTAAATTGGGAGTTATTTGCAGAATTGATCGTGATGGAGCTTGCTGACTATGATATAATACTAGGAATAGATTTCCTAGTGAAGTATCAAGCCATGATTGATTGCTAGAAGTGGAAGATAAGGTTCCAACCTAACCAAGAAGATGGATTTAAGTACATCGATACGTCACGCAAATTGAAGAAGATAATAATCAACTCGATGAAAGCAAGGAGGCTAATATCAAGCGATTATGCTGGATACATAGCATGCATATTGGACGTGATGAAGGAATGGAAGCTTCAACCTAAAGATATTCCTATTGTAAAGGAATTCATCGATGTCTTCCCAGAGGAATTACCAGGATTGCCGCCTGAATGAGAAATCTCCTTTGAGATCTAGTTGATGCCAGGAACTGCACTTATCTCAAAGCCACCACACCGGTTGAATTAAAAGAATTACATGAGCAGCTGAAAGAGCTTCTTAACAAAGTATTTATACACCCCAGCTATTCCCCATGGGGTGCTCCCGTATTATTTGTCAAGAACAAAGATAGATCGTTTCGCATGTGCATTGACTACAGGGAGTTGAACAAGGTTGTGACAACTGGGAAATTTAATCGTTCTTGGAGACTATGTACATGTAGGAAAATAAATCGGTAAAAACGTATCAGAGTGGCGCAGCGGAACAATAAAAAAAATTTTAGATCGTTAAATGTCTCATGATGCCATATACAATAAACCAACAACAATTAAAACTCATACCTCAAGGATGCCAATCTACAGGAGGAGAATGACCGGAGGCTTCAACCAACTAGCCTTCTCTACTATTCTCCAATTCCCGAATGACTGAGTGTGGGCACTCTGAACCTCGATTGGTATGCTAGCACTGCTAGTCTTCTTCCGACCACCTAGATCTCTAAAGAACTTTATTGTCACGATGAGCTGTGCAACAATAAGCCTGCTCACCTGAGAGTCTATGGTCTGAGAGAACTAGAGTGGCAGGACCTCTATTTATAGACCTGCATGAGGTGATTCTCTGAATTTGAATTGGACTAGCAAAAGATATTCTCCCTTATCCATAACCATAAAATCTTAATTTTTCCATGGGAAAATCCCAACAATAAAATTCGGTTTTTAAGGATAAAACCAATCCAAATCTAAACAAGATTTTAACTAGAATTTTATCTCCATTTTTCAACCAAAAAATCTGAAATTTCCTAGGATATTTTTCTCCAAATATTCGGCCACATTTAGGATAAGGGAGAATCAAAATTCCAATAGGATTTTCAAGCTTGAATCTTATCTCAACCTTATCCAAAATAACCGAATTTTCCTAGGAGATTTCCTCCATAATTTCGGCCACTTTTCAGGGAAGGAGAGAATCCAAATTCAACTAGGATTGAAACTTGAATCTTCCCTTGAACCTTATCCACAAAAACCGAAATTCCATTGAGGATTATCCTCAAAAATTTCATCCACTTTTGTTAGGATTTAGATTCAAAATTCAAGTAGGATTTTAACAAGATTATCCTCTCCAAATCCAACTCAAATTCGAATTTCAAAACTTGTGGATTTTCCACAACAAATTCGAATCCCACTTGGACTGTGATTCAAAATTTGAATTTCAAATTTCAAATTCAAATTTCAAATTTCAAATTTGAATTTCAAATTCAAATTTCAAATTTGAATTTCAAATTCAAATTTCAAATTCAAAATTCAAATTTCAAAATCCACAAAACAGTTGTGTTTCAAATTCTTGTTCTCATGGATAATTTTCTACAACTCCAATCCAATCTCAAATAAAATCATGGCAACTTTATTTGGAGTTCGAATAATTGTGTACTCTATTATCCAAAACAAAATCTAAATCCAACCAAAGAGAATCTTGTCTACCATCCTAATCCTGTGTTATCACTGTCCATGCATAATAAACTAGCCAATAGCATACACAAATCAATTTGCCAAACGTTAAGGAATTATGTGGAGCTAGTAGAGGGTCTGATTGGACATATAGAATTGGGCACCCGTGATTCCATATGATCATCATTCTGTACCGAATAACTCAATCATATGATCACTAATTTCAGAGTCACACCACTATAAACCTGAAACTGAACTCCCAATTATATACCGTATTACGTAAGCCTGTGACGAGCTACTATCCAATGACCTTGTCATATATGCCAAACCCTCATATGATATCCATGATCAGCCTTAGGTCAAAGTCCGTTTAATCCTACTGATCAGGCTATCTTAAAGTTCCATTATACTACCGAATTAAGAAAATGATTATTCACCATGTATGAATAAGAAGTCATCTGCCCAACAGATGACCCAAGGCCTTGTCCATTTTCACGTTCAGTATAATGCCTTTAAGAGGATACCTTTAACTCCTTAGAGCTATGATTCCGATATCTGCAAACAAATCCTTCATCGTATACAAGTCATGCACCCAACGAACCGGTCTATAAGCTTACTACTTCTGAGACGCTTTAGCCATTGGAACATCAAAGTACACAAGTCATATACATGAAGTAGTTCATTTACTCAGGATTAAGGTTATTGCATAATGAACGTCAAAAGCAGACTGATCCACTCATAGCGGACTACGTAGATCAATCACGCTTTAGTCCCGGTCTAATATGTCACCTCCAAGCAACATATCTATGTCTCTACTTGGGAGTCCAGCTCCAGACAGTCAAGACAAATCGTCCCCTCCAAGGCTTTAGACAACATAATAATCTTAACATGAGTTAGATGCTCGGTCTAACCCTGTAGACTACAGACAATAGTTTAGACCGCTAACTTTAGAATATTGTCTTCTCGCATACAAAAGTCCATTGCATGCAACGTTCTAATAGTTTTAACACAAGCAGTCAGTGAGCCATATTTACTTACATTTACTTTAACATGTAAATAAGACGAGGACAGATAGCAATGTAATGAATAACCTCTATGTATAATTTTATTATCCAGTTCAAAATGAATACATCAAAATGTCTCTAATACTTAGGGCATTTCCTAACAATCTCCCACTTGCCCTAAGCTAGTTGATGTGCCATGTTACGTATCCCCATCACCTCTACATGCCTCTCAAAGCTTCTAGCAACCAAAGTCTTAGTAAAGGGATCAGCAATGTTGTCCTCGGACGCGATCTTACATACATCCACTTGTCCTGTCTCCACATGCCCTCTAATAATATGATATCTCCGATCGATGTGCTTGGTCCTCTTGTGGTGCCGAGATTCCCTTGTGTTGGCAATAGCCCCTGTATTATCACAGTAAAGTGTGATAGGCTTGTCAACACCCGGAATGACCTCAAGGTCTCTAAAGAACTTGCGGAGCCAAACCAATTCTTTAGATGCCTCAGTCGCAGCCACATACTCAGCCTCCATAGTAGAGTCAGCTGTGTAGCCCTGCTTCACGCTCCTCCACACAATGGCGCCTCCTCCGAGTAAAAACACTTATCCAGATGTCGATTTCCTCGAATCCTTACAAGTCTAGAAGTCTGAGTCCGTGTATCCTACGGGTGTTAGGTCCCCTCCAGAATACACTAGCATATAATCCCTCGTTCTCTTAAGATACTTGAGTATATGCTTTACAGCTTGCCAGTGCTTGGTTCCAGGATTTGCTTGATATAGACTCACCATACCTACTGCAAAACATATGTCTGGGCGAGTGCAAAGCATAGCGTACATAAGGCTACCCACAGCGGATGCATAAGGGACCTTACTCATACACTCTCTTTCTTTCAATGTCTTGGGACAGCCATCCAATGAAAGAGTTAGACTGGTAATAGAAGGTTGTGAGCCTTTCTTTGCCGCTTGCATTGCATATTTGTCAATTATTTTATCTATGTATGAAGCTTGGGATAACGCTATCATTTTGTTCTTTCGATCTCTGAAGAGACGAATGCCTAGAACATAATTAGCTTCTCCCAAGTCCTTCATGTCAAACTATTGGTGTAACCAAAGCTTGACCGATGATAAGTTCCCTACATCATTCCCAATGAGTAGTATATCATCGACATAGAGTATCAGAAAGACCACTTTTCCATCCTTAATACGTTTATAAACACAAGGTTCATCAACGTTCTGCTCAAAACCAAATGTCTTAATCGCTTGATTAAACCTCTGGTTCCATGAGCGGGATGCTTGCTTTAATCCATAAATGGATCTAAGCAACTTGTAGACTTTCCTTTCTTGGCCTTTCGCTATGAACCCTTCGGGCTGTATCATATAGATACACTCTTCAAGATGGCTATTCAAGAATGCCGTCTTGACATCCATTTGCCAGATCTCGTAATCGAGAGCCGCAGCAATGGACAGAAGAATACGGATAGACTTCAGCATAGCAACAGGCGAAAAGGTTTCATTGTAATTGATTCCAGCCTTTTGCATGTATCCCTTTGCAACCAGTCTAGCTTTGAAAGTTTCCACTCTCCCTTCTGCATCCTTCTTTCTTTTGTAGACCCATTTGCATCCAATGGGTTTTATCCCATCTGGCAAATCTACATGTTCCCAAATAGAGTTGGATTTCATAGAATCCATCTCATTGTTCATAGCCTATTTCCAAGATTTAGAATCAACATCATTTATAGCTTCATCATAGGTGACTGGATCATCCTCATGCTCATGAGCCTCGGCCTAGTATACCTCAGCATCATACATGAAGAAATTAGGTTTCTTAGAAACCCTCCCACTACGACGAGGCACCCTAAATTGTTGATCGTCTGCAGGTCTTTCACTGGAACTCGGACTTGCGTCCAAGACCGAAATCTGTGGAGCAGTTCTTTCACCCGATAACTCCTCTAGCACCACTTTGCTTCGAGGCTTAAAGTCATTCATGTGACTTTCCTCCAAGACTGTCGCATGGGTTGAGAAAATGACTTTTTGTTCCTTCGGATTATAGAACAGACCTCCTTTAGTTCTGTTTGGATACCCTACAAACATGTACAATTCTGATCTGGTTCCAACTTTTTCGCATCCCCATCGAGTACATGTGCCGGGCAGCCCCATATTCTCATATGTCCAAGGGAGGGCTTCCTGTCACGCCACAATTCATACGGAGTTTTGGGAATTGATTTGCTTGGAGCATGGTTCAGAATATAGCACGCCGTTTGTAAAGCATATCCCCAAAATGATAATGGCAGCGTTGAATAACTCATCATGGACTGTACCATATCCAATAAGGTCCTGTTTCTCCTTTCGGCTACACCATTCTATTGTGGAGTACCAGGTGCATTCAATTGGGATAATATCCCGTTCTCTACAAGATATCCTAGAAATTCATCGGAGAGGTATTCGCCACCTCGATCAGATCGAAGTGTCTTTATGGATTTATCCAATTGCTTTTCCACTTCCGCACGATACTTTTTGAACTTGTCAAAGGTTTCGCTCTTGCGGTGCATCAGATACACATATCCATACCTCGAGTAATCATCTATAAAAGAGACATAATACTCGAACCCTCCTCGTGCTGTGACGTTCATGGGGCCACATACGTCAGTGTGCACAATTTCTAAGAGCTCCTGAGCCCTTGCACCCTTAGCTCCAAAAGACCTCTTAGTCATTTTACCCTCTAGACAAGACTCACATTGGGGAAGTCGTACCTCCTCCAGAGATTCTAGAGGACCGTCTTTCACCAATCTTTGAACCCTATCCTGATTAATATGACCAAGTCTTAAATGCCAAAGATACACCTTGTTAGAGTGAGAAACTTTCAACCTTTTAGAGTTATCACTTAATTCAGTGTCAAGCAGTGAGTACATCTTTGGTTTGATCAAATATAGGTTTCCATCCATCCATCCAGAACAGATAAAAGACTTATTTCTACGAATATCAACTCTTGTACTAAAAGAAACTGAATAAGAATCTTTTATTAAACAAGCTACCGATATAAGGTTCCTCCTAAAATTAGGAACATAAAAACAGTCTTTTAATAAAATAAACCTAAATTGATCAAAATAAAGGTAAACATCTCCCACTGCCTCAGCCAACACAAAGCTACCATCTCCAGTCCGCAACGAGAGGCTCCTATCATGTAGACTTCTCGTTTCCACGAACCCCTGCATAGAAACACAAACATGATTAGTGGCGCCCGAATCAATGACCTAAGTGTCTTTCGATTCTTCCACCAAATACGCTTCAAAGTAATGAAGTTCCTTACCTTCCTTGCCCTTGGCGGCTAGGAATTCCCGGCAAGCCTTCTTGAAGTGACCTACCTTCCCACAATGGAAGCATTTGGACTTTTTAGGGTCCTTTGGCTTCTTGTTCTTCTTCTTCTTCTTCCCGTCTGAGATAGGAGGATTAGAAGAACTAGAAGCCACTTGCTTCTTATTTGGCCTCTTCCTCTTCCATGAGGGATTGAAAGATTCCGTCAAATTGGCCTCACCTTTAGGTCGGACCACATCCTCATCCCTGATCATCCGCTCATAAGCCTGTAGTTGCTTCATGAGCTCGGTTAGTCCTAACTCCTTTGTCGCCAGATTGTATGCGGCCTTAAACCTCACAAAATCTTTAGACAGAGTCTTGAACACCATCTCGATCTGGGTGTTGTAGTCCAACTCAGCACCATTCTCGGCAGCCTCAGCGAAGAATCCCATTAGAGTGATTATATGGTCCTTCACCAGAGTGCCCGCCTTTTGCTTAGAGTTCATAATGCTGGTGATAGCGGACTGTCTAACCAATTTTTCTTGGCCTCCGAACATGTCCTCCAGATTTTCCATGATCTCCCCAGCAACTTGATAAGTCTCATGCTGCTTTTGTAAAGCACTCGTCATGCTAGCAAGGATGTAGCATCGAGTTATCTCATTGGATTCTCTCCAACGATTATAGGCAACCGGGACCTCCTCAAGTGGTGTGTCAGGTTTGGGCCCAGGTGGGCATGGTTCGTCCGTACGAACTTGTGTCTCTCGCAGCTAATAACTATTAATAGATTTCTTTTCCAGTCTTTATAATTATCGCCATTCAGCTTATTTTCAGTAAGTATTGAAATGAGGGGTGTCGGTGACATTTTGAACTGAAATAAAATTATACTAGACATCATTACAAAGCCCAAGCAAATATACAGATAATTTAGCAAATAAAACATACAAGTATGTTCCTACATGAAACTTGAAAAACATGTAGCATTGCAATGATAATTCTCAGCACCTATTGCCCCAAGCCACCGAGGGGTGGTCATGAAAACAAATAGCCGGAACATGGACCCCGTCCAATTAATATATGTTGCCTTAAATCCTCCAAGGTTAAGACATATATTAATAACTGCTTATTTGGCCACCAGTTTAGTTAACAGAGCTTCTAGGGAAGGTTAATAACTAAACGAGTCTTGAGTGTATAACCATTGTTTATGTAGCCCGATCCACGTCCTACCAAGCCACCGAGGGGTGTTCATGAATAGGATCGTACCCGAATACGTTTTCCACATAGGAGATCCAATCTAGTATACCGGCGGCGGTAAACAACTACCGAGGGGTGTGGTCAGGGCAGAACTGACGTGAGGCGTTACCATGCTTTCACATATGGATCAACAATGGAGGCCGTGGGTTTTGTTTGAAACCATCTCCCACTCAATATTTTGAAAAACATGCAAGTTTTGACAAATTATGTATGATCAATATAGCATGAGCGGCACTCACCTATCCTATATGACATGTTATCAAATATACATATAAAACATCCATCAATACAAATTTACACATCCATGACATATCACAAAAAAAATAATTGACAAAATAACCAAGCTATGGTTCCATCATAGAACAAAGAAAATAAAGATTCAAAATTCCATCCAAAGCATTCTTTGGGTCTTGAATTCTGTTCCGTCTTCTTGTATCCATCTTTATGTAGCCTCTCCATTTATTTCTCATCCCAAGAATTATTTAAAATTTAAATCTCCAAAAATTTAAATTTCAAATTCAAATTCCAAATTCGAATTTCAAATTTAAATTTCAAATTTAAATTTTAAACAATTTTAAACATCATGTGTAATAATATGTAATTTCAAAAATTTCAAATTTTCAATTACATATTTTTAAACATGATTTAAAATTAAATCTCAAATTTAAAAATCAAAATTTTTCGAATTTTGGACCATCGCACCGCCAACCCCGAAGGCGGCAGTCATCGTGGGCAGGCACTAGCCCCTAAGGGGTTGGCAGCCCATGGCTGCCCCCTATGTGCAGCCTTGCCGGACTGCAGGCCAAGCCTGCAGCGCCAGGCTGCACGCCCAGGCTGGGCGCAGCAGCCGGCAGGCTGCACGCCCAGGCTGCGGCCAGCCTTGGACAGGCCACGGCCACCCTTGGCTGCAGGCCAAGCTTACAGCCGTGGGTGGTGTTGGCCTGCACAGGGGTTGCCGCAGCCCCATCCTGCCCGAGGGCAGGGGCTGCAGCCCCACCAAGGCCCGTCGGCCTATCCCAAGGGGTCGTGTCTCGATTTTCATGCCATATTCCAATTTACCTATTAGGATCTCCAAAAATTAATTTGAATCCCAATTAAATTGAAATTTTCCACACAATCAAAATTTCAACCTTTAAATCAAATTTAACTTTTGGAAAAAAAAAAATAAATTACGGTCTTCAATCTTCAATCTCCTCTAAGAATAATTACATAAAATTTCCTAAACCGTTTCCGGTGTACAAAAAATTCTAACCATAAAAATTCTAAGAGACAAAAATTAAAACCCATGGGAAAATTACAGTGTTAATAAACTGCTCCCATGGTTACATAAAAATTCCTAGATACAATTTTTCTAAATTCTAAGGAAACACAACCGGCATAAACAAGCATGCTTATAATAATTCAGAAAATTAAAATAACCACATACTTTATACATAATCCATGATAACAACATAAAGGAACCCTAGAATGCCACTCTCTAAATATCAAATCCATACATAAATAAAAAGACTAAGTAATTGTCTAATTTATGTACATGGCATAGTCATGAGATGTCTCTGATACCAATTGTAGGAAAATAAATCGGTAAAAACGTATCAGAATGGTGCAGCGGAACAATAAAAAAAATTTTAGATCGTTAAATGTCTCATGATACCATATACAATAAACCAACAACAATTAAAACTCATACCTCAAGGACGCCAATCTGCAGGGGGAGAATGACCGGAGGCTTCAACCAACCAGCCTTCTCTACTATTCTCCAATTCCCGAATGGCTGAGTGTGTGGGCACTCTGAACCTCGATTGGTATGCTAGCACTGCTAGTCTTCTTTCGACCACCCAGATCTCTAAAGAACTTTATTGTCACGATGAGCTGTGCAATAATTAGCCTGCTCACCTGAGAGTCTGTGGTCTGAGAGAACTGGAGTGGCAGGACCTCTATTTATAGACCTGCATGAGGTGATTCTCTGAATTTGAATTGGACTAGGAAAAGATATTCTCCCTTATCCATAACCATAAAATATGAATTTTTCCGTGGGAATATTCCAACAATAAAATTCGGTTTTTAAGGATAAAACCAATCCAAATCTAAACAAGATTTTAACTAGAATTTTATCTCCCTTTTCCAACCAAAAAATCCGAAATTTCCTAGAAGATTTTTCTCCAAATATTCGGCCACATTTAGGATAGAGGAGAATCAAAATTCCGCTAGGATTTTCAAGCTTGAATCTTATCTCAACCTTATCCAAAATAACCGAATTTTCCTAGGAGATTTCCTCCATAATTTCGGCCACTTTTTAGGGAAGGAGAGAATCCAAATTCAACTAGGATGGAAACTTGAATCTTCCCTTGAACCTTATCCACAACAACCGAAATTCCATTGAGGATTATCCTCAAAAATTTCATCCACTTTTGTTAGGATTTAGATTCAAAATTCAAATAGGATTCTAACAAGATTATCCTCTCCAAATCCAACTCAAATTCAAATTTCAAAACTTGTGGATTTTCCACAACAAATTTGAATCCCACTTGGACTGTGATTCAAAATTTCTATTTCAAATTTCAAATTCGAATTTCAAATTCAAATTTCAAATTTCAAATTTAAATTTGAAATTCAAATTTCAAATTCAAATTTCAAATTCAAATTTCAAATTCAAAATTCAAATTTCAAAATCCACAAAACGGTTGTGTTTCAAATTCTTGTTCTCATGGATAATTTTCTACAACTCCAATCCAATCTCAAATAATATCATGGCAACTTTATTTGGAGTTCGAATAATTGTGTACTCTATTATCCAAAACAAAATCTGAATCCAACCAAAGAGAATCTTGTCTACCATCCTAATCCTGTGTTATCACCGTCCATGCATAATAAACTAGCCAATAGCATACACAAATCAATTTGTGAAACGTTAAGGAATTATGTGGAGCTAGTAGAGGGACTGATTGGACATATAGAATCGGGCTCCCGTGATTCCATATGATCATCATTCTGTACCGAATAACTCAATCATATGATTACTAATTTCAGAGTCACACCACTATAAACCTGAAACTGAACTCCCAATTATATACCGTATTACGTAAGCCTATGATGAGCTACTATCCAATGACCTTGTCATATATGCAAAACCCTCATATGATATCCATGATCAGCCTTAGGTCAAAGTCCGTTTAATCCTACTGATCAGGCTATCTTAAAGTTCCATTATACTACCGAATTAAGAAAATGATTATTCACCATGTGTGAATAAGAAGTCATCTGCCCAGCAGACGACCCAAGGCCTTGTCCATTTTCACATTCAGTATAATGCCTTTAAAAGGATACTTTAACTCCTTAGAGCTATGATTCTGATATCTGCAAACAAACCCTTCATCGTATACAAGTCATGCACCCAACGAACCGGTCTATAAGCTTACTACTTCTGAGACGCTTTAGCCATTGGAACATCAAAGTACACAAGTCATATACATGAAGTAGTTCATTTACTCAGGATTAAGGTTATTGCATAATGAACGTCAAAAGCAGATTGATCCACTCATAGCGGACTACGTAGATCAATCATGCTTTAGTCCCGGTCTAATATGTCACCTCCAAGCAACATATCTATATCTCTACTTGGGAGTCCAGCTCCAGACAGTCAAGACAAACCGTCCCCTCCAAGGCTTTAGACAACATAATAGTCTTAACACGAGTTAGATGCTCGGTCTAACCCTATAGACTACAGACCATAGTTTAGACTGCTAACTTTAGAACATTGTCTTCTCGCATACAAAAGTCCATTGCATGCAACATTCTAACAGCTTTAACACAAGCAGTCAGTGAGCCATATTTGCTTACATTTACTTTAACATGTAAATGAGACGAGGACAGATAGCAATGTAATGAATAACCTCTATGTATAATTTTATTATCCAGTTCAAAATGAATACATCAAAATGTCTCTAATACTTAGGGCATTTCCTAACAGTACAATGTATGTGAATAGTGATTATTAAGTTTTAAACTATAAAATAAATGATGTAATATTGTTTAGAATGCGATAAAATGTTTAGTAAGGTCAAGAATCATGAATTCAACTGTAGAAAATTTTATCCAGTTGAAATGGGGGAAAATGGTACCAAGTTGGAACTGAAAACCCTAACCAAAATATGTGTTGCACTAAAAGATGAAAGATTTTAGACTATATTTTTTGGGTATATTAGGGCAAACCGAGCAGGCGGATGGCCTCAGAAAACCTCCGGTGCGATTTTGGTAAAATTTGGTCCGGGGTAATTTTTGGTTAGATTGTAACCGAAAACCAAGTAAAAGTGAACTAGATTCTAATTGGATGAACTCATTAGCATAATGTCATGATTAAATTAATTAAGTTAATGGTGGAAAGAAATCCAAGCATTAATGGCTAGGATTTAACACTTTTTGATCCAAGGGTTAGGATTAAGCCAAAATGCCATGGATTTTCTTTAAATTTCTTGGATAAATCCAAGCAAAATGATCTATTTTGGCAGCTGTAAAACAACAAGAAAAAGTTGCAAAAAGACCCTCCAAAAGTTGCAACTAAGTCCCCAAGGTTTTGCCAAATTGCCAACTAGTTTGAAACTAAATCCCTAACGTTATGGGCTACTATATATACCCATTTCCTTACTGAAATTTCATGTGTAACCAGCCAAAAAAATTCAGAAAACAGCAGCCCTTTGTTCTTCATTGAAACCGTGAGTTCCCCACCCAATTTCAAGCCAAAAATCTTCAAGTTTTGGTGTTCAAGTTCATCTTTAAGTGGCAAGAAGTATTCCTAGCAAGGTAACCTTCAAAAACTCAGTTTTTCTTACTTCTTTTTGGTTGAAAAATAGCGGCTAAAATAGTGGGTTTGTTGATAAAAAATTTTGAGTTTTATGTTGTTGTTTATGTATTAGAGTATGGTTATGATTGAAACAAGTTTTGGTGATGAATTTGATGAGTTTGGAATGCAAGAACTTGAATTTTTCCTAGGTTTTCTTAGTGTAAAACCGTGGCATGTACATAGGGCTAAAGGTGGAAAAAATTGTTTGGCTATGGTTGATTTGGTGTAAATTGGTTTAAAATGAAATCTATGTAAGTTGATTTCGTAAACAAAATTTTTGGTTGAATTTTTCAAAGAAAAATCCGAGTGTATGTGATTAGGATTTAGTGAAAAACTTTGAATGTGAATTGGAGTTTTGAATGTCAAAACATGTTGTGATATATAAGAATGGTTTTATGGTGTAATTAGAAACTTGGAAAAAAAAAATTGGTGTATGTTGGTCATGGTGAGGCCGTGGGGTAAGTTAGAGAACATAAGAAAGTTTATGTGCAAATGTGTTGTGTGTAATGGTTTTAAAGTATGGAAATTTGTATAAGTTTCATTTAAAAACTTGTATGAGAAAGATTAAAAAGGAATAAGTGCTAGAGAAACCTAATTATGCTAAAATCCTATATGTTAAACCTAAGGTTGTCAAGGGCTGATAATGGGATTAAAATTGTTGGTTAACCTATATGTTGAAACCGTGGGGTTAAAATGAAAAATAAGGCTAAGTGTGATGCATATTGGTATTAAAATTCAAGTTTTGGTCAATGAATGTTATGTTGAAATTTTTGTGAAAAAAGTTAGCACTTTTGCATAAAAATTAGGCCTCTGGTATAGTACTTGGTAGATTAGTTAGGATAGATGGTTTTGAGGCGTTTCCTAAACGCCGGAAGCCTTAAATTTTAGCAGAAATGCTGCCGAAATTTTTAAGACCACATGAGAGGTATTTTAGGAAACGAGGGGTAAATTAGGGTCGGGAAAGAAAACCCGAGCCCCCTTGGTGACCTAGAACAAGGGAAGGGGGGAGAATGAACATTTTAAGAATTAGTAAAACGTCCATTCGGAGCTCAGAAATGATAGAAAAACGAGAAAACGCCCTCTAGGTCGGAACAGTATCACCCGAGAGTCGGGTGATAAAAAGTTAGCAATTTTATAATAATTAGGGCTGTAAAAATTTACCAAAGCTTAGAAAAAATTATTTTAAGATTTCTAAGTTCAGAAAATTCAGTTAGAACGGTAAAATAAAATAGTCACGGCCCAAGGACCCAATAGGGGTAAAATGGTCATTTTGACCAAAAAATGTCCAAATTGGTCAAAACGAACCATTAAAACCCTAGAACCATAGAATTAAACACTTAGAAGTCAAAATCAAGTCCAGGGTCGAAGAAAATCAAGATTTACAATGAAAACTGACTAGGGCAGGGAAAGTCAAAGTTACTATTTATGACCCCCGATAAAAATTTAGGAAAAGAGCCATTAGGACCCGAAATGATCCAATATAACTAGAATTAAGATTTTTAAGGCCAAAAATACAATTTAAAAGGGGAAATCGCAATTAGGGGTAAATTGGTAATTTTACTCGAAAATTTTAGAAAAAGCTTAAAATGAAATAATAAAGTGTAAAAATGTGGATTAGGGTGCAAAAAGTAAATTTTAGATATTTTATCAAATTTAAATATCTGAAATGTTAGTATGAATAACCGTTGTATACCTCGGTTATAGGAACTCAACAGATAGGCGACAAGCGACCGTTGATGGAAGTCAAGGCGAGTACATTAGCAAATTTTTTGTAAGTTCAGATATTTAATTGTCTGTAACATGAACAATTATAGTATTTTTAAATATTTTAAATTATAAAATGTGTGGTTATATAAGTTAATGCATGACACACTAAATCAGTGTAGAATGCACTTAGAGTAATAATTGAAACTACACTTACGAAGTAAAACCAAGACATGTAATATCAGGGATTCAGATTTAGTGATATTGAAAATGTCACAGGACTAGAACTGTATGAAAGAAGGTAATAACACCATTTATTGGCATACCCGCCTTCCAACCTACGGGAAGGTTTCCTAAGTTGTTTTAGACTATAGAGGAGTGGCCAGTGGGTCGTACCCCAGCGTCCCTCTCAGTCAAGCGCGTAAAACGGTACAACCAACATTGGGGCCCAAAACCAGAATCTAAAATAAGATAATGACCTAAGATTTAAATTGTTCTCATAACCAAACATAATCTAGCATAATATGTTTTACAGTATATTGAAACTAACATGTCTTAAGGTTTAGGTTAAGGTCGCTATTCCCTTTGACTCACTATGGTTTATATTATTGACTATTATGTTTGAACTTATTGAGCCTGTCACTCACCAAGTTGTTCATGCTATAGGTAAAAAGCAGGTACACTATCAGATGCCTGATGGATGCCAAAATGGAGATGCATGAGCCAAAGGACTGGGCGAGGGAAATGGTCCAACTACTTGACTTCCCCTGAGCAGCATTATGCAAAGTTTTAAAGTATTGTAATATAATGTAAAATAAGTTTGTATTATGTACAACATCTACTATAGTACTTGTAACATGGTATTATGACTTTTTATACTACCAGTTAAATTTTACAAAAATATATATATATTAAACGGTAAGAGTTTTTATCAAGTTAGAAAAAAAGTTTAAAAAAAAAATCTAGGAATTGATGACTCATAAGAATGCAGATTATTACAGTTGACCTTAAAGTTGACTGTAATAACTCTAGAATATCCCTACGTAGAGAGGGTCGTCATATTTGGTATCAGAGCCCAGTTGACCATATCCTGTCTGGCATCATGCACATCCAGCTCGCTCGTCCAAGTAAGTTAGTTTTCTTTTTAGATTAATAAATGTTTATTCATTCGGAATTAAACATTTTGAAAGGAACGAGATGACTAGACCCCCCTATATGCACCCGCGACCATATAATACCAGAGGGCCACCCTAGATATGGACCATGTGACAGCCAACTTTAAGATCAATTGTAATAATCTGTGTTCTTATGAGTTGTCAACTCCTAGATTTTTTTTTAAACTTTCTTTTTTAACTTGATAAAACTCTTGCCGTTTAATATATATATATTTGTGAAATTTAACTAGCAGTATAAAAAGTCATAATACCATGTTACAAGTTCTATAGTAGATATTGTACATAATACAAACTTATTTTACATTATATTACAATACTTTAAAACTTTGCATAATGCTGCTCAAGGGAAGTCATGTAGTTGGACCATTTCCCTCGCCCAATCCTCTGGCTCATGCATCTCCATCTCGGCATCCATTAAGGACCTAATGGTATACAGGCTTTTTACCTACAACATGAACAACCTGGTGAGCGACAGGCTCAGTAAGTTTAAACATAACAATCAATAATATAAACCATAATGAGTCAAAGGGAATAACAACCTTAACCTAAACCCTAAGACATGTTAGTTTCATCTATACTGTAAGACATATTATGGTAGCTTATGCTTGGTTATGAGAACAATTTAAATCTTAGGTCATTATCTTATTTTAGGTTCTGGTTTGGGCCCCAATGTTGGTCGTACCGTTTTACTTGCTTGACTGAGAGGGACGCTGGGGTGCGACCCACTAGCCACTCCTCTACGTCTAAAACAACTTAGGAAACCTTCTCGTAGGTCGAAACCCTAAAATGGTGCTATTACCTTCTTTCATACAGTTCCAGTCCGGTGACATTTTCAATATCACTAGATCCGAAACCCTTACATTACATGTCTTGGTTTCACTTAGTAAGTTTAATTCCAATTATTACTCTTAGTGCATTCTACATTGATTTAGTGTGTCATGCATTAACTTATATAACTACACATTCTATAATTTAAAATAATTAAAAATACTATAATTGTTCATGTTACAGACAATTAAATGTCTGAACTTATGGAAAATTTGCTAACGTCTTCACCTTGACTTCCACCAACGGTCTCTTATCGCCAATCCGTTGAGTTCCTATAACCGAGGTATACAACAGTTATTCTTACTGACATTTTAGATATTTAAATTTCATAAAATATCTAAAATTTACTTTTCATACCCTACTCCACATTTTTATGTTTTAACATTTCATTTTAAGCTTTTTTTAAAATTTTCGAGTAAAATTACCATTTTACCCCTGACAGCGGTTTCCCCTTTTTAAACTGTATTTTTGGCATTAAAAAAATCTTAATTCTAGTTGTATTGGATCATTTCGGGCCTTAACGACTCTTTTCCTAAATTTTGTCGGGGGTCATGAATAGTAAATTTGACTTTCCCGGCCTTAGCGGGTTTTCGTCGTAAATCTTGATTTTCTTCGACCTTGGACTTGATTTTGATTTCTAAATGTTTAATTCTATAGTTCTAGGGTTTTAATGGTTTGTTTTGACCAATTTGGGCATTTTTGGTCAAAATGACCATTTTACCCCTATCGGGTCCTTAGGTCGTAACCATTTTATTTTACCATTCTAACGGAATTTTCTGAACTTAAAAAGCTTAAAATAATTTTTTCTAAGCTTTGGTAAATTTTTACAACCCTAATTATTATAAAATTGCTAACTTTTTATCACCCGACCCTCAGGTGGTACTATTCCGACCTAGGGGGCGTTTTCTCGTTTTTCTATCGTTTCTGAGCTCCGGATGGACGTTTTACTAGTTCTTAAAACGTTCATCCTTCCCCCTTCCCTTGGTCTAGGTCATCGAGGGGGCTCGAGTTTTCTTTTCCGACCCTAATTTACCCCTCGTTTCCTAAAATACCCCTCGCGTGGTCTAAAAAATTTCGGCAGCATTTCCGCTGAAATTTAAGGCTTATGATGTTTACGAAACGCCTCGAAACTATCTATCCTAACTAATCTACCAAATACTATAGCAGAGGCCTAATTTTTATTCAAAAGTACTAACTTTTTGTACAAAAATTTCAATGTAACATTCATTGACCAAAACTTGAATTTTAATACCAATTTGCATCACACTTAGCCTTATATTTCATTTTAACCCCACGGTTTCAACATGTAGGTTAACCAATAATTTTTAATCCCATTATCAATCCTTAACAACCTTAGGTTTAACATATAGGATTTTAGCATAATTAGGTTTCTCTAGCACTTATTCCTTTTTAATCTTTCACATACAAGTTTTTAAATAAAGCTTATATAATTCTTATGTTTTCAAACCATCAATCAACAACATATTCACGTAAAAATTTTTTCTATCTTCCACATACACCCCACGGCCTCACCATGAACCACAAGCATAAAATTTTTTTCCAAGTTTCCAATTACACCATAAAACTGCTCCAATTACCACAACATGTTTTCATACATAAAACACCAAATTCTCATGCAAAATTTTCACTAAACCCTAACCCAAAACTCACGGATTTTTCTTTGAAAAATTCAACCAAAAATTTTTGTTTACAATGTCAACTTACATAGATTTCGTGTTAAACTAATTCAACCATAGCAAAACAATTTTTTTTTCACACTTAGTTCTATATACATGCCACGGTTTTACACTAAGAAAACCTAGGAAAAAATCAAGTTTTTGCATTCCACACTCGTCAAATTCATCACCAAAACTTGTTTCAATCATAACCATACTCTAATACATAAACAACAACATAAAACTCAAACTTTTTCATCAACAATTCCACTATTCCAGCCATGGTTTTTCAGCCAAAAAGAAGAAATAAAAACTGAATTTTTGATGGTTACCTTGCTAGGAATACTCGTTGCCACTTAGAGATGAACTTGAACACCAAAACTTAAAGATTTTTGGCTTGAAATTAGGTGGGGAGCTCACGGTTGCAATGGAGAACAAAGGCTGCTATTTTCTAAATTTTTTTTTGTCTGTTTTTCACGTTGATTTTCAGTAGAAAAATGGGTATATATAGCAGCCCATAAAGCTAGGGGTTTAGTTGCAAACTAGTTGGCATTTTGACAAAACTTTGGGGACTTAGTTGCAACTTTTGGGGGTCTTTTTGTAACTTTTTCTTGCTTTTTTACAGCTGTCATGATAGCTCATTTTGCTAGGATTTATCCAAGAAATTTACAGAAAATCTATGGCATTTTTGCTTAATCCCAACCTTTAGATCAAAAAATGTTAAATCCTAGCCATTAAAGCTTGGATTTCTTTCCACCATTAACATAAATAGTTTAATTATGACATCATGCTAATGAGGTCATCCAATTAGAATCTAGTTCACTTCCTGTTGATTTTCGGTTACAATCCAACCGAAAATTACCCCGGACCAAATTTTACTAAAATCGCACCGAAGGTTTTCTGACGCCATCCACGCGCTCGGTTTGCCCTAATATACTGTCATTTGGCCAAAAATACAGTCTAAAATTTTTCATCTTTTAGTGAAACATATACTTTTGTTAGGGTTTTTGGTTCCAACTTGGTACCATTTTCCCCCGTTTCGACTGGATAAAATTTTCTATAGTCAAATTCATGATTCTTGACCTTGCTAAACATTTTATCGCATTCTAAATAGTATTAAATCATTTATTTTACAGTTTAAAACTTAAAAAAATCACTGTTCACATATATTGTACATAGTCTTCAAGAACGATTAAATTTCCAGGTTGTCACATTCACCCCTCCTTATAGAATTTTTGTCCTTGAAAATTAAAAAAAGTAGGGGTACAAAACTTTCATGTTGTCTTATCGTTCCCACGTAGCCTATTCGACACTATGATTTCTCCAGAGTACTTTGACTAGCGGGATTATCTTGTTCCTTAGTACTTTCTCCTCGTGGTCTAAAATCTACATAGGTTGTTCTTTATATGTCAGATTATCTTGAATTTGCACTGGTTCATGCTTCCATACATGCGATGGATCTGATACATATTTTCTCAACATGGACACATGAAAAACATTGTGCACAGCTGACAAATCTGGAGGTAATGCCAACTTGTAGGCCACTCTTTCAATACATTCGATAATTTCAAAAGGTCCAATATACCTTGGACTTAATTTTCCCTTCTTACCAAAACGCATTGCGCCTTTCATTGGTGATACCTTAAGGAATACGAAATCTCCTTCATTAAACTCTATAGATTATCGTCGCTTGTCTGCATAACTCTTCTGTTGGCTTTGTGCCATCTTTATTCGTTGTTGAATCTTCACGATTGCATCTGAAGTTTCTCGGATGAAGTTGATCTTGTGTAGCTCTTTTTCTCATAGATCGTACTAATGAATAGGAGACCTACATTTTCATCCATACAACGTCTCATAAGGTGCCATTCCGATGGAAGTTTGGTAATTGTTGTTGTAGAGAATTCCTTTAGAGGTAGTTTTTCATTCCAAACTCCAGGAAAAATCTATCACACAGGTGCGGAGCATATCTTCTAATGTTTGAATAGTTCGCTCAGACTGTCCATCTATTTGTGGGTGGAAAGTAGTACTAAGTCGTAACTCTATTCCCATTGCTTCTTGTACACATTTTCAGAATGCTGAAGTGAATCGAGCATTCCTATCTGAGACAATTGACTTCGGTACTCCATGTAATCGAATGATATGGGTCATATAAAAATTTGCTAATATATCCATTGTATATGTTGTCTTCACAGCTACAAATCTGGCAGTCTTTGTATGGCGATCCACGATAACCTAAATAGCGTCAAAGCCTTCACGCGTCTTAGGTAGTCCCACTACGAAATCCATTGTGAGGTGCTCCTACTTCCATTCTGGAATTTCCAAAGGCTCTAGCTTTCTACTTGGATACTGATGTTCCACCTTAGGTTTTTGGTAAGTCATGCATCTACTCACGAAAACTACGATATCATTTTTCATCCCTTTCCACCAAATTGTAATTTTAAATCTTGATACATCTTGGTGGCTCCAAGACGCACTGAATATGGTGTTTCGTGGGCTTTTAGAACCATTCCATCATCAGAAACACTCACGTCAGACTTCGAGTCATTAGAAATCATTTCTCAAAACTTTGTCACTTTTGGGTCTCATTTCTGAGCCTCCTTGACCTCTTCAAATAATGATGACTTCAAGTGAAGTGCAGATAATCTTCTAGATATTATCTCAACCTCTAATGCATTGATCTCCTTCTGTAAGGACTTTGGCAGTTCTTTTATTGGCAACCGTTGTGGAATCATTAACTTCCTGCTCAAGGCATCTGCTACATGGTTTGCCTTTCTGGGATGGTAGAGGATTTCACAATCGTAGTCCTTAACCAACTCTAGCCATCTTCTTTGTCGCATGTTTAGTACCTTCTGAGTGAAAAAGTACTTTAGGCTTTGGTGATCCTTGAAGATTTGACATCGAACTCCATAAAGGTAGTATCGCCACCACTACAACTAGCTCCAAATCATGGGTGGGATAATTCTTCTCGTGGTCCTTCAACTAGCGTGAAGCATCAGCTATTACCTTATCTGTTAGGAAATGCTCTAAGCATTAGAGACATTTTGATGTATTTATTTTGAACTGGATAATAAAATTATATATACATAGAGGTTATTCATTACATTGCTATCTGTCCTTGTCTGATTTACATGTTAAAGTAAATGTAAACAAATATGGCTCCCTGATTGCTTGTGTTAAACTGTTAGAACGTTGCATGCAATGGACTTTTGTATGCGAGAAGACAGTGTTCTAGAGTTAGCGGTCTAAACTATGGTCTGTAGTCTATGAGGTTAGACCGAGCATCTAACTCATGTTAAGACTATTACGTTGTCTAAAGCCGTGGAGGGGACGGTTTGTCTTGATTGTCTGGAGCTGGACTCCCAAGTAGAGACATAGATATGTTACTTGGTGGTGACATATTAGACCGAGACTAAAGCATGATTGATCTACGTAGTCCGCTATGAGCGGATCAATCTGCTTTTGACGTTCATTGTGCAATAACCTTAATCCTGAGTAAATGAACTACTTCATGTATATGACTTGTGTACTTTGATGTTCCAATGGCTAAAGCATCTCAGAGGTAGTAAGCTTATAGACCAGTTCGTTGGGTGCATGACTTGTATATGATGAAAGGTTTGTTTGCAGATATCGGAATCATAGCTCTAAGGAGTTAAAGGTATCCTCTTAAAGGCATTATACTGAATGTGAAAATGGACAAGGCCTTGGGTCGTCGGCTGGGCGGATGACTTCTTATTCACATATGGTGAATAATCATTTTCTTAATTCGGTAGTATAATGGAACTTTAAGATAGCCTGATCAGTAAGATTAAACGGACTTTGACCTAAGGCTGATCATGGATATCATATGAGGGTTTTGCATACTTGACAAGGTCATTGGATAGTAGCTTGTCATAGGCTTACGTAATACGGTATATAATTGGGAGTTCAGTTTCAGGTTTACAGTGGTACGACTCTGAAACTAGTGATCATATGATTGAGTTGTTCGGTAAAGAATGATGATCAAATGGATTTGCGGGAGCCCGATTATATATGTCCAATCAGTCCCTCTACTAGCTCCACATAATTCCTTAACGTTTGGCAAATTGATTTGTGTATGCTATTGGCTAGTTTATTATGCATGGATGGTGATGATACAGGATTAGGATGGTAGACAAGATTCTCTCCGGTTAGATTCAGATTTTGTTTTGGATAATAGAGTACACAATTATTCGAACTCCAAATAAAGTTGCCATGATTTTATTTGAGATTAGATTGGAGTTGTAGAAAATTATCCATGAGAACAAGAATTTGAAACACAACCATTTTCTGGATTTTGAAATTTGAAATTTGAAATTTGAAATTTGAATTTTGAATTTGAAATTTGAATTTGAAATTTGAATTTGAAATTTGAATTTGAATTTGAAATTTAAATTTGAAATTTGAAATTTGAAATTTGAAATTTGAAATTCGAATTTGAAATTCAAATTTGAAATTTGAAATTCAATTTTTGAATCACAGTCCAAGTCGGATTCGAATTTGTTGTAGAAAATCCACAAGTTTTGAAATTTGAATTTGAGTTGGATTTGGATAGGATAATCTTGTTAGAATCCTACTTGAATTTTGAATCTAAATCCTAACAAAAGTGGACGAAATTTTTGAGGATAATCCTCAATGGAATTTCGGTTTTTGTGGATAAGGTTCAAGGGAAAAATTCTAGTTTCAATCCCAGTTGAATTTGGATTCTCTCCTCCCTGAAAAGTAGTCGAAATTTTGGAGATAATCTCCTAGGAAAATTCGGTTATTTTGGATAAGGTTGAGATAAGATTCAAGCTTGAAAATCCTAGTGGAATTTTGATTCTTCCTTATCCTAAAAGTGGCCGGATATTTGGAGAAGATTTTCTCCTAGGAATTTCGGATTTTTTGGTTGGAAAAGGGAGATAAAATTCTAGTTAAAATCTTGTTTAGATTTAGATTGGATTTATCCTAAGAAAATCGAATTTTATTGTTGGATTTTCCCATGGAAAAATTTGGATTTTTTGGTTATGGATAAGGGAGAAAATCTTTTCCTAGTCCAATTCGAATTCAGAGAATCACCCCATGCAGGTCTATAAATAGAGGTCCTACCACTCCAGTTCTCTCAGACCACAGACTCTCAGATGAGCAGGCTTATTGTTGCACAGCTCATCGTGACAATAAGTTCTTTAGAGATTTGGGCGGTCGGAAGAAGACTAGCAGTGCTAGCATACCGATCGAGGTTCGAAGTGCCCACACACTCGGCCATTCGGGAATTGGAGAATAGTAGAGAAGGCTAGTTGGTTGAAGCCTCCGGTCATTCTCCTCCTGCAAGATTGGCGTCCTTGAGGTATGAGTTTTAATTGTTGTTGGTTTATTGTATATGGCATCATGAGATATTTAATGATCTAAAAATTTTTATTGTTCCGCTGCGCCACTCTGATACATTTTTACCGATTTATTTTCCTACAATTGGTATCAGAGCCATCTCATGACTATGCCATGCACATAAATTAGACAATTACTTAGTCTTTTTATTTATGTATGGATTTGATATTTAGAGAGTGGCATTATAGGGTTCCTTTATGTTGTTATCATGGATTATGTATAAAGTATGTGGTTATTTTAATTTTCTGAATTATTATAAGCATGCTTGTTTATGCCGGTTATGGTTCCTTAGAATTTAGAAAAATTGTATCTAGGAATTTTTTATATAACCATGGGAGCAGTTTATTAACACTGTAATTTTCCCATGGGTTTTAATTTTTGTCTCTTAGAATTTTTATGGTTAGAATTTTTTGTACACCGGAAACAGTTTAGGAAATTTTATGTAATTATTTTTGGAGGAGATTGAAGATTGAAGACCGTAATTTATTTTTTTCACAAAAGTTAAATTTGATTTAAAGGTTGAAATTTTGATTGTGTGGAAAATTTCAATTTAATTGGGATTCAAATTAATTTTTGGAGATCCTAATAGGTAAATTGGAATATGGCACAAAAATCGAGACACGACCCCTCGGGATAGGCCAATGGGCCTTGGTGGGGCTGCAGCCCCTGCCCTCGGGTAAGATGGGGCTGCGGCAGCCCCTGTGTAGGCCAACACCACCCACGGTCGCAGGCTTGGCCTGCAGCCAAGGGTAGCCGTGGCCTGCCCAAGGCTGGCCGCAGCTTGGGCGTGCAGCCGGCTGGCTGCTGCGCCCAGCCTGGGCGTGCAGCCGGCTGGCTGCTGCGCCCAGCCTGGGCGTGCAGCCTGGCGCTGCAGCTTGGCCTGCAGCCCGACAAGGCTGCACATAGGGGGCAGCCGTGGGCTGCCAGCCCCTTTAGGGCTGGTGGCTGCCCACGGCGGCTGCCGCCTTCGGAGGCGGCGGTACGACGGTCTAAAAATCGAAAAATTTTGATTTTTTAATTAGAAATTTAATTTTAAATCATGTTTAAAAATATGTAATTGAAAATTTGAAATTTTTGAAATTACATATTATTACACATGATGTTTAAAATTGTTTAAAATTTGAATTGGAAATTTAAATTTGAAATTGGAATTTGGAATTTGAATTTGAAATTTAAATTTTTGGAGATTTAAATTTTAAATAATTCTTGGGATGAGAAATAAATGGAGAGGCTACATAAAGATGGATACAAGAAGACGGAACAGAATTCAAGACCCAAAAAATGCTTTGGATGGAATTTTGTAATCTTTATTTTCTTTGTTCTAGGATGGAACCATAGCTTGGTTATTCTGTCAATTATTTTTTCTGTGATATGTCATGGATGTATAAATATGTATTGATGGATGTTTTGTATGCATATTTGATAACATGTCATATAGGATAGGTGAGTGCCGCTCATACTATATTGATCATACATAATTTATCAAAACTTGCATGTTTTTCAAAATATTGAGTGGGAGAGGGTTTCAAACAAAACCCACGGCCTCCATTGTTGATCCATATGTGAAAGCATGGTAACGCCTCGCATCAGTTCTGCCCTGACCACACCCCTCGGTAGGTGTTTACCGCCGCCGGTATACTAGATTGGATCTCCTATGTGGAAAACGTGTTCGGGTACGATCCTATTCATGACCACCCCTCGGTGGCTTGGTAGGACGTGGATCGGGCTACGTAAACAATGGTTATACACTCAAGACTCGTTTAATTATTAACCTTCCCTAGAAGCTCTGTTAACTAAACTGGTGGCCAAATAAGTGGTTATTAATATATGTCTTAACCTTGGAGGATTTAAGGTAACATATATTAATTGGACGGGGTCCATGTTCCGACTATTTGTTTTCATGACCACCCTTCGGTGGCTTGGGGCAATAGGTGCTGAGAATTACCGTTGCAATGCTACATGTTTTTCAAGTTTCATGTAGGAACATACTTGTATGTTTTATTTGCTAAATTATCTGTATATTTGCTTGGGCTTTGTAATGATGTCTAGTATAATTTTATTTTAGTTCAAAATGTCACCGACACCCCTCATTTCAATACTTACTGAAAATAAGCTGAATGGCGATAATTATAAAGACTGGAAAAGAAATCTATTAATAGTTCTCAGCTGCAAGAGACACAAGTTCGTACTGGACGAACCATGCCCACCTGGGCCCAAACCTGACACACCACTTGAGGAGGTCCCGGTTGCCCATAATCGTTGGAGAGAATCCAATGAGATAGCTCGATACTACATTCTTACTAGCATGACGAGTGCTTTACAAAAGCAGCATGAGACTTATCAAGTTGCTGGGGAGATCATGGAAAATCTGGAGGACATGTTCGGAGGCCAAGAAAAATTGGCTAGACAGTCCGCTATCACCAGCATTATGAACTCTAAGCAAAAGGCGGGTACTCCGGTGAAGGACCATATAATCACTCTAATGGGATTCTTCATTGAGGCTGCCGAGAATGGTGCTGAGTTGGACTACAACACCCAGATCGAGATGGTGTTCAAGACTCTGTCTAAAGATTTTGTGGGGTTTAAGGCCGCATACAATCTGGTGACAAAGGAGTTAGGACTAACCGAGCTCATGAAGCAACTACAGGCTTATGAGCGGATGATCAGGGATGAGGATGTGGTCCGACCTAAAGGTGAGGCCAATTAGGCGGAATCTTCCAATCCCTCACGGAAGAGGAAGAGGCCAAATAAGAAGCAAGTGGCTTGTAGTTCTTCTAATCCTCCTATCTCAGACGGGAAGAAGAAGAAGAAGAACAAGAAGCCAAAGGACCCTAAAAAGTCCAAATGCTTCCATTGTGGGAAGGTAGATCACTTCAAGAAGGCTTGCCGGGAATTCCTAGCCGCCAAGGGCAAGGAAGGTAAGGAACTTCATTACTTGGAAGTGTGTTTGGTGGAAGAATCGAAAGACACTTGGGTCATTGATTCGGGCGCCAGTAATCATGTTTGTGTTTCTATGCAGGGGTTCGTGGAAACGAGAAGTCTACATGATAGGAGCCTCTGGTTGCGGACTGGAGATGGTAGCTTTGTGGTGGCTGAAGCAGTGGGAGATGTTTATCTTTATTTTGATCAATTTAGGTTTATTTTATTGAAAGACTGTTTTTATGTTCCTAATTTTAGGAGGAACCTTATATCGGTAGCTTGTTTAATAAAGGATTCTTATTCAGTTTCTTTTAGTAAAAGAGTTGATATTCGTAGAAATAAGTCTTTTATCTGTTCTGGATGGATGGATGGAAATGTATATTTGATCGCACCAAAGATGTACTCACTGCTTGACACTGAATTAATTGATAACTCTAAAAGGTTGAAAGTTTCTCACTCTAACAAGGGGTATCTTTGGCATTTAAGACTTGGTCATATTAATCAGGATAGGATTCAAAGATTGGTGAAAGACGGTCCTCTAGAATCTCTGGAGGAGGTACGACTTCCCCAATGTGAGTCTTGTCTAGAGGGTAAAATGACTAAGAGGTCTTTTGGAGCTAAGGGTACAAGGGCTCAGGAGCTCTTAGAAATTGTGCACACTGACGTATGTGGCCCCATGAACGTCACAGCACAAGGAGGGTTCGAGTATTATGTCTCTTTTATAGATGATTACTCGAGATATGGATATGTGTATCTGATGCACCGCAAGAGCGAAACCTTTGACAAGTTCAAAGAGTATCGTGCGGAAGTGGAAAAGCAATTGGATAAATCCATAAAGACACTTCGATTTGATCGAGGTGGCGAATATCTCTCCGATGAATTTCTAGGACATCTTGTAGAGAACGGGATTTTATCCCAATTGACTGCACCTGGTACTCTACAACAGAATGGTGTAGCCGAAAGGAGAAACAGGACCTTATTGGATATCGTACGGTCCATGATGAGTTATTCAACGCTGCCATTATCATTTTGGGGATATGCTTTACAAACGACGTGCTATATTCTGAACCAGGTCCCAAGCAAATCAATTCCCAGAACTCCGTATGAATTGTGGCGCGGTAAGAAGCCCTCCCTTGGACATATGAGAATATGGGGCTGCCCGGTGCATGTACTGGATGGGGATGCAAAAAAGTTGGAACCAAGATCAGAATTGTGCATGTTTGTAGGGTATCCAAAAGGAACTAAAGGAGGTCTGTTCTATAACCCGAAGGAACAAAAGGTCATTGTTTCAACCCATGCGACATTCTTGGAGGAAAGTCACATGAATGACTTTAAGCCTCAAAGCAAAGTGGTGCTAGAGGAGTTATCGGGTGAAAGAACTGCTCCACAGATTTCGGTCTCGGACGCAAGTCCGAGTTCTAATGAAAGACCTGCAGACGATCAACAATTTAGGGTGCCTCGTCGTAGTGGGAGGGTTTCTAAGAAACCTAATTTCTTCATGTATGATGCTGAGGTATACCAGGCCGAGGCTCATGAGCATGAGGATGATCCGATCACCTATGATGAAGCTATAAATGATGTTGATTCTAAATCTTGGAAACAGGCTATGAACAATGAGATGGATTCTATGAAATCCAACTCTGTTTGGGAACTTGTAGATTTGCCGGATGGGATAAAACCCATTGGATGCAAATGGGTCTACAAAAGAAAGAAGGATGCGGAAGGGAGAGTGGAAACTTTCAAAGCTAGACTGGTTGCAAAGGGGTACACGTAAAAGACTGGAATCGATTACGATGAAACCTTTTCGCCTGTTGCTATGCTAAAGTCTATCCGTATTCTTCTATCCATTGCTGCAGCTCTCGATTACGAGATCTGGCAAATGGATGTCAAGACGGCATTCTTGAATGGCCATCTTAAAGAGTGTATCTATATGATACAGCCCGAAGGGTTCATAGCGAAAGGCCAAGAAAGGAAAGTCTGCAAGTTGCTTAGATCCATTTATGGATTAAAGCAAGCATCCCGCTCATGGAACCAGAGGTTTGATCAAGCGGTTAAGACATTTGGTTTTGAACAGAACGTTGATGATACTTGTGTTTATAAACGAATTAAGGATGGAAAAGTAGTCTTTCTGATACTCTATGTCGATGATATGCTACTCATTGGGAATGATGTAGGGAACTTATCATCAGTCAAGCTTTAATTACACCAATAGTTTGACATGAAGGACTTAGGAGAAGCTAATTATGTTCTAGGCATTCGTCTCTTTAGAGATCGAAAGAACAAAATGATAGCGTTATCCCAAGCTTCATACATAGATAAAATAATTGACAAATATGCAATGCAAGAGGCAAAGAAAGGCTCACAACCTTCTATTGCCGGTCTAACTCTTTCATTGTATGACTGTCCCAAGACATCGGAAGAAAGAGAGCGTATGAGTAAGGTCCCTTATGCATCTGTTATGGGTAGTCTTATGTATGCTATGCTTTGCACTCGCCCGGATATATGTTTTGCAGTAGGTAGTCCACTATGAGCGGATCAATCTGCTTTTGACATTCATTGTGCAATAACCTTAATCCTGAGTAAATGAACTACTTCATGTATATGACTTGTGTACTTTGATGTTCCAATGGCTAAAGCATCTCAGAGGTAGTAAGCTTATAGACCGGTTCGTTAGGTGCATGACTTGTATATGATGAAAGGTTTGTTTGCAGATATCGAAATCATAGCTCTAAGGAGTTAAAGGTATCCTCTTAAAGGCATTATACTGAATATGAAAATGGACAAGGCCTTGGGTCGTCTGCTGGGCGGATGACTTCTTATTCACATATGGTGAATAATCAATTTCTTAATTCGGTAGTATGATGGAACTTTAAGATAGCCTGATCAGTAGAATTAAATGGACTTTGACCTAAGGCTGATCGTGGATATCATATGAGGGTTTTGCATATATAACAAGGTCATTGGATAGTAGCTTGTCACAGGCTTACGTAATACAGTATATAATTGGGAGTTCAGTTTCAGGTTTATAGTGGCGTGACTCTGAAACTAGTGATCATATGATTGAGTTGTTCGATAAAGAATGATGATCATATGGATTTGCAGGAGCCCGATTATATATGTCCATTCAGTCCCTCGACTAGCTCCACATAATTCCTTAACGTTTGGCAAATTGATTTGTGTATGCTATTGGCTAGTTTATTATGCATGGATGGTGATGATACAGGATTAGGATGGTAGACAAGATTCTCTCCGGTTGGATTCAGATTTTGTTTTGGATAATAGAGTACACAATTATTCGAACTCCAAATAAAGTTGCCATGATTTTATTTGAGATTGGATTGGAGTTGTAGAAAATTATCCATGAGAACAAGAATTTGAAACACAACCGTTTTGTGGAATTTGAAATTTGAATTTTGAAATTTGAAATTTGAATTTTGAATTTGAAATTTGAATTTGAAATTTGAATTTGAAATTCGAATTTGAAATTTGAATTTGAAATTTAAATTTGAAATTTGAAATTTGAAATTTGAAATTTGAATTTGAAATTCGAATTTGAAATTTGAAATTCAAATTTTGAATCGCAGTCCAAGTCGGATTCGAATTTGTTGTTGAAAATCCACAAGGTTTGAAATTCGAATTTGAGTTGGATTTGGAGAGGATAATCTTGTTAGAATCCTACTTGAATTTTGAATCTAAATCCTAACAAAAGTGGACGAAATTTTTGAGGATAATCCTCAATGGAATTTCGGTTTTTGCGGATAAGGTTCAAGGGAAAAATTCAAGTTTCAATCCCAGTTGAATTTGGATTCTCTCCTCCCTGAAAAGTGGTCGAAATTTTGGAGATAATCTCCTAGGAAAATTCGATTATTTTGGATAAGGTTGAGATAAGATTCAAGCTTGAAAATCCTAGTGGACTTTTGATTCTTCCTTATCCTAAAAGTGGCCGAATATTTGGAGAAGATTTTCTCCTAGGAATTTCAGATTTTTTGGTTGAAAAAGGGAGATAAAATTCTAGTTAAAATCTTGTTTAGATTTGGATTGGATTTATCCTAAGAAAACCGAATTTTATTGTTGGATTTTCCCATGGAAAAATTCGGATTTTTTGGTTATGGATAAGGGAGAAAATCTTTTCCTAGTCCAATTCAAATTCAGAGAATCACCTCATGCAGGTCTATAAATAGAGGTCCTGCCACTCCAGTTCTCTCAGACCACAGACTCTCAGGTGAGCAGGCTTATTGTTGCATAGCTCATCGTGACAATAAGTTCTTTAGATTTCTGGGTGGTCGGAAGAAGACTAGCATTGCTAGCATACTGATCGAGGTTCGGAGTGCCCACACACTCAGCCATTTGGGAATTGGAGAATAGTAGAGAAGGCTAGTTGGTTGAAGCCTCCGGTCATTCTCCTCCTGCAAGATTGGCGTCCTTGAGGTATGAGTTTTAATTGTTGTTGGTTTATTGTATATGGCATCATGAGATATTTAACGATCTAAAAATTTTTATTGTTCCGCTGCACCACTCGGATACGTTTTTGCCGATTTATTTTCCTACATTATATTTTTGCATCAAAACTACTCCTAGGCCCACTTTCGAAGCATCACTGTAGATGTCAAATCCTTCTCCTTCAATTGGGAGCATAAGGATTGGTGCACTAGTTAGACGCTTCTGTAACTCTTTAAAGTTTTTTTCGCATTCTTCTGTCCACTCATACTTTTTCTCTTTCCATGTTAATGCGGTGAGAGGTGCGGCAAGTCTTACAAATCTTTCTACGAATCTTCTATAATACCCAGCTAATCCAGAAAGCTACGAATTTCTGTTATGCTTTTTGGTTCTGGCCAGTTATTAACAGCTTCGATTTTTCTAGGATCCACAGATATCCCATCTCTAGACACTACATGCCCTAGAAAATGTACCTGATCCAACCAAAAATCGCATTTGGAGAATTTTGCATACGGCTGATGATCATGTAGAATGATCCGTAGGTGCTCTTCATGCTCCCACTGAGTTCTCAAATAAATAAGGATGTCATCAATAAAAACAATGACAAAATTATCTAAGAATTCCTTGAAAACATGGTTCATTAGATCCATGAATGCGACTAGAGTATTTGTTAACCCAAACGGCATCACTAAAAATTCGTAGTGTGTGTAACGAGTTCTAAATGCTGTCTTGGGAACATCTCCTTCCTTAATGTTCAGCTGATGGTGCCCTGAACGCATATCGATCTTTGAAAACACTATCGTGCCTTTCAGCTGATCAAACAGGTCATCAATCCTAGGCAATGGATACCTATTCTTGATAGTGACCTTGTTTAATTTATGATAGTCGATACACAGTCTAAGGGTTCCATCCTTCTTTTGATGAATAAAACTAGAGCACACCATGGTGAGTAACTTGGGTGAATAAACCCTTTGTCCAGTAGCTCTTTTAGCTGCAATTGTAGTTCCTTCAGCTCCACTGGTGCCATTCGATATGGTGCCTTGGAAATCGGTGTAGTCCCTGGTATCATATCGATCTAGAAGGAAATTTCCCATTCTGGTGGAATTCCTGGCAATTCTTCCAGAAATATATCGAGGAATTCATTAATGATTGGGACATCTTCTGATTGAATCTTCTTTTCTTCCATTACATTTTTCATGTATGCCAAGTATCCCATACAATTGGAGAGCAACTTCTTCACTTCCATCGAACTAATCATCATTCTTCCTGGTCGGTGAGAGGAATCGACATATTCGAAACTCTTTTCTTCATCGAGCTCAAAAACCACTTTCCGGTGTCGACACTTAATGGTGGCTTGATATTTTCCTAGAAAGTCTATTCCTAAGATGACATCATAGTCTACTAATTGTATAACTATGAGATCAACAAATAGCTCCCTATCTACCACAATTACTGGTACATGTCGTAACCAGTAATCTGACAACAACACTTCACCTGAAGGCAACGCGATTCTAAATGTTGTTCCCATTCTATCATTAGCATGTTCTATCTTTGCAGTAAATTCATACGATGCGAATGAATGCGATGTACCGGAATCAAAAAGAACACATGCCATGTTGTTAGAGACAGAAAGCTGACCTGTAACCACATTGGATGTCCTTGCTTCCACATCCTCCTTCGTATAGGTCATCATTCGAGCATCAAAACGCGGCATATACTCTTGTCGTTAAGCTATTTCAGATGGCATTGCCGAAGTCCCTTCATTCTTGATCTGTACGGCATGCATTTGTTGAGGCTATTGCTGTGGAAGGAATTGTTGACATGATTGGAAAGACCTTTGAGTATTGGGTTGATTGGTCGGACAATTCTTGGTGAAATGACCTTCCTTCCCACATAGGTAGCAAGCATTTGTACCATGCCAGCATTGACCCTGATGTCTCTTCCTACAAGTTGCACATGTGGGGTAGGTCGTTCCCGCATTCACGTTAGGCTTTTTTTATTGATTTCGCTAATTATTAGAGAAGTTGCCCTTCCGTTTCTATTGTTGAGATGAACCTTGACCGCTTGTCTTGTGACGCCCCCTGATTCTGACCACCCGCAATCATCATGAATCGACTCTACGACCGACCAAGACGACTCGTGTGCCGAATCGGGGTCATCAATTTTAAACTCTTTTTCTCACAACTCTTAATTATCAGGGCCTAAAATTTCGCCCATAATTTTTTTCTTTAATACGTACTTTTTCTTAAGAAAACTATGTAAAATAAAATACTAACTTTTATATGTCTTTATGAAGTACAACATAATATACAACATATAATATATATATGTCCTATATATTTTGTTTTCAAACACATTCTCTTCAATTGATTAACTTTAAAAGCTCAGCGGAAAACTTATGGCAAGGCCAAGTCCACGGTGAGTTCCCTATCTCTTGACACACTCGCATCCTGCTACCATCCAGAAATCTACTAGACAGGTTTCTTACTTGTAACATGAACAAATTGGTGAGCTAACAGGCTCAGTAAGTTCAAACATACTTAGTAAGAATCATATAGATTCAAAAACACTGAAAACTCAATTTTCTATGAATAGTACTATTTATGATGAATAGTACTATTCACAATAAATAGTGACTTTGGCCTTTGACCGATGAATACTAATAGTTACCCTAACTGATTACTATTCACTTTACTCTAACGGAGTACTCTTCACATATCTTAACCGAAATCACTACAGTTCATGTACACTTCGGTTATGCTCAATTATGGTTTTTATCATTTTATTGATTGTTCATTCTTTATTTACTTTCTAGTACAGAGCTCTGTTTATGACAGTACCGATAATTATCTTTGCGCGCTGACTGGGAGGGCCTAGGGAGCGACCCTAGCACAACCCTTATATCCCTGTAGGACCTGAGAAAACTCCACCACTATGTTGGAGGGGCGGTACGCCTTAATGGTTTCATTGCCATCTTTTAATTATAGTTTTGACCAAGTGATATTAATCATCACCTTAGGGTCACTATCCTCCATTGCCCGTAGGTCTTACATATTCTCTTTATCTGGGATATGTTATACTAACTAATCCCTAATTGTCCTTAAGACTTTATATTTAGAGTACATTCAATACATATAAAATAACACCGTATTTCATGTTGCAGACACGAAAATGTTGAACTTATCAATACTGCGCTAGTGTCTACTTCTGGAACTCTTCCATAGTTTTATCTCTATTTTGGGTTCCTACAGACATAATATTGTCTGTTAATGCCCTATATTAATTATCACTTTTAAATATACATTCATTTTACTTAATAATTCAACATATTTAAATTTTGTTTGTGGTACACGGCCTGCAACACGCCTGTGTCCCAACCCGTGTACCTCTAGGTTTACTCTATATGGCCATGTTGTTTACTATCTAGCCATGTAACTGTACACAGCTTGATACACGCCTGCGTTCAAGCCCGTGTACCTCTCAGGTTGTAAAATTTTTCCTATACACGGCCGTGTATTCCTCTACACGCCCGTGTTTCTCAAAATTTTTAGATTTTTAACTCTAAAACCTTTATTTTGAGTCTTAGAATTCTATATAAGTTATTCTAGGTCTTTTAGGATCCTTTCCGAGCCTTTCAGAAATTTTTGGTCAAAATGACCATTTTGCCCCTAACGGGTCTCGGAACCGTAACTATTCCGTTCTATCATTTTTCTCTATTTTCTAAGCCCAATTATTTTAAAATAATATTCCCTAGGCTTCTGTATCATTTTACAGCTTCAATTACTATAAAATCTCATTTTCATTTTTCCTGGCCCTCGATTACTATTCATCCATCACCTAGGGTCGTTTCTCATTTTTCGAGCGTTTCGGAGTCTCAAATGGCCATTTCACTACTCTTAAAATGTTTTTCATCCCATGCCTGGCCCTTAGTCCTCGAGGGGCTCGAGTTTTCTATCCCGACCTAATTTTTCCCTCGTTTCCCAAAATACCCCTAACACGATTTTTTTTTCCTGTTTTAGGCATTTTCATCATTCAGGGTCGGTTTACTATTCCTTTTGGGTTGGTTTTCCATTTCTAACCCTAATCCACCGAGGGGTCCCGGTTTCCTTCCCGAGTCCAATATTTTTACCCCTCGTTTCCTGAAATGCCCTTATGTCATTTTTAAAAATTTCGGCAGTATTTCGACTTATATTCGGAGGTTTCCCGGTGTTAGGTACGCCTCAGAACGTTTGTACCTACCACGTACTATACCAGAGGCCTATTTCATACAAAGTTTCCAAACTTTGTATAAAAATTTTTCACATAATTCAATATTCACGAATCAACACAAAATAACAATATTTTTCCAAACTAGCCTCAGTTTACATGTTAGTCATCACCAAATAATTTTTCATCACAACATATCACTCTTAGGTTTTCTAATGTATAATTCAACATCAAAACCTAACAAAACATTCATTCTAACCCTAGCATAGCCACTGATTTTCATGCACAAACACATAGAAAATCTTGTTTTCTTTTCTAGGGTTTTTATCAACATTTTCCAACACTAAAAATTTCCATTTCCTAGTGTTCATAACCCACGGATTTTATCATGAAAATTCATCCAAATTTTCTTATTTCTTGATTCTAATTCATGCTTGATTCAACACATAATGAAATGGACATAAACACTAAACCAAACAATTAATTCTCATACATTTTTTACACCATTAAAGCCACGGTTTTTCAAGGGAAACATGCAAAATTTTTGCTTGTTTCTAAACCCTAAATCATGCTTTAAACCTTTGAACATCAAACCAATCATATAACCAACAAAACAACAATTTTTTTCATTGTTATTCAACACTCCAAACCCACGGATTTTCTATAGAAAATCAAGGAAAAATGCTTTAATTTAGAAGCTCACCTTAACTAATTGATGACTTGATGTTGGAAGTGTAATGCAAGCTAAGTTTGGTGTGAAATTTTTAACAAAATTTTGGTTTCCAAGGGAGGGTTGGTCACGGATTTTGGGCTGAAGAAAAGGCAAGAGTTTGGCTTGAATTTTCCATTTTTTTATTGAATTTTGATGCCTATTTATAGGCAAAAACCAAGGGTTCTTTGGCAAATTTTTCCAACAATTTGCTAATTATTCAAGGACCAAAAAGTAAGGATTTTAGGGTAAAAATCAAATTTTCTTCTTTCTTCCTTTCCACATGGCCGAATGGCCTTTTTCCAAAATTAAAAAAAAAATTCAAATGGCTTTTTCGCAAGATCATAACCCTTGATAAAAAAAATGGGATAATCCTACCCATACACCTTTCATTTTTACTTTCCAAACCATCTAAAATAAAATGGATTTATGACATCATCTTGATGATGTCATCCTACTATTTATATTAATTCACTAATTAATTCATGGTCAAATTTTGACCGAAAACCGAACTAAACAGAACTGTACTGAAATTGCGTAGGCGGGTTCCCGGCGCCTCCGGTGCGATCGTTTTTTTTTTAATTTTGCTTCCGTTTGGTCAGAACTCTCTATTGTAAATTTTTATTGTTTTAGTGTGTTTCGATGCATTCCCTGGGGTTTTCGGCTCTGATTTCGAACCATCTCACCCAATTATGTCCGGTAAGATTTTCCATCCATGAATACACTCACTTTAACACTGCCAGAACATTTTTATACTATTCACAACAGTATTAAGACATAACTTTTTCATATTTTATTCATTAAAATTGCTATATACATACAATTTTAACCTACTCCAAGAATCTAAAATTCCCAGTTATCACATGTCTGACCTGATTTACCAGCTTGGGCAACCTTATTACCCTGGCCAGTTTGAACCCCTGGCCTGAGCAGATTTAGTCAATAGCTTTTCCTTTTTCTTCGCTTCCCAAACTTTCTCTTTCTCCTCTCTTTGCCCAGCCAGATGAAACTCTGCTCTGAGAGCCTGGCTAATGCAGTCAGCCACAGTGGTTGGAGGTATCTGTCCGCTATCAACCATCATTGAGATTTCTAGTCTGAAGGTACCGATCAGCTTCTGGATCTTTTCCTGCTCTGTCGGTACCACATAAGGGCACAATCGAGAAAGCTGGCTGAATCTTCGACATACTTCGCTAACCGTCATACTTCCCTGCTTTAATTCTACAAATTCCTTCTGCTGTGGTCTCAGAGAAGCAGGATCATAGTATTTTTGGTTAAATTCCTCCAGGAAATCATCCCAGGTCATAGTGGTGACATTTCTCCTTAGTCGGACTGTGTCCCACCAAAATCGAGTGTCCTTCCTTAAGAAAAATGACACACATATTACTTTTTCCTGTTCTTTTAAGTTCATAAAACCCAATATCATCTGTAGCGAAAAAAGCCATGCCTCTGCTTCAAGAGGGTCAATCGTGCCTTCAAAATCCGGTAGCTTCATTCAATAGAATCATTCATATAGTGGTTCTGGATTGATAATCTATTGAGATACTTGAACTGCTGGAGTAACAGGTGATGGCATAATTGGCTCTGCCGTAGCCGCCTGTGGTGCCTAAACTTCTTCTACATGAGCTTGCCTTTGCTCCAAGGTAATTAGTCACTGTTGTAATTCTACGTTTTCTTTCCTTTGCAGTTCCAGAAGAGTTCGTATCTCTTCCATTGGGTCAGGTTTGGGGAATATGTCTTCCTCTTTGAGTATTCATATTGTATCCTCTTATCGTAGATAACATAAAAGTCGATTATTAAAATTCTTTTTCACAACGCATTTGTATAATTTCAACAATTTACGAAATCTCATATGAAGCAAGGTGAAACAAAATTCAGATCATCATTGCCATATTTCATTCATTCATGTCTTTACATATCATACATAAATATTTACATACATAAGTCATTACTTTACATATTATCATGAAGTCACATATATACATATATACATATCACCTATCCATTCCCTATTCACTCTAATCAGTAGGGAACTCCTCTGGATCTTCTTCATTCACATCCGAAACATTCCTTTCTCCAGATGGATTTCCTTGCTCCGTACTACCCTCCTCACGTCTCTGTGAAGGACCTGCCTCGTGATCATTCGTCATCGACCTTGGTCTGAAAAGACGCTATAGTAAACATTCCCATCATCCTTTCTCACTCATTGTTCTATCGACATGCTCTTCTTACAGCTTTTCTTCTGCCTCAATAGCCATCTCCACGAACTCATAAACTATACCGGCGTGCAGCAAGTTTACCCTCTGTCTGATCTCTATAGGAAGCCCTCTCCAGAACAGCTCACAAAACTCCTTTGCTGTGACATTAGGTATAGGAGATCTCTCTATTATATTCTTCTCGAACCTCCTGGCATATATGAGTACGGTGTCTCTAGATGACATCTGCAATGCATCTGCCCACTGGATAAACTCTCGAATCTCAGCAAGGTAGGGCATGTGAGACAGTGGAGTACTCCCTCTAGGTCTCTGCACGGTGGGAGAGGTAACTGGACTGATCTGAGCAAACTGAGCTACCATTTCCTCTTGAAAGTCGGCCCAGTTGAGCCCTAACAACTCATCATGATCACTATAATCCCAGTAAATCCTAGCGTTTCCCTGGAATTACTCACTGCTAGTATCACCCAATGGTCTTCATCAATATTACATGTTTGAAGTATCATCTCTATCTCATAGAGCCAATCCTGCATTCTCATAGACTGTGGATTCCCCTCGAAATACAGAGGCTAACTAGTTCTAAATGCATTTACAGCTCATGCAAAAACCCTCGTCCCTATCAGATGACGTCCACCTACCACTGGTATGTCAATCACTACTTATGGCAGAGGTATTAGTGGCAGAACTGGAGCTCTAGGGGTGGTCGATGCAACTACCTGTGGAGTAAGCCTCTAGGGTACTAGAGATCTTATCACCGTCCGATGGGCTGGAGGTGGCCTAATGATAGGCCTGTCCATATCCAAGGTGGCCTTCTGGTACTATATGGTCGCGGGCACATATAGGGGAGTCTAGTCATCTCGTTCCCTACAAAATGTTTAATTCCTAATGAATAAACATTTATTAATCTAAAAAGAAAATTAACTTACTTGGATGAGCGAGCTGGATGTGCATGATGCCAGGCAGGATATGGTCAACCATGCTTTGACAACAAATGTGACGACCCTTTCTACGTAGGGATTTTCCAAAGTTATTATAGCCAACTTTAACGTTAGTTGAAATAATCTGTGTTCTTATGAGTCGTCAACTCCTAGATTTTTTTTTTAACTTTCTTTTTTAACTTGATAAAACTCTTACCGTTTAATATATATATTTTTGTAAAATTTAACAAGCAGTATAAAAAGTCATAATACCATGTTACTAGTACTATAGTAGATGTTGTACATAATACAAACTTATTTTACATTATATTACAATACTTTAAAACTTTGCATAATGCTGCTCAGGGGAAGTCATGTAGTTGGACCATTTCCCTCGCCCAGTCCTCTAGCTCATACATCTCCATCTCGGCATCCATCAGGGATCTAATGGTATACAGGCTTTTTACCTATAACATGAACAACTTGGTGAGTGATAAGCTCAATAAGTTTAAATATAACAATCAATAATATAAACCATAGTGAGTCAAAGGGAATAGCAACCTTAACCTAAACCCTAAGACATGTTAGTTTCATCTATACTGTAAAACATATTGTAAGGACCACCCCGCCTCTGTAACTCAACAAATTATTCAATGAGAAGCTTGTTAGGAAATGCCCTAAGTATTAGAGACATTTTTATGTATTCATTTTGAACTGAATAATAAAATTATACATAGAGGTTATTCATTACATTGCTATCTGTCCTCGTCTTATTTACATGTTAAAGTAAATGTAAGCAAATATGGCTCACTGACTGCTTGTGTTAAAACTGTTGGAACGTTGCATGCAATGGACTTTTGTATGCGAGAAGACAATTTTCTAAAGTTAGCAGTCTAAACTATGGTCTGTAGTCTATGGGGTTAGACCGAGCATCTAACTCATGTTAAGACTATTATGTTGTCTAAAGCCTTAGAGGGGACGGTCTATCTTGACTGTCTGGAGCTGGACTCCCAAGTAGAGACATGGATATGTTGCTCGGTGGTGACATATTAGACCGGGACTAAAGCGTGATTGATCTACGTAGTCCGCTATGAGTGGATCAATCTGCTTTTGACGTTCATTGTGCAATAACCTTAATCCTGAGTAAATGAACTACTTCATGTATATGACTTGTGTACTTTGATGTTCCAATGGCTAAAGCGTCTCAGGGGTAGTAAGCTTATCGACCGGTTCGTTGGGTACATGACTTGTATACGATGAAGGGTTTGTTTGCAGATATCGGAATCATAGCTCTGAGGAGTTAAAGGTATCCTCTTAAAGGCATTATACTGAATGTGAAAATGGACAAGGCCTTGGGTCGTCTGCTGGGCGGATGACTTCTTATTCACATATGGTGAATAATCATTTTCTTGATTCGGTAGTATAATGGAACTTTAAGATAGCCTGATCAGTAGGATTAAACGGACTTTGGCCTAAGGCTGATCATGGATATCATATGAGGGTTTTGCATATATGACTAGGTCATTGGATGGTAGCTCGTCACAGGCTTACGTAATACGGTATATAATTGGGAGTTCAGTTTCAGGTTTATAGTGGTGTGACTCTGAAATTAGTGATCATATGATTGAGTTGTTCGGTACAGAATGATGATCATATGGAATCACGGGAGCCCGATTATATATGTCCAATCAGTCCCTCTACTAGCTCCACATAATTCCTTAACGTTTGGCAAATTGATTTGTGTATGCTATTGGCTAGTTTATTATGCATGGATGGTGATGACACAGGATTAGGATGGTAGACAAGATTCTCTCCGGTTGGATTCAGACTTTGTTTTGGATAATAGAGTACACAATTATTCGAACTCCAAATAAAGTTGCCATGATTTTATTTGAGATTGGATTGGAGTTGTAGAAAATTATCCATGAGAACAAGAATATGAAACACAACCGTTTTGTGGAATTTGAAATTTGAATTTTGAAATTTGAAATTTGAATTTTGAAATTTGAAATTTGAAAATTCGAATTTGAAATTTGAATTTGAAATTTAAATTTGAAATTTGAAATTTGAAATTTGAAATTTCAAATTCGAATTTTCAAATTTCAAATTTTGAAATTCAAATTTTGAATCACAGTCCAAGTAGGATTCAAATTTGTTGTGGAAAATCCACAAGGTTTGAAATTCGAATTTGAGTTGGATTTGGAGAGGATAATCTTGTTAGAATCCTACTTGAATTTTGAATCCAAATCCCAACAAAAGTGGGCGAATTTTTTGAGGATAATCCTCAATGGAAAATTCGGTTTTAGTGGATGAGATTCAAGGGTAAATTCAAGCTTCAATCCTAGTTGAATTTGGATTCTCTCTACTCCCTAAAAGTGGCCGAAATTTTGGAGCCTTAATCCTAGGAAATTCGGTTATTTTTGGATAAGGTTGAGATGAGATTTAGCTTGAAAAATCCTAGTGGAATTTTGATTCTTCCTTATCCTAAAAGTGGCCGAAATCTTTAGGGAAGTTACACCTTGAAATTTTCAGATTTTTTGGTTGAAAAAGGGAGATAAAATTCTAGTTAAAATCTTGTTGAGATTTGGATTGGATCTATCCTAAGAAAACCAAATTTTTAGTGGAGATTCTCCCTTGGAAAAATTCGGATTTTATGGGTTTGGATAAGGGAAAATATCTTTTCCTAATCCAATTCAAATTCAGAGATTCACCTCATGCAGGTCTATAAATAGAGGTCCTGCCACTCCAGTTCTCTCAGACCACAGACTCTCAGGTGAGCAGGCTTATTATTGCACAGCTCATCGTGACAATAAAGTTCTTTAGAGATCTGGGTGGTCGGAAGAAGACTAGCAGTGCTAGCATACCGATCGAGGTTCAGAGTGCCCACACACTCAGCCATTCGGGAATTGGAGAATAGTAGAGAAGGCTAGTTGGTTGAAGCCTCCAGTCACTCTCCTCCTGTTCATTGGCGTCCTTGAGGTATGAGTTTTAATTGTTGTTGATTTATTGTATATGGCATCATGAGATATTTAACGATCTAAAAATTTTTTATTGTTCCGCTGCGCCACTCTGATACGTTTTACCGGTTTATTTTCCTACAAAGCTAAGCAATAATTTGATGTGTTTTTAGTCCAAATACATCGAACACGGTCAGGTACATGGTCATGTAAGAAATCGTGTACTGATCGGATTGTTTTATGAGAGAGGCCGTGTGAGTTAACATGGTCGTATAGTTTTATATGGTTAGGTACACAGCTGTGTAAGTGGCCGTGTATCACTCGGGTAAAGTAAACATGGTCCAAGAAACGATGGTGTTGAGAAAGCCCGGCTAGTACACGCCCGTGCTCAAGCCATACACACCCGTGTTAGAACCCTTGTAGAAGGCCGTGTACTGAGCAGAGAGCCAATTTGAAGACTCTCGTAATGCGTGAAACCTAATTACTATGAAATGAGTAATTAAGTTGATAAATGTAGCATAAATTCCAGTTGAATAGACTAAACAGGTGCAGTACTGTTTATTACTATTCATACAGTGAAAAGGGGTAACCGACAGAGAACCCAATCTACCCTGTTATGTGTATAAGTGTATGAGATACGCAGTGTCATGAAACTGGTCCGGATGACCATTTTCTGACACAAGACTGGTGAGCAGATCACTGAAATACTCAGATCAAACGTCTGAGCACAACAACGAGAATCTCCCTAGTAGGGGTACAGTATCGAGAAAATGGTCCGGATGACCTCGTCTGACCCAAAGACTGACAAAATCAGAGTCAAAACGCTCGGACTAGTCAATTAGAACAGAGAATAGTGAACCATAAATAGTGAACAATGAATAGTGCAAGACCCAGTGTCAAGTTACTAGCCAAGACGGCCTTAGTTTGACTTAAAACTGATATATCTAGACTCAGGACGCCCAAATTAGTCAAACGGGCACTTGACACGTTTTTTGAGGTGGGACCACACAGATCCCAAAAACTGGTCCAGACGACCTCAGATGGACATATGACTGATAAAATTGAAATCAGAACATCTGAATTAGTCAAGAGAGGCTGTGTCTGAAATTTCACCTAGGAACGCCTCGGTTTACGTGTAAAAGGACAACACAGTGTAGACACAACCACAGTATAGGAAATGACTAGTGATTTGACATAGAATGGGCTCTTAGATAGTATCAAACAATTAGAAATCATTAGTACAAAAATCGAATTCAGAAAATCTAATTTTTGGATGAAAATTAGAACACTGCCGAGAAATGGCTGAAAAACGCAGTAGAAAACTAGACTACACAGAACTGATTCGATTAGACCTTTACCCCAACCAACCCATGCCCCCTTTGGTTAGGAAAACAGCTGCAAAACCAGCTGGAAAACCAGCTGAAAATGTTCCCTTAAATCAAGGGATGTGTTAGAGTTTTTAGATTAAAAAAATGGAGTTTTAAGGACAAGAGGACTTTGACCATTTAATGCAAACTTGCTCCCTTTCACCCTCCATCATGGCTCCGAAATTTTAAGGGCTGCAGCACAGATTTTTGTCCCCCAATTAAGCTAAATTATGGCTTAATTAAGAGGGCTTAGAGTTAAGCAAAGTTGCTTAGAGTTGCCTATAAAAAGGTGCAACCACTCTTAGGTCTCACTTTTCCCATTTGCTCACAAAATCTCTCAAGAAAAATACAGCTTTCTCTCCCCTTTTGCTTTAGAAAATCCGACCCCTCTTCAGCCCCTAAACCACCTATACTTTCACATAACTTTCACACAAAAGCTTGGCTACACAAGTTGCTAGAGGTGCACTCTTCCAAGGTAGTTTCGGTAAGACCTTAGAACCGAAATTTTTCTATGGTTTAGTTTTTCATCTTGGCTTGATATTAAGAGAAACATTTTGTTTTCCTTGTGTTCTCATTCTAGCACAAGTGACCCCTCAACCCCCTTTGTTTTCCATAGAGCCTTGACAGCCATCCTTGGCCCGGTTGTGCTTGGATTAAAGCACTCTAAGGTATAAACCGAAAAACCCCCATCTTTTGTGGTTAGTTGTTTTTAAGTTTTTGATCAAAGGAGATTTATGTGTATTTGGTTATGCACATGGGTTGTAATAAGTTATTTGAGCCCTTAGCTTTTAGTTTTTAAAGTTTTTGTGTTTGTGGTTATGTTTACTTTAGTTTACAAGTGGTTTGAGATATGTGTGTGCACGAGTGTGTAGAGGGTGGCTGGACCCAAAATCAGTCCCCAGGTAAGCCATGGATTTTGGCCACTTTGAACCACTTAGGGTATGAATCCGGGATTTGGTAAAACATGAAGTTTTAAGAAAATTTCGATACGGTCGTTTTTGCTCAAATAGCCATTGGCTAAAAATGAATCTATGATAGGCTTTTTGGCTCGTTTTGGTTCGGTGTCCAAAACTGGGAGTAACAAATATGGACCAAATGAACAGTCTCAGATTTTTATTAAAATGACCCTTTTAGAGGCCGAACTAGACTTTAGTAAAAGCATGAAAGTTTTAGATCTTGATGAAACCTTGAAATTGACTTCTTGAGTTTCAAAAATTCGGTCGTTTCGGGCCCCAAACAGACCTGTTTTCAAAAGTGCGTAAAACTGGAACTTTTATAAAAACTGGGCACAAAGGCCACTGGTTTGATGAATTTAGGAGCCGTTAGAGTTAGAACTAGGCTCCAAAATGAACACGAGAATTGTTCATTTTTCGAGGATGAAAAGTTTCATGAACACCGATTTCTAAAACAAAGTCATTACAAACAAGTTTCAAATTATTTTCAAAAGTGGTCCAACACCACATTTTTTAGCACATTTACAATGTGTTCCCTTTAAAGGACTTAGAAATAATTTCAACAAAAACACCCTCATCCTCCAACGGGGTGAGGTGAGACTTGTTTTCAAAAATGTGGGGACACCGTACCCCTTTCAAACCATTTCAAACACTTTGCTTTCAAAAAATTTGGGGACACCATACCCCTTTCAAAATGAAAATCCTTTTGTAAGAATTTATAGATTTGAACAAAGTTTTCAAAGGAATTTCACGAAGAACAAGGGACGTTTTTAGTAAGATATGGCAGAGGTAGCCTAGTCGGCTACTACACCATAATGCAAGGTAGCCCGATAGGCTACCATACCCAAACAAGCAAAGTAACCCGGACGGTTACTATACCAAGCCTACACATAGTAGCCCGATAGGCTACCTAGTTGCCAAAACGTGAGGTAACCAGTCAGTTGACTGATTGGTAAATCAGTCAAGCACCGTGTTCAGAGCAACATTGTGAGGAACGTTGATTTAACTGTCAAGAAGACAGTTAATCAAACATGACGGAAATTAGACACCAAATTCCTAGATAGGCCAATAAGGTACCGAGGGACCCCAGTACCACATGGAAGATGAGTATAGGCAAAAGTAGCCTAAGGACGTGGTAGTTAATTTATGGGGTCATAAATTAATTAACCACATACGAATAAGTTAACTCTTGAGATAGAGAGTTAGTAGTGCCGACGGCAATCGGTATCGAGTAATTATCTACTTTAGTCACTAACATTATTGGTGACTTAGAGAAGATATTAACGAGAGACGTTATTGATGACAGGTAGTAACCTGCAAATTTCTAAAGGCGCGAATACAACTGCTTGCAATTAGGTAAGTACAATTCTGCCTACAGCATGAATAAAATGATAGTTTTATAGTATGTTAAGTATGCCTTACGTGCACACGATGTTGCACAGCATACATAAGAGCATATAGTTTCACAATCGCGTAGATTGATGAAAGAACAAGTTTAGAAGCCATAGATCCCTATCGCGTAGGATTGGGGACAACTTAGGGAAGCGTATGGCTAGAATAGTTAAACAAGATGGAAATAAATAGGTGTGTCGTATCGGCTCCTTCAGTCGAAGGGGTTTCCAGTTAAAGAAAGTTAAGGTCAAAAGTTGAGTATCAGTTGATGGCTCTTCAGCATTAGTTGACCTCGGGCGTTACCGTTGGTCTGCGCGCATACGGTACTGACACATGGGCGCTAAATAGACAAGAGAAAGAAAAGAGTACTAAAGCATAAATGAACATAACCGGATCATGCATAGTTCACTGTCCGCATTAGTTCACTGTGCTTTCAGCTACAGTAAGATACATGCATTTACGTGAAGTAATCTGTATGCATATGGTATGTAAAGTTTGTATGCTGTGACATGATATGTGATGATATGGTATATGCTAAGTGGTATATGTGACTATCTTGCATACTTATGCGTTTTTAAGTATGTATTATGTTTAAACATGTTTTGCGGTTAACATGTTGTACTTACTGGGCGTAAAGCTCACGGAGTGTATTCATGCTGTAGGTAAGCGTCCTATGGCATAAGCCACGATTGGCAATGATGGCGGCAGAGGCGGATGTGAGGCGAGGTTATGGACACCATATGATTTTAACTTCCGTACAGTTTAAGTAAACAGTGACAGTACAGTACCAGTAAATGGTACTTTTAAATAGTAACCATTAAATAGTATTTTTGAATAGTAATGGTTACATAATATTTTTAAATAGTAATAGTTGAGTAGTATTTTCGAATAGCAGTCGATTGATACTATTCAAAAATACTATTCTACAAAATCAACAGCATAAGTATGTTTGCAAGATTAAATTTATTATGTTTCAAATTCCGCTTTTAATAGTACATGTACATGAATAGTAAATACGTACGCTTTAAAAAAAATTTTCTTCTAAAATTAGGGTAACCTATTAAAGATATTTTAAGTAAGCAATATTCAATTGCAAGAAAGTATAAGTAAAAGTAAAGAAACAGTAGTTTTACAGTGATGGTCCAGGCCGCCTAGGGCACGGGGCATCACAGTTGGTATCAGAGTGGTTTCCTACCACCCTACCTCACATCGCTACACGCCTGCCTCATCTGTCCAAATAAGTTAGTTATTTTCTTTTCCAGCATCAGTATATAAGTTAGCATCTATATTATAATAGGAGATATGGCCACTCCAGTGGATCCTCAGCAAATACAGGAAGACCGTCAGGCCAGCTTGGCGTTCGCCACAATGCGACCGGATATATATGATGGTCGCCGCCCCAATGAGCTTTCCTATTGGATTCATCACTTGGAGATTATTTTCCAAGCATGCCATATTCCACCTCGCCTATAGGTAATTCTGGCCAGCAGCCAATTAGATGGGCCAGCAAGAGAATGGTGGAACGAACGACGCAGGATCTGGCATCAGGTGTCGTGGGTTGAATTCTGCCGTGATCTCCGGAGAAGCGATGCCCCCACCCGAGATAACGACATCTGGGAGGATATGCACGAGAGTCGATGTCAGGTCCTTTCAGACATTTGGGGTGCCTATGAGGGAGAGACTATGGCACATTACTGCCAGAGGTTCTTGGATGCCATGTTACCCTACATCCCTCTCCCTTCATGGAGATAGCTGACCTACTGTGGAAGGGAACACCATGGTACATGAGGGATCTTGTTCCCTACCCTCTGCCACATGAGGATTTGAGGCGCCTTACCAGAGATATAGTGGAGGCAGAGAGAGTAGTGCTCAACCCTGCACTAGGCGAAGGCTTTGCAGCAGCAGCCAATGTAGGGAGTGACCAGGCAGACGCAGCCCCCCAACTGGTAGATGAAGAATTCATGGTCACCCACTAGCCCATAGTACCAGAGGGCAATGAGGACCCCGAACCAAGCCCATTGTCTCCTGAGCACTTGTTAGAGGCTCTCCCCGAGGCCCAACCTGATGATGAGGATGAGATCCCTGACCATATTAGCGATGATGAGTGGATGGGGATATACGAGCCCTAAGTCATCATCGCTAGTGATGACGAGGGTAGCATTATCTGGGGAGACGAGGAGGAAGACCCTGAGGAGTTCCTGCTCAGTGACGGCGATGACGATGAGATGTCCGATGCCGAGTCAGGGCTGTCTTCTGATTAATAGTAACCCTTTTGCGGGAATTTGATTTTTGTATATGCATAGAGAGAAGCAGTAGCTTTCCTTGCTAGACATAAGTTATTGTACTTGTTGAGACCGTATCTCAGGAAGTGTGTGTCACTCCCACTAAGTTAAAAGCTTATAAATGTTTTGAATATATATATATATGTACCTTGTGGAATGGATTATTTTTTCCTTAAAGATGACTAAGATACAAAGAATAGCACGGGACAGTTCCTAGCACTTAGACGATGTTCTAATACAATGCGTCAATTGTATTAAACACCATAGTGAAGGAAAAGAGAAGAAAGATATAATATGTATGTTTATGTTATGATGATTAAGTAACACCATTGAGATAAAATGTGATACGATTCCCAAGTACAAAGTGTGGTAAAAGCAAAACTTATAGTTCTTTTTCCTGTTGTGTGATAGGGTTACATCGGAAGAAATGACAAGAATAAGAGCTCAGACTAATCAAGCCACTCGAGAAGATGAGTTAATGGCATGGCTCACAGCCATGCAGGAGATGATGATAAACCAACACCAAGAGCTTGCTTAGCTCAGGGAGTAAGTCAACCAACAATCTCAGACACCATAATCCGTAGAGGTGCCAGCCCAAGCTGACCCAATAGCCCCACCAATCCAGGCAGCACCAGCACCACCAGTTGTGGCTGCTCCTGTAGTAGCAGATGTTCCCTTACTAGTCTCAAGAGAGGGTGACTCATACGAGCGATTTTGGTGTCTGAAGGTGTCAGAGTTTGAGGGAACAACTAACCCTATCAGGGCAGATGACTGGCTAACTGACATTCAAGTCATCCTAGACCTTGTAGGGCTAACTAAGAAGGAAAAGGTACTATGTGCATCCCTTGCCCTACACAAAGGAGCACGACAGTGGTGGAAAACAGTGGCTATCAAGAGAGACATTAATGCAATGAACTGGGCAGACTTCATTATGGAATTCAGAGAAATGTATTTCAATGACGAAGCCTTAGCAGCACAACAAGATAAGTTCAACAATCTATGCCAAGGTAGTATGACTGTAATGGAAGCTGTCTGCAAGTTCGAGTAGCTAGCCCGACTATGCCCCGACCTGGTGCCAACCAAAAAGGAAAAGGTTAGAAGGATGCTGAAGATGTTTAGAATCGACATTGCCGTCGAAGTATGCGGTGGAAGCCACGGACCAACAACGGTGGCTGAGTGTGTCAGCCGAGCCATCAGGGCCGAATACTGGTTGGCCTAAGATAGGGAGAGGAAAGCACAGATCTTCAAGGCCAAGAGAGAGGAGAAGACATTGGCCAGACCCAACAGGGGAAGACTGAACCCCGATTCATAACATAAGCGTCAGAATACGGGAAACAGTCAGAGTAACCGATAGTCCCATAACAACAAGAGGAGAGGAAGCCAGAATAACCAAGGGCAACAGAGGAATTTTTCCCAGAAGAAGAACAATCAGGGAGGAAATGACAGTCAGCACCCTCTTTGCCTGAAATGCGGGAAGAACCACCTAGGGGAGTGCCGCTTAGGCACTAGCAGTTGCTACATCTGTGGCAAGGAAGGCCACTTCGCTAAGCCATGCCGCTCAAACCCTCAGAATCAGCAAGGCCAAGCCCGTGCCAGTAGTGGCCAACTTCATACCGCCCAAGCCAGAATTGAAGGTACACCCATCACCCAAGGTAGACTATAAGCTCCAAAGATGCAGGGGAGAATTTATGCCTTTACAAGGGAGGATGCAGAAGCTGGAACCTCAACCGTGGTGACAGGTCAGCTTTCTGTCGCCAACTCCACTGCATTAGTATTATTTGATTCTGGAGCTACACATTCCTTTGTGTCATCAAAGTTTGCTAGAGAACTAGGTCAGAACATAGACAAGATGAACCAAACTTTCCGAACTGCCCTTCCCTCTTGGGAAGTTTTGTTGTCTAGCTATGGGGCAAGACATGTACCAGTAGTTATCAGTGCGTACGAGCTGAGTATAGATCTAATCATCATCGAGATGTGCAACTACGATGTAATCATGGGAATAGACTTCCTCGCTAAGTACAGCGCCGTAATAGACTGTCGAAGACGAGAGCTTACCTTTGAGCTGAGCGGGAACAAGAAGTTTGTCTACAAGGGGCTATCGTTAAAGCAACCAAAGATAATAGTATTCGCTATGAGGGCTCGCAAACTTCTATCCAGTGGATGCGCCGGTTTCCTAGCACACATGGTAGACAGTAACCATGAAGCAGAGATAAGGCCTGAAGATGTCCCAATGGTCAGAGAATTCATAGGAGTATTCCCAGAGGATCTGCTGTTAGGAAATGCCCTAAGTATTAGAGACATTTTGATGTATTCATTTTGAACTGGATAATAAAATTATATATAGAGGTTATTCATTACATTGCTATCTGTCCTCGTCTTATTTACATGTTAAAGTAAATGTAAACAAATATGGCTCACTGACTGCTTGTGTTAAAACTGTTAGAACGTTGCATGAAATGGACTTTTGTATGCGAGAAGACAATGTTCTAAAGTTAGCAGTCTAAACTATGGTCTGTAATCTATGGGGTTAGACCGAGCATCTAACTCATGTTAAGACTATTATGTTGTCTAAAGCTTTGGAGGGGACGGTCTGTCTTGACTGTCTGGAGCTAGACTCCCAAGTAGAGACATAGATATGTTGCTTGGTGGTGACATATCAGACCGGGACTAAAGCGTGATTGATCTACGTAGTCCGCTATGAGTGGATCAATCTGCTTTTGACGTTCATTGTGCAATAACCTTAATCCTGAGTAAATGAACTACTTCATGTATATGACTTGTGTACTTTGATGTTCCAATGGCTAAAGCGTCTCAGAGGTAGTGAGCTTATAGACCGGTTTGTTGGGTGCATGACTTGTATACGATGAAGGGTTTGTTTGCAGATATCGGAATCATAGCTCTGAGGAGTTAAAGGTATCCTCTTAAAGGCATTATACTGAATGTGAAAATGGAAAAGGCCTTGGGTCGTCGGCTGGGCGGATGACTTCTTATTCACATATGGTGAATAATCATTTTCCTAATTCGGTAGTATAATGGAACTTTAAGATAGCCTGATCAGTAGGATTAAACAGACTTTGACCTAAGGCTGATCATGGATATCATATGAGGGTTTTGCATATATGACAAGGTCATTGGATAGTAGCTCGTCACAGGCTTACGTAATACGGTATATAATTGGGAGTTCAGTTTTAGATTTATAGTGGTGTGACTCTGAAACTAGTGATCATATGATTGAGTTGTTCGGTAAAGAATGATGATCATATGGAATCACGGGAGCCCGATTATATATATCCAATCAGTCCCTCTACTAGCTCCACATAATTCCTTAACGTTTGGCAAATTGATTTGTGTATGCTATTGGCTGGCTTATTATGCATGGATGGTGATGATATAGGATTAGGATGGTAGACAAGATTCTCTCCGGTTGGATTCAGATTTTGTTTTGGATAATAGAGTACACAATTATTCGAACTCCAAATAAAGTTGCCATGATTTTATTTGAGATTGGATTGGAGTTGTAGAAAATTATCCATGAGAACAAGAATTTGAAACACAACCATTTTGTGGATTTTGAAATTTGAATTTTGAAATTTGAAATTTGAATTTTGAAATTTGAAATTTGAATTTTGAATTTGAAATTTGAATTTGAAATTTGAATTTGAAATTTGAAATTTGAAATTTGAAATTTGAATTTGAAATTTGAAATTCAAATTTTGAATCACAGTCCAAGTAGGATTCGAATTTGTTGTGGAAAATCCACAAGGTTTGAAATTCGAATTTGAGTTGGATTTGGAGAGGATAATCTTGCTAGAATCCTACTTGAATTTTGAATCTAAATCCCAACAAAAGTGGACGAAAATTTTGAGGATAATCCTCAATGAAAAATTCGGATTTTATGGATAAGATTCAAGGGAAAATTCAAGCTTCAATCCTAGTTGAATTTGGATTCTCTCCTTCCCTGAAAAGTGGCCGAAAATTTGGAGAATCTCTCCTAGGAAATTCGGTTATTTTTGGATAAGGTTGAGATAAGATTCAAGCTTGAAAATCCTAGTGGAATTTTGATTCTTCCTTATCCTATAAGTGGCCGAAAATTTGGAGAATATTTTCTCCTAGAAATTTCAGATTTTTTGGTTGAAAAAGGGGGATAAAATTCTTGTTAAGATCTTGTTTAGATTTGGATTGGATTTATCCTAAGAAAACCGAATTTAATTGTGGAGATTCTCCTTTGGAAAATTCAGATATTTTGGTTATGGATAAGGGAGAAAATCTTTTCCTAGTCCAATTCGAATTCAGAGAATCACCTCATGCAGGTCTATAAATAGAGGTCTTGCCACTGCAGTTCTCTCAGACCACAGACTCTCAGGTGAGCAGGCTTATTGTTGCATAGCTCATCATGACAATAAAGTTCTTTAGAGATCTGGATGGTCAGAAGAAGACTAGCAGTGCTAGCATACCGATCGAGGTTCAGAGTGCCCACACACTCAGCCATTCGGTAATTGGAGAATAGTAGAGAAGGCTAGTTGGTTGAAGCCTCCGGTCATTCTCCTCCTGCAAGATTGGCGTCCTTGAGGTATGAGTTTTAATTGTTGTTGGTTTATTGTATATGGCATCATGAGATATTTAATGATCTAAAAATTTTTATTGTTCCGCTGCGCCACTCTGATACGTTTTTTACCGATTTATTTTCCTACAATTGGTATCAGAGCCATCTCATGACTATGCCATGTACATAAATTAGACAATTACTTACTCTTTTTATTTATGTATGGATTTGATATTTAGAGAGTGGCATTCTAGGGTTCCTTTATGTTGTTATCATGGATTATGTATTAAGTATGTGGTTATTTTAATTTTTTGAATTATTATAAGCATGCTTGTTAATACCGGCTATGGTTCCTTAGAATTTAGAAAAATTGTATCTAGGAATTTTTATGTAACCATGGGAGCAGTTTATTAACACTGTAATTTTCCCATGGATTTTAATTTTTGTCTCTTAGAATTTTTATGGCTAGAATTTTTGTACACCGGAAACGATTTAGGAATTTTTATGTAATTATTCTTGGAGGAGATTAAAGATTGAAGACCGTAATTTATTTTTCCCAAAAGTTAAATTTGATTTAAAGGTTGAAATTTTGATTGTGTGGAAAATTTCAATTTAATTGGGATTCAAATTAATTTTTGGAGATCCTACTAGGTAAATTGGAATATGGCACGAAAATCGAGACACGACCCCTCGGGATAGGCCAACGGGCCTTGGTGGGGCTGCAGCCCCTGCCCTCGGGCAGGATGGGGCTGCGGCAGCCCCTGTGCAGGCCTACACCACCCACGGCCGCAGGGCAGCCCCTGTGCAGGCCCACACCACCCACGGCCGCAGGCTTGGCCTGCAGCCAGGAGTGGCCGTTGTAGGATAATAAATCGGTAAAACGTATCAGAGTGGCGCAGCGGAACAATAAAAATTTTTAGATCGTTAAATATCTCATGATGCCATATACAATAAACCAACAACAATTAAAACTCATACCTCAAGGACGCCAATCTTGCAGGAGGAGAATGACCGGAGGCTTCAACCAACTAGCCTTCTCTACTATTCTCCAATTCCCGAATGGCTGAGTATGTGGGCACTCTGAACCTCGATCGGTATGCTAGCACTGCTAGTCTTCTTCCGACCACCCAGATCTCTAAAGAACTTTATTGTCACAATGAGCTGTGCAACAATAAGCCTGCTCACCTGAGAGTCTGTGGTCTGAGAGAACTGGAGTGGCAGGACCTCTATTTATAGACCTGCATGAGGTGATTCTCAGAATTCGAATTGGACTAGGAAAAGATTTTCTCCCTTATCCATAACCAAAAAATCTGAATTTTTCAAGGGAGAATCTCCACAATTAAATTCGGTTTTCCTAGGATAAATCCAATCCAAATCTAAACAAGATTTTAACTAGAATTTTATCTCCCTTTTTCAACCAAAAAATCCGAATTTTTCTTGGAGAAAATCTCCTCATAAATTTCGGCCATTATGGATAAGGGAGAATCAAAAATTCCACTAGGATTTTCAAGCTTGAATCTTATCTCAACCTTATCCAAAAATAACCGAATTTCCTAGGAGAGATTCTCCAAATTTTCAGCCACTTTTTAGGGAGGAGAGAATCCAAATTCAACTGGGATTGAAACTTGAATTATTCCCTTGAATCTTATCCACAAAAATCCGAATTTTTTCATGAGGATTATCCTCAAAAAATTCGTCCACTTTTGTTGGGATTTGGATTCAAAATTCAAGTAGGATTCTAACAAGATTATCCTCTCCAAATCCAACTTAAATTCGAATTTCAAACCTTGTGGATTTTCCACAACAAATTCGAATCCTACTTGGACTGTGATTCAAAATTTGAATTTCAAATTTCAAATTCAAATTTCAAATTCAAATTTCAAATTTCAAATTTCAAATTTAAATTTCAAATTCAAATTTCAAATTCGAATTTCAAATTCAAATTTCAAATTCAAAATTCAAATTTCAAATTTCAAATTTCAAAATTCAAATTTCAAATTCCACAAAACGGTTGTGTTTCAAATTCTTGTTCTCATGGATAATTTTCTACAACTCCAATCCAATCTCAAATAAAATCATGGCAACTTCATTTGGAGTTCGAATAATTGTGTACTCTATTATCCAAAAGAAAATCTGAATCCAACCGGAGAGAATCTTGTCTACCATCCTAATCCTGTGTCATCACCATCCATACATAATAAACTAGCCAATAGCATACACAAATCAATTTTCCAAACGTTAAGGAATTATGTGGAGCTAGTAGAGGGACTGATTGGACATATATAATCGGGTTCTCGTGAGTCCATATGATCAGCATTCTGTACCGAACAACTTAATCATATGATCACTAATTTCAGAGTCACACCACTATAAACTGAAACTGAACTCCCAATTATATACCGTATTGCGTAAGCCTGTGACGAGCTACTATCCAATGACCTTGTCATATATGCAAAACCCTCATATGATATCCATGATCAGCCTTAGGTCAAAGTCCGTTTAATCCTACTGATCAGGCTATCTTAAAGTTCCATTATACTACCGAATTAAGAAAATGATTATTCACCATATGTGAATAAGAAGTCATTCACCCAGCAGACGACCCAAGGCCTTGTCCATTTTCACATTCAGTATAATGCCTTTAAGAGGATACCTTTAACTCCTCAGAGCTATGATTCCAATATCTGCAAACAAACCCTTCATCGTATACACGTCATGCACCCAACGAACCGGTCTATAAGCTTACTACCTCTGAGACGCTTTAGCCATTGGAACATCAAAGTACACAAGTCATATACATGAAGTAGTTCATTTACTCAGGATTAAGGTTATTGCATAATGAACGTCAAAAGCATATTGATCCACTCATAGCGGACTACGTAGATCAATCACGCTTTAGTCCCGATCTAATATGTCACCACCAAGCAACATATCCATGTCTCTACTTGGGAGTCCAGCTCCAGACAGTCAAGACAAACCGTCCCCTCTAAGGCTTTAGACAACATAATAGTCTTAACATGAGTTAGATGCTCGGTCTAACCCCATAGACTACAGACCATAGTTTAGACTGCTAACTTTAGAACATTGTATTCTCGCATACAAAAGTCCATTGCATGCAAAGTCCATTTGAAATTTGAATTTGAAATTTGAATTTGAAATTCGAATTTGAAATTTGAATTTGAAATTTAAATTTGAAATTTGAAATTTGAAATTTGAAATTTAAATTTGAAATTTGAATTTGAAATTTGAAATTCAAATTTTGAATCACAGTCCAAGTAGGATTCGAATTTGTTGTGGAAAATCCACAATGTTTGAAATTCGAATTTGAGTTGGATTTAGAGAGGATAATCTTGTTAGAATCCTACTTAAATTTTGAATCTAAATCCCAACAAAAGTGGACGAAAATTTTGAGGATAATCCTCAATGAAAAATTCGGATTTTGTGGATAAGATTCAAGGGAAAATTCAAGCTTCAATCCTAGTTGAATTTGGATTCTCTCCTTCCCTGAAAAGTGGCCGAAAATTTGGAGAATCTCTCCTAGGAAATTCGGTTATTTTTGGATAAGGTTGGGATAAGATTCAAGCTTGAAAATCCTAGTGGAATTTTGATTCTTCCTTATCCTAAAAGTGGCCGAAAATTTGGAGAATATTTTCTCCTAGAAATTTCGGATTTTTTGGTTGAAAAAGGGGGATAAAATTCTTGTTAAGATCTTATTTAGATTTGGATTGGATTTATCCTAAGAAAATCGAATTTAATTGTGGAGATTCTCCCTTGGAAAATTCGGATTTTTTGGTTATGGATAAGGGAGAAAATCTTTTCCTAGTCCAATTCGAATTCAGAGAATCACCTCATGCAGGTCTATAAATAGAAGTCCTGCCACTCCAGTTCTCTCAGACCACAGACTCTTAGGTGAGCAGGCTTATTGTTGTACAGCTCATCGTGACAATAAAGTTCTTTAGAGATCTGGGTGGTCGGAAGAAGACTAGCAGTGCTAGCATACCGATCGAGGTTCAGAGTGCCCACACACTTAGCCATTCGGGAATTAGAGAATAGTAGAAAAGGCTAGTTGGTTGAAGCCTCTGGTCATTCTCCTCCTACAAGATTGGCGTCCTTGAGGTATGAGTTTTAATTGTTGTTAGTTTATTGTATATGGCATTATGAGATATTTAACGATCTAAAAATTTTTATTGTTCCGCTGCGCCACTCTGACACGTTTTTTATCGATTTATTTTCCTACATCTGCTAGGACTTCCGCCAGAAAGGGAGATATCATTCGAGATCAAGCTGTTACCAGGATCAGCCTTTATCTCCAAGGCCCCATACAAAATGGCCCCGGCAGAGTTAAAGGAACTCCAGGCCCAGTTGAAGGACCTAATGGACAAGGGCTTCATTTGATAGAGCTGTTCACCATCGGGAGCACTAGTTCTATTCGTGAAGAAGAACGATGGAACGTTAAGGATGTGCATCGATTACAGGGAGCTGAATAAGGTCATTATAAAGAACAAGTATCTATCACCACGAATCGACGATCTGTTTGACCAGCTCCGAGACGCTGTAGTGATCTCGAAAATTGACCTACGTTCTGGGTATCACCAACTATGGATTAGAGGTGCAGACATACCCAAGACAGCCTTCTGTACACAATATGGACACTACGAGTTCCTCGTTATGTCATTCGGACTAACGAATGCCCCTATAGCCTTCATGGATCTAATGAATAGAGTGTTCAAGGAGTTCTTAGACAAGTTTGTCATTGTGTTTATCGATGACATGCTTGTGTATTCTAAGACAAGGGAGGAACACGAGGAGCATCTGAAAGCTATTCTACTGAAGCTAAAGGAGCACTAGCTATATGCCACATTCTCTAAGTGCGAGTTTTGGCTGGAAAAGGTCCATTTTCTTGGTCACGTGGTCTCCAAAGACGAAGTATCAGTAGACCCAGTGAAAGTCAAAGCAGTCAGTGAATGGTCGACTTCGAAGAACGTAACGGAGATCCGCAGTTTCCTAGGCCTAACAGGCTATTACAAATGTTTCGTAGAAGGGTTTTTGAAGTTAGCCGTACCACTCACAGCATCACCAAGAAGGAGAAGAAGTATGAGTGGATGGATAAATGCGAGAAAAGCTTCCAGGAGCTAAAATGCAGACTCACGAGTGTTCCGATCCTGACCATACCAGACACTGGATAGGGAAATTTTGTAATCTACAGTGATGCATCTAAGACCGGACTGGGAGCCGTATTGATGCAGAATGGGAAGTAGTCGCTTATGCCTTGCGACAACTTAAGAACCATGAGAGGAATTATCCGACTCATGACCTGGAGCTAGCAGCGGTCGTGTTTGCGCTGAAAATATGGAGGCATTATCTATATGGTGTCAAGTGCGAGATTTATACAGACCACCAAAACCTCAAATACATCTTCACGTAGAAGGAGCTCAACATTAGACAGCGAAGATGGCTAGAATTGGTGAAGGATTACGAATGTGAGATCCTGTATCACCCAGGGAAAGCCAACAGGGTGGCCGATGCACTGAGTAGGAAGTACTCTTCATCGTTTATGGCTATAAATGCCTTGCCAGAAGCCCTAGAGAAGAAGCTATGTAACGGTGAAATCAAGATTCTAACGGGGAAGTTGTCTGAAATGACCCTCCAATCAACACTCCTAGAAGAAATCAAGGCCGGCCAAGACCTCGATTTAACCCTGAACAAGCACAAGAAAGAGGCAATAGAGGACCAGAAGTCAGAATTCCAAGTCCCTAAGGATGGCATACTCCATTTCAGAGATAGAATGTGCGTTCCGAAGGATGAAGAACTCAGGAAAAGGATCCTTTCAGAAGCCCATGACACACCGTACTCAGTTCATCTAGGGGCAAACAAGCTATACAAAGACTTGAAAGACAGTTTTTGGTGGCCTAAGATAAAGGGCGACGTTGCTGAATTTGTCGCAAAGTGCCTTACATGTCAAAAAATTAAAGTAGAACATCAACGACCTGGAGGAGAACTGCAGAAAATCGAGCTTCCTGAGTGGAAATGGGAACAGATAACAATGGACTTCATGGTGGGACTGCCCAGAACATTCAGTGGAAACGACGCCATTTGGGTAATTGTGGACCGACTAACGAAATCAGCTCGATTCTTAGCCATGAAGTTGATCTACTCAGTAGAGAGGCTAGCAGAAATGTACATGACCCAGATAGTAAGACTGCACGGTGTACCTAAGTCAATAATTTCAGATCGTGATGGGCGCTTCACTTCAAGGTTTTGGCAGAGTGTCCAAGCTTCAATGGGGACTAAGTTGAAGTTCAGCACAACTTTCCACCCTTAAACTGACGGTCAGTCAGAAAGGACAATACAAACATTGGAAGATATGTTGAGAGCGTGTGCCCTAGACTTCAAGGGGAATTGGGACTAAAAGCTGCTGCTAATAGAGTTCTCGTACAACAACAGCTACCATTCCTCGATCGGAATGGCACCATACGAGGCACTCTATGGAAGTAAATGTAGATCTCCGATCCACTGGCATGAGACCAGATAGAAACAGCTCACTAGCACGGACTTCGTCAAAAGTACAATAGAAGACGTGAAGATTATACGGGAGAGACTGGAGATCACTCATAGTCATCAGAAGAGTTACACCGATAAACAACGTAGACCTCTCGAGTTTTGGGAAGGAGATTCAGTTTTCCTCAAGGTGGCACCCATGAAAGGGGTGATGCGCTCTGCGAAGAAAGGGAAGCTTAGCCCTCGATATATAGGACCCTTCGAGATCCTCGAGAGAATTGAGAAGGTAGCCTATAGGTTAGCGCTCCCTCCCGAGTTGGCATTCGTGCATAACGTTTTCCACGTCTCGATGCTGAAGAAATACGTGCCTGACAGTTCCCACATACTGAGTCAAGAGCCTGTTGAAGTATACGCCGACCTGACATGTGAGGAAAGACCAGTGCAGATTTTAGCTAAGAAGTTCAGGAATAAAGTGATCCCGCTTGTGAAAGTGCTGTGGCAGAATCACAATAGAGAAGAAGCTACATGGGAAAGGGAAGAGGACATGAAGAGAGACTTCCCGGGTTTATTCTAATTTTCGAGGATGAAAATTTTGTAAGAGGGGTAGGTTGTAAGGACCACCCCATCCCTATAACTCAACAAATTATTCAATGAGAAGCTAAGGAATAATTTGATGCGTTTTTAGTCCAAATACATCGAACACGGTCAGGTACACGGTCATGTAAGAAACTGTGTACTGATCGGATTGTTTTATGAGAGAGGCCGCGTGAGTTAACATGGCCGTGTAGTTTTATATAGTTAGGTAAACGGCTGTGTAAGTGGTCGTCTACCACTCGGGTTGTAATGACCGCCATTTTCATGGCACCTACTTACCATGTAATAAGTCATTAAGGAATAAAATGGACATAATTTAATGCCTTTTAGTGTAAATTTAAGTAACACAGTCAGGTATACGGCCGTGTGAGTGACCGTATGCCATTCGGACTGTGTATCTGTTAGTAGCCGTGTGAGTGTACATAGCCATGTAGTGTAACATGGTCAAGCACACGGCCGTGTAAGAGGCTGTGTACCGCTCAGATAGATGAATGTGTTTCAAAGACATGGCCGTGTTAAGTAGTCTCAACTAGTACATGCCCGTATCTGAAATGTACACGCCCGTGTTGCGTTGCACACGCACGCGTAGGAGTCCGTGTAGAACGCTGTGTAATAAGTCAAGAGCCACTGTAATGACTCTCATGAATTATGAAACTTAATTACTATGTAATGATGTAATTAAGTTAATAAACACAGTGTGCTTTTCAGTTGAATGAATTAAACGGGTATAGTGACGTTTAATTTCTATTTATGCAGTGAAAGGGGCAACCGACAGTGAAATCGGTCCACCCTATTATGTGAGTATGCGTTGAGGCACGCAATATCAAGAAATCGGTCTAGACGACCATTTCATGATACAGAACTGATGAGCTAGTCATCAGTACGCTCAGACTGGTCATCTGAGCGCAGAAGTGATAATTGCCCTAATAGATGTACAGTATCGAGAAAAGTGGTATAGATGACCTCTTCTCGCCCAGAGACTGACAAAATCAAAGTCAGAACGCTCAGATTAGTCAGTCAGATAGTGAAAAGGGAACAATGAATAGTGATTAGTGAATAGTGAGAAACGCAGTGTTAGGTTAGTGGTCAAGACGACCTTAATCTGGCATAAAACTGATATATTAATAGTCAGCAGGCTCAATCTGGTCAATTGAGCACAAAATGTAGATTTTGTTTAAAAGATACGCAGTATCGGGATGAGGGTCAAGACGACCTTTTCTCACTCATATATTTAGACTCAGGACGCCTAAATTAGTCAATTGAGCACCTGACATGTTTTTCGAGACGGGATCATACAGATCCCGAAAACTGGTCTAGAAGACCTCAGATGGATGTAAAATTGATAAATTTGAAATCAGCACGTCCAAATTAGTCAAGGGAGACTGTGTTTGAAATTTCACGCGAAAACGCCTCGTTATGCGTGCGTAGTGTCAACACAGTGTAGGCCTAACCACAGTATCAAGAAATTGGTCAAGATGACCTTTTCTTGATATAAAATTGATACATTTGGGTTCAGCACGCCCAAATTAGTCAGTATAGCCTATCTTAAAATTTTTCAAAAAATTAGTATAAAGGGGTCGAAATTTTTAGATTTTGCAAAAAGGGCCCCCATTATTTTTTTTTCCTATCTTTTTCTCCCCACACCACCCGTAGGTGAACAATAACCATCAGTCGAATCCGACCTCCGTTTTCGACACCGCCGGCACCATTGGAAAGCTCTCGACGAGCTGATTCCAATGGTAGGCCGAGTCGACCGAATCGACACCGGAGCACGCCGCACGCGCCGCCTAAAGCCGCCGGTGGCCGAATTTTTCAAACCACCGTATCTCCGCCGTCCGACGTCCAAATGCCACGATTCCAGTCCCAATGGATTCGTGGTGAAGAGCAGAACAAAACCCTAGCTTCATTTCACGTCAACAACCGCCGGATCGCGCCGCCCAAGGTTCGCCGTCACCATCGCCATCGCCGCCGTCGAATCTCGCTATTCCGGCGGAGTTGAGTTGCAAGGTCGGTATCAAAATGCTCAGAATAACATGTAGATCAAAAGCCCCAAATCAATTTTGGGCAACAATGCCGGAAAATGAAGATCCAACACTGCCGCCGTCATCGACTTTTCGAGGGCCGATTTCCAGTGATAGGAGCCTCGATTGGTGAAATTGACACCACCAATGGGTTCCTCTCGTCGAGCTCTTCAAGATGGTGGTCGCCACTCCCATCGCCGCCGTGGTCAACGCCGGTCAACGCCGGTCAATGGCGACCCGGAGACCGAAAATTGAAGAATGGCCCGTTGGCCTATTTTTGATGTTCCGGACACATCCGCGGCATCGGATTTGTAAATCGGAGTTTCAAAAGTGGAGAACGATGATTCAAAGATTGTGCGATCGAGATCGAACGGTTCACCCGACCGTCGACAGGAACGATTTTGGTAGTGGTTTTGATCCCTTGATTCCTCAATTTATTATTAGAAATAATTATGTATAAATTATGGTTTACTGACTCGAGGAATTGTAAGAAAAAGGGATGAAATGTCGAAAAAGAGAATGTGAGGAAATATGAATATTTTTACGTAAAAAGCGGAGCTTTTACGTAAAAATTAGGCCTCTGGTTTAGTACGTGGTAGGTTAGAATAGGTTAGATGGTTTTGAGGTGCTTCCTAAACGCCGGAAACCCAAAAATTAAGCGGAAATGCTGCCGAAATTTCTAAAACGGCACAAAGGGGTATTTTAGGGAAACGAGGGGTGAATGTGATCGGGATGGAAACCCGAGCCCCCTCGATGACCTAGGTCTGGGAAAGAAGGACGGACATTTACAGGATTAGTGAACCGCCCAATTAGAAATCTCGAAATGTAAGAAAACGACCCCTAGATCAGAATAGTGCCACCCGAGGAACGGGTGTGATCTAAGTATAAAATTTGGGGCGATTACATCGGTAATGGTAACCCGACAGGCTAAATGGTCATATGGGAGGTATTCAGTTAGTTGATTGGTCGGTTAGCCAGTCAAGGACCAAGTCGGAATGGGATAGTAAGAGACAGTGATTAATTTGTCAAGTAGACAAATTAATCAAGCACGATTAAAAATTAGATATCAGATTTCCCAAAGTAGAGCAGTTGGGTACCGATAGGCATCGGTACCACACAACGATAAGTTTATTAGTTCCTAACGATAGAGTGACCTAAGAGCGACGTGAATTAATTTATTGAGCAAATAAATTAATTAACCACGATTAGAAAATCAAATTCTTAAGAAGAGGGCAATTAGTACCGACAAGGATCGGTATCACTAACGATAGAGTTTTTATTAGTCACTAATGACCACAGTGACCTAACAGTAAATGTTAACGAAATGTATTATGATTACACGGAGGTACCTGTATTGTGACGAAGGTGAGAGTATAAACTGTCTGCTGACAGGTAAGTACAACTCCGCCTACAGCATGGATAAAATGAATTTAAAATGATGCTTTTCCAGTATTTTAAGTATGTATCTTGCACACGATGCTGCACAGCATACATAAGAGCATATAGTTTCACAATCGAGTAGATTGATGAAAGAACAAGATAGAAGCCATAGATCCCTACCGCGTAGGATTGGGGACAGCTTAGAGAAGCGTATGGCTAAAACAATTAAACAAGATGGAAATAAATAGGTGTGTCGTACCGGCTCCTTCAGTCGAAGGGGTTTCCAGTTAAAGAAAGTTAAGGCCAAAAGTTGAGCATCAGTTGATGGCTCTTCGGCATTAGTTGACCTCGGGAGTTACCGTTGGTCTGCGCGCACACGGTACTAACACATGGGCCCTAAATAGACAAGAAAAGAAAAGAGAAGTTTGAAGCATAAATGAACATAACCGGACCATGCATTAGTTATAGTTCGCTATGCTTTCTTTTTCAGTAGAGTGCATACAGTACACGATGCTTCTGTCATGCATAAAGTATGTGAAGTTTTATATTCACTGTTATGACATGTTATGTGATGACATGATATGTGAGCTGATATGTGATATGCGTATATGGTATGTGATTTATTAAGTGATATATGTCATGCTTATGATTTTAAGTATGTACTATGTTCTAAACATGTTTTGCGGTAAACATGTTGTACTTACTGGGCGTAAAGCTCACGGAGTGTGTTCATGCTGTAGGTAAGCATCCTATAGCGTAAACATCAAGGGACGATGATGGTGGCGGAGGTGGATGTGAGGATGAGGTAATGGATACACCGCGAGTATTCTTCCGCACAGTATGAGTAAATAATATTTTGAATGGTGACAGTTAAATAGTATTTTGAATAGTAAAGGTTAAACGGTATTTTGGAACAGTAAACAGTATATGTATGAGTAGTATATTTAAATAGTATCTGGTGAATAGTAATCAGATAAACAAGTATATAATTATGTATGTATAATTTAAATCCTTATGTTTTTCAAATTCCGTATTTTAATAAGTATGCGTACATGAATAGTAAATACGTACGCGTATATAAAAAAAAAATTTCCCTCTAAATTTATGGTATTAAATTCAGCAAGTTTAAGTATCGGTTTTAAAGAGAAAGTATAAGTAAAAGCTAAAGAAGCAAGTCAAGTAATAGAGTTTTTAGTGACGGTCCGGGCCGCTGAGGGCACGGGGCGTCACAGCTGGTATCAAAGTGGTTTCCTGCCATCCTACCTCACATCGCCGCATGCCTGCCTCATCTGTCCAAGTAAGTTAGTTTTATTTTTTAGTCAGTAAATGTTTATCTATTGAAGATAATATTTTATAGTAATGAGATGACGAAACCTATTATGGCAAGGATAAGACGAAGAGATGCTGAGATCATTATACGAAAATCACGACCGTCCAGTGCTAGAAAACTGCTCAGAGAAAGAACATGGATTACTGCCCGAGTTGTACCGATCTTTAGGGCTAGTTGTCCACCAAGTTTCGAGTGGCAAACAGTACTCCTGCACTCTATGAGAATGTCAGGACTGGTTTCATGTTATCAAAGTGATTCCCTGATTGTACGCCATTGATCAGGATAACTGAGTCCTGTTGGCTGTTGATATCTCTCAGGAAGATACTCTCGTGTTATCGGGATCCTTAACTGCGTCGAGTTTCGCCATACCACGATCGAGCCAATCTCTGAGAGCAGTCCAGCATCAGCCCCAGTTTTTCTCTATGGGCAAGCGGGGAGTGAAACCGCCTAAGTTCCCTAGAGTTATGGATATACGAGAATTTGTTCGTCGGACTGAAAGACTGCAGCTGATGTCCGGCGATACAGTTCTAACATATGCTGTTTGCTACAAGGAACCGATATGGACTTCTACAATACATTTGGAGACAAAAGTGGATCAAGACAGGAGAAGACCCAAAGAGAGAAAGAGACCTTGCCAAACAGAATTAGAAGAGCAATCAAGTAGGACTAGCAAGCCTTATCAAGGAGATAGTGAACGCCGAGAGAAAAGTGCTCAACCCCGGGAACCTACATAAGCCCAAGGCATTATAGCAGCCGCCATTATGGAGGGTGACCCAATAGAACCAGCACCCCAACTGGCCAATGAAGAGTTCATGGTTGAGCACCAACCAGAAGTACACGAGGGCAATAGGGAGCCGATGGAGAACCCGAACCAGCCCATATGTCTCCCGAACACCCCATGAAGGAGGAAGATAACGAGACTCTTTCTGACGCCCATCCCGACGATGAGGGAGAGGAGAACCCAGAGGAGTACTCACTTAGCGATAGTGACGATGAGGAGATGCCTGATACTGAATCAGGATTGTCCTTCCAATAGTAGTAACCCTTCTGCGGGAATGTTAGTTTTGAAAATATATAGAGGGAAGCAGTAGCTCTCCCCCGTCAATTGTAGCATAATGTACTTGTTGGGATCGTATAGGGGAAGTGTGTGTCACTCTCACTGAACTAGAATCTTGAATATATGTATATATATTATGTGAAATATATTATGAGATAAGCAGTAAAGCTTTGCCCTAGGGGCCAGATATAAATTTTTCCACAGTGTGAGTATGATATGACAGAAAGTGCAGGACGAATCCTAGCACTCAGACGATGTCCCAATACAATGCGGTAATTGTATTGAACATCACAGTATGAGAGAAAGAAAGATGGATATAGTGTGTATATTTATATCCATAATGTTTAAGTAAGATTGTTAAGTAAGAAAGAAAATGATATGTGATACGAGTCCCAAGTACAGAATTTAAGGGACATATTTTCCCTTCCCGCTGTACGATAGGGTTACATAGGAAAACATGGCAAGAACGAGAGCTTAGTTAAATCCAGCATCCCGAGAGGATGAGTTGATAGCGCAGATCGCAGCCATGTGAGAGATGATGGAGAACCAGTAACCGGAGCTGAACTGGCAACCAGAGCTAAACCAGCTTAGGGAACAGCTGGGCCAGCAACCCCAGACACCACAGTCAGTAGGGATGCCAACACAGGAGGCTCCAGCAGCCCCAGAAACTCTGAGGGAGCAAGCAGCTCTTCCAGCCCAGAAGGCACTAGCGCCTATAGTAATGGCTACTCTTATAGCAGCAATTGTTTTTTTTGCCAATCCTTAGGGAAGGCGACTTGTATGAGAGATTCCGATGCATGAAAGCGTTATAATTCTTAGGAATCACCAACCCTATAGAGGCCGATGATTGGCTAACGGATATCCAAGTAATCTTGGATTTTATAGGGTTAACAGATAGAGAGAGAAAGTGATGTGCGCATCCTTCACCCTGCGCAATGAGGCACGTCAATGGTGGAAGATGGTAACCATTAGGAGGAACATTAGAGAGATGAGCTGGAGCGATTTCATTGAGGAATTCAAGGAGATGTACTTCAACGAGGAAGTACTAGCAGCGCAGTAAGACGAGTTCAACAACCTGCGCCAAGGTAGTGTGACTGTTATGGAGGCAGTCAAGAAATTTGAGCAGTTGGCTCAACTTTTTCCAGATTTGGTACCGACTAAAAGGAGAGAGTTAGATGAATAATGAAGATGTTCAGAACAGACATCGCAGTTTAGGTCTGTAGCGGACGCCACGGACCAGCGACACTAGCAGAACATGTTAGTAAGGCTATCTGAGCCGAGTACTGGTTGGCTCAGGATAAGGAGCAAAAGACGCAGAATTTTAAGGCACGAAAAGACGGAAAAACGCAAGCTGAACAGGCTCAGGTGAAGCAGAAACCCGAGTTACAATACAAAGGACAGAACATGGGAACCGACTAGAATAGCAGGCATTCCAACAACAACAACAAGAGAAAAGGGGAACCAAGGCAACCAAGATTCATAGAAGAATTTCCCCCAGAAGAGAAATGATCTGGAAGGAGATGACAGCCAATACCCGACGTGCACGAGATGTGGAAAGAGGCACCCAGGAGAATGCAAGTAGAGAGCAAGTGGTTGTTTCATCTGTGGCAATAAAGGCCACTCTGCCAAAAACTGGCACTCCAACCCACAGAGTCGACAGAATCAACCCCACACTGGGAATAATCAACTTCACACCAACCAGATCAGGATCGAAGACCCTTCAATCACACAAGGTATACTGAAAGCTTCAAACAACTAAGGGAGAATCTATGCTTACACGGGGAGTGACGTTGAAGCTGTAACTTCTGCAATGGTGACAGGCCAGCTTTCTATTGCCAACTTTGATGCGTTAGTTCTACTTGATTCTGGAGCCACCCATTCGTTGCATCATCAGATTCTGCCAAAAAAAAAAAAGAGCTTAGGACACAACGTTGTCATAAACTGTTGAAGGTGGAAAATCGTTTTCGAACCAATCGGATGTGAAAAGTTCATCTACAAGGGTTTGTCGCCAGAGCAACCAAAGACGATGATATCAGCAGTGAAGGCTCGCGAGATGCTATCCAGTGGATGCACAGACTTCCTAGTATACGTAGCAGATAAAACTCAAGGAATAGAGATAGGACCCGACAATGTACCGATAGTCAGGGAATTCATGGAGATATTTCCAAAAGATCTTGCAGGACTCCAACCAGAGCGCGGGATCTCGTTCGAGACTGAACGTCTACTAGAATCAGCCCCATCTTTGAGGCCCCCTATGGAATGGGCCTTGTAGAGTTAAAGGAGATCCAAGCCCAGTTAAAGGACTAAATAGATAAGGGATTCATGCGACAGAGCTATTCACCCTGGAGAGCACCCATACCATTCGTGAAGAAGAAAGATGTACCCAAAACAGCCTTTCAAACGCGGTACGGACATTACGAGTTTCTGTTCATGTCACTCAGATTAACGGACGCACCAGCAACTTTCATGAACCGGATGAACTACATGTTCAAGGACTATTTGGATAAGTTTGTCATTGTGTTCATCGATGACATACTTATACACTCTAAGAAGAAGAAAGAGCACAAAGAGCACTTAATTATCGTTTTGCGCATGCAACAGGGCCATCAGTTATACTCCAAGTTCTCCAAGTACGAGTTTTGACTGGAGAAGGTCCATTTCCTTGGCCACGTAGTCCCTAAGGAAGGAGTATCTGTGGACCCGATGAAAATTGATGCAGTTAGCGCGTGACCAGCTCCGAGAAACGTGATGGAGATCCACAGCTTCCTAGGCTTAGTGGGATACTACCGACATTTTGTCGAGGGTTTTTCAAGGCTAGCCGCACCATTCACAGCGCTCACCAAGAAGGAAAGGAGGTATGGATGGACTGACAAGTGTGAGAAAAGCTTTCAAGAGCTGAAACGAAGACTCACAAGCGCTCCAATATTGACCATTCAAGATGCTGGTCAAGGAAGCTTTGTGATTTGAAGCGACGCATCTAAAACCGAGTTGGAAATTGTGTTGATGCAGAGTGGTCGAGTAGTCGCATATGCTTCACGACAACTCAAAGACCCTGAAAAGAGCTACCCAATGCGTAATCTGGAGCTAGCAGCAGTAGTTTTTACGTTAAAAGTATGGAGGCACTACCTGTATGGAGCCAAGTGCGAGGTTTACACCGACCATCAGAGCCTCAAGTGTATATTCACGCAAAAAGAGCTCAACATGAGGTAGCATGGATGGCTAGAGTTGGTAAGGATTACGACCGTGAGATCTTATACCATCCGGGGAAAGCCAATAAGGTGGCCGATGCGCAGAGTCAGAAGCATATTACTATGCCTATGGCTATTAGTGCCTTGTCAGGAAGCGCTACAAAAGAGTTATGCGGCAGTGAGATTAAGATTTTGACAAAGAGGTTGTCTGACATGACCCTCCAATCGATGCTTCAAGAAGAGATCAAGATCGGTCAAGGCTTCGAATTGTCCCTGAACAAGCTCAAAAAGGAGGCTACAGAGGATCAAAGTTCAGAGTTTAAGATCCCTAAGGATGACATACTCTACTACAGAGATAGAGTGTGTGTTATGAAAGATGAAGAACTCACAAAGCGAATCCTTTTGGAATCTTACGAGACATCATATTCTGTACATCCGGTGGCGAATAAGATGTACAAGTACCTGAAGGAAAGCTTTTGGTGGCTTGGAATGAAGAATGACATTGTCGAGTTTGTCGCCAAATACCTTACGTGCTAGAAGGTTAAGGCAGAACACCAGCGCCTAGCAGGATAATCGTAGAAAATTAAGCTACCCGAGTGGAAATAGGACCAGATTACGATGAATTTCGTAGTCGGACTGCCGAAGATGTCAAACGATAATGACGTAATCTGGGTGATTGTAGACAGACTGATGAAATCAGTTAATTTTTTTTTTTACCAATGAAAGTTAGCTACTTGGTGGAATGACTAGTAGAATCCATGCGGCACAGTTCGTGAAACGGCACGAAATACCAGAGTCGATCGTCTCAGATCGTAGTGGACGCTTTACCTCCAGATTTTGGCGAAGTGTTCAAGCCGCATTACGGTCCAAGTGAGAGTTCAGCACAGCATTTCATCCTCACATCGACAATTAGTCTGAGAGGACCATAAAGGAAATTGGAATCAGAAGCTACCATTGAGCGAGTTCTCATACAACAGCAACTACCATTCCTAGATAGGAATGGCACCGTACGAGACACTCTGTGGAAGGGAATGTAGATCCCTGGCTCATTAGTACGAAACCGGAGAGAAACGACTAGTTAGCTTAGACATCATCAAGAATACTACGGCAGACGTGAAGCTGATACAAAAAACGTAAGATACAGTGCACAGTCGACAGAAGAATTTTGATGATAAGCGCCATAGACCCCTCGAGTTTCAAGTAGCGACACCCATGAAAAGGATGATGCGCATTGAAAAGAAAAGAAAGCTCAGTCCTAGGTACATAGGACCCTTGAGATAATAGAGAAAGTCAGGAAGGTGGCTTATAGACTAGCACTTCCTCCTGAGTTAGCTACAGTGCACAATGTCTTTCACATTTTGATGTTGAAGAAGTACGTGCCAGACAGCTCCTATGTTCTTAGCCAAGAATCCGTTGTAGTATACGCTGATTCGACGTACGAGGAGAGACCCGTGCGGATCCTAGTTAGAAAGGAGAGAGTACTTAGGAATGAAGTATACCGCTAGTAAAAGTGTTGTGACAGAATCATAGTGTTGAGGAAGCCACATGAGAATGGGAAGAAGACATGAGAAGAGACTTCCTGGAATTATTCTAATTTTCGAGGAAGAAAATTTTGTAAGGGGGGTAGGTTGTAATGACCGCCATTTTCATGGCACCTACTTACCGTGTAACAAGTCATTAAGGAATAAAATGGACATAATTTAATGCCTTTTAGTGCAAATTTAAGTAACAGAGTCAGGTATACGGACGTGTGAGTGACCGTATGCCATTCGGACTGTGTATCTGTTAGTAGCCGTGTGAGTGTACATAGCCATGTAGTGTAACACGGTCAAGCACATGGCTGTGTAAGAGGCTGTGTACCGCTCGGATAGATGAATGTGTTTCAAAGACATGGCCGTGTTGAGTAGTCTCAACTAGTACATGCCCGTATCTGAAATGTACACGCCCGTGTTGCGTTGTACACACACGCGTAGGATGTAGGAAAATAAATCGGTAAAAACGTATCAGAGTGGCGCAGCGGAACAATAAAAATTTTTAGATCGTTAAATATCTCATGATGCCATATACAATAAATCAACAACAATTAAAACTCATACCTCAAGGACGCCAATATGCAGGAGGAGAATGACCGGAGGCTTCAACCAACTAGCCTTCTCTACTATTCTCCAATTCCCGAATGGCTGAGTGTGTGGGCACTCTGAACCTCGATCGGTATGCTAGCACTGCTAGTCTTCTTCCGACCACCCAGATCTCTAAAGAACTTTATTGTCACGATGAGCTGTGCAACAATAAGCCTGCTCACCTGAGAGTCTGTGGTCTGAGAGAACTGGAGTGGCAGGACCTCTATTTATAGACCTGCATGAGGTGATTCTCTGAATTCGAATTGGACTAGGAAAAGATTTTCTCCCTTATCCAAACCAAAAAATCCGAATTTTCCAAGGGAGAATCTCCACAATTAAATTCGATTTTCCTAGGACAAATCCAATCCAAATCTAAACAAGATTTTAACTAGAATTTTATCTCCCTTTTTCAACCAAAAAATCTGAAATCTTTAGGAGAAAATCTTCTCCAAATTTTCGGCCACTTTTAGGATAAGGAAGAATCAAAATTCCACTAGGATTTTTCAAGCTAAATCTCATCTCAACCTTATCCAAAAATAACCGAATTTCCTAGGATAAAGCCTCCAAAATTTCGGCCACTTTTAGGGAGTAGAGAGAATCCAAATTCAACTAGGATTGAAGCTTGAATTTACCCTTGAATCTCATCCACAAAATCTGAAATTTTCATGAGGATTATCCTCAAAAATTTCGTCCCTTATTTGTTGGGATTTGGATTCAAAATTCAAGTAGGATTCTAACAAGATTATCCTCTCCAAATCCAACTCAAATTCGAATTTCAAACCTTGTGGATTTTCCACAACAAATTCGAATCCTACTTGGACTGTGATTTAAAATTTGAATTTCAAATTTCAAATTCAAATTTCAAATTCAAATTTCAAATTTCAAATTTCAAATTTCAAATTTAAATTTCAAATTCAAATTTCAAATTCGAATTTCAAATTCAAATTTCAAATTCAAAATTCAAAATTCAAATTTCAAAATTCAAATTTCAAATTTCAAAATTCAAATTTCAAATTCCACAAAACGGTTGTATTTCATATTCTTGTTCTCATGGATAATTTTCTACAACTCCAATCCAATCTCAAATAAAATCATGGCAACTTTATTTGGAGTTCGAATAATTGTGTACTCTATTATCCAAAACAAAATCTGAATCCAACCGGAGAGAATCTTGTCTACCATCCTAATCCTATGTCATCGCCATCCATGCATAATAAACTAGCCAATAGCATACACAAATCAATTTGCCAATCGTTAAGGAATTATGTGGAGCTAGTAGAGGGACTGATTGGACATATATAATCGGGCTCCCGTGATTCCATATGATCATCATTCTGTACCGAACAACTCAATCATATGATCACTAATTTCAGAGTCACACCACTATAAACCTGAAACTGAACTCCCAATTATATACCGTATTACGTAAGCCTGTGACGAGCTACCATCCAATGACCTTGTCATATATGCAAAACCCTCATATGATATCCATGATCAGCCTTAGGTCAAAGTCCGTTTAATCCTACTGATCAGGCTATCTTAAAGTTCCATTATACTACCGAATCAAGAAAATGATTATTCACCATATGTGAATAAGAAGTCATCCGCCCAGCAGACGACCCAAGGCCTTGTCCATTTTCACATTCAGTATAATGCCTTTAAGAGGATACCTTTAACTCCTCAGAGCTATGATTCCGATATCTGCAAACAAACCCTTCATCGTATACAAGTCATGCACCCAACGAACCGGTCTATAAGTTTACTACCTCTGAGACGCTTTAGCCATTGGAACATCAAAGTACACAAGTCATATACATGAAGTAGTTCATTTACTCAGGATTAAGGTTATTGCACAATGAAAGTCAAAAGCAGATTGATCCACTCATAGCGGACTACGTAGATCAATCACGCTTTAGTCCCGGTCTAATATGTCACCACCGAGCAACATATCCATGTCTCTACTTGGGAGTCTAGCTCCAGACAATCAAGACAGACCGTCCCCTCCAAGGCTTTAGACAACATAATAGTCTTAACATGAGTTAGATGCTCGGTCTAACCCCATAGACTACAGACCATAGTTTAGACTGCTAACTTTAGAACATTGTCTTCTCGCATACAAAAGTCCATTGCATGCAACGTTCTAACAGTTTTAACACAAGCAGTCAGTGAGCCATATTTGCTTACATTTACTTTAACATGTAAATAAGACGAGGACAGATAGCAATGTAATGAATAACCTCTATATATAATTTTATTATCCAGTTCAAAATGAATACATCAAAAATGTCTTTAATACTTAGGGCATTTTCTAACAATCTCCCACTTGCCCTAAGCCAGTAGATGTGCCATGTTACGCATCCCCATCGCCTCTACATGCCTCTCAAAGCTTCTAGCTACCAAAGTCTTAGTAAAGGGATCAGCGATGTTGTCCTCGGACGCGATCTTACATACATCCACTTGTCCTGTCTCCACATGCCCTCTAATAATGTGACACCTCCGATCTATGTGCTTGGTCCTCTTGTGGTGCCGAGATTCCCTTGTGTTGGCAATAGCCCCTGTATTATCACAGTAAAGTGTGATAGGCTTGTCAACATCCGGAATGACCTCAAGGTCTCTAAAGAACTTGCGGAGCCAAACCGCTTCTTTAGATGCCTCAGCCGCAGCCACATACTCAGCCTCCATAGTAGAGTCAGCTGTGCGGCCCTGCTTCACGCTCCTCCACACAATGGCGCCTCCTCCGAGTAAAAACACTGATCCAGATGTCGATTTCCTCGAATCCTTACAAGTCTGGAAGTCTGAGTCTGTGTATCCTACGGGTGTTAGGTCCCCTCCAGAATACACTAGCATATAATCCCTCGTTCTCTTAAGATACTTGAGTATATGCTTTACTGCTTGCCAGTGCTTGGTTCCAGGATTCGCTTGATATCGACTCACCATACCTACTGCAAAACATATGTCCGGGCGAGTGCAAAGCATAGCGTACATAAGGCTACCCACAACGGATGCATAAGGGACCTTACTCACACGCTCTCTTTCTTCCGATGTCTTGGGACAGTCATCCAATGAAAGAGTTAAACCGGCAATAGAAGGTTGTGAGCCTTTCTTTGCCTCTAGCATTGCATATTTGTCAATTATTTTATCTATGTATGAAGCTTGGGATAATGCTATCATTTTGTTCTTTCGATCTCTGAAGAGACGAATGCCTAGAACATAATTAGCTTCTCCCAAGTCCTTCATGTCAAACTGTTGGTGTAACCAAAGCTTGATCGATGATAAATTCCCTACATCATTCCCAATGAGTAGTATATCATCGACATAGAGTATCAGAAAGACCACTTTTCCATCCTTAATACGTTTATAAACACAAGGTTCATCAACGTTCTGCTCAAAACCAAATGTCTCAATCGCTTGATCAAACCTCTGGTTCCATGAGCGGGATGCCGGCTTTAATCCATAAATGGATCTAAGCAACTTGCAGACTTTCCTATCTTGGCCTTTTGCTATGAACCCTTCGGGCTGTATCATATAGATACACTCTTCAAGATGGCCATTCAAGAATGCCGTCTTGACATCCATTTGCCAGATGGACAGAAGAATACGGATAGACTTCAACATAGCAACAGGCGAAAAGGTTTCCTCGTAATCGATTCCAGCCTTTTGCGTGTATCCCTTTGCAACCAGTCTAGCTTTGAAAGTTTCCACTCTCCCTTCCGCATCCTTCTTTCTTTTGTAGACCCATTTGCATCCAATGGGTTTTATCCCATCCGGCAAATCTACAAGTTCCCAAACAGAGTTGGATTTCATAGAATCCATCTCACTGTTCATAGCCTGTTTCCAAGATCTAGAATCAACATCCTTTATAGCTTCATCATATGTGACCGGATCTTCCTCATGCTCATGAGCCTCGGCCTGGTATACCTCAGCATCATACATAAAGAAATTAGGTTTCTTAGAAACCCTCCCACTACAACGAGGCACCCTAAATTGTTGATCGTCTGCAGGTCTTTCACTGGAACTTGGACTTGAGTCCAAGACCGAAATCTGTGGAGCAGTTCTTTCACCCGATAACTCCTCTAGCACCACTTTGCTTCGAGGTTTAAAGTCATTCATGTGACTTTCCTCCAAGAATGTCGCATGGGTTGAGACAATGACCTTTTGTTCCTTCGGGTTATAGAACAGACCTCCTTTAGTTCCCTTTGGATACCCTACAAACATGCACAATTCTGATCTTGGTTCCAACTTCTTCGCATCCCCATCCAGTACATGTGCCGGGCAGCCCCATATTCTCATATGTCCAAGGGAGGGCTTCCTGCCACGCCACAATTCATACGGAGTTCTAGGAATTGATTTGCTCGGAACCTGGTTCAGAATATAGCACGCCGTTTGTAAAGCATGTCCCCAAAATGATAATGGCAGCGTTGAGTAACTCATCATGGACCGTACCATATCCAATAAGGTCCTGTTTCTCCTTTCGGCTACACCATTCTGTTGTGGAGTACCAGGAGCAGTCAATTGGGATAATATCCCATTCTCTACAAGATGTCCTAGAAATTCATCGGAGAGGTATTCGCCACTTCGATCAGATCGAAGTGTCTTTATGGATTTATCCAATTGCTTTTCCACTTCCGCACGATACTCTTTGAACTTGTCAAAGGTTTCGCTCTTGCGGTGCATCAGATACACATATCCATACCTCGAGTAATCATCTATGAAAGAGACATAGTACTCGAACCCTCCTCGTGCTGTGACGTTCATGGGGCCACATACGTCAGTGTGCACAATTTCTAAGAGCTCCTGTGCCCTTGTTCCCTTAGCTCCAAAAGACCTCTTAGTCATCTTACCCTCTAGACAAGACTCACATTGGGGAAGTCGTACCTCCTCCAGAGATTCCAGAGGACCGTCTTTCACCAATCTTTGAATCCTATCCTGATTAATATGACCAAGTCTTAAATGCCAAAGATACGCCTTGTTAGAGTGAGAAACTTTCAACCTTTTAGAGTTATCAATTAATTCAGTGTCAAGCAGTGAGTACATCTTTGGTCTGATCAAATATAGGTTTCCATCCATCCATCCAGAACAGATAAAAGACTTATTTCTACGAATATCAACTCTTTTACTAAAAGAAACTGAATAAGAATCCTTTATTAAACAAGCTACCGATATAAGGTTCCTCCTAAAATTAGGAACATAAAAACAGTCTTTCAATAAAATAAACCTAAATTGATCAAAATAAAGATGAACATCTCCCACTGCCTCAGCCACCACAAAGCTACCATCTCCAGTCCGCAACGAGAGGCTCCTATCATGTAGACTTCTCGTTTCCACGAACCCCTGCATAGAAACACAAACATGATTAGTGGCGCCCGAATCAATAACCCATGTGTCTTTCGATTCTTCCACCAAACACGCTTCTAAGTAATGAAGTTCCTTACCTTCCTTGCCCTTGGAGGCTAGGAATTCCCGGCAAGCCTTCTTGAAGTGACCTACCTTCCCACAGTGGAAGCATTTGGACTTTTTAGGGTCCTTTGGCTTCTTGTTCTTCTTCTTCTTCTTCCCGTCCGAGACAGGAGGATTAGAAGAACTGGAAGCCACTTGCTTCTTATTTGGCCTCTTCCTCTTCCGTGAGGGATTGGAAGATTCCGCCAAATTGGCCTCTCCTTTAGGTCGGACCGCATCCTCATCCCTGATCATCCGCTCATAAGCCTGTAGTTGCTTTATGAGCTCGGTTAGTCCTAACTCCTTTGTCGCCAGATTGTATGCGGCCTTAAACCCCACAAAATCTTTAGACAGAGTCTTGAACACCATCTCGATCTGGGTGTTATAGTCCAACTCAGCACCATTCTCGGTAGCCTCAGCGAAGAATCCCATTAGAGTGATCATATGGTCCTTCACCGGAGCACCCGCCTTTTGCTTAGAGTTCAAAATGCTGGTGATAGCGGACTGTCGAGCCAATTTTTCTTGGCCTCCGAACATGTCCTCCAGATTTTCCATGATCTCCCCAGCAACTTGATAAGTCTCATGCTGCTTTTGTAAAGCACTCGTCATGCTAGCAAGGATGTAGCATCGAGCTATCTCATTGGATTCTCTTCAACGATTATAGGCAACCGGGACCTCCTCAAGTGGTGTGTCAGGTTTGGGCCCAGGTGGGCATGGTTCGTCCAGTACGAACTTGTGTCTCTCGCAGTTGAGAACTATTAATAGATTTCTTTTCCAGTCTTTATAATTGTCGCCATTCAACTTATTTTCAGTAAGTATTGAAATGAGGGGTGTCGGTGACATTTTGAACTGAAATAAAATTATACTAGACATCATTACAAAGCCCAAGCAAATATACAGATAATTTAGCAAATAAAAACATACAAGTATGTTCCTACATGAAACTTGAAAAAAACATGTAGCATTGCAACGGTAATTCTCAGCACCTATTGCCCCAAGCCACCGAGGGGTGGTCATGAGAACAAATAGCCGGAACATGGACCCCGTCCAATTAGTATATGTTACATTAAATCCTCCAAGGTTAAGACATATATTAATAACCGCTTATTTGGCCACCAGTTTAGTTAACAGAGCTTCTAGGGAAGGTTAATAACTAAACGAGTCTTGAGTGTATAACCATTGTTTACGTAGCCCGATCCACGTCCTACCAAGCCACCGAGGGGTGGTCATGAATAGGATCGCACCCGAACACGTTTTCCACATAGGAGATCCAATCTAGTATACCGGCGGCGGTAAACACCTACCGAGGGGTGTGGTCAGGTCAGAACTGACGCGAGGCGTTACCATGCTTTCACATATGGATCAACAATGGAGGCCGTGGGTTTTGTTTGAAACCCTCTCCCACTCAATATTTTGAAAAACATGCAAGTTTTGACAAATTATGTATGATCAATATAGTATGAGCGGCACTCACCTATCCTATATGACATGTTATCAAAAATGCATACAAAACATCCATCAATACATATTTATACATCCATGACATATCACAGAAAAAATAATTGACAGAATAACCAAGCTATGGTTCCATCCTAGAACAAAGAAAATAAAGATTACAAAATTCCATCCAAAACATTCTTTGGGTCTTGAATTTTGTTCCGTCTTCTTGTATCCATCTTTATGCAGCCTCTCCATTTATTTCTCATCCCAAGAATTATTTAAAATTTAAATCTCCCAAAAATTTAAATTTCAAATTCAAATTCCAAATTCGAATTTCAAATTTAAACTTCAAATTTAAATTTTAAACAATTTTAAACATCATGTGTAATAATATGTAATTTCAAAAATTTTAAATTTTCAATTACATATTTTTAAACATGATTTAAAATTAAATCTCAAATTTAAAAATCAAAATTTTCAAATTTTTGGACCGCCGCACCGCCGCTCGTGAAGGCGGCAGCCGCCGTGGGCAGCCACCAACCCCGGAGGGGCTGGCAGCCCACGGCCACCCCTTGTGCAGCCCAGCCGGGCTGCAGGCCAAGCTTGCAGCGCCAGGCTGCACGCCCAGACTGGGCGCAGCAGCCGGCAGGCTGCAGGCAGCGCCTGCAGCCAGAGGCTGCACGCCCAGGCTGCGGCCAGCCTTGGGCAGGCCACGGCCACCCCTGGCTGCAGGCAGAGCCTGCGGCCGTGGGTGGTGTGGGCCTGCTCAGGGGCTGCCGCAGCCCCATCCTGCCCGAGGGAAGGGGCTGCAGCCCCACCAAGGTTTGTCGGCCTATCCCGAGGGGTCGTGTCTCGATTTTCGTGCCATATTCCAATTTACCTATTGGGATCTCCAAAAATTAATTTGAATCCCAATTAAATTGAAATTTTCCACACAATCAAAATTTCAATCTTTAAATTAAATTTAACTTTTTGGGAAAAATAAATTACGGTCTTCAATCTTCAATCTCCTCCAAGAATAATTACATAAAAAATTCTAAACCGTTTCCGTTGTACAAAAATTCTAACCATAAATATTCTAAGAGACAAAAAATTAAAATCCATGGGAAAAACACAGTGTTAATAAACTGCTCCCATGGTTACATAAAAAAATTCCTAGATACAATTTTTCTAAATTCTAAGGAACCATAACCGGTATAATCAAGCATGTTTATAATAATTCAAAAAATTAAAATAACCACATACTTTATACATAATACACGATAACAACATAAAGGAACCCTAGAATGCCACTCTCTAAATATCAAATCCATACATAAATAAAAAGACTAAGTAATTGTCTAATTTATATACATGGCATAGTCATGAGATGGCTCTGATACCAATTGTAGGAAAATAAATCGGTAAAAACGTATCAGAGTGGCGCAGCGGAACAATAAAAATTTTTAGATCGTTAAATATCTCATGATGCCATATACAATAAATCAACAACAATTAAAACTCATACCTCAAGGACGCCAATATGCAGGAGGAGAATGACCGGAGGCTTCAACCAACTAGCCTTCTCTACTATTCTCCAATTCCCGAATGGCTGAGTGTGTGGGCACTCTGAACCTCGATCGGTATGCTAGCACTGCTAGTCTTCTTCCGACCACCCAGATCTCTAAAAAACTTTATTGTCACGATGAGCTGTGCAACAATAAGCCTGCTCACCTGAGAGTCTGTGGTCTGAGAGAACTGGAGTGGCAGGACCTCTATTTATAGACCTGCATGAGGTGATTCTCTGAATTCGAATTGGACTAGGAAAAGATTTTCTCCCTTATCCAAACCAAAAAATCCGAATTTTCCAAGGGAGAATCTCCACAATTAAATTCGATTTTCCTAGGACAAATCCAATCCAAATCTAAACAAGATTTTAACTAGAATTTTATCTCCCTTTTTCAACCAAAAAATCTGAAATCTTTAGGAGAAAATCTTCTCCAAATTTTCGGCCACTTTTAGGATAAGGAAGAATCAAAATTCCACCAGGATTTTTCAAGCTAAATCTCATCTCAACCTTATCCAAAAATAACCGAATTTCCTAGGATAAAGCCTCCAAAATTTTGGCCACTTTTAGGGAGTAGAGAGAATCCAAATTCAACTAGGATTGAAGCTTGAATTTACCCTTGAATCTCATCCACAAAATCCGAAATTTTCATGAGGATTATCCTCAAAAATTTCGTCCCTTATTTGTTGGGATTTGGATTCAAAATTCAAGTAGGATTCTAACAAGATTATCCTCTCCAAATCCAACTCAAATTCGAATTTCAAACCTTGTGGATTTTCCACAACAAATTCGAATCCTACTTGGACTGTGATTTAAAATTTGAATTTCAAATTTCAAATTGAAATTTCAAATTCAAATTTCAAATTTCAAATTTCAAATTTCAAATTCAAATTTCAAATTCGAATTTCAAATTCAAATTTCAAATTCGAATTTCAAATTCAAATTTCAAATTTCAAATTTCAAATTTCAAATTTCAAAATTCAAATTTCAAATTCCACAAAACGGTTGTATTTCATATTCTTGTTCTCATGGATAATTTTCTACAACTCCAATCCAATCTCAAATAAAATCATGGCAACTTTATTTGGAGTTCGAATAATTGTGTACTCTATTATCCAAAACAAAATCTGAATCCAACCGGAGAGAATCTTGTCTACCATCCTAATCCTGTGTCATCACCATCCATGCATAATAAACTAGCCAATAGCATACACAAATCAATTTGCCAATCGTTAAGGAATTATGTGGAGCTAGTAGAGGGACTGATTGGACATATATAATCAGGCTCCCGTGATTCCATATGATCATCATTCTATACCGAACAACTCAATCATATGATCACTAATTTCAGAGTCACACCACTATAAACCTGAAACTGAACTCCCAATTATATACCGTATTACGTAAGCCTGTGACGAGCTACCATCCAATGACCTTGTCATATATGCAAAACCCTCATATGATATCCATGATCAGCCTTAGGTCAAAGTCCGTTTAATCCTACTGACCAGGCTATCTTAAAGTTCCATTATACTACCGAATCAAGAAAATGATTATTCACCATATGTGAATAAGAAGTCATCCGCCCAACAGACGACCCAAGGCCTTGTCCATTTTCACATTCAGTATAATGCCTTTAAGAGGATACCTTTAACTCCTCAGAGCTATGATTCCGATATCTGCAAACAAACCCTTCATCATATACAAGTCATGCACCCAACGAACCGGTCTATAAGCTTACTACCTCTGAGACGCTTTAGCCATTGGAACATCAAAGTACACAAGTCATATACATGAAGTAGTTCATTTACTCAGGATTAAGGTTATTGCACAATGAACGTCAAAAGCAGATTGATCCACTCATAGCGGACTACGTAGATCAATCACGCTTTAGTCCCGGTCTAATATGTCACCACCGAGCAACATATCCATGTCTCTACTTGGGAGTCTAGCTCCAGACAGTCAAGACAGACCGTCCCCTCCAAGGCTTTAGACAACATAATAGTCTTAACATGAGTTAGATGCTCGGTCTAACCCCATAGACTACAGACCATAGTTTAGACTGCTAACTTTAGAACATTGTCTTCTCGCATACAAAAGTCCATTGCATGCAACGTTCTAACAGTTTTAACACAAGCAGTCAGTGAGCCATATTTGCTTACATTTACTTTAACATGTAAATAAGACGAGGACAGATAGCAATGTAATGAATAACCTCTATATATAATTTTATTATCCAGTTCAAAATGAAAACATCAAAAATGTCTTTAATACTTAGGGCATTTTCTAACATAGGAGTCCGTGTAGAACGCTGTGTAATAAGTCGAGAGCCACTGTAATGACTCTCATGAATTATGAAACTTAATTACTATGTAATGATGTAATTAAGTTAATAAACACAGTGTGCTTTTCAGTTGAATGAATTAAACGGGTATAGTGACGTTTAATTTCTATTTATGCAGTGAAAGGGGCAACCGACAGTGAAATCGGTCCACCCTATTATGTGAGTATGCGTTGAGGCACGCAATATCAAGAAATCGGTCTAGACGACCATTTCATGATACAGAACTGATGAGCTAGTCATCAGTACGCTCAGACTGGTCATCTGAGCGCAGAAGTGATAATTGCCCTAATAGATGTACAGTATCGAGAAAAGTGGTCTAGATGACCTCTTCTCGCCCAGAGACTGACAAAATCAAAGTCAGAACGCTCAGATTAGTCAGTCAGATAGTGAAAAGGGAACAATGAATAGTGATTAGTGAATAGTGAGAAACGCAGTGTTAGGTTAGTGGTCAAGACGACCTTAATCTGGCATAAAACTGATATATTAATAGTCAGCAGGCTCAATCTGGTCAATTGAGCACAAAATGTAGATTTTGTTTAAAAGATACGCAGTATCGGGATGAGGGTCAAGACGAACTTTTCTCACCCCGAAACTGATATATTTAGACTCAGGACGCCTAAATTAGTCAATCGGGCACCTGACACGTTTTTCGAGACGGGATCATACAGATCCCGAAAACTGGTCTAGAAGACCTCAGATGGTTGTAAAACTGATAAATTTGAAATCAGCACGTCCAAATTAGTCAAGGTAGACTGTGTTTGAAATTTCACGCGAAAAAGCCTCGTTATGCGTGCGTAGTGTCAACACAGTGTAGGCCTAACCACAGTATCAAGAAATTGGTCAAGGTGACCTTTTCTTGATATAAAATTGATATATTTGGGTTCAGCACGCCCAAATTAGTCAGTATAGCCTATCTTAAAATTTTTCAAAAAATTATTATAAAGGAGTCGAAATTTTTAGATTTTGCAAAAAGGGCCCCCATTATTTTTTTTTCCTATCTTTTTCTCCCCACACCACCCGCAGGTGAACAGTAACCATCAGTCGAATCCGACCTCCGTTTTCGACACCGCCGGCACCATTGGAAAGCTGTCGACGAGATGATTCCAACGGTGGGCCGAGTCGACCGAATCGACGCCGGAGCACGCCGCACGCGCCGTCCAAAGCCGCCGGTGGCCGAATTTTTCAAACCGCCGTATCTCTGCCGTCCGACATCCAAATGCCACGATTCGAGTCCCAATGGATTCGTGGTGAAGAGTAGAACAAAACCCAGGCTTCATTTCACGTCAACAGCCGCCGGATCGCGCCGCCCAAGGTTCGCCGTCGCCGTCGCCATCGCCGCCGTCGAATCTCGCTATTCCGGCGGAGTTGAGTTGCAAGGTCGGTATCAAAATGCTCAGAACAACACGTAGATCAAAAGCCCCAAATCAATTTTGGGCAACAAGACCGAAAAATGAAGATCCAACACCGCCGCCGTCGCCGACTTTTCGAGGGCCAATTTCCGGTGATAGGAGCCTCGATTGGTGAAATTGACACCACCAATGGGTTCCTCTCGTCGAGCTCTTCAAGATGGTGGTCGCCACTCCCATCGCCGCCGTGGTCAACGCCGGTCAACGGCGACCCGGAGACCGAAAATTGAAGAATGGCCCGTTGGCCTATTTTTGACGTTCCGGACACATCCGCGGCATCGGATTTGTAAACCGGAGTTTCAAAAGTGGAGAACGATGATTCAAAGATTGTGCGATCGAGATCGAACGGTTCACCCGACCGTCGACGGGAACGATTTTGGTAGTGGTTTTGATCCCTTGATTCCTCAATTTATTATTAGAAATAATTATGTATAAATTATGGTTTACTGACTCGAGGAATTGTAAGAAAAAGGGATGAAATGTCGAAAAAGAGAATGTGAGGAAATGTGAATATTTTTACGTAAAAAGCGGAGCTTTTACGTAAAAATTAGGCCTCTGGTTTAGTACGTGGCAGGTTAGAATAGGTTAGATGGTTTTGAGGTGCTTCCTAAACGCCAGAAACCCAAAAATTAAGCGGAAATGCTGCCGAAATTTCTAAAACGGCACAAAGGGGTATTTTAGGGAAACGAGGGGTGAAAATGTGATCGGGATGGAAACCCGAGCCCCCTCGATGACCTAGGTCTGGGAAAGAAGGACGGACGTTTACAGGATTAGTGAACCGCCCAATTAGAAATCTCGAAATGTAAGAAAACGACCCCTAGATCAGAGTAGTGCCACCCGAGGAACGGGTGTGATCTAAGTATAAAATTTGGGGCGATTACATCGGTAACGGTAACCCGACAGGCTAAATGGTCATATGGGAGGTATTCAGTTAGTTGATTGGTCGGTTAGCCAGTCAAGGACCAAGTCGGAATGGGATAGTGAGAGACAGTGATAAATTTGTCAAGTCGACAAATTAATCAAGCACGATTGAAAATTAGATATCAGATTTCCCAAAGTAGAGCAGTTGGGTACCGATAGGCATCGGTACCACACAACGATAAGTTTATTAGTTCCTAACGATAGAGTGACCTAAGAGCGACGTGAATTAATTTATTGAGCAAATAAATTAATTAACCACGATTAGAAAATCAAATTCTTAAGAAGAGGGCAATTAGTACCGACAAGGATCGGTATCACTAACGATAGAGTTTTTATTAGTCACTAATGACCACCGTGACCTAAGAGTAAATGTTAACGAAATGTATTATGATTACAGGTAGGTACCTGTATTGTGACGAAGGCGAGAGTATAAACTGTCTACTGACAGGTAAGTACAACTCCGCCTACAGCATGGATAAAATGAATTTAAAATGATGCTTTTCCAGTATTTTAAGTATGTATCTTGCACACGATGCTGCACAGCATACATAAGAGCATATAGTTTCACAATCGAGTAGATTGATGAAAGAACAAGATAGAAGCCATAGATCCCTACCGCGTAGGATTGGGGACAGCTTAAAGAAACGTATGGCTAGCACAGTTAAACAAGATGGAAATAAATAGGTGTGTCGTACCGGCTCCTTCAGTCGAAGGGGTTTCCAGTTAAAGAAAGTTAAGGCCAAAAGTTGAGCATCAGTTGATGGCTCTTCGGCATTAGTTGACCTCAGGAGTTACCGTTGGTCTGCGCGCACACGGTACTGACACATGGGCCCTAAATAGACAAGAAAAGAAAAGAGAAGTTTGAAGCATAAATGAACATAACCGGACCATGCATTAGTTATAGTTCGCTATGCTTTCTTTTTCAGTAGAGTGCATACAGTACACGATGCTTCTGTCATGCATAAAGTATGTGAAGTTTTATATTCACTGTTATGACATGTTATGTGATGACATGATATTTGAGCTGATATGTGATATGCTTATATGGTATGTGATTTATTAAGTGATATATGTCATGCTTATGATTTTAAGTATGTACTATGTTCTAAACATGTTTTGCGGTTAACATGTTGTACTTACTGGGCGTAAAGCTCACGGAGTGTGTTCATGCTGTAGGTAAGCATCCTATAGCGTAAACATCAAGGGACGATGATGGTGGCGGAGGTGGATGTGAGGATGAGGTTATGGATACACCGCGAGTATTCTTCCGCACAGTATGAGTAAATAATATTTTGAATGGTGACAGTTAAATAGTATTTTGAATAGTAAAGGTTAAACGGTATTTTGGAACAGTAAACAGTATATGTATGAGTAGTATATTTAAATAGTATCTGGTGAATAGTAATCAGATAAACAAGTATATAATTATGTATGTATAATTTAAATCCTTATGTTTTTCAAATTCCGCATTTTAATAAGTATGCGTACATGAATAGTAACTACGTACGCGTATATAAAAAAAAAATTTTTCCCTCTAAATTTATGGTATTAAATTCAGCAAGTTTAAGTATCGGTTTTAAAGAGAAAGTATAAGTAAAAGCTAAAGAAGCAAGTCAAGTAATAGAGTTTTTAGTGACAGTCCGGGCCGCTGAGGGCACGGGACGTCACACGGGTAAAGTGAGCATGGTCCAAGACACGGTCATATTGAGAAAGCCCGGCTAGTACATGCCCGTGCTCAAGCCATACACGCCCGTGTTAGAACCCTTGTAGAAGGCCGTGTACTGAGCAGAGAGCCAATTTGAAGACTCTCGTAATGCGTGAAACCTAATTATTATGAAATGAGTAATTAAGTTGATAAATGTAGCATAAATTCCAGTTGAATAGACTAAACAGGTGCAGTACTATTTATTACTATTCATACAGTGAAAAGGGGTAACCGACAGAGAACCCAGTCTACCCTGTTATGTGTATAAGTGTATAAGATACGCAGTGTCATGAAACTGATCCGGATGACCATTTCTTGACACAAGACTGGTGAGCAGATCACTGAAATACTCAAACCAAACATCTGAGCACAACAACAAGAATCTCCCTAGTAGGGGTACAGTATCAAGAAAATGGTCCGGATGACCTCTTCTCACCCAGAGACTGACAAAATCGAAGTCAGAACACTCGGACTAGTTAATTAGAACAAAGAACAGTGAACCATGAATAGTGAATAGTAAATAGTGCAAGATACAGTGTCAAGTTACTGGCCAAGACGGCCTTAGTTTGACTTAAAACTGATATATCTAGACTCAGGACACCCAAATTAGTCAAACGGGCACCTGACACGTTTTTCGAGGTGGGACCACACAGATCCCGAAAACTGGTCCAGACGACCTCAGATGGACATATGACTGATAAAATTGAAATTAGAACATCCGAATTAGTCAAGAGAGACTGTGTCTGAAATTTCGCCTAGGAACGCCTCAGTTTGCGTGTAAAAGGACAACATAGTATAGACACAATCGCAGTATAGGAAATGAATAGTGATTTAGTATAGAATGGGCTCTTAGCCAGTATAAAATAATTAGAAATTATCAATAAAAAAATTGGATTCAGAAAATCCAATTTTTGGATGAAAATTAGAACACCGCCGAGAAAGGGCTGAAAAACGCAGTAGAAAACTAGACTGCATAGAACCGATTCGGTTGGACCTTTACCCCAACCAAACCATGCCCCCTTTGGTTAGGAATACAGCTGCAAAACCAGCTGAAAATGATCCCTTAAATCAAGGGATGTGTTGGAGTTTTTAGATTAAAAAAATGGGGTTTTAAGGACAAGAGGACCATGACCATTTAATGCAAACTTCCTCCTTTCACCCACCATCATGGCTCCGAAATTTCAAGGGCTGTAGCACAGATTTTTGTCCCCCAATTGAGCTAAATTGTGGCTTAATTAAGAGGGCTTAGAGTTAAGCAAAGTTGCTTAGAGTTGCCTATAAAAAGGTGCAACCACCCTTAGGTCTCACTTTTCCCATTTGCTCACAAAAGCTCTCAAGAAAAATATAGCTTTCTCTCCCCTTTCTCTTTAGAAAATCGACCCCTCTTCAGCCCCTAAACCACCCATATTTTCATGTAACTTTCACGCAAAAGCTTGGCCACACAAGTTGCTAGAGGTGCACTCTTCCAAGGTAGTTTCAGTAAGACCCTAGAACCGAAATTTTTCTATGGTTTAGTTTTTCATCTTGGCTTGATATTAAGAGAAATATTTTGTTTTCCTTGTGTTCTCATTCTATCACAAGTGAACCCTCAACCCCCTTTGTTTTCCATGGAGCCTTGACAACCACCCTTGGCCTAGTTGTGCTTGGATCAAAACACTCTAAGGTATAAACCAAAAAACCCCCATCTTTTGTGGTTAGTTGTTTTTAGGTTTTTGATCAAAGGAGATTTATGTGTATTTGGTTATGCACATGGGTTGTAATAAGTTATTTAAGCCTTTAACTTTTAGTTTTTAAAGTTTTTGTGGTTGTGGTTGTGTTTACTTTAGTTTACAAGTGGTTTGAGATATGTGTGTGCACGAGTGTGTAGAGGGTGGCTGGACACAAAATCTGTCCCCAGGATAAGCCACGGATTTTGGCCATTTTGACCCAATTAGGATCCGAATCTAGGATTTTGTAAAACATGAAGTTTTAAGGAAATTTCGATACGGTCATTTTTGCCTCAAATAGCCATTGGCCAAAAATGAACCTTTGATAGGCTTTTTGGCTGGTTTTTGTTCGGTGTCCAAAACTGGGAGTAACAAATCCGGACCAAATAAACAGTCTCAGATTTTTATTAAAATCCTTTTAGAGGCCAAACCAGACTTTGGTCAAAACACGAAAGTTTTAGATCTTGATGAATCCTTGAAACTGATTCATGCGAGTTTCAAAAATTCGGCCATTTCGGGCCCCAAACAGACCTGTTTTCAAAAGTGCGTAAAACTGGAACTTTTATAAAAACTGGGCACAAAGGCCACGGGTTTGATGAATTTAGGAGCCGTTAGAGTTAGAACTAGGCTCCAAAATGAACATGAGAATTGTTCATTTTGTCGAGGATGAAAAGTTTCATGAATGCCGATTTCTCAAACAAAGTCATTTTGAACAAGTTTCAAATTATTTTCAAAAGTGGTCCAACACCATATTTTTTAGCACATTTACAATGTGTACCCTTTAAATGACTTAGAAATGATTTCAACAAAAACACCCTCATCCTCCAACGGGGTGAGGTGAGACTTGTTTTCAAAAATGTGGGGACACCATACTCCTTTCAAACCATTTCAAACACTTTGCTTTCAAAAAATGTGGGGACATCATACCCCTTTCAAAATGAAAAATCCTTTTGTAAGAATTTCTAAATCCTTTTGTAAGAACAAGGGACGTTTTTATTAAGATATGGTAGAGGTAGCCTAGTCAGCTACTACACCATAATGCAAGGTAGACCGGTAGGCTACCACACCCCAACAAGCAAAGAAACCCGGACGGTTACTATACCAAGCCTGCACATAGTAGCCCGATAGGCTACCTAGTTGCCAAAACGTGAGGCAACCGGTCAGTTGACTGATTGGTAAATCAGTCAAGCACCGTGTTCAGAGCAACATTGTGAGGAACGTTGATTTAACTGTCAAGAAGACAGTTAATCAAACGTGATACAAATCAGACACCAAATTCCCAGATAGGCCAATAGGGTACCGAGGGACCCCGATACCACATGAAAGATGAGTATAGGCAAAAGTAGCCTAAGGACGTGGTAGTTAATTTATGGGACCATAAATTAATTAACCACATACGAATAAGTTAACTCTTGAGATAGAGAGTAAGTAGTGCCGACGGTAATCGGTATCGAGTAATTATCTACTTTAGTCACTAACAGTATTGTTGACTTAGAGAAGATATTAACGAGAGGCGTTATTGATGATAGGTAGTAACCTGTAAATTTCTAAAGGCATGAATACAAGTGCTTGCAAATAGGCAAGTACAATTCCACCTACAGCGTGAATAAAATGATGGTTTTATAGTATGTTAAGTATGCCTTACGTGTATGGCTAAGAGCATATAATTTCACAATCGCATAGATTGATGAAAGAACGAGTTAGAAGCCATAGATCTCTATCGCGTAGGATTGGGGATAGCTTAGAGAAATGTATGGCTAGAACAGTTAAACAAGATGGAAATAAATAGGTGTGTCGTACCGGCTCCTTCAGTCGATGGGGTTTCCTGTTAAAGAAAGTTAAGGTCAAAAGTTAAGCATCAGTTGATGGCTCTTCGACATTAGTTGACCTCGGGCGTTACCGTTGGTCTGCGTGCACACGGTACTGACACATGGGCCCTAAATAGACAAGAGAAAGAAAAGAGTACTAAAGCATAAATGAACATAACCGGATCATGCATAGTTCACTGTCCACATTAGTTCGCTATGCTTTCAGCTACAGTAAGATACATGCATTTACATGAAGTAATCTGTATGCATATGGTATGTAAAGTTTGTATGCTATGACATGATATGTGATTATATGGTATATGCTAAGTGGTATATATGACTATCTTGCATGCTTATGCATTTTTAAGTACGTATTATGTTTAAACATATTTTGCGGTTAACATGTTGTACTTACTGGGCGTAAAGCTCACGGAGTGTGTTCATGCTGTTGGTAAGCGTCCTATGGCATAAGCCACAATGGGCAATGACGGCAGCGGAGGCGGATATGAGGCGAGGTTATGGACACCATACGAGTTTAACTTCCGCACAGTTTAAGTAAACAGTATTTTGAATAGTAGTAGTACAGTACCAGTAAATGGTACTCTTAAATAGTAACCGTTAAATAGTATTTTTGAATAGTAATGGTTACACAATATTTTTGAATAGTAATAGTTGAATAGTATTTTCGAATAGCAGCCGATTGATACTATTCAAAAATACTATTCCACAAAATCAACAGTATAAGTATGTTTGCAAGATTAAATTTGTTATGTTTCAAATTCAGTTTTTAATAGTACATGTACATGAATAGTAAATATGAACGCTTTAAAAAAAAATTTCTTCTAAAATTAGGGTAACCTATTAAGGATATTTTAAGTAAGCAATATTCAATTGCAAGAAAATATAAGTAAAAGTAAAGAAACAATAGTTTTACAGTGATGGTCCGGGCTGCCTAGGGCACGGGACGTTACACATATTATGCTAGCTTATGCTTGGTTATGCGAACAATTTAAATCTTAGGTCATTATCTTATTTTAGGTTCTAGTTTTGGGCCCCAATGTTGGTCGTACCATTTTCCACGTTTGGCTGAGAGGGACGCTGGGGTGCGACCTACTGGCCACTCCTCTACAGTATAAAACAACTTAGGAAACCTTCCCGTAGATCAGAAAGCTAGTACGCCAATAAATGGTGTTATTACCTTCTTTCATATAGTTCTGATCCGGTGACATTTTCAATATCACTAGATCCGAAACCTTTATATTACATGTCTTGGTTTGACTTAGTAAGTGTAATTCCAATTATTACTGTTAGTGCACTCTATACTGATTTAGTATGTCATGCATTAACTTATATAACTACACATTCTATAATTTAAAATAATTAAAAATACTATTATTGTTTATGTTGCTGACAATTAAATGTCTGAACTTACCGAAAATTTGCTAACATCTTCGCCTTGACTTCCACCAACGGTCTCTTGTCGCCTATCCGTTGAGTTCCTATAACTGAGGTATACAACGGTTATTCATACTGACATTTTAGATATTTAAATTTCATAAAATATCTAAAATTTACTTTTCGTACCCTACTCCACATTTTTATGTTTTAATATTTCATTTTAAGCTTTTTCTAAAATTTTCGAGTAAAACTACCATTTTACCCCTGACAGCGGTTTCCCCTTTTTAAACTTATTTTTGGCCTTAAAAAATCTTAATTCTAGCTGTATTAGATCATTTCGGGTTCTAATGGCTCTTTTCCTAAATTTTGTCGGGGGTCATAAATAGTAACTTTGACTTTCTCGGCCCTAGCGGGTTTTCATCGTAAATCTTGATTTTCTTCAACCTTAGACTTGATCTTGATTTCTAAATGTTTAATTCTATAGTTCTAGGGTTTTAATAGTTTGTTTTGACCAATTTAGACATTTTTGATCAAAATGACCATTTTACCCCTATCGGGTCCTTGGGCCATAACCATTTTATTTTATCGTTCTAACAGAATTTTCTGAACTTAAAAATCTTAAAATAATTTTTTCTAAGCTTTGGTAAATTTTTACAATCCTAATTATTATAAAATTGCTAACTTTTTATCACCCAACCCTCGTGTGATACTATTCTGACTTAGGGAGCGTTTTCTCGTTTTTCTATCGTTTTTGAGCTCCGGATGAACATTTTACTAGTTCTTAAAATGTTCATCCTTCCCCTTCCCTTGGTGTAGGTCATCGAGGGGGCTCGGGTTTTCTTTCCCTACCCTAATTTACCCATCGTTTTCTAAAATACCCCTTGTGTGGTCTAAAAAATTTTGGCAGCATTTTCGCTGAAATTTAAGGCTTTCGGCGTTTAGGAAACGCCTCAAAACCATCGATCCTAACTAATCTACCAAGTACTATACTAGAGGCCTAATTTTTATGCAAAAGTACTAACTTTTGCCACAAAAATTTCAACATAACATTCATTGACCAAAACTTGAATTTTAATACCAATTTGCATCACACTTAGCCTTATATTTCATTTTAACCCCACGGTTTCAACATGTAGGTTAACCAACAATTTTTAATCCCATTATCAACCCTTAACAACCTTAGGTTTAACATATAGGATTTTAGCATAATTAGGTTTCTCTAGCACTTATTCCTTTTTAATCTTTCACATACAAGTTTTTAAATAAAGCTTATATAATTCTTATGTTTTCAAACCATGAATCAACAACATATTCACATAAAATTTTTTTCTACCTTCCACACACACCCCATGGCCTCACCATGAACCACATGCATAAAATTTTTTTCCCAGTTTCCAATTACACCATAAAACCATCCAATTACCACAACATGTTTTTATACACAAAACACCAAATTCTCATGCAAATTTTTAACTAAACCCTAACCCCAAACTCACGGATTTTTCTTTGAAAAATTCAACCAAAAATTTTGTTTACAATGTCAACTTACATAGATTTCATTTTAAATCAATTCAACCATAGCAAAACAATTTTTTTTAACCCTTAGTCCTATATACGTGCCACGGTTTTACACTAAGAAAACCTAGGAAAAAATCAAGTTTTTGCATTCCACACTCATCAAATTCATCCCAAAACTTGTTTCAATCATAACCATACTCTAATACATAAACAACAACATAAAACTTAAACTTTTTCATCAACAATTCCACTATTCCTGCCACGATTTTTCAGCCAAAAAGAAGAAAGAGAAACTGAATTTTTGATGGTTACCTTGCTAGGATTACTTCTTGCCACTTAGAGATGAACTTGAACACCAAAACTTGAAGATTTTTGGCTTGAAATTAGGTGGGGAGCTCACGGTTGCAATGGAGAACAAAGGCTGCTATTTTTTGAATTTTTTTGGCTATTTTTCACGTTGATTTTCAGCAGAAAAATGGGTATATATAGCAGCCCATAAAGTTAGGGGTTTAGCTGCAAACTAGTTGGCATTTTGACAAAACTTTACGGACTTAGTTGCAACTTTTGGGGGGTCTTTTTGTAACATTTTCTTGTTGTTTTACAGCTGCCAAGATAGCTCATTTTGCTGGGATTTATCCAAGAAATTTAAAGAAAATCTATGGCATTTTTGCTTAATCCCAACCTTTAGATCAAAAAATGTTAAATCCTAGCCATTAAAGCTTGGATTTCTTTCCACCATTAACATAAATAATTTAATTATGACATCATGCTAATGAGGTCATCCAATTAGAATCTAGTTCACTTCTAGTTGATTTTCGTTACAATCCAACCGAAAATTACCCTGGACCAAATTTTACCGAAATCGCATCGGAGGTTTTCTGAGGCCATCCGGGTGCTTTGTTTGTCCTAATATACTGTCGTTTGGCAAAAAATACAGTCTAAATTTTTTCATCTTTTAGTGACACATATACTTTTGTTAGGGTTTTTGGTTCTAACTTGGTACCATTTTCCCCCGTTTCGACTAGATAAAATTTTCTATAGTCGAATTCATGATTCTTGACCTTGCTAAACATTTTATCGCATTCTAAACAGTATTAAATCATTTATTTTACAGTTTAAAACTTAAAAAAATCACTGTTCACATACATTGTACTTAGTCTCCGAGAACGATTAAATTTCCCTGTTGTCACGGACCAGGCCTATCATTAGGCCACCTCCAACCCATCGGACGGTGATAAGATCTCCTGTACCTGAGAGGCTTGCTCCACGGGTAGTTGCACCGACCACCCCTAGAGCTCTGGTTCCGCCACCAGTACCTTCGCCGCCAGTGCCTTTGCCACCAGTAGTGATTGACATACCAGTGGTAGGTGGATGTCATCCGATAGGGAAGAGGGTTTCTACATGAGCTGTACATGCATTTAGAGCTAGTCAGCCTCCGTATTTTGAGGGGAGTCCACAGTCTATGATAGTGTAGGATTGGCTCCATGAGATAGAGATGATACTGCGAGCATATGATATTGATGAAGACCATTAGGTAATGCTAGCAGTGAGTAAGTTCTAGGGAAACGCTAGGACTTACTGGGATTATAGTGATCATGATGAGTTGTTAGGGCTTAACTGGGCCGACTTTCGATGGAAATGGTAGCTCAGTTTGCTCGGATCAGTCCAGTTGCCTCTCCCGCCGTGCAGAGACCTAGAGGGAGTACTGCACCGTCTCACATGCCCTGCCTTACTGAGATTCAAGGATTTATCCGACGGGCAGATACATTGCAGATGACATCTGGGGACACCATACTCACATATGCCAAGAGGTTCAAGAAGAATATAATGGAGAGATGTCCTATACTTAATGTCACAATAGAGGAGTTTTGTGAGCTGTTCTGGAGAGGACTTCCTACGGAGATCAGACAGAGGGTAAATTTGCTGCACACCGGTACAGTTCGGGAGTTTGTGGAGATGGCTATTGAGGCTGAAGAAAAGCTGTTAGAAGAGTGCGTCAACAGAACGATGAGTGAGAAAGGACGACGGGAATGTTTCCTAGAGTGTCTTTTCGGACCAAGGTCAATGATGAATGATAACGAGGCAGGTCCTTCACAGAGTTGTGAGGAGGGTAGTGCAGAGCAAGGAACCCCGTCTGGAGAAAGGAACGTTTCAGATGAGAATGAAGAAGATCCAGAGGAGTTCCCTACTGATTAGAGTGAATAGGGAAAGTGTGACGACCCTCTTTACGTAAGGATTTTCCAGAGTTATTACAACCAACTTTAAAGTCAGTTGTAATAATCTGTATTTTTATGAGTCGTCAATTCCTTGATCGATTTAAAAAAAAAAACTTTCTTTTTGTTTTTAACTCAATAAAACTCTTACCGTTTAATATATATATATTTTTGTAAAAGTTAACTAGCGGTATAAAAATTCATAATACCATGTTACAAGTACTATAGTAGATGTTGTACATAATACAAACTTATTTTACATTATATTACAATACTTTAAACCTTTGCGTAATGCTGCTCAGGGGAAGTCATGTAGTTAGACCATTTCCCTCGCCCAGTCCTCTGGCTCATGCATCTCCATCTCGGCATCCATCAGGGATCTATTAGTATACAGGCTTTTTACCTACAACATGAACAACTTGGCGAGCGATGGGCTCAGTAAGTTCAAACGTAACAATCAATAATATAAACCATAGTGAGTCAGAGGGAATAGCAACCATAACCTAAACCCTAAGACATGTTAGTTTCACCTATACTGTAAAACATATTATGCTAGCTTATGCATGGTTATGAGAATAATTTAAATCTTAGGTCATTATCTTATTTTAGGCTCTGGTTTTGGGCCCCAATGTTGGTCGTACCATTTTGTGCCCTTGACTGAGAGAAACACTGGGGTGTGATCCACTGGCCACTCCTCTACAGTCTAAAACAACTTAGGAAACCTTCTCGTAGGTCGAAAGGCTGGTACGTCAATAAATGGTGTTATTACCTTCTTTCATATAGTTCCAGTCCTGTGACATTTTCAATATCACTCGATCCGAAACCCTTATATTACATGTCTTAATTTTACTTAGTAAGTGTAGCTTCAATTATTACTCTTAGTGCATTCTACATTGATTTAGTGTGTCATGCATTAACTTATACAACTATACATTCCATAATTTAAAATATTAAAACAAAATCCTATAAATGTTCATGTTGCAGATAACTAAATGTCTGAACTTACAGAAAATTTGCTAACGTCCCTGCCTTGACTTCCACTAACGGTCTCTTGTCGCCTATCCGTTGAGTTCCTATTACCGAGGTATACACCGGTTATTCATATTGACACTTTAGATATTTAAATTTAATAAAATATCTAAAATTTACTTTTCGTACCCTAATCCACATTTTTACACTTCAATAATTCATTTTAAGCTTTTTCTAAAATTTTCTGGCAAAATTACTATTTTACCCTTGACTGCGGTTTCCCCTTTTAAACTGTATTTTTGGCCTTAAAAATCTTAATTCTAGCTGTATTGAATCATTTCAGGTCCTAACGGCTCTTTTCCTAAATTTTTGTCGGGGGTCATGAATAGTAACTTTAATCGAAATAGTAACTTTGACTTTCCCGCCCCTAGCGGGTTTTCGTTGTAAATCTTGATTTTCTTCGACCCTAGACTTGATTTTGACTTCTAAATTTTTAATTCTATGATTCTAGGGTTTTAATGGTTCGTTTTGACCAATTTGGATATTTTTGGTCAAAATGACCATTTTGCCCCTATCGGGTCCTTGGGCCATAACTATTTTATTTTACCATTCTAACAGAATTTTATGAACTTAGAAATCTTAAAATATTTTTCCTAAGTTTTGGTAAATTTTTACTACCCTAATTATTATAAAATTGCTAACTTTTTATCACTCGACCCTCAGGTGGTACTGTTCCAACCTAGGGGGCGTTTTCTCATTTTTCTATTGTTTCTGAGCTCCAGATGGATGTTTTACTAGTTCTTAAAATGTTCATCCTACCCCCTTCCCTTGGTCTAGGTCATCAAGGGGGCTCAGGTTTTCTTTCTCGACCCTAATTTATCCTTCGTTTTCTAAAATACCCCTTGTGTGGTCTAAAAATTTTGACAGCATTTCCGCTGAAATTTAAGGTTTCCAACATTTAGAAAACGCCTCGAAACCATCTATCCTAACTAATCTACTAAGTACTATACCAGAGGCCTAATTTTTATGCAAAAGTACCAACTTTTTGCACAAAAATTTCAACATAACATTCATTGACCAAAACTTGAATTTTAATACCAATTTGCATCACACTTAGCCTTATATTTCATTTTAACCCCACGGTTTCAACATATAGGTTAAACAATAAATTTTAATCCCATTATCAACCCTTGACAACCTTAAGTTTAACATATAGGATTTTAGCAAATTTAGGTTTCTCTAGCATTTATTCCTTTTTAAACTTTCACATACAAGTTTTTAAATAAAACTTATACAATTCCTATGCTTTCAAACCATAAAACAACAACATATTCTCATAAAATTTTTTTCTATCTTTCACATATACCCCACGGCCTCACCATGAACACATACATAAAATTTTTTTCCATATTTCTAGTTACACCATAACACCATTCCAATTACCACAACATGTTTTCATACACAAAACACCAAATTCTCATGCAAAATTTTCACTAAAACCTGACCCTAAACTCGCAGATTTTTCTTTGAAAAATTCAACCAAAATTTTTGTTTACAAATTCAACTTACATAGATTTCATTTAAAATCGATTCACCCATATCACAACAATTTTTTTCACCCTTAGCCCTATATACATGCTACGGTTTTACACTAAGAAAACCTAGGAAAAATTCAAGTTTTTGCATTCCACACCCATCAAATTCATCACCAAAACTTATTTCAATCATAATCATACTCTAATACATAAATAACAACATAAAACTTAAACTTTTTCATCAACAATTCCACTATTCTAGCCATGATTTTTTAGCCAAAATAAAGCAAGAAAAAACTAAATTTTTAAGGTTACCTTGCTAGGAATACTTCTTGCCACTTAGAAATGAACTTGAACACCAAAACTTGAAGACTTTTGGCTTGAAATTAGGTAGGGATCTCAAGGTTTCAATGGAGAACAAAGAGCTGCTTGTTTTCTGAATATTTTTGGCTGTTTCCACGTGAATTTTCAATAGCAAAATGGGTATATATAGCAGCCCATAAAGTGAGGGATTTAGTTGCAAACTAGTTGGCAATTTGGCAAAACTTTGGGGACTTAGTTGTAACTTTTGGAGGGTCTTTTTGCAACTTTTTCTTGCTATTTTCTAGCTGTCAAAACAGCTCATTTTGCTTGGATTTATCCAAGAAATTTAAATAAAATCTATGGCATTTTGGTTTAATCCCAGCCTTTAGATCAAAAAATGTTAAATCCTAGCCATTAAAGATTGGATTTCTTTCCACCATTAACATAAATAATTTAATTATGACATCATGCTAATGAGGTCATCCAATTAGAATCTAGTTCACTTCTTGTGATAACCGGGAATTTTAGATTCTAAGAGTAGGTTAAAATTGTATGTATATAACAATTTTAATGAATAAAATATGAACAAGTTATATTTTAATAATGTTGTGAATAGTATAAAAATGTTCTGGCAATGTTAAAGTGTGTGAGTTTGGAGATGGAAAATCTTACCGGACATAATTGGGTAAGACGGTTCGAAATCAGAGTAGAAAACCCTAGAGAATGCATTGAGATGCACGAAAATGATAGAAATTTACGGTAGAGAATTCTAATCAAATGGAAGCAAAATAAGACAAACCGATCACACCAGAGGCGCCTAGAACCCACCTACGCGATTTCGGTGAAGTTCCGTTCAGATCGGATTTCGGTCAAAAATTGACCATGAATTAATTAGTGAATTAGTATGAATAGTAGGATGACATCACTATGATTATGTCATAAACCAAAATTATTTTCTTTAATTAGGAAAGTAATTTTGAAAGGTGTATGGTTTAGATTAGGTTACTTTATGATCAATGGCCAAGATTATGCCAAAAAGCTATTGAAAATTTTTTAAAAAAATTTTAAAAAGGCCATTCAGCCACTTGGAAAGGAAGAAGAAAAAAATTTGATTTTTGCCCCAAAATTCTTACTTTTAAGTCCTTGAACAATTAGCAAATTGTTAAAAAAATTACAAAAAAGCCCTTGAGTTTTGCCTATAAATAGGCATCAAAATCCATTCAAAAAATGAAAAAATTAGCCAAACTCTTGCCCTTTTTCTTCAGCCCAAAACCGTGGCCTTCTCCCCCTTTGTAAGCCAAAATTTTGTTTTCAATTTCACACCAAACTTAGCTTGCGTTGCATTTTCAACATCAAGTCATCAACTAGTTAAGGTAAGCTTCAAAATTGAAGCTTTTCTTTTTTATTTTCCTTAGAAAATCCGTGGGTATGAAAGTGTGAAAACAATGAAAAAAATTGTTATTTAGTTGATGATGTGATGATGTTGTGATTAGTTTGGTGTTGTAGAAATTAAAGCATGAATTAGGGTTTAGAAACAAGCAAAAATTTTGCATGTTTCCCTTGAAAATCTGTGGCATTAGGGGTGTGAAAAATTGTATGAGAATTGATGTTTGGTTTAATGTTTATGTTTATTCAATTATGTGTTGAATTAAGCATGAATTGGAATAAGGAAACAAGAAAATTTTGATGTAATTTTCTTGCTAAAATCATGGGTATGCACACGAAGAAATGGAAAATTTTTAGTGTTGGAAAGTGTTGATAAAAACCCTAGGAAAGAAAACAAGATTTTCTATGTGTTTTTGCATGAAAATCCGTGGCTATGCTAGGGTTAGAATGTATGTTTTGTTAGGTTTTGATGTTGATTCATACATCTAAGAATGATATATTGTGATGAAAAATTATTTTGGTGTAGAGTAACATGTCAACCGAGGCACTTGGTATAAAATAGGCCTTTGGTATAACACATGGCAGGTACAAAGGTTCTGAGGCGTACCTAATGCTGAGAAACCTTAAAATATAAGCGAAAATGCTACCGAAATTTCTAAAATCAGCGTAAGGGCATTTCGGGAAACGAGGGATGAAAATATTGGACTCAGGAAGGAAACCGAGACCTCTCGGTGGATTAGGGTTAAAAATGGAAAACCAACCCAAAAGGAATAGTAAATTGACCCTAAAAGACTAAAATGCCTAAAACAGGAAAAAAAATCCATGTTAGGGGTATTTTAGGAAACGAGGAAAAAATTTAGATCGGGATAGGAAACCCTAGCCTTTTGAGGACCGAGGGCCAGGGACGGGATGAGAAACGTTTTAAGAATAGTAAAATGGCCATTTGAGGCTCCGAAACGCTCGAAAAACGAGAAAACGACCCTAGGTGACGGATAAATAGTAACCGAGAGCTAGGAAAAATGAAATTTAGATTTTGTAGCTAGTTAAGCTGTAAAATGATACAGAAGGCTAGGGAATATTATTTCAAAATATTTGGGCTTAGAAAATTTGAGAAAACTGATAGAACGAAATAGTTACGGTCTCAAGACCCGTCAGGGGCAAAATGGTCATTTTGACCAAAAATTTCTGAAAGGCTCGGAAACGACCCTAAAACACCTAGAATAACTTATATAAAATTCTAAAACTCAAAATAAAGATTTTAGAGTTAAAATTCTAAAAATTTCGAAGAACACGGGCGTGAAGAAGAAATACACGGCAGTGTACAAAAAGAATTTTTCAACCCGAGAGGTACACAGGCTTGAACACGGGCGTATTTCAAGCTGTGTACAGTTACACGGCTAGATAGTAAACAACATGGCCGTGTAGAGTAAACCCTAGAGGTACACGGGCTGGAACACAGGCGTGTTGCAGGCCGTGTACCACAAACAAAATTTAAATGTGTTGAATTGATTAGGTGAAATAAATGTATATTTAAAGTGATAATTAAAACAGGGTATTAATAGACAATATTATGTCTATAGGAACCCAAAATAGAGATAGAACTGCGAAGGAGTTCTGGAAGTGGACACTAGCACAGTATTGGTAAGTTCAAGTATGTTCGTGTCTGTAACATGAAATACTGTGTTGATTTATTCGATACCAGATGTACACTAGATATGAAGTCTTATAGACATTTAGGGATTAGTTAGAATAACATATCCCAGATAATGAGAATGGATAAGACCTATGGGCAATGGAGGATAGTGACCTTGAGGTGATGATTAATATCACTTGGTCAAGACTATAATTGAAAGATGGTAATGAAACCATTAAGGCGTACCGCCCCTCCAACATAGTGGTGGAGGTTTTTCTCAAATCCTACGAGGATACCAGGGCTGTGGAGGCCAATGTTCTAAGGTCGCTCCTTAGACCCTCCTAGTCAGCGCGCTAATAATCATCGGTACTGCCATAAACAGAGCTCTAAACTAGAAATCAAATAGAGAATGAACAATCAATAAAATGATAAAAATCATAATTGAGCATAACCGAAGTCTACGCTAAGTGTAGTAATTTCGGTTGGGATATGTGAATAGTATCCTATTAGGGTAAAGTGAATAGTAACCAGTTAGGGTAACTGTTACTATTCATCGATCACACTATTCATGGTGAATACTACTATTCATCATGAATAGTAGTATTCACATAAAATTGAGTTTTTAATGTTTTTGAAATCCACACGATTCTTACTAAGTATGTTTGAACTTACTGAGCCTGTTAGCTCACCAGTTTGTTCATGTTGCAGGTAAGAAACATGTCCAGTAGATTTCTGGATGGCAGTAGGATGCGAGCATGTCAAAGGGATAGGGAACTCACCGTGGACTTGGTCCTACCATAAGTTTTCCGCTGAGCTTTTAAAGTTAATGAATTAAAGAGAATGGGTTGAAACAAAATATACATTACATATGTATATGTTGTACTTCATGTTGTACTTCATAAAGACATATAAAAGTTAGTATTGTATTTTACATGGCTTTCTTACTTAGTTTTCTTAAGTGAAAGTATGTATTACAAAAAAAAAAAAATTATGGGTGAAATTTTAGGCCCTGATAATTAAGAGTTATGGGAAAAAGAGTTTAAAACTGACAACCCATATTCGGTACACGAGCTGTCTTGGTCACCCGTAGAGTCGATTCATGACAGTTGCGGGTGGTCGAAATCAGGAGGTGTCACACTTCTAGTTGATTTTCGGTTACAATCCAACCGAAAATTACCCCGGACCAAATTTTACCAAAATCGCACCGGAGGTTTTCTGAGGCCATATGCGTGCTCGGTTTACCCTAATATATTGTCGTTTGGCCAAAAATACAGTCTAAAATTTTTTGTCTTTTAGTGAAACACATACTTTTGTTAGGGTTTTCAGTTCTAACTTGGTACCATTTTCTCCCGTTTCAACTAGATAAAATTTTCTACAGTCAAATTCATGATTCTTGACTTTGCTAAACATTTTATCGCATTCTAAACAGTATTAAATCATTTATTTTACAGCTTAAAACTTAGAGATCACTATTCACATACATTGTACATAGTCTCCAAGAATGATTAAATTCCTCGGTTCTCACAGAAAGGATGTGTGATATGTATATATGTATATGTATATATGTGTATATGTGACTTCATGATAACATGTAAAATAATGACTTATGTATGTAAATATTTATGTATGATATGTAAAGACATGAATGAATGAAATATGGCAAGGATGATCTGACTTTTGTTTCACATTGCATCATATGAGATTTCACAAATTTGTTGAAATTATATAAATGCATTGTGAAAAAGAATTTTAATAATCAACTTTTATGTTATCTAGGATAAGAAGATACAATATGAATACTCGAAGAGGTAGACATATTTCCCAACCTGACCCAATGGAAGAGATACGAACTCTTCTGGAACTACAAAGGAAGGAAAACGCAGAATTATGATAGCAACTAGATGCCTTGGAGCAAAGGCAAGTTCATGAAGAAGAGGTTCAGGCACCACAGGTGGTTGCGGTAGAGCCAGTTATGCCACCACCTGTTGCTCCAGTAGTTCAAGTACCTCAATAGATTATCAATGCAGAACCACTATATGAACGATTCTGTCGAATGAAGCCGTCGAAATTCGAAGGCACGATTGACCTGCTTGAAGCAAAGGCATGGCTTTCTTCGCTACAGATTATATTAGGTTTTATGAACTTAACAGAACAGGAAAAAGTAATGTGTGCGTCGTTTGTTTTGAGGAAGGACGCTCGGTTTTGGTGGGACACAGTCCGACTAAGAAGGGATGTTACCACTATAACCTGGGATGATTTTTTGGAGGAATTTAATCAAAAATACTATGATTCCTACTTCTCTGAGACCACAGCAGAAGGAATTTGCAGAATTAAAGCAGTGAAGTATGTCGAAGATTCAACCAGCTTTCTCGATTGTGCCTTTATGTGGTACTGATAGAGCGGGAAAAGATCCAGAAGCTGATCAGTGCCTTCAAACCAGAGATATCAATTATGGTTGATAGCATACCGATACCTTTAACTACCATGGCTAACTGCATTAGCCGGGCTCTCAGAGCAGAGTTTCACCTGGCTAGGCAAAGAGAGGAGAAAGAGAATGTTTGGGAAGCGAAGAAAAAGGAAAAGTTGTTGGCTAAATCTGCTCAGGCCGGGGATCAGACTGGCCAAGGTAACAAGGTCGCCCAAGCTGGTAAATCAGGTCAGACAGGAGGTCAAGGTTCATCTCAACACCAAAAACGAAAAGGCAATTTTTCTAACAATCAGCGAAATCAATCAAAGAAGCCTAATGCGAATGCAGAAATGACCTACCCCACCTGTGCAACTTGTAGGAAGAGACATCAAGGTCAATGTCAGTATGGTACAAATGCTTGCTACCTATGTGGAAAGGAAGGTCATTTTGCGAAGAATTGTCCGACCAATCAACCCAATACTTAAAGGTCTTTCCAGCCACGTCAATAATTCCCACCAAGGCAACAGCCTCAGTAAATGCATGCCCTGCAGATTAAGAATGAAGGGACCTCAGCAATGCCATCTGAAATACCTAAACAACAAGAGTATATGCTACGTTTTGATGCCCGAATGATGACCTATACGAAGGAGGATGTAGAAGTAGGGACATCCAATGTGGTTACAGGTCAACTTCCTGTCTCTAACCGCATAGCATATGTTCTTTTTGATTTTGGTGCATCGCATTCCTTCACATCGTATGAATTTGTTGTAAAAATAGAACATGCTAAGGATAGAATGGGAACAACATTTAGAACCGCATTGCCTTCGGGTAAAGTGTAGTTTTCAGATTGCTGGTTACAACACGTACTAGTAATTGTGGCAAATAGGGAGCTATTTTTTGATCTCATAGTTATACAGTTAGCAAACTATGATGTCATCTTAGGAATGGACTTCCTAGTAAAATATCAAGCCACCATTAATTGTCGACACCGTAAAGTGGTTTTAACGCCCGATGAAGAAGAGAGTTTCAAATATGTCGATTCCTTTCATCGACTAGGAAGAATGATGATTAGTTCGATGGAAGTAAAAAAGTTGCTCTCCAATAGCTGTACAAGATACTTGGCATACATGATAAATGTAATGGAAGAAAAGAAGATTCAACCGGAAGATGTCCCAATTATTAATGAATTCCTCAACGTATTTCCATAAGAACTGCCAGGAATTCCGCCAGAACGGGAAATTTCCTTCAAAATCGATCTGATACTAGGGACTGCACCGATTTCTAAGGCACTATATCGAATGGCATCAGTGGAGCTGAAGGAACTACAATTGTAGCTAAAGGAGCTACTGGACAAAAGGTTTATTCGCCCAAGTTACTCACCATGGGATGCTCCAGTTTTATTCGTCAAAAAGAAAGATGGAACCCTTAGAATGTGTATCGACTATCGTGAATTAAACAAGGTCACTATTAAGAATAGGTATCAATTGCCTAGGATTAATGACCTGTTTGATCAGCTGAAAGGCGCGACAGTGTTTTCAAAGATCGATTTGCATTCAAGGTACCATCAGCTAAAGATTAAGAAGGAGATGTTCCCAAGATAGCATTTAGAGCTTGTTACGGACACTACAAACTTTTAGTGATGCCGTTCGAGTTAACAAATGCTCCAGCTACATTCATGGATCTAATGAACCGTGTTTTCAAAGAATTCTTAGATAAGTTTATCATTGTTTTTATTGATGACATCCTTATTTATTGGAGAACTCGGAAAGAGCATAAAAAGCACCTACAGATTGTTCTACGTGTGCTAAGAGATCATCAACTATATGAAAAATTCTCCAAATGCGGTTTTTGGTTGGATCAGGTACATTTTTAAAGGCATGTAGTCTCTATAGGTGGGATATCTGTGGATCCTACAAAAATCGAAGTTATTAATAACTAGCTAGTACCAAAAGCATAACAGAGATTCGTAGAAGGATTTGCAAGACTTGCTGCACCTCTCACCGCATTAACACAGAAGAAGAAAAAGTATGAGTGGACAGAAGAATGTGAAAAAAACTTTAGAGAGTTTAAGAGGCGTCCGACTAGTGCACCAATCCATATGTTCCCGATCGAAGGAGAAGGATTCAACATCTACAGTGATGCTTTGAAAGTGGGCCTAGGAGCAGTTTTGATGCAAAATGATAAGGTAATAGCTTATGCTTCACGCCAGTTGAAGGACCACGAGAAGAATTACCCCACACATGATTTGGAGCTAGCTGCAGTGGTGTTCTCACTTAAAATTTGGCGACACTACCTTTATGGAGTTTGATGTCAAATCTTCACGGATCACCAAAGCCTGAAGTACTTTTTCACTCAGAAGGAACTAAACATGCGACAAAGAAGATGGCTAGAGTTGGTAAAGGACTATGATTGTGAAATCCTGTACCATCTCGGAAAGGCAAACTATGTAGTAGATGCTTTGAGTAGGAAGTCAATGATTCCTCAACGGTTGCCAATAGAAGAATTGCCAAAGTCCTTACAAAAGGAGATCAACGCATTGGAGTTGGAGATAATATCTGGAAGATTATCCGCACTTCACTTGAAGTCATCTTTATTTAAAGAGGTCAAGGAGGCTCAGAAATGAGACCCACAAGTGACAAAGTTTTGAGAAAGGATTTCCAAAGACTAGAAGTCTGACGTGAGTGTTTCTGATGATGGAATGGTTCTAAAACAAGGACGGATCCATGTTCCAGCCAATGATGAAATAAAAAGGTGAATCATGATAGAAGCTCATGAAACACCGTATTTAGTGCATCCTGGAGCCACCAAGATATGTCAAGATTTAAAATTACAATTTTGGTGGAAAGGGATGAAAAATGATATCGTGGTTTTCGTGAGTAGATGCATGACTTGCCAAAAAGTCAAGGCCGAACATCAGCATCCAAGTGGAAAACTAGAGCCTTTGGAAATTCCAGAATGGAAGTGGGAGCACATCACAATGGATTTCGTAGTGGGACTACCTAAGACGCGTAAAGGCTTTGACGCTATTTGGGTTATCGTGGATCGCCTGACAAAGACTGCCAAATTTGTAGCTGTAAAGATAACATGTACGCTGGATAAATTAGCAAATTTATATATGACCCACATTATTCGATTATATGGAGTATCGAAGTCAATTGCCACAGATTGGGATGCCTGATTCACTTCAGCATTCTGGAAATGTGTACAAGAAGCGATGGGAACAGAGTTACGACTCAGTACTGCTTTCCACCCACAAACAGATGGATAGTCTGAGTGAACTATTCAAATGTTAGAATGTATGCTCCGTGCCTGTGTGACAGATTTTCCTGGAGTTTGGAACGAAAAGCTACCTCTAGTGGAATTCTTCTACAACAACAGTTACCAAACTTCCATCGGAATGGCACCTTATGAAATGTTGTATGGATGGAAATGTAGGTCTCCCATTCATTGGTACGATCTACGAGAAAACAGCTACACAAGACTGACTTCATTCGAGAAACTTCAGATGCAATCGTGAAGATTCAACAATGAATGAAGATGGCACAAAGCCAGCAGAAGAGTTATGCGGACAAGTAACGAAAATCTCTAGAGTTTAATGAAGGAGATTTCGTATTCCTTAAGGTATCACCAATGAAAGGCGTAATGCATTTCGGTAAGAAGGGAAAATTGTGTGATAACCGGGAATTTTAGATTCTCGGAGTAGGTTAAAATTGTATGTATATAGTAATTTTAATGAATAAAATATGAAAAAGTTGTGTTTTAATGCTGTTGTGAATAGTGTAAAAATGTTCTGGTAGTGTTAAGTGAGTGAGTTCGGGGATGGAAAATCTTACCGGATGTAATTAGGTGAGACGATTCGAAATCAGAGCCAAAAACCCTAGAGAATGCATCGAAATGTACTAAAACAATAGAAATTTACGGTAGAGAATTCTGAACAAACGGAAGCAAAATAAAACAAACCGATCGCACCAGAGGCACCGAGAACCCACCTATGCGATTTCGGTATAGTTCCATTAGGTTTGGTTTTCGATCAAAATTTGACCATGAATTAATTAGTGAATTAATATGAATAATAGGATGACATCATCAAGATGATGTCATAAATTCATTTTTATTTTACATGGTTTGGAAAGTAAAAATGAAAGGTGTTTGGTGAGATTTTGATCACCTTTTTATCAAAGGCTAAGATCTTGCCTATAGAAAAAAAAAATTTTTATTTAATTAAATGGCCATTCGACCACTTGGAATGAAAGAAAGAAAAAAATTTGACTTTGGCCCCAATATCCTTACTTTTTAGTCCTTGAACAATTAACAAATTATTGTAAAAAAATTACTAAATGGTCCTTGAGTTTTGCCTATAAATAGGCATCAAAATTCATAAGAAAAATTAGAAAATCTAGCCAAACTCTTGCCCATTTTTAGCTGCCAAAACCGTGAGCTTTCTTTCCCCATTAAGCCAAAATTTTGTTCCAAAATTCACACCAAACTAAGCTTGCATTGCATTTCTAGGATCAAGCCAACAATTAGTTAAGGTGAGATTCTAAATTGAAGCATTTTTTCCTTGATTTTCTATAGAAAATCTGTGGGTTTGATGTGTGGAAAAACAATTAAAAAAATTGTTGTTTGGTTGGTTATATGATTGGTTTGATGTTGTAGAATTTAAAGCATGAATTAAGGTTTAGAAACAAGCAAAAATTTTGCATGTTTCCCTTGAAAAACCGTGGCTTTAATGGTGTGAAAAATGTATGAGAATTGATGATTTGGGTTAGTGTTTATGTTCATTTCATTATGTGTTGAATCCAGCATGGATTAGAATCAAGAAATAAGAAAATTTTTAAAAACGGCATAAGGGCATTTCAGGAAACGAGGGGTAAAAATATTGGACTCGGGAAGGAAACCGGGACCCCTCGGTGGATTAGGGTTAGAAATGGAAAACCAACCCAAAAGGAATAGTAAACCAACCCTAAAAGACTAAAATGCCTAAAACAAAAAAAAAAATCCATGTTAGGGGTATTTTGGGAAACGAGGGAAAAATTTAGGTCAGGATAGAAAACCCGAGCCTCTCGAGGACCGAGTGCTGGGGACGGGATGAAAAACGTTTTAAGAGTAGTGAAATAGCCATTTGAGGCTCCGAAACACTCGAAAAATAAGAAACGACCCTAGGTGATGGATGAATAGTAATCGAGGGCCGGGAAAAATGAAATTTAGATTTTGCAGCTAGTTAAGCTGTAAAATGATACAGAAGCCTAGGGAATATTATTTTAAAATAATTGGGCTTAGAAAATTGGAGAAAAATGATAGAACAGAATAGTTATGATCCAAAGACCCGTCAGGGGCAAAATGGTCATTCTGACCAAAATTTTCTGAAAGGCTCGGAAAGAACCCTAAAAGACCTAGAATAATTTATATAAAATTCTACGACTTAAAATAAAGATTTTAGATTTAAAAATCTAAAAATTTTGAGGAACACAGGCGTGTAGAGGAATACACGGCCGTGTATAGGAAAAATTTTACAACCCGAGAGGTACACGTGTGACAACCTGGAAATTTAGGCATTCTCGAAAGAAAATGTACAAATGTATGTATACAACAATTTATACTATTTAAATAGTGAAATAAATGTATTTATATTGTTCAGAATGTATTAAAATGTTCTAACAATACTGACGAGTAAGAATTCATTGTTGATAAAATTCACTGAATTGAAACGGGTAGAACGGTGCTAAAAACGGCATTGAAAACCCTAACCGGTGCATTATGGCGCACTAAAAGATGAAAAACTTTCGGGATTGATTTTGATCAAACGAAAGCAGTATAAATTGATCCGACTGCACAGGAGACCTCAAGAAACAGCCGGGATGATTTCAGGAAAATTTCGGCTCGAACCGATACCGGTCAAAAAGTAGTCGAATTAATATGAATACTAAAGTCAAAGTCAACATTTTACTTTGCATTTATGACATCATAAAGCCAAATTAATAAATGTGAGAAATTTGGTGGTTGGTGGCATTAATGGCCAAGATTGATTCACTTTTTGATCTAAAGGCTAAGATTTGGCCAAAATTAGCCAAATTTATTTTTTGAAAAAATGGAAAGAATTGGCATGAAAGGTGTTGAAATCTCATTGGTTGGAAGCTAAATTAATTGGCTTCTTTGGTTTCTTAAGTCGGCGAACATGAAACAAAAGGCAACCGAAGCTTATTCACACCAAAACAAAAAGAAACAAATTTTTTCTAAGTGTTGTCCAAGAGAATACATGAGCAACCAAGAGGAACCAAGCAAATGTTCCAAGTTTTCTTCACAAAAGTGGTATCAAACACTTCATTGAAGTCAAGGGAAGCAAGAAAGCAAGGTAACCTTCTTTGGTTTGCAATTTTTTTTTGATTTTTCTCCATAAAATCCGTGGGATGAATAGTGTGAAGGATGAAAAATTTTAAGTTGGTTTTGGTTGATTTGTTACTTGGGTTTTGTTAAGGGTGTGATTAGAAGAAAAACCATGCATTTTGTTTAAAGGAAAACAAAATTTTGGTTGGTTTTCCAAGGGTAAAACTGTGGGTTACCTTGTGTGTTTGTTGATGAATTGTTGTTGTTTAAGTGTTATAATGCTTTAAATCATGTTTTGGTTAAATGTAAAGCATGATTTGTATGGTTATAAAGCTTGGAAAAAATTTTGGAATCAAAAACCTGAAAATGGTCGTGGGTTGTAATTAGGGTTTGGTGAATATTTTTGCATGATTAACCTAAGGATTGGATAGTTAAAATCATGCATTTAATTATGAAAATGATGGTTATGTGATTGAAAGCATGAAACAAAAATTTGGTGCATGTTTTATCTTAAATGGCCGTGGGTTATGAATGACTAAAAACCCTAAGAATTGTGTTATAAAATGCATGGAAATTGGCTTGAAAATGTGCTAGGTAATGACATTGGAATGCCTAAAATTTGGTTGAAAAATTGAAAAGTTTTGGCTAGGTTTTGGATAGGAAAACCGTGGCTAAGACCTAAGGGCAAAATTGAAAGAATTTTGTGGAATGTGGTTCAAAATGTGAATTGGAAATTTTGTGAGCTTTTATGTAAAAGTTTGGGAAACTTTTACATAAAATAGGCTTGTGGTATAGTACGTGGAAGGTACATATGGTTCGAGGCGTACCTAACGCCGGTAGCCTTAAATTTACGCCGAAATGCTGCTGAAATTTCGAAAACGGCATTTGGGGTAAACGGGGAATTAAAAATAAAAGTTTAGGATCGGTTCGGAAACTCGAGTCCCTAAAGGAAAATTGAATAAAGAAAACCTAAGAGGTGGTTTGTGAATAGTAACCCATCCCCTTAAAAATGTAAAATGGGAGTGAAACTGAAAAACCGACCCCAGGGGGGGGGGCATTTTTGGGAAACGAAATAAAGGTCTGAGTCGGATACGGAAAATCCGAGCCTCGGAGACTTAGATAGGGAACGTCTAGATGAACGTTTTAAATACTAGTAAAACGTCCATTTGAGACTCCGAAACGATAGAAAATCACTAAACCGATGTAAGGGTCGGAATAGTGCTTCCCGAGGGTCGGGAAAGTAAAAAATAAAAATAAAATAGAAACAAACCCGGTAATGAATAAAAAAGAGTCAGAAAATTTCCTGAGAGCCAAAAATACAGTCTGGATCAAGAAAATTCTGTCAGGGGCATAATCGTAATTTTACCAAAATATAAGGGTAAAATCGTAATTTTGTAAAAGTTAAGAAAAATGGGAAAAATGATAAATAAAGCCTAAAAAGTTATGAATAGGTTTTATTTAAGCTTTTTGATGAAAAATAAAAGCTATAAATAGAAATGAAATTAACAGACAAGGTTTTATATGTAGGATCCCAAAATTGACCTACAAGGAGAGCGATTAAAGATCCAAGAAAGAAAAGGGGGAAGAAACAGATAAGATAAGTTCAGACATTTACCTGTCTGCAACATGTAGCATTATTATTGCTAACTTTGATGTACTAACTATAAGTTAAGTACATATGTGCTACGGATACTATTATAGAATAGAGGGAGAGACGAAATGTTCTATGGGCACTATTGAGAATGAGACACATAGTAAATTGTGCTTCGGGCACTAGAGCGAGGTTAATGAAACTCACTCACGTAAAATTAAAATGTAAACCATTCCTAACCACGGGGCAATATGAAGTCACCGGGTTAGAACTTTAAAAAGTCGGTAATGAAACCACTTTTGGTGTACCAGCCTTCCGTACAGGGAGGTAAACTTTGCCTTCGGGGCTATGATGATGAGATTAATGTTAGGAAATGCCCTAAGTATTAGAGACATTTTGATGTATTCATTTTGAACTGGATAATAAAATTATACTTAGAGGTTATTCATTACATTGCTATCTGTCCTCGTCTTATTTACATGTTAAAGTAAATGTAAGCAAATATGGCTCACTGACTGCTTGTGTTAAAACTGTTAGAATGTTGCATGCAATGGATTTTTGTATGCAAGAAGACAATGTTCTAAAGTTAGCAGTCTAAACTATGGTCTGTAGTCTATGGGGTTAGACCGAGCATCTAAGTCATGTTAAGACTATTATGTTGTCTAAAGCCTTAGAGGGGACGGTCTGTCTTGACTGTCTGGAGCTGGACTCCCAAGTAGAGACATGGATATGTTGCTTGGTGGTGACATATTAGACCGGGACTAAAGTGTGATTGATCTACGTAGTCCGCTATGAGTGGATCAATCTGCTTTTGACGTTCATTATGCAATAACCTTAATCCTGAGTAAATGAACTTCTTCATGTATATGACTTGTGTACTTTGATGTTCCAATGGCTAAAGCGTCTCAGAGGGTAGTAAGCTTATAGACCGGTTCGTTGGGTGCATGACTTGTATACGATGAAGGGTTTATTTGCAGATATCGGAATCATAGCTCTGAGGAGTTAAAGGTATCCTCTTAAAGGCATTATACTGAATGTGAAAATGGACAAGGCCTTGGGTCGTCTGCTGGGCGGATGACTTCTTATTCACATATGGTGAATAATCATTTTCTTGATTCGGAAGTATAATGGAACTTTAAGATAGCCTGATCAGTAGGATTAAACGGACTTTGACCTAAGGCTGATCATGGATATCATATGAGGGTTTTGCATATATGACAAGGTCATTGGATGGTAGCTCGTCACAGGCTTACGTAATACGGTATATAATTGGGAGTTCAGTTTCAGGTTTATAGTGGTGTGACTCTGAAATTAGTGATCATATGATTGAGTTGTTCGGTACGGAATGATGATCATATGGAATCACGGGAGCCCGATTATATATGTCCAATCAGTCCCTCTACTAGCTCCACATAATTCCTTAACGTTTGGCAAATTGATTTGTGTATGCTATTGGCTAGTTTATTATGCATGGATGGTGATGACACAGGATTAGGATGGTAGACAAGATTCTCTCCGGTTGGATTCAGATTTTGTTTTGGATAATAGAGTACACAATTATTCGAACTCCAAATAAAGTTGCCATGATTTTATTTGAGATTGGATTGGAGTTGTAGAAAATTATCCATGAGAACAAGAATATGAAACACAACCGTTTTGTGGAATTTGAAATTTGAATTTTGAAATTTGAAATTTGAATTTTGAAATTTGAAATTTGAATTTTGAATTTGAAATTTGAATTTGAAAATTCGAATTTGAAATTTGAATTTGAAATTTAAATTTGAAATTTGAAATTTGAAATTTGAAATTTGAAATTTGAAATTTGAATTTGAAATTTGAAATTCAAATTTTGAATCACAGTCCAAGTAGGATTCGAATTTGTTGTGGAAAATCCACAAGGTTTGAAATTCGAATTTGAGTTGGATTAGGAGAGGATAATCTTGTTAGAATCCTACTTGAATTTTGAATCCAAATCCTAACAAATAAGGGACAAAATTTTTGAGGATAATGCTCATGAAAATTTCGGATTTTGTGGATTAGATTCAAGGGTAAATTCAAGCTTAAATCCTAGTTGAATTTGGATTCTCTTCTTCCCTAAAAGTGGCCGAAATTTTGGAGCCTAAATCCAAGGAGAATTCGGTTATTTTTTGGATAAGGTTGAGATGAGATTTAGCTTGAAAATCCTAGTGGAATTTTGATTCTCCCTTATCCATAATGGCCGAAATCTTTTGGAGGATTTTCTCCTTGTGAATTTCGGATTTTTTGGTTGAAAAAGGGAGATAAGATTCTAGTTAAAATCTTGTTGAGATTTGGATTGGATCTATCCTAAGAAAACCGAATTTTTAGTGGAGATTATCCCTTGGAAAAATTCGGATTTTATGGGTTTGGATAAGGGAAAATATCTTTTCCTAATCCAATTCAAATTCAGAGATTCACCTCATGCAGGTCTATAAATAGAGGTCCTGCCACTCCAGTTCTGTTAGACCACAGACTCTCAGGTGAGCAGGCTTATTGTTGCACAGCTCATCGTGACAATAAAGTTCTTTAGAGATCTGGGTGGTCGGAAGAAGACTAGCAGTGCTAGCATACCGATCGAGGTTCAGAGTGCCCACACACTCAGCCATTCGGGAATTGGAGAATAGTAGAGAAGGCTAGTTGGTTGAAGCCTCCAGTCACTCTCCTCCTGTTCATTGGCATCCTTGAGGTATGAGTTTTAATTGTTGTTGATTTATTGTATATGGCATCATGAGATATTTAACGATCTAAAATTTTTATTGTTCCGCTGCGCCACTCTGATACGTTTTACCGGTTTATTTTCCTACAATTAAGGCTGTGGAGGTCAGCACTGATGTATCGCTCCCAGTCATGTACAATTTTACCTTCGGGGCTATGATGATGAGATTAAGGCTGTGAAGGTCAGCACTAATGTACCGTTCCCAGTCATGCGCACTAAAATGATACTGTCAACCTGAACTCAAAACCAGAACATAATTAAAGATAATTACCTAAAACTGAAACTATGCCATAATCGAGCATAAGATAGTTTCGTGAGAGTACTAACATCGTGGTTGATGTACTATGATATACTGTCCTGTGGTCAAACTTACTATTCATAATGAATAGGGGGTCAAAGTTACTATTTATGATGAATAATGATCAATGTTACTATTTATGATGAATAGTATTATTCATAGAAATTTTATTTCTTACATATTTGAACTTACTGAGTCTGTAGCTCACCATTTTTGCTTATGTTGCAGGTAAGCGACCAGCTCAGTAGCTTTGTATGACTGGATGGCGAACGGGATAGCGCATGTCAAATGGTATAGGAGGCAAGGGATATGGTCCTACTAGAATCTTTCCACTGATCGTTAACAGAAAAAGGAAAAAGAAAACAGTTCTTTTGTAAATACATATTTTGCGAAAGTACTGTATTATGTAAACTACTTTGTACTTGCAAACAAAGTAAATAGTGGATAATGTTTTACATGATGTTAAGAAAAAAAAAAAGAATTTTCCACAAAAAACGTCATGATTTAAAGAAAGATAGATTAGCCGGCGACCCATGAGAGTACAATCTATCGCAGTTGGCAATAAAGCTTAACTGTAATAGTATTGTATGATCTCTACGAAGGGCGGACCACCACAACACGGGCTTGAACACGGGCATGTATCAAGCTGTGTACAGTTACACGGCCAGATAGTAAATAACACGAACGTGTATAGGAAAAAGAATTTATCACCCGAGAGGTACACGGGCTTGAACACGGGCGTGTATCAAGCCATACACAGTTACACTACTAGATAGTAAACAACATGGCTGTGTAGAATAAACCCGAAGAGGTACACGGGCTGAGACATGGGCGCATTGCAGGCCGTGTACCACAAACAAAATTTAAATGTGTTGAATTGTTAAGTGAAATGAATGTATATTTAAAGTGATAATTAACATAGGGTATTAACAGACAATATGATGTCTGTAGGAACCCAAAATAGAGATAAAACTGCGGAAGAGTTCCGAAAGTGGACGTTATTGCACTACAGTAAGTTCAAGCATTTTCGTGTCTGCAACATGAAATACTGTGTTATTTTATTTGTACTGTCTTAAGGACAATTGGGGATTAGTTAGTATAACATATCCTAGATAAAGAGAATATGTAAGGCCTACGGGCAATGGAGGATAGTGACCTTAAGGTGATGATTAATATCACTTGGTCAAAACTATAATTGAAAGATGGTAATGAAACCATTAAGGCGTACCGCCCCTCTAACATAGTGGTGGAGGTTTCTCAGGTCCTATATAAGGGCTATGGAGGCTGATGCTCTAGGGTCGCTCCCTAGGCCCTCCCAATAAGCACACAAAGATAATTATCGGTACTACCATAAACAGAGCTCTATACTAGAAAGTAAATAGAGAATGAACAATCAATAAAATGATGAAAATCATAATTGAGCATAACCGAAGTTTACACTCAGTGTAGTGATTTAGGTTAGGATATGTAAATAGTACCCCGTTAGGGTAAAGTGAATAGTAACTAGTTAGGATAACTATTACTATTCCTCGATCAAAGGTCAAAGTCATTATTCATGGTGAATAGTATTATCATGATGAATAGTACTATCATAGAAAATTGAGTTTTCAGTGTTTTTGAATCTGTATGATTCTTACTAAGTATGTTTGAACTTACTGAGCCTGTTAGCTCACCAGTTCGTTCATGTTATAGGTAAGAAACCTATCCAGTAGATTTCTGGATGGCAGTAGGATGCGAGCGTGTCAAGGGATAGGGAATTCACCGTGAACTTGGTCCTACCATAAGTTTTCTGCTGAGGCTTTTAAGTTAATGAATTGAAGAGAATGTGTTTGGAAACAAAATATACAGTACATATATATATATTATATGTTGTATATTATGTTGTATTTCATAAAGACATATAAAAGTTAGTATTATATTTTACATGGCTTTCTTACTTGGTTTTCTTAAGAGAAAGTATGTATTAAAGAAAAAAAATTATGGGTGAAATTTTAGGCCCTGATAATTAATAGTTATGAGAAAAAGAGTTTAAAACTGGCGACACGGATTCGGCACACGAGTCATCTTGGTCGGCCGTAGAGTCGAGTCATGACAATTACGGGTGGTCAGAATCAGGGGGCGTCACAAATTGAGTCCAAGGTATATTAGACCTTTTGAAATTATCGAACATATTGGAAAAGTGGCCTACAAGTTGGTGTTACCTCCAGATTTGTCGGCTGTGCACAATGTTTTTCATGTGTCCATGTTGAGAAAATATGTATCAGATCCATCGCATGTACGGAAGCATGAACCAGTGCAAATTCAAGATAATCTGACTTATGAATTATAACCTGTGTAGATTTTAGACCGCGAGGAGAAAGTACAGAGGAGCAAGATAATCTCATTGGTCAAAGTACTCTGGAGAAATCATAGTATCTAAGAGGCTACGTGGGAACGAGAAGACAACATGAAAGTTTTATACCCCTACTTGTTTTAATTTTCAAGGATGAAAATTCTATACGGAGAGGTGAATGTGACAACAGGGAAATTTAATCATTCCCGGAGACTGTGACGCCCCGTGCCCTCAGCGGCCCAGACCGTCACTGAAAACTATTACTTGCTTCTTTAACTTTTACTCATACTTCTTCTTTAAAACTGATACTTAAACTTGTTGAATTTAATACCATAAATTTAGAGGGAAATTTTTTTTTTATATGCGTACGTATTTACTATTCACATATGCATACTATTAAAATGCGAAATTTGAAAAAACATAAAAATTTCAATTATACATACACAATTATATACTTTTTTATCTGATTACTATTCACCAGATACTATGTAAATATACTACTCATACATATACTGTTTACTATTCTAAAATACCCTTTAACCTTTACTATTCAAAATACTATTTAACTGTCACCATTCAAAATATTATTTACTCATATTATGCGGAAGAATACTCGCGGTGTATCCATAACCTCATCCTCACATCCACCTCCGCCGCCATCATCGTCCCTTGATGTTTACACTATAGGATGCTTACCTACAGCATGAACACACTCCGTGAGCTTTACGCCCAGTAAGTACAACATGTTAACTGCAAAAATGTTTAAAATATAACACATACGTAAAATCATAAGCATGACATATATCACTTAATAAATCACATACCATATAAGCATATCACATATCAGCTCACATATCATGTCATCACATAACATGTCATAACACTAAATATAAAAATTCACATACTTTATGTATGACAGAAGCATCGTGTACTATATGCACTCTACTGAAAAAGAAAGCATAGCGAACTATAACTAATGCATGGTCCGGTTATGTTCATTTATGCTTCAAACTTCTCTTTTCTTTTCTTGTCTATTTAGGGCCCATGTGTTAGTACCGTGTGTGCGCAGACCAACGGTAACGCCCGAGGTCAACTAATGCCGAAGAGCCATCAACTGATGCTCAACTTTTGGCCTTCACTTTCTTTAACTGGAAACCCCTTCGACTGAAGGAGCCGTTACGACACACCTATTTATTTCCATCTTGTTTAACTATTCTAACCATACGCTTCTCTAAGCTGTCCTCAATCCTACGCGGTAGGGATCTATGGCTTCTATCTTGTTCTTTCATCAATCTACTCGATTGTGAAACTATATGCTCTTATGTATGCTGTGCAACATTGTGTGCAAGATACATACTTAAAATACTGGAAAAGCATCATTTTAAATTCATTTTATCCATGTTGTAGGCGGAGTTGTACTTACCTGTCATCAGACAGTTTATACTCTCGCCTTCGTCACAATACAGGTACCTCCCTGTAATCATATTGCATTTCATTAACATTTACTCTTAGGTCACTGTGGTCATTAGTGACTAATAAAAACTCTATCGTTAGTGATACTGATCCTTATCGGTACTAATTGCCCTCTTCTTAAGAATTTGATTTTCTAATTTTTAATCATGGTTAATTAATTTATTTGCTCAATAAATTAATTAACGTCACTCTTAGGTCACTCTATCGATAGGAACTAATAAAACTATCGTTGTGTGAGACCGATGCCTATCGGTACCTAACTACTCTGCTTTGGGAATTTGATATCTAATTTCTAATTGTACTTGATTAATTTGTCTACTTGACAAATTAATCACTGTCTCTCACTATCCCATTCAGACTTAGTCCTTCACTGGCTAACCGACCAGTCAACTGACTGAATACCTCCCGTATGACCATTTAGCTTGTCGGGTTACCGTTACCGATGTAATCGCCCTAAATTTTATACTTAGATCGCACCCGTCCCTCGGGTGGTACTATTCTGACATAGGGGTCGTTTTCTTACATTACGAAATTTCTAATGGAGCGGTTCACTAATCCTCACAACATCCATCCTTCTTTCCCAGACCTAGGTCATCGAGGGGGCTCGGATTTCCATCCCGTTCACATTTTCACCCCTCGTTTCCTAAAATACCCCTTTGTGCCGATTTAGAAATTTCGAAAGCATTTCCGCTTAATTTTTGGGTTTCTAGTGTTTAGGAAACGCCTCAAAACCATCTAACCTATTCTAACCTTCCAAGTACTAAACCAGAGGCCTAATTTTTTACGTAAAAGCTCCGCTTTTTACGTAAAAATATTCACATTTCCTCACATTCTCTTTTTCGACATTTCATCCCTTTTTCTTACAATTCCTCAAGTCAGTAAACCATAGTTAATACATAATTATTTTCAATAATAAATTGAGGAATCAAGGGATCAAAACCACTACCAAAATCGTTCCCATCGGCGGTCGGGTGAACCGTTCGATCTTGATCGCACAATCTTTGAATCATCGTTCTTCACTTTTGAAACTCCAGTTTGCAAATCTGATGTCGCGGATGTGTCTGGAACGTCGAAAATAGGCCAATGGGCCGTTGTTCAATTTTCAGTCTTTGGATCGCTGTTGACCGTCGATGACCGGTCGTTGACCGGCGTTGACCACGGCGGTGATGGGAGTGACGACCACCATCTTGAAGAGCTCGACGAGAGGAACCCATTGGTGGTGTCAATTTCACCAATCGAGGCTCTTATCGCCGAAAATCGGCCCTCAAAAAGTCGGCGACGGCGGCGGTGTTGGATCTTCATTTTTTGGCGTTGTTGCCCAAAATTAATTTGGGCCTTTTGACCTATGTGTTGTTCTAAGCATTTTGATACCCACCTTGCAACTCAACTCTACCGGAATAGTGAGATTCGACGGTGGTGATGGTGACGGCAAACCTTGGACGGCATGATACAGCTGCTGTTGATGTGAAAGGAGGCTTGGGTTTTGTTCTACTCTTCACCACGAATCCATTAGGACCAGAATTGCGGCATTTGGACGTCGGACGGTGGAGATACGGCAGTTTGAAAAATCCGTCCACCAGCGGCTTTGGGCGGCGCGTGTGGTGTGCTCCGGCGTTGGTTCCGTCGACTCGGTACACTGTTGGACTCAGCTCGTCAAGAGCTTTCAATGGTGCCGGCGGTGACGAAAATGGAGGCCGGATTTGGTGGTCGGTCACTGTTCATCTTCGTGTGGTATGGGGAGGGAGAAATTGAGATTTGGAAAAATATGGGGGCTATTTTTCAAGAATCCCCAAAATTTCGTCCTTTATACTAATTTTTTGAAAAATTTTAAGATAGGCTATACTGACTAATTTGGGCGTGCTGAACCTAAATATATCAGTTTTATCTTCATCCGAGGTCGTCTCGACCAGTTTTCTGATACTGCATGGCTCCTAGTTAAAAATTACTTTTTGTGCTCAAATGACTAATTTGAGCATTCTGATTCCAAATATATCAGTTTTATATCAAGAAAAGGTCATCTTGACTAATTTCTTTATACTGTAGTTAGGCCTACACTGTGTTGACACTGCGCACGTATAACGAGGCATTTTCGTGCGAAATTTCAAACACAGTCTCCCTTAACTAATTTGGACGTGCTGATTTCAAATTTATCAGTTTTACGTCCATCTGAGGTTTTCTGGACCAGTTTTCAGGATCTGTATGACTCCGTCTCGAAAAACGTGTCAGGTACCTAATTGAATAATTTGGGCGTCCTGAGTCTAAATATATCAGTTTCGGGACGAGAAAAGGTCGTCTTGACCCTCATCCCGATACTGCGTATCTCTTAAAAAAAATCTACATTTTATGCTCAATTGACTAAATTGAGCCTGCTGACTATTAATATGTAGTTTTATGCTAGATTAAGGCCGTCTTGGCCACTAACCTGACACTGCGTTTCTCACTATTCACTAATCACTATTTACTATTCACTATTCACTATCTGACTGATTAATCTGAGCGTTTTGACTTTGATTTTGTCAGTCTATTGGCGAGAAGAGGTCATCTTAACCACTTTTATCGATACTGTACATCTATTAGGGTAATTATCACTGCTACGCTCAGGTGACCAATCTGAGCATACTGATGATTAGCTCATCAGTTCTGTATCATGAAATGGTCATCTGGACCGGTTTTTTGATATTGCGTGTCTCAACGCACACACACATAATAGGGTGGACCGATTTCGTTGTCGGTTGCCCCTTTCACTGTATAAATAGTAATTAAATGTTACTATACTCGTTTAATTCATTCAACTGAAAAGCACACTATGTTTATTAAATTAATTACATCATTGTATAGTAATTAAGTTTCATAATTCATGAGAGTCATTACAGCGGCTTTCGACTCATTACGCAACCTTTTACACGGACTCTTACACGGGCATGTGCAAGGCAACACGGGCGTGTACATTTCGGACATGGGCGTGTACTAATTGAGACTACACAACACGGCCATGTCTTTGAAACACATTCATCTATCCGAGCGGTACACGGCCTCCTACACGGTCATGTACTTGACCGTGTTACACTACATGGCCGTGTACACTCACACGGCTACTAACAGAGACACAATCCGAATGGCACACGGTCACTCACACGACCGTGTACCTAATTGTGTTACTTAAATTTGCACTAAAAGGCATTAAATTATGTCCATTTGATTCCTTAATGACTTATTACAAGTAAGTAGGTGCCATGAAAATGGCGGTCATTACAACCTATCCCCCTTACAAAATTTTTGTACTTGAAAATTAGAATAATTCCGGGACGTCTCTTCTCATGTCTTCTTCCCATTCTTATGTGGCTTCCTCAACACGATGATTCCACCATGACACTTTTACTAGCGGTATACTTTATTCCTAAGTACCTTCTCCTCTCTGACTAGGACCCGCACGAGTCTCTCCTCGTACGTCGGATCAGCGTATACTACAACAGATTCTTGGCTAAGAACATGGGAGCTGTCTGGCACGTACTTCTTCAGCATCAAGACGTGAAAGACGTCATGCACTGTAACTAACTCGGGAGGAAGTGCTAGTCTATAAGCCACCTTCCCGGCATTCTCTATTATCTCGAGGGTCCTATGTACCTAGGACTGAGCTTTTCTTTCTTTTCAAAGTGCACCACCCCTTTCATGGGTGTCGCCTTGATAAAGACCAAGTCTCTTACTTGAAACTCAAGGGGTCTATACTGCTTATCGTCAAAATTCTTCTGTTGACTGTGCGCTGTATCCTACGTTTTTCATATCAGCTTCACGTCTACCATGGTATTCTTGATGATGTCCGAGCTAAATAGTTGTTTCTCTCCAAACTCGTACTAATGAGCCAGAGATCTGCATTTCCTTCCACAAAGTGTCTCATACAGTGCCATTCCTATTGAGGAATGGTAGTTGTTGTTGTACGAGAACTCGCTCAATGGTAGCTTCTGATCCCAATTTCCTTTGAAGTCTAGGACGTAGGTCTCAACATGTCGTCTAACATCTGTATGGTCCTCTCAGACTAACTGTCGGTTTGAGGATGAAATGCTGTGCTGAACTCTCACTTAGACCGTAATGCGGCCTGAACACTTTGCCAAACTCTGGAGGTAAAGCGTCCACTGCGATTTGAGATGATCGACTCTGGTACTCCGTGTCGTTTCACAAACTGTGCCACATAGATTTCTGCTAGTCGTTCCACTGAGTAGCTAACTTTCATTTCTAAAAATCTAAATGATTTCATCAGTCTGTCTACAATCACCCAGATTACGTCATTATCGTTTGACGTCTTCAGCAATCCAACTACGAAATTCATCGTAATCTGGTCCTATTTCCATTCGGGTAACTTAATTTCCTACGATTATCCTGCTGGGCGCTGGTGATCTGCCTTAACATTCTGGCACGTAAGGCATTTGGCGACGAACTTGACAATGTCATTCTTCGTTCCAAGCCACCAAAAGCTTTCCTTCAGTACTTGTACATCTTATTCGCCACCGGATGTACAAAATATGACATCTCGTAAGGTTCCAAAAGGATTCGCTTTGTGAGTTCTTCATCTTTCATAACACACACTTTATCTCTGTAGTAGAGTATGTCGTCCTTAGGGATCTTAAACTCTGAACTTTGGTCCTCTGTAGCCTCCTTTTTGAGCTTGTTCAGGGACAATTCGAAGCCTTGACCGATCTTGATCACTTCTTAGAGCGTCGATTGGAAGGGTCATGTCAGACAACCTCCTTGTCAAAATCTTGATCTCGCTACTGCATAGCTCCCTTATCGTGCTCTTGACAAGGCACTGATAGCCATAAGCATAGTAAAATACTTCTGACTCTGCGCATCGGCCACCTTATTGGCTTTCTCCAGATGATATAGGATTTTGTAGTCATAATCCTTTACCAACTCTAACCATCTATGCTGCCTCATGTTGAGCTCTTTCTGCGTGAAGATATACTTAAGGCTCAGGTGATCGGTGTAAGATCTCGCACTTGATTCCATACAGGCACTGCCTCCATGCTTTTAACGCAAAAACTACCGCTACTAGCTCCAGATCACGCGTTGGGTAGCTCTTCTCAGGGTTTTTGAGTTGTCGTGAAGCATACGTGACTACTCTACCACTCTGAATCAACACAGTTTCCAACTCAATTTTAAATGCGTCGCTTTAAATCATAAAGCTTCCCTGACCAGCATCTGGAATGGTCAGTATTGGAGATCTTGTAAGCCTTCATTTCCGCTCTTGAAACATTTTCTCACACTTGTCAGTCCACTCATACCTATTTCCCCTCTTGATGAGTGTTATGAGCGGTACGGCTAGCTTTGCAAAACCCTTGACAAAACGTCGGTGGTATCCCACTAAGCCTAGGAAGCTGTGATCTCCATCACGTTTCTCGAAGCTGGCCACGCGCTAACTGCCTCAATTTTCATCGGGTCCATAGATACTCCTTCCTCAGGGACTACGTGGCCTAAGAAATGGACCCTCTCCAGCCAAAACTCATACTTGGAGAACTTGGCTTATAACTGATGGTCCTGTTGCATGCGCAAAATGATCCTTAAGTGCTCTTCGTGCTCTTCCTTCGTCTTAGAGTGTATAAGTATGTCATCAATGAACACAATGACAAACTTATCTAAATAGCCCTTGAACATGCGGTTCATCCGGTTCATGAAAGCCGCTAGCGCGTACATCAATCTGAGCATCATGAACAGAAACTCGAAATGTTCGTACCACGTTTGTAAGGCTATTTTGGGTACATCTTCATTCTTGATTCGTAGTTGATGGTACCCGGAACGTAGATCGATCTTCAAGAACACTATAACGTCTCAGAACTGATCAAATGGATCGTCAACCCGCGGCAATGGATGCTCGTTCTTAATTGCGATCCTGTTCAACTCTTTGTAGTCACAGGGTGAACAGTTATGTCGAGTGGATCCCTTGCCTATTTAGTCCTTCAGCTGGGCTTAGAGCTCCTTTATCTCTACAGGGCTCATTCTGTATAGGGCCTCAAAGATGGGGGCTGATTCTGGTAGACATTCAGTCTCGAATGAGATCTCGCACTTCGACAAGAGTTCTAGAAGACCTTCTGGAAATATCTCCATGAATTCCTTGACTATCAGCACGTTCTCGGATCCTATCTCTATTCCTCGTGTCTTATCTACTACGTATGCTAGGTAGTCCATGCATCCACTGGATAGAATCTCGCGAGCCTTCACTACTGATATCATTGTCTTCAGTTGCTCTGGCGAAAAACCCTTGTAGATGAACTTTTCGCTTCCGATTGGTTCAAAAATGAATTTTTGCCTTCAACAGTTTATGACAACGTTGTGTCCTAAGCTTTTTGGCAGAATTTGATGATGCAATGAATGGGTGGCTCCAGAATCAAGTAGAACTAACATATCAAAGTTGGTGATAGAAAGCTGGCCTGTCACCACTACAGAAGTTATAGCTTTAGCGTCACTCCTCGCGTAAGCATAGATTCTCCCTTAGATGTCTGAAGCTTTCAGTCTACCTTGTTTGATTGAAGGGCCTTCGATCCTGGTCTGGATGGCGTGAAGTTGATTATTCCCAGTGTGGGGTTGATTCTGTCGGCTCTGTGGGTTGTAGTGCCAGTTTTTGGCATAGTGGCCTTCATTGCCACAGATGAAACAACCATTTACTCCTTGCTTACATTCTCCTGAGTGCCTCTTTTCGCATTTCGTGCACGTCGGGTATTGGCTATCATTTCCTTCTTGGTCGTTTCTCTTCTGGGGGAAATTCTCCTGTGAATCTTGGTTGCCCTGGTTCCCCTTTTCTCTTATTATTATTGTTGGAATGCCTGCTATTCTGGCCGGTTCCTACGTTCTGTCCTTTGTGTTGTAACTCAAGGTTTTGCTTCCCCTGAGCTTGCTTAGCTTGCATTTTCTCCTCCTTTCGTGTCTTAAAATTTTGTGCCTTTCGCTCCTTATCCTTAGCCAACCAGTACTCAGCTCAAATAGCCTTGCTGACACATTCTGCGAGTGTCGCTAGTTCATGGCATCCGCTACAGACCTAAACTGCGATTTCCGTTTTGAACATCTTCAGCATTCGTCTGACTCTCTCCTTTTAGTCGGTACCAAATCTAGACAAAGTTGAGCCAACTGCTCAAACTTCTTGACTGCCTCTATAACAGTCATACTACCTTGGTGCAGGTTGTCAAACTCGTCTTACTGCGCTACTAGTGCTTCCTCGTTGAGGTACATCTCCTTGAATTCCTCAATGAAGTCGCTCCAGCTCATCTCTTTAATGTTCCTCCTAATGGTTACCATCTTTCACAACTAACGTGCCTCATTGCGCAGGGTGAAGGATACGCACATCAATTTCTCTCTGTATCTGTTAACCCTATAAAATCCAAGATTACTTGGATATTCGTTAGCCAATCATCGACCTCTATAGGGTTGGTGATTCCTAAGAATTCTAATGCTTTTATACGTCGGAATCTCTCATACAAGTCGCCTCTCCTAGGGATTGACAGAAAAACAATTGCTGCTACAAAAGCAGCCATTACTATAGGTGCTAGTGCCTCTTGGGCTGGAGAAGCTGCTTGCTCCCTTAAAGTTTCTGGGGCTGCTGGAGCCTTCTGTGTTGGCATCTCTACTGACTGTGGTGCCTGGGGTTGCTGGCCCAGCTGTTCCCTAAGCTGGTTTAGCTCTGGTTGCTGGTTCTCCATCATCTCTCACATGGCTGCGATCTGTGCTATCAACTCATCCTCTCGGGATGCTGGATTTAACTAACCTCTCGTTCTTGCCATGTTTTCCTATGTAACCCTATCGTACAGCGAAAAAGGAAAATATAAGTCTCGTAAATTCTATACTTGGGACTCATATCACATATCATTTTCTTTCTTACTTAACAATCTTACTTAAACGTTATGGATATAAATATACACACTATATCCACCTTTCTTTCTCTCATACTGTGATGTTCAATACAATTGTCGCATTGTATTAGGACATCGTCTGAGTGCTAGGATTCGTCCTGCACTTTCTGTCATATCATACTTACACTGTGGAAAAAAAATTATATCTAGCCCCTAGGGCAAAGCTTTACTGCTTATCTCATAATATATTTCACATAATATATATACATATATTCAAGATTCTAGTTCAGCGGGAGTGGCACACACTTCCCCTATACGATCCCAACAAGTACATTATACTACAACTATCGGGGGAGAGCTACTGCTTCCCTCTATATATTTTCATAACTAACATTCCCGCAGATGGGTTACTACTATTGGAAGGACAATCCTGAATCAGTATCAAGCATCTCCTCATCATCACTATCGCTGAGTGAGTACTCCTCTGGGTTCTTCTCTTCTTTTCAGCCGAAACTGACCTCGTCATCGCTGGCTATGATGACTTGAGGTTCGTACATCCCCATCTATTCGTCATTACTAAAGCGGTTGGGGATCTCCTCTCCCTCATCGTCAAGATGGGCGTCGGAAAGAATCTTGTCATCTTCCTCTTTCATAGGGTGTTCGGGAGACATACGGGCTAGTTCGGGGTTCTCCATCGGCTCCCTATTGCCCTTGTGTACTTCTGGCTGGTGCTCGGCCATGAACTCTTCATCGGCCAGTTGGGGTGCTGGTTCTACCGGGTCACCCTCCATAATGGCAGCTGCTATAATGCCTTGGGCTTGTGTAGTGTTTTCGGGGTTGAGCACTTTTCTCTCGGTGTTCACTATCTCCTGGATAAGGCTTGCTACTCCTTCTACTTGATCGCTCTTCTAATTTTGTTTGGCAAGGTCTCTTTCTCTCTTTTGGTCTTCTCCTGTCTTGATCCACTTTTGTCTCGGCATATATTGTAGAAGTCCGTATCGGTTCCTTGTAGCGAGCAGCATACATTAGAATTGTATCGCCAGACATCAGCTACAGTCTTTCAGTCCGATGAACAAATTCTCGTATATCCATAACTCTAGGGAACTTAGGCGGTTTCACTTCCCGCTTGCCCATAGAGAAAAACTGGGCCTGATGCTGGTCTGTTCTCAGAGATTGGCCCGATCGTGGTATGGCAAAACTCGACACAGTTAAGAGCTCATCCTGGTCATAAGGATTCTGATACACACAAGAGTATCTTCCTGAGAGATATCAACAGCCAATAGGACTCAGTTATCCTGATCAGTGGCGTACAATCGGGGAATCACTTTGATAACGTGAAACCAGTCCTGAAATTTTCATAGAGTGCAGGAGTACTGTTTGCCACTCGAAACTTAGTGGACAACTAGCCCTGAATATCGGTACAACTCGGGTAGCAATCCATGTTCTTTCTCTAAGCAGTTCTCTAGCATGGCACGATCGTGATTTTTCATATAATGATCTTAGCATCTTTTCATCTTATATTCGCCATCATAGATTTCGTCGTTTCATTACTATAAAATGTTATCTTCAATAGATAAACATTTACCGACTAAAAATAAAACTAACTTACTTGGACAGATGAGGCAGGCATGCGGCGATGTGAGGTAGGATGGCAGGAAACCGCTCTGATACCAACTGTGACGACCCGTGCCCTCAGTGGCCCAGACCGTCACTGAAAACTATTACTTGCTTCTTTAACTTTTACTTGTACTTCTTCTTTAAAACCGATACTTAAACTTACTGAATTTTATATCATAAATTTAGAGGGAAATTTTTTTTATACGCTTACGTATTTACTATTCACGTACGCATACTATTAAAATGTGAAATTTGAAAAACATAAGAATTTCAATTATACATACATAATTATATACTTTTTTATCTGATTACTATTCACCAGATCCTATTTAAATATACTACTCATGTATATACTGTTTACTGTTCTAAAATACAGTTTAACCTTTACTATTTAAAATACTATTTAACTGTCACCATTCAAAATATTATTTACTCATACTGTGCGAAAGAATACTCGCGGTGTATCCATAACCTCATCCTCACATCCGCCTCCGCCGCCATCATCGTCCCTTGATGTTTACGCTATAGGATGCTTACCTATAGCATGAACACACTTCGTGAGCTTTACGCCCAGTAAGTACAACATGTTAACCGCAAAACATGTTTAAAACAAAACACATACGTAAAATCATAAGAATGACATATATCACTTAATAAATCACATACCATATAAGCATATCACATATCATGTCATCACATAACATGTCATAACACTGAATATAAAAATTCACATACTTTATGCACGACAGAAGCATCGTGTACTGTATGCACTCTACTGAAAAAGAAAGCATAGCGAACTATAACTAATGCATGGTTCGGTTATGTTCATTTATGCTTCAAACTTCTCTTTTCTTTTCTTGTCTATTTAGGGCCCATGTGTCAGTACCGTGTGCGCGCAGACCAACGGCAATGCCCTAGGTCAACTAATGCCAAAGAGCCATCAACTGATGCTCAACTTTTGGCGTTAACTTTCTTTCACTAGAAACCCCTTCGACTGAAGGAGCCGGTACGACACACCTATTTATTTCCATCTTGTTTAACTGTTCTAGCCATACGCTTCTCTAAGCTGTCCCCAATCCTACGTGGTAGGGATCTATGGCTTCTATCTTGTTCTTTCATCAATCTACTCGATTGTGAAACTATATGCTCTTATGTATGCTGTGCAACATCGTGTGCAAGATACATACTTAAAATACTGGAAAAGCATCATTTTAAATTCGTTTTATCCATGCTGCAGGCGGAGTTGTACTTACCTGTCATCAGATAGTTTATACTCTCGCCTTCGTCACAATATAGGTAACTCCCTGTAATCATAATGCATTTCATTAACATTTACTCTTAGGTCACTGTGGTCATTAGTGACTAATAAAAACTCTATCGTTAATGATACCGATCCTTATCAGTACTAATTGCCCTCTTCTTAAGAATTTGATTTTCTAATTTTTAATCATGGTTAATTAATTTATTTGCTCAATAAATTAATTAACATAACTCTGAAGGCCACTCTATCGATAGGAACTAATAAAACTATCGTTGTGTGATACCGATGCCTATCGGTACCTAACTACTCTACTTTGGGAATTTGATATCTAATTTCTAATCGTGCTTGATTAATTTGTCTACTTGACAAATTAATCACTGTCTCTCACTATCCCATTCAGACTTGGTCCTTCACTGGCTAACCAACCAGTCAACTGACTGAATACCTCTCGTATGACCATTTAGCCTGTCGGGTTACCGTTATCGATGTAATTGCCCCAAATTTTATACTTAGATCGCACCCGTCCCTCGGGTGGTACTATTCTAACATAGGGGTCGTTTTCTTACATTACGAAATTTCTAATGGGGCGGTTCACTAATCCTCGCAACGTCCATCCTTCTTTCCCAGACCTAGGTCATCGAGGGGGCTCGGATTTCCATCCCATTCACATTTTTGGGTTTTAGAAATTTGTGCCGTTTTAGAAATTTAGGCAGCATTTCTGCTTAATTTTTGGTTTTTCGGCGTTTAGGAAATGCCTCAAAACCATCTAACCTATTCTAACCTGCCAAGTACTAAACCAGAGGCCTAATTTTTTACGTAAAAGCTCCGCTTTTTACGTAAAAATATTCACATTTCCTCACATTCCCTTTTTCGACATTTCATCCGTTTTTCTTAATTCCTCAAGTCAGTAAACCATAGTTAATATATAATTATTTTCAATAATAAATTGAGGAATCAAGGGATCAAAACCACTACCAAAATCGTTCTCGTCGGCGGTCGGGTGAACCGTTTGATCTCGATCGTACAATCTTTGAATCATCGTTCTTCACTTTTGAAACTCCGGTTTGCAAATCCGATGCCGCGGATGTGTCCGGAACGTTGAAAATAGGCCAACGGGCCATTCTTCAATTTTCGGTCTCTGGGTCGCCGTTGACCGGCATTGACCGATCATTGACGGCGTTGACCACTACGGCGATGGGAGTGGCGACCACCATCTTGAAGAGCTCGACGAGAGGAACCTATTGGTGGGGTCAATTTCACCAATTGAGGCTCCTATCACCGGAAATCGGCCCTCGAAAAGTCGGCGACGGCAACGGTGTTGGATCTTCATTTTCCGGCATTGTTGCCCAAAATTGATTTGGGGCTTTTGACCTACGTGTTGTTCTGAGCATTTTGATACCCACCTTGCAACTCAACTCCACTGGAATAGTGAGATTCGACGGTGGTGATGGCGACGGCGATGGTGAACCTTGGACGGCACGATACAGCGGCTGTTGACGTGAAACGAGGCTTGGGTTTTGTTCTACTCTTCACCACGAATCCATTAGGACTGGAATCATGGCATTTGGACGTCAGACGGCGGAGATACGGCGGTTTGAAAAATTCAACCACCAGCGGCTTTGGGAGGTGCGTGCGGCGTGCTCCAGCGTCGGTTCCGTCGACTCGGCACACCGTTGGACTCAGCTCGTCAAGAGCTTTCCAACGATGCGGCGGTGTCGAAAATGGAGGCCGGATTCGGTGGTCAGTCACTATTCATCTTCGTGTGGTATGGGGAGGGAGAAAATGAGATTTGGAAAAATATGGGGGCTATTTTTCAAGAATCCCCAAAATTTCGTCCTTTATACTATTTTTTTGAAAAATTTTAAGATAGGCTATAATGACTAATTTGGGCGTGCTGAACCCAAATATATCAGTTTTATCTTCATCCGAGGTCGTCTCGACCAGTTTTCCGATACTGCATGGCTCCCAGTTAAAAATTACTTTTTGGGCTCAAATGACTAATTTGAGCATTCTGATTCCAAATATATCAGTTTTATATCAAGAAAAGGTCATCTTGACCAATTTCTTGATACTGTGGTTAGGCCTACACTGTGTTGACACTGCGCACGCATAACGAGGCATTTTCGCGCGAAATTTCAAACACCGTCTCCCTTAACTAATTTGGACGTGCTGATTTCAAATTTATCAGTTTTACGTCCATCTGAGGTCTTCTAGACCAGTATTCGGGATCTGTACGACCCCATCTCAAAAAACGTGTCAGGTACCCGATTGACTAATTTGGGCGTCCTGAGTCTAAATATATCAGTTTCGGGGCGAGAAAAGATCGTCTTGACCCTCATCCCGATACTGCGTGTCTCTTAAACAAAATCTACATTTTATGCTCAATTGACTAAATTGAGCCTGCTGACTATTAATATGTCAGTTTTATGCCAGATTAAGGCCGTCTTGGCCACTAACCTGACACTGCATTTCTCACTATTCACTAATCACTAATCACTATTCACTATCTGACTGACTAATCTGAGCGTTTTGACTTTGATTTTGCCAGTCTATTGGCGAGAAGAGGTCATCTAGACCACTTTTCTCGATACTGTACATCTATTAGGGCAATTATCATTGCTGCACTCAAGTGACCAGTCTGAGCGTACTGATGACTAGCTCATCAGTTCTATATCATGAAATGGTCATCTGGACCGGTTTCTTGATATTTCGTGTCTCAACGCACACTCACATAATAGGGTGGTTCGATTTCATTGTCGGTTGCCCCTTTCACTGCATAAATTGTAATTAAACGTTACTATACCCGTTTAATTCATTCAACTGAAAAGCACACTGTGTTTATTAACTTAATTACATCATTGTATAGTAATTAAGTTTCATAATTCATGAGAGTCATTACAGCGGCTCTCGGCTCATTACACAACCTTTTACACGGACTCTTACACGGGCGTGTACATTTCGAACACGGGCGTATACTAATTGAGACTACACAACACGGGCATGTCTTTGAAACACATTCATCTATCCGAGCAGTACACGGCCTCCTACACGGTCGTGTACTTGACCGTGTTACACTACACGGCCATGTACACTCACACGGCTACTAACAGATACACAATCCGAATGGCACACGGTCACTCACATGACCATGTACCTGACCGTGTTACTTAAATTTGCACTAAAAGGCATTAAATTATGTCCATTTGATTCCTTAATGACTTATTACAAGTAAGTAGGTGCCATGAAAATGGCGATCATTACAGAGACTGTACAATGTATGTGAACAGTGATTATTAAGTTTTAAACTGTAAAATAAATGATGTAATACTGTTTAGAATGCAATAAAATGTTTAGTAAGGTCAAGAATCATGAATTCAACTGCAGAAAATTTTATCCAGTAGAAATGGGGGAAAATGGTACCAAGTTGGAATCGAAAACCGTAACCAAAGTATGTGTTGCACTAGAAGACAAAAAATTTTAGACTGTATTATTGGCCAAACTACAGTATATTAGGGCAAACCAAGTGCACGGATGGCCTTAGAAAACCTTCGGTGCGATTTCAGTAAAATTTGGTCCTGGGTAATTTTCGGTTAGATTATAACCGAAAACCAAGTAGAAGTGAACTAGATTCTAATTGGATGACCTCATTAGCATGATGTCATAATTAAATCAATTAAGTTAATGGTAGAAAGAAATCCAAGCATTAATGGCTAGGATTTAACACTTTTTGATCCAAAGGTTAGGATTAAGCCAAAATGCCATGGATTTTCTTTAAATTTCTTGGATAAATCCAAGCAAAATGATCTGTTCTGGCAGCTGTAAAACATCAAGAAAAAGTTGCAAAAAGACCCTCCAAAAAGTTGCAACTAAGTCCCCAAGAATTTGCCAAATTGCGAACTAGTTTGCAACTAAATCCCTAACTTTACGGGTGCTATATACACCAATTTTCTTGTTGAAATTTCACGTGTAACCAGCCAAAAAAATTTAGAAAACAGTAGCCCTTTGTTCTCCATTGAAACCGTGAGTTCCCTACCCAATTTCAAGCCAAAAATCTTCAAGTTTTGGTGTCCAAGTTCATCTTTAAGTGGCAAGAAGTATTCCTAGTAAGGTAACCTTCAAAAACTCAATTTTTCTTACATCTTTTTGGTTGAAAAATAGTGGCTAAAATAGTGGGTTTGTTGATAAAAAAAGTTTGAGTTTTATGTTGTTGTTTATGTATTAGAGTATGGTTATGATTGAAACAAGTTTTGGTGATGAATTTGATGAGTTTGGAATGCAAGAACTTGAATTTTTCCTAGGTTTTCTTAGTGTAAAACCGTGGCATGTACATAGGGCTAAAGGTGGAAAAAATTGTTTGGCTATGGTTGATTTGGTGTAAATTGGTTTAAAATGAAATCTATGTAAGTTGATTTTGTAAACAAAATTTTTGGTTGAATTTTTCAAAGAAAAATCCGAGTGTATGTGATTAGGGTTTAGTGGAAAACTTTGAATGTGAATTGGAGTTTTGAATGTCAAAACATGTTGTGATATATAAGAATGGTTTTATGGTGTAATTGGAAACTTTCAAAAAAAAAAAATTGGTGTATGTTGGTCATGGTGAGGCCGTGGGGTAAGTTAGAGAACTTAAAAAAGTTTATGTGCAAATGTGTTGTGTGTAATGGTTTTAAAGTATGGAAATTTGTATAAGTTTCAGTTGAAAACTTGTATGTGAAAGATTAAAAAGGAATAAGTGCTAGAGAAACCTAATTATGCTAAAATCCTATATGTTAAACCTAAGGTTGTCAAGGGTTGATAATGGGATTAATATTGTTGGTTAACCTATATGTTGAAACTGTGGGGTTAAAATGAAAAATAAGGCTAAGTGTGATGCATATTGGTATTAAAATTCAAGTTTTGGTCAATGAATGTTATGTTGAAATTTTTATGCAAAAAGTTAGCACTTTTACATAAAAATTAGGCCTCTGGTATAGTACTTAGTAGATTAGTTAGAATAGATGGTTTCGAGGCGTTTCCTAAACGCCGTAAGCCTTAAATTTCAACGGAAATGCTGTCGAAATTTTTAAGACCACACGAGGGGTATTTTAGGAAACGAGGGGTAAATTAGGGTCGGGAAAGAAAACCTGAGCCCCCTCGGTGACCTAGAACAAGGGAAGGGGGAAGGTTGAACGTTTTAAGAATTAGTAAAATGTCCATCCGGAGCTCAGAAACGATAGAAAAACAAGAAAACGCCCTCTAGGTCGGAATAGTATCACCCGAAGGTCGGGTGATAAAAAGTTAGCAATTTTATAATAATTAGGGCTGCAAAAATTTACCAAAGCTTAGAAAAAATTATTTTAAGATTTCTAAGTTCAGAAAATTCTATTAGAATGGTAAAATAAAATAGTTACGGCCCAAGGACCTGATAGGGGCAAAATGGTCATTTTGACCAAAAGTCCAAATTGATCAAAACGAACCATTAAAACCTTAGAGCCATAGAATTAAACACTTAGAAGTCAAAATCAAGTCCAGGGACGAAGAAAATCAAGATTTACAATCAAAACACGCTAGGACCAAAAAAGTCAAAGTTACTATTCTTATCAAAGTTACTATTCACAACCCTAGACAAAAATTTAGGAAAAGAGCAGTTAGGACCCGAAATGATCCAATACAACTAGAATTAAGATTTTTAAGGCCAAAAATACAGTTTAAAAGGGGAAATCACAGTCGGGGGTAAAATGGTAATTTTGCCCGAAAATTTTAGAAAAAGCTTAAAATGAAATATTAAAATGCAAAAATGTGGATTAGGGTGCGAAAAGTAAATTTTAGATATTTTATGAAATTTAAATATCTAAAATGTCAGTATGAATAACCGTTGTATACCTCGGCTATAAGAACTCAACGGATAGGCGACAAGAGACCGTTGATGGAAGTCAAAGCAAGGACATTAGCAAATTTGTTGTAAATTCAGACATTTAATTGTCTGCAACATGAACATTTATAGTATTTTTAAATATTTTAAATTATAGAATGTGTAGTTATATAAGTTAATGGATGACACACTAAATCAGTGTAGAATGCACTAAGAGTAATAATTAAAACTACACTTACTAAGTAAAACAAGACATGTAATATAAGGGTTTCGGATCTAGTGATATTGAAAATGTCACAAGACTGGAACTGTATGAAAGAAGGTAATAACACCATTTATTAGCGTATCAGCCTTCCGACCTATGGGAAGGTTTCCTAAGTTGTTTTAGACTGTAGAGGAGTGGTCAGTGGGTCACACCCCAGCGTCCCTCTCAGTCAAGCACGCAAAACAGTACGACCAACATTGGGCCCCAAAACCAGAACCTAAAATAAGATAATGACCTAAGATTTAAATTGTTCTCATAACAAAGCATAATCTAGCATAATATGTTTTACAGCATAGGTGAAACTAACATGTCTTAGGGTTTAGGTTAAGGTCACTATTCCCTTTGACTCACTATGGTTTATTACTGACTGTTATGTTTAAACTTACTGAGCCTGTCGCTCACCAAGTTGTTCATATTATAGGTAAAAATCCGGTACACTATTAGATGCCTGATGGATGCCGAGATGGAGATGCATGAGCCAGAGGACTGGGCGAGGGAAATGGTCCAACTACATGACTTCCCCTGAGCAGCATTATGCAAAGTTTTAAAGTATTTTACTATAATGTAAAATAAGTTTGTATTATGTACAACATCTACTATAGTACTTGTAACATAGTATTATGACTTTTTATATTGCCAGTTAAATTTTACAAAAATATATATATATATTAAATGGTAAGAGTTTTTATCAAGTTAGAAAAAAAAGTCTAAAAAAAAAATCTAGGAGTTGATGACTCATAAGAATACAGATTATTACAGTTGACCTTAAAGTTGACTGTAATAAATTTGGAATATCCTTACGTAGAGAGGGTCGTCACAAAGGTTACTATCAAGAATAGGTATCCATTACTAGAATTGACGACTTGTTCGATCAACTAAAAGGCGCAGCAGTATTCTCTAAGATTGATTTGCGATTAGGATACCATCAACTGAGGATCAAGGAGAGTGACATCTACAAGACCACATTTCAGACCCGTTACGGTCATTACAAATTTCTTGTGATGCCGTTTGGGTTAACAAATGCGCCGGCAGCTTTTATGGACTTGATGAATTGAGTCTTTAAGGAATACTTGGATAAGTTTGTCATTGTATTTATCGATGACATACTCATATATTCAAAGACTCGTGAGAAGCATGAGGAGCATCTGAAGATTGTCCTGCAAACAATAAGGAAGCATCAACTCTATGCCAAATTCTCCAAATACAAATTCTGGCTAGATAGAGTACATTTTCTTGGACATATGGTTCCAAGGAAGGAATCACTGTGGATCCTGCAAAAGTGGAGGCGATTAACGAATGGTCCACACCTAAAAGTGGGACGGAAATACGAAGTTTCTTAGGTCTAGCCAGCTATTATAGAAGATTTGTAGAGGGATTTGCATGACTCGCTGCACCTCTTACAGGTTTGACACGCAAGGAGAGGAAGTACTAGTGGACGAAGGTGTGTGAAAGAGGCTTCCAAGAGCTGAAGAAATGACTAACGAGCGTGCTGATACTTACACTTCTTACAGAAGGGGAGAGGTTTGTGATTTACAGCGACACTTCGAAGATGGGATTAGGAGCTGTCCTGATGTAAGGTGACAAGATGATTGCCTATGTCTCCCGTCAATTAAAGGACCATGAGAAGAATTATCCCATGCATGACTTGGAACTTGCCGTAGTAGTGTTCGCATTAAAGATCTAGCGACACTATCTGTATGGAGCTCAGTGTCAGATTTATACTGACCACCAAAGTCTAAAGTATTTCTTCACACAAAAAGAGCTAAATATGTGGCAAAGAAGATGGCTGGAGTTGGTCAAAGACTATGATTGTGAAATTCTTGTTAGGAAATGCCCTAAGTATTAGAGACATTTTGATGTATTTATTTTGAACTGGATAATAAAATTATACATAGAGGTTATTCATTACATTGCTATCTGTCCTTGTCTTATTTACATGTTAAAGTAAATGTAAACAAATATGGCTCACTGACTGCTTGTGTTAAAACTGTTAGAACGTTGCATGCAATGGACTTTTGTATGCAAGAAGACAATGTTCTAAAGTTAGCAGTCTAAACTATGGTCTGTAGTCTATGGGGTTAGACCGAGCATCTAACTCATGTAAAGACTATTATGTTGTCTAAAGCCTTAGAGGGGACGGTTTGTCTTGACTGTCTGGAGCTGGACTCCCAAGTAGAGACATGGATACGTTGCTCGGTGGTGACATATTAGACCGGGACTAAAGTGTGATTGATCTACGTAGTCCGCTATAAGTGGATCAATCTGCTTTTGACATTCATTGTGCAATAACCTTAATCCTGAGTAAATGAACTACTTCATGTATATGACTTGTGTACTTTGATGTTCCAATGGTTAAAGCATATCAGAGGTAGTAAGCTTATAGACCGGTTCGTTGGGTGCATGACTTGTATACGATGAAGGGTTTGTTTGCAGATATCGGAATCATAGCTCTGAGGAGTTAAAGGTATCCTCTTAAAGGCATTATACTGAATGTGAAAATGGACAAGGCCTTGGGTCGTCTGCTGGGCGGATGACTTCTTATTCACATATGGTGAATAATCATTTTCTTGATTCGGTAGTATAATGGAACTTTAAGATAGCCTGATCAGTAGGATTAAACAGACTTTGACCTAAGGCTGATCATGGATATCATATGAGGGTTTTGCATATATGACAAGGTCATTGGATAGTAGCTCTTCACAGGCTTACGTAATACGGTATATAATTGGGAGTTCAGTTTCAGGTTTATAGTGGTGTGACTCTGAAACTAGTGATCATATGATTGAGTTGTTCGGTAAAGAATGATGATCATATGAAATCACGGGAGCCCGATTATATATGTCCAATCAGTCCCTCTACTAGCTCCACATAATTCCTTAACGTTTGGCAAATTGATTTGTGTATGCTATTGGCTAGTTTATTATGCATGGATGGTGATGACACAGGATTAGGATGGTAGACAAGATTCTCTCCGGTTGGATTCAGATTTTGTTTTGGATAATAGAGTACACAATTATTCGAACTCCAAATAAAGTTGCCATGATTTTATTTGAGATTGGATTGGAGTTGTAGAAAATTATCCATGAGAACAAGAATATGAAACACAACCGTTTTGTGGAATTTGAAATTTGAATTTTGAAATTTGAAATTTGAAATTTGAATTTGAAATTTGAATTTGAAATTTGAATTTGAAATTCGAATTTGAAATTTGAATTTGAAATTTAAATTTGAAATTTGAAATTTGAAATTTGAAATTCAAATTTTGAATCACAGTCCAAGTAGGATTCGAATTTATTGTGGAAAATCCACAAGGTTTGAAATTCGAATTTGAGTCGGATTTGGAGAGGATAATCTTGTTAGAATCCTACTTGAATTTTGAATCCAAATCCCAACAAATAAGGGACGAAATTTTGAGGATAATCCTCAAGCAAATTTCAGTTTTTGTGGATAGGATTCAAGGGAAAATTCAAGTTTCAATCCTAGTTGAATTTGGATTCTCTCCTTCCCTGAAAAGTGGCCGAAATTAGGGAGAAAATCTCCTAGGAAATTTGGTTATTTTGGATAAAGTTGAGATGAGATTCAAGCTTGAAAATCCTAGTGGAATTTTTGATTCTCCCTTATCCATAATGGCCGAAACTTTTGTTGAGATTTTCTCCAAGAAAAATTCTGATTTTTTGGTTGAAAAAGGGAGATAAAATTCTAGTTAAAATCTTGTTTAGATTTGGATTGGATTTATCCTAAGAAAAACCGAATTTTTTGTGGAGATTCTCCCTTGGAAAAATTCAGATTTTATGGTTAAGGATAAGGGAAAATATCTTTTCCTAATCCAATTCAAATTCAGAGAATCACCTCATGCAGGTCTATAAATAGAGGTCCTGCCACTCCAGTTCTCTCAGACCACAGACTCTCAGGTGAGCAGGCTTATTGTTGCACAGCTCATCGTGACAATAAAGTTCTTTAGAGATCTGGGTGGTCGGAAGAAGACTAGCAGTGCTAGCATACCGATCGAGGTTCAGAGTGCCCACACACTCAGCCATTCGGGAATTGGAGAATAGTGGAGAAGGCTTGTTGGTTGAAGCCTCTGGTCATTCTCCTCCTGTAAGATTATCGTCCTTGAGGTATGAGTTTTAATTGTTGTTGGTTTATTGTATATGGCATCATGAGATATTTAACGATCTAAAAATTTTTATTGTTCCGTTGCGCCACTCTGATACGTTTTTACCGATTTATTTTCCTACAATTGGTATCAGAGACATCTCATGACTATGCCATGTACATAAATTAGACAATTACTTAGTCTTTTTATTTATGTATGGATTTAATATTTAGAGAGTGGCATTCTAGGGTTCCTTTATGTTGTTATCATGGATTATGTATAAAGTATGTGGTTATTTTAATTTTTTGAATTATTATAAGCATGCTTGTTTATACCGGTTATGGTTCCTTAGAATTTAGAAAAATTGTATCTAGGAATTTTTTATGTAACCATGGGAGCAGTTTATTAACACTGTAATTTTCCCATGGATTTTAATTTTTTGTCTCTTAGAATTTTACGGTTAGAATTTTGTACACCGGAAACAGTATAGGAATTTTTATGTAATTATTCTTGGAGGAGATTGAAGATTGAAGACCGTAATTTATTTTTCCAAAAAAATTAAATTTGATTTAAAGGTTGAAATTTTGATTGTGTGGAAAATTTCAATTTAATTGGGATTCAAATTAATTTTTGGAGATTCTAATAGGTAAATTGGAATATGACAAGAAAATCGAGACACGACCCCTCGGGATAGGCCGACGAACCTTGATGGGGCTGCAGCCCCTGCCCTCGGGCAGGATGGGGCTGCGGCAGCCCCTGTGCAGGCCCACACCACCCCGGCTGCAGGCTTGGCCTGCAGCCAAGGGTGGCCGCGGCCTGCCCAAGGCTGGCCGCAGCCTGGGCGTGCAGCCTCTGGTTGCAGGCGCTGCCTGCAGCCTGTCGGCTGCTGTGCCCAGCCTGGGCGTGCAGCCTGGCGCTGCAGGCTTGGCCTGCAGCCCGGCAGGGCTGCACATGGGGCAGCCGTGGGCTGCCAGCCCCTCCGGGGTTGGTGGCTGTCCACGGCGGCTGCCGCCTACGGGGGCGGTGGTCCGACGGTCCAAAAATCAGAAAATTTTGATTTTTAAATTTGAGATTTAATTTTAAATCATGTTTAAAAATATGTAATTAAAAATTTGAATTTTTTGAAATTACATATTATTACACATGATGTTTAAAATTGTTTAAAATTTAAATTTGAAATTTAAATTTGAAATTCGAATTTGGAATTTGAATTTGAAATTTAAATTTTTGGATATTTAAATTTTAAATAAGTCATGGGATGAGAAATAAATGGAGAGGCTACATAAAGAAGGATACAAGAAGACGGAACAAAATTCAAGACCCAAAGAATGTTTTGGATGGAATTTTATAATCTTTATTTTCTTTGTTCTAGGATGGAACCATAGCTTGGTTATTCTGTCAATTATTTTTCTGTGATATGTCATGGATGTATAAATATGTATTGATGGATGCTTTGTATGCATATTTGATAACATGCCATATAGGATAGGTGAGTGCAGCTCATACTATATTGATCATACATAATTTGTCAAAACTTGCATGTTTTTTCAAAATATTGAGTGGGAGAGGGTTTCAAACAAAACCCACGGCCTCCATTGTTGATCCATATGTGAAAGCATGGTAACGCCTCGCGTCAGTTCTGCCCTGACCACACCCCTCGGTAGGTGTTTACCGTATACTAGATTGGATCTCCTATGTGGAAAACGTGTTCGGGTGCGATCCTATTCATGACCACCCCTCGGTGGCTTGGTAGGACGTGGATCGGGCTACGTAAACAATGGTTATACACTCAAGACTCGTTTAGTTATTAACCTTCCCTAGAAGCTCTGTTAACTAAACTGGTGGCCAAATAAGCGGTTATTAATATATGTCTTAACCTTGGAGGATTTAAGGTAACATGTATTAATTGGACGGGGTCCATGTTCCGGCTATTTGTTTTCATGACCACCCCTCGGTGGCTTGGGGCAATAGGTGCTGAGAATTACCGTTGCAATGCTACATGTTTTTCAAGTTTCATGTAGGAACATACTTGTATGTTTTATTTGCTAAATTATCTGTATATTTGCTTGGGCTTTGTAATGATGTCTAGTATAATTTTATTTCAGTTCAAAATGTCACCGACACCCCTCATTTCAATACTTACTGAAAATAAGTTGAATGGCGATAATTATAAAGACTAGAAAAGAAATCTATTAATAGTTCTCAGCTGCGAGAGACACAAGTTCGTACTGGACGAACCATGCCCACCTGGGCCCAAACCTGACACACCACTTGAGGAGGTCCCGGTTGCCTATAATTGTTGGAGAGAATCCAATGAAATAGCTCGATGATACATCCTTGCTAGCATGACGAGTGCTTTACAAAAGCAGCATGAGACTTATCAAGTTGCTGGGGAGATCATGGACAATCTGGAGGACATGTTCGGAGGCCAAGAAAAATTGGCTCGACAGTCCGCTATTACCAGCATTATGAACTCCAAGAAAAAGGCGGTACTCCGGTGAAGGACCATATGATCACTCTAATGGGATTCTTCGCTGAGGCTGCCGAGAATGGTGCTGAGTTGGACTACAACACCCAGATCGAGATGGTGTTCAACACTCTGTCTGAAGATTTTATGGGGTTTAAGGCCGCATACAATCTGGCGACAAAGGAGTTAGGACTAACCGAGCTCATGAAGCAACTACAGGCTTATGAGCGGATGATCAGGGATGAGGATGCGGTCCGACCTAAAGGAGAGGCCAATTTGGCGGAATCTTCCAATCCCTCACGGAAGAGGAAGAGGCCAAATAAGAAGCAAGTGGCTTCTAGTTCTTCTAATCCTCCTGTCTCGGACGGGAAGGAGAAGAAGAAGAACAAAAAGCCAAAGGACCCTAAAAAGTCCAAATGCTTCCATTGTGGGAAGGTAGGTCACTTCAAGAAGGCTTGCCGGGAATTCCTAGCCGCCAAGGGCAAGGAAGGTAAGGAACTTCATTACTTAGAAGTGTGTTTGGTGGAAGAATCGAAAGACACTTGGGTCATTGATTCGGGCGCCACTAATCATGTTTGTGTTTCTATGCAGGGGTTCATGGAAACAAGAAGTCTACATGATAGGAGCCTCTCGTTGCGGACTGGAGATGGTAGCTTTGTGGTGGCTGAAGCAGTGGGAGATGTTCACCTTTATTTTGATCAATTTAGGTTTATTTTATTGAAAGATTGTTTTTATGTTCCTAATTTTAGGAGGAACCTTATATCAGTAGCTTGTTTAATAAAGGATTCTTATTCAGTTTCTTTTAGTAAAAGAGTTGATATTCGTAGAAATAAGTCTTTTATCTGTTTTGGATGGATGGATGGAAACCTATATTTTGATCAGACCAAAGATGTACTCACTGCTTGACACTGAATTAATTGATAACTCTAAAAGGTTGAAAGTTTCTCACTCTAACAAGGCGTATCTTTGGCATTTAAGACTTGGTCATATTAATCAGGATAGGATTCAAAGATTGGTGAAAGACGGTCCTCTGGAATCTCTGGAGGAGGTACGACTTCCCCAATGTGAGTCTTGTCTAGAGGGTAAGATGACTAAGAGGTCTTTTGGAGCTAAGGGTACAAGGGCTCAGGAGCTCTTAGAAATTGTGCACACTGACATATGTGGCCCCATGAACGTCACAGCATGAGGAGGGTTCGAGTATTATGTCTCTTTTATAGATGATTACTCGAGGAATGGATATGTGTATCTGATGCACCGCAAGAGCGAAACCTTTGACAAGTTCAAAGAGTATCGTGCGGAAGTGGAAAAGCAATTGGATGAATCCATAAAGACACTTCGATCTGATTGAGGTGGCGAATATCTCTCCGATGAATTTCTAGGACATCTTGTAGAGAACGGGATATTATCCCAATTGACTGCACCTGGTACTCTACAATAGAATGGTGTAGCCGAAAGGAGAAACAGGACCTTATTGGATATGGTACGGTCCATGATGAGTTATTCAACGCTGCCATTATCATTTTGGGGATATGCTTTACAAACGGCATGCTATATTCTGAACCAAGTTCCTAGCAAATCAATTCCTAGAACTTTGTATGAATTGTGGCGTGGCAGGAAGCCCTCCCTTGGACATATGAGAATATGGGGCTGCCCGGCACATGTACTGGATTGGGATGCGAAGAAGTTGGAACCTAGATCAGAATTGTACATGTTTGTAGGATATCCAAAAGGAACTAAAGGAGGTTTGTTCTATAACCCGAAGGAACAAATAGTCATTGTTTCAACCCATGCGACATTCTTGGAGGAAAGTCACATGAATGACTTTAAACCTCGAAGCAAAGTAGTGCTAGAGGAGTTATCGGGTTAAAGAACTGCTCCACAGATTTCGGTCTTGGACGCAAGTCCGAGTTCCAGTGAAAGACCTGCAGACGATCAATAATTTAGGGTGCCTCGTCGTAGTGGGAGGGTTTTTAAGAAACCTAATTTCTTCATGTATGATGCTGAGGTATACCAGGCCGAGGCTCATGAGCATGAGGAAGATCCGGTCACATATGATGAAGCTGTAAAGGATGTTGATTCTAAATCTTGGAAACAGGCTATGAACAATGAGATGGATTCTATGAAATCCAACTCTGTTTGGGAACTTGTAGATTTGCCGGATGGGATAAAACCCATTGGATGCAAATGGGTCTACAAAAGAAAGAAAGATGCGGAAGGGAGAGTGGAGACTTTCAAAGCTAGACTGGTTGCAAAGGGATACACGCAAAAGGCTGGAATCGATTACAAGAAAAACCTTTTCACCTGTTGCTATGCTGAAGTCTATCCGTATTCTTCTGTCCATTGCTGCGGCTCTCGATTATGAGATCTGGCAAATGGATGTCAAGACGGCATTCTTGAATGGCCATCTTGAAGAGTGTATCTATATGATACAGCCCGAAGGGTTCGTAGCAAAAGGCCAAGAAAGGAAAGTCTGCAAGTTGGTTAGATCCATTTATGGATTAAAGCAGGCATCCCGCTCATGGAACCAGAGGTTTGATCAAGCGATTAAGACATTTGATTTTGAGCAGAACGTTGATGAACCTTGTGTTTATAAACGTATTAAGGATGGAAAAGTGGTCTTTTTGATACTCTATGTCGATGATATACTACTCATTGGGAATGATGTAGGGAACTTATCATCGGTCAAACTTTGGTTACACCAACAGTTTGACATGAAGGACTTGGGAGAAGCTAATTATGTTCTAGGCATTCGTCTCTTCAGAGATCGAAAGAACAAAATGATAGCGTTATCCCAAGCTTTATACATAGATAAAATAATTGACAAATATGCAATGCTAGAGGCAAAGAAAGGCTCACAACCTTCTATTGCTGGTCTAACTCTTTCATTGGATGACTGTCCCAAGACATCGGAAGAAAGAGAGCGTATGAGTAAGGTCCCTTATGCATCCCCTGTGGGTAGCCTTATGTACGCTATGCTTTGCACTCGCCCGGACATATGTTTTGCAGTAGGTATGGTGAGTCAATATCAAGCGAATCCTGGAACCAAGCACTGGCAAGCAGTAAAGCATATACTCAAGTATCTTAAGAGAACGAGGGATTATATGCTGGTGTATTCTGGAGGGGACCTAACACCCGTAGGATACACGGACTCAAACTTCCAGACTTGTAAGGATTTGAGGAAATCGACATCTGGATCAGTGTTTTTACTCGGAGGAGGCGCCATTGTGTAGAGGAGCGTGAAGCAGGGCTGCACAGCTGACTCTACTATGGAGGCTGAGTATGTGGCTGCGGCTGAGGCATCTAAAGAAGCGATTTGGCTCCGCAAGTTCTTTAGAGACCTTGAGGTCATTCCTGGTGTTGACAAGCCTATCACACTTTACTGTGATAATACAGGGGCTATTGCCAACACAAGGGAATCTCGGCACCACAAGAGGACCAAGCACATCGATCGGAGATATCATATTATTAGAGGGCATGTGGAGACAGGACAAGTGGATGTATGTAAGATCGCGTCCGAGGACAACATCGCTGATCCCTTTACTAAGACTTTGGTGGCTAGAAGCTTTGAGAGGCATGTAGAGGTGATGGGGATGCGTAACATGGCACATCTGCTGGCTTAGGGCAAGTGGGAGATTGTTAGGAAATGCCCTAAGTATTAGAGACATTTTGATGTATTTATTTTGAACTGGATAATAAAATTATACATAGAGGTTATTCATTATATTGCTATCTGTCCTTGTCTTATTTACATGTTAAAGTAAATGTAAGCAAATATGGCTCACTGACTGCTTGTGTTAAAACTGTTAGAACATTGCATGCAATGGACTTTTGTATGCGAGAAGACAATGTTCTAAAGTTAGCAGTCTAAACTATGGTCTGTAGTCTATGGGGTTAGACCGAGCATCTAACTCATGTAAAGACTATTATGTTGTCTAAAGCCTTAGAGGGGATGGTTTATCTTGACTGTCTGGAGCTGGACTCCCAAGTAGAGACATAGATATGTTGCTCGGTGGTGACATATTAGACCGGGACTAAAGTGTGATTGATCTACGTAGTCCGCTATGAATGGATCAATCTGCTTTTGACGTTCATTGTGCAATAACCTTAATCCTGAGTAAATGAACTACTTCATGTATATGACTTGTGTACTTTGATGTTCCAATGGCTAAAGCTTCTCAGAGGTAGTAAGCTTATAGACCGGTTCGTTGGGTGCATGACTTGTATACGATGAAGGGTTTGTTTGCAGATATCGGAATCATAACTCTGAGGAGTTAAAGGTATCCTCTTAAAGGCATTATACTGAATGTGAAAATGGGCAAGGCCTTGGGTCGTCTGCTGGGCGGATGACTTCTTATTCACATATGATGAATAATCATTTTCTTGATTCGGTAGTATGATGGAACTTTAAGATAGCCTGATCAGTAGGATTAAACGGACTTTGACCTAAGGCTGATCATGGATATCATATGAGGGTTTTGCATATATGACAAGGTCATTGGATAGTAGCTCGTCACAGGCTTATGTAATACGGTATATAATTGGGAGTTCAGTTTCAGGTTTATAGTGGTGTGACTCTGAAACTAGTGATCATATGATTGAGTTGTTCGGTAAAGAATGATGATCATATGGAATCACGGGAGCCCGATTATATATGTCCAATCAGTCCCTCTACTAGCTCCACATAATTCCTTAACGTTTGGCAAATTGATTTGTGTATGCTATTGGCTAGTTTATTATGCATGGATGGTGATGACCCAGGATTAGGATGGTAGACAAGATTCTCTCCGGTTGGATTCAGATTTTGTTTTGGATAATAGAGTACACAATTATTCGAACTCCAAATAAAGTTGCCATGATTTTATTTGAGATTGGATTGGAGTTGTAGAAAATTATCCATGAGAACAAGAATATAAAACACAACCGTTTTGTGGAATTTGAAATTTGAAATTTGAAATTGAAATTTGAATTTGAAATTCGAATTTGAAATTTGAATTTGAAATTTGAATTTGAAATTCGAATTTGAAATTTGAAATTTAAATTTGAAATTTGAAATTTGAAATTTGAAATTTGAAATTTGAAATTTGAATTTGAAATTTGAATTTGAAATTTGAAATTCAAATTTTGATCACAGTCCAAGTAGGATTCGAATTTGTTGTGGAAAATCCACAAGGTTTGAAATTCGAATTTGAGTTGGATTTGGAGAGGATAATCTTGTTAGAATCCTACTTGAATTTTGAATCCAAATCCCAACAAATAAGGGACGAAATTTTGAGGATAATCCTCAAGCAAATTTCGGTTTTTGTGGATAGGATTCAAGGGAAAATTCAAGTTTCAATCCTAGTTGAATTTGGATTCTCTCCTTCACTGAAAAGTGGCCGAAATTAGGGAGAAAATCTCCTAGGAAATTCAGTTATTTTGGATAAGGTTGAGATGAGATTCAAGCTTGAAAATCCTAGTGGAATTTTTGATTCTCCCTTATCCATAATGGCCGAAACTTTTGTTGAGATTTTCTCCAAGAAAAATTCGGATTTTTTGGTTGAAAAAGGGAGATAAAATTCTAGTTAAAATCTTGTTTAGATTTGGATTGGATTTATCCTAAGAAAAACTGAATTTTTTGTGGAGATTCTCCCTTGGAAAAATTCGGATTTTATGGTTAAGGATAAGGGAAAATATCTTTTCCTAATCCAATTCAAATTCAGAGAATCACCTCATGCAGGTCTATAAATAGAGGTCCTGCCACTCCAGTTCTCTCAGACCACAGACTCTCAGGTGAGCAGGCTTATTGTTGCACAGCTCATCGTGACAATAAAGTTCTTTAGAGATCTGGGTGGTTGGAAGAAGACTAGCAGTGCTAGCATACCGATCGAGGTTCAGAGTGCCCACACACTCAGCCATTCGGGAATTGGAGAATAGTAGAGAAGGCTAGTTGGTTGAAGCCTCCGGTCATTCTCCTCCTGCAAGATTGGCATCCTTGAGGTATGAGTTTTAATTGTTGTTGGTTTATTGTATATGGCATCATGAGATATTTAACGATCTAAAAATTTTTATTGTTCCGCTGCGCCACTCTGATACGTTTTTATCGATTTATTTTCCTACAATTCTCTATCATCCTGGAAAAGCCAATCGCGTTGTAGATGCGTTAACTATAAAATCTATTGTTTTGCAACAACTGCCAATTGGAAAACTTCCAAAGTCATTGTAGAAAGAAATCAACATGTTGAAAGTGGAGCTAATAATTGGAAAATTGGTTTCACTGTAATTGGAGTCAACGCTGTATGAGGACATCAGGGTGCTCAAAAACGAGACTTGAAGCTAACCAGTTCACAAGAGGAAGTGTCTAAAGATGGATTAATTCTACATCAGGGAAGAATTCAAGTTTCAGACAATGAAGGATTAAGAAGGTGAATTATGGTAGAAGCCCATGAAATGCATATTCAGTACATCCCGGAGCCAGTCAGATGTACCCGGATTTGAAGCTACAATTCTGGTGGAAAGGGATGAAGGAAGACGTTGCTGAGTTTGAAAGCAGATGTATAACGTGTCAAAAGGTTAAGGCTGAACATCGTCATCCAGGCAGAAAAATAGAGCCGTTGGAGATTCCTGAATGGAAATGGGAACATATCACAATGGACTTTGTGGTAGGATTACCGAAGACCCGAGAAGGATATGACGCCATTTAGGTCATTGTCGGCAGGTTGACAAAGACGGCAAGATTTATTGTGGTGAAAATTACCTTTTCATTGGAAAAGTTAGCGAGCTTGTATGTTAACCACATAGTCAGGTTACATGGAGTTCCTAAATCATTATGTCAGATTGCGATCCACGATTCACTTCGAACTTCTGGACACGTGTGCAAGAAGTTATGGGAATCAAAGTGTGTCTGAGCATAGCATTTCATCTACAGACAGACGGGCAATCTGAGCGAACCATTCAAACACTAGAAGACATGCTGCGCACGGGTACAATAGATTTCCTAGGGAGCTGGAATGAGAAACTTCCATTGGTAGAGTTTTCGTACAATAACAGCTACCAAGCTTCAATAGGTATGGCACCTTATGAAGCTCTATATGGAAGGAAGTGCATATCACCAATTCATTGGTATGATTTACAAGAAAAACAACTGCATACGATAGATTTTGTACAAGAGACAGTGGATGCAGTTACAAAAATACAGCAACGGATGACCCAGAGTCAATAGAAGAGCTATGCGGCAAAAGACGAAGAGCCCTGGAGTTGAACGAAGGGGATTTCATGTTCCTAAGAGTTTCACTAATGAAAGGAATAATGTGGTTCAGAAAGAAAGGGAAATTAAATCCAAGATATATTGGGCCATATGAGATTATCGAACACATTAGTAAGGTCGCTTATAGATTGGCGCTACCTCCAGAGATGTCGGCAGTGCATAATGTGTTTCACGTGTCGATGCTATGGAAGTATATATCAGATATGTCCCATGTATTGACACATGAACCGATCCAGATTCAGGAAGATCTGACTTACGAGGAAAGATCTGTTCAGATTCTGGCATGAGAAAATAAGGTTTTGAGGAATAAAATAATCCCATTAGTCAAAGTGCTATGGTGAAATCACAACGTGGAAGAGGCTACATTGGAGCGAGAAGACAAAATTAGGAATTTATACCCCCACTTGTTCTAAATTTTCGAGGACAAAAATTTTAGAAGGAGGGGTGAATGTGATAACTAGGGATTTTAGATTCTCATAGTAGATTAAAATTGTATGTATGTACCAATTTTAATAAATAAAATATGAAAAAATTGTGTTTTAATACTGTTGAGAATACTGTAAAAATGTTATGGTAGTGTTAAAGTGTGTGAGTTTGGGGATGGAAAATCTTACCGAACAGAATCGGGTGAGACGGTTCGAAAATGGAGCTGAAAACCCTAGGGTGTAGAGAGCGAGTCCCTACCACCTTGACTTAAAACTTAAACTTTTAACTAACTCTTAACTTTAAACTTACTTGTAAACTTTAAAGATACTTGATCATACTTCTCTGAACTTTACTTTTTCTTAAACTTGCTTTTCTTAATTTACTTTTAAACTTGCTCCGGTACCAAATGTAGGTACCTTAACTTGGGCTCTGATGCCACATCTTGTGGGCGACGAGACTCACTCAAGCTGTCAACTTAAAACTTTAACTTTTCTTAAACTTTGCTCTTCTTTATCTTACTTTAGGAAAACTTACTTTAAACTTACTTACTTCTTATATCTTTAAACTTACTAGTTTTAACTTTGTCAACTTACTTGTGGAAGCGGTGTTTGTAAAATTACTGATAAATTTTTCTCTTAAAACTTAAACTGAATTTAAACATATGAGTTTTCAAAAAGCATATTGAAATACTTCATAAACTTAACTTACATCAAATCTTGTCTCTTTTTCATTACATTACATATACCTTTTCTTTAAATGGCAGCGGAAAATCATAGTGAAAACTATAACCCACCCCATAACACTTTGGGAATCTGTCTGCCAGCCCATCTGTTTCTTCTTCCATAATGCAGGCAGCTTACTTTTGTTACCTACATCACAAACAGACTAGTGATCTAGAGCTCAGTAAGTACAAACATACATATCAATATATCATACACATAAACTTATATTTCATAACACATCTCATACATAACATTTCATAAATCACATCAACTAACAACAAAGTTAGTCAGGTTATACTTACTTAATTTTTCTTCTTACTTCTCATTGTTCTTACTTTCTTTCTTATTCTTCTGTTCTTTTCTTTTCTTTTCTTTCTTAGCTTTTCTTAACTTTTCTTTACTTTACTTTCTTTTCTTTTCTTTTCCTAGCTTTTCTTTTTCTTTCTTTATCTTTCACTGATCTTTACTTGTCTTTTCATTCATTTTCTTTCTTTCACTTTCTTTTGTGGGCCCTGTGTTGGAGTACCATCTTACGCACGGACCAATGGGAGGAAGGGGGAGCAACCCATTTCATTAACCTATCTCACAACCGATCATTAAACTTTATGCCATTAACCTCACACTTTTGGGAGGTAGCATTACCATTAACCTCCAACTTTTAGGAGGTAGCGTTCCACTACAAGCCATTAACCTCACAATTTTGGGGAGGTAGCATTTTATGATAGTGGAAAATTAGAACTTAAAACCTCATCCTGGGGAGGCCGATACGCCCAGTACTTAAATTTTCAGTCTTATTATTTTGCTTATCTTCATCTTTCTTATCTTTTTTTTCTTTAACTTTTTTGTTCTTTTTGACTTTGTGAACACGTTACATTTTCATGTCACTATGCATGTTTCTTAATAATTGCATGGTCCAAAAACTTTTCTTATCGTTTTATAAAACATTTCTTTTCAAACAAGTTATTCATAACATCACATCATCATATAATCCTATGGCAAGTCAGTTTGTGAGTAGACAATTAAATGTCTGTACTTACAAATACTTTACTCGTATCTCCTTCTTCGCTTCTTGATCGCAGACGTTCCTTTGTTGCATCTGGATCGGATTTCTATAACCGAAACAATAATAACGGTTATTTAAATCTTTATTCTTATGTAAAACTTAGTAAAACGTAAAAATTCTATGTTTAATTTCCCAATCTTGAACTTAGGGGTTTAATATCCTATTTCTAACCTTGTTAGGAAATGCCCTAAGCATTAGAGACATTTTGATGTATTTATTTTGAACTGGATAATAAAATTATATATAGAGGTTATTCATTACATTGCTATCAGTCCTCGTTTTATTTACATGTTAAAGTAAATGTAAGCAAATATGGCTCCTTGACTGCTTGTGTTAAACTGTTAGAACATTGCATGCAATGGACTTTTGTATGCGAGAAGACAATGTTCTAAAGTTAGCGGTCTAAACTATGGTCTGTAGTCTATGGGGTTAGACCGAGCATCTAACTCATGTTAAGACTATGATGTTGTCTAAAGCCTTGGATGGGACGGTTTGTCTTGACTATCTAGAGCTGGACTCCCAAGTAGAGACATAGATATGTTGCTTGGTAGTGCCATATTAGACCGGAACTAAAGCGTGATTGATCTATGAACTCCGCTTTGAGTGGATCGATCTGCTTTTGACGTTCATTATGCAGTAACCTTAATCCTGAGTAAAAGGACAGCTTCATGTATATGACTTGTGTACTTTGATGTTCCATGGCTAAAGCGTCTCAGAGGTAGTAAGCTTATAGACCGATTCGTTGGGTGCATAACTTGTATACGATGAAGGGTTCGTTTATAGATATCGGAATCATAGCTCTAATGAGGAGTTAAGGGTATCCTCTTAAAGGCATTATACTGAATGTGAAAATAGACAAGGCCTTGGGTCATCTGCTGGGCGGATGACTTCTTATTCACATATGATGAATAATCATTTTCTTTATTCGGTAGTATAATGGAACTTTAAGATAGCCTGATCAGTAGGATTAAACGGACTTTGACCTAAGGCTGATCATGGATATCATATGAGGGTTCTGCATACATGACAAGGTCATTGGACGATAGCTTGTCACAAGCTTACGTAATACGGTATATAATTGGGAGTTCAGTTTCAGGTTTATAGTGGTGTGACTCTGAAATTAGTGATCATATGATTGAGTTGTTCGGTAAAAGAATGATGATCATATGGATTTGCGGGAGCCCGATTATATATGTCCAATCAGTCCCTCTACTAGCTCCACATAATTCCTTAACGTTTGGCAAATTGATTTGTGTATGCTATTGGCTAGTTTATTATGCTTGGATGATGATGATATAGGATTAGGATGGTAGGCAAGATTTTCTCCGGTTGGATTCAGATTTTGTTTTGGATAGTACACAATTATTCAAACTCCAAATAAAGTTGCTATGATTTTATTTGAGATCGGATTGGAGTTGTAGAAAATTATCCATGAGAACAAGAATTTGAAACACAACTATTTTGTGGATTTTGAAATTTGAATTTTGAAATTTGAATTTGAATTTTGAATTTGAATTTTGAATTTTAAATTTGAATTTGAAATTTGAATTTGAAATTTAAATTTGATATTTGAAATTTGAAATTCAAATTTTGAATCACAGTCCAAGTGGGATTCGAATTTGTTGTGGAAAATCCACAAATAATGAAATTCGAATTTGAGTTGGATATGAAGAGGATAATCTTGTTAGAATCCTACTTGAATTTTGAATCCAAATCCTAACTAATGATGGATGAAATTTTGAGGATTATCCTCAATGGATTTTCAGTTTTTGTGGATAAGGTTCAAAGGAAAAATTCAAGTTTTAATCCTAGTTGAATTTGGATTCTCTCCTCCCCAGAAAGTGGCCGAAATTTTGAAGCATATCTCCTTAGGAAAATTCGGTTATTTTGGATAAGGGTGAGATAAGATTCAAGCTTGAAAATCCTAGTGGAATTTTGATTCTCCCTTATCCTAAAAGTGGCCGAAATTTGGAGGAGATTTTCTCCTTGGAATTTTTGGATTTTTTGGTTGAAAAAGGGAGATAAAATTCTAGTTAAAATCTTGTTTAGATTTGGATTGGATTAATCCTAAATGGCCGAATTTTATTGTTGGGATTTTCCCATGGAAAATTCAGATTTTATGGTTGTGGATAAGGGAGAATATCTTCTCCTAATCCAATTCGAATTCAGAGAATCACCTCATGCAGGTCTATAAATAGAGGTCCTGCCACTCCAGTTCTCTTAGACCATAGACTCTCAGGTGAGCAGGCTTATTGTTGCACAGCTCATCGTGACAATAAGTTCTTTAGAGATCTGGGTGGTCGGAAGAAGACTAGCAGTGCTAGCAAACCGATCGAGGTTCAGAGTGCCCACACACTTAGCCATTCGGGAATTGGAGAATAGTAGAGAAGGCTAGTTGGTTGAAGCCTCCAGTCATTCTCCTCCTGCAGATTGGCGTCCTTGAGGTATGAGTTTTAATTGTTGTTGGTTTATTGTATATGGCATCATGAGATATTTAACGATCTAAAAATTTTTATTGTTCCACTGCGCCACTCTGATACGTTTTTACCGATTTATTTTCTTACAATTGGTATCAGAGCCATCTCATGACTATGCCATGCACATAAATTAGACAATTACTTAGTTTTTTTAATTTATGTATGGATATTTAGAGAGTGGCATTCTAGGGTTCCTTTATGTTGTTATCATGGATTATGTATAAAGTATGTGGTTATTTTAATTTTCTGAATTATTATAAGCATGCTTGTTATATGCCGGTTATGGTTTCCTAGAAGTTAGAAAAATTGTATCTAGGATTTTTTATGTAACCATGGGAGCAGTTTATTAACACTGTAATTTTCCCATGGATTTTAATTTTTTGTCTCTTAGAATTTTTATTGTTAGAATTTTTGTACACCAGAAACGGTTTAGGAAATTTTATGTAATTATTCTTGGAGGAGATTGAAGACCGTAATTTATTTTTCCCAAAAGTTAAATTTGATTTAAAGATTGAAATTTTGATTGCGTTGAAAATTTCAATTTAATTGGGATTCAAATTAATTTTTGGAGATACTAATAGGTAAATTGGAATATGGCACGAAAATCGAGACACGACCCCTCGGGATAGGCCGCCGGGCCTTGGTGGGGCTGCAGCCCCTGCCCTCGGGCAGGATGGGGCTGCAGCAGCCCCTGTGCAGGCCATAACCACCCACGGCCGCAGGCTTGGCCTGCAACCGAGGGTGGCCGTGGCCTACCCAAGGCTGGCCGCAGCCTGGGCGTGCAGCCTGTGGCTGCAAGCGCTACCTGCAGCTTGCCTGCTGTTGCGCCCAGCCTGGGCATGCAACCTGGCGCTGCAGGCTCGGCCTGCAGCCCGGCAAAGCTGCACATGGGGGCGGCCGTGGGCTGCCAGCCCCTCTAGGGCTGGTGGCTGCCCACGGTGGCCGCCGCCTCCGGGGACGGTGGTGCGACGGTTTAAAAAAAATTGAAAATTTTTAAATTTGAGATTTAATTTTAAATCATATTTAAAAATATGTAGTTGAAAATTTGAAATTTTTGAAATTACATATTATTACACATGATGTTTAAAATTGTTTAAAATTTAAATTTGAAATTTAAATTTGAAATTCGAATTTGGAATTTGAATTTGAAATTTAAATTTTTGGAGATTTAAATTTTAAATGATTCTTGGGATGAGAAATAAATGGAGAGGCTACATAAAGATGGATACAAGAAGACGGAACAAAATTCAAGGCCCAAAGAATGCTTTGGATGAAATTTTGTAATCTTTATTTTCTTTGTTCTAGGATGGAACCATGACTTGGTTTTTCTGTCAATTATTTTTTCTGTGATATGTCATGGATGTATAAATATGTATTGATGGATGTTTTATATGCATATTTGATAACATGTCATATAGGATAGGTGAGAACCGCTCATACTATATTGAGCATACATAATTTGTCAAAACTTGCATGTTTTTCAAAATATTGAGTGGGAGAGGGTTTCAAACAAAACCCACGGCCTCCATTGTTGATCCATATGTGAAAGCATGGTAACGCCTCGCATCAGTTCTGCCCTGAGCACACCCCTCGGTAGGTGTTTACCGCCGCCGATATACTAGATTGGATCTCCTATGTGGAAAACGTGTTCGGGTACAATGCTATTCATGACCACCCCTCGGTGGCTTGGTAGGACGTGGATCGGGCTACATAAACAATGGTTATACACTCAAGACTCGTTTAGTTATTAACCTTCCCTAGAAGATCTGTTAACTAAACTGGTGGCCAAATAAGCGGTTATTAATATATGTGTTAATCTTGAAGGATTTAAGGCAACATATATTAATTGGACGGGGTCCATGTTCCGGCTATTTGTTTTCATGACCGCCCCTCGGTGGCTTGGGGCAATGGGTGCTGAGAATTATCATTGCAATGCTACATGTTTTTCAAGTTTCATGTAGGAACATACTTGTATGTTTTATTTGCTAAATTATCTGAATATTTGCTTGGGCTTTGTAATGATGTCTAGTATAATTTTATTTCAGTTCAAAATGTCACCGACACCCCTCATTTCAATACTTACTGAGAATAAACAGAATGGCGATAATTATATGGATTGGAAAAGAAATCTGTTAATAGTTCTCAGCTGCGAGAGACACAAGTTCGTACTGGACGAACCATGCCCACCAGGGCCAAAACCTGACACACCGCTTAAGGAGGTCCCGATTGCCTATACTCGTTGGAGAGAATCCAATGATATAGCTCGATGTTACATGCTTGCTAGCATGACGAGTGCTTTACAAAAGTAGCATGAGACTTATCAGGTTGCTAGGGAGATCATGGATAATCTGGAGGACATGTTCGGAGGACAAGAAAAGTTAGCTCGACAGTCCGCTATCACCAGCATTATGAACTCTAAGCAAAAGGCGGGTACTCCGGTGAAGGATCATATGATCACTCTAATGGGATTCTTCGTTGAGGTTGCCGAAAACGGTGCTGAGTTGGACTACAACACCTAGATCGAGATGGTGTTCAAAACTCTATCTAAAGATTTTGTGGGGTTTAAGGCCGCAAACAATCTGGCGATAAGGGAGTTAGGACTAATTGAGCTCATGAAGCAACTCTAAGCTTATGAGCAGATGATCAAGGATGGGGATGCTGTCCAACCCAAAGGTGAGGCCAATTTGGCAGAATTTTCCAAACCCTCAAAGAAGAGGAAGAGGCCAAATCAGAAGTAAGCGGCTTCCAGTTCTTCGAATCCTCCTATCTCGGATGGGAAGAAGAAGAAGAAGAACAAGAAGCCCAGGGACCCTAAAAAGTCCAAGTGCTTTCGTTGTGGGAAGGTAGGTCACTTTAAGAAGGCTTGCCGGGAATTCCTAGCTGCCAAGGGCAAGGAAGGTAAGGAACTTCATTACTTGGAAGCGTGTTTGGTGGAAGAATCGAAAGACACTTGGGTCATTGATTCAGGCGCCACTAATCATGTTTCTGTTTCTATGCAGGGGTTCGTGGAAATGAGAAGTCTACACGATAGGAGCCTATCGTTGTGAACTGGAGACGGTAGCTTGGTGGTGGCTGAGGCAGTGAGAGATATTTACCTTTATTTTGATCAATTTAGGTTTATTTTATTGAAAGACTGTTTTTATGTTCCTAATTTTAGGAGGAACCTTATATCGGTAGCTTGTTTAATAAAGGATTCTTATTTAGTTTCTTTTAGTAAAAGAGTTGATATTCGTAGAAATAAGTCTTTTATCTGTTCTGGATGGATGGATGGAAACCTATATTTGATCAAACCAAAGATGTAATCACTGATTGACACTGAACTAATAGATAACTCTAAAAGGTTGAAAGTTTCTCACTCTAACAAGGCATATCTTTGGCATTTAAGACTTGGTCATATTAATCAGAATAGGATTCAAAGATTGGTGAAAGACGGTCCTTTGGAATCTCGGGAGGACGTACATCTTCCCTAATGTGAGTCTTGTCTAGAGGGTAAGATGACTAAGAGGTCTTTTGGAGCTAAGGGTACAAGGGCTTAGGAGCTCTTAGAAATCGTGCATACTGACATATGTGGCCCCATGAACGTCACAGTATGAGGAGGGTTCGAGTATTATGTCTCTTTTATAGATGATTACTCGAGGTATGGATATGTGTATCTGATGCACCGCAAGAGCGAAACCTTTGACAAGTTCAAAGAGTATCGTGTAGAATTGGAAAAGCAATTGGATAAATTCATAAAGACACCTCGATCTGATCGAGGTGGTGAATACCTCTCTGACGAATTTCTAGGACATCTTGTAGAGAGCGGGATATTATCCCAATTGACTGCACCTGGTACTCCACAACAGAATGGTGTAGCTGAAAGGAGAAACAGGACCTTGTTAGATATGGTACGGTCCATGATGAGTTATTCAACGCTACCATTATCATTTTGGGGATATGCTTTACAAACGGCATGCTATATTCTGAACCAGGTTCTAAGCAAATCAATTCCCAGAACTCCGTATGAATTGTGGCGTGGCAGGAAGCCCTCCCTTGGACATTTGAGAATATAGGGCTACCCGGCACATGTACTGGATGGGGATGGGAAGAAATTGGAACCAATATCAGAATTGTGCATGTTTGTAGGGTATCTAAAGGGAACTAAAGGAGGTCTATTCTATAACCCGAAGGAACAAAAAGTCATTGTCTCAACCCATGTGACATTCTTGGAGGAAAGTCACAAGAATGACTTTAAGCCTCAAAGCAAAGTAGTGCTAATGGAGTTATCAGGTGAAAGAACTGCTCCACAGATTTCGGTCTTGGACGCAAGTCCGAGTTCCGGTGAAAGACTTGGAGACGATCAACAATTTAGGGTGCCTCGTCGTAGTGGGAGGGTTTCGAAGAAACCTAATTTCTTCATGTATGATGCTGAGGTATACCAAGCCGAGGCTCATGAGAATGAGGATGATCTGGTCACCTATGATGAAGCTGTGAATGATGTTGATTCTAAATCTTGGAAATAGGCTATGAACAATGAGATGGATTCTATGAAATCCAACTCTGTTTGGAACTTGTAGATTTGCCAGATGGGATAAAACCCATTGGATGCAAATGGGTCTACAAAAGAAAGAAGGATGTGGAAGGGAGAGTGGAAACTTTCAAAGCTAGACTGGTTGCAAAGGGATATACGCAAAAGGCTGGAATCGATTACGATGAAACCTTTTCGTCAGTTGCTATGCTGAAGTCTATCCGTATTCTTCTGTCCATTGCTGCGGCTCTCGATTACGAGATCTGGCAAATGGATGTCAAGACGGCATTCTTGAATGGCCATCTTGAAGAGTGTATATATATGATACAGCCCGAAGGGTTCGTAGCGAAAGGCCAAGAAAAGAAAGTCTTCAAGTTGCTTAGATCCATTTATGGATTAAAGCAAGCATCCCGCTCATGGAACCAGAGGTTTGATCAAGCGATTAAGACATTTTGTTTTGAGTAGAACGTTGATGAATCCTGTGTTTATAAACGTATTAAGGATGGAAAAGTGGTCTTTTTGATACTCTATGTCGATGATATACTACTCATTGGGAATGATGTAGGGAATTTATCATCGGTCAAGCCTTGGTTGCACCAACAGTTTGACATGAAGGACTTGGGAGAAGCTAATTATGTTCTAGGCATTCGTCTCTTCAGAGGTCGAAAGAACAAAATGATAGCGTTATCCCAAGCTTTATACATAGATAAAATAATTGACAAATATGCAGTGCAAGAGGCAAAGAAAGGATCACAACCTTCTATTGCCGGTCTAACTCTTTCATTGGATGACTATCCCTAGACATCGGAAGAAAGAGAGCATATGAGTAAGGTCCCTTATGCATCCGCTGTGGGTAGTCTTACGTACGCTATGCTTTGCACTCGCCCGGATATATGTTTTGCAGTAGGTATGGTGAGTCGATATCAAGCAAATCCTAGAACCAAGCACTAGCAAGCAGTAAAGCGTATACTCAAGTATCTTAAGAGAACGAGGGATTATATGCTGGTGTATTCTGGAGGGGACCTAAAACCCATAGGATACATGGACTTAGTCTTCCAGACTTGCAAGGATTCGAGGAAGTCGACATTAGAGAGCACGGGGAGACAGGATTAGTGGATGTATGTAAGATCACATCCGAGGACAACATTGCCGATCTCTCTACTCAGACTTTGGTGGCTAGAAGCTTTGAGAGGCACGTAGAGGCGATGGAGATGCGTAACATGGCACATCTGCTGGCTTAGGGAAAGTGGGAGATTGTTAGGAAATGCCCTAAGCATTAGAGACATTTTGATGTATTTATTTTGAACTGGATAATAAAATTATGTATAGAGGTTATTCATTCCATTGCTATATGTCCTTGTTTTATTTACATGTTAAAGTAAATGTAAGCAAATATGGCTCCTTGACTGCTTGTGTTAAACTGTTAGAACGTTGCATGCAATGGACTTTTGTATGCGAGAAGACAATGTTCTAAAGTTAGCGGTCTAAACTATGGTCTGTAGTCTATGGGGTTAGACCGAGCATCTAACTCATGTTAAGACTATTATGTTGTCTAAAGCCTTGGAGGGGATGGTTTGTCTTGACTGTCTGGAGCTGGACTCCCAAGTAGAGACATAGATATGTTACTTGGTGGTGACATATTAGACCGGGACTAAAGCGTGATTGATCTACGAAGTCCGCTTTGAGTGGATCGATCTGCTTTTAACGTTCATTATGCAGTAACCTTAATCCTGAGTAAAAGGACAGCTTCATGTATATGACTACTATACTTTGATGTTCCAATGGCTAAAGCGTCTCAGAGGTAGTAAGCTTATAGACCGGTTCGTTGGGTGCTTGACTTGTATACGATGAATGGTTCATTTACAGATATCAGAATCATAGCTCTAATGAGGAGTTAAGGGTATCCTCTTAAAGGCATTATACTGAATGTGAAAATGGACAAGGCCTTGGGTCGTCTGCTGGGCGGATGACTTCTTATTCACATATGGTGAATAATCATTTTCTTTATTCGGTAGTATAATGGAACTTTAAGATAGCCTGATCGGTAGGATTAAACGGACTTTGGCCTAAGGCTGATCATGGATATCATATGAGGGTTCTGCATACATGACAAGGTCATTGGATGATAGCTTGTCACAGGATTACGTAATACAGTTTATAATTGGGAGTTTCGTTTCAGGTTTATAGTGGTGTGACTCTGAAATTAGTGATCATATGATTGAGTTGTTCGGTAAAAGAATGATGATCATATGGATTTGCGGGAGCCCGATTATATATGTCTAATCAGTCCCTCTACTAGCTCCACATAATTCCTTAACGTTTGGCAAATTGATTTATGTATGCTATTGGCTAGTTTATTATGCATGGATGGTAATGATATAGGATTAGGATGGTAGATAAGATTCTCGCCGGTTAGATTCAGATTTTGTTTTGGATAATAGAGTACACAATTATTCGAACTCCAAATAAAGTCGTCATGATTTTATTTGAGATTGGATTGGAGTTGTAGAAAATTATCCATGAGAACAAGAATTTGAAACATAACTGCTTTGTGGATTTTGAAATTTGAATTTTGAAATTTGAATTTTGAATTTTGAATTTGAAATTTGAATTTGAAATTTAAATTTGAAATTTGAAATTTGAAATTCAAATTTTGAATCACAGTCCAAGTAGGATTCGAATTTGTTGTGGAAAATCCACAAGGAATGAAATTCGAATTTGAGTTAGATACGGAGAGGATAATCTTGTTAGAATCCTACTTGAATTTTGAATCCAAATCCTAACTAATGATGGACGAAATTTTGAGGATTATCCTCAATGGATTTTCGATTTTTGTGGATAAGGTTCAAAGGAAAAATTCAAGTTTCAATCCCAGTTGAATTTGGATTCTCTCCTCCCCAGAAAGTGGCCGAAATTTTGGAGCATATCTCCTTAGGAAAATTCGGTTATTTTGGATAACGATGAGGTAAGATTCAAGCTTGAAAATCCTAGTGGAATTTTGATTTTCCCTTATCCTAAAAGTGGCTGAAATTTGAAGGAGATTTTCTCCTTGGAATTTTTGGATTTTTTGGTTGAAAAAGGGAGATAAAATTCTAGTTAAAATCTTGTTTAGATTTGGATTGGATTAATCCTAAATGGCCGAATTTTATTGTTGGGATTTTCCCATGGAAAATTCGGATTTTATGGTTGTGGATAAGGGAGACTATCTTCTCCTAATCCACTTCGAATTCAGAGAATCACCTCATGCAGGTCTATAAATAGAGGTCCTGCCACTCCAGTTCTCTTAGACCACAGACTCTCAGGTGAGCAGGCTTATTATTGCACAGTTCATCGTGACAATAAGTTCTTTAGAGATCTGGGTGGTCGAAAGAAGACTAGCAGTGCTAGCATACCGATCGAGGTTCAAAGTGCCAACGCACTCAGCCATTCGGGAATTGGAGAATAGTAGAGAAGGCTAGTTGGTTGAAGCCTTCGGTCATTCTCCTCCTGCAGATTGGCATCCTTGAGGTATAAGTTTTAATTGTTGTTGGTTTATTGTATATGGCATCACGAGATATTTAACAATCTAAAAATTTTTATTGTTTCGCTACGCCACTCTTATACATTTTTACCGATTTATTTTCTTACAAACCTTTCTATCAACTTTTGGCAAAAGTATCATTTTGACCCTAACGGGATTTTTCATCATAACCTTGTTTTTTTTTTTTTTTTCATGATTTACAGCTTAGTTCTGGCCCTTAAAATCTTAATTAAGTTATTCTAAGTCCATTAGGATCTTTTTCTATCATTTCTGGAATTTTTGATCAAAATGATCGCTTTGCCCCTGACGGGTTTTTTGGTCGTATTATTTTTATTTTATTGCTTAGACTGGATTTTCTAAGCCCAAAAATCATGGAATTATTTTTTCTTAAAACTTTTTGAGCTTTTTCAGCATTAATTACCGAAATGCTCAAGTCACTATTCACTGACCCTCGGGTGGCACTATTCCAACCCTAGGTCATTAATCCTTTATTTTTCGGGCCTAGGTCATCGAGAGGGCTCGGGTTTCCATCCTAATCACATTTTTTACTCTTCGGTTTCTAAAATACCCCTCTGTGCCGTTTTTGAAATTTCAGCAGCATTTCTGCTTAATTTTTGGGTTCTCGGCATTTAGGAAACGCCTCGAAATCATCTAACCTATTTCTAATCTGTCACGTACTATACCAGAGGCCTAATTTTTACGTAAAAGCTCAACTTTTACGTAAAAATCTTCACATTTTACACTTTTTTTTATTTGACTATTTTTCATATACATAGTCCATTTTCCTTACAATTTCACATGTAAAAGTACATAATTAATACAAAATCATTCCAAAACATAATTTAAGGAATGAAGGACCGAAATCGCTATTGAAATTGTCCTATCGACGATCAAACGTACCATTCGGTCTCGCATGCATAAACTTTGATGCTTCGTTCTTTGCTTTTGAAATTCCGCCTTGAAATTCTGACACCGCGGATGTGTCCAGAACGTTGAAAATAGGCCAACGGGCCATTCTTTAATTTTTGGTCACTGGTCGCCGTTGATCGACGTTGATCACGTTGACCAGTGTTGACTCATCGTTGACCGGCATTGACTGGCGGCGGTTTGGGCCAAACTTGGTACCAAAATGTAGATCTCGACGAGAGGAACCCATTAGTAGGGTCAATTTCACCAATTAAAGCTCCTACCACTGGAAATCACCTCCCCCTCGACGGACGGCGACGGCGAGCTCTGATCTTCGCCGTGCCGTGGTGGTTTCATGCAATTGGCTTGGGGCTTTTACTCTCCGTGCCACTCTAAGTAGGTTGGGCTAGGCGGTGTCACTCACCTCCATCGGTAACGGTGACTTCCACGGTGGCGACACGGCAGCGATGACGAAGTGTTGGGCGGCGCAATCCGGCAGCCGTTAAGGTGAAATGAGTTGTGGGTTTTGTTCTCCTCCTCACCACGAATCCATTGGGACCCGAATCACCTTGATCGGAGGTCGAACGGCGGAGATATGGCGTCGCAAAATTCTCGACCACCGACGACCTTCAGGTGGCACGTGTGGGCTCCTCCGGCGCCGTTCCATCGCGTCGACCCACTGTTGGACTCAGCTTAGCGAGAACTTTCCAACGAGACCGGCGGTGTCCAAAACGGACACCGTTTCCGATAGTTGGTTACTGTTCATTTTCGTGTAGGGGGAGGAAAGAGAAAGTGTGAGGAAATTATGGGCCCCTTTTCGAAATTTCTGATTTTTTGCTCTTGTTTATACTTTTTTTGTCTAAAATTTCAACATGAACTATCCTGACTAATTTGGGCGTGCTGAATCCAAATATATTCGTTTTATTCTCATCCGAGGTCATCTTAACCAGTTTCCGGTACTGTGAATTCCCAGTCAAAAATTACCTTTGTACTCAATTACCTAATTTGAGCATGCTAATAGGCTATACTGACTAATTTGGATGTGCTGAATTCAAATTTATCAGTTTCAACTTCATTCGAGGTCATCTCGACCAGTTTTCTGGTACTGCATATTTCCCGGTCAAAAATTACTTTTTGTGTTCAAATGGCTAATTTGAGCATTTTGAATCCAAATATATCAGTTTTATATCAAGAAAAGGTCATCTTGACCAATTTCTTAATACTGCATGTCTCCTGATCAAAATTACTTGAAACCATAATCATTGGATCCAACTACCACATTTCTTTAAAAGAAATAAATCAATTCTGACATCATCATCTATTTTGTCATTATATTTATCCAGAGTCAAAGTTTGACCAAAAGTCAAACTAATCAAAACTCTCACCGAAATCGCGTAGGCAGGTTTCTGGCGTCTCCTGTGCGATCGGTTCGATCTAATTCAATCTCAAAACTCTTAAAGACTCTAAAATACTTATCTTGCCTTATCTTTGCTTTGACTTGCCATTTTTTATATTTTATCTTTTTCGGATACCGAAACCACTCTATTCTGAGTGTTTTGATCTGAAATCACTTTCTCAGTTATGAATTTTATTCTTTAACTATTTTTGGAGATTTCAATTCTTCCAAAACATTCATTTATTATCATTAATACTTTTATCTTTTTATTTATTTATAAACATAGTGTTCTTTTATATTCCATTCATAAATATTCCTAGAAAAACCTAGCTTATTCCTAGGTAACACTGTTGAAATTTTCTAGTCTGTCACATAGGGAGTGCACAGAAATGCACTAAAAAGATAGAAATTTATAGTAGAAAATTTTGACGAAACAGAAGCAAAATAAAACAAACTGATTGCATCAGAGGCACCCGGAACCTGCCTACGCAATTTTGGTAAAGTTCTGTTTGGTTTGACTTTTGGTCAAAATTTGACCATAAATTAATTAGTGAATTAATATATATATGGATGACATCACATTAATGATGTCATAAAGATTAAATTTTTTTTAGGGTTGGAAAGTAATGTGAAAGGTGTAAGGCTAGGATTGATTTTCTTTTTTATCAAGGGTTAAGATCATGCCAAAATTCTATTAAAAAAATTTTAGAAAATTCTTAAAAAGGCCATTCAGCCACTTGGAAAGGAAAGAAAGAAAAATTTGATTTTTGGCCCAAAATTATTGCACTTTAGTTCTTGAACAATTAGCAAATTGTTAGGAAAAATCTGTTAAATGGTCCTTGGTTTTTGCCTATAAATAGGCATCAAAATTCATTCAAAAAAATAAAAAAAGTGGCCAAACTCTTACTCATTTCCTAACAGCCAAAACCGTGAGCTTTTCCCCCCATTTAAGCCAAATTTTGTCCAAAATTTCACATCAAAATTAGCTTCCATTTCCTTTCTAGCATCAAGCAATCAAATAGATAAGGTAAGCTTCTAAATTGAAGCAATTTTAGTTGATTTTCTAAGTGAAAATCCGTGGGTATGAAGGTGTAGAAACATTGATGAAAATTGATGTTTTGTTGATGATATGATTAGTTTGGTGTTTTAGAGATTAAAGCATGATTTAGGGCTAAGAAACAAGCAAAAATTTTTCATGTTTCCATGAAAAATCCGTGGCATTATTGGTGTGAAAAATGAGTTGGAAATTGGTGATTTGGTTTAGTGTTTATGATCATTTGGTTACATGTTGAATTAAGCATGAAATAAAATCAAGAAACAAGAAAATTTGATGCATTTTCATGCTAAAATCCGTGGGTGATACACACTAGAAAGTGGGAATTTTTAGTGTTGAATAAGAATGTGGAATGTTGATAAAAACCCTAGGAAAGAAAGCAAGATTTTCTATGTGTTTTCACATAAAAATCAGTGGCTAATGCTAGGGTTAGAATGAAAACTTGGTTAGATTTTAATATTGATTTGTACATCGAAAACCTAAGAATAAAATGTGATAAGTGTGGAAGGTAATGAAAAAAAATATTTAGTGATGATTAACATGATAAACCAAGGCTAGGTTTGAAAAGAATTTGATGTTGTGTATTGATTTTTGAACACTAGTTAATGTCAAAACTTTTTATACAAAGTTTGGAAACTTTGCATAAAATAGGCCTCTAGTATAGTACGTGGCAGGTACAAATATTCTTAGGCATACCTAACGCCAGGGAAACCTTAAAATACAAGTGGAAATGCTGTTGAAATTTTTAAAATGGCATAAGGGCATTTCGAGAAACGAGGGGTAAAATATTGGACTCGGGAAGGAAACCAGGACCCCTCGGTGGATTAGAATTGAAAATGGAAATCCAACCCAAGAGGAATGGTAAACCGACCCTTAATGACTAAAATACCTAAAACAAGAAAAAAAAATGTTATGTTAGGGGTATTTTGGGAAACGAGGGAAAAATTAGGTCGGGATAGGAAACCTGAGCCTCTCGGGGACCGAGGGCCGGGGACAGGATGAAAAACATTTTAGGAGTGGTGAAATGGCCATTTGAGGCTCTAAGACGCTTGAAAAACAAGAAACGACCGTAGGTGACGGATGAATAGCAATCGAGGGCCAGGAAAATGGATAATTAAGATTTTGCAATAAATTAAGCTGTAAAATGATACAAAAGCCTAGAGAATATTATTTTAAGATATTTAGGCTTAGAAAATTTGAGAAAATGATAAAACGGGATAATTACAGTCCCGAGACCCGTTAGGGGCAAAATGGTCATTTTGACCAAAATTTTTTGAAAGGCTAGGAAAGCACCCTAAAGGACCTACAATGACTTAAATAAAATTCTAGAACCCAAAATAAAGATTTTAGAGTTGAAAATCTAGAGTTTAATTAGTACACGGTGTGTACAATGGAACACGGCCATGTAAAATAAGACCGAGAGGTACATGGTCAGGGATACTGGCGTGTTTCAAACCATGTACCATATAAAGAATTGAAATATTTTGTAAAATTTATCACAAAATAAATATATTTAAAGTGATAATTAATATAGGGTATTAATAGATAAAATTATGTCTGTAGGAGCCCAAACTAGAGATAGAACTGCGGAGGAGTTTCGGAAGTGGACATTATCGCAGTATTCGTAAGTTCAAGCTTTTTCATGTCTACAACATGAAATACTGTATTACTTTGTTACGTACTACTTGTACCTCAAGTTCTATGAACATTTGGGGATTAGTTAGTATAACAGGTCCCACATAATAAAAGGAAAAGAAAATCTAAAGCCTACGGGTGATGGAGGTTAGTGACCTTGAGGTGACGATTAATGTCGCTTGGTCAAAACTATAATTGAAAGATGGTAATAAAACCATTTAAGATGTACCTGTAGGAAAATAAATCAATAAAACGTATCAGAGTGGCGTAGCGGAACAATAAAAATTTTTCAAGATCATTAAATATCTCATGATGCCATATACAATAAACCAATAACAATTAAAACTCGTATCTCAAGGATGCCAATCTGCAGGAGGAGAATGACCGGAGGGCTTCAACTAACTAGCCTTCTCTACTATTCTCCAATTCCCGAATGGCTGAGTGTGTGGGCACTCTGAACCTCGATCGGTATGCTAGCACTGCTAGTCTTCTTCCAACCACCTAGATCTCTAAAGAACTTATTGTCACGGTGAGTTATGCAACAATAAGCTTGCTCACCTGAGAGTCTGTGGTCTTTGAGAACTGGAGTGGCAGGACCTCTATTTATAGACCTGCATGAGGTGATTCTCTGAATTCGAATTGAATTAGGAGAAGATATTCTCCATTATCTATAACCATAAAATCTGAAATTATCCAAGGGAAAATCCCAACAAATTTCGGCCATTATTGAAGATTATCCAATCCAAATTCAAACAAGATTTTAACATGAATCTTATCTCCATTTTTCAACCAAAAAATCTGAAAATCCAAGGGGAAAATCTCCACAAAAATTTCGGTCACTTTTGGATAAGGAAGAATAAAAAATTCACTAGGATTTTCAAGCTTGAATCTTATCTCATCCTTATCCAAAATAACCAAAAATCTCCTAGGAGATTTACTCAAAAAATTCAGCCATTATCAGGGAAGAGAGAATCCAAATTCAACTGGGATTGAAACTTGAATTTTTCCTTGAACCTTATCCACAAAAATCCAAAAATTCATTGAGGATAATCCTCAAAATTTTCGTCCATATTTGGTTAGGATTTAGATTCAAAATTCAAGTAGGATTCAAACAAGATTTTCTCTCCATATCTAACTCAAATTCGAATTTCATTCCTTGTGGATTTACCACAACAAATTTGAATCCCACTTGGACTGTAATTCAAAATTTGAATTTCAAATTTCAAATTCAAATTTCAAATTTCAAATTTCAAATTTAAATTTCAAATTCAAATTTCAAATTCGAATTTCAAATTCAAATTTCAAATTCAAATTTCAAATTTCAAATTTCAAATTTCAAAATCCACAAAACAGTTGTATTTCAAATTCTTGTTCTCATGGATAATTTTCTACAACTCTAATCCAATCTCAAATAAAATCATGGAAACTTTATTTGGAGTTCGAATCTAATTCTTGTCCATGATCTCCCTAGCAACTTGATAAGTCTCATGCTGCTTTTGTAAAGCACTCGTCATGCTAGCAAGCATGTAGCATCGAGCTATATCATTGGATTCTCTCCAACGAGTATAGGCAACCGGGGCCTCCTCAAGCGGTGTGTCAGGTTTTGGCCCTGGTGGGCATGGTTCATCCAGTACGAACTTGTGTCTCTCATAGCTGAGAACTATCAACAGATTTCTTTTCCAATCCTTATAATTATCGCCATTCAGTTATTCTCAGTAAGTATTGAAATGAGGGGTGTTGGTGACATTTTGAATTGAAACAAAATTATACTAGACATCATTACAAAGCCCAAGGAAATATACAGATAATTTAGCAAATAAAACATACAAGTATGTTCCTACATGAAACTTGAAAAACATGTAGCATTGCAACGGTAATTCTCAGCACCTATTGCCCTAAGCCACCGAGGGGTGGTCATGAAAACAAATAGCCGGAACATGGACCCCATCCAATTAATATATGTTGCCTTAAATCCTCCAAGGTTAAGACATATATTAATAACCACTTATTTGACCACCAGTTTAGTTAACAGAGCTTCTATGGATGGTTAATAACTAAACGAGTTTTGAGTGTATAACCATTGTTTACGTAGCCCGATCCACGTTCTACCAAGCCACCGAGGGGTGGTCATGAATAGGATCATACCCGAACACGTTTTCCACATAGGAGATCCAATCTAGTATACCAGCGGCGGTAAACACCTACCTAGGGGTGTGGTCAGGGTAGAACTGACGCGAGGCATTACCATGCTTTCACATATGGATCAATAATGGAGGCCATGGGTTTTGTTTGAAACCCTCTCCCACTCAATATTTTGAAAAACATGCAAGTTTTGACAAATTATGTATGATCAATATAGTATGAGCGACACTCACCTATCCTATATTACATGTTATCAAATATGCATATAAAACATCCATCAATACATATTTATACATCCATGACATATCACAGAAAAAATAATTGATAGAATAACCAAGTCATGGTTCCATCCTAGAACAAAGAAAACAAAGATTACAAAATTTCATCCAAAGCATTCTTTGGGTCATGAATTTTGTTCCGTTTTCTTGTATCCATCTTTATGTAGCCTCTCCATTTATTTCTCGTCCCAAGAATCATTTAAAATTTAAATCTCCAAAAATTTAAATTTCAAATTCAAATTCCAAATTCGAATTTCAAATTTAAATTTCAAATTCAAATTTTTAAACAATTTTAAACATCATGTGTAATAATATGTAATTTCAAAAATTTCAAATTTTTAATTACATATTTTTAAACATGATTTAAAATTAAATCTCAAATTTAAAAATCAAAATTTTTCGATTTTTTCTAATCGTCGCACCACCGTCCCCGGAGGCGACAGCCGCCGTGGGCAGCCTCCAATCCCCGGGGGGGCTGGCAGCCCATGGCCGCCCCATGTGCAGCCTTACCGGGCTGCAGGCCAAGCTTGTAGTGCCAGGCTGCATGCCCAGGCTGGGCGCAGCAGTCGACAGGCTGTTGGCAGCGCCTGCAGCCACAGGCTGCACGCCCAGGTTACGGCCAGCCTTGGGGAGGCCACAGCCACCCTCGGCTGCAAGCCAAGCCTGCTATCGTGGGTGGTTATGGCCTGCACAGGGGCTGCCACAGCCCCATCCTGCCCGAGGGTAGGGGCTACAGCCTCGCCAAGGCTTGACGACCTATCCCGAGGGGTCGTATCTCGATTTTCATGCCATATTCCAATTTACCTATTAGGATCTTCAAAAATTAATTTGAATCCCAATTAAATTGAAATTTTCCACACAATCAAAATTTCAACCTTTAAATCTAATTTAACTTTTGGGAAAAATAAATTACGGTCTTCAATCTTCAATCTCCTCTAAGAATAATTACATAAAATTTCCTAAACCGTTTCCGGTGTACAAAAAATTCTAACCATAATAATTCTAAGAGACAAAAAAATAAAATCCATGGGAAAATTACAGTGTTAATAAACTGCTCCCATGGTTACATAAAAATTCCTAGAGACAATTTGTTCTAAATTCTAAGGAACCATAACCGGCATAAACAAGCATGCTTATAATAATTCAAAAAATTAAAATAACCACATACTACATACATAATCCATGATAACAACATAAAGGAATCCTAGAATACCACTCTCTAAATATCAAATCCATACATAAAAAGACTAAGTAATTGTCTAATTTATGTACATGGCATAGTCATGAGATGGCTCTGATACCAATTGTAGGAAAAAAAATCGGTAAAAACGTATCAGAGTGGCGTAACGGAACAATAAAAATTTTTCAGATCGTTAAATATCTCATGATGCCATATACAATAAACCAACAACAATTAAAACTCATACCTCAAGGACGCCAGTCTTGCAGGAGGAGACTGACCAAAGGGCTTCAACCAACTAGCCTTCTCTACTATTCTCCAATTCCCGAATGGCTGAGTGTGTGGGCACTCTGAACCTCAATCGGTATGCTAGCACTGCTAGTCTTCTTCCGACCACCCAAATCTCTAAAGAACTTATTGTCACGGTGGGCTGTGCAATAATAAGTATGCTCACCTGAAAGTCTGTGGTCTGAGAGAACTGGAGTGGCAGGACCTCTATTTATAGACCTGCATGAGGTGATTCTCTGAATTTGAATTGGATTAGGAGAAGATATTCTCCCTTATCCACAACCATAAAATCTGCAATTATCCAAGAGAAAATCCCAGCAAATTTCGGTCATTATGGGATAAATCCAATCCAAATCTAAACAAGATTTTAACTAGAATTTTATCTCTCTTTTTCAACCAAAAAATCCGAAAATTCTATGGAGAAAATCCCCACAAAAATTCGGCCACTTTTGGATAAGGGAGAATCAAAATTTCACTAGGATTTTCAAGCTTGAATCTTATGCCATCCTTATCCAAAATAACTGAAAATCTCCTAGGAGATTTACTCCAAAATTCGGCCATTATCTGGGAGGAGAGAATCCAAATTCAACTGGGATTGAAACTTGAATTTTTCCTTGAACCTTATCCACAAAAAATCCAAAAATCCATTGAGGATAATCCTCAAAATTTTCGTCCAACTTTAGTTAGGATTTGGATTCAAAATTCAAGTAGGATTCTAACAAGATTTTCCTCTCCATATCCAACTCAAATTCGAATTTCAATCCTTGTGGATTTACCACAACAAATTTGAATCCCACTTGGATTGTGATTCAAAATTTGAATTTCAAATTTCAAATTCGAATTTCCATTTCAAATTTCAAATTTCAAATTTCAAATTTCAAATTTAAATTTCAAATTCAAATTTCAAATTCGAATTTCAAATTCAAATTTCAAATTCAAATTTCAAATTCAAAATTCAAATTTCAAATTTCAAAATTCAAATTTCAAAATCCACAAAACAGTTGTATTTTAAATTCTTGGTCTCATGGATAATTTTCTACAACTCCAATCCAATCTCAAATAAAATCACGGCAACTTTATTTGGAGTTCGAATAATTGTGTACTCTATTATCCAAAACAAAATCTGAATCTAATCGGATAGAATCTTGTCTACCATCCTAATCCTATGTCATCACCATCCATGCATAATAAACTAGCCAATAGCATACATAAATCAATTTGCCAAACGTTAAGGAATTATGTTGAGCTCGTAGAGGGACTGATTGGACATATGTAATCGGGCTCCTGTAAATCTATATGATCATCATTCTTTACCGAACAACTCAATCATATGATCACTAATTTCAGAGTCACACCACTATAAACCTGAAACTGAACTCCCAATTATATACCGTATTACGTAAGCCTGTGGCAAGCTATCGTCCAATGACCTTGTCATGTATGCAGAACCCTCATATGATATCCATGATCAGCCTTAGGCCAAAGCTTGTTTAATCCTACTGATCAGGCTATCTTAAAGTTCCATTATACTACCGAATTAAGAAAATGATTATTCACCATATGTGAATAAGAAGTAATCCACCCAGCAGACGACCCAAGGCCTTGTCCATTTTCACATTCCGTATAATGCCTTTAAGAGGATACCCTTAACTCCTCATTAGAGCTATGATTCCGATATCCGTAAATGAACCCTTCATCGTATACAAGTCATGCACCCAACGAACCGGTCTATAAGCTTACAACCTCTGAGATGCTTTAGCCATTGGAACAACAAAATACACAAGTCATATACATGAAGCTGTCCTTTTACTCAGGATTCAGGTTACTGCATAATGAACGTGAAAAGCAGATCGAACTACTCAAAGCGAACTTCGTAGATCAATCACGTTTTAGTCCCAGTCTAATATGTCACCACCAAGCAACATATCTATGTCTCTACTTGGGAGTCCAGCTCCAGACAGTCAAGACAAACCGTCCCCTCCAGGGCTTTAGACAACATAATAGCCTTAACATGAGTTAGATGCTCGGTCTAACCCCATAGACTACAGGCCATAGTTTAGACCGCTAACTTTGGAACATTGTCTTCTCGCATACAAAAGTCCATTGCGTGCAACGTTCTAACAATTTAACACAAGCAGTCAGGGAGCCATATTTGCTTACATTTACTTTAATATGTAAATAAAACGAGGACAGTTAGCAATGTAATGAATAACCTCTATATATAATTTTATTATCCAGTTCAAAATAAATACATCAAAATGTCTCTAATGCTTAGGGCATTTCCTAACACGCACAAGATAAATTATCAGTACTGCCATAAAAGAACTCAATACTAGAGTACAGATAGAGAAGGGGAAATCAATGATATGATAAAAGCCATAATTGAGTATAACCGAAACTTACATTAAGTATAGCGAACTCGGTTAGAAAAATGTGAATAGTAACCGATTAGGCTAAGGTGAATAGTAATTAGTTAGGCTTATGTGAATAGTAACCAGTTAGGCTAGCATGAATAGTATCCGATTAAAGTAATGTGAATAGTTACCTATTAAGGTAATAGTAACTATTCATCGATAAAAGATCAAAGTCAGTATTCATGATGAATAGTACTATTTATGATAAATAGTATTATTCATAGGAAATTTGAGTTTTCATGTTTTTGAATCCATGTGATTCTTACTAAGTATGTTTGAACTTGTAGGAAAATAAATCAGTAAAAACATATCATAGCGGTATGCTCATCCTTAACATGTAAAATTTTTTAGATCGTGAAATATCTCATGATGCCATATACAATAAACCAACAACAATTAAAACTCATACCTCAAGGACGCCAATCTTGCAAGAGGAGAATGACCGGAAGGCTTCAACAAATTAGCCTTCTCTACTATTCTCCAATTCCCGAATGGCTGAGTGTGTGGGCACTCTGAACCTCGATCGGTATGCTAGCACTGCTAGTCTTCTTTCAACCACCCAGATCTCTAAAGAACTTATTGTCACGGTGGGCTGTGCAATAATAAGCCTGCTCACCTGAGAGTCTGTGGTCTGAGAGAACTGGAGTAGCAGGACCTCTATTTGTAGACCTACACGAGGTAATTCTCTGAATTCGAATTGGATTAGGAGAAGATATTCTCCCTTATCCACAAGCACAAAATCTGAATTTTCCAAGGGAAAATCCCGACAATAAAATTCGGTCACTTTAGGATAAATCCAATCCAAATCTAAACAAGATTTTAACTAGAATTTTATCTCCCTTTTTCAACCAAAAAATCTGAAAATTCAAAGGAGAAAATCTCCTCAAAAATTCGGTCACTTTTGGATAAGGGAGAATCAAAATTCCACTAGGATTTTCAAGCTTGAATCTTATCTCATCCTTATCCAAAATAACCGAAAATCTCCTAGGAGATTCACTCCAAAATTTCGACCACTTTCTGGGAGGAGAGAATCCAAATTCAACTGCGATTGAAACTTGAATTTTTCCTTGAACCTTATCCACATAAAATCTGAAAATCATTGAGGATAATCCTCTAAATTTTCATCCAACTTTACTTAGGATTCGGATTCAAAATTCAAGTAGGATTCTAACAAGATTATCCTCTCCCTATCCAACTCAAATTCGAATTTCATTCCTTGTGGATTTTCCACAACAAATTCGAATACCACTTGGACTGTGATTCAAAATTTGAATTTCAAATTTCAAATTTGAATATCAAATTCAAATTTCAAATTTTAAATTTGAAATTTAAATTTCAAATTCAAATTTCAAATTCGAATTTCAAATTCAAATTTCAAATTCAAATTTCAAATTCAAAATTCAAATTTCAAATTTCAAAATTCAAAATTCAAATTTCAAATTTCAAAATTCAAATTTCAAAATCCACAAAACAGTTGTATTTCAAACTCTTGTTCTCATGGATAATTTTCTACAACTCCAATCCAATCTCAAATAAAATCATGGCAACTTTATTTGGAGTTCGAGTAATTGTGTACTCTATTATCTAAAACAAAATCCGAATCCAACTAGAGAGAATCTTGTCTACCATCCTAATCCTGTGTCAACACCATCCATGCATAATAAACCAGCCAAGAGCATACACAAATCGATTTGCCAAACGTTAAGGAATTATGTGGAGCTAGTAGAGGGACTGATTGGACATATATAATCGGGCTCCCGCAATTCCATATGATCATCATTCTTTACCGAACAAGCCTTCTTAAAGTGACCTACCTTCCCACAGCGGAAGCACTTAGAATTTTTAGGGTCCCTGCTCTTCTTGTTGTTGTTCTTCTTCTTCCCATCTGAGACAGGAGGATTAGAAGAACTGGAAGCTACTTGCTTCTGATTTGGCCTCTTCTTCTTCCGTGAGGGTTTGGAAGATTCCACCAAATTGGCCTCTCCTTTGGGTTGGACCACATCCCTATCCCTGATCATCCGCTCATAAGCTTGGAGTTGCTTCATGGGCTCGGTTAGTCCTAACTTCCTTGTCGCCAGATTGTATGTGGCCTTAAACCCCACAAAATCTTTAGACAGAGTTTTGAACTCCATCTCGATCTGGGTGTTGTAGTCCAACTCACCACCATTTTCGACAGCCTCAGCAAAGAATCCCATTAGAGTGATCATATGGTCCTTCACCGGAGTACCTGCCTTTTGCTTAGAGTTCATAATGCTGGTGATAATGGACTGTCGAGCCAATTTTTCTTAGCCTCCGAACATGTCCTCCAGATTGTCCATGATCTCCTTAGCAACTTGATAAGTCTCGTGCTGCTTTTGTAAAGCACTTGTTATGCTAGCAAGTATGTAGCATCGAGCTATATCATTGGATTCTCTCCAACGAGTATAGGCAACTGGGACCTCCTCAAGCGGTGTGTCAGGTTTTGGCCCTGGTGGGCATGGTTCGTCCAGTATGAACTTGTGTCTCTCGCAGCTGAGAACTATCAACAGATTTCTTTTCCAATCCTTATAATTATCGCCATTTAGTTTATTCTAAGTAAGTATTGAAATGAGGGGTGTCGGTGACATTTTGAACTGAAATAAAATTATACTAGACATCATTACAAAGCCCAAGCAAATATACAGATAATTTAGCAAATAAAACATACAAGTATGTTCCTACATGAAACTTGAAAAACATGTAGCATTGCAACGATAATTCTCAGCACCTATTGCGCCAAGCCACCGAGGGGTGGTCATGAAAACAAATAGCCGGAACATGGACCCCGTCCAATTAATATATATTGCCTTAAATCCTCCAAGGTTAAGACATATATTAATAACCGCTTATTTGGCCACCAGTTTAGTTAACAGAGCTTCTAGGGAAGGTTAATAACTAAACGAGTTTTGAGTGTATAACCATTGTTACGTAGCCCGATCCACGTCCTACCAAGCCACCGAGGGGTGGTCATGAATAGGACCGTATCCGAACCTGTTTTCCACATAGGAGATCCAATCTAGTATACCGTTGGTGGTAAACACCTACCGAGGGGTGTGGTCAGGGCAGAACTGACGCGAGGCGTTACCATGCTTTCAGGGCAGTTTAGTTAATAGAGCTTCTAGGGAAGGTTAATAACTAAACGAGTCTTGAGTGTATAACCATTGTTACGTAGCCCGATCCACCTAGGTGTGGTCAAGGCAGTTTAATTAACAGAGCTTCTAGGGAAGGTTAATAACTAAACGAGTCTTGAGTGTATAACCATTGTTACGTAGCCCGATCCACGTCCTACCAAGCCACTGAGGGGTGGTCATGAATAGGATCGTATCCGAACATGTTTTCCACATAAGAGATCCAATCTAGTATACCGTCGGTGGTAAACACCTACCGAGGGGTGTGGTCAGGGCAGAACTGACGTGAGGCGTTACCATGCTTTCATATATGGATCAACAATGGAGGCCATGGGTTTTGTTTGAAACCCTCTCCTACTCAATATTTTGAAAAACATGCAAGTTTTGACAAATTATGTATGATCAATATAGTATGAGTGGCACTCAGCTATCCTATATGACATGTTATCAAATATGCATATAAAACATCCCTCAATACATATTTATACATCCATGACATATCACAGAAAAAATAATTGACAGAATAACCAAGCCATGGTTCCATCGTAGAACAAAGAGAATAAAGATTACAAAATTTCATCCAAAGCATTCTTTGGGTCTTGAATTTTTGTTCTGTCTTCTTGTATCCATCTTTATGTAGCCTTTCCATTTATTTTTCATCTCTGGAATCATTTAAAATTTAAATCTCCAAAAATTTAAATTTCAAATTCAAATTCCAAATTCGAATTTCAAATTTAAATTTCAAATTCAAATTTTAAACAATTTTAAACATCATGTGTAATAATATGTAATTTCAAATTTTCAATTACATATTTTCAAACATGATTTAAAATTAAGTCTCAAATTTAAAAATTAAAATTTTTCGATCTTTTAATTGTCGCACCACCCCCCCCCCCCAGGCCCGAGGGGGTTGGCAGCCCACGGCCGCCCTATGTGCAACCTTGCTGGGCTGCAGGCCAAGCTTGCAGTGCCAGGCTGCACGCCCAGGCTGGGCGTAGCAGCCTGCAGCCACAGGCTGCAGGCCCAGGTTGCAGCCAGCCTTGAGGAGGCCACGGCCACCCTCGGCTACAGGCCAAGCCTGCGGCCATGGGTGATTATGGCCTGCACAGGGGCTGCCGCAGCCCATCCTGCCTAAGGGTAGAGGCTGCAGCCCCACCAAGGCCCGATGGCCTATCCCAAGGGGTTGTGTCTCGATTTTCATGCCATATTCCAATTTACCTATTAGGACTCCAAAAATTAATTTGAATCCCAATTAAATTGAAATTTTTCACACTATCAAAATTTTAACCTTTAAATTAAATTTAACTTTTGGGAAAAATAAATTACGACCTTCAATCTTCAATCTCCTCCAAGAATAATTACATAAAATTTCCTAAACCATTTCCGGTGTACAAAAATTCTAACCATAATAATTCTAAGAGACAAAAATTAAAATCTATGGGAAAATTACAGTGCTAATAAATTACTCCCATGGTTACGTAAAAATTCCTAGATACAATTTTTTCTAAATTCTAAGGAACCGTAGCCGGTATAAACAAGCATGCTTATAATAATTCAAAAAATTAAAATAACCACATACTTTATACATAATATATGATAACAACATAAAGGAGTCCTAGAATGCCACTCTCTAAATATCAAATCCATACATAAATAAAAAGACTAAGTAATTGTCTAATTTATGTACATGGCATAGTCATGAGATGGCTCTGATACCAATTGTAGGAAAATAAATCAGTAAAAACGTATCAGAGTGACGCAGCGGAACTTGAATTTTTCCTTGAACATTATCCACAAAAATCTGAAAATCCATTGAGGATAATCCTCAAAATTTTCGTCCATCTTTAGTTAGGATTTAGATTCAAAATTCAAGTAGGATTCTAACAAGATTTTCCTCTCCATATCCAACTCAAATTCGAATTTCATTCCTTGTGGATTTACCACAACAAATTCGAATCCCACTTGGACTGTGATTCAAAATTTGAATTTCAAATTTCAAATTCGAATTTCAAATTCAAATTTCAAATTTCAAATTTCAAATTCGAATTTCAAATTCAATTTCAAATTTCAAAATTCAAATTTCAAAATCCACAAAACAGTTGTATTTCAAATTCTTGTTCTCATGGATAATTTTCTACAACTCCAATCCAATCTCAAATAAAATAATAGTAACTTTATTTGGTGTTCGAATAATTGTGTGCTCTATTATCCAAAACAAAATCTGAATCCAACTGGAGAGAATCTTGTCAATCATCCTAATCCTATGTCAACACCATCCATGCATAATAAACTAGCTAATAGCATACACAAATCAATTTGCCAAACATTAAGGAATTATGTAGAGTTAGTAGAGGGACTGATTGGACATATATAATCGGGCTCCTGCAAATCCATATGATTATCATTCTTTACCAAACAACTCAATCATATGATCACTAATTTCAGAGTCACACTACTATAAACCTGAAACTGAACTCCCAATTATATACCGTATTACGTAAGCCTGTGAAAAGCTATCGTCCAATGACCTTGTCATTTATGCAGAACCCTCATATGATGTGACGTCCCCAGATTCCAACCACTCACCATCGTCATGAATTGACTCTATGGTCAACCAAGACCATTCGTGTGCGGAATCCGAGTCGTCAGTTTTAAACTCTTTTACTAATTCTTTTTAAACACTAGGGCCTAAAATTTCGTCCTAAAATTTTTTTTCTTTAATACATACTTTTTTTTCTTATGATTGTCAAGTAAGAAAGCGATGTAAAATATAATACTGGCTTTTTCATGTCAGAATAAGTACAACATATTTGGTAACATATATAATATCTATATATATTGTATGCTTTGTCTGCAAACATATTTTCTTTACTCAAAAAGCTCAGTGGAAAACTTATGGCAGGATCATGTTCACGGTGAGTTCCCTATCCCTCGACACGTTCGCATCCTGCCGCCATCCAGAAATCTACTGGACAGGTTTCTTACCTGCAACATGAACAAACCGATGAGCTAACAGGCTTAGTAAGTTCAAACACCTATAGTAAGAATCGTATTGATTCAAAAACAAGAAAAACTCAAGCTTCTATGAATAGTACTATTCATCATTATTCATGATAAATAGTACTATTCACCCATGAATAGTATAGTTGACATTTGACCGGTGAATAGTATCAGTTACCCTAACTGTGTACTATTCACCTATCCTAACCGAGCGTAATTTTGGTTATGCTCAATTATGATTTTTGTTCCATTTTGTGATTGCTTGTTTTCTATTAGATTTCTAGTGTAGAGCTCTATTTATAGCAGTACCGATGATTATTAGCGCGCTGACTGGGAGGGTCTAAGGAGCGACCTTAGAACATCGTCCTCCACAGCCCTGATAACCCCGTAGGATTTAGACAAACCTCCACCACTATGTTGGAGGGGCGGTACGCCTTAATGGTTTCATTACCATCTTTCAATTTATAGTTTTGACCAAGTGATCATATATATATCACCTCAAGGTCACTATCCCCCATTGCCCGTAGGTCTTACTTATTCTCGTTATTTGGGTTATGTTATACTAACTAATCCCCAAATGTGCATAAGAACTTATATCTAGTGAGCAGCTAGTATAGAATAGGTTCACACAGTATTTCATGTTGCAGACACGAAAATGCTTGAACTTACCAATACTGCGCTAGTGTCCACTTCCGGAACTCCTCCGCAGTTCTATCTTTATTTTGGGTTCCTACAGACATAATAGTGTCTGTTAATACCCTGTTTATTATCACCTAAAATATATATTTATTTTACTTAACAATTCTACACATTTAAATTTTGTTTGTGGCATACGGTCTGCAATATGCCCGTGTACCTCTCGGGTTATAAAATTTTTCCTATACACGGCCGTGTATCCCTTTGCACGCCCGTGTTCCTCAAAATTTTTAGACTTTTAACTCTATCATATTTATTTTGAGCCTTAGAATTTTTTCTAAGTTATTCTAGGTCTTTTAGGATTATTTCTGTACCTTTTCGGGAATTTTTGGTCAAAATGACCATTTTGCCCCTAATGGGTCTCGAGATCATAATTTGCTTCATTTTATCATTTTTTCCAAGTTTTCTAAGTTTAATTATTTTAAAATAATATTTCCTAAGCTTTCGTATCATTTTACAGCTTAAATTGCTACAAAATCTTAACTTCATTTTTCCCGGCCCTCGATTACTATTCATCCGTCACCTAGGGTCGTTTTTTCATTTTTCAAGCGTTTCGGAGTCTCAAATGGCCCTTTCACTATTTACTAAACGTTATTTATCCCGTCCTCGACCCTCGGTCCTCGAGAGGCTCGGGTTTCCTATCCCGACCTAAAATTTTCTCTCGTTTCCCAAAATACCCCTAACATCAATTTTTTTTTCCTATTTTAGGCATTTTAGTGATTTAGGGTCGGTTTACTATTCCTTTTGGGTTGGTTTTCCATTTCTGATCATAATTCACCGAGGGGTTTCGATTTCCTTCCTAAGTTCAATATTTTTACCCCTTGTTTCCCGAAATGCCCTTAAGCCGATTTTAGAAATTTCGGCAGCATTTCCGCTTATATTTTAAGGTTTCCCGGTGTTAGGTACGCCTCAGAACCTTTGTGCCTGCAACGTACTATACCAGAGGCCTATTTTATACAAAGTTTCCAAACTTTGTATAAAAACTTTCCATATGATTCTGTTAGGAAATGCCCTAAGTATTAGAGACATTTTGATGTATTCATTTTGAACTGGATAATAAAATTATACTTAGAGGTTATTCATTACATTGCTATCTGTCCTCGTCTTATTTACATGTTAAAGTAAATGTAAGCAAATATGGCTCACTGACTGCTTGTGTTAAAACTGTTAGAACGTTGCATGCAATGGACTTTTGTATGCGAGAAGACAATGTTCTAAAGTTAGCAGTCTAAACTATGGTCTGTAATCTATGGGGTTAGACCGAGCATCTAACTCATGTTAAGACTATTATGTTGTCTAAAGCCTTAGAGGGGACGGTCTGTCTTGACTGTCTGGAGCTGGACTCCCAAGTAGAGACATGGATATGTTGCTTGGTGGTGACATATTAGACCGGGACTAAAGCGTGATTGATCTACGTAGTCCGCTATGAGTGGATCAATCTGCTTTTGACGTTCATTGTGCAATAACCTTAATCCTGAGTAAATGAACTACTTCATGTATATGACTTGTGTACTTTGATGTTCCAATGGCTAAAGCGTCTCAGAAGTAGTAAGCTTATAGACCGGTTCGTTGGGTGCATGACTTGTATACGATGAAGGGTTTGTTTGCAGATATCGGAATCATAGCTCTGAGGAGTTAAAGGTATCCTCTTAAAGGCATTATACTGAATGTGAAAATGGACAAGGCCTTGGGTCGTCTGCTGGGCGGATGACTTCTTATTCACATATGGTGAATAATCATTTTCTAGATTCGGTAGTATAATGGAACTTTAAGATAGCCTGATCAGTAGGATTAAACGGACTTTGACCTAAGGCTGATCATGGATATCATATGAGGGTTTTGCATATATGACAAGGTCATTGGATGGTAGCTCGTCACAGGCTTACGTAATACGGCATATAATTGGGAGTTCAGTTTCAGGTTTATAGTGGTGTGACTCTGAAATTAGTGATCATATGATTGAGTTGTTCGGTACAGAATGATGATCATATGGAATCACGGGAGCCCGATTATATATGTCCAATCAGTCCCTCTACTAGCTCCACATAATTCCTTAACGTTTGGCAAATTGATTTGTGTATGCTATTGGCTAGTTTATTATGCATGGATGGTGATGACACAGGATTAGGATGGTAGACAAGATTCTCTCCGGTTGGATTCAGATTTTGTTTTGGATAATAGAGTACACAATTATTCGAACTCCAAATAAAGTTGCCATGATTTTATTTGAGATTGGATTGGAGTTGTAGAAAATTATCCATGAGAACAAGAATATGAAACACAACCGTTTTGTGGAATTTGAAATTTGAATTTTGAAATTTGAAATTTGAATTTTGAAATTTGAAATTTGAATTTTGAATTTGAAATTTGAATTTGAAATTTGAATTTGAAATTCGAATTTGAAATTTGAATTTGAAATTTAAATTTGAAATTTGAAATTTGAAATTTGAAATTTGAATTTGAAATTTGAAATTCAAATTTTGAATCACAGTCCAAGTAGGATTCGAATTTGTTGTGGAAAATCCACAAGGTTTGAAATTCGAATTTGAGTTGGATTTGGAGAGGATAATCTTGTTAGAATCCTACTTGAATTTTGAATCCAAATCCCAACAAATAAGGGACGAAATTTTGAGGATAATCCTCATGAAAGATTTCGGATTTTGTGGATAAAATTCAAGGGAATATTCAAGCTTCAATCCTAGTTGAATTTGGTTTCTCTCTCCTCCCAAAAGTGGCCGAAATTTTGGATCCCTAATCCTAGGAAATTCGATTATTTTTGGATAAGGTTAAGATGAGATTTTGCTTGAGAAATCCTAGTGGAATTTTGATTCTCCCTTATCCTAAAAGTGGCCGAAAATTTGGAGGATTTTCTCCTTGTGAATTTCGGATTTTTTGGTTGGAAAAGGGAGATAAAATTCTAGCTAAAATCTTGTTAAGATTTGGATTGGATCTATCCTAAGAAAACCGAATTTTTAGTGGAGATTATCCCTTGGAAAAATTCGGATTTTATGGGTTTGGATAAGGGAAAATATCTTTTCCTAATCCAATTCAAATTCAGAGATTCACCTCATGCAGGTCTATAAATAGAGGTCCTGCCACTCCAGTTCTCTCAGACCACAGACTCTCAGGTGAGCAGGCTTATTGTTGCACAGTTCATCGTGACAATAAAGTTCTTTAGAGATCTGGGTGGTCGGAAGAAGACTAGCAGTGCTAGCATACCGATCGAGGTTCAGAGTGCCCACACACTCAGCCATTCGGGAATTGGAGAATAGTAGAGAAGGCTAGTTGGTTGAAGCCTCCGGTCACTCTCCTCCTGTTCATTGGCGTCCTTGAGGTATGAGTTTTAATTGTTGTTGATTTATTGTATATGGCATCATGAGATATTTAACGATCTAAAAAATTTTTATTGTTCCGCTGCGCCACTCTGATACGTTTTTACCGGTTTATTTTCCTACAATTGGTATCAGAGCCATCTCATGACTATGCCATGTATATAAATTAGACAATTACTTAGTCTTTTTATTTATGTATGGATTTGATATTTAGAGAGTGGCGTTCTAGGGTTCCTTTATGTTGTTATCATGTATTATGTATAAAGTATGTGGTTATTTTAATTTTTTGAATTATTATAAGCATGCTTGTTTATACCGGTTATGGTTCCTTAGAATTTAGAAAAATTGTATCTAGGAATTTTTTATGTAACCATGGGAGCAGTTTATTAACACTGTAATTTTCCCATGGATATTAATTTTTGTCTCTTAGAATTTTTATGGATAGAATTTTGTACACCGGAAACGGTATAGGAATTTTTTATTATTCTTGGAGGAGATTGAAGATTGAAGACCGTAATTTATTTTTTCCAAAAGTTAAATTTGATTTAAAGGTTGAAATTTTGATTGTGTGGAAAATTTCAATTTAATTGGGATTCAAATTAATTTTTGGAGATCCTAATAGGTAAATTGGAATATGGCACGAAAATCGAGACACGACCCCTCGGAATAGGCCCACGGGCCTTGGTGGGGCTGCAGCCCCTGCCCTCGGGCAGGATGGGGCTGCGGCAGCCCCTGTGCAGGCCCACACCACCCACGGCCGCAGGCTCTGCCTGCAGCCAGGGGTGGCCGTGGCCTGCCCAAGGCTGGCCGCAGCCTGGGCGTGCAGCCTCTGGCTGCAGGCGCTGCCTGCAGCCTGCCGGCTGCTGCGCCCAGTCTGGGCGTGCAGCCAGGTGCTGCAGGCTTAGCCTGCAGCCCGGCAGGCTGCACAAGGGGCGGCCGTGGGCTGCCAGCCCCTCCGGGGTTGGTGGCTGCCCACGGCGGCTGCCGCCTACGGGGGCGGCGGTCCGACGGTCCAAAAATCAGAAAAATTTTGATTTTTAAATTTGAGATTTAATTTTAAATCATGTTTAAAAATATGTAATTTTGAAATTTTTGAAATTACATATTATTACACATGATGTTGAAAATTGTTTAAAAATTTAAATTTGAAGTTTAAATTTGAAATTCGAATTTGGAATTTGAATTTGAAATTTAAATTTTTGGAGATTTGAATTTTAAATAATTCTTGGGATGAGAAATAAATGGAGAGGCTACATAAAGATGGATACAAGAAGACGGAACAAAATTCAAGACCCAAAGAATGCTTTGGATGGAATTTTGTAATCTTTATTTTCTTTGTTCTAGGATGGAACCATGGCTTGGTTAGTCTGTCAATTATTTTTTCTGTGATATGTCATGGATGTATAAATATGTATTGATGGATGTTTTGTATGCATATTTGATAACATGTCATATAGGATAGGTGAGTGCCGCTCATACTATATTGATCATACATAATTTGTCAAAACTTGCATGTTTTTTCAAAATATTGAGTGGGAGAGGGTTTCAAACAAAACCCACGGCCTCCATTGTTGATCCATATGTGAAAGCATGGTAACGCCTCGCGTCAGTTCTGACCTGACCACACCCCTCGGTAGGTGTTTACCGCCGTCGGTATACTAGATTGGATCTCCTATGTGGAAAACGTGTTCGGGTGCGATCCTATTCATGACCACCCCTCGGTGGCTTGGTAGGACGTGGATCGGGCTACGTAAACAATGGTTATACACTCAAGACTCGTTTAGTTATTAACCTTCCCTAGAAGCTCTGTTAACTAAACTGGTGGCCAAATAAGCGGTTATTAATATATGTCTTAACCTTGGAGGATTTAAGGCAACATATATTAATTGGACGGGGTCCATGTTCCGGCTATTTGTTCTCATGACCACCCCTCGGTGGCTTGGGGCAATAGGTGCTGAGAATTACCGTTGCAATGCTACATGTTTTTTCAAGTTTCATGTAGGAACATACTTGTATGTTTTATTTGCTAAATTATCTGCATATTTGCTTGGGCTTTGTAATGATGTCTAGTATAATTTTATTTCAGTTCAAAATGTCACCGACACCCCTCATTTCGATACTTACTGAAAATAAGTTGAATGGCGACAATTATAAAGATTGGAAAAGAAATCTATTAATAGTTCTCAGCTGCGAGAGACACAAGTTCGTACTAGACGAACCATGCCCACCTGGGCCCAAACCTGACACACCACTTGAGGAGGTCTCGGTTGCCTATAATCGTTGGAGAGAATCCAATGAAATAGCTCGATGCTACATCCTTGCTAGCATGACGAGTGCTTTACAAAAGCAGCATGAGACTTATCAAGTTGCTGGGGAGATCATGGAAAATCTGGAGGACATGTTCGGAGGCCAAGAAAAATTGGCTCGACAGTCCGCTATCACCAGCATTATGAACTCCAAGCAAAAGGCTGGTGCTCCGGTGAAGGACCATATGATCACTCTAATGGGATTCTTCGCTGAAGCTGCCGAGAATGGTGCTGAGTTAGACTACAACACCCAGATCGAGATGGTGTTCAAGACTCTGTCTAAAGATTTTGTGGGGTTTAAGGCCGCATACAATCTGGCGACAAAGGAGTTAGGACTTACCGAGCTCATGAAGCAACTACAGGCTTATGAGCGGATGATCAGGGATGAAGATGTGGTCCGACCTAAAGGAGAGGCCAATTTGGCGGAATCTTCCAATCCCTCACGGAAGAGGAAGAGGCCAAATAAGAAGCAAGTGGCTTCCAGTTCTTCTAATCCTCCTGTCTCGGACGGGAAGAAGAAGAAGAAGAACAAGAAGCCAAAGGACCCTAAAAAGTCCAAATGCTTCCACTGTGGGAAGGTAGGTCACTTCAAGAAGACTTGCCGGGAATTCCTAGCCTCCAAGGGCAAGGAAGGTAAGGAACTTCATTACTTAGAAGCGTGTTTGGTGGAAGAATCGAAAGACACATGGGTCATTGATTCGGGCGCCACTAATCATGTTTGTGTTTCTATGCAGGGGTTCGTGGAAACGAGAAGTCTACATAATAGGAGCCTCTCGTTGCGGACTGGAGATGGTAGCTTTGTGGTAGCTGAGGCAGTGGGAGACGTTCATCTTTATTTTGATCAATTTAGGTTTATTTTATTGAAAGACTGTTTTTATGTTCCTAATTTTAGGAGGAACCTTATATCGGTAGCTTGTTTAATAAAGGATTCTTATTCAGTTTCTTTTAGTAAAAGAGTTGATATTCGTAGAAATAAGTCTTTTATCTGTTCTGGATGGATGGATGGAAACCTATATTTGATCAGACCAAAGATGTACTCACTGCTTGACACTGAATTAATTGATAACTCTAAAAGGTTGAAAGTTTCTCACTCTAACAAGGCGTATCTTTGGCATTTAAGACTTGGTCATATTAATCAGGATAGGATTCAAAGATTGGTGAAAGACGGTCCTCTGGAATCTCTGGAGGAGGTACGACTTCCCCAATGTGAGTCTTGTCTAGAGGGTAAGATGACTAAGAGGTCTTTTGGAGCTAAGGGTACAAGGGCACAGGAGCTCTTAGAAATTGTGCACACTGACGTATGTGGCCCCATGAACGTCACAGCACGAGGAGGGTTCGAGTACTATGTCTCTTTCATAGATGATTACTCGAGGTATGGATATGTGTATCTGATGCACCGCAAGAGCGAAACCTTTGACAAGTTCAAAGAGTATCGTGCGGAAGTGGAAAAACAATTGGATAAATCCATAAAGACACTTCGATCTGATCGAGGTGGCGAATACCTCTCCGATGAATTTCTAGGACATCTTGTAGAGAATGGGATATTATCCCAATTGACTGCACCTGGTACTCCACAACAGAATGGTGTAGCCGAAAGAAGAAACAGGACCTTATTGGATATGGTACGGTCCATGATGAGTTACTCAACGCTGCCATTATCATTTTGGGGACATGCTTTACAAACGGCGTGCTATATTCTGAACCAGGTTCCGAGCAAATCAATTCCTAGAACTCCGTATGAATTGTGACGTGGCAGGAAGCCCTCCCTTAGACATATGAGAATATGGGGCTGCCCGGCACATGTACTGGATGGGGATGCGAAGAAGTTGGAACCAAGATCAGAATTGTGCATGTTTGTAGGGTATCCAAAAGGAACTAAAGGAGGTCTGTTCTATAACCCGAAGGAACAAAAGGTCATTGTCTCAACCCATGCGACATTCTTAGAGGAAAGTCACATGAATGACTTTAAGCCTCGAAGCAAAGTGGTGCTAGAGGAGTTATCGGGTGAAAGAACTGCTCCACAGATTTCGGTCTTGGACGCAAGTCCGAGTTCCAGTGAAAGACCTGCAGACGATCAACAATTTAGGGTGCCTCGTCGTAGTGGGAGGGTTTCTAAGAAACCTAATTTCTTTATGTATGATGCTGAGGTATACCAGGCCGAGGCTCATGAGCATGAGGAAGATCCGGTCACATATGATGAAGCTATAAAGGATGTTGATTCTAGATCTTGGAAACAGGCTATGAACAATGAGATGGATTCTATGAAATCCAACTCTGTTTGGGAACTTGTAGATTTGCCGGATGGGATAAAACCCATTGGATGCAAATGGGTCTACAAAAGAAAGAAGGATGCGGAAGGGAGAGTGGAAACTTTCAAAGCTAGACTGGTTGCAAAGGGATACACGCAAAAGGCTGGAATCGATTACGAGGAAACCTTTTCGCCTGTTGCTATGCTTAAGTCTATCCGTATTCTTCTGTCCATTGCTGCGGCTCTCGATTACGAGATCTGGCAAATGGATGTCAAGACGGCATTCTTGAATGGCCATCTTGAAGAGTGTATCTATATGATACAGCCCGAAGGGTTCGTAGCAAAAGGCCAGGATAGGAAAGTCTGCAAGTTGCTTAGATCCATTTATGGATTAAAGCAGGCATCCCACTCATGGAACCAGAGGTTTGATCAAGCGATTAAGACATTTGGTTTTGAGCAGAACGTTGATGAACCTTGTGTTTATAAACGTATTAAGGATGGAAAAGTGGTCTTTCTGATACTCTATGTCGATGATATACTACTCATTGGGAATGATGTAGGGAACTTATCATCGGTCAAGCTTTGGTTACACCAACAGTTTGACATGAAGGACTTGGGAGAAGCTAATTATGTTCTAGGCATTCGTCTCTTCAGAGATCGAAAGAACAAAATGATAGCGTTATCCCAAGCTTCATACATAGATAAAATAATTGACAAATATGCAATGCTAGAGGCAAAGAAAGGCTCACAACCTTCTATTGCCGGTTTAACTCTTTCATTGGATGACTGTCCCAAGACATCGGAAGAAAGAGAGCGTATGAGTAAGGTCCCTTATGCATCCGCTGTGGGTAGCCTTATGTACGCTATGCTTTGCACTCGCCCGGACATATGTTTTCCAGTAGGTATGGTGAGTCGATATCAAGCGAATCCTGGAACCAAGCACTGGCAAGCAGTAAAGCATATACTCAAGTATCTTAAGAGAACGAGGGATTATATGCTAGTGTATTCTGGAGGGGACCTAACACCCGTAGGATACACGGACTCAGACTTCCAGACTTGTAAGGATTCGAGGAAATCGACATCTGGATCAGTGTTTTTACTCGGAGGAGGCGCCATTGTGTGGAGGAGCGTGAAGCAGGGCTGCACAGCTGACTCTACTATGGAGGCTGAGTATGTGGCTGCGGCTGAGGCATCTAAAGAAGCGGTTTGGCTCCGCAAGTTCTTTAGAGACCTTGAGGTCATTCCGGGTGTTGACAAGCCTATCACACTTTACTGTGATAATACAGGGGCTATTGCCAACACAAGGGAATCTCGGCACCACAAGAGGACCAAGCACATCGATCGGAGGTATCACATTATTAGAGGGCATGTGGAGACAGGACAAGTGGATGTATGTAAGATCGCGTCCGAGGACAACATCGCTGATCTCTTTACTAAGACTTTGGTAGCTAGAAGCTTTGAGAGGCATGTAGAGGCGATGGGGATGCGTAACATGGCACATCTACTGGCTTAGGGCAAGTGGGAGATTGTTAGGAAATGCCCTAAGTATTAGAGACATTTTGATGTATTCATTTTGAACTGGATAATAAAATTATACTTAGAGGTTATTCATTACATTGCTATCTGTCCTCGTCTTATTTACATGTTAAAGTAAATGTAAGCAAATATGGCTCACTGACTGCTTGTGTTAAAACTGTTAGAACGTTGCATGCAATGGACTTTTGTATGCGAGAAGACAATGTTCTAAAGTTAGCAGTCTAAACTATGGTCTGTAGTCTATGGGGTTAGACCGAGCATCTAACTCATGTTAAGACTATTATGTTGTCTAAAGCCTTAGAGGGGACGGTCTGTCTTGACTGTCTGGAGCTGGACTCCCAAGTAGAGACATGGATATGTTGCTTGGTGGTGACATATTAGACCGGGACTAAAGCGTGATTGATCTACGTAGTCCGCTATGAGTGGATCAATCTGCTTTTGACGTTCATTGTGCAATAACCTTAATCCTGAGTAAATGAACTACTTCATGTATATGACTTGTGTACTTTGATGTTCCAATGGCTAAAGCGTCTCAGAAGTAGTAAGCTTATAGACCGGTTCGTTGGGTGCATAACTTGTATACGATGAAGGGTTTGTTTGCAGATATCGGAATCATAGCTCTGAGGAGTTAAAGGTATCCTCTTAAAGGCATTATACTGAATGTGAAAATGGACAAGGCCTTGGGTCGTCTGCTGGGCGGATGACTTCTTATTCACATATGGTGAATAATCATTTTCTAGATTCGGTAGTATAATGGAACTTTAAGATAGCCTGATCAGTAGGATTAAACGGACTTTGACCTAAGGCTGATCATGGATATCATATGAGGGTTTTGCATATATGACAAGGTCATTGGATGGTAGCTCGTCACAGGCTTACGTAATACGGTATATAATTGGGAGTTCAGTTTCAGGTTTATAGTGGTGTGACTCTGAAATTAGTGATCATATGATTGAGTTGTTCGGTACAGAATGATGATCATATGGAATCACGGGAGCCCGATTATATATGTCCAATCAGTCCCTCTACTAGCTCCACATAATTCCTTAACGTTTGGCAAATTGATTTGTGTATGCTATTGGCTAGTTTATTATGCATGGATGGTGATGACACAGGATTAGGATGGTAGACAAGATTCTCTCCGGTTGGATTCAGATTTTGTTTTGGATAATAGAGTACACAATTATTCGAACTCCAAATAAAGTTACCATGATTTTATTTGAGATTGGATTGGAGTTGTAGAAAATTATCCATGAGAACAAGAATATGAAACACAACCGTTTTGTGGAATTTGAAATTTGAATTTTGAAATTTGAAATTTGAATTTTGAAATTTGAAATTTGAATTTTGAATTTGAAATTTGAATTTGAAATTTGAATTTGAAATTCGAATTTGAAATTTGAATTTGAAATTTAAATTTGAAATTTGAAATTTGAAATTTGAAATTTGAATTTGAAATTTGAAATTCAAATTTTGAATCACAGTCCAAGTAGGATTCAAATTTGTTGTGGAAAATCCACAAGGTTTGAAATTCGAATTTGAGTTGGATTTGGAGAGGATAATCTTGTTAGAATCCTACTTGAATTTTGAATCAAATCCCAACAAATAAGGGACGAAATTTTGAGGATAATCCTCATGAAAGATTTCGGATTTTGTGGATAAAATTCAAGGGAATATTCAAGCTTCAATCCTAGTTGAATTTGGTTTCTCTCTCCTCCCAAAAGTGGCCGAAATTTTGGATCCCTAATCCTAGGAAATTCGGTTATTTTTGGATAAGGTTAAGATGAGATTTTGCTTGAGAAATCCTAGTGGAATTTTGATTCTCCCTTATCCTAAAAGTGGCCGAAAATTTGGAGGATTTTCTCCTTGTGAATTTCGGATTTTTTGGTTGGAAAAGGGAGATAAAATTCTAGCTAAAATCTTGTTAAGATTTGGATTGGATCTATCGTAAGAAAACCGAATTTTTAGTGGAGATTATCCCTTGGAAAAATTCGGATTTTATGGGTTTGGATAAGGGAAAATATCTTTTCCTAATCCAATTCAAATTCAGAGATTCACCTCATGCAGGTCTATAAATAGAGGTCCTGCCACTCCAGTTCTCTCAGACCACAGACTCTCAGGTGAGCAGGCTTATTGTTGCACAGCTCATCGTGACAATAAAGTTCTTTAGAGATCTGGGTGGTCGGAAGAAGACTAGCAGTGCTAGCATACCGATCGAGGTTCAGAGTGCCCACACACTCAGCCATTCGGGAATTGGAGAATAGTAGAGAAGTCTAGTTGGTTGAAGCCTCCGGTCACTCTCCTCCTGTTCATTGGCGTCCTTGAGGTATGAGTTTTAATTGTTGTTGATTTATTGTATATGGCATCATGAGATATTTAACGATCTAAAAAATTTTTATTGTTCCGCTGCGCCATTCTGATACGTTTTTACCGGTTTATTTTCCTACAGATTCAACATTTAGAAATTAACACAAGTCACAACACACATTATTATTATTTTTTTCCAAGCTAGCCTTGGTTTACTATGTATTCACGTCTAATTAGTTTTCGTCACAACATATTATCCTTATGCTTCCCAATGTATAAAACAACATTCAAAAACTTAACAAAACATGCATTCTAACCCTAGTTATAGCCACGGATTTTATGCATAAATAGAAACAAAATTTCACTTTCTTTCCTAGGGTTTTTATCAACTTTTATCAACATTGAAAATTTTCCCATTTCATCATGTTCATGCCCACGGTTTTAGCAAGAATTCTACATCAAAATTTTCTTGTTTCTTAAGTCCATTTCATGCTTAAATTAACATATAATTGAATGAACATTAACACTAAATTAAAACAACAAAACTCATGAAATTTTCACACCATGGAAGCCACGGATTTTCAAGGAAAACATGCAAAATTTTTGCTTGTTTTTCTATCCTAATTCATGCTTTGAATATCACAACATCAAACCAATCCTAGAATCAACAAATCAACAATTTTTTTCCATTGTTTTTCAAGCTTCAAAACCCACGGTTTTCAATGAAAAAAATCAAGGAAAATGCTTCAAATTTGAAGCTTACCTTGACTAGTTGTTGCCATGATGTTGGAAATGCAATTCAAACTAGATTTGATGTGAAATTGAAAATAAAATTTTTGGTTTAAGGGGGGGGTTAACTCACGGTTTTGGCTGAAAAAAAATGAGCAAGAGTTTAGTTTTTTTTTTCAATTTTTTGCTTGAATTTTTGATGCCTATTTATAAGCAAAAACCAAGTGCCTTTTTGCAATTTTTTTCCAACAATTTCTTAATTGTTCAAGGATCAAAAAGCAAAGGTTTTGGGGTCAAAATAAAATTTTTCTTTCTCCCTTTCCACATGGCCGAATGGCCTTTCAACAAAATCCCAAAAAATTTTTTAATTTTTTTCGAGGTGCATTTTGGCATGATCTTGGCCTTTGATCAAAAAGCAAAACAATCCTAGCCATACACCTTTCAAAATGCTTTCTAATTTGATGAAAATAAATTGGCTTTATGACATTATCATAATGATGTCATCAACTATTCATATTAATTCTCTAATTAATTCGTGGTCAATTTTTGACTGTTATCCGATCCGAACGGAACTTTACCAAAATCACGTAGGCGAGTTCTCAGCGCCTCCAATGCGGTCGGTTTGTCTTATTTTGCTTCCGTTTGATCAGAATTCTCTACCGTAAATTTCTATTGTTTTAGTACATTTCAATGCACTCTCTAGGGTTTTCGGCTCTGATTTCAAACCGTCTCACCCAATTATGTCCGGTAGGATTTTCCATCCCCGAACTCACACACTTTAATATTACCAGAATATTTTTACACTATTTACAATAGTATTGGAATACAACTTTTTCGCATTTTATTCATTGATATTGTTATACACATACAATTTTAACATAATTCGAGAATCTAAAATTCCCGGTTATCACATATGATATCCATGATTAGTCTTAGGCCAAAGTCCGTTTAATCTTACTGATCAGGCTATCTTAAAGTTCTATTATACTACCGAATTAAGAAAATGATTATTCACCATATGTGAATAAGAAGTCATCCGCCCAACAGACGACCCCAGGCCTTGTCCATTTTCACATTCAGTATAATGCCTTTAAGAGGATACCCTTAACTCCTCATTAGAGCTATGATTCCGATATCTGTAAACGAACCCTTCATCGTATACAAGTCATGCACCCAACGAACCGGTCTATAAGCTTACTACCTCTGAGATGCTTTAGCCATTGGAACATCAAAGTGCACAAGTCATATACATGAAGCTGTCCTTTTACTCAGGATTAAGGTTACTACACAATGAACATCAAAAGCAGATCGATCCACTCAAAGCGGACTTCGTAGACCAATCACGCTTTAGTCCTGGTCTAATATGTCTCCACTAAGCAACATATCTATGTCTCTACTTGGGAGTCCAGCTCCAGACAGTCAAGACAAACCGTCCTCTCTAAGGCTTTAGACAACATAATAGTCTTAAAACATTGACTACAGAGCATAGTTTAGACCACTTACTTTAAAACATTGTCTTCTCAGATACAAAAGTCCATTGCATGCAACGTTCTAACAGTTTAACACAAGCAGTCAGGGAGCCATATTTGCTTACATTTACTTTAACATGTAAAAAAAATGAGGACAGATAGCAATGTAATGAATAACCTCTATATATAATTTTATTATCCAGTTCAAAATAAATAAATCAAAATGTCTCTAATGCTAAGGGCATTTCCTAACAATATCAGCTTCACATTTGTCGTGATGTTCTTGATGAAGTCTATGCTGGTAAGCTGTTTGTCTCTGGTCTTGTGCCAATGCACCAAAGATCTACATTTTCTCCCATAAATGGCCTCGTACGATGCTATCTCGATTGAGGAATGGTAGCTGTTATTGTAGGAGAACTCAATCAAGGACAACTTCTTGTCCTAGTTTCCTTTGAAGTCTTGGACATAAGCTCTCAACGTATCCTCTAATGTCTGTATGGTCCTCCCAGACTGAACGTCAGTCTGAAGATGGAATGCTGTGTTGAACTTCAATCTGGTCCCTAATGTGGCCTAGACGCTCGGCCAAAATCTGGAGGTAAAGCGTCTATCACAATCTGAGATGATAGACTTTGGCACTCCGTGCAGTCTTACTATTTGAGCTGCATAAATTTTCACTGATCGTTCCACTGAGTAGCTAACTTTCATTGCTAGAAATCGAGCTGATTTCGTCAATTTGTCTACAATCACCCAGATTGCGTCATTGTCGCTTGACGTCCTCGGCAATCTGACTACGAAATCCATCGTAATCTAGTCCCAATTCCATGTAGGCAGTTCGATCTTCTGTAATTCTCTGACCGGCCATTGATGTTCCACCTTAACCTTCTAACACGTAAGGCATCTGGCGACGAACTCGGCGACGTGATTCTTCATTCCAGGCCACCAAAAACTTTCCTTCAGGTACTTGTACATTTTGTTCGCCCCTAGATGTATGGAATATGGTGTCTTGTGAGATTCTAAAAGGATTCATTTCTTGAGTTCTTCATCTTTCGCAACACACACTCAATCTCTGTAGTAGAGTATGCCGTCCTTAGAGACTCTAAACTCTAAACTCTTATCCTCCATAGCTTCCTTTTTTAGCTTGATCAGGGACAAATCGAGGTCTTGCTCGATCTTGAATTCTTCTAGGAGCGTCGATTGGAGGGTCATGTCAGATAACTTACCTCTCAAAATCTCAATCTTGCTACTGAATAACTCTCTTTGTAGTGCTCCTGACAAGGCACAGACAGCCATAAGCGCCAAAGAATGTTTTCGACTCAGTGCATCGGCCACCTTGTTGGCCTTTCCTAGATGGTATAAGATCTCACAGTCGTAATCCTTTACCAATTCTAACCATCTTTGTTACCTCATGTTAAGCTCTTTCTTCGTGAAGATGTACTTAAAACTCTGGTGGTCTGTGTAAATCTCGCACTTGACTCCATACAGGTAGTGCCTCTATATTTTGAGTGTAAAAATGACTGCTGCTAGTTCCAAGTCATGTGTTGGGTAGTTCTTCTCATGGTCCTTGAGTTGTCGTGAAGCGTACACGACCGCTCTACCATTCTACATTAACATGGCTCCTAATCCGATCTAGGATGCATCACTATAAATTACGAAGTTTCTCTGACCCGCATCTGGAATGATCAGTATTGGAGCGCTTGTGAGCCTCCGTTTTAGCTCCTGAAAGCTCTCTTCACATTTATCAATCCACTCATATTTATTTCCCTTCTTGGTAAGTGCTATAAGTGGAGTAGCTAGCTTTGAAAATCCTTCGACGAAGCGTCGATAATACCCTGCTAGGCCTAAGAAACTACGATCTCTATCACGTTTCTCGAAGCTGGCCATGCACTAACTGCCTCAACATTTGCTGGGTCTATAGATAATCCCTCCTTGGAGACTACACGACCAAGATAGTGAACCTTCTCTAACTAAAACTCACACTTGGAGAACTTGGCATATAGTTGATGGTCCTGTAACATTCGCAAGACGGTTTTAAGTGCTCTTCGTGCTCTTCCTTTATCTTAGAGTATATAAGTATGTCATCGATGAACACGATGACAAACTTATCCAAAAAGTCCTTAAATACGTAGTTCATTAGGTCCATAAAGGCTGCTTTGGGCACATCCTTATTCCTGATTTGCAGTTGATGGTACCCTGAACGTAGATTAAACTTCAAGAAGACTGCAGCATTGGAGCTGATCAAATAGATCGTCAATCCTTGGCAACAGATACTTGTTCTTGATCGTGATTTTGTTTAGCTCTTTGTAGTCGATGCACATTCTTAGCGTTCCATCTTTTTTCTTCACGAACAATACGGGTACTCCCCAAGGGGAACAGCTCTATCGAATGAATCCCTTATCCATCAAGTCCTTCAGCTGGGCTTGTAGCTCCTTTAGCTCTATAGGGGCCATTCGGTATGGGGCCTTGGAAATGGGGGCTAAACTTGGTAGAAGTTCAATCTTGAACGAAATCTCGCGCTCTGGCAGAAGTCTTGGAAGATCTTCTAGAAATACTTTCACGAATTCCCTAACTACTGGTATGCTATCCGGCCCTATCTCTGCCTCTTGAGTCTTATCCAGTATGTGTGCTAAGAAGCCAGTGCATCCACTGGACAATAGCTTGTGAGCCTTCATTGCTGAGATCATCATCTTTTGCTGCTTTAGCAACAAACCCTTATAGATGAACTTTTCACATTCGATTAGTTCACAAGTAACCTCCTGCCTTTGATAATCTATGACGGCGCTGTACTTTGTGAGGAAGTCCATCCCCATAATTATATCATAGTCGTACACGTCGATGATGATCAGGTTAATACTCAATTCTCACCTGCAGATAATTAATGGCACATGACGTATCCAGTAATTAGGCAACAAAACTTCCCCTAAGGGAAGAGTAGTTCAGAAGGACTGTTCTATTCTATCTAAGCTCCTGTCTCTCTTTTTAGCAAATTTTGATGATGCAAACGAATGGGTGGCTCCAGAATCAAACAAAACTAATGCAGCTGAGTTGGTGACAAAAAGCTGACTTGTCACCACTGTTGAAGTTTCAGCTTCTGCATCATCTCTCGTGAAAGCATAGATCTTTCCCTGGGTGTCTGGAGCCTCCAGTCTGCCTTGGGTGATTGCGAGGCCATTGATCCTAGTCTGGGCAGCATGAAGTTTGCCACTTATTGTATGAGCTTGGCTCTACTGGTTCTGTGGGTTAAAGTAACAGTTTTTGGCATAGTGGCCTTCCTTGCCACAAATGAAGTGGCCACTCGCTCCTTGTCTACACTCTTCCGGGTGTTTTCTCCTACATTTTAGGCATGACGGGTATTGATTACCATTCCCCCACCTGTTGTTCTTCTTCTGGGAAAATTCTTTTGCAAACCTTAGTTGCTTGGGTTCCCTTTCCACTTGTTATTATTGTGGGACTGCCTACTGTGTTGGCCGGTCCCCACATTCTGCCCCTTATGCTACGACTTGGGGTTCTACTTCCACTTAGCCTATTTAGCTTGAGTCTTTTCCTCCCTTTGGGTCTTGAAGATCAAGCCCTTCGTTCCTTATCCTGAGCCAACTAGTATTCAGCTCGGATAGCCCTGCTGACACATTAAGCCACTGTTGTTGGTCCATGGCTTCCACTACAGACCTAGACGGTGATGTCTGTTCGGAAAATCTTTAGCATTCTTCTAACCTTCTCTTTTTCTATCGGCACCAAAACCGGGCAAAGTTGAGCCAGCTGCTCAAACTTCCTAACTGCTTCCATGACATTCATACTGCCTTGGCACAGGTTATTGAATTCATCTTATTGTGCCGCTAGTGCCTTGTCGTTGTAGTACATCTCTTGGAACTTGTCTACAAAATTTGTCCAGCTCATTTCACTAACATTCCTCCTAATAGCTACCATCTTCCACCATTGTCGTGCCTCTTTTCGTAGGGCAAAGGTGTGGGCGCAACCCCTCTAGCTTGGGTCGTCCACCTTAGCTTGCTTGCTTTCATTATTCTTTGCTTATTCTTTCTTAGCTTGTTTGTCTTTATAACTTTCTTCTTCTTTAGGGATTTAAAAGATTTGTACTTGAAAAACTAGGAATATTTTTTTTTCTTTTTAAACTTTTTTTTAAAACTTGACTGAATGAAACTATTAGTTCTTTGAAATTATGTATACATAAATATATACGTACTACTTAATATTTTTTCCCGAAATATATTTTGTGGTCTTGTTACTTTAAAGTACGTAAAAATAAAACATACTTTTAAGCTTGTTTCACTACTTTACATACTATAATCTTGTCTTATCTTTATACATATACATCACTATTACACTTTCGTTCTTTTACACTTTAATTATAGCGAAACTTTGCGAAAGGGAACCATAACCCATCCATGACATCGCTGGGATCTACCTGCTTGTCCGCTACTCTTGTTTTATATTGCTGGTTGCTTACCTTTATTGCCTACATCACGAATAGACTAATGAGCTAAATCTCAGTAAGTACAAATATACAAGTAAATAAGCTGAATAAACCATACTTAGGGTTAGTCAACCTATGACCAATTTCTTGCTTATTTCTATGCTTTACTTATTCTTTCTATTCTATCTCTTTCTTTTCTTTGCTTTACTTTATCTTGCTTAATCTTTCACTTGTGGGCCCGTGGTTGGACGTACATAATGCACGCAGACCAATAGAGGATCAGGGGAGCGACCCACCAATCAACCCTAAGGTCATCTCTGGACTACTACCTATAGGTAGCAAGTCAAGCCATCAACTAACTCATTATTAACGAGGCAGCGCCACACAACTGGGATAGAGGCTATCTTTGAACCTCAAAACTGGAGAGGCCGGTACGCCAACCTTAACTTTTAAGTCTTATTATCTGACTTATCATATTCTTCTTTTCTTTATCTGATATTGCTTAACTATTCTCGTGAACATGTTAGTATCATGTCACAAACTGAATAACTTAAATGTGTATATATATAACACAACTATATGGCAAGTCAATTCGTGAATAGACAATTAAATGTCTGTACTTATAGCACTTGTGCTAGTGTAAACTTCTGTGGGTCCGTTGAACTCCTTTGCATGTCTCTAATTGGGTTTCCTAAAGACACAATGTCATCAGTTAATACATTTTCATTAACTGACTTTATTGTACTAAAATCTGAAATTTAGCTTTTAAAATCTTAATTAAAGTCTTATGATGACATTTAAAGTCCTAACGACTCTGTTTAGACTTTTCTAGCGCTTTAGCAACCATTTTCGAGCATTTCAGAAATTTTGGTAAACTTGGTGAATAGTAACTTTGACAGTGAATAGTACTATTCACGTGAATAGTATCATACACGTGAATAGTAACTGGGCCAGAGGACATTTCTATTTTTCTGCTTAAACCGGGTTCCCTAAGTCCGAGAACTATAAAATAGTTAACTGGAGGGTTTAACGCTCCTTTCTTGACTTTTCTAAACATTTTGGTCAAAACGACCATTTTGCCCATAATGGGTCTTGGGGTCGTAACATTCTCATTTTGGTGCTTAAACGGGATTTTCTGAGTCCCTAAAATCTTAAAACAATCTTGTCTAGTTCTTGGTAAATTTTTACAACTTAATTGTTGCGATTACACTATTTACTTATCACCCATCCCTCGGGTGGTGCTATTCCGACCCTTGGGGTCGTAGCTCGTTTTTCTAGCATTTTGAAACTTCAAACGAGCTTTTTACTAATCTTAAAAACGTTCGTTATTCTCTCCCTGACCTAGGTCTTCGAGAGGCTCGGTTATTTTCATCCTGACGCTAAACTTTACCCTTGTTACCCAAAACGCTCTTGACGTTATTTTTTCTATTTTTTTTTCTCGTCCTCTCGGCATTTTAGATTTTAGGGGTCGGTTTACTATTCTATTAGACGTGCTTTCTTACTTCAAACTCTAAGGTACCGAGAGATCTCGGTTTTCATTTCTGAGCATATTTTTATTGCTCGTTTCCTAAAATGCCCTTAATGCCACTTTAAAAATTTTGGCAGCATTTTCGCTTAAATTTTAGGTTTCCGGCGTTTAGGAAACGCCTCAAAACCATCTACCCTAATCTAAACCTGTCACGTACTTTACCAGAGGCCTATTTTATGCAAAAGTTTCTAAACTTTTACGTAAAAACTTTCCACATTCTCAATGTACAAATCACACACAAAGTCTTTATTTTTCAATCACTTAGGCCACGGTTTTAGTTTAGGTTTCCAATACCAAAACTTTCTTTCTTTCAAACATTCTTTCTCTTACTTTTCTTCTTAGTTTTTAAGGCATATTCAACACCAAAACCAACTAAAATTCTTATTGAAATCTCTTTATAAATCCACGGGTTTTATGCTAAATCCTAACCTAACTTTGGTTTTCAAATCAACCACTTACACTAGCTTATCTTCTACATCATTCTAACTTACCACAACACTAAAATCACATGATTTTTACATGTTCTTCACACTAGGTATATATGGTTCCTCTTTAGAAAACTTTTACAAAATTTTGTTTCAAACTTTTTAACTTTTCTTTCTAAACATTTTACACATCAAAACACATGTTTAAATCAACCAAAACCAACTCAAAATTCTTTCCAAACCCTAGTAACATACACGGTTTTTCTTGAAACAAACCGAATCCCACTTTGGTTTTAAGCTTTCAAATTTTCTTTTTAGTTGTTTTACATATCAAACACACTTTAAAACAACAATTTAATTAAACCAAACTTGAAATTTCTTGAACCCATACACTAAGTCACGGGTTCCTCATAAAACTAACATGAAAAATTCTTGTTTCAAACTTCTAAATTACTCTTTAACTATCATGTAAACTAATTAACCTTAAACAACAAGGTTTGAACTAAACTTTTCTCATTCTTTTCTACTCAACATAGCCACGGATTTTTGCTTCAAAATACCAAAGAAAAGCTTGAAATTTCAAGCTTACCCTGCTATGTTACTCAACACTTGCTTAGGAAGAACTTTGCTTAAGATTTTGACACCAAACTTGAAGAAACTCAAGCTCAATGGAGGGCGAGAGTCACGGCTTCAAAGGGCAGCAAAGAGGCTGTAATTTCAGAAAAATTTTCTGATTTCATGAAGCCAAAAACGTTTTTAAAAAGGGAGGCCAAAAAGGAGGGCTTTTTAGCAATTTTCTTTAGGGACTTTTTAGCAACTTTTTAAGGGTTTATTTGCAAACTTTCAGGGGTCAAAATAGAATTATTTTGGCTGCTTTCCAGCTATAAAAATGAATAAGGGAAACCTAAGGAGTGGTTCGTGAATAATAATCCGTCCCTTTAAAAGTGTAAAATGTGAGTGAAACTGAAAAACCGACCCCAGGGGGGGCATTTTTGGGAAACAAAAGTAAAGGTCTGAGTCGGGTACGGAAAATCCGAGCCTCGGAGACCTAGATCGAGAAAGTTTAGATGAACGTTTTAAATACTTATAAAATGTCCATTTGAGGCTTCGAAACGATAGAAAATCACTAAACCGACGTAAGGGTTGGAATAGTGCTTCCCGAGGGTCAGGAAGGTGAAAAATGGAAATAAAATAGAAACGAACCTAGTAATGAATAGAAAAGAGTCAGAAAAGTTCTTGAGAGCCAAAAGTGCAGTCTGGATCGAGAAAATTCCGTCAAGGGCATAATTGTAATTTTGCCAAAATATTGGGGCAAAATCGTAATTTTGTAAAAGTTGAGAAAAAATGGGGAAAATGATAAATAAAGCCTAAAAAGTTATAAATAGGTTTTATTTAAGTTTTTTAATAAAAAAATAAAAGCTATCAATGGAGATGAAATTAACAGACAAGGTTTTGTCTGTAGGATCCCAAAATCGACCTGCAAGGAGAGCGATTAAAGATCCAAGAAGGAAAAGGGGAAGAAACAGATAAGATAAGTTCAGACATTTATTTGTCTACAACATGTAGCATTATTATTGCTAACTTTGATGTACTAACTATAAGTTAGGTACATATCTGCTATGGGCACTATTATAGAATAGGGAGAGAGACGAAATGTGCTACGGGCACTATTGAGAATGGGACACATAATAAATTGTGCTTCGGGCACTAGAGCGAGGTTAATGAAACTCACTCACCTAAAATTAAAATGTGAACCATTCCTAACGACGCGGCAATATGAAGTCACCGGGTTAGAATTTTAAAAAGTCGCTAATGAAACCACTTTTGGCGTACCAGCCTTCTGTACAGGGAGGTAAACTTTGCCTTCGGGGCTATGATGATGAGATTAAGGCTGTGGAGGTCAGCACTAATGTACCGCTCCCAATCACGTACAATTTTACCTTCGGGGCTATGATAATGAGATTAAGGCTGTGGAGGTCAGCACTAATGTACCGCTCCCAGTCATGCGCACTAAAATGGTATTGCCAACATGAGCTCAAAACCAGAACATAATTAAAGATAATTACTTAAAACTGAAACTATGCCATAATTGAGCATAAGACAGTTTCGTGAGAGTACTAACACTGTGGTTGATGTACTGTTGACATACTGTGTCGTGGTCAAAGTTACTATTTATGATAAATAGTACTATTCATAGAAATTCTATTTCTTGCATGTTTGAACTTATTGAGCCTGTAGCTCACCATTTTTGCTTATGTTGCAGGTAAGCGACCAGCTCAGTAGCTTTGTATGGCTGGATGGTGGACAGGATAGCGAGTGTCAGATGGGATAGGAGGCCAAGGGATATGGTCTTGCCAGAGTTTTTCCGCTGAGTGATAACAGAGAAAGGGAAAAAGAAACAGTTCTTTTGCAAATATATATTTTGCGAAAGTACTATATTATGTAAATTACTTTGTACTTGCAAACAAAGTAAATAGTGGATAATGTTTCATATGATGTTTAGAAAAAAAATCCCCTAAAAACGTCATGTTTTAAAGAGAGATTGATTAGCCGGTGACCCATGAGAGTACAATCTATCACAGTTAGCTATGAAGCTTAACTGTAATAGTATTGTATGATCTCTACGAAGGGCGGGCCGCCACATTTCCTAACAATCTCCCACTTGCCCTAAGCCAGCAGATGTGCCATGTTACGCATCCCCATCGCCTCTACATGCCTTTCAAAGCTTTTAGCCACTAAAGTCTTAGTAAAGGGATCGGTAATATTGTCCTCGGATGCGATCTTACATACGTCCACTTGTCCTGTCTCCACGTGCCCTCTTATAATGTGATACCTCCGATCTATGTGCATGGTCCTCTAGTGGTGCTGAGATTCCCTTGTGTTGGCAATAGCCCCAATATTATCACAGTAAAGTGCGATAGGCTTGTCAACACCCAGAATAACCTCAAGGTCTCTAAAGAACTTGCGGAGTCAAACCGCTTCTTTAGATGCCTCAGTCGCAGTCATATACTCAGCCTCCATCGTAGAGTCAACTGCACAACCCTGCTTCACGCTTCTCCACACAATGGTGCCTCCTCCGAGTAAGAACACTGATCCTAATGTCAATTTCCTTGAATCCTTACAAGTCTGGAAGTCTGAGTCTGTGTATCCTATATGTGTTAGGTCCCCTCCAGAATACACCAGCATATAATCCCTCATTCTCTTAAGATACTTGAGTATATGCTTTACTGCTTGCCAGTGCTTGGTTCTAGGATTCGCTTGATATCGACTCATCATACCTACTGCAAAACATAGGTCCCGGCGAGTGCAAAGCATAGCGTATATAAGGCTACCCATAGCTGATGCATAAGGGACCTTATTCATATGCTCTCTTTCTTCCGATATCTTGGACAGTCATCCAAAGAAAGAGTTAGATTGGCAATGGAAGGTTGTGAACCTTTCTTTGCCTCTTGCATTGTATATTTGTCAATTATATTATGTATGTATGAAGCTTGGGATAATGCTATCATTTTATTATTTCGATCTCTGAAGAGACGAATGCCTATAACATAATTAGCTTCTCCCAAGTCCTTCATGTCAAACTGTTGGTGTAGCCAAAGTTTGACCGATGATAAATTCTCGACACCATTCCCAATGTGCAGTATATCATCGACATAGAGTACTAGAAAGATCACTTTACTATCCTTAATACGTTTATAAACACAGGGTTCATCAACGTTTTACTCAAAACTGAATGTTTTGATCACTTGATCAAATCTTTGGTTCCATGAGCAGGATGCTTGCTTTAATCCATAAATAGATCAAAGCAACTTGCAGACTTTTCTTTCTTGGCCTTTTACCATGAACCCTTTGGGCTGTATCGTGTAGATACATTCCTCAAGATGGCCATTCAAGAATGCCGTCTTGATGCCCATTTGCCAGATCTTGTAATCGAGAGCCACAGCAATGGACAGAAGAATGCGGATAGACTTCAGCATAGCAACAGGTGAAATGGTTTCATCGTAATCGATTCCAGCCTTTTGCGTGTACCCCTTTGCAACCAGTCTAGCTTTGAAAGTTTCCACTCTCCCTTCCGCATCCTTCTTTCTTTTGTAGACCCACTTGCATCTAATGGGTTTTATCCCATCTGGTAGATCTATAAGTTCCCAAACAGGGTTGGATTTCATCAAATCCATCTCATTGTTCATGGCCTGCTTCCAAGATTTAGAATTAACATCATTTATAGCTTCATCATAAGTGACTGGATCATCCTCATGCTCATGAGCTTCAGCTCGGTATACCTTAGCATCATACATGAAGAAATTAGGCTTCCTTGAGACCCTCCTACTACGACAAGGCACCCTAAATTATTGATCGTCTACAGGTCTTGCACCGAAACTTAGACTTGTGTTCAAGATCAAAACCTGTGGAGCTGTTCTTTCACCCGATAACTCCTCTAGCACTACTTTGCTTCAAGGCTTAAAGTCATTCATGTGACTTTCTTCCAAAACTATCGCATGGGTTGAAACAATGACTTTTTGTTCCTTCGGGTTATAGAACAGACCTCCCTTAGTTCCCTTCGGATACCCTACAAACATGCACAATTCTAATCTTCGTTCCAACTTCTTCGCATCCCCATCCAGTACATATGCCAGGCAACACCATATTCTCATATGTCCAAAGGAGGGCTTCCTGCCATGCCATAATTCATACGGATTCCTAGGAGTTGACTTGCTTAGAACCTGGTTCAGAATATAGCATGCCGTTTGTAATGTATATCCCCAAAATGAAAAAGGCAGTGCTGAATAACTCATCATGGACCGTACCATATCTCATAAGGTCCTGTTTCTCCTTTTTTCTACACCATTCTGTTGTGGAGTACCAGGTGCAGTTAATTGGGATAATATCCCATTCTCTACAAGATGTCCTAAAAATTCATCAGAGAGGTATTCGCCACCTCGATCAGATTGAAGTGTCTTTATGGATTTACCTAATTGCTTTTCCACTTCCGCATGATACTCTTTGAACTTATAAAAGATTTCGCTCTTGCGGTGCATCAGGTACACATATCCATACCTCGAGTAATCATCTATAGAGGAGGCATAATACTCGAACCCTCCTCGTGTTGTGACGTTTATGGGGCCACATACGTCAGTGTGCACTATTTCTAAGAGTTCCTGAGCCCTGGTACCCTTAGCTCCAAAAGACCTCTTAGTCATCTTACCCTCAAGACAAGACTCATGTTGAGGAAGACATACCTCTTCCAGAGATTCTAGAGGATCGTCTTTCACTAACTTTTGAATCCTATCCTGATTAATACGAGCAAGTCTTAAATGCCAAAGATATGCCTTGTTAGAGTGAGAAACTTTCAACCTTTTAGAGTTATCAGTTAATTCGGTGTCAAGCAGTGAGTACATCTTTGGTTTGATCAAATATAGGTTTCCATCCATCCATCCAGAACAGATAAAAAACTTATTTTTATGAATATCAACTCTTTTACTAAAAGAAACTGAATAAGAATCCTTTATTAAACAAGCTACCGATATAAGGTTCCTCCTAAAATTAGGAACATAAAAACAGTCTTTCAATAATATAAACCTAAATTCATCAAAATAAAGATAGATGTCTCCTACTACCTTAGCTAACACCAAGTTACCGTCTCCGGTCCGCAACGAGAAGCTCCTATCATGTAGACATCTCATTTCCATGAACCCCTGCATAGAAACACAAACATGATTAGTGGCACCTGAATCAATGACCCATGTGTTTCTTGTTTCTTCTACTAAACGCGCTTCTAAATAATGAAGTTCCTTACCTTTCTTACCCTTGGCGGCCAGGAATTCCCGACAAGCCTTCTTGAAGTGACCTATCTTCCCACAGTGAAAGCACTTGGACTTTTTAGGGTCCCTGGGCTTCTTATTCTTCTTCTTCTTCTTCCTATCCGAGACAGGAGGATTAGAAGAACTGGAAGCTACTTGCTTCTTATTTGGCCTCTTTCTCTTCCATGAGGGTTTGGAAGATTCCGTCAAATTGGCCTCTCCTTTGGGTTAGACCGCATCCTTGTCCTTAATCATCCGCTCATAAGCTTGGAGTTGCTTCATGAGCTTGATGAGTCCTAACTCCCTTGTCGCCAGATTATATGCGGCCTTAAACCCCACAAAATCCTTAGACAGAGTTTTAAACACCATCTTGATCTGGGTATTGTAGTCCAACTCAGCACCATTTTCAATAGCCTCAGCAAAGAATCCTATTAAAGTGATCATATGATCCTTCACCGGAGTAACTACCTTTTGCTTAGAGTTCATAATGCTGGTAATAGTAGACTATTAAGCCAATTTTTCTTGGCCTCCGAGCATGTCCTCCAGATTTTCCATGATCTCCCTAGCAACTTGATAAGTGTCATGCTGCTTTTGTAAAGCACTCGTCATGCTAGCAAGTATGTAGCATCGAGCTATCTCATTGGAATCTCTCTAACGAGTAGAGGCAACCGGGACCTCCTTATGTGGTGTGCCAGGTTTGGGCCCAGGTGGGCATGGTTCATCCAGCACGAACTTGTATCTCTCGTAGCTGAGAACTATTAATAGATTTCTTCTCCAGTCTTTATAATTATCACCATTCAGCTTATTTTTAGTAAGTATTGAAATGAGGGGTGTCGGTGACATTTTGAACTGAAATAAAATTATACTAGACATCATTACAAAGCCCATGCAAATATAGAGATAATTTAGCAAATAAAACATACAAGTATGTTCCTACATGAAACTTGAAAAAACATATAGCATTGCAACGGTAATTCTCAGCACCTATTGCCCCAAGCCACCGAGGGGTGGTCATGAGACAAATAGCCAGAACATGGACCCCGTCCAATTAATATATGTTGCCTTAAATCCTCCAAGGTTAAGACATATATTAATAACCGCTTATTTTGGCCACCAGTTTAGTTAACAGAGCTTCTAGGGAAGGTTAATAACTAAACGAGTCTTTGAGTGCATAACCATTGTTTACATAGCCCGATCCATGCCCTACCAAGCCACCGAGGGGTGTCATGAATAGAATCGTATCCGAACATGTTTTCCACATAGGTGATCCAACCTAGTATACCAGTAGTGGTAAACACCTACCGAGGGGTGTGGTCAGGGCAGAACTGACGTGAGACGTTACCATGCTTTCACATATGGATCAATAATGGAGGCCATGGGTTTTGTTTGAAACCCTCTCCCGCTCAATATTTTGAAAAACATGCAAGTTTTGACAAATATGTATGATCAATATAGTTTGAGTGACATTCACCTATCCTATATGCATGTTATCAAATATGCATACAATAAATCCATCAATACATAGTCATTCATCCATGACATATCATAGAAAAAATAATTGACGGAAAAATAACCAAGCCATGGTTCCATCCTAGAACAAAGAAAATAAAGATTACAAAATTCCATCCAAAGCATTCTTTGGGTCTTGAATTTTGTTCCGTCTGCTTGTATCCGTCTTTATGTAGCCTCTCCATTTATTTCTCATCCCAAGAATCATTTAAAATTTAAATTCCAAGAATTTAAATTTCAAATTCAAATTTCAAATTCGAATTTAAATTTTAAACAATTTTAAATTTCATGTGTAATAACATGTAATTTCAAAAAATTTTCAAATTTTTAATTACATATTTTTAAACATGATTTAAAATTAAATCTCAAATTTAAAAATCAAAATTTTCGTTTTTTCGGCCCGTCGGCCCACGGGGCCTGTAGGCTCGCAGCCACCGTGGACAGCCGCTAGTCCCCAGGGGGGCTGGCAGCCCACGGCCACAGGCCATGGGTAGCCATACTAGGCTACAGATAGAGCCTGCAGCCCCAGGCTACACGCCCGGGTGCTGCTGTAACCATGGACTGCACGCCCGGGTGGGCGCTGTAGCCTGCCAGCAGCCATAGGCTGCATCCTAGGGGCTCGGCCAGCCCCTAGGGGGGCCACGGCCACCCTCGACTGCAGGCAAAGCATACGGCCGTGGGTGGTGCAACCTTGGGCAGGGGCTGCTGCAGGCCCATCCTACCCGAGGGTAGGGGCTGCAGCCCCACCAAGGCTGATGGCCTATCCCGAGGGGTCCATTCTCGATTTTTATGTCATATTCCAATTTACCCATTAGGACCTCCAAATAATTTGAATCCTAATTAAATTGGAATTTCCCACATAATCAAAATTTCAACCTTTAAATTAAATTTAACTTTTGGGAAAAATAAATTACGGTCTTCAAACTTCAATCTTCTCAAAGAATAATTACATAAAATTTCCTAAACTGTTTCCGGTGTACAAAAATTCTAATCATAATCATTCTAAGAGACAAAAATTAAAATTCATAGGAAAATTACGGTGATAAACCGCTCCCATGGTTACATAAAATCCTAGATACAATATTTCTAAATTCTAAGGAACCATAACCGGTATAAAACAAGCATGCTTATAATAATTTAGAAAATTAAAATAACCACATATTACACACATAATACATGATAACAACATAAAGGAATCCTAGAATACCACTCTCTAAATATCAAATCCATACACAAATAAAAAGACTAACTAATTGTCTAATTAATGTACATGGCATAGTCACGAGATAGCTCTGATACCAATTGTAGGATGAAATCGTTAAAAACACATTAGAGCAGCACGGTGGAACAACAAAGTTTTTTAAGATCGTTAAATATCTCATGATGTCATATACAATAAACTAACAACAATAAAAAACATACCTCAAGAGGACACCAAACTACAGAAGGAGAATGACTGGAGGGCTTCAACCAACTAGCCTTCTTTACTATTCTCTAATTCCTGGATGGCAGAGTGCATGGGCACTCGGTTCCTCGATCATGCTAGCATTGCTAGTCTCCTTCCGACCACCCAGATCTCTAAAGAACTTATTCTCACAGTGAGTTATGCAATAATAAGCCTGCTCACCTGAGAGTCTATGGTCTAAGAGACTTGCACGAGGTGATCTCTTGAATTTGAATTGGATTAGGAGAATATTCTCTCCCTTATCCACTCACAAAAATCTGAAATTAACAAGGCCAAAATCAAGGGTACATTCAGCCATCTTTTGGGATTTTACAATCCAAATTCAAACAGGATTTTAACTTGAATTTTATCTCCTTAATTATCCATAATGACCGAATTTCCTAGTGCCACAAACATGACTAGATTTGGCCATTAAAACTGAGGAGAATCAAAATTCAAATAGGATTTTCTAACTTAAATTTTATCTCATTCTTATCCTTTAAAAACCGAAAATTCTCCTGGGATTTATCCATAATTTTCGTCCACTTTAGGGAGGGAGAGAATCAAAATTCAACTAGGATTTTCTTGCTTGAATTTCCCTTGAACCTTATCCACAAAAATTGAAAATATCTTGGAGGATTTTCCTCAACAAAATTTCAGCCACTTTTGTTAGAATTAGGATTCAAAATTCAAGTAGGATTCAAACAAGATTTTCCTCTCCATAATCCAACTCAAATTCGAATTCTCTCTTGTGGATAATTCACAAAAAATTCGAATCCTGCATGGATTGGGATTCAAAATTTGAATTTAAATTTCAAAGTTTAAATTTCAAAATTCAAACTTCAAATTCAAATTTTAAATTTAAATTTCGAATTCAAATTTCGAATTTCTAATTTCAAATTTAAAATTTAAATTCAAATTTGGAATTCAAATTTCAAATTTAAATTTCAAATTCAAATTTTAAATTCAAAATTTAAATTTCAAATTTCAAAATTCAAATTTCAAACTCCACAAAAGGTTGTATTTCAAATTTTGTCCTTATGGATAATTTTCTACAACTCTAATCCAATCTCAAATAAAATCATGGCAACTTTATTTTGAGTTTAAATAATTATGTACTCTATTATCCAAAACAAAATATGAATTCAACTAGAGAGAATCTTGTCCACCATCCTAATCCTATGTCAACACCATCCATGCATAATCAACTAGCCAATAAGCATACACTGATCAATTTGCCAACCATTAAGGAATTATGTGGAGCTAGTAGAGGGACCAATTAGACATATATAATTGGACTCCCGTGAATCCATATAATCATTATTCTGTACCGAACAACTCAATCATATGATCACTAATTTCAGAGTCACACCACTATAACTCTGAAACTGAACTCCTAATTATATACCGTATTACGAAAGTCTGTGATAAGTTAATGTCCAATGACCTTGCCTTGTATGTATAACCCTCATATGATATCCATGATCAGCCTTAGGTCAAGGTCCGTTCAATCCTACTGATCAGGCTATCTTAAAGTTCCATTATACTACCGAATAAGAAAATGATTATTCATCATGTGCGAATAAGAAGTCATCCGCCCTGCAGACGACCCAAGGTCTTGTCTATTTTCACATCCAATATAATGCCTCTAAGAGGATACCTTTAACTCCTTAGAGCTATGATTTCAATATCTGTAAACAAACCCTTCATCGTATACAAGTCATACACCCAACGAACTAGCCTATAAGCTTACTATCTCTGAGATGCTTTAGCCATTGGAACGTCAAAGTACACAAGTCATATACATGAAGTAGTTCATTTACTCAGCGTTAAGGTTGTTGCATAATGAATGTCAAAAGTAGATTGATCCACTCATAGCGGACTACGTAGATCAATCACGCGTTAGTCCCGGTCTAATATGTCACCACCAAGCAATATATCTATGTCTCTACTTAGGAATCTATGCTCCAGACAGTCAAGACAAACCGTCCCCATCATGGCTTTAGATAACATAATAGTCTTAACATAAGTTAGATGCTCGGTCTAACCCCATAGACTACAGACCTTAGTTTAGACTGCTTACTTTAGAACATTGTCTTCTCGCATACAAAAGTCCATTGCATGCAACGTTCTAATAGTTTTAACACAAGCAGTCAGTGAGCCATATTTGCTTACATTTACTTTAACATGTAAATAGAATAAGGAAAAACAGCAATGTAATGGATAACCTCTATATTATAATTTTATTATCCAGTTCAAAAGAAATACATAAAAAAAATGCCTCTAATGCTTAGGACATTTCCTAACAATTGCTGGTCCCTCCATCCTGCTACTTGCCAAATCCACCTGTAGGTGCAGTTGGATATGATAGGCTCGAAAGATAGCCTCCATACAATAGATCCAATATGAGAGCTCGTGTAAGTGACAACCATCGTATTAGTCTAGTTGCATGGCGGCAAAAGTCATGTTTGCCTGTCGATCTTCAGATATATGGTTGGGGTCTACTGATGCAGCCATTATCGCCTATTATAGCTTAAACATTAACTTACATACTAACACTGAAAAATAAAAACTAACTTACCTAGACAGATGAGGCAGGCATGTGGTGATGTGAGGTAGGGTGGCAGGATACCTCTCTGATATCAATTGTGATAACACGAATCCTGAGTGGTTCAGACCGTCACTTAAAACTACTGATACTTAAACTTACTTGAAATCTATTACTCAAACTTACTTACTTATTACTAAAATATTAGGGGTATTATATATATACGTACATTCTACTATTCATGTGCGTACATATACTTTACAAATACATAGGTCTAAAACAACTGAAGTTCAATTGTGCATACATACTAATGAAATTGTTCAACTGGTTACTACTCCAAAATAAATTATTTGTTTAATACTTTGTGGAAGTCAACACTTACGGTGGTATCCATAACCTCACTCTCACATCCGCCTCTGCCGCCATCACTATCCATTGGGGTCTAAACCATAGGTCGCTTACCTACAGCATGAACACAAACTGTGAGCTTTACACCCTATCAGTACAACATGTCATCTGCAAAACATGTTTAAAACATAATTAATACTTAAAACATATAAGCATGTTATGTATACATAACATGTACCATGCACTGAATCATTCCACATGCTGGTTGCAAAATCAAAGCATCACACATAACTAAATGCATAACTGAAACATCACATAACTAAATGCATAATAGAAAACATCATGTAACTGAATGCATATCAACTATAGCTGGAAGTATGCTGTAACTATAGCTAAGGCATATCGTGAACAATACATTAACTGATTATGCTCATATTATGCTTCATTATTCATTATCTTTCCTTTACTTTACTGAGAGCCTGTGTGTTAGTACCAAATGTGTGCAGATATACGGATTCACTGAGACCACAAACTTTCTTTATGGGCCTTGGCCCGTTATGTATTAAGAGCCATCAGCTCAAGCTCGTCATACTAAAACTGGAAAACCTCTTCAAGCGGGAGAGGTTGGTACGACACACTTAATAATTACCCAATTGTTTATCTAATCAGGCCATATGCTCTACTAGGCAATCCCCTAATCTTATGTGATAGGGATGTACGGCATCTAACTCATGCTGTTATAGCGGAACCATAACATAGAAGAAGCCATATGGGGACAGAAAGAGTATATGAAAAGAAACTTCCTGAAACTATTCTAATTTTTGAGGACGAAAATTTTGTAAGGGGGGTAGGTTGTAAGGACCCTCATACTCATGTAACCTAAATTCTATATAATGAGAAATTAAGGAATGAATTTGGGTTAGTTCGATGCCTTTTAGTGCAAATTCGAAACACAATTAGGTACACGGCCGTATAAGAAGCTGTGTACCAATAGGACAATATAAGTGTGAGAAGCTGTGTGAGAGTACATGGCCGTGTAGTATGACATGGTCAGGTACACGGCCATGTAAGTGGCCGTGTACCGCTCTGAATTGTGAACAAGACGTTTAGTCTCGAACGAGATCTCACTCTCTGGTGGGAGTCCTGAAAGATCTTCTAGGAATCCTTCACGAATTCCTTGACTATCGGCACGTCCTTGGGTCTTATCCACTACTTTTTCTGCTTGATTGCTTTTCAAATCCTATTGGTAAGGTCTCTTTCTCTCTTTCGGTTTTTCCTGCCTCGACCCACTTTTGCCTCGGCCTTGGTTTCATCATAAGCCTTCTTAAACAGGCATTGTAGAAGTCCATATTAGTTCCTTGTAGTACATAGCATACATTACAATTGTGTCACTGGACATCAGCTGTAGTCTCTTAGTTCAATGAATAGATCCCTGTATATCCGCAACTCTAGGGAACTTAGGCAGTTTCACCTCCCCACTTGTCCGTAGAGAAAAACTGAAGCTAATGCTGGACTCCTCTTGGTGATTTGCTTGATCATGGTATGGTGAAACTTGACCCAGTTAAGAGCTCATCCTGGTCATAAAAATCTCAATACCCACAAGAGTACCTTCTTGAAAGATATCAACAGCCATCAGGACTCAGTTATCCTGATCAATGGCGTACAATCAGGGAATCCTTTGATAAAGTGAAACTAGTCTTGACATTCTCATGAAGTGTAGAGTACTGTTTGCTACTCAAAACTTAGTAGATAACTAGCCCTGAAGATCGGTACAACTCAGGTGACAATCCATGTTCCTACTTTGAACAGTTCCTTAGCACTGCATGGTCATGATTCTTCGTATAGTGATCTCACCATCCCTTCTAACTCTTTCTTCCTCAGTCGGTACCAAATCTGGACAAGGTCAAGCCAATTGCTCAATTTCCCTGACTGCCACCATGACAGTCATGCCACCTTGGTGCTGGTTGTTGAATTTGTCTTACTGCTCTGTTAGTGCTTCTTCATTGAAGTACATCCCTCTGAATTCCTCAATGAAGTCGCTTCGGCTCATCTTGCTAATGTTCCTCCTGATCACTACTATCTTCTATTATTGGCACTCTTTCTTGCATAGGGTGAAGAATGCGTACATCACTTCCTTTCTATTTGTAAGCCCTATAATAATCCAAGATTGCTTAAGTATTCATTTGCCAGTCATTGGCCTCTATAGGGTTAGTGCTCTCTTCAAATTCTGGCACCTTCATGCGCCTGAATTTCTCGTATAAATCACCTTCCCTAAGGGGGGTCAATGGAAGAACGTTGGTTGCTACAGGAGTAGTAGTTGCTGGGGGTGCTAGTGGTGATGTAGGAAATTCCTACCCTCACCGAAATCCTTGGGCTCGGGAAGTTGCTCACCCCCCCTGAAGTCTCTAAGGTTGCTGCTGCCTCCTAGGCTGGCATCGCTACTACTTGTGGTTTGCTGGCCCAATTATTTCCTAAGCTAGTTAAGTTCTGTAGGAAGATAAATCGGTAAAACCGTATCAGAGTGGCGCAGCGGAACAATGAAAATTTTTAGATCGTTAAATATCTCATGATGCCATATACAATAAATCAACAACAATTAAAACTCATACCTCAAGGACGCCAATCTGCAGGAGGAGAATGACCGGAGGCTTCAACCAACTAGCCTTCTCTACTGTTCTCCAATTCCCGAATGGCTGAGTGTGTGGGCACTCTGAACCTCGATCGGTATGCTAGCACTGCTAGTCTTCTTCCGACCACCCAGATCTCTAAAGAACTTTATTGTCACGATGAGCTATGCAACAATAAGCCTGCTCACCTGAGAGTTTGTGGTCTTAGAGAACTGGAGTGGCAGGACCTCTATTTATAGACCTGCATGAGGTGATTCTCTGAATTCGAATTGGACTAGGAAAAGATTTTCTCCCTTATCCAAACCCATAAAATCCGAATTTTTCCAAGGGAGAATCTCCATAAAAATTCGGTTTTTCTTAGGATAAATCCAATCCAAATCAAAACAAGATTTTAACTAGAATTTTATCTCCCTTTTTTCAACCCAAAAAATCCAAAAATTTCAGGGTAAATCTTCCCTAAAGATTTCGGCCATTATAGATAAGGGAGAATCAAAAATTCCACTAGGATTTTCAAGCTTGAATCTCATCTCAACCTTATCCAAAATAACCGAATTTCCTAGGAGAGATACTCCCTAATTTCGGCCACTTTTCAGGGAAGGAGAGAATCCAAATTCAACTAGGATTGAAGCTTGAATTTACCCTTGAATCTCATCCACAAAATCTGAAATTTCCTTGAGGATTATCCTCAAAATTTCGTCCTTTATTTGTTGGGATTTGGATTCAAAATTCAAGTAGGATTCTAACAAGATTATCCTCTCCAAATCCAACTCAAATTCGAATTTCAAACCTTGTGGATTTTCCACAACAAATTCGAATCCTACTTGGACTGTGATTCAAAATTTGAATTTCAAATTTCAAATTCAAATTTCAAATTCAAATTTCAAATTTCAAATTTCAAATTTCAAATTTAAATTTCAAATTCAAATTTCAAATTCGAATTTCAAATTCAAATTTTAAATTCAAATTTTAAATTCAAAATTCAAATTTCAAAATTCAAAATTCAAATTTCAAATTCCACAAAACGGTTGTATTTCATATTCTTGTTCTCATGGATAATTTTCTACAACTCCAATCCAATCTCAAATAAAATCATGGCAACTTTATTTGGAGTTCGAATAATTGTGTACTCTATTATCCAAAACAAAATCTGAATCCAACCGGAGAGAATCTTGTCTACCATCCTAATCCTGTGTCATCACCATCCATGCATAATAAACTAGCCAATAGCATACACAAATCAATTTGCCAAACGTTAAGGAATTATGTGGAGCTAGTAGAGGGACTGATTGGACATATATAATCGGGCTCCCATGATTCCATATGATCATCATTCTTTACCGAACAACTCAATCATATGATCACTAATTTCAGAGTCACACCACTATAAACCTGAAACTGAACTCCCAATTATATACCGTATTACGTAAGCCTGTGACGAGCTACCATCCAATGACCTTGTCATATATGCAAAACCCTCATATGATATCCATGATCAGCCTTAGGTCAAAGTCCGTTTAATCCTACTGATCAGGCTATCTTAAAGTTCCATTATACTACCGAATCAAGAAAATGATTATTCACCATATGTGAATAAGAAGTCATCCACCCAGCAGACGACCCAAGGCCTTGTCCATTTTCACATTCAATATAATGCCTTTAAGAGGATACCTTTAACTCCTCAGAGCTATGACTCCGATATCTGCAAACAAACCCTTCATCGTATACAAGTCATGCACCCAACGAACCGGTCTAAGCTTACTACCTCTGAGACGCTTTAGCCATTGGAACATCAAAGTACACAAGTCATATACATGAAGTAGTTCATTTACTCAGGATTAAGGTTATTGCACAATGAACGTCAAAAGCAGATTGATCCACTCATAGCAGACTACGTAGATCAATCACGCTTTAGTCCCGGTCTAATATGTCACCACCGAGCAACATATCCATGTTTCTACTTGGGAGTCCAGCTCTAGACAGTCAAGACAGACCGTCCCCTCCAAGGCTTTAGACAACATAATAGTCTTAACATGAGTTGGATGCTCGGTCTAACCCCATAGACTACAGACCATAGTTTAGACTGCTAACTTTAGAACATTGTCTTCTCGCATACAAAAGTCCATTGCATGCAACGTTCTAACAGTTTTAACACAAGCAGTCAGTGAGCCATATTTGCTTACATTTACTTTAACATGTAAATAAGACAAGGACAGATAGCAATGTAATGAATAATTTCTATGTATAATTTTATTATCCAGTTCAAAATAAATACATCAAAATGTCTCTAATACTTAGGGCATTTCCTAACAAGTTCACACTGTCAGTTTCCTATCATTTCATGGCCTAGTAGTGAGTTGTACTATCAACTTATCCTCTCAGGATGCCTGGGTTGTTTGTGCATGCATCCCAATCATGATATCTTTCGAACTCTATCACATAGCGAAAAAGGATTTATAGGTCTTTCGTTTCTGTACTAGGAAACCACGCCACCTATCATTTTCCTTCTTACTCAGGCATGAAAATATTGTATCTAAATCCTTCGATAAAACTGTATTGCCTTTCATATTAAATATAGGTACATAACTTCAGTCTGTTGGGAGTAGTAACCACTTCTTGGTACATAGTCTCAAAAGGACATATTAGGATACTGCTTCCCATCATACCTATATACATAGTCAAAAGTTTTGCTAATATGGGTCACTACTACTCGGAGGTTAGTACTGATTCTACGTCAGAGATATCCTCGTTGTCGCTCCTGTCGAGGAAAAACTCTTCTGGGTCGTCCTTGTTTTCTGAACCAGAGCTGGCCTCATCATCGCTTATGGTGCCCCCGAATCCAACCACGTGAAACTATCATAAACCGACTCTATTGTCGATCAAGACAGCCTTTTTGTCAAATATGGATCGCCATTTAAAACTCTTTTTCTCTCAACTCTTATTTTCAGGGCCCAAAATTACGTCCAAATTTTTTTTTTATCTTTTTAGTGCATTTCAATGTACTTTCTAGGGTTTTTGGCTCTGATTTCGAATTGTCTCACCCGATTCCGTTTCGGTAAGATTTTTCATCTCCGAACTCACTCACTTTAACACTGCTAGAACATTTCTACAGTATTCTCAACAGTATTAAAACATAACTTTTTCATATTTTATTCATTAAAATTGATACATATATACAATTTTAACCTACTCCGAGAATCTAAAATCCCTAGTTATCACATTCACCCCTCCTTATAAAATTTTCGTCCTCGAAAATTTAGAACAAGTGGGGGTACAAATTCCTAATTCTGTCTTCTCACTCCCATGTAGTCTCTTCAACTTTGTGATTTCTCCATAGCACTTTGACTAATGGGATCGTTTTGTTCCTCAAAACCTTATTTTTTCATGCCAGAATTTGAACAGGCCTTTCCTCGTAAGTCAGATCTTCCTGAATCCGGATCGGTTCATGTTTTAATACATGGGACGTATCCGATATATACTTTCATAGCATCGACACGTGGAACACATTATGCACTGTCGACATTTCTGGAGGTAATGCCAATCTATAAGCGACTTTACCAATGCGTTCGATAATCTCATATGGTCCAATATATCTCGAACTCAATTTCCCTTTCTTTCTGAACCGCATTATTCCTTTCATCGGCAAAACTCTTAGGAATATGAAATCCCCTTCGTTGAACACTATGGACCTTCGTCTTTTGTCTGCATAGCTCTTCTGTCAACTCTGGGCTATTTTCATTCGTTGCTGTATTTTTGTAACTGCATCCACTGGTTTTTGTACAAAATCTGTCTTATGCAGTCGTTTTTCTTATAAATCATACCAATGAATCGATGATATACACTTCCTTCCATATAGAGCTTCATAGGGTGCCATAACTATCGAAGCTTGGTAGCTGTTATTGTATGAAAACTCTTCCAATGGAAGTTTCTCGTTCCAGCTCCCCGCGAAATCGATTGTACACGCACGCAGCATGTCTTCTAGTGTTTGAATGGTTCGCTCAGATTGCCCATCTGTTTGCTGATGAAATGTTGTGCTTAGATGCACTTTCCTTCCCATAGCTTCTTACACATATGTCTAGAAATTCAAAGTGAATCGTGGATCGCGATCTGACACAATGGATTTAGGAACTCCATGTAACCTAACTATGTGGTTAACATACAAGCTTGCTAACTTTTCTAACGAAAAGGTCATTTTCACCATAATGAACCTTGCTGTCTTTGTCAACCTGTTGACAATAACCCAAATGGCATCATAACCTTCTCGGGTCTTTGGTAGTCCTACCATAAAGTCCATTGTGATATATTCCCATTTCCATTCAGGAATCTCCAATAGCTCTAATTTTCTGCCTGGATGATGATGTTCAGCCTTAACCTTTTGACACATCATGCATCTGCTTACAAATTTTACAATATCCTTCTTTATCCCTTTCCACCAGAATTATAGCTTCAAACCTTGGTACATCTTACTAGCTCCAGGATGTACTGAATATGGCATTTCATGGGCTTCTGCCATAATTCACCTTCTTAATCCTTCATCATTTGGAACTTGATTTCTTCCCTGATGTAGGATTAATCCATCTTTAGACACTTCCTCTTGCAAACTTATTAGCTTCAGGTCTCGTTTCTGAGCCTCTCTGATCTCCTCATACAATGTTGATTCCAATTGTAGTGCAGTAAATTTTCCAGCTATCAGCTCCACCTTCAGCATGTTGATTTCTTGCTGCAATGAGTTTGGAAGTTTTCCAATCGGTAGTTATTGCGAAACAGTAGATTTTCTACTTAACGCATCTGCAACGCAATTAGCTTTTCTAGGATGATAGAGGATTTCACAATCATAGTCTTTTACCAGCTCCAGCCATCTCCTCTACCGCATATTTAGCTCTTTTTGCGTGAAGAAATACTTTAGACTTTGGTAGTCAGTATAAATCTAACAGTAAGCTCCATATAGATAGTGTCGCCAGATCTTCAATGTGAACACTACTGTGGCAAATTCCAAATTATGCATGGGATAATTCTTTTCATAGTCCTTTAATTGACGTGAGGCATAGGTAATCACCTTGTCGTCTTGCATCACGACAGCTCCTAATCCCATCTTTAAGGCATCGCTGTATATCACGAACATCTCCCCTTCAGTAGGAAGTGTAAGTATTGGTGCACTGGTTAGTCATTTCTTTAGCTCTTGAAAGCTTTTTTCGCACTCTTCAGTCCACTCATACTTCTTTTCCTTACGTGTAAGAGCCATGATAGGAGTAGCAAGTCATGCAAATCCTTCAACAAATCTTCTATAATAGCCAGCCAACCTAAGAAACTTCGTATTTCCATCACGTTCTTAGGTGCGGGCCATTCATTGATTGCCTTTACTTTTGCAGGGTCCACGGCGATTCCTTCCTTGGAAACTACATGTCTAAGAAAATGCACTCTATCTAGCCAGAATTCGAATTTGGAGAATTTGGCATAGAGTTAATGCTTCCTTATCATCTGTAGGACAATCTTCAAATGTTCTTCATGCTCTTCGCAAGTCTTTGAATATATGAATATGTCATCAATAAATACAATAAAAAACTTATCCAAATATTCCTTAAAAGACTCGGTTCATCAAGTCCATAAAAGCAGTTGGCGCATTTGTTATCCCAAACGGCATCACAAGAAATTTGTAATGACTGTAGTGAGTCTAAAATGCGGTCTTGTGGATGTTACTATCCTTAATCCATAGTTGTTGGTATCCCAATCATAGATCGATCTTGGAAAACACCGCTGTGCCTTTGAGTTGGTCAAACAAGTCATCAATTCTAGGTAGCGAATACCTATTCTTGATAGTAACCTTGCTCAACTCTCGGTAGTCAATGCACATGCGAAACGATCAATCCTTATTCTTGATTAACAATACGGGAGTACCCCATAGGGAATAGCTTGGACGTATAAATCCTTTGTCAAGAATCTCCTTCAGCTACTCCTGTAACTCTTTTAATTCTGTCGGTGCCATTCGGTATGGTGCCTTTGAGATAGGTATAGTTCCTGGCATCAGCTCGATCTCAAAGGAAATTTCTTGTTCAAGTAGAAATCCTGGTAATTCCCCTGGGAAGACATCGATGAATTCCTTCATGATAGGAACATCTTTGGGTTGAAGCTTCCGTTCTCTCATCATGTCCACTATGCATGCTAAGTATCAACACAACTGCTAGACATTAGCCTTCTTGCCTTTATCGAGTTGATCATTATCGTCCTTGGTTTGCATGACAAATCGATGTATTCAAATCCATCTTCCTGGTCGGGTGGAAACCTTATCTTTTGCTTCCAGCAATCGATCGTGGCTTGATACTTCCCTAGGAAATCCATTCCTAGTATTACATCGTAGTCAACAAGCTCCATCACGATCAATTCTGTATACAACTCCCTATTTGCCACAATTATTGGTACATGAGGTAACCAATAATTGGACATCAAGACTTCCCCCAAGGGTAGTACTGTTCTAAATGTCATACCCATATTGTCCTTAGGATATCCTATCCTATTCCCAAATTGGTATAAAATGAAAGAATACGTAGCTCTAGAATCAAATAAAACAGACACCAAATTATTAGCAATAGAAAGCTGATCTGTCACTACATTGACGTTCCGGCTTTCACATCTTCCTTTGTATAGACCATGACTCTAGCATCTGCACGAGGCAAGCGTTCTGGTCTTTCCTGCCTCTCAGAATAGGACGATCCTTCAGCCTTAGCTTGTAGTGAATGTGCTTGGGAATGTTGCTGTTGTGACTAAGATGAACCTTGCACATTTTGCCTATTTTCCAGATAGTTTTTGGCAAAATGACTGTCCTTCCCACATTGGAAATAAGCATTTACGGCAAGTCTGCATCGGCCCACATGTCTCTTCCCGCAGATCACACAGTCTCGAACAATAGGGCCAGCATTATTATTCGTTCTCCTCTGTTGGTTCCTATTTGTAGAATTATTTCATTTTCTCTTCCCCTCAGATTGCTGGCTAGAAGTACTTGCTTGTCTAGCCTTAGTGTTCTAATTCGGTTTGCTGCTTTGTCCGACCTGGGATCCAACTTGTACAACTTTGGCCAAGACCTTTTCCTTCTTCCTAGCATCCCAAATCTTTTCCCTTTCCTCCTTCTGTCAAACCAAGTAATATTCAGCCCTCAATGCTCTACTTACACAATCGGATACAGTAGTGGGCAGTGTCAATTCGCTATCTACCAATGTTGAGATTTCAGGATGAAACATTCCTAGCATCTTCTGAATTTTCTCCCTTTTAATGGTGATAGTGTATGGTCACAGTCGGGACAACTCCAAGATCATATGGAGTGAGGATAACCATTCTTCTGCTTCAAGAGGATTTCTGGAACCCTCGAACTCCAGCGGCTTCATTCGTCGAAATCTTTCATATAGTGGCTCATGGTTGACCTGGGGTTGCGATTGGGGTTCTATTACTTCTTCTGGTACTATTGGCAGTACTTCTGGTTCAGGTGAGGCCATTTGTGGGTTTTGGCTCTCTTCTTGTCCTTGTTTTTGCTCCATTTGCTCGAGTCTTTGTCTTAACTCGACATTTTCTCTCATTTGAGCTTCTATTAAAGCTTCTAACTCATCCACTCTTTCTGACAGGACTGGTCGCCCTCTCATGTTCCTCAGGTTTCGCGGATTCACCATCTTTTCTACTTCCTATAATCGCATGAGAGTCGATCGTTAGATTTTCACAAACATACTTTTACAATACAAGTAAAAATAGTTTTAATTATCACATAATTTCAACATTTCATCCATTGAACATGTCAAAATGTGATTGTCATTTCTTTTCATTTCAAATTTTTTTTTTCAAAAATACATCACTAAAAGGCTTTTCTCAAAATAGCCTTTCGATACGATCATCCATACACATATATAGATATATATATACATTTATACAACACATGTATTTCTATACCTGATCTCCCAACTGAGGTTGTTCCGGAATTGTCAAAAATTCAACTGGATCTATTTCTTCCTCATCCGTTCCGTTTCTGGCCTCGGATGGCATTGATCCTTCAACTGGGCTCGTACCCTCTGGTTACCTTAATGGACTAGCCTCATGATCATTGGCCATAGGCTGTGGCCCGTATAGGTGGTCTAGCATGGTCTCCTGTAATAGTTACTCTCGTCTCTTGCACACCATGCACTCCATCATCATCTCCTCCTCTACTTTGGCTACCGTGACTACAAACTCATGCAAAGTAGTAGGGTATAAAGGAGTTACCCTCTGTCATAGATCAACAGTGAGTCCTTTCCAAAATATTCCACAAAAATCCTCATCTATGAGGTTGGACAGAGGACATGTCCTCACAACGTTATCCTAAAACCAGATTGCATAAGTGGATACAGTGTCACTTAACATCATTTGCTGTCTCTCTACCCAAAGAACAAAGTCTCTAAAATCTATATACTTGGGCATAGTCGGTGGCGGCGTTACCACATTGTTCTCAAGAGGGTCTGAAACTAGTGCTAAACTCCTCTGCGGGAACTATTGCATCATGATATGGCAAACTCAGCCCAATCGAGTGCTAATGGCATGTCCTGATCGCAGTACTCCCAATCCAACCGTGCATCCTCCCGGAATGTACCAATGGCCATCAATACCCAGCAATCCTCATCTATGTCGCACTGGTACATGATCGTCTCTACATCATGTAGCCAGTCCCGAGTAGAGATCTCCTGTTGACCTCCCTCGAATGTAGGTGGATGACTGCCTCTAAAAGCATGTACTACTCGCACTGATACTCTAGCTCTTATACGACCTAGATCTTCCACCACCGGAATATCTAATGCTATCGGTGGGTTTACAATCAGCCGAAGGGGTGGTGCTTTTATTGATGCCAGTGCTACTGTCCTCGGTACTGGTGGCTCAGGTATCGACGGTTGAGGCACGGCTCGATGAATCATCGACGGTCTGATCACGGGCCTAGTCCATACCCGGATCGGTCCTCTCAGTCAGTATGGGTGAGGTCTCATATAAGGTGGTCTAGTCATCGTATATCGTACAAAATATATATAACCTCAAACAAACAAAAAGTTAACTAGTCTTAAAGAAAGCTAACTTACTTGGATTGACGAACAGGTCACGCTTCGTGCCAATTGTGCCGCCCGATGCCCTCAGTGGCCCGGACCGTCACTGAAAACTAGCTTACTTGCATTTCTTATACTTTCTAACAATTTATACTTAACTAGATATCATAAAAATTTTTAGGAAATGCCCTAAGTATTAGAGACATTTTGATGTATTCATTTTGAACTGGATAATAAAATTATACATAGAGGTTGTTCATTACATTGCTATCTGTCCTCGTCTTATTTACATGTTAAAGTAAATGTAAGCAAATATGGCTCACTGACTGCTTGTGTTAAAACTATTAGAACGTTGCATGCAATGGACTTTTGTATGTGAGAAGACAATATTCTAAAGTTAGCGGTCTAAACTATGGTTTGTAGTCTATGGGGTTAGACCGAGCATCTAACTCATGTTAAGACTATTATGTTGTCTAAAGCCTGGGAGAGGACGGTTTGTCTTGACTGTTTGGAGCTGGACTCCCAAGTGGAGACATAGATATGTTGCTTGGAGGTGACATATTAGACCGGGACTAAAGCGTGATTGATCTACGTAGTCCGCTATGAGTGGATCAATCTACTTTTGACGTTCATTGTGCAATAACCTTAATCCTGAGTACATGAACTACTTCATGTATATGACTTGTGTACTTTGATGTTCCAATGGCTAAAGCGTCTCAGAGGTAGTAAGCTTATAGACCGGTTCGTTAGGTGCATGACTTGTATACGATGAAGGGTTTGTTTGCAGATATCGGAATCATAGCTCTGAGGAGTTAAAGATATCCTCTTAAAGGCATTATACTGAATGTGAAAATGGACAAGGCCTTGGGTCGTCTGCTGGGCGGATGACTTCTTATTCACATATGGTGAATAATCATTTTCTTAATTCGGTAGTATAATGGAACTTTAAGATAGCCTGATCAGTAGGATTAAACGGACTTTGACCTAAGGCTGATCATGGATATCATATGAGGGTTTTGCATATATGACAAGGTCATTGGATAGTAGCTCGTCACAGGCTTACGTAATACGGTATATAATTGGGAGTTCAGTTTCAGGTTTATAGTGGTGTGACTCTGAAATTAGTGATCATATGATTGAGTTGTTCAGTACAGAATGATGATCATATGGAATCACGGGAGCCCGATTATATATGTCCCATCAGTCCCTCTACTAGCTCCACATAATTCCTTAACGTTTGGCAAATTGATTTGTGTATACTATTGGCTAGTTTATTATGCATGGATGGTGATGATACAGGATTAAGATGGTAGACAAGATTCTCTCCGGTTGGATTCAGATTTTGTTATGGATAATAGAGTACACAATTATTCGAACTCCAAATAAAATTGCCATGATTTTATTTGAGATTGGATTGGAGTTGTAGAAAATTATCCATGAGAACAAGAATTTGAAACACAACCGTTTTGTGGATTTTGAAATTTGAATTTTGAAATTTGAAATTTGAATTTTGAAATTTGAAATTTGAATTTTGAAATTGAAATTTAAATTTGAAATTTGAATTTGAAATTCGAATTTGAGATTTGAAATTCAAATTTTGAATCACAGTCCAAGTAGGATTCGAATTTGTTGTGGAAAATCCACAAGGTTTGAAATTCGAATTTGAGTTGGATTTGGAGAGGATAATCTTGTTAGAATCCTACTTGAATTTTGAATCCAAATCCCAACAATCTATGGACGAAATTTTGAGGATAATCCTCAATGGAATTTCGGTTTTTGTGGATAAGATTCAAGGGAAAAATTCAAGTTTCAATCCCAGTTGAATTTGGATTCTCTCCTCCCTGAAAAGTGGCCGAAATTTTGGAGATAATCTCCTAGGAAAATTCGGTTATTTTGGATAAGGTTGAGATAAGATTCAAGCTTGAAAATCCTAGTGGAATTTTGATTCTTCCTTATCCTAAAAGTGGCCAAATATTTGGAGAAGATTTTCTCCTAGGAATTTTGGATTTTTTGGTTGAAAAAGGGAGATAAAATTCTAGTTAAAATCTTGTTTAGATTTGGATTGGATTTATCCTAAGAAAACTGAATTTTATTGTTGGATTTTCCCATGGAAAAATTCAGATTTTTTGGTTATGGATAAGGGAGAATATCTTTTCCTAGTCTAATTCAAATTCAGAGAATCACCTCATGTAGGTCTATAAATAGAGGTCCAGCCACTCCAATTCTCTCAGACCACAGACTCTCAGGTGAGCAGGCTTATTGTTGCACAGCTCATCGTGACAATAAAGTTCTTTAGAGATCTGGGTGGTCGGAAGAAGACTAGCAGTGCTAGCATACAGATCGAGGTTCAGAGTGCCCACACACTCAGCCATTCGGGAATTGGAGAATAGTAGAGAAGGCTAGTTGGTTGAAGCCTCCGGTCATTCTCCTCCTACAAGATTGGCGTCCTTGAGGTATGAGTTTTAATTGTTGTTGGTTTATTGTATATGGCATCATGAGATATTTAATGATCTAAAAATTTTTATTGTTCCGCTGCGCCACTCTGATACGTTTTTACCGATTTATTTTCCTACAATTGGTATCAGAGCCATCTCATGACTATGCCATGTACATAAATTAGACAATTACTTAGTCTTTTTATTTATGTATGGATTTGATATTTAGAGAGTGGCATTCTAGGGTTCCTTTATGTTGTTATCATGGATTATGTGTAAAGTATATGGTTATTTTAATTTTTTGAATTATTATAAGCATGCTTATTTATATCGGTTATGGTTCCTTAGAATTTAGAAAAATTGTATCTAGGAATTTTTATGTAACCAAGGGAGCAGTTTATTAACGCTGTAATTTTCCCATGGATTTTATTTTTTTGTCTCTTAGAACTTTATGGTTATAATTTTTGAACACCGGAAACGGTTTAGGAAATTTTATATAATTATTCTTGGAGGAGATTGAAGATTGAAGACCGTAATTTATTTTTCCCAAAAGTTAAATTTGATTTAAAGGTTGAAATTTTGATTGTGTGGAAAATTTCAATTTAATTGGGATTCAAATTAATTTTTGGAGATCCTAATAGGTAAATTGGAATATGGCACGAAAATCGAGACATGACCCCTCGGGATAGGTCGACGGGCCTTGGTGGGGCTGCAGCCCCTGCCCTCAGGCAGGATGGGGCTGCGGCAACCCCTGTGCAGGCCAACACCACCCACGGCCGCAGGCTTGGCCTGCAGCCAAGGGTGGCCGTGGCCTGCCCAAGGCTGGCCACAGCCTGGGCGTGCAGCCTGCCGCTGCAGGCTTGGCCTGCAGCCCGGCAAGGCTGCACAAAGGGGGCAGACGTGGGCTGCCAGCCCCTTTGGGGCTGGTGGCTGCCCACGGCGGCTGCCGCCTTCGAGGGCGGCGGTGTGATGGTCCAAGAATCAGAAAATTTTGATTTTTAAATTAGAAATTTAATTTTAAATAATGTTTAAAAATATGTAATTGAAAATTTGAAATTTTTGAAATTACATATTATTACACATGATGTTTAAAATTGTTTAAAAATTTGAATTGGAAATTTAAATTTGAAATTTGAATTTGGAATTTGAATTTGAAATTTAAATTTTTGGAGATTTAAATTTTAAATAATTCTTGGGATGAGAAATAAATGGAGAGGCTACATAAAGATGGATACAAGAAGACGGAACAGAATTCAACACCCAAAGAATGCTTTGGATGGAATTTTGTAATCTTTATTTTCTTTGTTCTAGGATGGAACCATGGCTTAGTTATTCTTTCAATTATTTTTCTGTGATATGTCATGGATGTATAAATATGTATTGATGAATGTTTTATATGCATATTTGATAACATGTCATATAGGATAGGTGAGTGCCGCTCATACTATATTGATCATACATAATTTGTCAAAACTTCCATGTTTTTAAAAATATTGAGTGGGAGAGGGTTTCAAACAAAAACCACGACCTCCATTGTTGATCCATATATGAAAGCATGGTAATGCCTCGCATCAGTTCTGCCCTGACCACACCCCTCGGTAGGTGTTTACCGCCGCCGGTATACTAGATTGGATCTCCTATGTGGAAAACGTGTTCGGGTACGATCCTATTCATGACTACCCCTCGGTGGCTTGGTAGGACGTGGATCGGGCAACGTAAGCAATGGTTATACACTCAAGACTCGTTTAGTTATTAACCTTCCCTAGAAGCTCTGTTAACTAAACTGGTGGCCAAATAAGCGGTTATTAATATATGTCTTAACCTTGGAGGATTTAAGGCAACATATATTAATTGGACAGGGTCCATGTTCCGGCTATTTGTTTTCATGACCATCCCTCGGTGGCTTGGGGCAATAGGTGCTGAGAATTACAGTTGCAATGCTACATGTTTTTCAAGTTTCATGTAGGAACATACTTGTATGTTTTATTTGCTAAATTATCTGTATATTTGCTTGGGCTTTGTAATGATGTCTAGTATAATTTTATTTTAGTTCAAAATGTCACCGACACCCCTCATTTCAATACTTACTGAAAATAAGCTGAATGGCGATAATTATAAAGACTGGAAAAGAAATCTATTAATAGTTCTCAGCTGCGAGAGACACAAGTTCGTACTGGACGAACCATGCCCACCTGGGCCCAAACCTGACACACTACTTGAGGAGGTCCCGGTTGCCTATAATCGTTGGAGAGAATCCAATGAGATAACTTGATGCTACATCCTTGCTAGCATGACCAGTGCTTTACAAAAGCAGCATGAGACTTATCAAGTTGCTGGGGAGATCATGGAAAATCTGGAGGACATGTTCGGAGGCCAAGAAAAATTGGCTCGACAGTCCGCTATCACCAGCATTATGAACTCTAAGCAAAAGGCGAGTACTCCGGTGAAGGACCATATGATCATTCTAATGGGATTCTTCACTAAGGCTGCTGAGAATGGTGCTGAGTTAGACTACAACACCCAGATCGAGATGGTGTTCAAGACTCTTTCTAAAGATTTTGTGAGGTTTAAGGCTGCATACAATCTGGCGACAAAGGAGTTAGGACTAACCGAGCTCATGAAGCAACTACAGGCTTATGAGCGGATGATCAGGGATAAGGATATGGTCCAACCTAAAGGTGAGGCCAATTTGGCGGCATCTTCCAATCCCTCACAGAAGAGGAAGAGGCCAAATAAGAAGCAAGTGGCTTCTAGTTCTTCTAATCCTCCTGTCTCAGATGGGAAGAAGAAGAAGAAGAACAAGAAGCCAAAGGACCCTAAAAAGTCCAAATACTTCCATTGTGGGAAGGTAGGTCACTTCAAGAAGGCTTGCCGGGAATTCCTAGCCGCCAAGGGCAAGGAAGGTAAGGAACTTCATTACTTGGAAGCGTGTTTGGTGGAAGAATCGAAAGACACTTGGGTCATTGATTCGGGCGCCACTAATCATGTTTGTGTTTCTATGCAGGGCTTCGTGGAAATGAGAAGTCTACATGATAGGAGCCTCTCGTTGCGAACTGGGGATTGTGATGGCTGAAGCAGTGGGAGATGTTTACCTTTATTTTGATCAATTTAGGTTTATTTTATTAAAAGACTGTTTTTATGTTCCTAATTTTAGAAGGAACCTTATATCGGTAGCTTGTTTAATAAAGGATTCTTATTCAGTTTCTTTTAGTAAAAGAGTTGATATTCGTAGAAATAAGTCTTTTATCTGTTCTGGTTAGATGGATGGAAACCTATATTTGATCAAACCAAAGATGTACTCACTGCTTGACACTGAATTAATTGATAACTCTAAAAGGTTGAAAGTTTCTCACTCTAACAAGGCGTATCTTTGGCATTTAAGACTTGGTCATATTAATCAGGATAGGATTCAAAGATTGGTGAAAGACGGTCCTCTGGAATCTCTGGAGGAGGTACGACTTCCCCAATGTGAGTCTTGTCTAGAGGGTAAAATGACTAAGAGGTCTTTTGGAGCTAAGGGTACAAGGGCTCAGGAGCTCTTAGAAATTGTGCACACTGACGTATGTGGCCCCATGAACGTCACAGCACGAGGAGGGTTCAAGTATTATGTCTCTTTTATAGATGATTACTCGAGGTATGGATATGTGTATCTGATGCACCGCAAGAGTGAAACCTTTGACAAGTTCAAAGAGTATCGTGCGGAAGTTGAAAAGCAATTGGATAAATCCATAAAGACACTTCGATCTGATCGAGGTGGCGAATACCTCTCCGATGAATTTCTAGGACATCTTGTAGAGAACGGGATATTATCCCAATTGACTGCACCTGGTACTCCACAACAAAATGGTGTAGCTGAAAGGAGAAACAGGACCTTATTGGATATGGTACGGTCCATGATGAGTTATTCAATGCTGCCATTATCATTTTGGGGATATGCTTTACGAACGGCGTGCTATATTCTGAACCAGGTTCCAAGCAAATCAATTCCCAGAACTCCGTATGAATTGTGGCACGGTAAGAAGCCCTCCCTTGGACATATGAGAATATGGGGCTGCCCGGCACATGTACTGGATAGGGATGCGAAAAAGTTGGAACCAAGATCAGAATTGTGCATGTTTGTAGGGTACCCAAAAGGAACTAAAGGAGGTCTGTTCTATAACCCGAAGGAACAAAAAGTCATTGTCTCAACCCATGTGACATTCTTGGAGGAAAGTCACATGAATGACTTTAAGCCTCGAAGCAAAGTGGTGCTAGAGGAGTTATCGGGTGAAAGAACTGCTCCACAGATTTCGGTCTTGGACGCAAGTCCGAGTTCCAGTGAAAGACCTGCAGACGATCAACAATTTAGGGTGCCTCGTCGTAATTGAAGGGTTTCTAAGAAACCTAATTTCTTCATGTATGATGCTGAGGTATACCAGGCCGAGGCTCATGAGCATGAGGATGATCCGATCACTTATGATGAAGCTGTAAATGATGTTGATTCTAAATCTTGGAAACAGGCTATGAACAATGAGATGGATTCTATGAAATCCAACTCTGTTTGGGAACTTGTAGATTTGTCGGATGGGATAAAACCCATTGGATGCAAATGGGTCTACAAAAGAAAGAAGGATGCTGAAGGGAGAGTGGAAACTTTCAAAGCTAGACTCGTTGCAAAGGGATACACGCAAAAGGCTGGAATCGATTACGATGAAACCTTTTCGCCTGTTGCTTTGCTGAAGTCTATCCGTATTCTTCTGTCCATTGCTACGGCTCTCGATTACGAGATCTGGCAAATGGATGTCAAGATGGCATTCTTGAATGGCCATCTTGAAGAGTGTATCTATATGATACAGCCCGAAGGGTTCGTAGCGAAAGGCCAAGAAAGGAAAGTCTGCAAGTTACTTAGATCCATTTATGGATTAAAGCAAGCATCCCGCTCATGGAACCAGAGGTTTGATCAAGCGGTTAAGACATTTGGTTTTGAGCAGAACGTTGATGAACCTTATGTTTATAAACGTATTAAGGATGGAAAAGTGGTCTTTCTGATACTCTATATCGATGATATACTACTCATTGGGAATGATGTAGGGAACTTATCATCGGTCAAGCTTTGGTTACACCAATAGTTTGACATGAAGGACTTAGGAGAAGCTAATTATGTACTAGGCATTCGTCTTTTCAGAGATCGAAAGAACAAAATGATAGCGTTATCCCAAGCTTCATACATAGATAAAATAATTGACAAATATGCAATGCATGAGGCAAAGAAAGGCTCACAACCTTCTATTGCCGGTCTAACTCTTTCATTGGATGACTGTCCCAAGACATCGGAAGAAAGAGAGCGTATGAGTAAGGTCCCCTTATGCATCCGCTGTGGGTAGCCTTATGTACGCTATGCTTTGCACTCGCCCGGATATATGTTTTGCAGTAGGTATGGTGAGTCGATATCAAGCAAATCCTGGAACCAAGCACTGGCAAGCTCTAAACCATATACTCAAGTATCTTAAGAGAACGAGGTATTATATGTTGGTGTATTCTGGAGGGGACCTAACACCCGTAGGATACATGGACTCAGACTTCCAGACTTGTAAGGATTTGAGGAAGTCGACATTAGAGGGCACGTGGAGACAGGATTAGTGGATGTATGTAAGATCGCGTCCCAGGACAACATCGATGATTCCTTTACTAAGACTTTGGTGGCTAGAAGCTTTGAGAGGCATGTAGAGGCGATGGGGATGCGTAACATGGTATATCTACTGGCTTAGGGCAAGTGGGAGATTGTTAGGAAACGCCCTAAGTATTAGAGACATTTTGATGTATTCATTTTGAACTGGATAATAAAATTATACATAGAGGTTATTCATTACATTGCTATCTGTCATCGTCTTATTTACATGTTAAAGTAAATGTAAGTAAATATGGCTCACTGACTGCTTGTGTTAAAACTGTTAGAATGTTGCATGCAATGGACTTTTGTATGCGAGAAGACAATGTTCTAAAGTTAGCGGTCTAAACTATGGTTTGTAGTCTACGGGGTTAGACCGAGCATCTAACTCATGTTAAGACTATTATGTTGTCTAAAGCCTTGGAGGGGACGGTTTGTCTTGACTGTCTGGAGCTGGACTCCCAAGTGGAGACATAGATATGTTGCTTGGAGGTGACATATTAAACCGGGACTAAAGCGTGATTGATCTACGTAGTCCGCTATGAGTGGATCAATCTACTTTTGACGTTCATTGTGCAATAACCTTAATCCTGAGTAAATGAACTACTTCATGTATATGACTTGTGTACTTTGATGTTCCAATGGCTAAAGCGTCTCAGAGGTAGTAAGCTTATAGACCAGTTCGTTGGGTGCATGACTTATATACGGTGAAGGGTTTGTTTGCAGATATCGGAATCATAGCTCTGAGGAGTTAAAGGTATCCTCTTAAAGGCATTATACTGAATGTGAAAATGGACAAGGCCTTGGGTCGTCTGCTGGGCGGATGACTTCTTATTCACATATGGTGAATAATCATTTTCTTAATTCGGTAGTATAATGGAACTTTAAGATAGCCTGAACAGTAGGATTAAACGAACTTTGACCTAAGGCTAATCATGGATATCATATGAGGGTTTTGCATATATGACAAGGTCATTGGATAGGAGCTCGTCACAGGCTTACGTAATACGGTATATAATTGGGAGTTAATTTTTAGGTTTATAGTGGTGTGACTCTGAAATTAGTGATCATATGATTGAGTTGTTCGGTACAGAATGATGATCATATGGAATCACGGGAGCCCGATTACATATGTCCAATCAGTCCCTCTACTAGCTCCACATAATTCCTTAATGTTTGGCAAATTGATTTGTGTATGCTATTGGCTAGTTTATTATGCATGGATGGTGACGATACAGGATTAGGATGGTAGACAAGATCCTCTCCGGTTGGATTCAGATTTTGTTATGGATAATAGAGTACACAATTATTCGAACTCCAAATAAAGTTGCCATGATTTTATTTGAGATTGGATTGGAGTTGTAGAAAATTATCCATGAGAACAAGAATTTGAAACACAACCGTTTTGTGGATTTTGAAATTTGAATTTTGAAATTTGAAATTTGAAATTTGAAATTTGAATTTTGAATTTTGAATTTGAAATTTTAATTTGAAATTCGAATTTGAAATTTGAATTTGAAATTTAAATTTGAAATTTGAAATTTGAATTTGAAATTATAATTTGAGATTTGAAATTCAAATTTTGAATCACAGTCCAAGTAGGATTCAAATTTGTTGTGGAAAATCCACAAGGTTTGAAATTCGAATTTGAGTTAGATTTAGAGAGGATAATCTTGTTAGAATCCTACTTGAATTTTGAATCCATATCCCAACAAACTATGGACGAAATTTTGAGGATAATCCTCAATGGAATTTCGGTTTTTGTGGATAAGATTCTAGGGAAAAATTCAAGTTTCAATCCCAGTTGAATTTGGATTCTCTCCTCCTTGAAAAGTGGCCGAAATTTTGGAGATAATCTCCTAGGAAAATTCGGTTATTTTGGATAAGGTTGAGATAAGATTCAAGTTTGAAAATCCTAGTGGAATTTTGATTCTTCCTTATCCTAAAAGTGGCCGATTATTTGGAGAAGATTTTCTCCTAGGAATTTTGGATTTTTTGGTTGAAAAAGGGAGATAAAATTCTAGTTAAAATCTTGTTTAGATTTGGATTGGATTTATCCTAAGAAAACTGAATTTTATTGTTGGATTTTCCCATGGAAAAATTCAGATTTTTTGGTTATGGATAAGGGAGAATATCTTTTCCTAGTCCAATTCGAATTCAGAGAATCACCTCATGCAGGTCTATAAATAGAGGTCCTGCCACTCCAGTTCTCTCAGACCACAGACTCTCAAGTGAGCAGGCTTATTGTTGCACAGCTCATCGTGACAATAAAGTTCTTTAGAGATCTGGGTGGTCGGAAGAAGACTAGCAGTGCTAGCATACAGATCGAGGTTCAGAGTGCCCACACACTCAGCCATTCGGGAATTGGAGAATAGTAGAGAAGGCTGGTTGGTTGAAGCCTCCGGTCATTCTCCTCCTGCAAGATTGGCGTCCTTGAGGTATGAGTTTTAATTGTTGTTGGTTTATTGTATATGGCATCATGAGATATTTAACGATTTAAAAATTTTTATTGTTCCGCTGCGCCATTCTGATACATTTTTACCTATTTATTTTCCTACAAAAATTAGGGATTTTTTTTTCCTTTTTACATGTACGTATTTACTGTATACGTACGTATACCGATTATTATTCAAAAATACTATTCAGTGATTACTACTTAAAGTTACTATTTAGCGATTACTATTTAAAAATACAGTTTACGATTACTATTCAAAAATACTATTTAGTGATTACTATTCAAACGTACTATTTAACGATTATTATTCAAAAATACTGTCTGACAATTAATATTCAAAGTACTATTTAATCATTACTATTTAAAATACTGATACTCAAATTTGTGGAAGATAAACTCGTAGTGTCTCCATAACCTCGCCCTCACATCTACCTCCGCCGCCACCATCGCCTATTGGGATTTAAACCGTAGGACGCTTACTTACAGCATGAACACACTACATGAGCTTTACACTCAGTAAGTACAACATGTTTAGCGCAAAACATGTTTAAACATAGTATATACTTAAAAACATATAGGCAGTCACATATCACATATCACATCAATAATTATAAAACTTCACATAAGATATGCATCACAGAAACATCGTATACTAAATGCATCTAGGAGCATGGTGAACTATAACTAATGCATGATCCAGTTATGTTCATTTATGCTTCAAACTTCTCTTTTCTTTTCTTGTCTATTTAGGGCCCATGTGTCAATACCGTGCATGCATAGACCATCGGTAACGCCCGTGGTAAAATAGCTGGAGAGCCATCAACGGATGCTCAACTTTCTGCTTTAACTTACAACCCCTTCATTGAAAGGGCCAGTATGACACGTTTACTACTTTCCGTCTTGTTTATCTATTCTAGCCATATGCTTCTCTAAGCTGTCCCAACTCCTACATGGTAGGGACGTATGGCATCTATCTTACTTTTTCATCAATTTACTTGATAGTGAAACTACATGCTCTTAAACATGAGGTGCAACATCATGTGCATGGCATACATATTTTAACATACTGTAAAATATCATTTAAAAGCATTTTAGTTCATGCCATAGGCGGAGTTGTATTTACCTTATTGCAAACAACTTGAAATCACGCCTTTATCAATTCACAGGTTACCACCTGTCATCAACAACGTTTCTCATTAATACTCTCGTTGAGTCATTATTAATGTTAGTGACTGTAACTTGCGTTTCTATGGGGTACCGAGACCCGTCAGTACCCTATTCGCCTATTATGGGGATTTGGTGTCTAAATCGTATCGTGTTCGATCAATCGTCTACTTGACAGATTAACCATCGTTCCTCATTGTATTGTTCAAAACGCAGCCACTGACTAGTTTACCACTCAGTCAACTGACTGATTAACTCACGTGTTAGTAACTATGTAGTCTATCGAGTTACTATACGTGAACTTAGTGTAGTAACCGACCGAGTTACTCCGCTTGTTGAGGTGCGGTAGCCTACCGGGCTACGAAGGCTTACTTGGTGTAGTGGCCCACCAGGCCACTATGGCTTGTTCGGGGTAGTAGCCTACCGGGCTACTAAGGCTTGTTTGGTGTGGTAGCCTACCGGGCTACACACACTATTTTACTTTGAAAAATTGTTTAGGTTGGCTTGTAAAAATCTTGGAAAAATTCCTTATTTTGAAACAGCCCCTTATCACCCCGTTGGAAGGTGGGGGACATTTTTATGAAAACCTTGTTCATATTTTAAAGTGTTAAAAACACATTTTTATTTTGCAGTGTATAAATTATATTTTTAATGCTTGCATTTTAAAGGTGGTTGTTGAACCACTTTTGAAAACAATTTTGAAACTTAGTCTAAACGACTTTGTTTGAAATTTTGTCAAACATGAAAGTTTTCGTCCTCGACAAGATGAACAAATCTTGTGTTCATCTCGGAGCCTAAATCTAACTCTAACAGCTCAACTGTGGGCTTGGTGCCCAGTTTTTTGTAAAAATCCTAGTTTTACGCCTCTGTAAAAACGGCTCAGTTTGAGGTCCGAAACGGCCAAATTTTTGACTCTTGTGGGTAGTTCTCAAGGTCTCGACGAGATTGGCAACTTTCGTGTTGAGTCCAAGAACCAGTTCAAGCTCTAACGGGTCTATTTCTAGCAAAACCCGAGACTAAACACTGGGTTCAGATTTTGTTCCCAGTTTTGGACACCGAGTGAAAAACACCCTAAAAACCTATCTTTGGCTCGTTTTTGGCCAAGGCATATTTGATGTAAAAATGACTGTATCAAAATTTCCTTAAAACACTATGTTTTATCAAATCCCAAATTCAGAACCTAAAGGGGTCGAAATGGCCAAAATCCATGGTCTCTCCTTAAGGACAGATATGTGTCTAGCCACCATAATACACATCCATGCATTCACATCCACAAACCATATGCAACTTAAAGTAAACACAACCACAACCATAATGACTTTAAGAAATGAAAGCTAAGGGCTCAAATAAATTAATACAACCTTATGCATAAATAAATACACATAAAACCCTTAGATTAAAAACTAAAATTTACAACCAATCACCATGAGAAGGGTTTCGATTTTTACCTTTGGTACTTTGGACTCAAGCACAATTTTGGCTAGGCTTGGGGGGTCAAAATGCCATGGAAACTCAAGGGCTTAGGGTTTGTTTTATGCTAGCCAAGTTACCAAAAAAAAATCATTCAAACAACAACTCAAAACCAAGAATCAAAACACAAGGAAAATTGGTTTTGCACTTACCCTTGGTGCACCCAAAAAGCTTGGTTCAGTCTCCCCTTGCTTAAGCTTGGAAGAAGTCAGTTTTTTGTGAGATTTGGTCAAGGTTTTGGCTTGCAAAATGTTTGCTTTTGGGGCTGAGAAGATTCGGTAGCAAGCGAGTAAAAGAAGAATAAAAAGACTTGTGGTTTTAGGTATGTGGAAGCAAAAGTCCATGCCTTATGTCAAGGGTGCCTTTTATAGGCAAACCTTAACCAAACTACTTAGGCTTAATCCTACTTAATTGTCTACCACATTAGCCAAATCTTGGGACAAATATGCTACCAATTTTTAGACCAAGGGGGTGTGGGCTGCTCATTGGAAGGAGGGAGGAATAAACAATTATTGTTGACTAACTTTTTAAAACCCTTGAATATTATTTTCTAATGTGTCATGGCTAGGGAATTATTTTAATGGCCACCTTTTGGGCTATGTGTGCTGCAGATTATAGCTGCTTTTACAGATAAGGGGCACAGAAATTTAAGGCCAATTTTATTTGCGTTGGCTTCTCATTGCTCTCTAATTTTATACTGTGGTGTTCGGTCTTTTCTCGGTAGTGTTCTAATTTTCATCCTAAAATTGGTTTTCTGAATTCAATTTTTGTACTGTAAATTCCTGGTTGTTTTCTACTATCTAAGAGCCTATTATCAGTCTAGATTACTATTCACATCCTATACTGTGGTTGTGTCTACACCGTGTTGTCCTTTCGAACGTAAACCGAGGCATTCCCGGGTGAAATTTTAAACATAGTCTCTCTTGACTAATTTGGACGTGCTGATTTCATTTTTATCAGTTTTACGTTCATCGAATGTCATCTAGACCATTTTTCAGGATCGATGTGACGCCATCCCAAAAAACGTGTCAGGTGCCCGATTGACTAATTTGGGCGTTCTGAGCCCAAATATATCAGTTTCGGGGCGAGTAAAGGTCATCTTGATCCTCATCATGATGCTACGTACTTCTTACTATTCATTCTCCACCATCTTCTACTTAACTGATTGGTCTGAGTGCTTTGACTCTGATTTTGTCAGTCTCTAAGTGAGAAGAGGTCATCCGGACTATTTTCTCGATATCGCACCCTTCCTAGGGCTATCTCTTACTATTATGCTCAGATGTTTGGTCTGAGCATTTTGGTGATCTATTTACTAGTCTAGTGTCAAGAATAGTCGTCCGGACCAGTTTCCCAACACTGCATGTCTCATTCGTTTACACACATAATAGGGTAGACCGGGTTCACTGTCGGTCGCCTTTTTCACTACATAAATAGTACTTAAACAGTACCGTATCTGTTTAGTCTATTCAATGGGAAAATATACTATATTTTCCAACTTAATTACTCATTGCATAGTAATTAGGTTTCATGTGTAACGACTTTGTTCTCATTACACGACCTTCAACACGGTGTCTAACACGGGTGTGTATAAGGTAACACAGGCGTGTATACTCTGGACACGGGCATGTACTAGCTGAATTTCTTCACACGGCCATGTTTCAAAACATGGCCTTTTACACGTTTGTTAACCTAAGGGGTACACAGTCTCTTACACAGCCGTGTTCTTGACCGTGTCTCAGTACACGGCCATGTTCAATTACACGGCTTCTTACACGCTCATAACCCGAGCGGTACACGGCCTCTTACACGACCGTGTACCTGTCCGTGTTCTACTACATGGCCATGTACACTTACACGACTACACACACGTACACAGTCTGAGTGGTACACGACCACCTACATGGCCGTGTACCTGACCATGTACTTTAAAAATTACACTAAAATGCATCAAATTATTCTTCAATTTCTCATTAAATTGAAAATAAAAATACATGATCGAGGCGGTCCTTACAATCTACCTCTCTTACAAAAATTTTCATCCATTAAAATTAGAATAAACCCGAGAAGTCTCTTTTCATATCCTCTTCCCATTCCCATGTAACTTCTTCGAGGTTGTGGTTCCGCCATAATACTTTAACAAACAGAATCACTTTATTCCTAAGAACCTTATTTTCCCTGGCTAGAATCTGTACGGGTCTCTCTTTATAGGTCAGATCTGCATGTGACAACCGGGAAATTTAGGCATTCTCGGAAGAAAATTTACAAATGTATGTATATAACAATTTGTACTATTTAAATAGTGAAATGAATGTATTTATATTGTTCAGAATGTATTGAAATGTTCTAACAATGCTGACGAGTAAGAATTCAGTGTTGATAAAATTCACTGAATTGAAACGGGTGGAACGGTGCCAAAAACAGCATTAAAAACCCTAACCAGTGCATTATGGTGCACTAAAAGATGAAAAACTTCCGGGATTGATTTTGATCAAACGGAAGCAGTATAAATTGATCCGATTGCACAGGAGACCTCAGGAACCCGTCGGGAGGATTTCAGGAAAATTTTGGCTTGAACCGATATCGGTCAAAAAGTAGTCAAATTAATGTGAATAGTAAACTCAAAGTCAACACTTTACTTTGCATTTATGACATCATAAAGCAAATTTATTAAATGTGAAAATTATGGTGGTTGGTGGCATTAATGGCCAAGATTGATTCACTTTTTGATCTAAAGGCCTAGATTTGGCCAAAATTAGCCAAATTAAATTTTTGAAAAAAATGGAAAGAAATGGCTTGAAAAGTGTTGCATTCTCATTGGTTGGAAGCTAAGTTAATTGGCTTCCTTTGTGTTTAAGTCGGCAACATTTGGAACAAAAGTGGCCGAAACATTTCAAAGCCAAAAACATAAGAGAAAAAAAAAATCTAAGTGTTGTCCATTGTGTACCCGGTAGCCACCAAGGAGAACCAAGATAATCTTCCAAGTTTCCTTCACAAAAGTGGTGTCAAACCCTTCCTCGAAGACAAACGAAGCAAGAAAGCAAGGTAACCTTCTTTGGTTTGCAGTTTTGGCTTGTTTTCTCCCTAAAATCCGTGAGATGAATAGTGTGAAGATGAGAAAATTTGTGGCTTGTTTTGGTTGATTTGGTGCTTGGGTTTTGTTAAGGGTGTGATTAGAAGAAAAACCATGCATTTTGTTTAAAGAAAAACAAAATTTTGGTTGGTTTTCAAAGGGTAAAACCGTGGGTTACCATGTGTAGTTGATGATGAATTGTTGTTGTTTAAGTGTTAACATGCTTTAAATCATGTTTTGGTTAAATATAAAGCATGATTTGTATGGTTATAAAGCTTGGAAAAATTTTGGTGTCAAATAACCCTAATGTGGCCGTGGGTTGAAATTAGGGTTTGGTGAGCATTTTTGCATGATTCACTTGATGTTTGGATAGTTAAAATCATGCATTTAATTATGGAAATGATGGTTATGTGATTGAAAGCGAGAAACAAAAATTTGGTGCATGTTTCTCTTAAATGGCCGTGAGTTATAATGGTAAAAAAAACCGTAGAATTTGTGTTGAAAAATGCATGTAAATTGGCTTGAAAATGTGCTAGGTAATGACACTGGAGTAGCCTAAAATTTGGTTGAAAAATTGAGAAGTTTTGGTTAGGTTTTGAGTGTGAAAACCGTGGCTAAAACTAAGGAAAAAATTGAAAGAAATTTTGTGGAATGTGGTTCAAAATGTGAACTGAAATTTTGTGAGCTTTTATGTAGAAGTTTGGGAAACTTTTACATAAAATGGGCTTGTGGTATAGTACGTGGCAGGTACATATGGTTCGAGGCATACGTAACGCCGATAGTCTTAAATTTACGTCAAAATGCTGCCGAAATTTTGAAAACGGCATTTGGGGTAAAAAAGGAATTAAAAATAAAAGTTTAGGGTTGTGTCGGGAACCCGAGTCCCTAAAGGGAAATTGAATAAGGAAAACCTAAGGGGTGGTTTGTGAATAGTAACTCGTCCCCTTAAAAATGTAAAACGCGAGTGAAATTGAAAAACCGACCCCGAGGGGAGGCGTTTTTGGAAAACGAAGTAAAGGTTCGAGTCGGGTACGGAAAATCCGAGTCTCGAAGACTTAGATCGGGAACGTCTAGATGAACGTTTTAAATACTAGTAAAACGTCCATTTGAGGCTCCGAAACGATAGAAAATCACTAAACCGACGTAAGGGTCGGAATAGTGCTTCCCGAGGGTCGGGAAGGTGAAAAGTGAAAATAAAATAGAAACGAACCCGGTAATGAATAAAAAAGAGTCAGAAAAGTTCCTGAGTGCCAAAAATGCAGTTTGGATTGAGAAAATTCCGTCAGGGGCATAATTGTAATTTTTCCAAAATATAGGGGTAAAATCGTAATTTTGTAAAAGTTGAGAAAAAGGGGGAAAATGATAAATAAAGCCTAAAAAGTTATAAATAGGTTTTATTTAAGCTTTTTAATGAATAATAAAAGCTATAAATGGAAATGAAATTGACAGACAAGGTTTTGTCTGTAGGATCCCAAAATCGACCTATAAGGAGGGCGAACAAAGATCCAAGAAAGAAAAGGGGAAGAAACTGATAAGGTAAGTTCAGACATTTACCTGTCTGCAACATGTAGTATTATTATTGCTAACTTTGATGTACTAACTATAAGTTAGGTACATATGTGCTACGGGCACTATTAGAGAATAGAGAGAGAGATGAAATGTGCTTCGAGCACTATTGAGAATGGAACACATAATAATTGTGCTTCGGGCACTAGAGTGAGGTTAATGAAACTCACTCACCTAAAAATTAAAATGTGAACCATTCCTAACCACGGGGCAATATGAAGTCACCGGGTTAGAACTTTAAAAAGTTGGTAATGAAACCACTTTTGGCGTACTAGCCTTCCGTACAGGGAGGTAAATTTTGTGTTCGGGGCTATGATGATGAGATTAAGGCTGTGGAGGTCAGCACTAATGTACCGCTCCCAGTCATGTACAGTTTTGCCTTCGGGGCTATGAGATTAAGGCTGTGGAGGTCAGCACTAATGTACCGCTCCCAGTCATGCGCACTTAAATGGTATTGCCAACCTCAACTTAAAACCAGAACATAATATAAGATAATTACCTAAAACTAAAACTATGCCATAATTGAGCATAAGACAGTTTCGTGAGGGTACTAACATCGCGGTAGACGTATTGCTGATATACTGTGTTGTGGTCAAACTTACTATTCATAATGAATAGTAGTCAAAGTTACTATTCATGAGGAATAGTAGTCACCGTTCTATTTATGATGAATAGTACTATTCATAGAAATTTTATTTCTTGCATGTTTGAACTTATTGAGCCATTAGCTCACCATTTTTGCTTATGTTGCAGGTAAGCGACCAGCTCAGCAGCTTTGTTTGACTGGATGGCGGACGGGATGGCGCGTGTCAAATGGGATAGGAGGCCAGGGATATGGTCCTGCCAGAGTCTTTCCGCTGAGCGAAAACAGAGAAAGGAAAAAGAAAACAGTTCTTTTGTAAATATATATATTTTGCAAAAGTACTGTATTGTGTAAATTACTTTGTACTTGTAAACAAAGTGATTAGTGGATAATGTTTTACATGATGTTTTAAAAAGAAAAAAAAATTCCTAAATAAAAAAACGTCATGTTTTACAAGAGAAATAGATTAGTAGGCGACCCATGAGAGTACAATCTATCGCAGTTAGTGATAAAGCTTGACTGTAATAGTATTGTATGATCTCTATGAGGGGCAGGCCGCCACACTGCATGTACTTCGACTGGCTCTTGGCTCAGTATGTGGGGGCTATCCGGCACGTACTTCTTCAACATCGACATGTGGAAAACATTGTGTACTGAAGCTAGTTCGGGAGGAAGCTCTATTCAGTAGGCTACCTTCCCGACCCTTTCGAGGATATCGAAAGGTCCTATATATCTAGGACTGAGCTTCCTTTTCTTCCCAAAGCGCATCACCCCTTTTATGGGTGCCACTTTGAGGAAAACTGAGTCTTCTTCTTGAAATTCGAGAGGTCATCGTCGTCTATCTGCAGAACTCTTCTGGTGACTATGCGCTATATCCAGTCTCTCTCGTATAAGCTTCACAACTTTTGTTGTATGCTTGACAAAGTCGGTACTGGTGAGCTGTTTTTCTCCGGTCTCGTGCCAGTGAATCAGAGATCGGCATCTTCTTCCATAAAGTGCCTCGTACGGAGCCATCCCAATCAAGGAATGATAGCTATTATTGTACGAGAACTCTATCAATGGTAGTTTTTGATCCCAATTCCCCTTAAAGTCTAAGACACACGCTCTCAACATATCTTCTAACATTTGTATAGTCCTTTCAGACTGACCGTCAATCTGAGGATGGAAAGCAGTGTTGAACTTCAATTTGGTTCCCATTGCAACTTGAACGCTCTGCCAAAACCTTGAAGTGAAGCATCAATCGCGATCTGAGATGATCGATTTGGGTACTCCGTGCAGTCTTACTACTTGAGCGACATACATTTGTGCTAACCTCTCTACTAAGTAGCTCAATTTTATGGCTAAGAATCGAGCTGACTTCGTTAGTTGATCCATAATTACCCAGATGGCATCATTCTCACTTGAGGTTCTGGGCAATCTGACCACGAAATCCATGGTAATTTACTCCCATTTCCACTCTGGTAACTCGATCTTCTGCAGCTCTCCTCCTGATCGCTGATGTTCTGCTTTAATTTTCTAGCAGGTAAGGCACCTTGCTACGAACTTGGCGCCGTCATTCTTCATTTTTGGCCACCAAAAACTTCCTTTCAAGCCCTAGTACATCTTATTTGCTCTTGGATGTATCGAGTATGGTATGTCATGTGCTTCTAGTAGGATCCGCTTCTTGAGTTCTCCATCCTTTGGGACATACACTCTATTTCTGAAATAGAGTATGCATTCCTTAGAGACCTGAAACTCTGAATTCTAGTCCTCTGTTGCCTCCCTTTTGACCTTGTGCAGGGACGAATCGAGGTCTTGGCTGGCCTTGATTTCCTCTAATAGTGTTGACTGAAGGGTCATTTCAGACAACCTTCCTATTAACATCTCAATCTCGCTGTTTCGTAGCTCCTTTTGTAGTGCTTTCGGCAGGGCCTAGATGGTCATAAGCGTCGAAGAGTGTATCCTACTCAACATGTCAGCTACCTTATTGGCTTTTCTTGGGTGATGTAGGATTTCACAGTCATAATCCTTTACCAGCTCCAGCCATCTTCGTTGCCTCATAGTAAGTTCCTTCTATGTGAAAATGTATTTAAGACTCTAGTGGTCCGTGTAGATCTCACACTTGACACCATATAGGTAATGCCTCCATATTTTGAGCATAAAGACCACTGCTGCAAGCTTTAATTCATGTGTCGGGTAGTTCCTTTCGTGGTTCTTGAGTTGTCGCGAGGCGTATGTGACTACCCTACCATCTTGCATTAACACAGCTCTTAGTCCAGTCTTGGATGCGTCGCTGTAAATTACAAAATTCCCTTGTTCAGCATCTAGTATGGTCAGGATTCGAGTGCTCGTGAGTCGACGTTTTAGCTCCTGAAAGCTCTTTTCATACTTGTCAGACCACTCGTACTTCTTCTTCTTCTCGGTTAGTGTCATGAGTGGTGCGGCTAACTTCGAGAATCCTTCCATAAAGCATCGGTAGTACCCCGCTAAACCTAAAAAGCTGTGGATTTCTGTTACATTCTTCGGAGTCGGTCAATTACTAACTGCTTCTACCTTTGCTGGGTCCACAGACACTCCCTCATGGGAGACCACGTGACCGAGAAAATGAACCTTCTCCAGCCAAAATTCACACTTAGAGAATTTGGCATACAGTTGATGCTCCTTAACCTTGAGTAGGATGGCTCTCAAATGCTCCACATGCTCTTCCTTTGTCTTAGAATATATAAGTATGTCTTCGATAAACACAATGACAAACTTGTCCAGGAACTCCTTGAACACTCGGTTCATCAGATCCATGAAAGCAGCAGGTGCGTTTGTTAGCCCGAACGACATAACGAGGAATTTGTAATGTCCATATCGTGTTTGGAATGCCATCTTGGGAATGTCTGCATCTCGGATCCGTAATTAGTGGTACCCAGAACGCAAGTCAATCTTGGAAAATACGGCAGTGCCTCATAGCTGATCAAACAAATCGTCGATCCGTGGCAATGGATACTTGTTCTTGATCGTGATCTTATTCAGCTCCCTGTAGTCTATGCACATTCATAACGTTCCATCTTTCTTCTTTACAAATAAGACTGGCGCTCCCCACGGTGAGCAGTTCTGTCGAATGAAACCCATGTCCATCAGCTCATTTAACTGAGTTTGAATCTCCTTCAATTCTGCCGGGGCCATTCTGTAGGGGACCTTGGATATGGGTGCCGATCCTGGTAACAGTTCGACTTTGAATGATATCTCCTGCTTCGGCGGTAGTCCTGGAAGATCTTCGGGGAATACTTTCGTGAACTATTTTACTACTGGTACGTTGTCCGGTCTGGTTTTTGCTTCCTGGGTCGTATCTGTTATGTGTGCGAGAAAACTAGTGCATCCACTAGATAGTAGCTGGTGAGCCTTCATTGTCGATATCATCGTCTTTGGTCACTTCGACGATAAGCCCTTGTAGACAAATCTTTTGTGTCCGCTAGGGTGGAGGGTCACCTCCTGTTTCTGACAGTCTATAACGGCATGGTACTTGGCGAGGAAATCCATTCCTATAATCACGTCATAGTCGCACATCTCGATGACGATTAGGTCCATGCTCGGCTCGTGCTCGCTGATAACTATTGGTACATGACGTACCCAATAGCTAGACAACAAAACTTCCTCAGAGGGAAGGGCAATTCAAAAAGTCTGGTTCATCTTATCTAAGTTCTTGCCTAACCTCCTAGCAAATTTCGATGATGCAAAAGAATGTGTAGTGCCGGAATCAAACAAGACTAGTGCAGTGGAGTTGGCGACAGAAAGCTGACCTGTCACCACGGTCGAGGTTCCGGCCTCTGCATCCTCACAAGTAAAGGCATAAATCCTCCCCTGCGGCTCTGGAGCTTCCAATCTGCCTTGGCTGATCAGTGGGCCTTCAATCTTTCCTCGGGTAGCATGTAGTTGTCCGCTAGTAAGGCGGGCTTGGCCTTACTGATTTTATGGGTTCGAGCAGCAGTGTTTAGCGAAGTGGCCTTCCTTGCCATATATGTAACAGCCACAGGTGCCCTGGCGGCATTCCCCTGGGAGGCTCCTTCCGTATTTTGGACAAGGCGAGTGTTGATTTCCGTTTCCTCCTCGGTTATTTTTCTTCTGAGGAAAGTTCCTTTGATGGCCCTGATTGCCTGGATTCCCTTTCCTCTTATTGTTGTTGTTGGATGGCCGGTTGTATTGGTTGTTTCCCGTACTCTGCCCTCTATGCTGAAATTCAGAGTGCTGCCTACCCTTGGTCAGCTTCGATTGGTTCTTCTCTTCTCTCTTTGCCTTGAAGATCTGCGCCCGCCTTTCTTTGTCTTAGGCTAGCCAATACTCATCCCGGATGACTCTACTGACACATTTAGCCATGGTTGTTGGCCCATGACTGCTGCTGCAGACTTGGACAGCTATATCCGTCCAGAACATTTTCAACATCCTTCTGACCTTTTCTTTCTCAATCGGCACTAGGTCGGGGCAAAGTTGGGCTAGCTATTCAAATTTTCTTACGGCCTCCATGACCGTCATGCTTCCTTGGCACAAATTGTTAAATTCATCCTACTGGACTGCTAAGGCTTCATCGTTGAAGTATATTTCTCTATACTCAACAATGAAGTCTACCTAGTTCATTTCATTGATGTTCCTTCTGATAGCCACGGTCTTCCACCACTAGCGGGCTCCTTTCTGTAGGGCTAGGGATGAGCATATAACTTTTTCTCCTTCGATCAGTCCCATGAGGTCTAAAATGACTTGAACATCAGTCAGCCAATCGTCAGCTTTAATAGGGTTCGTAGTTCCTTCAAATTTAGGCACCTTCATGCACCTAAACTGCTCGTATAAGTCGCCCTCCCTATTGCTGGTACAATAACATTAGCTACTGCAGGAGTAGCCACAGCCGGTGGTGCTGGCATCGCTTAGGCTGGTAGGGCCGCTGGCTCTCTATGAGCATCGGGGGCTGCTGGTGCAGCTTGAACTAGTACCTCCACAGGTTATGGTACTGGTTGTTGTCGATTCATTTATTCTCTGAGCTGGTTAAGCTCCCGTTGTTGATTTACCATCATCTCCTGCATCGTTGCGAGACGTGCTAGTAGCTCGTCGTCTCACGTAGCTTGGTTTGTTTGGGCTCTCGTTCTTGCCATTGTTACTTATGTAACCCTATCACACAACGGAAAAAGAGAACATAAGTTTCTCACATTTTGTACTTGGCATTCGTATTTACATAACATTTCCTTCTTACTAAACAACTTTATTTTAAGCATTATAGATACATACATAATATATCTTTCCTTCCTTCTCTTATTCTTATGATGTTCAATACAACTATCATGTCATATTGGGACATCATCTGAGTACCAGGAACCGTCCTGTACTCTTTACCATACTTGATCATACTCGTAGAAAGATCATATTTAGGCCCTCAGGGCAAAATGATACTACTTTTCATAAAACATCTCATAAAACATATATATATATTTCAAATTCGGTGGGAGTGACACACACTTCCCAAAATACGATCCGATTAAGTATATTAAGTTGAGTTAGCGGGGGAAAGCTACTGTTTCCCTCTACATAAATACATAACAAAAATTTCCGTGAAAAGGGTTACTACTACTCAGAGGACAATCCTGACTCTACATCGGACATTTCCTCATTCTTGCTTTCACTCAAGGGAAACTGCTCGGGGTCTTCATCCTCGTCCTCCCAAGCAAAATCAACTTCATCATCACTGGCGATGATAACATGGGGCTTATACATTTCTACTTCCTCATCGTCACTGATGTGATCAGGGATCTCCTTCTCCTCATTATTAGGTTGGGCATCGGGGATAGCCTCGTCACCGTCCTCATCCATATGGTGTCTGGGAGACAGAGGGCTGGTTCGGGGTCCTCCATCGGGTCTCTATTGTCTTCAGGTACTGCTGGCTATGGTTTGGCCATGAGCTCTTCATCGGCCGGCTGAGGTGCGGCGTTTGCTGGGTCAGGGTTAAGTGCCACTCACTCAGCGTCCACTATGTCTTGGATCAGGTGCCTCAAGTCTTCATGTGGTGGAGGGTAGGGAATGAGGCCCCTCACATACCCTGGTGCCTCTCCCCATAGTAGGTCAGCTATATCTGAAAAATGTCTATCCTGTGGAATATGAGGTAGCATGGCATCTAGGAATCTCTGACAATAATATGCCATGGCCTCTCCCTCGTAGAGATCCCAAGTGTCGGAGAAGATCTGGTATCGTCACTCGCGCATATTTGCCCAGATATTGGCCTCCTTAGCTAGACCATCGGACTTACGAAGGTTTTGGCAGAACTCATCCCACTACATCGTTGGACCCCTGATCCTGCGTCGATCGTCCCACCATGTCATTACTGGCCTTCGCAATCGGCTACTGGCCATTATCACCTGTAGACGGGGTGGAATATGGCACCGTGCGAAGATTGTCTCCATATGATGAATCCAATAAGGGAGTTCGTATAGGTTGCTGCCATCGTATGTATGTGGTTGTATGGCGGCGAAAGCCACGCTCGATTCTCGATCTTCTCGCACTCGCAGAGGGTCAATCGGTGCAGCCATTATCCTATTATAACATAATCGTCAACTCATATACTAAATTTTGAAAAACAAAAGCTAACTTACTTCGACAGATGAGGCAGGCGTACGACGATGTGAGGTAAGGTGGCAGGAAACCACTCTGATATCAACTGTGGCACTCCGTGCCCTCAGTGGCCTGGACCGTCACTAAAAACTGGCTTACTTGCTTTTCTTATACTTTCTAGCAATTTATACTTAACTAGATATCATAAAAATTAGGGATTTTTTTTCCTTTTTACATGTACGTATTTACTGTATACATACGTATATCGATTATTATTCAAAAATAGTATTCAACGATTACTATTTAAAAATTCTATTTAGTGATTACTATTTAAAAATATGGTTTACGATTACTATTTAAAAATACTATTTAGTGATTACTATTCAAACGTACTATTTAACGATTACTATTCAAAAATACTGTCTGAAAATTAATATTCAAAGTACTATTTAACTATTACTATTCAAAATATTGATACTCAAATTTGCGAAAGATAAACTCGCGGTGTCTCCATAACCTCACCCTCACATCCGCCTCCGCCACCACCATCGCCCATTGGGATTTAATCCGTAGGATGCTTACCTACAACATGAATATACTACGTGAGCTTTACGCTCAGTAAGTACAACATGTTTATCGTAAAACATGCTTAAACATAGTATATACTTAAAAACATATAGGCAGTCACATATCACATATCACATCAATAATTATAAAACTTCACATAACATGTGCATCACAGAAACATCGTGTACTGAATGCATCTAGAAGCATGGTGAACTATAACTAATGCATGATTCCGTTATGTTCATTTATGCTTCAAACTTCTCTTTTCTTTTCTTGTCTATTTAGGGCCCATGTGTCAGTACCGTGCATGCACAAACTATCGCTAACGCCCGTGGTAAAATAGCCAGAGAGCCATCAACGAATGCTCAACTTTCTGCTTTAACTTAAAACTCCTTCATTGAAAGGGCCGGTATGACACGCTTATTACTTTCCATCTTGTTTATCTTTTCTAGCCATATGCTTCTCTAAGCTGTCCCAAATTCTACATGGTAGGGACTTCTGTCTTGCTTTTTCATCAATCTACTTGATTACGAAACTACATGCTCTTAAACATGAGGTGCAACATCGTGTGCATGGCATACATATTTTAACATACTGTAAAATATCATTTAAAAGCATTTTCGTTCATGCCATAGGTGGAGTTGTACTTACCTAATTGCAAGCAACTTGAAATCACGCCTTTATCAATTCACAGGTTACCACCTGTCATCAACAACGTTTCTCATTAATACTCTCGTTGAGTCACTATTAATGTTAGTGACTATAACTTGCATTTTTATGGGGTACCGAGACTTGTCGGTACCCTATTGGCCTATTATAGGGATTTGATATCTAAATCGTATCGTGCTCGATCAATCGTCTACTTGACAGATTAACCATCGCTCCTCGCTGTGTTGTTCAAAACTTAGCCCTTGACTAGTTTACCTCTTAGTCAACTGACCGGTTAACTCGCGTGTTGGTAACTAAGTAGTCTATCAAGTTACTATACGTGAACTTAGTGTAGTAACCGATCGGGTTACTTCGCTTGTTGGGGTGTGGTAGCCTACCGGGCTACTAAGGCTTATTTGGTGTAGTGGCCCACCGGGCCACTATGGCTTGTTCGGGGTAGTAGCCTACCAGGCTACTAAGGCTTGTTTGGTGTGGTAGCCTACCAGGCTACACACACTATTTTACTTTGAAAAATTGTTTGGGCTGGCTTGTAAAAACCTTGGAAAATTTCCTTATTTTGAAACCGCCCCCTTATCACCCCGTTGGAAGGTGGGGGACATTTTTATGAAAGCCTTGTTCATATTTTAAAGTGTTAAAAATACATTTTTATTTTGAAGTGCATAAATTATATTTTTAAAGCTTGCATTTTAAAGGTGGTTTTTGAACCACTTTTGAAAACAATTTTGAAACTTGGTCTAAACGACTTTGTTTGAAATTTTGTCGAACATGAGTTTTCATCCTCAACAAGATGAACAAATCTTGTGTTCATTTCGGAGCCTAAATCTAACTCTAATAGCTCCTAATTTCATTAAAACTGTGGGCTTGGTTCCCAGTTTTTTGTAAAAATCCCAGTTTTACGTCTTTGTAAAAACGGCTCGGTTCGAGGTCCGAAACGGCCAAATTGTTTACTCTTATGGGTAGTTCTCAAGGTCTCGACGAGATTGACAACTTTAGTGTTGAGTCCAAGAACCAGTTCAGACTCTAACGGGTCTATTTCTAACAAAACCCGAGACTAAACACTGGGTTCAGATTTTGTTCCCAATTTTGGACACCGAGTGAAAAACACCCTAAAAACCTATCTTAGGCTCGTTTTTGGCCAAGGCATATTTGATGTAAAAATGACTGTATCAAAATTTCCTTAAAACACCATGTTTTATCAAATCCCAAATTCAGAACTTAAAGGGGTCAAAATAGCCAAAATCCGTGGTCTCTCCTTAAGGACAAATATGTGTCCAGCCACCATAATACACATCCATGCATTCACATCCACAAACCATATGCAACTTAAAGTAAACACAACCACAACCATAATGACTTTAAGAAATGAAAGCTAAGGGCTCAAATAACTTAATACAACCTTGTGCATAAACAAATACACATAAAACCCTTAGATTGAAAACTAAATTTTTCAACCAATCACCATGAGAAGGGTTTCGATTTTTACCTTTGGTGCTTTAGACTCAAGCATACTTTTGGCTAGGCTTGGGGGGTCAAAATGCCATGGAAACTCAAGGGGTTGAGGTTGGTTTTTATGCTAGCCAAGTTACCAAAAAAAAAAAATCATTCAAACAACAACTCAAAACCAAGAATCAAAACACAAGGAAAATCGGTTTTGCACTTACCCTTGGTGCACTCAAAAAGCTTGGTTCGGTCTCCCCTTGCTCAAGCTTGGAAGAGGCCAGTTTTTTGTGAGTTTTGGTCAAGGTTTTGGCTTGTAAAATTTTGGGTTTTGGGGCTAAGAAGATTCAGTAGCAAGCAAGGAAAAGAAGAAGAAAAAGACTTGTGGTTTTGGGTATGTGGAAGCAAAAGTCCGTGCCTTATATCAAGGGTGCCTTTTATAGGCAAACATTAACCAAAGTACTTAGGCTTAATCCTACTTAATTGTCTACCAAATTAGCCAAATCTTGGGACAAATATGCTGCCAATTTTCAGACCAAGGGGGCGTGGGCTGCTCATTGGAAGGAGGGAGGAATAAATAATTGTTGTTGACTAACTTTTTAAAACCATTGAATATTATATTCCAATGTGTCATGGCTAGGGAATTATTTTAATGGCCACCTTTTGGGCTATGTATGCTACAGATTATAGCTGCTTTTGCAGGTAAGGGGCATGGAAATTTAAGGCCAATTTTATCTGTGTTGGCTTCTCATCATAGTCTAATTTTATACTGCGGTGTTCAGTCCTCGATAGTGTTCCAATTTTCATCTGAAAATTGGTTTTCTAAATTCGATTTTTGTACTGTAAATTCCTGGTTATTTTCTACTATCTAAGAGCCCATTATCAGTCTAGATTACTATTCACGTTCTATACTGTGGTTGTGTCTATACTGTGTTGTCCTTTTGCACGTAAACCGAGGTGTTCCTTGGTGAAATTTCAAACACAGTCTCTCTTGACTAATTTGGACGTGCTGATTTTATTTTTATCTGTTTTACATCCATCGAAGGTCATCTAGACCAGTTTTCAGGATCGGTGTGACCCTATTTCAAAAAACGTGTCAGGTGCCCGATTGACTAATTTGGGCATTCTAAGCCCAAATATATCAGTTTCGGGGCGAGTAAAGGTCGCCTTGACCCTCATCCTGATACTGCGTACTTCTCACTATTCATTCTCCACTGTCTTCTACTTAACTGATTGGTCTGAGTGCTCCAACTCTGATTTTGTCAGTCTCTAGGTGAGAAGAGGTCATCCGGACCATTTTCTCGATATCACACCTTTGCTAGGGCTATCTCTTACTATTGTGCTTAGATGTTTGGTCCGAGCATTCTGGTGATCTATTTACCAGTCTAGTGTCAAGAAATGGTTGTCTGGACCAGTTTCCCAACACTGCATGTCTCATTCATTTACACACATAATAGGGTGGACCGGGTTCACTGTCGGTCACCCCTTTCACAGCATAAATAGTACTTAAATAGTACCGTATCTGTTTAGTCTATTCAATGGGAAAATATACTATATTTTCCAACTTAATTACTCATTGTATAGTAATTAGGTTTCATGCAATTTAAGGGTTTGTGTAACAGCTTTTTGCTCATTACACGGCCTTCAACACGGTCTCTAACACGGGTGTGTATAAGGTAACACGGGCGTGTTTACTCTGGACACAGGTATGTACTAGCTGAATTTCTTCAACCTGGCCATGTAAGAGGCCATGTACCCCTCGGGTTAATGAACATGTAAAAGGCCATGTTTCAAAACACGGCTTTTTACGCATTCATTAACCCGAGGGGTACACGGCTTCTTACACTTCCGTGTTCTTGACCGTGTCTCAGTACACGGCCATGTTCAATTACACGGCTTCTCACACGCTCACAACCCGAGCAGTACGCAGCTGTGTACCCGACCGTGTTCTGCTACACGGCCATGTATACTTACACAGCTACACACACGTACACAGTTTGAGTGGTACACGGCCACCTACACGGCCGTGTATCTGACCGTGTACTTTAAAAATTACACTAAAATGCATCAAATTATTCTTCAATTTCTCATTAAATTGAAAATTAAAGTACATGATCGAGGTGGTCCTTACACCAATAGGGATATGGTCAACCGCTCTGATACCAACCTGTGACGCCCTCGAATCCAACCACGTGAAATTGTCATGAATCGACTCTGTTGCTGATCAAGACAACCCTTGTGTCGAATTCCGATCGCCATTTAAAACTCTTTTTCTCTCAACTCTTATTTTCAGGGCCCAAAATTACGCCTAATTTTTTTTCTTTTTAATACATACTTTCTCTAAAAAAAAGCTAAGTATAAAAGCCATGTAAAATACAATACTAACTTTTAGTTGTCTTTTTGAGTACAACATAATGTATAACATACAATATATTTATACTGCATTTTTCAAAGACACATTCTTTTTAATTCACTAACTCTCAACGCCCAGCGGAAGACTTATGGCAGGACCAGTTCCATGGTGAATTCCCTATCCCTTGACACGTGCACATCCTGTCGCCATCCATATAGTCTTCTGGACAGGTTTCTTACCTATAACATGAACAAACTGATGAGCTAACAAGCTCAGTAAATAGTGACTTTACCCTTTGACTGATAAATAGTAACTGTTGTCCTAATAGGTTACTATTCACATTACTTTAATCGGATACTATTCACATTAGCCTAACCGATTACTATTCATATTTTTCTAACCGAGTTTGCTATACTTAGTGTAAGCTTCACTTGTGCTCAATTATGGCTTTTATCATATTATTGATTACTCTTTCTCTATTTGTATTCTGGTATTGAGCTTTTTATGGCAGTACCGATAAATTGTCTTACGCGCTGACTGGGAGGGCCTATGGAGCGACCCTAGAGCTTCTGTCTCCACAGCCCTTATTATATCCTTATAGGATCTGAAAAACCTCCATCACAACGTTGGAGGGGCAGTATGCTTTAAATGGTTTTAGTACCATCTTTCAATTATAATTCTGATAAAGTGACATTAATCGTCACCTCAACGACACTAACCTCCATCGCCCGTATGCCTTAGATATTATTTTCCTTCTATTATGCGGGACCTGTTACACTAACTAATTCCCAAATTTCCATAGGACTTGATACCTAATGTACAACTAGTACATAACAAAGTAATACAGTATTTCATGTTGCAGACATGAAAATACTTGAACTTACCAACATTGCGATAATGTCCACTTCCGAAACTCCTCTGCAGTTTTATCTCTAATTTGGGTTCCTACAGGCATAATATTGTCTGTTAATATCCTTCCTTAATTATCACTTTAAATTTATTTATTTTGTGATAAATTTTACAAAACATTTCAATTCTTTATGTGGTACACGGTCTGCAATATGCTCGTGTTCCCGACCATATACCTCTCGGTTTTATTTTACACGGCCGTGTTTCACTGTACACGCCTGTGTACTAATTAAACTATAGATTTTTAACTCTAAAATCTCTATTTTAGGTCCTAGAATTTTATTTAAGTTATTCTAGGTCCTTTGCAGTTCTTTCCGAGTTTTTCAGAAATTTTCGATCAAAATGACCATTTTGTCCCTGACGGGTCTCGGGACCGTAACTATTCTGTCTTATCATTTTTCTTGAATTTTCTAAACCCAAATATCTTAAAATAATATTCTCTTGATTTTTGTATCATTTTACAGCTTAATTTGCTACAAAACTTCAATTATATATTTTCCTGGCCCTTGGTTACTATTCATCCATCACCTAGGGTCGTTTCTCATTTTTCGTGCGTTTCGGAGCCTCAAATGACCATTTCACTACTCCTAAAATGTTTTTCATCCCGTCCACGACCCTCGGTCCTCGAGAGGCTCGGGTTACCTATTCTGACCTAATTTTTTTTCTTATTTCCCAAAATACCCCTAACGTGAAATTTTCCCCGTTTTAGGTATTTTAGTCATTAAGGGTCAGTTTACTATTCCTCTTGGGTTGGTTTTCCATTTTCAATCCTAATCCACCGAGGGGTCTCGGTTTCCTTTCTGAATCTAATATTTTTATCCCTCGTTTCCCAAAATGCCCTTATGTCATTTTAGAAATCTCGACAGCATTTCCGCTTGTATTTTAAGGTTTCCCCGGCGTTAGGTACGCCTCAGAACCTTTGTACCTGCCACGTACTATACCAGAGGCCTATTTTATACAAAGTTACCAAACTTTGTATAAAAATTTTCCATATTATCTAATATTCAAATATCAATACACAACATCAAATTCTTTCCAAATATAGCCTCGGTTTATCATGTTGATTATTACCAAATGTTTTTCATCACAACATTCCAATATCACAAATCACTCTTAGGTTTTCTAATGTGTACAAATCAACATTAAAATCTAATCAAATTTTCATTCCAACCCTAGCATTAGCCATGGATTTTATGCTAAAGCACCGTAGAAAATTTTGTTTTCTTTCCTAGGGTTTTATCAACATTACTCATCATTGTTCAACAATAAAAATTTTCCATTTTATAGTGTTTATCACCCACGGATTTTAGCATGAAAATGCATAAAAATTTCTTATTTCTTGATTCTAATTCATACTAAATTTTCATGCAACTAAATGATCATAAACATTAAATCAAATTACCAAATTTCCAATTCATTTTTCACACCAATAGCGCCACGGATTTCTTGGAAACCAAGCATAAATTTTTGCTTGTTTCATAAACCTAATTCATGCTTTAATCTCTAAAACACCAAACTAATCATAACATCAACAAAACATTAAATTTTTTTCAACGTTTTTCCACATCAAAGACCCACGGATTTTCTAAAGAAAACCAAGGAAAATTGCTTCAAATCGGAAGCTTACCTTATCTATTCGACTCCTTGATGCTAGAAGTGAATTGGAAGCTAATTGTTGGTGTGAAATTTTGACAAATTTTGGCTTAAATGTGGGGAAAAACCCACGGTTTTTGGCTTCTAGAGAATGACAAGAGTTTGGCCAAATTTCTCCATTTTTTTGAATGAATTTTAAACCCTATTTATAGGCAAAAGCTAGGGACCGCTTAGCAATTTTTTTTCCAACAATTTGCTAATTGTTCAAGGACTAAAATGCAATATTTTTGGGCCAAAAATCAAATTTTTTTTTGCCCTCTTTCTAGGTGGCCGAATGGCCTTTTTTCAAATTTTTTAAATTTGTTTCCATGTCTTTTTGGCTAGATCTTGGCCATTGATCAAAAAGACATCCAATCCTAGCCATATACTTATTACACCTTACTTTCCAAGCTTTAAAAATTGTATTTATGACATCATAACTATGATGTCATCCTATTATATATATATGTATTAATTCACTAATTAATTTATGGTCAAATTTTGACCAAAAGTCAAACTGAACATGTGACGCCCCGTGCCCTCAGCAGCCTGGACCGTCACTGAAAACTATTACTTGCTTCTTTAACTTTTACTTATACTTCTTCTTTAAAACCGATACTTAAACTTGTTGAATTTAATACCATAAATTTAGAGGGAAATTTTTTTTTTATACGTGTATGTATTTACTATTCACGTACGCATACTATTAAAATGCGGAATTTGAAAAACATAAGGATTTCAATTATACATACACAATTATATACTTGTTTATCTGATTACTATTCACCAGATACTATTTAAATATACTACTCATACATATACTGTTTACTGTTCCAAAATACCCTTTAACCTGTACTATTCAAAAATAGTATTCCATAAAATCAACAGTATAAGTATGTTTGTAAGATTAAATTTGTTATTTTTCAAATTCCGCTTTTAATAATACATGTACACGAATAGTAAATACGTACGCATTTAAAAAAAATTTCTAAAATTCGGGTAACCTATTAAAGATATTTTAAGTAAACATTATTCAATTACAAGAGAGCATAAGTATAAGTAAAGGAATAGTAGTTTTATAGTGACGGTCCGGACCACTTAGGGCACAGTGTAGGCCTAACCACAGTATCAAGAAATTGGTCAAGATAACCTTTTCTTGATATAAAACTGATATATTTGGAATCAGAATGCTCAAATTAGTCATTTGAGCACAAAAAGTAATTTTTGACCGGGAACCATGTAGTATCGGGAAACTGGTCGAGTAACCGACAGTCCTATAACAACAAGAGGAGAGGAAGCCAGAATAACCAAGGGCAACAAAGTAATTTTCCACAGAAGAAGAACAATCGAGGAGGAAATGGCAGTCAGCACCCTCCTTGCCTGAAATGCGGGAAGAACCACCTAGGGGTGTGCCGCTTAGGCACTAGTGGTTGCTACATCTGTGGCACGGAAGGCCACTTCGCTAAGCAGTGCCACTCAAACCCTCAAAATCAGCAGGGCTAAGCCCATGCCAGTAGCGGCCAACTACATACCTCCCAAGCCAGAATTGAAGGTACACCCATCACCCAAGGTAGACTGGAAGCTCCAGAGGTGTAGGGGAGAATTTACGCCTTTACAAGGGAGGATGCCGAAGCTGGAACCTCAACCATGGTGACAGGTCAGCTTTTTGTCGCCAACTCTACTGCATTAGTATTATTTGATTCTAGAGCTACACATTCTTTTGTGTCATCAAAGTTTGCTAGAGAACTAGGTCAGAACGTAGACAAGATGAACCAAACTTTCTGAACTGCCCTTCCCTCTGGGGAAGTTTTGTTGTCTAGCTATTGGGCAAGACATGTACCAGTAGTTATCAGTGGGTACGAGCTGAGTATAGACCTAATTGTCATCGACATGTGCAACTACGATGTAATCATGGGAATGGACTTCTTCGCTAAGTACAGCACCGTAATAGACTGTCGAAGATGAGAGGTTACCTTCGAGCTGAACAGGAACAAGAAGTTTATCTACAAAGGGCTATCGTTGAAGCAACCGAAGATAATAATATCCGCTATGAGGGCTCACAAACTTCTATCCAGTGGATGTGCCGGTTTCCTAGCACACTTGATAGATAGCAACCAGGAAGCAGAGATAAGGCCTAAAGATGTTCCAATGGTCAGAAAATTCATAGGAGTATTCCTAGAGGATCTGCTAGGACTTCCGCCAGAAAGGGAGATATCATTCGAGATCGAGCTGTTACCAGGATCAGCCCCCATCTCCAAGGCCCCATACAGAATGGCCCTGACAGAGTTAAAGGAACTCCAGGCCCAATTGAAGGACCTAATGGACAAGGGCTTCATTCGATAGAGCTGTTACCCGTGGGGAGCACCAGTTTTATTCGTGAAGAAGAAGGATGGAACGTTAAGGATGTGCATTGATTATAGAGAGCTGAACAATGTCACTATAAAGAACAAGTATTCATTGCCACGAATCGACGATCTGTTCGATCAACTCCGAGACACTGCAGTGTTCTCAAAAATCGACCTACATTTCGGGTATCACCAACTATGGATTAGAGGTGCAGACATACCCAAGACAGCCTTCCGTACATGATATGGACACTATGAGTTCCTCGTTATGTCATTCGGACTAACGAATGCCCCCGCAGCCTTCATGGATCTGATTAATAGAGTGTTCAAGGAGTTCTTAGATAAGTTTGTCATTGTGTTTATCAATGACATACTTATGTATTCTAAGACAAGGGAGGAACACAAGGAGCATCTTAAAGCTATTCTACTTAAGCTAAAGGAGCACCAGCTATACGTCAAATTCTCCAAGTGCGAGTTTTGGCCGGAGAAGGTCCATTTTCTTAGTCACGTGGTCTCCAAAGACGTAGTATTAGTAGACCCAGTGAAAGTCGAAGTAGTCAGCGAATGGCCGACTCCAAAGAACGTAACGGAGATCCATAGTTTCCTAGGCCTAGCAGGCTATTATAGACGTTTCATAGAAGGGTTCTCGAAGTTAGCCGCACCACTCATAGCACTCACTAAGAAGGAGAAGAAGTATGAGTGGACAGATAAATGCGAGAAAAGCTTCCAGGAGCTAAAACACAGACTCACGAGCGCTCCGATCCTGACCATACCAGACATTGGATAGGGAAATTTTGTAATCTACAATGATGCATCTTAGACCGAACTGGGAGCCGTATTGGTGCAGAATGGGAATGTAGTCGCTTATGCCTCGCGACAACTTAAGAACCACGAGTGGAATTATCCGACTCATGACCTGGAGCTAGCAGCGGTCGTGTTTGCGTTGAAAATATGGAGGCATTATCTATATGGCGTCAAGTGCGAGATTTATATGGACCATCAAAGCCTCAAATACATCTTCACGTAGAAGGAGCTCAACATGAGGCAGCGAAGATGGCTAGAATTGGTAAAGGATTACGACTGCGAGATCCTGTATCACCCAAGGAAAGCCAACAAGGTGGCCGATGCACTGAGTAAAAAGTACTCTTCATCGCTTATGGCTATCAATGCCTTGCCAGAAGCCGTAGAGAAGGAGCTATGTAACGGCAAAATCGAGATTCTAACGGGGAATTTGTCTGATATGACCCTCTAATCAATACTCCTAGAAGAAATCAAGGCCAGCCAAGACCTCGATTTAACGCTGAACAAGCACAAGAAGGATGCAATGGAGGACTAGAAGTCAGAATTTCAAGTCTCTAAGGATGGCATACTTTATTTCAGAGATAGAGTGTGCGTTCCGAAGGATGAAGAACTCAGGAAAAGGATCCTTTCAGAAGCCCATGACACATTGTACTCAGTTCATCCAGGGGCAAACAAGCTATACAAAGACTTGAAAGACTTTGGTGGCCTAAGATGAAGGGCGACGTTGCTGAATTTGTCGTAAAGTGCCTTACATGTCAAAAAATTAAAGTAGAACATCAACGACCTGGAGGAGAACTGCAGAAAATCGAGCTTCCTGAGTGGAAATGGGAACAGATTACGATGGACTTCGTGGTCAGATTGACCAGAACATCCAGTGGAAATGACGCCATCTGGGTAATTATGGACCGACTGACGAAATCAGCTCGATTCTTAGCCATGAAGTTGAGCTACTCAGTAGAGAGGTTAGCGAAAATGTACGTGGCCCAGATAGTAAGACTGCACGGTGTACCTAAGTCAATAATTTCAGATCGTGATAGGCACTTCACTTCAAGGTTTTGGTAGAGCGTCCAAGCTTCAATGGGGACTAAGTTGAAGTTCAGCACAGCTTTCCACCCTCAAACTGACGGTCAGTCAGAAAGGACAATACAAACGTTGGAAGATATGTTGAGAGTGTGTGCCCTAGACTTCAAGGGGAATTGGGACCAAAAGCTGCCACTAATAGAGTTCTCGTACAATAATAGCTACCATTCCTCGATCGGAATGGCACCATATAAGGCACTCTATGGAAGGAAATGTAGATCTTCGGTCCATTGGCATGAGACCGGAGAGAAACAGCTTACTAGCACGGACTTCATCAAAAGTATAATAGAAGACGTGAAGATTATACGGGAGAGACTGGAGATAGCTCATAGTCGTCAGAAGAGTTACGCCGATAAACGACGCAGACCTCTTGAGTTTCAGGAAGAAGATTCAGTTTTCCTCAAAGTGGCACCCATGAAAGGAGTGATGCACTTTGGGAAGAAAGGGAAGCTCAACCCTCGATATATAGGACCCTTCGAGATCCTCGAGAGAATTGGGAAGGTAGCCTATAGGTTAGCGCTCCCTCCCGAGTTGGCATTCGTGCATAACGTTTTCCACGTCTCGATGCTGAAGAAATACGTGCCTGACAGTTCCCACATACTGAGTCAAGAGCCAGTTGAAGTACACGCCGACCTGCCATATGAGGAAAGACCAGTGCAGATTTTAGCTAAGGAGAGCAAAGTCCTCAGGAATAAAGTGATCCCGCTTATGAAAGTGCTGTGGTGGAATCACAATATAGAAGAAGCTACATAGGAAAGGGAAGAGGACATGAAGAGAGACTTTCCAGATTTATTCTAATTTTCAAGGACGAAAATTTTGTAAGGGGGGTAGGTTGTAAGGACCACCCCATCCCTCTAACTCAACAAATTATTCAATGAGAAGCTAAGGAATAATTTGATGCGTTACAGGGACGGGGTGGTCCTTACAGAACGAAAATTTACTAAAATCGCGTAAGCGGGTTCCGGGCACCTCCAGTGTGATCTGTTTGTTTTATTTTGCTTCTGTTTGGTCAGAATTTTCTGCCGTAAATTTTTTATTTTTTATAGTGCATTTCAATATACTGTCTAGGGTTTTTGGCTCTGATTTCAAACCGTCTCACCCGATTCTGTTCGGTAAGATTTTCCATCTCCGAACTCACTCACTTTAACACTGCCAGAACATTTCTATAGTATTCTCAACAGTATTAAAACACAACTTTTTCATATTTTATTCATTAAAATTGATACATATATACAATTTTGATGTACTCCGAGAATCTAAAATCCCCGGTTATCACATCACTGGCTATGATAACCTGAGGTTCCAGTTCATACTCCATCCCTTCATCATCACTGATGAAGTAAGGAACATCATCCCCATCATTGTTCTCTGCATCGGGGTGATATACTATTAATTGTATAGCCGGAATAGGGTCCTCATTGGCCAGTCCATAATGGTTGAGGAGGACTCAATGGAAATCCTCCCAATGTACGATTGGGTCTTTACCCATGTGATATTAACTCCACCAGGCCATAGCTAGCCCTCTCTAGCCTACTGCCTGCCAAAACCGCCTGTAGCTGAGGTGGAATGTGGCAGGATTGGAAGAAGCTAACTTCTATATTGTGAATCCATAGCGGAAGCTCATGTGGATGGTAACCGTTGTATTTGTCTGGGTGCATGGCGACGAAAGCTATACTCGCCTGGCGATCTTTTTATATCTGGCGAGGGCCTATGGGAGCAGGTTCTACTGGTACATGTTCTACCGATATAGGTTCCACTGGTACCGCCATGGTTGCCTACTGTAACTTAGTCGTTAACTTACAAACTAATAATCTAGAAAAAAAAAAAAAGCCTTACTTAGACAGATGAGGCAGGCATGTGGTGATGTAAGGTAGGGTGGCAGGATACCGCTCTGAATTATGAACGTGTTTCAGGACATGGCCGTGTTGAGCAAGCTCAACTAGTACACGCCTGTGTCCAGACAATATACGCCCGTGTTGCCTTGTACACACCTGTGTTAGAACCCATGTAGAAGGCTGTGTAATGAGCATGTGGCACCCCCAAATCGAACCATGCGAAACCATCATGATCCGACTCTGTTGTCGGCCAAGACAGCCCGTGCGCCGAACCCAGATCGCCATTTTAAAACTCTTTTCCTTTCAACTCTATTTTGTTTTTCAGGGCCCAAAATTTTGCCCATATTTTTTTTTTCTAATACATACTTTCCTCAACTGAAAGCCAAGTATGAAAGCCATAGAAAATATAAAACTAACTTTGAGTTGTCTTTTTTACGTACAACATAATGTACAAACATACAATATATGTATACTGTGTTTTTCAAAAATATGTTCTCTTCAATTCACTCTTTTATTGCTTAGTAGAAGGCTAGTAGCAGGACCAAAATTCACAGTGGATTCCCTATCCCACTGACACGTGCGCATCCTACCGCCATCCATATAGTCTACTAGACAGGTTTCTTCCCTGCAATATGAACAAACTGATGAGCTAACAGGCTCAGTAAGTTCAAACATACTTAGTAAGAATCACATAGATTCAAAAACATCAAAAATATAATTTTCTATGAATAATACTATTCATCCATGAATAGTACTATACATCATAAATAGTAACTTTGACCTTTGACCGATGAATTGTAACTGTTACCCTAACCAGTTACTATTCATATTACTTTCACAGGTTATTATTCACATTACCCTAACTGGTTACTATTCACATTACTCTAACAGGTTACTATTCACATTATCCAAACCGAGTTCACTATTAGCAAATGCCCTAAGCATTAAAGATATTTTGATGTATTTATTATGAACTGGATAATAAAATTATATATAGAGGTCATTTATTACATTGCTGTTAGTCCTCAATCTATTTACATGTTAAAGTAAATGTAAGCAAATATGGCTCCCGGACTGCTTGTGTTAAAACTATTAGAACGTTGCACTCAATGGACTTTTTGTATGTGAGAAGACAATATTCTAAAGTAAGCGGTCTAAACTAAGGTCTGCAGTCTATGGAGTTAGACCGAGCATCTAACTCATGTTAAGACTATTATGTTGTCTAAAGCCATGGTAGGGACGGCTTATCTTGACTGTCTGGAGCATAGACTCACAAGTAGAGACATAGATATGTTGCTTGGTGGTGACATATTAGACCAGGACTAAAGCGTGATTGATCTGCGTAGTCCACTATGAGTGGATCGATCTGCTTTTGATGTTCATTGTGCAGTAACCTTAATCCTAAGTGAATGAACTACTTTATGTATATGACTTGTGTACTTTGATGTTCCAATGGCTAAAGCGTCTCAGAGGTAGTAAGCTTATAGACCGGTTCGTTGGGTGCATGACTTGTATACGACGAAGGGTTTGTTAACAGATATCGGAATCATAGCTCTAATAAGGAGTTAAGGGTATCCTCTTAAAGGCATTATACTGGATGTGAAAATGGACAAGGCCTTGGGTTGTCTGTTAGGCGGATGACTTCTTATTCACATATGGTGAATAATCATTTTCTTATTCGGTAGTATAATAGAACTTTAAGGTAGTCTGATCAGTAGGATTAAACGGACTTTGACCTAAGGCTGATCATGGATATCATATGAGGGTTTTGCATACATGACAAGGTCATTGGACAATAGCTTATCATAGGCTTACGTAATACGGTATATAATTGGGAGTTCAGTTTCAGGTTTATAGTAGTGTAACTATGAAATTAGTGATCATATGATTGAGTTGTTAGATAAAGAATGATGATCATATGGATTTAGGGAGCCCGATTATATATGTCCAATTGGTCCGTCTACTAGCTTAACATAATTCCTTAACGTTTGGCAAATTGATTTGTGTATGCTATTGGCTAGTTGATTATGCATGGATGGTGTTGACATAGGATTAGGATGGTGGATAAGATTTTCTCCAGTTGAATTTAGATTTTGTTTTGGATAATAAAGTACACAATTATTCGAACTCCAAATAAAGTTACCGTGATTTTATTTGGGATTGGATTGGAGTTGTAGAAAATTATCCATGAGAACAAGAATTTGAAATACAACTGTTTTGTGGATTTTGAAATTCGAATTTTGAAATATGAAATTTGAATTTGAAATTTGAATTTGAAATTTAAATTTGAAATTCGAATTTGAAATTTGAATTTGAAATTTAAATTTGAAATTTGAAATTTGAAATGTAAAATTGGAATTTGAAATTTGAAATTCAAATTTTGAATCACAGTCCAAGTAGGATTCAAATTTTTTTGTGGTAAATCCACAGGGATGAAATTCGAATTTGAGTTGGATATGAAGAGGAAAATCTTGTTTGAATCCTACTTGAATTTTGAATCCAAATCCTAACTAATTTTGGTCCAAAAATTTGAGGATTATCCTCATGGAATTCTTGAAAATTTTGTGGACAAGATTCAGGAAAAAATTCAAGCTTCAATCCCAGTTGAATTTGGATTCTTTTCTCCCTAAAAGTGGCCGAAATTTTGAGGGCAAATCTAAAGGAGATTTTTGGTTATTTTGGATAAGGATGAGATAAAATTCAAGCTTGAAAATCCTAGTTGAATTTTGATTCTTCCCTTACTTTTTGTGGCCAAAAATATTTGAGGAAATCCTAAAGAGATTTTCAGATTTTTTGGTTGGTTAATGGGAGATAAAATTCAAGTTAAAATCCTGTTTGAATTTTAAATGAAAAAATCCTGAAATGGCCGAATTCTTTTAGTGGATAAAGGCTTGAAAATTTCAGACTTTTTGATTAAGGATAAGGGAGAAAATCTTCTCCTAATCCAATTCGAATTCAAAGGATCACCTCATGCAAGTCTATAAATAGAGGTCCTGCCACTCCAGTTCTCTCATACCACAGGTTCTCAGGTGAGTAGGCTTATTGTTGCACAACTCACCGTGACAATAAGTTCTTTAGAGATCTGGGTGGTCGGAAGAAGACTAGCAGTGCTAGCATATCGATCGAGGTTCAGAGTGCCCACACACTCAGCCATTTGGGAATTGGAGAATAGTAGAGAAGGCTAGTTTGTTGAAGCCCTCCGGTCATTCCCTTCCTGTGGATTGGCATCCTTGAGGTATGAGTTTAAATTGTTGTTGGTTTATTGTATATGGCATCATGAGATATTTAACGATCTTGAAAAATTTTTATTGTTCTGCTGCGCCACTCTGATACGTTTTTACTGATTTATTTCCTACATTCACTACGCTTAGTGTTAAATCGGTTATGCTCAGTTATGGCTTTTGTCACATTGTTGACTATTCTCTCTATTTGTATTCTAGTGTTAAGCTCATTGTGGCAGTACCGATAATTTATTTTACGCGCTGACTGGGAGGGCTTAGGGAGTGACCCTGTAGGAAAATAAACCGGTAAAAACGTATCAGAGTGGCGCAGCGGAACAATAAAAATTTTTAGATCGTTAAATATCTCATGATGCCATATACAATAAACCAACAACAATTAAAACTCATACCTCAAGGATGCCAATATTGCAGGAGGAGAATGACCGGAGGCTTCAACCAACTAGCCTTCTCTACTATTCTCCAATTCCCGAATGGCTGAGTGTGTGGGCACTCTGAACCTCGATCGGTATGCTAGCACTGCTAGTCTTCTTCCGACCACCCAGATCTCTAAAGAACTTTATTGTCACGATGAGCTGTGCAACAATAAGCCTGCTCACCTGAGAGTCTGTGGTCTAAGAGAACTGGAGTGGCAGGACCTCTATTTATAGACCTGCATGAGGTGATTCTCTGAATTCGAATTGGACTAGGAAAAGATTTTCTCCCTTATCCAAACCAAAAAATCCGAATTTTCCAAGGGAGAATCTCCACAATTAAATTCGGTTTTCCTAGGATAAATCCAATCCAAATCTAAACAAGATTTTAACTAGAATTTTATCTCCCTTTTTCAACCAAAAAATCTGAAATCTTTAGGAGAAAATCTTCTCCAAATTTTCGGCCACTTTTAGGATAAGGAAGAATCAAAATTCCACTAGGATTTTTCAAGCTAAATCTCATCTCAACCTTATCCAAAAATAACCGAATTTCCTAGGATTTAGGCTCCAAAATTTCGGCCACTTTTAGGGAGTAAAGAGAATCCAAATTCAACTAGGATTGAAGCTTGAATTTACCCTTGAATCTTATCCACAAAAACCGAATTTTCCATTGAGGATTATCCTCAAAAAATTCACCCACTTTTGTTGGGATTTGGATTCAAAATTCAAGTAGGATTCTAACAAGATTATCCTCTCCAAATCCAACTCAAATTCGAATTTCAAACCTTGTGGATTTTCCACAACAAATTCGAATCCTACTTGGACTGTGATTCAAAATTTGAATTTCAAATTTCAAATTCAAATTTCAAATTTCAAATTTCAAATTTCAAATTTAAATTTCAAATTCAAATTTCAAATTCGAATTTTCAAATTCAAATTTCAAATTCAAATTTCAAATTCAAAATTCAAATTTCAAATTTCAAAATTCAAATTTCAAATTTCAAAATTCAAATTTCAAATTCCACAAAACGGTTGTGTTTCATATTCTTGTTCTCATGGATAATTTTCTACAACTCCAATCCAATCTCAAATAAAATCATGGCAACTTTATTTGGAGTTCGAATAATTGTGTACTCTATTATCCAAAACAAAGTCTGAATCCAACCGGAGAGAATCTTGTCTACCATCCTAATCCTGTGTCATCACCATCCATGCATAATAAACTAGCCAATAGCATACACAAATCAATTTGCCAAACGTTAAGGAATTATGTGGAGCTAGTAGAGGGACTGATTGGACATATATAATCGGGCTCCCGTGATTCCATATGATCATCATTCTGTACCGAACAACTCAATCATATGATCACTAATTTCAGAGTCACACCACTATAAACCTGAAACTGAACTCCCAATTATATACCGTATTACGTAAGCCTGTGACGAGCTACCATCCAATGACCTTGTCATATATGCAAAACCCTCATATGATATCCATGATCAGCCTTAGGTCAAAGTCCGTTTAATCCTACTAATCAGGCTATCTTAAAGTTCCATTATACTACCGAATCAAGAAAATGATTATTCACCATATGTGAATAAGAAGTCATCCGCCCAGCAGACAACCCAAGGCCTTGTCCATTTTCACATTCAGTATAATGCCTTTAAGAGGATACCTTTAACTCCTCAGAGCTATGATTCCGATATCTGCAAACAAACCCTTCATCGTATACAAGTCATGCACCCAACGAACCGGTCTATAAGCTTACTACCTCTGAGACGCTTTATCCATTGGAACATCAAAGTACACAAGTCATATACATGAAGTAGTTCATTTACTCAGGATTAAGGTTATTGCACAATGAACGTCAAAAGCAAATTGATCCACTCATAGCGGACTACGTAGATCAATCACGCTTTAGTCCCGGTCTAATATGTCACCACCGAGCAACATATCCATGTCTCTACTTGGGAGTCCAGCTCCAGACAGTCAAGACAGACCGTCCCCTCTAAGGCTTTAGACAACATAATAGTCTTAACATGAGTTAGATGCTCGGTCTAACCCCATAGACTACAGACCATAGTTTAGACTGCTAACTTTAGAACATTGTCTTCTCGCATACAAAAAGTCCATTGCATGCAACATTCTAACAGTTTTAACACAAGCAGTCAGTGAGCCATATTTGCTTACATTTACTTTAACATGTAAATAAGACGAGGACAGATAGCAATGTAATGGATAACCTCTATGTATAATTTTATTATCCAGTTCAAAATGAATACATCAAAATGTCTCTAATACTTAGGGCATTTCCTAACAGACCCTAGAGCTTCTTCCTCTCCAGCCCTTATTATATCCTCATAGGATCTAAAAAACCTCCACCATAACGTTGGAGGGGTGGTATGCCTTAAATGGTTTTATTACCATCTTTCAATTATAATTCTGACCAAGTGATATAAATCATCATCTCAAGGTCACTAACTTTCATCACCCGTAGGCCTTAGATATTCTTTTTCTCTTATTATGTGGGATGTGTTATACTAACTAATCCCCCAATGTCCATAGGATTTAATACCTAATATACAATTAGCACATAATGAAATAATGCAGTATTTCATGTTGCAGACATGAAAATGCTTGAACTTACCACCACTGCGATAATGTCCACTTACAGAACTCCTCTGCAGTTTTATCTCTAGTTTAGGTCCCTACAGACATAGTATTGTCTGTTAATACCCATCATTAATTATCACTTTGGATATATATCCATTTTACTTAACAATTCAACATATTACAACTTTATTTGTGGTACACAGCCTGTAACACACAGGTGTTCCAGCCCGTGTACCTCTCAGGTTCACTTTACACGGCCGTGTTTCGAAGTACCCACACGTGTACTATTTAAACTCTAGATTTTTGACTCTAAAATCTTTATTTTGGGTTCTAGGATTTTATTTAAGACATTCTAGATCCTTTACGGTCATTTTTGAGGCTTTCAGAAATTTTTGGTCAAAAGGACCATTTTACTCCTAACGAGTCTCGGGACCGTACTATTCCGTACTATCATTTTTTTTCAAATTTTTTAAGCCCAAATATCACAAAATAATATTCTTTAGGCTTTTGTATCATTTTATAGTTTTATTTGCTACAAAATCACAATTATTCATTTTCCGACCCTCGATTACTATTCATCCATCACCTAGGGTCGTTTCTCGTTTTTCTAGCGTTTCGGAGCCTCAAATGGGTATTTCACTACTCCTGAAACGTTTTTCATTCCGTCCCCGAGTCTCAATTCCCGAGGGGCTCGGGTTTCCTTTACCGATCTAATTTTTCCACCTCGTTTCCTAAAATACCCCTAACATGAATTTTTCCTCGTTTTAGGCATTTTAGTCGTTAAGGGTCGGTTTACTATTCCTCTTAGGTTGGTTTTCCATTTTCAATCCTAACCCACGGAGGGGTCTCAATTTCCTTATCAAGTCTAATATTTTTACCCCTCGTTTCTCGAAATGCCCTTATGCCGTTTTAGAAATTTCGGCAATATTTCCGCTTATGTTTTTAGGTTTCCCTGTAGGTACACCTCAGAACCTTTTTACCTGTCACGCACTATACCAGAGGCCTATTTTATACAAAGTTACCAAACTTTGTATAAAAATTTTCCACATTAACCAACATTCACAATTCAACACAAATCATCCATATTTTTTCCATTTCTAGCCTTGGTTTTGTTAGGAAATGCCCTAAGTATTAGAGACATTTTGATGTATTCATTTTGAACTGGATAATAAAATTATACATAGAGGTTATTCATTACATTACTATCTGTCCTCGTCCTATTTACATGTTAAAGTAAATGTAAGCAAATATGGCTCACTGACTGCTTGTGTTAAAACTGTTAGAACGTTGCATGCAATGGACTTTTGTATGCGAGAAGACAATGTTCTAAAGTTAGCAGTCTAAACTATGGTCTGTAGTCTATGGGGTTAGATCGAGCATCTAACTCATGTTAAGACTATTATGTTGTCTAAAGCCTTGGAGGGGACGGTTTGTCTTGACTGTCTGGAGCTAGACTCCCAAGTAGAGACATGGATATGTTGCTCGGTGGTGACATATTAGACCTGGACTAAAGCGTGATTGATCTACATAGTCTACTATGAGTGGATCAATATGCTTTTGACATTTATTGTGCAATAACCTTAATCCTGAGTAAATGAACTACTTCAGAGGTAGTAAGCTTATAGACCGGTTCGTTGGGTGCATGACTTGTATACGATGAAGGGTTTATTTGTAGATATCGGAATCATAGCTCTAAGGAGTTAAAGGTATCCTCTTAAAGGCATTATACTGAATGTGAAAATGGACAAGGCCTTGGGTCGTCTGTTGGGCGGATGACTTTTTATTCACATATGGTGAATAATCATTTTCTTAATTCGGTAGTATAATAGAACTTTAAGATAGCCTGATCAGTAGGATTAAACGGACTTTGACCTAAGGCTGATCATGGATATCATATGAGGGTTTTGCATATATGACAAGGTCATTGGATGGTAGCTCGTCACAGGCTTACGTAATACGGTATATAATTGGGAGTTCAGTTTCAGGTTTATAGTGGTGTGATTCTGAAACTAGTGATCATATGATTGAGTTGTTCGGTAAAGAATGATGATCATATGGAATCACGGGAGCCCGATTATATATGTCCAATCAGTCCCTCTACTAGCTCCACATAATTCCTTAACGTTTGGCAAATTGATTTGTGTATGCTATTGGCTAGTTTATTATGCATGGATGGTGATGACACAGGATTAGGATGGTAGACAAGATTCTCTCCGGTTGGATTCAGATTTTGTTTTGGATAATAGAGTACACAATTATTCGAACTCCAAATAAAGTTGCCATGATTTTATTTGAGATTGGATTGGAGTTGTAGAAAATTATCCATGAGAACAAGAATTTGAAACACAACCGTTTTATGGAATTTGAAATTTGAATTTTGAAATTTGAATTTTGAATTTTGAAATTTGAAATTTGAATTTTGAATTTGAAATTTGAATTTGAAATTTGAATTTGAAATTCGAATTTGAAATTTGAATTTGAAATTTAAATTTGAAATTTGAAATTTGAATTTGAAATTTGAATTTCAAATTTTGAATCACAGTCCAAGTAGGATTCGAATTTGTTGTGGAAAATCCACAAGGTTTGAAATTCGAATTTGAGTTGGATTTGGAGAGGATAATCTTGTTAGAATCCTACTTGAATTTTGAATCTAAATCCCAACAAAAGTGGACGAAAATTTTGAGGATAATCCTAAATGAAAAATTCAGATTTTGTGGATAAGATTCAAGGGAAAATTCAAGCTTCAATCCTAGTTGAATTTGGATTCTCTCCTTCCCTGAAAAGTGGCCGAAAATTTGGAGAATCTCTCCTAGGAAATTCGGTTATTTTTGGATAAGGTTGAGATAAGATTCAAGCTTGAAAATCCTAGTGGAATTTTGATTCTTCCTTATCCTAAAAGTGGCCGAAAATTTGGAGAAGATTTTCTCGTAGAAATTTCGGATTTTTTGGTTGAAAAAGGGGGATAAAATTCTAGTTAAAATCTTGTTTAGATTTGGATTGTATTTATCCTAAGAAAACCGAATTTAATTGTGGAGATTCTCCCTTGGAAAATTTGGATTTTTTGGTTATGGATAAGGGAGAAAATCTTTTCCTAGTCCAATTCGAATTCAGAGAATCACCTCATGCAGGTCCATAAATAGAGGTCCTGCCACTCCAGTTCTCTTAGACCACAGACTCTCAGGTGAGCAGGCTTATTGTTGCACAGCTCATCGTGACAATAAAGTTCTTTAGAGATCTGGGTGGTCGGAAGAAGACTAGCAGTGCTAGCATACCGATCGAGGTTCAGAGTGCCCACACACTCAGCCATTCGGGAATTGGAGAATAGTAGAGAAGGCTAGTTGGTTGAAGCCTCCGGTCATTCTCCTCCTGCAAGATTGGCGTCCTTGAGGTATGAGTTTTAATTGTTGTTGATTTATTGTATATGGCATCATGAGATATTTAACGATCTAAAATTTTTATTGTTTCGCTGCACCACTCTGATACGTTTTTACCGATTTATTTTCCTACAGGTTTCTCATGATTAACAACAGCAAATATTTTTCATTACTATAATCAATCATCACATATCACTCTTAGGTTTTTGAATGTACATATCAACATTTTAAATCTAACAAAATTTCATTCCAACCCTAGCATCAAGCCATGGATTTTTCATGCTAAAACACATAGGAAATTTAGTTCTTATTACTAGGGTTTTATTACATTTCTCCTCATTGTTCAACACTAAAAATTTTCCATTTTCTAGTGTGTATTGGCCATAAGTTCTAACATAAAACATGCACCAAAATTGCTAGTTTCATTATTCCAATTCATGCTTTAATAAACATAGTATCAAACTCACATAATTATCAAAGCAAATCACCAAATTTTCATCATTTTCTCCACACTTACTAGCCACGGATTTCATAGAAATCAAGCATCAAATTTTGCTTATTTTTTTAATCCTAAATCAGGCTTCAAACTCTAGAGCACCAAACTAATCATAAACATCAAACAAAACATCAAGTTTTTTCACTATCTTTCCTCACCAATAGCCATGGATTTTTTTGAAAAAATTCGACAAGAAAACTTCAAAATTGTGGCTTACCTTTTTCAATTCGATTCCTTGATGCTAGAAGTGAATTTAAAGGCTAATTTAGTGTAAAATTTTTGTTGAAACTTGGCTTTACAAGGAAGGAAGGCTCACGGTTTTTGGGAGCAAAGGTTTGGGTGCATTTCTCTAATTTTTCAAGTGATTTTTCATCACCTATTTACAGGCAAAAGCAAGGGACCTTTTAGCATTTTTTTTTCTAATAATTTACTAATTGTTCAAGTACTTAAATGCAAACTTTTGGGCCAAAAATGAAATTTTTTTGCTGATTTTTTTCCAAGTGGCCGAATCCCCCATTTTAAATTTTCTGAAAAAAATTTCAAGCCTTTTTGGCTTGATCTTGGCCCTTGATTCATAAACCATTCAATCCTAGCCTTACACATACTTAAACTTACTTTCCAAGCTTTGATTTTCTATTTATGACATCATATTTTCTATGTCATTCATGACATTATGAATTAATTCATATATTAATTCATGAATTAATTTGTGGTCAAATTTTGACCGAAAGTCAAACCAAACGGAACTTTACCGGAGTCGCGTAGGCGGTCCCAGGCGCCTTCGGTGCAATCGGTTTGTTTTATTTTGCTTCCGTTTGGTTAGAATTCCTTACCATAAATTTTTTGTCTTTTAGTGCACTCTGGTGCATTGTTCAGGGTTTTTGACTTCGTTTTCGAGCTGTCTCACCCGTTTCTATTCAGTAAGATTTTCCATCTCCGAACTCACTCATTTTAACACTACCAGAAAATTTTTTACAATATTCACAATAGCATTAAAACATAACTTTTTTATATTTTATTTATTAAAATTGGTACATACATACAATTTTAATGTACTCCAAGAATCTAAAATTCCTAGTTATCACATTCACCCCTCATTATAAAATTTTCTTCCTCGAAAATTTAGAACAAGTGGGGGTACAAATTTCTAATTTCGTATTCTTGCTCTCATGTAGCCTCTTCAACATTGTGATTTCTCCACAATACTTTTACTAATGGGATCGTTTTATTCCTTAAAACTTTCTCTTCGCGTGCCAGAATTTGAACAGGCCTCTCTTCGTACATCAAATCTTCTTGAATTTGGATCAGTTCATGTTTTAACACCTGGGACGGATTCGATATATACTTCCACAGCATTGACACGTGGAACACATTATGTACTACCGATATTTCTGGAGGTAATGCCAATCTATAGGCAACCTTTCCAATACGTTCGATGATCTCATATGGCCCAATATATCTTGGACTCAATTTTCCTTTCTTTCTAAATCGCATTATTCCTTTTATCAGTGAGACTCTTAGGAATACGAAATCTCCTTCGTTAAACTCGAGGGATCTTCGTCTTTTGTCCGCATAGCTCTTTTGTCGGCTCTATGCTATTTTCATCCGCTGCTGTATTTTTACAACTGCATCCGCTGTTTCTTGCACAAAATCTATCTTATGCAGTCGTTTTTCTTGTAAATCATACCAATGAACCAGTGATCTACACTTTCTTCCATATAGAGCTTCATAGGGTGCCATATCTATCGAAACTTGGTAGCTATTATTATATGAAAATTCTACCAATGGAAATTTCTCGTTCCAACTCCTCGAGAAATCTATTGTACATGCACGAAGCATGTCTTCCAGGGTTTGAATTGTGACGACCCATGCCCTGGTGGCACAAACCATCACTGAAAACTACTTATCTTAACTTATCTTGTTTGAAAACAAATACTTGTAAATAGCCAAAATTTAGGAAAAAAATTTTTTTTTTGAATAGTGTGTTTACCAAATTACATACTACATACTTATACTTAAAATCATACAAAGGTCTTGGTACAATTTGAGTTAACATATACATACACAAAATGCCAAAATATTAAATTACCATCCATAAAATAGACTCTCAAAATAACTTGCGGAAGTATACTTTGGTGGTGGTATCCATAACCTCATCCTCACATCCGCCCTGCTGCCATCATCGCCCAGCAGTGTTTAGCTTGTAGGTCTCTTACCTACAGCATGAACACATATGGTGGGCTTTACACTCAGCAAGTACGACATATTCATTTGCAAAACATGCTTTGAACATACATGCCATACTCAGGGCATAATTAAAACCAACAGTTATATCACAACATCACAGGAAAACTTATTATATAGCATATAATAAAAAGCGTCCCATTCAATCACATCATGTATCATACCATGCAACTAAGAACATATACTACTGAGATTAAGGCATAACGTGATCAATGCATGAATCGATTATGCTCAAATTATGCTTCATTTATTCTTAATCTTGTCTTATCTGAAGGGTCCTGGTGTCAGTACTACTACACGCAGATCATCAGATTCACTGTGATCATGGGCTTGGCTTGGCCCGTTATCTTTTATACTTGTCTTTCTTGTGGACCCAACAGGGCCTGTTAGACTGATACCCTTAATTTGATTACCCAATTATGGATTACAAGTACTAATAACCATGTGCCATATGCTCAACTGGGCTTATCCCTCATCATGCCCTGATGGGGATGTATCGGCACCTTATAATGTTCATTAATCTATGTGATTATAAACCCCTATATGTTATGCAACCAACACATAACACGACATACTTTAACATAGGTTAAACAACCATTTAAACTCATTTTTATTCATACTGTAGGCAAAGTTGTACTTACTTGTTAGCCAACAGTTTGTACTTCGCCTTGATGCACTTATAGGTAACATCCTGTAATCATAACGCACTGTCGTTAATATTTGTTTTTAAGTCACTTCGATCGTTAGTGACTATAACTTCTTACTATTATAGGTTACCGATGCCCCTCGGTACCTAGCTATTCTACTTTGACAGTACTGGTATCTAACGTGACAGATTAATTCGTCTACTTGACAAGTTAATCGACGTACTCACCTTCACGTTCAAACTCGGTCTTTGACCAGTCGACCGGCCAGTCTGCTGACCGGTTACCTCGTGTTTTGCCAACGGTGTAGCCCACCGGGCTTCTTTGCGTATTGGACTGTGTAAACCATTAGGTTACCTAGCGCATGGACCGTGTAACCTATCGGGTTACCTAGCATTTGGACTATTTAACCGATTAGTCCACTGACCAGTTTCCTCATGTTGGGCCTATTGACTAGTTGGGCTAGTCATCTTTCCAGTTACTTTACAGTTTTGCTTGGTAGCCAACCGCGCTACTTCACCAGTTTAACGAAAAACGTTCTAAAAATTTTGTAAAGTTTTGGAGTTCTTTAAAATTGACCCCTAGCACCCCATTGGAAGGTGGGGCCGTTTTTATGAAAATTGTTTTTCATTTTTAAAATGGAGAACACATTTCGGTGTTCATTTGTTAAGGGAGCTTTCGAACCCTTTTTTGGAAAACCATATAAAACTTGTCCGAAAAGATTTTATTTGTGAAATTGGTAAACATGAAAATTTTTTTCCTCGATGAGATGAACAACTTCCGTGAACATGTCGGAGCTTGGTTTGCCCTTTATGGGGTCCGATATCCCTAAAACCCATGTCCAATTTGTTAGGAAATGCCCTAAGTATTAGAGACATTTTTGATGTATTCATTTTGAACTAGATAATAAAATTATATATAGAGGTTATTCATTACATTGCTATCTATCCTCGTCTTATTTACATGTTAAAGTAAATGTAAGCAAATATGGCTCACTGACTGCTTGTGTTAAAACTGTTAAAACGTTGCATGCAATGGACTTTTGTATGAGAGAAGACAATGTTCTAAAGTTAGCAGTCTAAACTATGGTCTGTACTCTATGGGGTTAGACCGAGCATCTAACTCATGTTAAGACTATTATGTTGTCTAAAGCCTTGGAGGGGACGGTCTGTCTTGACTGTCTGGAGCTGGACTCCCAAGTAGAGACATGGATATGTTGCTCGGTGGTGACATATTAGACCGGGACTAAAGCGTGATTGATCTACGTAGTTCGCTATGAGTGGATCAATCTGCTTTTGACGTTCATTGTGCAATAACCTTAATCCTGAGTAAATGAACTACTTCATGTATATGACTTGTGTACTTTGATGTTCCAATGGCTAAAGCGTCTCAGAGGTAGTAAGCTTATAGACCGGTTCGTTGGGTGCATGACTTGTATACGATGAAGGGTTTGTTTGCAGATATCAGAATCATAGCTCTGAGGAGTTAAAGGTATCCTCTTAAAGGCATTATACTGAATGTGAAAATGGACAAGGCCTTGGGTCGTCTGCTGGGCGGATGACTTCTTATTCACATATGGTGAATAATCATTTTCTTAATTCGGTAGTATAATGGAACTTTAAGATAGCCTGATCAGTAGGATTAAACGGACTTTGACCTAAGGCTGATCATGGATATCATATGAGGGTTTTGCATATATGACAAGGTCATTGGATGGTAGCTCGTCACAGGCTTACGTAATACGGTATATAATTGGGAGTTCAGTTTCAGGTTTATAGTGGTGTGACTCTGAAATTAGTGATCATATGATTGAGTTGTTCGGTACAGAATGATGATCATATGGAATCACGGGAGCCCGATTATATATGTCCAATCAGTCCTTCTACTAGCTCCACATAATTCCTTAACGTTTGGCAAATTGATTTGTGTATGCTATTGGCTAGTTTATTATGCATGGATGGTGATGACACAGGATTAGGATGGTAGACAAGATTCTCTCCGGTTAGATTCAGATTTTGTTTTGGATAATAGAGTACACAATTATTCGAACTCCAAATAAAGTTGCCATGATTTTATTTGAGATTGGGTTGGAGTTGTAGAAAATTATCCATGAGAACAAGAATATGAAACACAACCGTTTTGTGGAATTTGAAATTTGAATTTTGAAATTTGAAATTTGAATTTTGAATTTGAAATTTGAATTTGAAATTTGAATTTGAAATTTGAATTTGAAATTTAAATTTGAAATTTGAAATTTGAAATTCAAATTTTGAATCACAGTCCAAGTAGGATTCGAATTTGTTGTGGAAAATCCACAAGGTTTGAAATTCGAATTTGAGTTGGATTTGGAGAGGATAATCTTGTTAGAATCCTACTTGAATTTTGAATCCAAATCCCAACAAAAGTGGGTGAATTTTTTGAGGATAATCCTTAATGGAAAATTCGGTTTTTGTGGATAAGATTCAAGGGAAAATTCAAGTTTCAATCCTGGTTGAATTTGGAGCCTTTATCCAAGTAAAATTCGGTTATTTTTGGATAAGGTTGAGATAAGATTCAAGCTTGGAAATCCTAGTGGAATTTTTGATTCTCCCTTATCCATAATGGCCGAAATCTTTTGGAGGATTTTCTCCTTGTGAATTTCGGATTTTTTGGTTGAAAAAGGGAGATAAAATTCTAGTTAAAATCTTATTAAGATTTGGATTGGATTTATCTTAAGAAAAACCGAATTTATTGTTAGGATTATCCTATGGAAAAATTCGGATTTTTTGGTTAAAGATAAGGGAGAAAATCTTTTCCTAGTCCAATTCGAATTCAGAGAATCACCTCATGCAGGTCTATAAATAGAGGTCCTGCCACTCCAGTTCTCTCAGACCACAGACTCTCAGGTGAGCAGGCTTATTGTTGCACAGCTCATCGTGACAATAAAGTTCTTTAGAGATCTGGGTGGTCGGAAGAAGACTAGCAGTGCTAGCATACCGATCGAGGTTCAGAGTGCCCACACACTCAGCCATTCGGGAATTGGAGAATAGTAGAGAAGGCTAGTTGGTTGAAGCCTCCGGTCATTCTCCTCCTGCAAGATTGGCGTCCTTGAGGTATGAGTTTTAATTGTTGTTGGTTTATTGTATATGGCATCATGAGATATTTAACGATCTAAAATTTTTATTGTTCCGCTGCGCCACTCTGATACGTTTTTACCGATTTATTTTCCTACAATTGGTATCAGAGCCATCTCATGACTATGCCATGCACATAAATTAGACAATTACTTAGTCTTTTTATTTATGTATGGATTTGATATTTAGAGAGTGGCATTCTAGGGTTCTTTTATGTTGTTATCATGTATTATATATAAAGTATGTGGTTATTTTAATTTTTTGAATTATTATAAGCATGCTTGTTTATACTGGTTATGGTTCCTTAGAATTTAGAAAAATTGTATCTAGGAATTTTTATGTAACCATGGGAGCAGTTTATTAACACTGTAATTTTCCCAGGGATTTTAATTCTTATCTCTTAGATTTTTTATGGTTAGAATTTTTGTACACCGGAAACGGTTTAGGAATTTTTTATGTAATTATTCTTGGAGGAGATTGAAGATTGAAGACCGTAATTTATTTTTCCCAAAAGTTAAATTTAATTTAAAGATTGAAATTTTGATTGTGTGGAAAATTTCAATTTAATTGGGATTCAAATTAATTTTTGGAGATCCTAATAGATAAATTGGAATATGACACGAAAATCGAGACACGACCCCTCGGAATAGGCCTACGGGCCTTGGTGGGGCTGCAGCCCCTGCCCTCGGGCAGGATGGGGCTGCGGCAGCCCCTATGCAGGCAAACATCACCCACGGCCGCAGGCTTGGCCTGCAGCCGAGGGTGGTGCAGCCTGGCCAAGGCCGGCCGCAGCCTGGGCATGCAGCCACTGGCTGCAGGCGCTGCCTACAGCCTGCCGGCTGCTGCGCCCAGCCTGGGCGTGCAGCCTGGCGCTGCAGGCTTGGCCTGCAGCCCGGCAGGCTGCACAAGGGGCAACCGTGGGCTGCCAGCCCCTTCGGGGTTGATGGCTGTCCACGGCGGCTGCCGCCTTCATGGGCGGCGGTGCGGCGGTCCAAAAATTTGAAAATTTTGATTTTTAAATTTGAGATTTAATTTTAAATCATGTTTAAAAATATGTAATTGAAAATTGAAAATTTTGAAATTACATATTATTACACATGATGATTAAAATTGTTTAAAATTTGAATTAGAAATTTAAATTTGAAATTCGAATTTGGAGTTTGAATTTGAAATTTAAATTTTTGGAAATTTAAATTTTAAATAATTCTTGGGATGAGAAATAAATGGAGAGGCTACATAAAGATGGATACAAGAAGACGGAACAAAATTCAAGACCCAAAGAATACTTTGGATGGAATTTTGTAATCTTTATTTTCTTTGTTCTAGGATGGAACCATGGCTTGGTTATTCTGTCAATTATTTTTCTGTGATATGTCATGGATGTATAAATATGTATTGATGGATGTTTTGTATGCATATTTGATAACATGTCATATAGGATAGGTGAGTGCCGCTCATACTATATTGATCATACATAATTTGTCAAAACTTGCATGTTTTTCAAAATATTGAGTGGGAGAGGGTTTCAAACAAAACCCACGGCCTCCATTGTTGATCCATATGTGAAAGCATGGTAACGCCTCGCGTCAGTTCTGACCTGACCACACCCCTCGGTAGGTGTTTACCGCCGCCGGTATACTAGATTGGATCTCCTATGTGGAAAACGTGTTCGGGTGCGATCCTATTCATGACCACCCCTCGGTGGCTTGGTAGGACGTGGATCGGGCTACGTAAACAATGATTATACACTCAAGACTCGTTTAGTTATTAACCTTCCCTAGAAGCTCTGTTAACTAAACTGGTGGCCAAATAAGCAGTTATTAATATATGTCTTAACCTTGGAGGATTTAAGGTAACATATATTAATTGGACGGGGTCCATGTTCCGACTATTTGTTCTCATGATCACCCCTCGGTGGCTTGGGGCAATAGGTGCTGAGAATTACCGTTGCAATGCTACATGTTTTTTTTCAAGTTTCATGTAGGAACATACTTGTATGTTTTTATTTGCTAAATTATCTGTATTTGCTTGGGCTTTGTAATGATGTCTAGTATAATTTTATTTCAGTTCAAAATGTCACCGACACCCCTCATTTCAATACTTACTGAAAATAAGTTGAATGGCGACAATTATAAAGATTGGAAAAGAAATCTATTAATAGTTCTCAGCTGCGAGAGACACAAGTTCGTACTGGATGAACCATGCCCACCTGGGCCCAAACCTGACACACCACTTGAGAAGGTCCCGGTTGCCTATAATCGTTGGAGAGAATCCAATGAAATAGCTCGATGCTACATCCTTGCTAGCATGACGAGTGCTTTACAAAAGCAGCATGAGACTTATCAAGTTGCTGGGGAGATCATGGATAATCTGAAGGACATGTTCGGAGGCCAAGAAAAATTGGCTCGACAGTCCGCTATCACCAGCATTATGAACTCCAAGCAAAAGGCGGGTACTCCGGTGAAGGACCATATGATCACTCTAATGGGATTCTTCGCTGAGGCTGCCGAGAATGGTGCTGAGTTGGACTATAACACCCAGATCGAGATGGTGTTCAAGACTCTGTCTAAAGATTTTGTGCGGTTTAAGGCCGCATACAATCTGGCAACAAAGGAGTTAGGACTTACCGAGCTCATGAAGCAACTACAGGCTTATGAGCGGATGATCGGGGATGAGGATACGGTCCGACCTAAAGGAGAGGCCAATTTGGCAAAATCTTCCAATCCTTCACGGAAGAGGAAGAGGCCAAAAAAGAAGCAAGTGGCTTCCAGTTCTTCTAATCCTCCTGTCTCGGACGGAAAGAAGAAGACGAAGAACAAGAAGCCAAAGGACCCTAAAAAGTCCAAATGCTTCCACTGTGGGAAGGTAGGTCACTTTAAGAAGGCTTGCCGGGAATTCCTAGCCTCCAAGGGCAAGGAAGGTAAGGAACTTCATTACTTAGAAGCATGTTTGGTGGAAGAATCGAAAGACACATGGGTCATTGATTCGGGCGCCACTAATCATGTTTGTGTTTCTATGCAGGGGTTCGTGGAAACGAGAAGTCTACATGATAGGAGCCTCTCGTTGCGGACTGGAGATGGTAGCTTTGTGGTGGCTGAGGCAGTGGGAGACGTTCATCTTTATTTTGATCAATTTAGGTTTATTTTATTGAAAGACTGTTTTTATGTTCCTAATTTTAGGAGGAACCTTATATCGGTAGCTTGTTTAATAAAGGATTCTTATTCAGTTTCTTTTAGTAAAAGAGTTGATATTCGTAGAAATAAGTCTTTTATCTGTTCTGGATGGATGGATGGAAACCTATATTTGATCAGACCAAAGATGTACTCACTGCTTGACATTGAATTAATTGATAACTCTAAAAGGTTGAAAGTTTCTCACTCTAACAAGGCGTATCTTTGGCATTTAAGACTTGGTCATATTAATCAGGATAGGATTCAAAGATTGGTGAAAGATGGTCCTCTGGAATATCTGGAAGAGGTACGACTTCCCCAATGTGAGTCTTGTCTAGAGGGTAAGATGACTAAGAGGTCTTTTGGAGCTAAGGGTACAAGGGCACAGGAGCTCTTAGAAATTGTGCACACTGACGTATGTGGCCCCATGAACGTCACAACACGAGGAGGGTTCGAGTACTATGTCTCTTTCATAGATGATTACTCGAGGTATGGATATGTGTATCTGATGCACCGCAAGAGCAAAACCTTTGATAGGTTCAAAGAGTATCGTGTGGAAGTGGAAAAGCAATTGGATAAATCCATAAAGACACTTCGATCTGATCGAGGTGGCGAATACCTCTCCGATGAATTTCTAGGACATCTTGTAGAGAATGGGATATTATCCCAATTGACTGCACCTGGTACTCCACAACAGAATGGTGTAGCCGAAAGGAGAAACAGGACCTTATTGGATATGGTACGGTCCATGATGAGTTACTCAATGCTGCCATTATCATTTTGGGGACATGCTTTACAAACGGCGTGCTATATTCTAAACCAGGTTCCGAGCAAATCAATTCCTAGAACTCCGTATGAATTGTGGCGTGGCAGGAAGCCCACCCTTGGACATATGAGAATATGGGGCTGCCCGGCACATGTACTGGATGGGGATGCGAAGAAGTTGGAACCAAGATCAGAATTGTGCATGTTTGTAGGGTATCCAAAGGGAACTAAAGGAGGTCTGTTCTATAACCCGAAGGAACAAAAGGTCATTGTCTCAACCCATGCGACATTCTTGGAGGAAAGTCACATGAATGACTTTAAACCTCGAAGCAAAGTGGTGTTAGAGGAGTTATCGGGTGAAAGAACTGCTCCACAGATTTCGGTCTTGGACGCAAGTCCGAGTTCCAGTGAAAGACCTGCAGACGATCAACAATTTAGGGTGCCTCGTCGTAGTGGGAGGGTTTCTAAGAAACCTAATTTCTTTATGTATGATGCTGAGGTATACCAGGCCGAGGCTCATGAGCATGAGGAAGATCCGGTCACATATGATGAAGCTATAAAGGATGTTGATTCTAGATCTTGGAAACAGGCTATGAACAATGAGATGGATTCTATGAAATACAACTCTGTTTGGGAACTTGTAGATTTGCCGGATGGGATAAAACCCATTGGATGCAAATGGGTCTACAAAAGAAAGAAGGATGCGGAAGGGAGAGTGGAAACTTTCAAAGCTAGACTGGTTGCAAAGGGATACACGCAAAAGGCTGGAATCGATTACGAGGAAACCTTTTCGCCTATTGCTATGCTGAAGTCTATCCGTATTCTTCTGTCCATTGCTGCGGCTCTCGATTACGAGATCTGGCAAATGGATGTCAAGACGGCATTCTTGAATGGCCATCTTGAAGAGTGTATCTATATGATACAGCCCGAAGGGTTCGTAGCAAAAGGCCAAGAAAGGAAAGTCTGCAAGTTGCTTAGATCCATTTATGGATTAAAGCAGGCATCCCGCTCATGGAACCAGAGGTTTGATCAAGCGATTAAGACATTTGGTTTTGAGCAGAGCGTTGATGAACCTTGTGTTTATAAATGTATTAAGGATGGAAAAGTGGTCTTTCTGATACTCTATGTCGATGATATACTACTCATTGGGAATGATGTAGGGAATTTATCATCGGTCAAGCTTTGGTTACACCAACAGTTTGACATGAAGGACTTGGGAGAAGCTAATTATGTTCTAGGCATTCGTCTCTTCAGAGATCGAAAGAACAAAATGATAGCATTATCCCAAGCTTCATACATAGATAAAATAATTGACAAATATGCAATGCTAGAGGCAAAGAAAGGCTCACAACCTTCTATTGCCGGTTTAACTCTTTCATTGGATGACTGTCCCAAGACATCGGAAGAAAGAGAGCGTATGAGTAAGGTCCCTTATGCATCCGCTGTGGGTAGCCTTATGTACGCTATGCTTTGCACTCGCCCGGACATATGTTTTGCAGTAGGTATGGTGAGTCGATATCAAGCGAATCCTGGAACCAAGCACTGGCAAGCAGTAAAGCATATACTCAAGTATCTTAAGAGAACGAGGGATTATATGCTAGTGTATTCTGGAGGGGACCTAACACCCGTAGGATACACGGACTCAGACTTCCAGACTTGTAAGGATTCGAGGAAATCGACATCTGGATCAGTGTTTTTACTCGGAGGAGGCGCCATTGTGTGGAGGAGCGTGAAGCAGGGCTGCACAGCTGACTCTACTATGGAGGCTGAGTATGTGGCTGCGGCTGAGGCATCTAAAGAAGCGGTTTGGCTCCGCAAGTTCTTTAGAGACCTTGAGGTCATTCCAGGTGTTGACAAGCCTATCACACTTTACTGTGATAATACAGGGCCTATTGCCAACACAAGGGAATCTCGGCACCACAAGAGGACCAAGCACATAGATCGGAGGTATCACATTATTAGAGGGCATGTGGAGACAGGACAAGTGGATGTATGTAAGATCGCGTCCGAGGACAATATCGCTGATCCCTTTACTAAGACTTTGGTAGCTAGAAGCTTTGAAAGGCATGTAGAGGCGATGGGGATGCGTAACATGGCACATCTACTGGCTTAGGGCAAGTGGGAGATTGTTAGGAAATGCTCTAAGTATTAGAGACATTTTTGATGTATTCATTTTGAACTGGATAATAAAATTATATATAGAGGTTATTCATTACATTGCTATCTGTCCTCGTCTTATTTACATGTTAAAGTAAATGTAAGCAAATATGGCTCACTGACTGCTTGTGTTAAAACTGTTAGAACGTTGCATGCAATGGACTTTTGTATGCGAGAAAACAATGTTCTAAAGTTAGCAGTCTAAACTATGGTCTGTAGTCTATGGGGTTAGACCGAGCATCTAACTCATCTTAAGACTATTATGTTGTCTAAAGCCTTGGAGGGGACGGTCTGTCTTGACTGTCTGGAGCTGGACTCCCAAGTAGAGACATGGATATGTTGCTCGGTGGTGACATATTAGACCGGGACTAAAGCGTGATTGATCTACGTAGTCCGCTATGAGTGGATCAATCTGCTTTTGACGTTCATTGTGCAATAACCTTAATCCTGAGTAAATGAACTACTTCATGTATATGACTTGTGTACTTTGATGTTCCAATGGCTAAAGCGTCTCAGAGGTAGTAAGCTTATAGACCGGTTCGTTGGGTGCATGACTTGTATATGATGAAGGGTTTGTTTGCAGATATCGGAATCATAGCTCTGAGGAGTTAAAGGTATCCTCTTAAAGGCATTATACTGAATGTGAAAATGGACAAGGCCTTGGGTCGTCTGCTGGGCGGATGACTTCTTATTCACATATGGTGAATAATCATTTTCTTAATTCGTTAGTATAATGGAACTTTAAGATAGCCTGATCAGTAGGATTAAACGGACTTTGACCTAAGGCTGATCATGGATATCATATGAGGGTTTTGCATATATGAAAAGGTCATTGGAGGGTAGCTCGTCACAGGCTTACGTAATACGGTATATAATTGGGAGTTCAGTTTCAGGTTTATAGTGGTGTGACTCTGAAATTAGTGATCATATGATTGAGTTGTTCGGTACAGAATGATGATCATATGGAATCACGGGAGCCCGATTATATATGTCCAATCAGTCCCTCTACTAGCTCCACATAATTCCTTAACGTTTGGCAAATTGATTTGTGTATGCTATTGGCTAGTTTATTATGCATGGATGGTGATGACACAGGATTAGGATGGTAGACAAGATTCTCTCCGGTTGGATTCAGATTTTGTTTTGGATAATAGAGTATACAATTATTCGAACTCCAAATAAAGTTTCCATGATTTTATTTGAGATTGGATTGGAGTTGTAGAAAATTATCCATGAGAACAAGAATATGAAACACAACCGTTTTGTGGAATTTGAAATTTGAATTTTGAAATTTGAAATTTGAATTTTGAATTTGAAATTTGAATTTGAAATTTGAATTTGAAATTTAAATTTGAAATTTGAAATTTGAAATTTGAAATTTGAATTTGAAATTTGAATTTGAAATTTGAAATTCAAATTTTGAATCACAGTCCAAGTAGGATTCGAATTTGTTGTGGAAAATCCACAAGGTTTGAAATTCGAATTTGAGTTGGATTTGGAGAGGATAATCTTGTTAGAATCCTACTTGAATTTTGAATCCAAATCCCAACAAAAGTGGGCGAATTTTTTGAGGATAATCCTCAATGGAAAATTCGGTTTTTGTGGATAAGATTCAAGGGAAAATTCAAGTTTCAATCCTAGTTGAATTTGGATTCTCTCCTTCCCTAAAAGTGGCCGAAATTTTGGAGCCTTTATCCAAGGAAAATTCGGTTATTTTTGGATAAGGTTGAGATAAGATTCAAGCTTGAAAATCCTAGTGGAATTTTTGATTCTCCCTTATCCATAATGGCCGAAATCTTTTGGAGGATTTTCTCCTTGTGAATTTCGGATTTTTTGGTTGAAAAAGGGAGATAAAATTCTAGTTAAAATCTTGTTAAGATTTGGATTTGATTTATCTTAGGAAAAACTGAATTTATTGTTAGGATTATCCTATGGAAAAATTCAGATTTTTTGGTTAATGATAAGGGAGAAAATCTTTTCCTAGTCCAATTCGAATTCAGAGAATCACCTCATGCAGGTCTATAAATAGAGGTCCTGCCACTCCAGTTCTCTCAGAACACAGACTCTCAGGTGAGCAGGCTTATTGTTGCACAACTCATCGTGACAATAAAGTTCTTTAGAGATCTGGGTGGTCGGAAGAAGACTAGCAGTGCTAGCATACCGATCGAGGTTCAGAGTGCCCACACACTCAGCCATTCGGGAATTGGAGAATAGTAGAGAAGGCTAGTTGGTTGAAGCCTCCGGTCATTCTCCTCCTGCAAGATTGGCATCCTTGAGGTATGAGTTTTAATTGTTGTTGGTTTACTGTATATGGCATCATGAGATATTTAACGATCTAAAATTTTTATTGTTCCGCTGCGCCACTCTGATACGTTTTTACCGATTTATTTTTCTACACAATTTTCATGTCCAGTTTTTATCAAAAATTTCCAGTTTGCACACTTTAAAAAATGTGTCTGTTTGGGGCCTGAAACGGCCGAATTTTTTAAACCCCTAAAAGTTCATTTTAAGATTTCATCAAGATCTAAAACTTTCATGTTTTGACCGAAGTCCAGTTTGGAATCTAAATGGGTTGTTTTAATGAAAATCTGAGGCCGTTCCTGGAATCATGATTTTGGCACCAATTTTGACCTCCGGTTGAAAAACACTTTAAAACCTTATCTTAGAGCCATTTTTGGCTGAGCTCTATTTGATGTAAAAATGCTTGTAATGAAATTTCCTTAAAGTTTTATGTTTTGCATATTCTCAAAAACAGACCACAACATCTCCTAAACTAGCCAAATCTGTGGCCCTAAAACTGGACAGATTTGTTTCTAGTTTTTTTTTTCCTAACATGTCCATGCATCATTCATCCACAAACCAACCGTAAAAACATGTAAAAATAACCACACAATCATAAACTTGAAAATGAAAGGCTAAGGGCTCAAAATAAACTTATTACAACCTATTTGTATAAACAAATATACATAAACTTCTTGATCAAAAACTTAGAAACAACTAACCACAAAGAGGTAAGGTTTTCAGTTTATACCTTGTGTGCTTCGGTTTAAGCACAAATCTGAGCTAGGCTTGAGTGAATAAAAGGCCATGGGATCTAAGGGTTGAGGGGTCAAAGTGAGCTAGGAGAGGGCACAAAAATTTTTCTCGTAAAATCAAACCAAACATAACACTAAACCACAAAAGAAACTTGGTTCAAGGACCTTACCGAAATGAGCTTCAAGATGTGTACTCCTAGGCACCCTTGTAAGCAAGCCTTGTGTAAGGGTTTTATGTGAAAATTTTGGAGTTTGGCAAAGGGGAAAGTGGCGGATTTTGGCTGCAAGGAGAAGGGAGAATACTTGGCTTTTGGGAGCTAAAAGAAAAGAAATGAAGGGCAAGGGAGGTGACACCTATTTATAGGCAAACCTAAACACAATTAGCTTCACCAAATCAAGCCAAATTAACCCAAAATTTTGTCTAAACCAAAAGACAAATTTTATATGTGCAGCCCGCCCATTATTGTCACACACCTTGGGAAGAATAAGGCCAATTTTTTTATCAAATTTGATGTGAAATGGTGATGTATGGTGATGAAAATAAATTATTGTTTATGGGGTTTTTGGTGTACCATGTTCCTATTTTTTATTCTCATTCTATGGGGTTTTCTAACTAGTCAAACTAGCTAGTTTCCATCCAATGGGACACGGTTTTGGAGTGGTTACAATTTAACTAGGTCGGTTTATTCGCAGTCCAGTTTTCTACTGCGATTTTCGATCCTTTCTCGGTAGTGTTCTAATTTTCACCCAAAATTGCACCTATGGCTTCCGATTTGCATTCTAGTTATTTCTAGATATTTTTGGTTGGGCTGTAATGCCTATGAGCCTGCTTGATCACTATTCACTATTTATTTCCAGCACAGTGGTTGCATCTTACACTGTACCGACACCGCGCACGCGTAATACAACTTTTTCGCACGAAATGTCTGACACAGGCTATCCTAACTAATTTGGGCATGCTGAATCCATTTTTAATAGTTTTACGCCCATCCGGGGTTGTCTAGATTAGTTTTCGGTATCTGTATGATTCCCACCCGAAAATCACCTTTCGTGCTAAAACAACTAGTTTCGGCGTTCTGAAACTAAATATAACAGTTTCGGGCTAAGAATAGGTCATCTTGATGTTGGAAATAAATTGATAAAAATGTATCAGAGTGGCGCTGTAGAATAATAAAAATTTTTCAAGATCATTAAATATCTCATGACGCCATATACAATAAACCAACAACAATTTAAACTCATATCTCAGAGGACGCCAATCTGCTGGAAGAGAATGATCGGAGGGCTTCAATCAACTAGCCTTCTCTACTATTCTCTAATTCCCGAATGGCTAAGTGTGTGAGCACTCTGGACCTTGATCGGTATGCTAGCACTGCTAGTCTTCTTCCGACCACCTAGATCTCTAAAGAACTTATTGTCACGGTGAGTTATGCAATAATAAGCTTGCTCACCTGAGAGTCTGTGATCTGAGAGAAACTAGAGTGGTAGAACCTCTATTTATAGACTTGCATGAGGTGATCCTTTGAATTTGAATTGGATTAGGAGAAGATTTTCTCTCTTATCCACAACACAAAATCCAAAAATCCAAGCATTATCCTAACTAAAAAATTCGGCTACCTTTAGGATTTTGGATTCAAAATTCAAATAGGATTTTAACTTGAATTTTATATCACTATTAACCAACCAAAAAATCCAAAAATCTATTAGGATTATTCCATAAAATTTTTGGCCATGTTGTAATGAAAAGAATCAAAATTCAAATAAGATTTTCAAGCTTGAATTTTATCTCATCCTTATCTATAAATAACCGAAAATCTCCCTTGAGATTCACTCAATAAATTTCGGCCAATACAGGTAGGAGAGAATCCAAATTCAACTGGGATTGAAACTTGAATTTTTCCTTGAATCTTATCCACAAAAATTTTGAAAATTCCATGAGGATATTCCTTAAAATTTTCAACCAAGTTAGTTAGGATTGGGATTCAAAATTCAAGTAGGATTCAAACAAAATTTTCCTCTCCAGAATCCAAATGAAATTCGAATTTCTCCATGTGGATTGTCCACAAAAAATTCGAATCCTGCATGGACTATGATTCAAAATTTGAATTTAAAATTTCAAAGTTTAAATTTCAAAATTCAAAATTCAAAATTCAAATTTTGAATTTCAAATTTCAAATTTCAAATTTAAATTTCAAATTCAAATTTCAAATTCAAATTTCAAATTCAAAATTCAAAATTCAAATTTCAAATTTCAAAATCCACAAATAGTTGTATTTCAAATTTTTGTTCTCATGGATAATTTTCTACAACTCCAATCCAATCTCAAATAAAATTATGACAACTTTATTTGGAGTTTGAATAATTGTGTACTCTATTATCCAAAACAAAATCTGAGTTCAACCGGAAAGAATCTTGTCCACCATCCTAATCCTATGTCAACACCATCCATGCATAATCAACTAGCCAACAGCATACTCAAATCAATTTGCCAATCGTTAAGGAATTATGTGGAGCTAGTAGAGGAACCAATTAGACATATATAATCAAGCTCCGGTGAATCCATATGATCATCATTCTTTATCGAACAACTCAATCATATGATCACTAATTTCAGAGTCACACCATTATAAATCCAAAACTAAACTCCCAATTATATACTGTATTACATAAGCCTGTGACAAGCTATTGTCCAATGACCTTGTTATGTATGCAGAACCCTCATATGATATCCATGATCAGCCTTAGGTCAAAGTCCGTTTAATCCTACTGATCAGGCTATCTTAAAGTTTCATTATACTACCGAATAAGAAAATAATTATTCACCATATGTGAATAAGAAGTCATCCGCCCAACCTTGTCCATTTTCACATCCAGTATAATGCCTTTAAGAGGATACCCTTAACTCCTTATTAGAGCTATGATTCCGATATCTATAAACAAACCCTTCATCGTATACAAATCATGCACCCAACGAACCAGTCTATAAGCTTACTACCTCTGAGACGCTTTAGCCATTAGAACATCAAAGTACACAAGTCATATACATGAAGTAGTTCATTCACTCAAGATTAAGGTTACTACACAATGAATGTCAAAAGCAGATCGATCCACTCATAGCGGACTACGTAGATCAATCACGCTTTAGTCTTGGTCTAATATGTCACCACCAAGCAACATATCTATGTCTCAACTTGGGAGTCTATGCTCTAGACAGCCAAGACAAATCGTCCCTACCATGGCTTTAGACAACATAATAGTCTTAATATGAGTTAGATACTCGGTCTAACCCCATAGACTACGGACCTTAGTTTAGACCTCTTACTTTAGAACATTGTCTTCTCACATACAAAGTCCATTGCATGCAATGTTGTAACAGTTTTAACATAAGCAGTCAGTGAGTCATATTTGGTTACATTTATTTTAACATGTAAATAGAATGAGGACAAACAGTAATGTAATGAATAAGCTCTATGTATAATTTTATTATCCAGTTCAAAATAAACACATCAAAATGTCTCTAATGCTTAGGGCATTTCCTAACACTTGACTCCTTTCCTGATACTGCGTGTCTCTCAAACAAAACCTCGTATTTTGTGCCCAATTGACCTGATTGGGCTTGCTGACTATAATACACCAGTTTCATGTCAAGAAAATTGTCACCTCGACTATTTCCGTAGTATGGTATATTTATCAAGTAAGATTTCACTATTATGCTGAGATGACCAGCCTGAGCGTACCTATGACTAGTTCATATATTTTATGTCAAAAAAGGCCGTCTGGGCCGTTTTCTGGATATGACGTGTCTCATGCGTATTTTCACGTATATCGAGATGGACCGATTGTACTTGTCGATAGCTTCTTTCATTACATGAATAATAATTAAACGATCCTATTCTCATTTAATGCATTCAATTGGCAATTTACACTGCATTATAAACAAAATTACGTATTGCACAGTAATTAGGTTTACACGTATAGGGTGGTCATCACAACCTACCCCCTTTACAAAATTTTTGTCCTCGAAAATTAGAATAAGTCTGGGAAGTCTCTCCTCAAGCCTTCTTCCAATTCCCAAGTAGCTTCTTCTATATTATGATTCTGCCACAACAACTTTATGAGCGGTATAACTTTATTTCAAAGTACTTTCTCCTCTCTGGCCAGAATCAACATAGGTTTCTCCTCATAAGTCAGATCAGCATGCACCTCGACAGGTTCCTGGCTTAGGACGTGTGAACTATCTGGCACGTACTCCTTCAACATTGAGACGTGAAAGACATTATGCACCGAAGTAACTCTGGAGGAAGCGCTAATCTGTAGGCTACATTCCCGATTCTCTTGATAATCTCGAATGGTCCTATGTATCTCCACGTGCCCTCTAATAATGTGATACCTCCGATCTATGTGCTTGGTCCTCTTGTGGTGCCGAGATTCCTTTGTGTTGGCAATAGCCCCAATGTTATCACAATAAAGTGTGATAGACTTGTCAACACCCGGAATGACCTCAAGGTCTCTAAAGAACTTACGGAGCCAAACCGCTTCTTTAGATGCCTCATCCGCAGCCACATATTCAGCCTCCATCGTAGAGTTAGCTGTGCAACCCTGCTTCACCTTCCTCCACACAATGGCACCTCCTCCGAGCAAGAACACTGATCCTGATGTCGATTTCCTGAAATCCTTGCAAGTCTGGAAGTCTGAGTCCGTTTATCCTATGGGTGTTAGGTCCCCTCCATAATACACCAGCATATAATCCCTCATTCTCTTAAGATACTTAAGTATATGCTTTACTACTTGCCAGTGCTTGGTTCCAAGATTCGCTTGATATCGACTCACCATACCTACTGCAAAACATATATCAGAGTGAGTGCAAAGCATAGCATACATAAGACTACCCACAGTGGATGCATAAAGGACCTTACTCATACGCTCTCTTTCTTCTGATGTCTTTGGACAGTCATCCAATGAAAGAGTTAGATTGGTAATAGAAGGTTGTGAACCTTTCTTTACCTCTTGCATTGCATATTTGTCAATTATTTTATCTATGTATAAAGCTTGGGATAACGCTATCATTTTGTTCTTTCGATCTCTGAAGAGACGAATGCCTAGAACGTAATTAGCTTCTCCCAAGTCATTCATGTCAAACTGTTAGTGCAACCAAAGCTTGACCGATGATAAGTTCCCTACATCATTCTTAATGAATAGTATATCATCGACATAGAGTACCAGAAAGACCACTTTTCCATCCTTAATACGTTTATAAACACAGGGTTCATCAACGTTCTACTCAAAATCAAATGACTTGATTGCTTGATCAAATCTCTGGTTCCATGAGCGGGATGCTTGCTTTAATCCATAAATGGATCTAAGCAACTTGCAAACTTTTCTTTCTTGGCCTTTTACCACGAACCCTTCAGGTTGTATCATGTAGATACATTCCTCAAGATGGCTATTCAAGAATGCCAGCTTGACGTCCATTTGCTAGATCTCGTAATCGAGAGCCGCAGCAACGGACAGAAAAATACGGATAGACTTCAGCATAGCAACAGGCGAAAAGGTTTCATCGTAATCGATTCCAGCCTTTTGTGTGTACCCCTTTGCAACCAGTCTAGCTTTGAAAGTTTCCACTCTCCCTTCCGTATCCTTCTTTCTTTTGTAGGCCCACTTGCACCTAATGGGTTTTATCCCATCAGGCAGATCTACAAGTTCCCAAATAGAGTTGGATTTCATAGAATCCATCTCATTGTTCATGGCCTATTTCCAAGATTTAGAATCAACATCATTTATAACTTCATCATAAGTGACCAGATCATCCCCATGCTCATGAGCTTCGGCCTAGTATACCTCAACATCATACATGAAGAAATTAGGTTTCTTTAAAACCCTCCTACTACGATGAGGTACCCTAAATTGTTGATCGTCTACAGGTCTTTCATCGGAACTCAGATGAGCGTCCAAGACCAAAATCTGTGGAGCAGTTCTTTCACTTGATAACTCCTCTAGCACCACTTTGCTTCGAGGTTTAAAGTCATTCATGTGACTTTCCTTCAAGAATGTCGCATGGGTTGAAACAATGACCTTTTATTCATTTGGGTTATATAACAGACCTCCTTTTATTCCCTTAGGATACCCTATAAATATACATAATTTTGATCTTGGTTCCAACTTCTTCGCATCCCATCCAGTATATGTGCCGAGTATCTCTATATTCTCATATGTCCAAGGGAGGGCTTCCTGCCACGCCATAATTCATACAGAGTCCTGAGAATTGATTTACTTGGAACCTGGTTCTGAATATAGCACGCCATTTATAATGCATATCCCAAAAATAATAACGCCAGCATTGAATAACTCATCATGGACTGTACCATATCCAATAAGGTCCTGTTTCTCCTTTCGGCTACACCATTCTGTTGTAGAGTATCAGGTGTAGTCAATTGGGATAATATCCCATTCTCTAGAAGATGTCCTAGAAATTTGTCGGAGAGGTATTCGCCACCTCGATCATATCGAAGTGTCTTTATGGATTTACCCAATTGCTTTTCCACTTCCATATGATACTCTTTGAACTTGTAAAAGGTTTCGCTCTTGCGGTGCATCAGATACACATATCCATACCTCGAGTAATCATCTATAAAGGAGACATAATACTCGAACCCTCCTCGTGCTGTGACATGTATGGGGCCACATACGTCGGTGTGCATAATTTCTAAGAGCTCCTGAGCCCCTGTACCCTTAGCTCCAAAAGACCTCTTAGTCATCTTACCTTCAAGACAAGACTCATATTGAGGAAGACATACCTCCTCTAGAGATTCTTGAGGATCGTCTTTCACCAACCTTTGAATCCTATCCTGATTAACATGATGAAGTCTTAAATGCCAAAGATACTCCTTGTTAGAGTGAGAAACTTTCAACCTTTTAGAGTTATCTATTAATTCAGTGTCAAGCAGTGAGTACATCTTTGGTTTGATCAAATATAGGTTTCCATCCATCCATCCAGAACAGATAAAAGATTTATTTCTACGAATATCAACTCTTTTACTAAAAGAAACTGAATAAGAATCCTTTATTAAACAAGCTACTGATTTAAGGTTTCTTCTAAAATTAGGAACATAAAAACAGTCTTTTAATAAAATAAACCTAAATTCATCAAAGTAAAGGTAAACATCTCCCACTGCCTCAGCCACCACCAAGCTACCGTCTTCAGTCTGCAATGAGAGGCTCCTATCATGTAGACTTCTCGTTTCCATTGTAGGAAAAATAAATCGGTAAAAACGTATCAGAGTGGCGTAGCGGAACAATAAAATTTTTCAGATCATTAAATATCTCATGATGCCATATACAATAAACTAACAACAATTAAAACTCATACCTTAGGGACACCAATCTGCAGGAGGAGAATGACCGGAGGGCTTCAACCAGCTAGCCTTCTCTACTATTCTCCAATTCCCGAATGGCTGAGTGTGTGGGCACTCTGAACCTCGATCGGTATGTTAGCACTGCTAGTCTTTTTCTGACCACCCAGATCTCTAAAGAACTTATTGTCATGGTCGGCTGTGCAACAATAAGCCTACTCACCTGAGAGTCTATAGTCTAAGAGAACTGGAGTGGCAGGACCTCTATTTATAGACCTGCATGAGGTGATTCTCTGAATTCGAATTGGATTAGGAGAAGATATTCTCCCTTATCCACAAGCACAAAATCCAAATTTTCTAAGGGAAAAATCCCAACAATAAATTTGGCCACTTTAGGATAAATCCAATCCAAATCTAAACAAGATTTTAACTAGAATTTTATTCCCCTTTTTTCAACCAAAAAATCTAAAAATTCAAAGGAGAAAATCTCCATAAAAATTCGGCCACTTTTGGATAAGGGAGAATCAAAATTCCACTAGGATTTTCAAGCTTGAATCTTATCTCATCCTTATCCAAAATAACCGAAAATCTCCAAGGAGATTCACTCCAAAAATTCGGCCATTATCTGGGAGGAAAGAATCCAAATTCAACTAAGATTGAAACTTGAATTTTTCCTTGAACCTTATCCACAAAATTCCGAAAATCTATTGAGGATAATCCTCAAAATTTTTGTCCATCTTTAGTTAGGATTTGGATTCAAAATTCAAGTAGGATTCTAACAAGATTATCCTCTCTATATCTAACTCAAATTCGAATTTCATTCCTTGTGGATTTACCACAACAAATTTGAATCCCACTTGGACTGTGATTCAAAATTTGAATTTCAAATTTCAAATTCAAATTTCAAATTCAAATTTCAAATTTCGAAATCCACAAAACTGTTACATTTCAAATTCTTGTTCTCATGGATAATTTTCTACAACTCCAATCTAATCTCAAATAAAATCATGGCAACTTTATTTGGAATTCGAATAACTATGTACTCTATTATCCAAAACAAAATCTGAATCTAACTGGAGAGAATCTTGTCGACCATCCTAATCCTATGTCAACACCATCCATGCATAATAAACTAGCCAATAGCATACACAACTCAATTTGCCAAACGTTAAGGAATTATGTGGAGTTAGTAGAGGGACTGATTGGACATATATAATCAGGCACCCGCAAATCCATATGATCACCATTCTTTACCGAACAACTCAATCATATGATCACTAATTTCAGAGTCACACCACTATAAACCTGAAACTGAACTCCCAATTATATACCGTATTACGTAAGCCTATGACAAGCTACTATCCAATGACCTTGTCATGTATGCAGAACCCTCATATGATATCCATGATCAGCCTTAGGCCAAAGTCCATTTAATCCTACTGATCAGGCTATTAAAGTTCTATTATACTATCGAATTAAAAAAATGATTATTCACCATATGTGAATAAGAAGTCATCCGCCTAGCAGACGACCCAAGGTCTTGTCCATTTTCAATTTAGTATAATGCCTTTAAGAGGATACCCTTAACTCTATTAGGAAATGCCCTAAGTATTAGAGACATTTTGATGTATTCATTTTGAAGTGGATAATAAAATTATATATAGAGGTTATTCATTATATTGCTATCTGTCCTCGTCTTATTTACATGTTAAAGTAAATGTAAGCAAACATGGCTCACTGACTGCTTGTGTTAAAACTGTTAGAACGTTGCATGCAATGGACTTTTGTATGCGAGAAGACAATGTTCTAAAGTTAGCGGTCTAAACTATGGTCTGTAGTCTATGGGGTTAGACTGAGCATCTAACTCATGTTAAGACTATTATGTTGTCTAAAGCCTTGGAGGGGACGGTTTGTCTTGACTGTCTGGAGCTGGACTCCCAAGTAGAGACATAGATATGTTACTTGGTGGTGACATGTTAGACCGGGACTAAAGCGTGATTGATCTACGTAGTCCGCTATGAGTGGATCAATCTGCTTTTGACGTTCATTGTGCAATAACCTTAATCCTGAGTAAATGAACTACTTCATGTATATGACTTGTGTACTTTGATGTTCCAATGGATAAAGCATCTCAGAGGTAGTAAGCTTATAGACCGGTTTGTTGGGTGCATGACTTGTATACGATGAAGGGTTTGTTTGCAGATATCGAAATCATAGCTCTAAGGAGTTAAAGGTATCCTCTTAAAGGCATTATACTGAATGCGAAAATGGACAAGGCCTTGGGTCGTCTGCTGGGCGGATGGCTTCTTATTCACATATGGTGAATAATCATTTTCTTAATTCGGTAGTATAATGGAACTTTAACATAGCCTGATCAGTAGGATTAAATGAACTTTGACCTAAGGCTGATCATGGATATCATATGAGGGTTTTGCATATATGACAAGGTTATTGGATAGTAGCTCGTCACAGGCTTACGTAATACGGTATATAATTGGGAGTTTAGTTTCAGGTTTATAGTGGTGTGACTCTGAAACTAGTGATCATATGATTGAGTTGTTCGGTAAAGAATGATGATCATATGGATTTGCGGGAGCCCGATTATATATGTCCAATCAGTCCCTCTACTAGCTTCACATAATTCCTTAATGTTTGGCAAATTGGTTTGTGTATGGTATTGGCTAGTTTATTATGCATTGATGGTGATGACACAGGATTAGGATGGTAGACAAGATTCTCTCCGGTTGGATTCAGATTTTGTTTTGGATAATAGAGTACAAAATTATTCGAACTCCAAATAAAGTTGCCATGATTTTATTTGAGATTGGATTGGAGTTGTAGAAAATTATCCATGAGAACAATAATTTGAAACACAACCGTTTTGTGGATTTTGAAATTTGAATTTTGAAATTTGAAATTTGAAATTTGAATTTGAAATTTGAATTTGAAATTCGAATTTGAAATTTGAATTTGAAATTTAAATTTGAAATTTGGAATTTGAATTTGAAATTCGAATTTGAAATTTCAAATTCAAATTTTGAATCACAGTCCAAGTGAGATTCGAATTTGTTGTGGAAAATCCACAAGGTTTGAAATTCGAATTTGAGTTGGATTTGGAGAGGATAATCTTGTTAGAATCCTACTTGAATTTTGAATCCAAATCCCTACAAATTATGGACGAAATTTTGAGGATAATCCTCAATGGAATTTTGGTTTTTGTGGAAAAGGTTCAAGGGCAAAATTCAAGTTTCAATCCTAGTTGAATTTGGATTCTCTCCTTCCCTGAAAAGTGGCCGAAATTATGGAGGAAATCTCTTAGGAAAATTCGGTTATTTTGGATAAGGTTGAGATAAGATTCAAGCTTGAAAATCCTAGTGGAATTTTGCTTCTCCCTTATCCTAAATGTGGCCGAATTTTTGGAGGGAAAATCTCCTAGGAAATTTCAGATTTTTTTGGTTGAAAAATGGAGATAAAATTCTAGTTAAAATCTTATTTAGATTTGGATCCTTAAAAAACCGAATTTTATTGTTGGGATTTTCCCATGGAAAAATTCGGATTTTATGGTTATGGATAAGGGAGAATATCTTTTCCTAATCCAATTCGAATTCAGAGAATCACCTCATGCAGGTCTATAAATAGAGGTCCTGCCACTCCAGTTCTCTTAGACCACAGACTCTCAAGTGAGCAGGCTTATTGTTGCATAGCTCATCGTGACAATAAAGTTCTTTAGAGATCTGGGTAGTCGGAAGAAGACTAGCAGTGCTAGCATACCGATCGAGGTTCAGAGTGCCCACACACTCAGCCATTTGGGAATTGGAGAATAGTAGAGAAGGCTAGTTGGTTGAAGCCTCCGGTCATTCTCCTCCTGCAAGATTGGCGTCCTTAAGGTATGAGTTTTAATTGTTGTTGGTTTATTGTATATGGCATCATGAGATATTGAACGATCTAAAAATTTTTATTGTTCCGCTGCGCCACCCGGATATGTTTTTTCCGATTTATTTTTCCACAATTGGTATCAGAGACATCTCATGACTATGCCATGTACATAAATTAGATAATTACTTAGTCTTTTTATATATGTATAGATTTGATATTTAGAGGGTGGCATTCTAGGGTTCCTTTATGTTGTTATCATGGATTATGTATAAAGTATATGGTTATTTTAATTTTTTGAATTATTATAAGCATACTTGTTTATACCGGTTATGGTTCCTTAGAATTTAGAAAAAAATGTATCTAGGAATTTTTATGTAACCATGGGAGCAGTTTATTAACACTGTAATTTTCCCATGGATTTTAATTTTTGTCTCTTAGAATTTTTATGGTTAGAATTTTTGTACACCGGAAACGGTTTAGGAAATTTTATGTAATTATTCTTGGAGGAGATTAAAGATTGAAGACCGTAATTTATTTTTTCCCAAAAGTTAAATTTGATTTAAAGGTTGAAATTTTGATTGTGTGGAAAATTTCAATTTAATTGGGATTCAAATTAATTTTTGGAGATCCTAATAGGTAAATTGGAATATGGCACGAAAATCAAGACACGACCCCTCGGGAAAGGCCGAAGGGCCTTGGTGGGGCTGTAGCCCCTGCCCTCGGGCAGGATGGGGCTGCGGCAGCCCCTGTGCAGGACAACACCACCCACGGCCGCAGGCTTGGCCTACAGCCAAGGGTGGCCGTGGCCTGCCCAAGGCTGGTCGCAGCCTGGGCGTGCAGCCTGCCGGTTGCTGTGTGCAGCCTGGCGCTGCAGGCTTGGCCTGCAGCCCGGCAAGGCTGCACATAGGGGGCCAGCCCCTTTGGGGCTGGTGGCTGCCCACGGCGGCTGCCGCCTTAGGGGGCGGCGGTGCGATGGTCCAAAAATCAGAAATTTTGATTTTTAAATTAGAAATTTAATTTTAAATCATGTTTAAAAATATGTAATTGAAAATTTGAAATTTTTGAAATTATATATTATTACACATGATGTTTAAAATTGTTTAAAAATTTGAATTGGAAATTTAAATTTGAAATTCGAATTTGGAATTTGAATTTGAAATTTAAATTTTTGGAGATTTAAATTTTAAATAATTTTTGGGATGAGAAATAAATGGAGAGGCTACATAAAGATGGATACAAGAAGACGGAACAGAATTCAAGACCCAAAGAATGCTTTGGATGGAATTTTGTAATCTTTATTTTCTTTGTTCTAGGATGGAACCATAGCTTGGTTATTCTGTCAATTATTTTTTCTGTGATATGTCATAGATGTATAAATATGTATTGATGGATGTTTTATATGCATATTTGATAACATGTCATATAGGATAGGTGAGTGCCGCTCATACTAGATTGATCATACATAATTTATCAAAACTTGCATGTTTTTCAAAATATTGAGTGGGAGAGGGTTTCAAACAAAACCCACGGCCTCTATTGTTGATCCATATGTGAAAGCATGGTAACGCCTCGCGTCAGTTCTGCCCTAACCACACCCCTCGGTAGGTGTTTACCGCCACCGGTATACTAGATTGGATCTCCTATGTGGAAAACACGTTCGGGTACGATCCTATTTATGACCACCCCTCGGTGGCTTGGTAGGGCGTGGATCGGGCTACGTAAACAATAGTTATACACTCAAGACTCGTTTAGTTATTAACCTTCCCTAGAAGCTCTGTTAACTAGACTGGTGGCCAAATAAGCGGTTATTAATATATGTCTTAACCTTGGAGGATTTAAGGTAACATATATTAATTGGACAGGGTCCATGTTCCGACTATTTGTTTCCATGACCACCCCTCGGTGGCTTGGGGCAATAGGTGCTGAGAATTACCATTGCAATGCTACATGTTTTTCAAGTTTCATGTAGTAACATACTTGTATGTTTTATTTGCTAAATTATCTGTATATTTGCTTGGGCTTTGTAATGATGTCTAGTATAATTTTATTTCAGTTCAAAATGTCACCGACACCCCTCATTTCAATACTTACTGAGAATAAACTGAATGGCGACAATTATAAAGATTGGAAAAGAAATCTATTAATAGTTGTCAGCTGCGAGAGTGTTAGGAAATGCCCTAAGTATTAGAGACATTTTGATGTATTCATTTTGAACTGGATAATAAAATTATATATAGAGGTTATTCATTACATTGCTATCTGTCCTCGTCTTACTTACATGTTAAAGTAAATGTAAGCAAATATGGCTCACTGACTGCTTGTGTTAAAACTGTTAGAACGTTGCATGCAATGGACTTTTGTATGCGAGAAGACAATGTTCTAAAGTTAGCAGTCTAAAGTATGGTCTGTAGTCTATGGGGTTAGACCGAGCATCTAACTCATGTTAAGACTATTATGTTGTCTAAGGCCTTAGAGGGGACGGTTTGTCTTGACTGTCTGGAGCTGGACTCCCAAGTTGAGACATGGATATGTTGCTCGGTGGTGACATATTAGACCGGGACTAAAGCGTAATTGATCTACGTAGTCCGCTATGAGTGGATCAATCTGCTTTTGATGTTCATTGTGCAATAACCTTAATCCTGAGTAAATGAGCTACTTCATGTATATGACTTGTATACTTTGATGTTCCAATGGCTAAAGCATCTCAGAGGTAGTAAGCTTATAGACCGGTTCGTTGGGTGCATGACTTGTATACGATGAAGGGCTTGTTTGCAGATATCGGAATCATAGCTCTGAGGAGTTAAAGGTATCCTCTTAAAGGCATTATACTGAATGTGAAAATGGACAAGGCCTTGGGTCGTCTGCTGGGCGGATGACTTCTTATTCACATATGGTGAATAATCATTTTCTTAATTCGGAAGTATAATGGAACTTTAAGATAGCCTGATCAGTAGGATTAAACAGACTTTGACCTAAGGCTGATCATGGATATCATATGAGGGTTTTGCATATATGACAAGGTCATTAGATAGTAGCTCGTCACAGGCTTACGTAATACGGTATATAATTGGGAGTTCAGTTTTAGGTTTATAGTGGTGTGACTCTGAAATTAGTGATCATATAATTGAGTTGTTCGGTACAGAATGATGATCATATGGAATCACGAGAGCCCGATTATGTATGTCCAATCAGTCCCTCTACTAGCTCTACATAATTCCTTAATGTTTGGTAAATTGATTTGTGTATGCTATTGGCTGGTTTATTATGCATAGAGGTGATGACACAGCATTAGGATGGTAGACAAGATTCTCTCCGGTTGGATTCAGATTTTGTTTTGGATAATAGAGTACACAATTATTCGAACTCCAAATAAAGTTGCCATGATTTTATTTGAGATTGGATTGGAGTTGTAGAAAATTATCCATGAGAACAAGAATTTGAAACACAACCATCTTGTGGAATTTGAAATTTGAATTTTGAAATTTGAATTTGAAATTTGAATTTGAAATTCGAATTTGAAATTTGAATTTGAAATTCGAATTTGAAATTTGAATTTGAAATTCGAATTTGAAATTTGAAATTTGAAATTTGAAATTTGAATTTGAAATTTGAAATTCAAATTTTGATTCACAGTCCAAGTAGGATTCGAATTTGTTGTGGAAAATCCACAAGATTTGAAATTCGAATTTGAGTTGGATTTAGAGAGGATAATCTTGTTAGAATCCTACTTGAATTTTGAATCTGAATCCCAAAAAAAGTGGACAAAAATTTTGAGGATAATCCTCAATGAAAAATTCGGATTTTGTGGATAAGATTCAAGGGAAAATTCAAGCTTCAATCCTAGTTGAATTTGGATTTTCTCCTTCCCTGAAAAGTGGTCGAAAATTTGGAGAATCTCTCCTAGGAAATTCGGTTATTTTTGGATAAGGTTGAGATAAGATTCAAGCTTGAAAATCCTAGTGGAATTTTGATTCTTCCTTATCCTAAAAGTGGCTGAAAATTTGGAGAAGATTTTCTCCTAGAAATTTCGGATATTTTGGTTGAAAAAGGGGGATAAAATTCTAGTTAAAATCTTGTTTAGATTTGGATTGGATTTATCCTAAGAAAACCGAATTTAATTGTAGAGATTCTCCCTTGGAAAATTCAGATTTTATGGTTATGGATAAGGGAAAATATCTTTTCCTAATCCAATTCAAATTCAGAGAATCACCTCATGCAGATCTATAAATAGATGTCCTACCACTCAAGTTCTCTCAGACCATAGACTCTCAGGTGAGCAGGCTTATTGTTGCACAGCTCATCGTGACAATAAAGTTCTTTAGAGATCTGGGTGGTCGGAAGAAGACTAGCAGTGCTAGCATACCGATCGAGGTTCAGAGTGCCCACACACTCAGCCATTCAGGAATTGGAGAATAGTAGAGAAGGCTAGTTGGTTGAAGCCTCCGGTCATTCTCCTCCTGCAAGATTGGCGTCCTTGAGGTATGAGTGTTAATTGTTGTTGGTTTATTGTATATGGCATCATGAGACATTTAATGATCTAAAAATTTTTATTGTTCCGCTGCGCCACTCTGATACGTTTTTTACCGATTTATTTTCCTACAATTGGTATCAGAGCCATCTCATGACTATGCCATGTACATAAATTAGACAATTACTTAGTCTTTTTATTTATGTATGGATTTGATATTTAGAGAGTGGCATTCTAGGGTTCTTTTATGTTGTTATCATGGACTATGTATAAAGTATGTGGTTATTTTAATTTTCTGAATTATTATAAGCATGCTTGTTTATACCGGTTATGGTTCCTTAGAATTTAGAAAAATTGTATCTACGAATTTTTATGTAACCATGGGAGCAGTTTATTAACACTGTAATTTTCCCATGGATTTTAATTTCTGTCTCTTAGAATTTTTATGGTTAGAATTTTTTGTACACCGGAAACGGTTTAGGAATTTTTTATGTAATTATTCTTGGAAGAGATTGAAGATTGAAGACCGTAATTTATTTTTTCCCAAAAGTTAAATTTGATTTAAAGATTGAAATTTTGATTGTGTGGAAAATTTCAATTTAATTGGGATTCAAATTAATTTTTAGAAATCCTAATGGGTAAATTGGAATATGGCACGAAAATCCTGTGCAGGCCCCACCACCCATGGCCGCAGGCTTGGCCGCAGCCTGGGCGTGCAGCCTCTAGCTGCAGGCGCTGCCTGCAGCCTACCGGCTGCTGCGCCCAGCCTGGGCGTGCAGCCCGGCGCTGCAGGCTTGGCCTGCAGCTTGGCAGGGCTGCACATGGGGGCGGCCGTGGGCTGCCAGCCCCTCCGGGGTTGGTGGCTGCCCACGGTGGCTGTCGCCTACGGGGGCGGCGGTCCGACGGTCCAAAAAAATCAGAAAATTTTGATTTTTAAATTTGAGATTTAATTTTAAATCATGTTTAAAAATATGTAATTAAAAATTTCAAATTTTTTGAAATTACATATTATTACACATGATGTTTAAAATTGTTTAAAATTTAAATTTGAAATTTAAATTTGAAATTCGAATTTGGAATTTGTATTTGAAATTTAAATTTTTGGATATTTAAATTTTAAATAATTCTTGGGATGAGAAATAAATGGAGAGGCTACATAAAGATGGATACAAGAAGATGGAACAAATTCAAGACCCAAAGAATGCTTTGGATGGAATTTTGTAATCTTTATTTTCTTTGTTCTAGGATGGAACCTTAGCTTGGTTATTCTGTCAATTATTTTTTCTATGATATGTCATGGATGTATAAATGTGTATTGATGGATGTTTTGTATGCATATTTGATAACATGTCATATTGGATAGGTGAGTGCCGCTCATACTATATTGATCATACATAATTTGTCAAAACTTGCATGTTTTTCAAAATATTGAGTGGGAGAGGGTTTCAAACAAAACCCACGGCCTCCATTGTTGATCCATATGTGAAAGCATGGTAACGCCTCGCATCAGTTCTGCCCTGACCACACCCCATGGTAGGTGTTTACCGCCGCCGGTATACTAGATTGGATCTCCTATGTGGAAAACGTGTTCGGGTACGATCCTATTCATGCCCACCCCTCGGTGGCTTGGTAGGATGTGGATCGGGCTACGTAAACAATGGTTATACACTCAAGACTCATCTAGTTATTAACCTTCCCTAGAAGCTCTGTTAACTAAACTGGTGGCCAAATAAGCGGTTATTAATATATGTCTTAACCTTGGAGGATTTAAGGCAACATATATTAATTGGACGGGGTCCATGTTCCAGCTATTTGTTCTCATGACCACCCCTCGGTGACTTGGGGCAATACGTGCTGGGAATTACCGTTGCAATGCTACATGTTTTTCAAGTTTCATGTAGGAACATACTTGTATGTTTTATTTGCTAAATTATCTGTATATTTACTTGTGCTTTGTAATGATGTCTAGTATAATTTTATTTCAGTTCAAAATGTCACCGACACCCCTCATTTCAATACTTACTGAAAATAAGCTGAATGGCGATAATTATAAAGGCTGGAAAAGAAATCTATTAATAGTTCTCAGCTGCGAGAGACACAAGTTCGTGCTGGACGAACCATGCCCACTTGGGCCCAAGCCTGACACACCACTTGAGGAGGTCCCGGTTGCCTATAATCGTTGGAGAGAATCCAATGAGATAGCTCGATGCTACATCCTTGCTAGCATGACGAGTGCTTTACAAAAGTAGCATGAGACTTATCAACTTGCTGGGGAGATCATGAAAAATCTGGAGGACATGTTCGGAGGCCAAGAAAAATTGGCTCGACAGTCCGCTATCACCAGCATTATGAACTCCAAGCAAAAGGCAGGTACTCCGGTGAAGGACCATATGATCACTCTAATGGGATTCTTCGCTGAGGCTGCCAAGAATGGTGCTGAGTTGGACTACAACACCCAGATCGAAATGGTGTTCAAGACTCTGTCTAAAGATTTTGTGGGGTTTAAGGCCGCATACAATCTGGCGACAAAGGAATTAGGATTAACCGAGCTCATGAAGCAACTACAGGCTTATGAGCGGATGATCAGGGATGAGGATGCGGTCCGACCTAAAGGAGAGGCCAATTTGGCAGAATCTTCCAATCCCTCACGGAAGAGGAAGAGGCCAAATAAGAAGCAAGTGGCTTCTAGTTCTTCTAATCCTCCTGTCTCGGACGGGAAAAAGAAGAAGAAGAACAAGAATGTTAGGAAATGCCCTAGGTATTAGAGACATTTTGATGTATTCATTTTGAACTGGATAATAAAATTATACTTAGAGGTTATTCATTACATTGCTATCTGTCCTCGTCTTATTTACATGTTAAAGTAAATGTAAGCAAATATGGCTCACTGACTGCTTGTGTTAAAACTGTTAGAACGTTGCATGCAATGGACTTTTGTATGCGAGAAGACAATGTTCTAAAGTTAGCAGTCTAAACTATGGTCTGTAGTCTATGGGGTTAGACCGAGCATCTAACTCATGTTAAGACTATTATGTTGTCTAAAGCCTTAGAGGGGACGGTGTGTCTTGACTGTCTGGAGCTGGACTCCCAAGTAGAGACATGGATATGTTGCTTGGAGGTGACATATTAGACCGGGACTAAAGCGTGATTGATCTACGTAGTCCGCTATGAGTGGATCAATCTGCTTTTGACGTTCATTGTGCAATAACCTTAATCCTGAGTAAATGAACTACTTCATGTATATGACTTGTGTACTTTGATGTTCCAATGGCTAAAGCGTCTCAGAGGTAGTAAGCTTATAGACCGGTTCGTTGGGTGCATGACTTGTATACGATGAAGGGTTTGTTTGCAGATATCGGAATCATAGCTCTGAGGAGTTAAAGGTATCCTCTTAAAGGCATTATACTGAATGTGAAAATGGACAAGGCCTTGGGTCGTTTGCTGGGCGGATGACTTCTTATTCACATATGGTGAATAATCATTTTCTTGATTCGGTAGTATAATGGAACTTTAAGATAGCCTGATCAGCAGGATTAAACGGACTTTGACCTAAGGCTGATCATGGATATCATATGAGGGTTTTGCATATATGACAAGGTCATTGGATGGTAGCTCGTCACAGGCTTACGTAATACGGTGTATAATTGGGAGTTCAGTTTCAGGTTTATAGTGGTGTGACTCTGAAATTAGTGATCATATGATTGAGTTGTTCGGTACAGAATGATGATCATATGGAATCACAGGAGCCCGATTATATATGTCCAATCAGTCCCTCTACTAGCTCCACATAATTCCTTAACGTTTGGCAAATTGATTTGTGTATGCTATAGGCTAGTTTATTATGCATGGATGGTGATGACACAGGATTAGGATGGTAGACAAGATTCTCTCCGGTTGGATTCAGATTTTGTTTTGGATAATAGAGTACACAATTATTCGAACTCCAAATAAAGTTGCCATGATTTTATTTGAGATTGGATTGGAGTTGTAGAAAATTATCCATGAGAACAAGAATATGAAACACAACCGTTTTGTGGAATTTGAAATTTGAATTTTGAAATTTGAAATTTGAATTTTGAAATTTGAAATTTGAATTTTGAATTTGAAATTTGAATTTGAAATTTGAATTTGAAATTTGAAATTCAAATTTTGAATCACAGTCCAAGTAGGATTCGAATTTTTGTGGAAAATCCACAAGGTTTGAAATTCGAATTTGAGTTGGATTTGGAGAGGATAATCTTGTTAGAATCCTACTTGAATTTTGAATCCAAATCCCAACAAAAGTGGGCGAATTTTTTGAGGATAATCCTCAATGGAAAATTCGGTTTTTCTGGATAAGATTCAAGGGTAAATTCAAGCTTCAATCCTAGTTGAATTTGGATTCTCTTTACTCCCTAAAAGTGGCCGAAATTTTGGAGCCTAAATCCTAGGAAATTCGGTTATTTTTGGATAAGGTTGAGATGAGATTTAGCTTGAAAAATCCTAGTGGAATTTTGATTCTTCCTTATCCTAAAAGTGGCCAAAAATTTGGAGAAGATTTTCTCCTAAAGATTTCGGATTTTTTGGTTGAAAAAGGGAGATAAAATTCTAGTTAAAATCTTGTTTAGATTTGGATTGGATTTATCCTAGAAAACCGAATTTAATTGTGGAGATTCTCCCTTGGAAAATTCAGATTTTTTGGTTTGGATAAGGGAGAAAATCTTTTCCTAGTCCAATTCGAATTCAGAGAATCACCTCATGCAGGTCTATAAATAGAGGTCCTGCCACTCCAGTTCTCTCAGACCACAGACTCTCAGGTGAGCAGGCTTATTGTTGCACAGCTCATCGTGACAATAAAGTTCTTTAGAGATCTGGGTGGTCGGAAGAAGACTAGCAGTGCTAGCATACCGATCGAGGTTCAGAGTGCCCACACACTCAGCCATTCGGGAATTGGAGAATAGTAGAGAAGGCTAGTTGGTTGAAGCCTCCGGTCACTCTCCTCCTGTTCATTGGCGTCCTTGAGGTATGAGTTTTAATTGTTGTTGATTTATTCTATATGGCATCATGAGATATTTAACGATCTAAAAATTTTTATTGTTCCGCTGCGCCACTCTGATACGTTTTTACCGGTTTATTTTCCTGCAATTGGTATCAGAGCCATCTCATGACTATGCCATGTACATAAATTAGACAATTACTTAGTTTTTTTTTATTTATGTATGGATTTGATATTTAGAGAGTGGCATTCTAGGGTTCCTTTATGTTGTTATCATGTATTATGTATAAAGTATGTGGTTATTTTAATTTTATGAATTATTATAAGCATGCTTGTTTATACCGGTTATGGTTCCTTAGAATTTAGAAAAATTGTATCTAGGAATTTTTTATGTAACCATGGGAGCAGTTTATTAACACTGTGTTTTTCCCATGGATTTTAATTTTTGTCTCTTAGAATTTTTATGGATAGAATTTTGTACACCGGAAACGGTATAGGAATTTTTTATGTAATTATTCTTGGAGGAGATTGAAGATTGAAGACCGTAATTTATTTTTCCCAAAAGTTAAATTTAATTTAAAGGTTGAAATTTTGATTGTGTGGAAAATTTCAATTTAATTGGGATTCAAATTAATTTTTGGAGATCCTAAAAGATAAATTGGAATATGGCACGAAAATCGAGACACGACCCCTCGGAATAGGCCGACGGGCCTTGGTGGGGCTGCAGCCCCTGCCCTCGGGCAGGATGGGGCTGCGGCAGCCCCTATGCAGGCAAGCATCACCCACGGCTGCAGGCTTGGCCTGCAGCCGAGGGTGGCGCAGCCTGCCCAAGGCTGGCCGCAGCCTGGGCGTGCAGCCACTGGCTGCAGGCGCTGCCTGCAGCCTGCCGGCTGCTGCGCCCAGCCTGGGCGTGCAGCCTGGTGCTGCAGGCTTGGCCTACAGCCCGACAGGCTACACATGGGGCAGCCGTGGGCTGCCAGCCCCTCCGGGGTTGGTGGCTGCCCACGGCGGCTGCCGCCTACGGGGGCGGTGGTCTGACGGTCCAAAAATCAGAAAAATTTTGATTTTTAAATTTGAGATTTAATTTTAAATCATGTTTAAAAATATGTAATTAAAAAATTTTGAAATTTTTGAAATTACATATTATTACACATGATGTTTAAAATTGTTTAAAAATTTAAATTTGAAGTTTAAATTTGAAATTCGAATTTGGAATTTGAATTTGAAATTTAAATTTTTGGAGATTTAAATTTTAAATAATTCTTAAGATGAGAAATAAATGGAGAGGCTACATAAAGATGGATACAAGAAGACGGAACAAAATTCAAGACCCAAAGAATACTTTGGATGGAATTTTGTAATCTTTATTTTCTTTGTTCTAGGATGGAACCATGGCTTGGTTATTCTGTCAATTATTTTTCTGTGATATATCATGGATGTATAAATATGTATTGATGGATGTTTTGTATGCATATTTGATAACATGTCATATAGGATAGGTGAGTGCCGCTCATACTATATTGATCATACATAATTTGTCAAAACTTGCATGTTTTTCAAAATATTGAGTGGGAGAGGGTTTCAAACAAAACCCACGGCCTCCATTGTTGATCCATATGTGAAAGCATGGTAACGCCTCGCATCAGTTCTGACCTGACCACACCCCTCGGTAGGTGTTTACCGCCGCCGGTATACTAGATTGGATCTCCTATGTGGAAAACGTGTTCGGGTGCGATCCTATTCATGACCACCCCTCGGTGGCTTGGTAGGGCGTGGATCGGGCTACGTAAACAATGGTTATACACTCAAGACTCGTTTAGTTATTAACCTTCCCTAGAAGCTCTGTTAACTAAACTGGTGGCCAAATAAGCGGTTATTAATATATGTCTTAACCTTGGAGGATTTAAGGTAACATATATTAATTGGACGGGGTCCATGTTCCGGCTATTTGTTCTCATGACCACCCCTCGGTGGCTTGGGGCAATAGGTGCTGAGAATTACCGTTGCAATGCTACATTTTTTTCAAGTTTCATGTAGGAACATACTTGTATGTTTTATTTGCTAAATTATCTGTATATTTGCTTGGGCTTTGTAATGATGTCTAGTATAATTTTATTTCAGTTCAAAATGTCACCGACACCCCTCATTTCGATACTTACTGAAAATAAGTTAAATGGCGATAATTATAAAGACTGGAAAAGAAATCTATTAATAGTTCTCAGCTGCGAGAGACACAAGTTCGTACTGGACGAACCATGCCCACCTGGGCCCAAACCTGACACACCACTTGAGGAGGTCCCGGTTGCCTATAATCGTTGGAGAGAATCCAATGAGATAGCTCGATGCTACATCCTTGCTAGCATGATGAGTGCTTTACAAAAGCAGCATGAGACTTATCAAGTTGCTGGGGAGATCATGGAAAATCTGGAGGACATGTTCGGAGGCCAAGAAAAATTGGCTCGACAGTCTGCAATCACCAGCATTATGAACTCCAAGCAAAAGGCGGGTGCTCCGGTGAAGGACCATATGATCACTCTAATGGGATTCTTCGCTGAGGCTGCCGAGAATGGTGCTGAGTTGGACTATAACACCCAGATCGAGATGGTGTTCAAGACTCTGTCTAAAGATTTTGTGGGGTTTAAGGCCGCATACAATCTGGCGACAAAGGAGTTAGGACTTACCGAGCTCATGAAGCAACTACAGGCTTATGAGCGGATGATCAGGGATGAGGATACGGTCCGACCTAAAGGAGAGGCCAATTTGGCGGAATCTTCCAATCCCTCACAGAAGAGGAAGAGGCCAAATAAGAAGCAAATGGCTTCCAGTTCTTCTAATCCTCCTGTCTCGGACGGGAAGAAGAAGAAGAAGAACAAGAAGCCAAAGGACCCTAAAAAGTCCAAATGCTTCCACTGTGGGAAGGTAGGTCACTTCAAGAAGGCTTGCCGGGAATTCCTAGCCTCCAAGGGCAAGGAAGGTAAGGAACTTTATTACTTAGAAGCGTGTTTGGTGGAAGAATCGAAAGACACATGGGTCATTGATTCAGGCGCCACTAATCATGTTTGTGTTTCTATGCAGGGGTTCGTGGAAACGAGAAGTCTACATGATAGGAGCCTCTCGTTGCGGACTGGAGATGGTAGCTTTGTGGTAGCTGAGGCAGTGGGAGACGTTCATCTTTATTTTGATCAATTTAGGTTTATTTTATTGAAAGACTGTTTTTATGTTCCTAATTTTAGGAGGAACCTTATATCGGTAGCTTGTTTAATAAATGATTCTTATTCAGTTTCTTTTAGTAAAAGAGTTGATATTCGTAGAAATAAGTCTTTTATCTGTTCTGGATGGATGGATGGAAACCTATATTTGATCAGACCAAAGATGTACTCACTCTAACAAGGCGTATCTTTGGCATTTAAGACTTGGTCATATTAATTAGGATAGGATTCAAAGATTGGTGAAAGACGGTCCTCTGGAGTCTCTGGAGGAGGTACGACTTCCCCAATGTGAGTCTTGTCTAGAGGGTAAGATGACTAAGAGGTCTTTTGGAGCTAAGGGTACAAGGGCACAGGAGCTCTTAGAAATTGTGCACACTGACGTATGTGGCCCCATGAACGTCACAGCACGAGGAGGGTTCGAGTACTATGTCTCTTTCATAGATGATTACTCGAGGTATGGATATGTGTATCTGATGCACCGCAAGAGCGAAACCTTTGACAAGTTCAAAGAGTATCGTGCAGAAGTGGAAAAACAATTGGATAAATCCATAAAGACACTTCGATCTGATCGAGGTGGCGAATACCTCTCCGATGAATTTCTAGGACATCTTGTAGAGAATGGGATATTATCCCAATTGACTACACCTGGTACTCCACAACAGAATGGTGTAGCCGAAAGGAGAAACAGGACCTTATTGGATATGGTACGGTCCATGATGAGTTACTCAACGCTGCCATTATCATTTTAGGGACATGCTTTACAAACGGCGTGCTATATTCTGAACCAGGTTCCGAGCAAATCAATTCCTAGAACTCCGTATGAATTGTGGCGTGGCAGGAAGCCCTCCCTTGGACATATGAGAATATGGGGCTGCCCGGCACATGTACTGGATGGGGATGCGAAGAAGTTGGAACCAAGATCAGAATTGTGCATGTTTGTAGGGTATCCAAAGGGAACTAAAGGAGGTCTGTTCTATAACCCGAAGGAACAAAAGGTCATTGTCTCAACCCATGCGACATTCTTGGAGGAAAGTCACATGAATGACTTTAAACCTCGAAGCAAAGTGGTGCTATAGGAGTTATCGGGTGAAAGAACTGCTCCACAGATTTCGGTCTTGGACGCAAGTCCAAGTTCCAGTGAAAGACCTGCAGACGATCAACAATTTAGGGTGCCTCGTCGTAGTGGGAGGGTTTCTAAGAAACCTAATTTCTTTATGTATGATGCTGAGGTATACCAGGCCGAGGCTCATGAGCATGAGGAAGATCCGGTCACATATGATGAAGCTATAAAGGATGTTGATTCTAGATCTTGGAAACAGGCTATGAACAATGAGATGGATTCTATGAAATCCAACTCTGTTTGGGAACTTGTAGATTTACCGGATGGGATAAAACCCATTGGATGCAAATGGGTCTACAAAAGAAAGAAGGATGCGGAAGGGAGAGTGGAAACTTTCAAAGCTAGACTGGTTGTAAAGGGATACACGCAAAAGGCTGGAATCGATTACGAGGAAACCTTTTCGCCTGTTGCTATGCTGAAGTCTATCCGTATTCTTCTGTCCATTGCTGCGGCTCTCGATTACGAGATATGGCAAATGGATGTCAAGACGGCATTCTTGAATGGCCATCTTGAAGAGTGTATCTATATGATACAGCCCGAAGGGTTCGTAGCAAAAGGCCAAGATAGGAAAGTCTGCAAGTTGCTTAGATCCATTTATGGATTAAAGCAGGCATCCCGCTCATGGAACCAGAGGTTTGATCAAGCGATTAAGACATTTGGTTTTGAGCAGAACGTTGATGAACCTTGTGTTTATAAACGTATTAAGGATGGAAAAGTGGTCTTTCTGATACTCTATGTCGATGATATACTACTCATTGGGAATGATGTAGGGAACTTATCATCGGTCAAGCTTTGGTTACACCAACAGTTTGACATGAAGGACATGGGAGAAGCTAATTATGTTCTAGGTATTCGTCTCTTCAGAGATCGAAAGAACAAAATGATAGCGTTATCCCAAGCTTCATACATAGATAAAATAATTGACAAATATGCAATGCTAGAGGCAAAGAAAGGCTCACAACCTTCTATTGCCGGTTTAACTCTTTCATTGGATGACTGTCCTAAGACATCGGAAGAAAGAGAGCGTATGAGTAAGGTCCCTTATGCATCCGCTGTGGGTAGCCTTATGTACGCTATGCTTTGCACTCGCCCGGACATATGTTTTGCAGTAGGTATGGTGAGTCGATATCAAGCGAATCCTGGAACCAAGCACTGGCAAGCAGTAAAGCATATACTCAAGTATCTTAAGAGAACGAGGGATTATATGCTAGTGTATTCTGGAGGGGACCTAACACCCGTAGGATACACGGACTCAGACTTCCAGACTTGTAAGGATTCGAGGAAATCGACATCTGGATCAGTGTTTTTGCTCGGAGGAGGCGCCATTGTGTGGAGGAGCGTGAAGCAGGGCTGCACAGCTGACTCTACTATGGAGGCTGAGTATGTGGCTGCGGCTGAGGCATCTAAAGAAGCGGTTTGGCTCCGCAAGTTCTTTAGAGACCTTGAGGTCATTCCGGGTGTTGACAAGCCTATCACACTTTACTGTGATAATACAGGGGCTATTGCCAACGCAAGGGAATCTCGGCACCACAAGAGGACCAAGCACATCGATCGGAGGTATCACATAATTAGAGGGCATGTGGAGACAGGACAAGTGGATGTTTGTAAGATCGCGTCCGAGGACAACATCGCTGATCCCTTTACTAAGACTTTGGTAGCTAGAAGCTTTGAGAGGCATGTAGAGGCGATGGGGATGCGTAACATGGCACATCTACTGGCTTAGGGCAAGTGGGAGATTGTTAGGAAATGCCCTAAGTATTAGAGACATTTTGATGTATTCATTTTGAACTGGATAATAAAATTATACTTAGAGGTTATTCATTACATTGCTATCTGTCCTCGTCTTATTTACATGTTAAAGTAAATGTAAGCAAATATGGCTCACTGACTGCTTGTGTTAAAACTGTTAGAACGTTGCATGCAATGGACTTTTGTATGCGAGAAGACAATGTTCTAAAGTTAGCAGTCTAAACTATGGTCTGTAGTCTATGGGGTTAGACCGAGCATCTAACTCATGTTAAGACTATTATGTTGTCTAAAGTCTTAGAGGGGACGGTCTGTCTTGACTGTCTGGAGCTGGACTCCCAAGTAGAGACATGGATATGTTGCTTGGAGGTGACATATTAGACCGGGACTAAAGCGTGATTGATCTACGTAGTCCGCTATGAGTGGATCAATCTGCTTTTGACGTTCATTGTGCAATAACCTTAATCCTGAGTAAATGAACTACTTCATGTATATGACTTGTGTACTTTGATGTTCCAATGGCTAAAGCGTCTCAGAGGTAGTAAGCTTATAGACCGGTTCGTTGGGTGCATGACTTGTATACGATGAAGGGTTTGTTTGCAGATATCGGAATCATAGCTCTGAGGAGTTAAAGGTAACCTCTTAAAGGCATTATATTGAATGTGAAAATGGACAAGGCCTTGGGTCGTCTGCTGGGCGGATGACTTCTTATTCACATATGGTGAATAATCATTTTCTTGATTCGGTAGTATAATGGAACTTTAAGATAGCCTGATCAGTAGGATTAAACGGACTTTGACCTAAGGCTGATCATGGATATCATATGAGGGTTTTGCATATATGACAAGGTCATTGGATGGTAGCTCGTCACAGGCTTACGTAATACGGTATATAATTGGGAGTTCAGTTTCAGGTTTATAGTGGTGTGACTCTGAAATTAGTGATCATATGATTGAGTTGTTCGGTACAGAATGATGATCATATGGAATCACAGGAGCCCGATTATATATGTCCAATCAGTCCCTCTACTAGCTCCACATAATTCCTTAATGTTTGGCAAATTGATTTGTGTATGCTATAGGCTAGTTTATTATGCATGGATGGTGATGACACAGGATTAGGATGGTAGACAAGATTCTCTCCGGTTGGATTCAGATTTTGTTTTGGATAATAGAGTACACAATTATTCGAACTCCAAATAAAGTTGCCATGATTTTATTTGAGATAGGATTGGAGTTGTAGAAAATTATCCATGAGAACAAGAATATGAAACACAACCGTTTTGTGGAATTTGAAATTTGAAATTTGAAATTTGAAATTTGAATTTTGAAATTTGAAATTTGAATTTTGAATTTGAAATTCGAATTTGAAATTTGAATTTGAAATTCGAATTTGAAATTTGAATTTGAAATTTAAATTTGAAATTTGAAATTTGAAATTTGAATTTGAAATTTGAATTTGAAATTTGAAATTCAAATTTTGAATCACAGTCCAAGTAGGATTCGAATTTTTGTGGAAAATCCACAAGGTTTGAAATTCGAATTTGAGTTGGATTTGGAGAGGATAATCTTGTTAGAATCCTACTTGAATTTTGAATCCAAATCCCAACAAAAGTGGGCGAATTTTTTGAGGATAATCCTCAATGGAAAATTCGGTTTTTGTGGATAAGATTCAAGGGTAAATTCAAGCTTCAATCCTAGTTGAATTTGGATTCTCTTTACTCCCTAAAAGTGGCCGAAATTTTGGAGCCTAAATCCTAGGAAATTCGGTTATTTTTGGATAAGGTTGAGATGAGATTTAGCTTGAAAAATCCTAGTGGAATTTTGATTCTTCCTTATCCTAAAAGTGGCCGAAAATTTGGAGAAGATTTTCTCCTAAAGATTTCGGATTTTTTGGTTGAAAAAGGGAGATAAAATTCTAGTTAAAATCTTGTTTAGATTTGGATTGGATTTATCCTAGAAAACCGAATTTAATTGTGGAGATTCTCCCTTGGAAAATTCAGATTTTTTGGTTTGGATAAGGGAGAAAATCTTTTCCTAGTCCAATTCGAATTCAGAGAATCACCTCATGCAGGTCTATAAATAGAGGTCCTGCCACTCCAGTTCTCTCAGACCACAGACTCTCAGGTGAGCAGGCTTATTGTTGCACAGCTCATCGTGACAATAAAGTTCTTTAGAGATCTGGGTGGTCGGAAGAAGACTAGCAGTGCTAGCATACCGATCGAGGTTCAGAGTGCCCACACACTCAGCCATTCGGGAATTGGAGAATAGTAGAGAAGGCTAGTTGGTTGAAGCCTCCGGTCACTCTCCTCCTGTTCATTGGCGTCCTTGAGGTATGAGTTTTAATTGTTGTTGATTTATTGTATATGGCATCATGAGATATTTAACGATCTAAAAATTTTTATTGTTCCACTGCGCCACTCTGATACGTTTTTACCGGTTTATTTTCCTGCAAAGAACCCAAAGGACCCTAAAAAGTCCAAATGCTTCCATTGTGAGAAGGTAGGTCACTTCAAGAAGGCTTACTGGGAATTCCTAGCCGCCAAGGGCAAGGAAGGTAAGGAACTTCATTACCTGGAAGCATGTTTAGTGGAAGAATCGAAAGACACTTGAGTCATTGATTCGGGCGCCACTAATTATGTTTGTGTTTCTATGCAGGGGTTCGTGGAAACGAGAAGTCTACATGATAAGAGCCTCTCGTTACGGACTGGAGATGGTAGCTTTGTGGTGGCTGAAGCAGTGGGAGATGTTTATCTTTATTTTGATCAATTTAAATTTATTTTATTGAAAGACTGTTTTTATGTTCCTAATTTTAGGAGGAACCTTATATCGGTAGCTTGTTTAATAAATGATTCTTATTCAGTTTCTTTTACTAAAAGAGTTGATATTCGTAGAAATAAGTCTTTTATCTGTTCTAGTTGGATGGATGGAAACCTATATTTGATCAAACCAAAGATGTACTCACTGCTTGACACTGAATTAATTGATAACTCTAAAAGGTTGAAAGTTTCTCACTCTAACAAGGCGTATCTTTGGCATTTAAGACTTGGTCATATTAATCAGGATAGGATTCAAAGATTGGTGAAAGACGGTCCTCTGGAATCTCTGGAGGAGGTACGACTTCCCCAATGTGAGTTTTGTCTAGAGGGTAAAATGCCTAAGAGGTCTTTTGGAGCTAAGGGTACAAGGGCTCAAGAGCTCTTAGAAATTGTGCATACTGACGTATGTGGCCCCATGAACGTCATAGCATGAGGAGGGTTCGAGTATTATGTCTCTTTTATAGATGATTACTCGAGGTATGGATATGTGTATCTGATGCACCGCAAGAGCGAAACCTTTGACAAGTTCAAAGAGTATCGCGCGGAAGTGGAAAAGCAATTGGATAAATCCATAAAGACACTTCGATCTGATCGAGGTGGCGAATACCTCTCCGACGAATTTCTGGGACATCTTGTAGAGAACGGGATATTATCCCAATTGACTACACCTGGTACTCCACAACAGAATGGTGTAGCCGAAAGGAGAAACAAGACCTTATTGGATATGGTACGGTCCATGATGAGTTATTCAACGCTGCCATTATCATTTTGGGGATATGCTTTACAAACGGCATGCTATATTCTGAACCAAGTTCCGAGCAAATCAATTCCTAGAGCGCCGTATGAATTGTGGCGTGGCAGGAAGCCCTCCCTTGGACATATGAGAATATGGGGCTGCCCGGCACATGTACTGGATGGGGATGCGAAAAAGTTGGAACCAAGATCAGAATTATGCATGTTTGTAGGGTATCCAAAGGGAACTAAAGGAGGTCTGTTTTATAACCCGAAGGAACAAAAAGTCATTGTCTCAACCCATGCGACATTCTTGGAGGAAAGTCACATGAATGACTTTAAGCCTCGAAGCAAAGTGGTGCTAGAGGAGTTATCGGGTGAAAGAACTGCTCCACAGATTTCGGTCTTGGACGCAAGTCCGAGTTCAAGTGAAAGACCTGCAGACGATCAACAATTTAGGGTGCCTCGTCGTAGTGGGAGGGTTTCTAAGAAACCTAATTTCTTCATGTATGATGCTGAGGTATACCAGGCTGATGCTCATGAGCATGAGGAAGATCCGATCACATATGATGAAGCTATAAAGGATGTTGGTTCTAAATCTTGGAAACAGGCTATGAACAATGAGATGGATTCTATGAAATCCAACTCTGTTTGGGAACTTGTAGATTTGCCAGATGGGATAACACCCATTGGATGCAAATGGGTCTACAAAAGAAAGAAGGATGCGGAAGGGAGAGTGGAAACTTTCGAAGCTAGACTGGTTGCAAAGGGATACACGCAAAAGGCTGGAATTGATTATGAGGAAATCTTTTCGCCTACTGCTATGCTGAAGTCTATTCGTATTCTTCTGTCCATTGCTGCGACTCTCGATTATGAGATCTGGCAAATGGATGTCAAGACGGCATTCTTGAATGGCCATCTTGAAGAGTGTATCTATATGATACAGCCCGAAGGGTTCATAGCGAAAGGCTAAGAAAGGAAAGTCTGCAAGTTGCTTAGATCCATTTATGGATTAAAGCAGGCATTCCGCTCATGGAACCAGAGGTTTGATCAAGCGATTAAGACATTTGGTTTTGAGCAGAACGTTGATGAACCTTGTGTTTATAAACGTATTAAGGATGGAAAAGTGGTCTTTCTGATACTCTATGTCGATGATATACTACTCATTGGGAATGATGTAAGGAACTTATCATCGGTCAGGCTTTGGTTACACCAACAGTTTGACATGAAGGACTTGGGAAAAGCTAATTATGTTCTAGGCATTCGTCTCTTCAGAGATCGAAAGAACAAAATGATAGCATTATCCCAAGCTTCATACATAGATAAAATAATTGACAAATATGCAATGCTAGAGGCAAAGAAAGGCTCACAACCTTCTATTGCCAGTCTAACTCTTTCATTGGATGACTGTCCCAAGACATCGGAAGAAAGAGAGCGTATGAGTAAGGTCCCTTATGCATCCGCTGTGGGTAGTCTTATGTGCGCTATGCTTTGCACTCGCCCAGACATATGTTTTGCCGCAGGTATGGTGAGTCGATATCAAGCGAATCCTGGAACCAAGCACTGGCAAGCAGTAAAGCATGTACTCAAGTATCTGAAGAGAACGAGGGATTATGTGCTGGTGTATTCTTGAGGGGACCTAACAACCCGTAGGATACACGGACTCAGACTTCCAGACTTGTACGGATTCGAGGAAATCGACATCTGGATCAGTGTTTTTACTCGGAGGAGGCGCCATTGTGTGGAGGAGCGTGAAACAGGGCTGCACAGCTGACTCTACTATGGAGGCTGAGTATGTGGCTGCGGCTGAGGCATCTAAAGAAGCGGTTTGGCTCCGCAAGTTCTTTAGAGACCTTGAGGTCATTCCGGGTGTTGACAAGCCTATCACACTTTACTGTCATAATACAGGGGCTATTGCCAACACAAGGGAATCTCGGCACCACAAGAGGACCAAGCACATCGATCGGAGATATCATATTATTAGAGGGCATGTGGAGACAGGACAAGTAGATGTATGTAAGATCGCATCCGAGGACAACATCGCTGATCCCTTTACTAAGACTTTGGTGGCTAGATGCTTTGAGAAGCACGTAGAGGCGATGGGGATGCGTAACATGGCGCATCTACTGGCTTAGGGCAAGTGGGAGATTGTTAGGAAATGCCCTAAGTATTAGAGACATTTTGATGTATTCATTTTGAGCTGGATAATAAAATTATATATAGAGGTTATTCATTACATTGCTATCTGTCCTCGTCTTATTTACATGTTAAAGTAAATGTAAGCAAATATAGCTCACTGATTGCTTGTGTTAAAACTGTTAGAACGTTGCATGCAATGGACTTTTGTATGCGACAAGACAATGTTCTAAAGTTAGCAGTCTAAACTATGGTCTGTAGTCTATGGGGTTAGACCGAGCATCTAACTCATGTTAAGACTATTATGTTGTCTAAGGCCTTAGAGGGGACGGTTTGTCTTGACTATCTGGAGCTGGACTCCCAAGTAGAGACATGGATATGTTGCTCGGTGGTGACATATTAGACCGGGACTAAAGCGTGATAGATCTACGTAGTCCGATATGAGTGGATCAATCTGCTTTTGACGTTCATTGTGCAATAACCTTAATCCTGAGTAAATGAACTACTTCATGTATATGACTTGTATACTTTGATGTTCCAATGGCTAAAGCGTCTCAGAGGTAGTAAGCTTATAGACCGGTTCGTTGGGTGCATGACTTGTATACGATGAAGGGTTTGTTTGCAGATATCAGAATCATAGCTCTAAGGAGTTAAAGGTATCCTCTTAAAGGCATTATACTGAATGTGAAAATGGACAAGGCCTTGGGTCGTCTGCTGGGCGGATGACTTCTTATTCACATATGGCGAATAATCATTTTCTTAATTCGGTTGTATAATGGAACTTTAAGATAGCCTGATCAGTAGGATTAAACAGACTTTGACCTAAGGATGATCATGGATATCATATGAGGGTTTTTCATATATGACAAGGTCATTGGATAGTAGCTCGTAACAGGCTTACGTAATACGGTATTTAATTGGGAGTTTAGTTTCAGGTTTATAGTGGTGTGACTCTGAAATTAGTGATCATATGATTGAGTTGTTCGGTACAGAATGATGATCATATGGAATCACGAGAGCCCGATTATATATGTCCAATCAGTCCCTCTACTAGCTCCACATAATTCCTTAACGTTTGGCAAATTGATTTGTGTATGCTATTGGCTGGTTTATTATGCATAGAGGTGATGACACAGGATTAGGATGGTAGACAAGATTCTCTCCGGTTGGATTCAGATTTTGTTTTGGATAATAGAGTACACAATTATTCGAACTCCAAATAAAGTTGCCATGATTTTATTTGAGATTGGATTGGAGTTGTAGAAAATTATCCATGAGAACAAGAATTTGAAACACAACCGTCTTGTGGAATTTGAATTTTGAATTTTGAATTTTGAATTTTGAATTTTGAATTTTGAATTTTGAATTTGAAATTTGAATTTGAAATTTGAATTTGAAATTCGAATTTGAAATTTAAATTTGAAATTTGAAATTTGAAATTCAAATTTTGAATCACAGTCCAAGTAGGATTCGAATTTGTTGTGGAAAATCCACAAGGTTTGAAATTCGAATTTGAGTTGGATTTAGAGAGGATAATCTTGTTAGAATCCTACTTGAATTTTGAATCTAAATCCCAACAAAAGTGGACGAAAATTTTGAGGATAATCCTCAATGAAAAATTCAGATTTTGTGGATAAGATTCAAGGGAAAATTCAAGCTTCAATCCTAGTTGAATTTGGATTTTCTCCTTCCCTGAAAAGTGGTCGAAAATTTGGAGAATCTCTCCTAGGAAATTCGGTTATTTTTGGATAAGGTTGAGATAAGATTCAAGCTTGAAAATCCTAGTGGAATTTTGATTCTTCCTTATCCTAAAAGTGGCCGAAAATTTGGAGAAGATTTTCTCCTAGAAATTTCGGATATTTTGGTTGAAAAAGGGGGATAAAATTCTAGTTAAAATCTTGTTTAGATTTGGATTGGATTTATCCTAAGAAAACCGAATTTAATTGTGGAGATTCTCCCTTGGAAAATTCGGATTTTATGGTTATGGATAAGGGAAAATATCTTTTCCTAATTCAATTCAAATTCAGTGAATCACCTCATGCAGGTCTATAAATAGAGGTCCTACCACTCCAGTTCTCTCAGACCACAGACTCTCAGGTGAGCAGGCTTATTGTTGCACAGCTCATCGTGACAATAAAGTTCTTTAGAGATCTGGGTGGTCGGAAGAAGACTAGCAGTGCTAGCATACCGATCGAGGTTCAGAGTGCCCACACACTCAGCCATTCAGGAATTGGAGAATAGTAGAGAAGGCTAGTTGGTTGAAGCCTCCGATCATTCTCCTCTTGGAAGATTGGCGTCCTTGAGGTATGAGTGTTAATTGTTGTTGGTTTATTGTATATGGCATCATGAGATATTTAATGATCTAAAAATTTTTATTGTTCCGCTGCGCCACTCTGATACGTTTTTTACCGATTTATTTTCCTACAGGGAGACACAAGTTCGTACTGGACGAACCATGCCCACCTGAGCCCAAACCTGACACACCACTTTAGGAGGTCCCGGTTGCCTATAATCGTTGGAGAGAATCCAATGAGATAGCTCGATGCTATATCCTTACTAGCATAACGAGTGCTTTACAAAAGCAGCATTATACTTATCAAGTTGCTAGAGAGATCATGGACAATCTGGAGGACATGTTTAGAGGCCAAGAAAAATTGGCTCGACAGTCCGTTATCACCAGTATTATGAACTCTAAGCAAAAGGCGGGTACTCCGGTAAAGGACCATATGATCACTCTAATGGGATTTTTTGCTGAGGCTGCCGAGAATGGTGCTGAGTTGGACTACAACACCCAGATCGAGATGGTGTTTAAGACTCTGTCTAAAGATTTTGTAGGGTTTAAGGCCGCATACAATCTGGCGACAAAGGAGTTAAGACTAACCGAGCTCATGAAGCAACTACAGGCTTATGAGCGGATGATCAGGGATGAGGATGCGGTCCAACCTAAAGGAGAGGCCAATTTGGCGGAATCTTCCAATCCCTCACAGACGAGGAAGAGGCCAAATAAGAAGCAAGTGGCTTCTAGTTCTTCTAATCCTCCTGTCTCGGATGGGAAGAAGAAGAAGAAGAACAAGAAGCCGAAGGACCCTAAAATGTCCAAATGCTTCCATTGTGGGAAGGTAGGTCACTTCAAGAAGGCTTGCCGGGAATTCCTAGTCACCAAGGGCAAGGAAGGTAAGGAACTTCATTATTTGGAAGCATGTTTGGTGGAAGAATCGAAAGACACTTGGGTCATTGATTCGGGCGCCACTAATCATGTTTGTGTTTCTATGCAGGGGTTTGTAGAAACGAGAAGTCTACATGATAGGTGCCTCTCGTTGCGGACCAGAGATGGTAGCTTTGTGGTGGCTGAAGCAGTGGGAGATGTTTACCTTTATTTTGATCAATTTAGGTTTATTTTATTAAAAGACTGTTTTTATGTTCCTAATTTAGGAGGAATCTTATATCGGTAGCTTGTTTAATAAAGGATTCTTATTCAGTTTCTTTTAGTAAAAGAGTTGATATTCATAGAAATAGGTCTTTTATCTACTCTGGATGGATGGATGGAAACCTATTTTTGATCAAACCAAAGATGTACTCACTGCTTGACACTGAATTAATTGATAACTCTAAAAGGTTGAAAGTTTCTCACTCTAACAAGGCGTATCTTTGGCATTTAAGACATGGTCATATTAATCAGGAGAGGATTCAAAGATTGGTGAAAGACGGTCCTCTGGAATCTCTGGAGGAGGTACGACTTCCCCAATATGAGTCTTGTCTAGAGGGTAAAATGACTAAGAGGTTTTTGGAGCTAAGGGTACAAGGGCTCAGGAGCTCTTAGAAATTGTGCACACTGACGTATGTGGCCCCATGAACGTCACAACACGAGGAGGGTTCGAGTATTATGTCTCTTTTATAGATGATTACTCGAGGTATGGATATGTGTATCTGATGCACCGCAAGAGCGAAACCTTTGACAAGTTCAAAGAGTATCGTGCGGAAGTGGAAAAGTAATTGGATAAATCCATGAAGACACTTCGATCTGATCGAGGTGGTGAATACCTCTCCGATGAATTTCTAGGACATCTTGTAGAGAACGAGATATTATCCCAATTGACTGCACCTGGTACTCCACAACAGAATGGCGTAGCTGAAGGGAGAAACAGGACCTTATTGGATATGGTACGGTCCATGATGAGTTATTCAACGCTGCCATTATCATTTTGGGGATATGCTTTACAAACGGCATGCTATATTCTGAACTAGGTTCCAAGCAAATCAATTCCCAGAACTCCGTATGAATTGTGGCATGGCAGGAAGCCCTCCCTTGGACATATAAGAATATGGGGCTGCCCGAGACATGTACTGGATGGGGATGAGAAAAAGTTGGAACCAAGATCAGAATTGTGCATGTTTGTAAGGTATCCAAAAGGAACTAAAGGAGGTCTGTTCTATAACCGAGGGAACAAAAAGTCATTGTCTCAACCCATGCGACATTCTTGGAGGAAAGTCACATGAATGACTTTAAGCCTCGAAGCAAAGTGGTGCTAAAGGAGTTATCGGGTGAAAGAACTGCTCCACAGATTTCGGTCTTGGATGCAAGTCCGAGTTCCAGTGAAAGACCTACAGACGATCAACAATTTAGGGTGCCTCGTCGTAGTGGGAGGGTTTCTAAGAAACCTAATTTCTTCATGTATGATGCTGAGGTATACCAGGCCGAGGCTCATGAGCATGAGGATGATCCGATCACTTATGATGAAGCTGTAAATGATGTTGATTCTAAATCTTGGAAACAGGCTATGAACAATGAGATGGATTCTATGAAATCCAACTCCGTTTGGGAACTTATAGATTTGCCGGATGGGATAAAACCCATTAGATGTAAATGGGTCTACAAAAGAAAGAAGGATGCGAAGGGGAGAGTGGAAACTTTCAAAACTAGACTGGTTGCAAAGGGGTACAGGCAAAAGGCTGGAATAGATTACGATGAAGCCTTTTCGCCTGTTGCTATGCTGAAGTCTATCCGTATTCTTCTGTCCATTGCTGCGGCTCTTGAATACGAGATCTGGCGTATGGATGTCAAGACGGCATTCTTGAATGGCCATCTTAAAGAGTGTATCTATATGATATAGCCCGAAGGGTTTGTAGCGAAAGGCCAAGAAAGGAAAGTCTGCAAGTTGCTTAGATCCATTTATGGACTAAAGCAAGCATCCTGCTCATGGAACCAGAGGTTTGATCAAGCGGTTAAGACATTTGGTTTTAAGCAGAACGTTGATGAACCTTGTGTTTATAAACGAATTAAGGATGGAAAAGTAGTCTTTCTGATACGCTATGTCGATGATATACTACTCATTGGGAATGATATAGGGAACTTATCATCGGTCAAGCTTTGGTTACACCAACAGTTTGATATGAAGGACTTGGGAGAAGCTAATTATGTTCTAGGCATTCGTCTCTTCAGAGATCGAAAGAACAAAATGATAGCGTTATCCCAAGCTTCATACATAGATAAAATAATTGACAAATATGCAATGCAAGAGGCAAAGAAAGGCTCACAACCTTCTATTGCCGGTCTAACTCTTTCATTGGATGACTATCCCAAGACATCGGAAGAAAGAGAGCGTATGAGTTAGGTCCCTTATGCATCCGCTGTGGGCAGCCTTATGTACGCTATGCTTTGCACTCGCCCAGACATATGTTTTGAAGTAGGTATGGTGAGTCGATATCAAGCAAATCCTGGAACCAAGCGCTGGCAAGCTGTAAAGCATATACTCAAGTATCTTAAGGGAACGAGGGATTATATGCTGGTGTATTCTGGAGGGGACCTAACACCCGTAGGATACAAGGACTCAGACTTCCAGACTTGTAAGGATTCGAGGAAATCGACATCTGGATCAGTGTTTTTACTCGGAGGAGGCACCATTGTGCGGAGGAGCGTGAAGCAGGGCTGCACAACTGACTCTACTATGGAGGCTGAGTATGTGGCTGCGGCTGAGGCATCTAAAGAAGCGGTTTGGCTCCGCAAGTTCTTTAGAGACCTTGAGGTCATTCCGAGTGTTGACAAGCCTATCACACTTTACTGTGATAATACAGGGGCTATTGCCAACACAAGGGAATCTCGGCACCACAAGAGGACCAAGCACATTGATCGGAGATATCACATTATTAGAAGGCATGTGGAGACAGGACAAGTGGATGTATGTAAGATCGCGTCCGAGGACAACATCGCTGATCCCTTTACTAATACTTTGGTGGCTGGAAGCTTTGAGAGGCATGTAGAGGCGATGGGGACGCGTAACATGGCACATCTACTGGCTTAGGGCAAGTGGGAGATTGTTAGGAAATGCCCTAAGTATTAGAGACATTTTGATGTATTCATTTTGAGCTGGATAATAAAATTATATATAGAGGTTATTCATTACATTGCTATCTGTTCTCGTCTTATTTACATGTTAAACTAAATGTAAGCAAATATGGCTCACTGACTGCTTGTGTTAAAACTGTTAAAACGTTGCATGCAATGGACTTTTGTATGCGAGAAGACAATGTTCTAAAGTTAGCGGTCTAAACTATGGTCTGTAGTCTATGGGGTAAGACCGAGCATCTAACTCATGTTAAGACTATTATGTTGTCTAAAGCCTTAGAGGGGACGGTTTGTCTTGACTGTCTGGAGCTGGACTCCCAAGTAGAGATATAGATATGTTACTCGGTGGTGACATGTTAGACCGAGACTAAAGCATGATTGATCTACGTAGTCCGCTATGAGTGGATCAATCTGCTTTTGACTTTCATTGTGCAATAACCTTAATCCTGTGTAAATGAACTACTTCATGTATATGACTTGTATACTTTGATGTTCCAATGGCTAAAGCGTCTCAGAGGTAGTAAGCTTATAGACCGGTTCATTGGGTGCATAACTTGTATACGATGAAGGGTTTGTTTGCATATATCGAAATCATAGCTCTAAGGAGTTAAAGGTATCCTCTTAAAGGCATTATACTGAATGTGAAAATGGACAAGGCCTTAGGTCGTCTGCTGGGCGGATGGCTTCTTATTCACATATGGTGAATAATCATTTTCTTAATTCGGTAGTATAATGGAACTTTAAGATAGCCTGATCAGTAGGATTAAACGGACTTTGACCTAAGGCTGATCATGGATATCATATGAGGGTTTTGCATATATGACAAGGTCATTGGATAGTAGCTCGTCACAGGCTTACGTAATACGGTATATAATTCGGAGTTCAGTTTCAGGTTTATAGTGGTGTGACTCTGAAATTAGTGATCATATGATTGAGTTGTTCGGTAAAGAATGATGATCATATGGATTTGCGGCAGCCCGATTATATATGTCCAATCAGTCCCTCTACTAGCTTCACATAATTCCTTAACGTTTAGCAAATTGGTTTGTGTATGCTATTGGCTAGTTTATTATGCAAGGATGGTGATGACACAAGATTAGGATGGTAGACAAGATTCTCTCCGGTTGGATTCAGATTTTGTTTTGGATAATAGAGTACACAATTATTCGAACTCCAAATAAAGTTGCCATGATTTTATTTGAGATTGGATTGGAGTTGTAGAAAATTATCCATGAGAACAAGAATTTGAAACACAACCGTTTTGTGGGTTTTGAAATTTGAATTTTGAAATTTGAAATTTGAATTTTGAATTTGAAATTCGAATTTGAAATTTGAATTTGAAATTTGGAATTTGAAATTTGAAATTTGAATTTGAAATTTGAAATTCAAATTTTGAATCACAGTCCAAGTGGGATTCAAATTTGTTGTAGAAAATCCACAAGGTTTGAAATTCGAATTTGAGTTGGATTTGGAGAGGATAATCTTGTTAGAATCCTACTAGAATTTTGAATCCAAATCCTAACAAATTATGGACGAAATTTTGAGGATAATCCTCAGTGGAATTTCGGTTTTTGTGGAAAAGGTTCAAGGGAAAAATTCAAGTTTCAATCCTAGTTGAATTTGGATTCTCTACTTCCCTGAAAAGTGGCCGAAATTATGGAGGAAATCTCCTAGGAAAATTCGGTTATTTTGGATAAGGTTGAGATAAGATTCAAGCTTTAAAATCCTAGTGGAATTTTGCTTCTCCCTTATCCTAAATGTGGCCGAATTTTTGGAGGGAAAATCTCTTAGGAAATTTTGGATTTTTTTGGTTGAAAAAGGGAGATAAAATTCTAGTTAAAATCTTGTTTAGATTTGGATTGGTTTTATCCTTAAAAAACCGAATTTTATTGTTGGAATTTTCCCATGGAAAAATTCGGATTTTATGGTTATGGATAAGGGAGAATATCTTTTCCTAATCCAATTCGAATTCAGAGAATCACCTCATGCAGGTCTATAAATAGAGGTCCTGCCACTCCAGTTTTCTTAGACTACAGACTCTCAGGTGAGCAGGCTTATTGTTGCACAGCTCATCGTGACAATAAAGTTCTTTAGAGATCTGGGTGGCCGGAAGAAGACTAGCAGTGCTAGCATACCGATCGAGGTTCAGAGTGCCCACACACTCAGCCATTCGGGAATTAGAGAATAGTAGAGAAGGCTAGTTGGTTGAAGCCTCCCGTCATTCTCCTCCTGTAAGATTGGTGTTCTTGAGGTATGAGTTTTAATTGTTGTTGGTTTATTGTATATGGCATCATGAGATATTTAATGATTTAAAAATTTTTATTGTTCCGCTGTGCCACTCTGATACGTTTTTTCCAATTTATTTTCCCACAAACTCCTCATTAGAGCTATGATTCTGATATCTGTAAATGAACCCTTCATCGTATACAAGTCATGCACCCAACGAACCGGTCTATAAGCTTACTACCTCTGAGACACTTTAGCAACTGGAACATCAAAGTACACAAGTCATATACATGAAGCTGTCCTTTTACTCAGGATTAAGGTTACTTGTGGTGGCCCTCCCCTCGTAGAGATCATACAATACTATTACAGTTAAGCTTTATCGCTAACTGCGATAGATTATACTCTCATGGGTCACCGGCTAATCTATCTCTCTTTAAAACATGACATTTTTTGGAAAATTTTTTTTTTAAACATCATGTAAAACATTATCCAGTATTTACTTTGTTTGCAAATACAAAATAATTTACATAATACAGTACTTTTGTAAAATATATATTATTACAAAAGACTGTTTCTTTTTCCCTTCTCTTTTATCGCTCAGCGGGAAGACTCTGGCAGGACCATATCCCTCGCCCCCTATCCCATTTGACACGCGCTATCCCGTCTGCCATCCAGTCATACAAAGCTACTGAGCTAGTCGCTTACCTGCAACATAGCAAAAACGGTGAGCTACAGGCTCAGTAAGTTCAAACATGTAAGAAATAAAATTTCTATGAATAGACTATTCATCATGAATAGTAACATTGACTACTATTCATACATGAATAGTAACTTTAACCACTATTTATTATGAATAGTAAGTTTGACCACAACACAGTATATCAACAATACATCTACCGCGATGTTAGTACTCTCACGAAACTATCTTATGCTCAATTATGGCATAGTTTCAGTTTTAGGTAATTATCTTTGATTATATTCTGGTTTTGAGCTCAGGTTTGCAGTACCATTTAAGTGCGCATGACTGGGAGCGGTACATTAGTGCTGACCTCCACAGCCTTAATCTCATAGCCCCGAAGGCAAAATTGTACATGATTGGGAGCGGTATATTAGTGCTGACCTCCACAGCCTTAATCTCATAGCCTCGAAGGCAAAGTTTACCTCCCTGTACGGAAGGCCGGTACGCCAAAAGTAGTTTCATTACCGACTTTTTAAAATTCTAACCCGGTGACTTCATATTGCCCCGTGGTTAGGAATGGTTCACATTTTAATTTTAGGTGAGTGAGTTTCATTAACCTCGCTCTAGTGCCCGAAGCACGATTTATTATGTGTCCCATTCTCAATAGTGCCCGTAGCACATTTCGTCTCTCTCTCTACTCTATAATAGTGCCCGTAGCACATATGTACCTAACTTATAGTTAGTACATCAAAGTTAGCAATAATAATACTATATGTTACAGACAGGTAAATGTCTGAACTTACCTTAACAGTTTCTTCCCCTTTTCTCTCTTGGATCTTTGATCGCCCTCCTTGTAGGTCGATTTTGGGATCCTACCGACAAAACCTTGTCTGTTAATTTCATTTCCATTTATAGCTTTTATTTTTCATTAAAAAGCTTAAATAAAACCTATTTATAACTTTTTAGGCTTTATTAATCATTTTTCCCATTTTTCTCAACTTTTGTAAAATTACGATTTTGCCCCTATATTTTGGTAAAATTGCAATTATGCCCCTGACGGAATTTTCTTGATCCAGACTGTATTTTTGGCTCTCAGGAACTTTTCTGACTCTTTTCTATTCATTACCAGGTTCGTTTCTATTTTATTTTCATTTTTCACTTTCCCGACCCTCGAGAAGCACTATTCCGACCCTTACGTCAGTTTAGTGATTTTCTATCGTTTCGGAGCCTCAAATGGACGTTTTACTAGTATTTAAAACGTTCATCTAGACATTCCCGATCTAAGTTTCCAAGGCTCGGATTTTCCGTACCCGACTCGGACCTTTATTTCGTTTCCCAAAAACGCCCCCCCTCAGGGTCGGTTTTTCAGTTTCACTTACGTTTTACATTTTTAAGGGGATAGGTTACTATTCATGAACCACCCCTTAGGTTTTCCTTGTTCAATTTCCCTTTATGGACTCGGGTTCCCTACCCGACCCTAAACTTTTATTTTTAATTCCCTTTTTACCCCAAATGCCGTTTTCGAAATTTCGGCAGCATTTCGGCGTAAATTTAAGGCTACCGGCGTTAGGTACGCCTCGAACCGTATGTACCTGTCACGTCCTATACCACAAGCCTATTTTATGTAAAAGTTTCCCAAACTTTTACATAAAAGCTCACAAAATTTCAATTCACATTTTGAACCACATTACACAAAATTTCTTTTAATTTTTACCCTTGGTTTTGGCCACGATTTTCACACTCAAAACCTAACCAAAACTTCTCAATTTTTCAACCAAATTTTAGGCTATTCCAATGTCATTATCTAGCACATTTTCAAGCCAATTTACATGCATTTTTCAACACAAATTCTTAAGGTTTTCACCATTATAACCCACGGCCATTTAAGAGAAAAACATGCACAACATTCGGTTTTATGCTTTCAATCACATAACCATCATTTCCATAATTTAATGCATGATTTAAACCATCCAAACATCAAGTAAATCATGCAAAAATTTTTCCCCAAACCCTAATTAAACCCACGACCATATTAGGGTTATTTGACACCAAAATTTTTCCAAGCTTTCAACCATTCAAATCATGCTTTACATTTGACCAAAATATGATTTAAAGCATTTTAACACTTAAACCACAACAATTCATCATTGACTACACTTGGTAACCCATGGTTTTACCCTTGGAAAACCAACCAAAATTTTGTTTTTCTTTAAACAAAATGCATGGTTTTTCTTCTAATCATACCCTTAACAAAACCCAAGCACCAAATCAATCAAAACAAACCAAAAATTTTTCATCCTTTACACTATTTATTCCATGGATTTTAGGGAGAAAACAAGGCAAAATTTGCAAACTAAAGAAAGTTACCTTGCTTTCTTGCTTCCTTGGACTTCAATGAAGGGTTTGACACCACTTTTGTGAAAGAAACTTGGAGTATTTACTTGGTTTCCCTTGGTGGTTCACGGGTACACTAGGAAGCACACTTAGAAAAATTTTCTCTTATGTTTTTGGCTTGGAAAATATTTCGGCCACTTTGTGTAAAACTTTGCCGACTTAAACACTAAAGGAACCAATTAATTTGGTTTCCAACCAATCAAAATGCAACACTTTTCCATCCATTTCTTTCCAAATTTTTCAAAAAATCAAAGGATGGAATTTTGGCCAAATCTTGGCCTTTAGATCAAAAAGTGATTAAATCTTGGCCTTTAATGCCACCAACCACCATATTTCTTTCATTTAATATTTTAGCTTTATGATGTCATAAATGTAAAGCAAAGTGTCGACATTGACTTTACTATTCACATTAATTCGACTACTTTTTGACTGGTATCGGTTCGAGCCGAAATTTTTCTGAAATCGTCCCGGTGGGTTCCTGAGATCTCCTGTGTAGTCGGATCAATTTATACTGCTTCCGTTTGATCAAAATCAATCCCGGAAGTTTTTCATTTTTTTAGTGCACCGGTTAGGGTTTTCAATGCCGTTTTTGGCATCGTTCCACCCGTTTCAATTCAGCGAATATTATCAACACTGAATTCTTACTCGTCAGTATTGTTAGAATATTTCAATGTATTCTGAACAATATAAATACATTTATTTCGCTCTTTAAATAGTACAAATTGTTATATACATACATTTGTACATTTTCTTCCGAGAATGCCTGAATTTCCCGGTTGTCACATTCACCCCTCCTTATAAAATTTTCGTCCTCGAAAATTAGAACAAGTGGGGGTATAAACTCCTCACCTCATCTTCTCGTTCCCACGTAGCTTCTTCAATGTTGTGATTTTTCCACAAAATCTTCACTAGTGGGATTGTCTTATTCCTCAGTACTTTCTCTTCACGAGCCAGTATTCGAATAGGTTATTCTTCATATGTTAAATCCTCGTGGATCTGAATAGGTTCATGCTTCAACACATGGGACGGATCTGGTATATACTTTCTCAGCATTGACACATGAAATACATTATGCACTGCCGACAATTCTGGAGGTAACGCTAATCTGTAAGCGACCTTTCCAATGCGTTCGATAATTTCGTAAGGCCCAATATACCTTAGACTCAGTTTCCCCTTCTTACTGAAACGCATAATCCCCTTCATGAGTGATACCTTGAGAAACACGAAGTCTCCTTCATCAAACTCCAAGGATCTCCGCCTCTTGTCTGCATAACTCTTTTGTCGACTTTGTGCAATTTTCATTTGACGCTGAATTCTAACAACTGCATCGGAAGTCTCTTGTATAAAATCCGTCTTATGCAACTGCTTCTCTCGCAAATCATACCAGGGTAGTGGTGATTTGCATTTCTATCCATACAAAGCCTCATAAGGTGCCATGCCTATGGAAGCTTGGTAACTATTATTGTACGAGAATTCAATTAATGGTAACTTCTCGTTCCAATTTCCTGCAAAATCCATTACACAAGCTCGAAGCATGTCCTCTAATGTCTGAATTGTCTGCTCCGACTGTTCGTCTGTTTGCGGATGAAATGCGATACTGAGTCTCAATTCAGTACCCATGGCCTCTTACACACACTTCCAGAAATTCGAAATGAATCGTGCATCTCGATCTGATACAATGGATTTTGGTACTCCATGTAATCTGACGACATGAGCTACGTATAACTGAGCAAACTTTTCCAACGAAAAAGTCATCTTAACAGCTATAAACCGTGCCGTCTTGGTCAGTCTGTCCACAATAACCCAGATGACATCATAACCTTCTCGGGTTTTTGGGAGTCCCATTACAAAATCCATCATAATGTGTTCCCATTTCCATTTAGGAATCTCTAAAGGTTCCAATCTTCCTGCTGGATGTTTATGTTCTGCTTTGATTCTCTGACAGGTCATGCATCTGCTCACGAATTTCACTATATCATTCTTTATCCCTTTCCACTAGAACTGTAATTTCAAGTCCTGATACATCTTGCTTGCTCCGGGATGAACCGAATATGGTGTCTCATGGGCTTCTAACATGATCCATCTTCTAAGTTCCTCATCAGCTGGAACATTTATCCTTCCTTGATACAGGATCATTCCATCCTTGGAAATTCCTTCTTGAGAACTTGTCATTCTTGGATCTCGTCTTTGAGCTTCCTTTATATCCTCAAACAGTGATGATTCCACTTGGAGTGCAGTCAATCTTCCAGATATCAGCTCCAAGTTCAAGGAATTTATCTCTTGCTGCAATGGCTTCGGAAGCCTTTTTATCGGTAGCTAGTGCGATATGGTAGACTTTCTACTTAAAGCATCCGCTACACAGTTGGCCTTTCCTGGATGGTATAGGATTTCACAATCATAATCCTTTACTAGTTCCAACCATTGTCTTTGTCGCATATTGAGCTCCTTTTACATGAAGAAATACTTCAGGCTTTGGTGATCAGTAAAAATCTGACATTGAGCTCTATAGAGATAGTGTCGCCAAATTTTAAGTGCGAACACTACTGCAGTAAGTTCAAGGTCATGTGTAGGGTAATTCCTTTCATGATCCTTTAATTGACGGGAAGCGTAGGTAATCACCTTGTTGCCTTGCATTAGGACTGCTCCCAATCCTATTTTAGATGCATCACTATAGATCACAAACTTCTCCCCTTCAGTAGGAAGCATAAGGATTGATGCGCTTGTCAGCCGTCTCTTTAACTCCTGGAAGCTTCTTTCGCATTCCATAGTCCACTCATACTTCCTTTCCTTGCGTGTAAGAGCAGCAAGAGGTGCAGCTAATCGCGCGAATCCCTCTACAAATCGTCGATAATAATCAGCTAATCCCAAGAAACTGTGTATTTCCATCACACTCTTGGGTGTAGGCCACTGGTTAATTGCATCTACCTTCATCGGATCTACAGCAATACCTTCCTAGGATACAACATGTCCAAGGAAATGTACTCTGTCCAGCCAAAACTCGCATTTTGAGAATTTGGCATACAGTTGATGCTTCCTTATCGTATGCAACACGATCCTCAGATGCTCCTTGTGCTCCTCATGAGTCTTTGAGTGTATAAGAATGTCATCAATGAATACAATGACAAACTTATCCAAATACTCTCTAAAGATTCTATTCATTAAATCCATGAATGCTGCCGGCGCATTTGTTAATCCAAATGGCATTACAAGGAACTCATAATGACCATAACGAGTCCTAAACGTCGTCTTAGTAATATCACTTTCTTTAATCCTCAGTTGGTGATATCCTGATCGTAAGTCGATCTTGGAAAATACCGCTGTGCCTTTTAATTGGTCGAATAGGTCATCAATTCTAGGTAACGGATACCTATTCTTGATTGTAACCTTATTCAACTCCCGGTAATCAATGCACAACCAGAACGTTCCATCCTTTTTCTTGACGAACAACACAGGTGCACCCCATGGAGAATAACTCGGTCTGATGAATCCCTTGTCCAAAAGCTCCTTTAATTGTTCCTGCAGCTCCTTTAACTCCACTGGAGTCATGTGGTATGGTGCTTTGGAAATAGGTGTCGTTCCAGGCATCAACTCAATTTCGAACGAGATTTCTCTCTCTGGAGGTATCCCTGGTAACTCTTCCGGAAATATGTCAAGAAATTCCTTAACAACAGGAACATCTTCAGGTTGAAGCTTCTGTTCCTCTGTAGTGTCCATCACATATGCCAGATATCCCATGTAACCACTGGCCATTAGCTTTCTTGCTTTCAGCGAATTGATCGTCATCTTCCAGGGTTTTCGAGAAGCATCGACGTACTCGAAACTCTCTTCTTCCTTGGGTTGGAATACTATCTTTCAATTTCAGCATTCGATCGTAGCTTGATATTTCCCTAGGAAATCCATACCTAGAATCACATCGTAATCCACGATTTTCATTACAATCAACTCCGCATAAAGCTCCCTATTTGCCACATATACTGGTACATGAGGTAGCCAGTAATTGGACAACAATACTTCCCCAGAGGGTAAAGCTGTCTTAAATACTCTTTCCATATAGTCCTTAGGATGTCCTATCTTGTCAGCAAATTCATAGGAAACAAAAGAATGCGTAGCACTGGAATCGAATAGTACAGAGGCTACATGACTAGGGACAGGAAGCTGACCTCTCACCACGTTTGATATTCCTGCCTCTGCATCTTCCTTGCTGTAGGCCATCACACGAGCATCAGCACATGGCACACGCTCCTGGCGCTGCAGCCTTACTGGAGACTCTTCAACTCTGACCTGAAAGGAATGAGCTTGTGGGTGTGTCTGGTGCGGTTAGGAAGTGCCTTGTACACCCTGCCTGTTGCTTGGACAGTTCCTGGCATAATGACCTTCCTTTCTACATTCGTAGAAAACAAGTGGCCCATATCTGCATTGCCCAGAATGTCTCTTCGTGCATGTAGGACAATTTTGCACATTGGATTCCGCATTACCAGCTGTTCTTCGCTGCAGGTTTCGATTATTTCCCTGGTGATTTCCAGAAAAATTGCCTTTTCCTCTTGTTTTGCTAGGATCCTTGATTATTGCCCTGGCTTGGTTTAGCATTCTGATTTGGCTTACTAGATTGAACAGCTTGCTGTAGGAAAATAAATCGGTAAAAACGTATCAGAGTGGCGCAGTGGAACAATAAAAATTTTTTAGATCGTTAAATATCTCATGATGCCATATACAATAAACCATCAACAATTAAAACTCATACCTCAAGTACGCCAATCTTGCAGGAGGAGAATGACCGGAGGCTTCAACCAACTAGCCTTCTCTACTATTCTCCAATTCCCGAATGGCTGAGTGTGTGGGCACTCTGAACCTCGATCGGTATGCTAGCACTGCTAGTCTTCTTCCGACCACCCAGATCTCTAAAGAACTTATTGTCACGATGAGCTGTGCAACAATAAGCCTGCTCACCTGAGAGTCTGTGGTCCGAGAGAACTGGAGTGGCAGGACCTCTATTTATAGACCTGCATGAGGTGATTCTCTAAATTCGAATTGGATTAGGAAAAGATATTCTCCCTTAACCATAACCATAAAATCTGAATTTTCCAAGGGAGAATCCCAACAATAAAATTCGGCCATTATGGGATAAATCCAATCCAAATCTAAACAAGATTTTAACTAGAATTTTATTTCCCTTTTTCAACCAAAAAAATCCGAAATTTCCTAGGAGAAAATCTCCTAAAATTTTCGGCCACTTTTAGGATAAGGGTAATCAAAATTCCACTAAGATTTTCAAGCTTGAATCTTATCTCATCCTTATCCAAAATAACCAAATTTTCCTAGGAGATATTCTCCAAAATTTCGGCCACTTTTCAGAGAAGAGAGAATCCAAATTCAACTGAGATTGAAACTTGAATTTTTCCCTTGAACCTTATCCACAAAAATCGAAATTCCATTGAGGATATTCCTCAAAATTTCGTCCACTATTTGTTAGGATTTGGATTCAAAATTGAAGTAGGATTCTAATAAGATTATCCTCTCCAAATCCAACTCAAATTCGAATTTCAATCCTTGTGGATTTTCCACAACAAATTTGAATCCCACTTGGATTGTGATTCAAAATTTGAATTTCAAATTTCAAATTCAAATTTCAAATTCAAAATTCAAATTTCAAAATCCACAAAACAGTTGTGTTTCAAATTCTTGTTCTTATGGAAAATTTTCTACAACTCCAATCCAATCTCAAAAAAAATCATGGCAACTTTATTTAGAGTTTGAATAATTGTGTACTCTATTATCCAAAACAAAACCTAAATCCAACCGAAGAGAATCTTGTCTACCATCCTAATCCTGTGTCATCACCATCCATGCATAATAAACCAGCCATAGCATACACAAATCAATTTGCCAAACGTTAAGGAATTATGTGGAGCTAGTAGAGGGACTGATTGGACATATATAATCGGGCTCCTGCAAATCCATATGATCATCATTCTTTATCGAACATCTCAATCATATGATCACTAGTTTCAGAGTCACACCACTATAAACCTGAAACTGAACTCCCAATTATATACCGTATTACGTAAGCCTGTGACGAGCTACTATCCAATGACCTTGTCATATATACAAAACCCTCATATGATATCCATGATCAGCCTTAGGTCAAAGTCCGTTTAATCCTATTGATCAGGCTATCTTAAAGTTCCATTATACTACCGAATTAAGAAAATGATTATTCACCATATGTGAATAAGAAGTCATCCGCCCAGCAAACGACCCAAGGCCTTGTCCATTTTCACATTCAGTATAATGCCTTTAAGAGGATACCTTTAACTCCTTAGAGCTATGATTCCGATATCTGCAAACAAACCCTTCATCGTATACAAGTCATGCACCCAACGAACCAGTCTATAAGCTTAATACCTCTAAGACGCTTTAGCCATTGGAACATCAAAGTACACAAGTCATATACATAAAGTAGTTAATTTACTCAGGATTAAGGTTATTGCACAATGAACGTCAAAACCAGATTGATCCACTCATAGCGGACTACGTAGATCAATCACGCTTTAGTCCCAGTCAAATATGTCACCACCAAGCAACATATCTATGTCTCTACTTGGGAGTCCAGCTCCGGACAGTCAAGACAAACCGTCCCCTCCAAGGCTTTAGACAACATAATAGTCTTAACAAGAGTTAGATGCTCAATCTAACCCCATAGACTACAGACCATAGTTTAGACCGCTAACTCTAGAATATTGTCTTCTCGCATACAAAAGTCCATTGCATGCAACGTTCTAACAGTTTTAACACAAGCAGTCAGTGAGCCATATTTACTTACATTTACTTTAACATGTAAATAAAATGAGGACAGATAGCAATGTAATGAATAACCTCTATATATAATTTTATTATCCAGTTCAAAATAAATACACCAAAATGTCTCTAATGCTTAGGGCATTTCCTAACAATCTCCCACTTGCCCTAAGCCAGCAGATGTGCCATGTTACGCATCCCCATCGTCTCTACGTGCCTCTCAAAGTTTCTAGCCACCAAAGTCTTAGTAAAGGGATCGGCGATGTTGTCCTCGGACGCGATCTTACATACATCCATTTGTCCTATCTCTACATGCCCTCTAACAATATGATATCTCCGATCAATGTGCTTGGTCCTCTTGTGGTGCCGAGATTCTCTTGTGTTGGCAATAGCCCCTATATTATCACGGTGAAGTGTGATAGGCTTGTCAACACCAAGAATGACCTCAAGGTCTCTAAAGAACTTGCGGAGCCAAACCGCTTCTTTGGATGCCTCAGCCGCAGCCACATATTCAGCCTCCATAGTAGAGTCAGCTGTGCAGCCCTGCTTCACGCTCCTCTACACAATGGCGCCTCCTCCGAGCAAGAACACTGATCCAGATGTCGATTTCCTCGAATTCTTGCAAGTTTGGAAGTCTGAGTCCATGTATCCTACGGGTGGTAGGTCCCCTCGAGAATACACTAGCATATAATCCCTCATTCTCTTAAGATACTTGAGTATATGCTTTACTGCTTGCCAGTGTTTGGTTCCAAGATTCGCTTGATATCGACTCACCATACCTACTGCAAAACATATTTCTGGGCGAGTGCAAAGCATAGCATACATAAGGCTTCTTACAGCGGATGCATAAGCGACCTTACTCATATGCTCTCTTTCTTCTGATATCTTAGGTCAGTCATCCAATGAAAGAGTTAGACCGAAAATAGAAGGTTGTGAACCTTTCTTTGCCTCTTGCATTGCATATTTGTTAATTATTTTATCTATTTATGAGCTTTGGATAACGCTATCATTTTGTTCTTTCGATCTCTGAAGAGACGAATGCCTAGAATATAATTAGCTTCTCCCAAGTCCTTCATGTCGAACTATTGGTGTAACCAAAGCTTGACCGATGATAAGTTCCCTACATCATTCCCAATGAGTAGTATATCATCGACATAGAGTATCAGAAAGACCACTTTTCCATCCTTAATACGTTTATAAACACAGGGTTCATCAACGTTCTGCTCAAAACCAAATGTCTTAATCGCTTGATCAAACCTCTAGGTTCCATGAGCGGGATGCTTTCTTTAATCCATAAATGGATCTAAGCAACTTGCAGACTTTCCTGTCTTGGCCTTTTGCTACGAACCCTTCGGGCTGTATCATATAGATACACTCTTCAAGATGGCCATTCAAGAATGCCATCTTGACATCCATTTGCCAGATCTCGTAATCAAGAGCCGCAGCAATGGACAGAAGAATACGGATAGACTTCAGCATAGCAATAGGCAAAAAGGTTTCATCGTAATCGATTCCAGCCTTTTGCATGTACCCGTTTGCAACCAGTGTAGCTTTGAAAGTTTCCACTGTCCCTTCTGCATCCTTCTTTCTTTTGTAGACCCATTTGCATCCAATGGGTTTTATCCCATCCGGCAAATCTACAAGTTCCCAAATAGAGTTGGATTTCATAGAATCCATCTCATTGTTCATAGCCTGTTTCCAAGATTTATAATCAACATCATTTATAGCTTCATCGTATGTGATCGGATCATCCTCATGCTCATGAGCCTCGGCCTGGTATACCTCAGCATTATACATGAAGAAATTAGGTTTCTTAGAAACCCTCCCACTACGACGAGGTACCCTAAATTTTTGATCATCTACAGGTCTTTCACCGGAACTCAGACTTGCGTCCAAGACCGAAATCTGTGGAGCAGTTCTTTCATCCGATAACTCCTCTAGCACCACTTTGCTTCGAGGCTTAAAGTCATTCATGTGACTTTCCTCCAAGAATATCGCATGGGTTGAGACAATGACTTTTTGTTCCTTCCGGTTATAGAATAGACCTCCTTTAGTTCCCTTTGGATACCCTATAAACATGCACAATTCTGATCTTCATTCCAACTTCTTCACATCCCCATCCAGTACATGCGCCGGGCAGCCCTATATTCTCATATGTCCAAGGGAGGGCTTCTGCCACGCAACAATTCATACAGAGTTCTGGGAATTGATTTGCTTGGAAACTGGTTCAGAATATAGCACGTTGTTTGTAAAGCATATCCCCAAAATGATAATGGTAGTGTTGAATAACTCATCATGGACTGAACCATATCCAACAAGGTCCTGTTTCTCCTTTCGACTACACCATTCTGTTGTGGAGTACCAGGTGCAGTCAATTGGGATAATATCCCATTCTTTACAAGATGTCCTCGAAATTTGTCAGAAAGGTATTCGTCACCTCGATCAGATCGAAGTGTCTTTATGGATTTATCCAATTGCTTTTCCACTTCTGCACAATACTCTTTGAACTTGTCAAAGGTTTCGCTCTTGCGGTGCATCAGATACACATATCCATACCTCGAGTAATCATCTATAAAAAAGACATAATACTCGAACCCTCCTCATGTTGTGACGTTCATGGGGCCACATACGTCAGTGTGCACAATTTCTAAGAGCTCCTGAGCCCTTGTACCCTTAGCTCCAAAAGACCTCGTAGTCATCTTACCTTCTAGACAAGACTCACATTGGGGAAGACATACCTCCTCCAGAGATTGCAGAGGACCGTCTTTCACCAATATTTGAATCTTACTCTGATTAATATGACCAAGTCTTTAATGCCAAAGATACACCTTGTTAGAGTGAGAAACTTTCAACCTCTTAGAGTTATCTATTAATTCAGTGTCAAGCAGTGAATACATCTTTGGTTTGATCAAATATAGGTTTCCATCCATCCATCCAGAATAGATAAAAGACTTATTTCTACGAATATAAACTCTTTTACTAAAAGAAACTGAATAAGAATCCTTTATTAAAAAAGCTACCGATATAAGGTTCCTCCTAAAATTAAGAACATAAAAACAGTCTTTCAATAAAATAAACCTAAATTGATCAAAATAAAGGTAAACGTCTCCCACTGCTTCAGCCACCCCAAAGCTACCATCTCTAGTCCGTAACGAGAGGCTCCTATCATGTAGACTTCTCGTTTCCACGAACCCTTGCATAGAAACACAAACATGATTATTAGCACCCGAATCAATGACCCAAGTGTCTTTCGATTCTTCCACCAAACATGCTTCCAAGTAATGAAGTTCCTTACCTTCCTTGCCCTTGGCGGCTAGGAATTACCGGCAAGCCTTCTTAAAGTGACCTACCTTCTCACAATTGAAGCATTTGGACTTTTTAGGGTCCTTGTAGGAAAATAAATCGGTAAAAATGTATCAGAGTGGCGCAGCGGAACAATAAAAATTTTTAGATCGTTAAATATCTCATGATGCCATATACAATAAACCAACAACAATTAAAACTCATACCTCAAGGACGCTAATCTTGCAGGAGGAGAATGACCGGAGGCTTCAACCAACTAACCTTCTCTACTATTCTCCAATTCCCGAATGGCTGAGTGTGTGGGCACTCTGAACCTCAATCGGTATGCAAGCACTGCTAGTCTTCTTCCGACCACCCAGATCTCTAAAGAACTTATTGTCATGATGAGCTGTGCAACAATAAGCCTGCTCACCTAAGAGTCTGTGGTCTAAGAGAACTGGAGTGGCAGGACCTCTATTTATAGACCTGCATGAGGTGATTCTCTAAATTCGAATTGGATTAGGAAAAGATATTCTCCCTTATCCATAACGATAAAATCTGAATTTTCCAAGGAAAAATCCCAACAATAAAATTCAGCCATTATGGGATAAATCCAATCCAAATCTAAACAAGATTTTAACTAGAATTTTATCTCCCTTTTTCAACCAAAAAATCCAAAATTTCCTAGGAGATTTTTCCTCCAAAAATTCGGCCACATTTAGGATAAGGGAGAACCAAAATTCCACTAGGATTTTCAAGCTTGAATCTTATCTCATCCTTATCCAAAATAACCGAATTTTCTTAGGAGATTTTCTCCATAATTTCGGCCACTTTTCAGGGAGGAGAGAATCCAAATTCAACTGGGATTGAAACTTGAATTTTTCCCTTGAACCTTATCCACAAAAACCGAAACTCCATTGAGGATAATCCTCAAAATTTCATCCACTATTTGTTAGGATTTGGATTCAAAATTCAAGTAGGATTCTAACAAGATTATCCTCTCCAAATCCAACTCAAATTCGAATTTCAAACCTTGTGGATTTTCCACAACAAATTCAAATCCCACTTGGACTGTGATTCAAAATTTGAATTTCAAATTTCAAATTCAAATTTCAAATTCAAAATTCAAAATTCAAAATTCAAAATTCAAATTTAAATTTCAAATTCAAATTTTAAATTCAAATTTCAAATTCAAATTTCAAATTTCAAATTTCAAAATTCAAAATTCAAAATTCAAAATTCAAATTTCAAAATCCACAAAACAGTTGTGTTTCAAATTCTTGTTCTCATGGATAATTTTCTACAACTCCAATCCAATCTCAAATAAAATCATGGCAACTTTATTTGGAGTTCGAATAATTATGTACTCTATTATCCAAAACAAAAGCTGAATCCAATCGGAGAGAATGTTGTCTACCATCCTAATCCTGTATCATCATCATCCATGCATAATAAACCAGCCAATAGCATACACAAATCAATTTGCCAAACGTTAAGAAATTATGTGGAGCTAGTAGAGGGATTGATTGGACATATATAATCGGGCATCCGCAAATCCATATGATCATCATTCTTTACCGAACAACTCAATCATATGATCACTAGTTTCAGAGTCACACCATTATAAACCTGAAACTGAACTCCCAATTATATACTGTGTTACGTAAGCCTGTGATGAGCTACTATCCAATGACCTTGTCATGTACGCAAAACCCTCATATGATATCCATGATCAGCCTTAGGTCAAAGTTCGTTAAATCCTACTGATCAGGCTATCTTAAAGTTCCATTATACTACCGAATTAAGAAAATGATTATTCACCATATGTGAATAAGAAGTCATCCGCCCAGCAGACGATGCAAGGTCTTGTCCATTTTCACATTCAGTATAATGCCTTTAAGAGGATACCTTTAACTCCTTAGAGCTATGATTCCGATATCTGCAAACAAACCCTTCATCGTATACAAGTCATGCACCCAACGAACGGGTTTATAAACTTACTACCTCTGAGACGCTTTAGCCATTGGAACATCAAAGTACACAAGTCATATACATGAAGTAGTTAATTTACTCAGGATTAAGGTTATTGCACAATGAACGTCAAAAGCAGATTGATCCACTCATAGCGGACTGCGTAGATCAATCACGCTTTAGTCCCGGTCTAATATGTCACCACCAAGTAACATATCTATGTCTCTACTTGGGAGTCCAGCCCCAGACAGTCAAGACAAACCATCCCCTCCAAGGCTTTAGACAACATAATAGTCTTAACATGAGTTAGATGCTCGGTCTAACCCCATAGACTACAGACCATAGTTTAAACCGCTAACTTTAGAATATTGTCTTCTCGCATACAAAAGTCCATTGCATGCAACGTTCTAACAGTTTTAACACAAGCAGTCAGTGACCCATATTTACTTACATTTACTTTAACATGTAAATAAAAAGAGGACAGATAGCAATGTAATGAATAACCTCTATATATAATTTTATTATCCAGTTCAAAATAAATACATCAAAATGTCTCTAATGCTTAGGGCATTTCTTAACAATCTCCCACTTGCCTTAAGCCAGCAGATGTGCCATGTTACGCATCCCCATCACCTTTACGTGCCTCTCAAAGCTTCTAGCCACCAAAACCTTAGTAAAAGGATTGGCGATGTTGTCCTCAGACGCGATCTTACATACATCCACTTGTCCTGTCTCCACATGCCCTCTAATAATATGATATCTCCGATCGATGTGCTTGGTCCTCTTGTGGTGCCAAGATTCCCTTGTATTGGCAATAGCCCCTGTGTTATCACAGTAAAGTATGATAGGCTTGTCAACACCCAGAATGACCTCAAGGTCTCTAAAGAACTTGCGGAGCTAAACCGCTTCTTTAGATGCCTCAGCCGCAGCCACATACTCAGCCTCCATAGTAGAGTCAGCTGTACGACCCTACTTCACGCTCCTCCACACAATGGTGCCTCCTTCGAGTAAAAACACTGATCCAGATGTCGATTTCCTCGAATCCTTACAAGTCTGGAAGTCTGAGTCCGTGTATCCTACGGGTGTTAGGTCCCCTCCAGAATACACCAGCATATAATCCCTCGTTCTCTTAAGATACTTGAGTATATGCTTTACTGCTTGCCAGTGTTTGGTTCCAGGATTCGCTTGATATCGACTCACCATACCTACTGCAAAACATATGTCCGGGCGAGTGCAAAGCATAGCGTACATAAGGTTCAGTATAATGCCTTTAAGAGGATACCTTTAACTCCTTAGAGCTATGATTCCGATATCTACAAACAAACCCTTCATCGTATACAAGTCATGCACCCAACGAACCGGTCTATAAGCTTACTACCTCTGAGACGCTTTAGCCATTGGAATATCAAAGTACACAAGTCATATACATGAAGTAGTTCATTTACTCAGGATTAGGGTTATTGCACAATGAACGTCAAAAGCAGATTGATCCACTCATAGTGAACTGCGTAGATCAATCACGCTTTAGTCCCGGTCTAATATGTCACCATCAAGCAACATATCTATGTCTCTACTTGGGAGTCCAACTCCAGACAGTCAAGACAAACCATCCCCTCCAAGGCTTTAGACAACATAATAGTCTTAACATGAGTTAGATGCTCGGTCTAACCCCATAGACTACAGACCATAGTTCAGACCGCTAACTTTAGAACATTGTCTTCTCGCATACAAAAGTCCATTGCATGCAACGTTCTAACAGTTTTAACACAAGCAATCAGTGAGCCATATTTGCTTACATTTACTTTAACAAGTAAATAAAATGAGGACAGATAGCAATGTAATGAATAACCTCTATATATAATTTTATTATCCAATTCAAAATAAATACATTAAAATGTCTCTAATGCTTAGGGCATTTCCTAACAGTCCTTTGGCTTCTTGTTCTTCTTCTTCTTCTTCCCGTTCGAGACAGGAGGATTAGAAGAACTAGAAGCCACTTGCTTCTTATTTGGTCTCTTCCTCTCCCGTGAGGGATTGGAAGATTCCGCTAAATTGGCCTCTCCTTTAGGTCGGACCGCATCTTCATCCCTGATCATCCGCTCATAAGGCTATAGTTGCTTCATGAGATCGGTTAGTCCTAACTCCTTTGTCGCCAGATTGTATGCGGCCTTAAACCCCACAAAATCTTTAGACAAAGTCTTGAACACCATCTCGATCTGGGTGTTAAAGTCCAACTCAGCACCATTCTCGGCAGCCTCAGTGAAGAATCCCATTAGAGTGATCATATGATCCTTCACCGGAGTACCCACCTTTTGCTTAGAGTTCATAATGCTGGTGATAGCGGACTGTTGAGCCAATTTTTCTTGGCCTCCGAACATGTCCTCCAGATTGTCCATGATCTCCCTAGCAACTTGATAAGTCTCATGCTGCTTTTGTAAAGCACTCATCATGCTAGCAAGGATGTAGCATCGAGCTATCTCATTAGATTCTCTCCAATGATTATAGGCAACCGGGACCTCCTCAAGTGGTGTCTCAGGTTTGGGCCCAGGTAGGCATGGTTCATCCAGTATGAACTTATGTCTCTTGCAACTGAGAACTATTAATAGATTTCTTTTCCAATCTTTATAATTATCGCTATTCAGCTTATTTTCCGTAAGTATCGAAATGAGGGGTGTCGGTGACATTTTGAACTGAAATAAAATTATACTAGACATCATTACAAAGCCCAAGCAAATATACAGATAATTTAGCAAATAAAACATACAAGTATGTTCCTACATGAAACTTTAAAAACATGTAGCATTGCAACGGTAATTCTCAGCACCTATTGCCCCAAGCCACCGAGGGGTGGTCATGAAAACAAATAGCCGGAACATGGACCTCATCCAATTAATATATATTGCCTTAAATCCTTCAAGGTTAAGACATATATTAATAACCGCTTATTTGGTCACCAGTTTAGTTAACAGAGCTTCTAGGGAAGGTTAATAACTAAACGAGTCTTGAGTGTATAACCATTGTTTACGTAGCTCGATCCACGTCCTACCAAGCCACCGAGGGGTGGTCATGAATAGGATTGTACCCGAACACGTTTTCCACATAGGAGATCCAATCTAGTATATCGGCGACGGTAAACACCTACCGAGGGGTGTGGTCAGGGCAGAACTGACGCGAGGCGTTACCATGCTTTCACATATGGATCAACAATGGAGGCCATGGGTTTTGTTTGAAACCCTCCCCTACTCAATATTTTGAAAAATATGCAAGTTTTGACAAATTATGTATGATCAATATAGTATGAGCGGCACTCACCTATCCTATATGACATGTTATCAAATATGCATATAAGACATCCATCAATACATATTTATACATTCATGACATATCACAGAAAAAATAATTGACCGAATAACCAAGCCATGGTTCCATCCTAGAACAAAGAAAATAAAGATTACAAAATTTCATCCAAAGCATTCTTTGGGTCTTGAATTTTGTTCCGTCTTCTTGTATCCATCTTTATGTAGCCTCTCCATTTATTTCTCATCCCAAGAATCATTTAAAATCTAAATCTCCAAAAATTTAAATTTCATATTCAAATTCCAAATTCGAATTTCAAATTTAAATTTCAAATTCAAATTTTAAACAATTTTAAACATCATGTGTAATAATATATAATTTCAAAAATTTCAAATTTTCAATTACATATTTTTAAACATGATTTAAAATTAAATCTCAAATTTAAAAATCAAAATTTTCTGAATTTTAGACCGTCGCACCGCCGACCCCGAAGGCGGCAGCCGCCGTGGGCAGCCATCAGCCCCGGAGGGGCTAGCAGCCTACGGCCGCCCCTTATGTGCAGCCTTGCCGGGCTGCAAGCCAAGCCTGCAGTGCCAGGTTGCACGCCCAGGTTGGGCGCAGCAGCCGGCAGGCTGCAAGCAGCACCTGTAGCCAGAGGCTGCACGCCCAAGCTACGACCAGCCTTGGGTAGGCCACGGCCACCCTCGACTGTAGGCCAAGCCTGCGGCTGTGGGTGGTTATGGCCTGCACAGGGGCCGTCGCAGCCCCATCCTGCCCGAGAGCAGGGGTTGCAGCCCCACCAAGGCCCGTCGGCCTATCCCGAGGGGTCGTGTCTCGATTTTCATGCCATATTCCAATTTACCTATTAGGATCTCCAAAAAATTAATTTGAATCCCAATTAAATTGAAATTTTCCACACAATCAAAATTTCAATCTTTAAATCCAATTTAACTTTTGGGAAAAATAAATTACAGTCTTCAATCTTCAATCTCCTCCAAGAATAATTACATAAAATTTCCTAAACCGTTTCCGGTGTACAAAATTTCTGACCATAAATATTCTAAGAGACAAAAAATTAAAATCCATAGGAAAATTACAGTGTTAATAAACTGCTCCCATGGTTACATAAAAATTCCTAGATACAATTTTTCTAAATTCTAAGGAACCATAACCGGCACAAACAAGCTTGCTTATAATAATTCAGAAAATTAAAATAACCACATACTTTATACATAATCCATGATAACAACATAAAGGAACCCTAGAATGCCACTCTCTAAATATCAAATCCATACATAAATAAAAAGACTAAGTAATTGTCTAATTTATGTATATGGCATAGTCGTGAGATGGCTCTGATACCAATTGTAGGAAAATAAATCGGTAAAAACGTATCAGAGTGGCGTAGCGGAACAATAAAAATTTTTTAGATCGTTAAATATCTCATGATGCCATATACAATAAACCATCAACAATTAAAACTCATACCTCAAGGATGCCAATCTGTAGGAGGAGAATGACCGGAGGCTTCAACCAACTAGCCTTCTCTACTATTCTCCAATTCCTGAATGGCTGAGTGTGTGGGCACTTTGAACCTCGATCGGTATGCTAGCACTGCTAGTCTTCTTCCGACCACCCAGATCTCTAAAGAACTTATTGTCATGATGAGCTGTGCAACAATAAGCCTGCTCACCTGAGAGTCTGTGGTCTGAGAGAACTGGAGTGGCATGACCTCTATTTATAGACCTACATGAGGTGATTTTCTAAATTCGAATTGGATTAGGAAAAGATATTCTCCCTTATCCATAACCATAAAATCTGAATTTTCCAAGGGAGAATCCTAACAATAAATTTGGCCATTATGGGATAAATCCAATCCAAATCTAAACAAGATTTTAACTAGAATTTTATCTCCCTTTTTCAACCAAAAAAATCCGAAATTTCCTAGGAGAAAACCTCCTAAAATTTTCAGCCACTTATAGGATAAGGGAGAATCAAAATTCCACTAAGATTTTCAAGCTTGAATATATCTCATCCTTATCCAAAATAATTGAATTTTCCTAGGAGATATTCTCCAAAATTTCGGCCACTTTTTAGGGAGGAGAGAATCCAAATTCAACTGGGATTGAAACTTGAATTTTTCCCTTGAACCTTATCCACAAAAACCGAAATTCCATTGAGGATATTCCTCAAAATTTTGTCCACTATTTGTTAGGATTTGGATTCAAAATTCAAGTAGGATTCTAACAAGATTATCCTCTCCAAATCCAACTCAAATTCGAATTTCAAACCTTGTGGATTTTCCACAACAAATTCGAATCCCACTTGGATTGTGATTCAAAATTTGAATTTCAAATTTCAAATTCGAATTTCAAATTCAAATTTCAAATTTCAAATTTCAAATTTAAATTTCAAATTCAAATTTCAATTTCGAATTTCAAATTCAAATTTCAAAATCCACAAAACAGTTGTGTTTCAAATTCTTGTTCTCATGGATAATTTTCTACAACTCTAATCCAATCTCAAATAAAATCATGGCAACTTTATTTGTAGTTTAAATAATTGTGTACTCTATTATCCAAAACAAAACCTGAATCCAACCGGAGAAAATCTTATCTACCATCCTAATCCTGTGTCATCACCATCCATGCATAATAAACCAGCCAATAGCATACATAAATCAATTTTCCAAACGTTAAGGAATTATGTGGAGCTAGTAGAGGGACTGATTGGACATATATAATCGGGCTCCCGCAAATCCATATGATCATCATTCTTTTACCGAACAACTCAATCATATGATCACTAGTTTCAGAGTCACACCACTATAAACGTGAAACTGAACTTCCAATTATATACTGTATTACGTAAGCCTGTGACGAGCTACTATCCAATGACCTTGTCATATATGCAAAACCCTCATATGATATCCATGATCAGCTTTAGGTCAAAGTCCGTTTAATCTTACTGATCAGGCTATCTTAAAGTTCCATTATACTGCCGAATTAAGAAAATGATTATTCACCATATGTGAATAAGAAGTCATCCGCCCAGCAGACGACCCAAGGCCTTGTCCATTTTCACATTCAGTATAATGCCTTTAAGAAGATACCTTTAACTCCTCAGAGCTATGATTCCGATATCTGCAAACAAACCCTTCATCGTATACAAGTCATGCACCCAACGAACCGGTCTATAAGCTTACTACCTCTGAGACGCTTTAGCCATTGGAACATCAAGGTACACAAGTCATATACATGAAGTAGTTCATTTACTCAGGATTAAGGTTATTGCACAATGAACGTCAAAAGCAGATTGATCTACTCATAGCGGACTATGTAGGTCAATCATGCTTTAGTCTCGGTCTAATATGTCACCACCAAGCACTATATCTATGTCTCTACTTGGGAGTCCAGCTCCAGACAGTCAAGACAAACCGTCCCCTCCAAGGCTTTAGACAACATAATAGTCTTAACATGAGTTAGATGCTCGGTCTAACCCCATAGACTACAGACCATAGTTTAGACCGCCAACTTTAGAACATTGTCTTCTCGCATACAAAAGTCCATTGCATGCAACATTCTAACAGTTTTAACACAAGCAGTCAGTGAGCCATATTTGCTTACATTTACTTTAACATGTAAATAAAATGAGAATAGATAGCAATGTAATGAATAACCTCTATATATAATTTTATTATCCAGTTCAAAGTAAATACATCAAAATATCTCTAATGCTTAGGGCATTTCCTAACACTTGTGTAGTCTTAGCCAAAGCTCTCTCCTTCTTCTTGGCCTCCCAGTGCTTCTCTCTTTCCTCTTTCTATCGGGCTACGTGAAACTCAGCTCTGATGGCCCGACTAACATAATCTGCTACAAAAGTAGGCGGTACCTGACCAGTATCTACCAATGCAGCAATTTCTGGTCTGAATATCTCGATCATTTTTTGTATTTTCTCCCTCTCAGTAGGGACTACATAGGGACATAAATGGGATAACTGGTCGAATTTTCGGCAAACTTCACTCACCAACATATTTCCTTGCGTCAATTCTGATAACTCTTTCTGTTGTTGTCTCAAAGATACGGAGTCATAATATTTCTGGTTAAATTCTTCCAGAAATTCTGCCTAACTCATGGCAGACACATTTCTTCTCATTCGCACAGTTTCCCACCAAAAACGAGCATCTTTTCTCAACACAAAAGATGCACATGCGACCTTCTCCTGGTCAGTTAGGTTCATGAATTCCATGATCACTTGCAAAGATGACAACCAGTCTTTAGCCTCTAGAGGATTAGTAGAACCTTCAAATTCTAGCGGCGTCATATGCCTGAATCTTTCATAGAGGGGTTCCAGATTTAATACCAGTTGTGGTTCAGGAACTCTCTCATGTACAGCAGCTGAAGGGATAATCGGATCTACCTCAGCTTCCTGTTCTACTTGGGTACCCTCAGAACCTTGTCTCTATTCTAACTCCTCTACCCGTTGTCTCAGATTAGCATTTTCCTGCATCTGAGCTTCTAGCAAGGCTTATATCTGATCCAATCTCTCCATGATATTAGGACGTCGTTCTCGACCCTCTGGTTGATTTCACAAATCCACCATCTTGTCTACTATCCTATTATGGCACTGTTAGGAAATGCCCTAAGCATTAGAGACATTTTGATGTATTTATTTTGAACTAGATAATAAAATTATACATAGAGGTTATTCATTACATTGCTATCTGTCCTCGTCTTATTTACATGTTAAAGTAAATGTAAGCAAATATGACTCCCTGACTGCTTGTGTTAAACTGTTAGAACATTGCATGTAATGGACTTTTGTATGCGAGAAGACAATGTTCTAAAGTTAGCGGTCTAAACTATGGTCTATAGTCTATGGGGTTAGACCAAGCATCTAACTCATGTTAAGACTATTATGTTGTCTAAAGCCTTGGAGGGGACGGTTTGTCTTGACTGTCTGGAGCTGGACTCCCAAGCAGAGACATAGATATGTTGCTTGGTGGTGACATATTAGACCAGGACTAAAGCGTGATTGATCTACGAAGTCCGCTTTGAGTGGATCGATCTGCTTTTAACGTTCATTATGCAGTAACCTTAATCCTGAGTAAAAGGACAGCTTCATGTATATGACTTGTGTACTTTGATGTTCCAATGGCTAAAGCGTCTCAGATGTAGTAAGCTTATAGACCGGTTTGTTAGGTGCATGACTTGGATACGATGAAGGGTTCATTTGTAGATATCAGAATCATAGCTCTAATGAGGAGTTAAGGGTATCCTCTTAAAGGCATTATACTGAATGTGAAAATGGACAAGGCCTTGGGTCGTCTGCTGGGCGGATGACTTCTTATTCACATATGGTGAATAATCATTTTCTTTATTCAGTAGTATAATGGAACTTTAAGATAGCCTGATCAGTAGGATTAAACGGACTTTGGCCTAAGGCTGATCATGGATATCATATGAGGGTTCTACATACATGACAAGGTCATTGGACGATATCTTGTCACAGGCTTACGTAATGCGGTATATAATTGGGAGTTCAGTTTCAGGTTTATAGTGGTGTGACTCTGAAACTAGTGATCATATGATTGAGTTGTTCGATAAAAGAATGATGATCATATGGATTTGCGGGAGCCCGATTATATATGTCCAATCAGTCCTTCTACTAACTCCACATAATTCCTTAACGTTTGGCAAATTGATTTGTGTATGCTATTGGCTAGTTTATTATGCATGGATAGTGATGGCATAGGATTAGGATGGTAGACAAGATTCTCTACGGTTGGATTCAGATTTTATTTTGGATAATAGAGTACACAATTATTCAAACTCCAAATAAAGTTGCCATAATTTTATTTGAGATTAGATTGGAGTTGTAGAAAATTATCCATGAGAACAAGAATTTGAAACACAACTGTTTTGTGGATTTTGAAATTTGAATTTTGAAATTTGAATTTGAAATTTGAATTTGAAATTTGAATTTGAAATTCGAATTTGAAATTTGAATTTGAAATTTAAATTTGAAAATTGAAATTTGAATTTGAAATTTAAATTTGAAAATTGAAATTTGAATTTAAAATTCGAATTTGAAATTTGAAATTCAAATTTTGAATCACAGTCTAAGTGGGATTCGAATTTGTTGTGGTAAACCCACAAGGTTTGAAATTCGAATTTAAGTTGGATTGGAGAGGATAATCTTGTTAGAATCCTACTTGAATTTTGAATCCAAATCCTAACTAATAATGGACGAAATTTTGAGGATTATCCTCAATGGAATTTTGGTTTTTGTGGATATGGTTCAAGGGAAAAATTCAAGTTTCAATCCTAGTTGAATTTGGATTCTCTCCTCCCCAGAAAGTGGCCGAAATTTTGAAGAATATCTCCTAGGAAAATTTGGTTATTTTGGATAAGGATGAGATAAGATTCAAGCTTGAAAATCCTAGTGGAATTTTGATTCTCCCTTATCCTAAATGTGGCCGAATTTTTTGAGGAGATTTTCTCCTTAGATTTTTTGAATTTTTTGGTTGAAAAAAGGAGATAAAATTCTACTTAAAATCTTGTTTAGATTTAGATTGGATTTATCCTAAATGGCCGAATTTTATTGTTGGGATTTTCCCTTGGAAAATTCAGATTTTATGGTTATGGATAAGGGAGAATATCTTTTCCTAATCCAATTCGAATTTAGAGAATCACCTCATGCAGGTCTATAAATAGAGGTCCTGCCACTCCAGTTCTCTCAAACCATAGACTCTCAGGTGAGTAGGCTTATTGTTGCACAGCCCACCAGGACAATAAAGTTCTTTAGAGATCTGGGTGGTCGGAAGAAGACTAGCAGTGCTAGCATACCGGTCGAGGTTCAGAGTGCCCACACACTCAGCCATTCAGGAATTGGAGAATAGTAGAGAAGGCTAGTTGGTTGAAACCCTTCGGTCATTCTCCTCCTGCAAGATTGGCGTCCTTGAGGTATGAGTTTTAATTGTTGTTGGTTTATTGTATATAGCATCATGAGATATTTAACGATCTTAAAAATTTTTATTGTTCCGCTGCGCCACTCTGATACGTTTTTTTTTTTTCCAAAAATTGGTATCAGAGCCATCTTATGACTATGCCATGTACATAAATTAGACAATTACTTAGTCTTTTTATTTATGTATGGATTTGATATTTAGAGAGTGGCATTCTAGGGTTCCTTTATGTTGTTATCATGGATTATGTATAAAGTATGTGGTTATTTTAATTTTATGAATTATTATAACCATGCTTGTTTATGCCGGTTATGGTTCCTTAGAATTTAGAAAATTTGTATCTAGGAATTTTTATGTAACCATGAGAGCAGTTTATTAACACTGTAATTTTCCCATGGGTTTTAATTTTTGTCTCTTAGAATTTTTATGGTTAGAATTTTTTGTACACCAGAAACGGTTTAGGAAGTTTTATGTAATTATTCTTGGAGGAGATAGAAGATTGAAGATCGTAATTTATTTTTCCCAAAAGTTAAATTTGATTTAAAGACTGAAATTTTGATTGTGTGGAAAATTTCAATTTAATTGGGATTCAAATTAATTTTTGGAGATCCTACTAGGTAAATTGGAATATGACACGAAAATCGAGACACGACCCCTCGGGACAGGCCGACGGGCCTTGGTGGGGCTGCAGCCCCTGCCCTCAGGCAGGATGGGGCTGCGGCAGCCCCTGTGCAAGCCATAACCACCCACGGCCGTAGGCTTGGCCTGCAGCCGAGGGTGGCCGTGGCCTACCCAAGGCTGGCTGCAGCCCGGGCGTGCAGCCTGCCGGCTGCTGTGCCCAGCCTGGGCGTGCAGCCTGGGGCTGCAGGCTTGGCCCGCAGCCCGGCAAGGCTGCATAGGGGGCAGCCGTGGGCTGCCAGCCCCGCCGGGGCTGGTGGCTGCCCACCGCGGCTGCCGCCTTCGGGGGGCGGTGGTGCGACGGTTCAAAAATCGAAAAATTTTGATTTTTAATTTGAGATTTAATTTTAAATCATGTTTAAAAATATGTAATTGAAAATTTGAAATTTTTGAAATTACACATTATTACGCATGATGTTTAAAATTGTTTAAAATTTAAATTTGAAATTTAAATTTGAAATTCAAATTTGGAATTTGAATTTGAAATTTAAATTTTTGGTGATTTAAATTTTAAATGATTATTGGGATGAGAAATAAATGGAGAGGCTACATAAAGATGGATACAAGAAGACGGAACAAAATTCAAGACCCAAAGAATGCTTTGGATGGAATTTTGTAATCTTTATTTTCTTTGTTCTAGGATAGAACCATGGTTTGGTTATTCTATCAATTATTTTTTCTGTGATATGTCATGGATGTATAAATATGTATTGATGGATGTTTTATATGCATATTTGATAACATGTCATATAGGATAGGTGAGTGCTGCTCATACTATATTGATCATACATAATTTGTCAAAACTTGCATGTTTTTCAAAATATTGAGTGGGAGAGGGTTTCAAACAAAACCCACGGCCTCCATTGTTGATCCATATGTGAAAGCATGGTAACGCCTGGCATCAGTTCTGCCCTGACCACACCCCTCGGTAGGTGTTTACCGCCGCCGATATACTAGATTGGATCTCCTATGTGGAAAATGTATTCGGGTACGGTCCTATTCATGACCACCCCTCGGTGGCTTGGTAGGACGTGGATCGGGCTACGTAAACAATGGTTATACACTCAAGACTCATTTAGTTATTAACCTTCCCTAGAAGCTCTGTTAACTAAACTGGTGGCCAAATAAGCGGTTATTAATATATATCTTAACCTTGGAGGATTTAAGGCAACATATATTAGTTGGACGGGGTCCATGTTCCGGCTATTTGTTTTCATGACCACCCCTCGGTGGCTTGGGGCAATAGGTGCTGAGAATACCGTTGCAATGCTACATGTTTTTAAAGTTTCATGTAGGAACATGCTTGTATGTTTTATTTGCTAAATTATCTGTATATTTGCTTGGGCTTTGTAATTATGTCTAGTATAATTTTATTTCAGTTCAACATGTCACCGACACCCCTCATTTCGATATTTACTGAAAATAAGCTGAATGGCGATAATTATAAAGATTGGAAAAGAAATCTATTAATAGTTTTCAGCTGCAAAAGACACAAGTTCGTGCTGGACGAACCATGCCCACCTAGGCCCAAACCTGACACACCACTTGAGGAGGTCCCGGTTGCCTATAATTGTTGGAGAGAATCCAATGAGATAGCTCGATACTACATCCTTGCTAGCATGACGAGTGCTTTACAAAAGCAGCATGAGACTTATCAAGTTGCTAGGGAGATCATGGAAAATCTGGAGGACATGTTCGAAGGCCAAGAAAAATTGGCTCGACAGTCCGCTATCACCAGTATTATGAACTCTAAGCAAAAGGCGGGTACTCCGGTGAAGGACCATATGATCACTCTAATGGGATTCTTCGCTGAGGCTGCCGAAAACGGTGCTGAGTTAGACTACAATACCCAGATCGAGATGGTGTTCAAAACTCTGTCTAAAGATTTTGTGGGGTTTAGGGCCACATACAATCTGGCGACAAGGGAGTTAGGACTAACCGAGCTCATGAAGCAACTACAGGCTTATGAGCGGATGATCAGGGATGAGGATGTGGTCCGACCTAAAGGAGAGGCCAATTTGGCGAAATCTTCCAATCCCTCACGGAAGAGGAAGAGGCCAAATAAGAAGCAAGTGGCTTCTAGTTCTTCTAATCCTCCTGTCTCAGACGGGAAGAAGAAGAAGAAGAACAAGAAGCCGAAGGACCCTAAAAAGTCCAAATGCTTTCGTTGTGGGAAGGTAGGTCACTTTAAGAAGGCTTGCCGGGAATTCCTAGCCGCCAAGGGCAAGGAAGGTAAGGAACTTCATTACTTGGAAGCGTGTTTGGTGGAAGAATCAAAAGACACTTGGGTCATTGATTCGGGAGCCACTAATCATGTTTGTGTTTATATGCAGGGGTTCGTGGAAACGAGAAGTCTACATGATAGGAGCCTCTCGTTGCGAATTGGAGACAGCAGCTTGGTGGTGGCTGAGGCAGTGGGAGATATTTACCTTTATTTTGATCAATTTAGGTTTATTTTATTGAAAGATTGTTTTTATGTTCCTAATTTTAGGAGGAACCTTATATCGGTAGCTTGTTTAATAAAGGATTCTTATTCAGTTTCTTTTAGTAAAAGAGTTGATATTCGTAGAAATAAGTCTTTTATCTGTTCTGGATAGATGGATGGAAACCTATATTTGATCAAACCAAAGATGTACTCACTGCTTGACACTGAATTAATAGATAACTCAAAAAGGTTGAATGTTTCTCACTCTAACAAGGCGTATCTTTGGCATTTAAGGCTTAGTCATATTAATCAGGACAGGATTCAAAGATTGGTGAAAGACGGTCCTCTGGAATCTCTGGAGGAGGTATGACTTCCCCAATATGAGTCTTGTCTGGAGGGTAAGATGACCAAGAGGTCTTTTGGAGCTAAGGGTGCAAGGGCTCAGGAGCTCTTAGAAATTGTGCACACTGACGTCTGTGGCCCCATGAATGTCACAACACGAGGAGGGTTCGAGTATTATGTCTCTTTTATAGATGATTACTCAAGGTATGGATATGTGTATCTGATGCACCGCAAGAGCGAAACCTTTGACAAGTTCAAAGAGTATCGTGCGGAAGTGGAAAAGCAATTGGATAAATCCATAAAGACACTTCGATTTGATCGAGGTGGCGAATACCTCTCCGATGAATTTCTAGGACATCTTGTAGAGAACAGGATATTATCCCAATTGACTACACCTGGTACTCCACAACAGAATGGTGTAGCCGAAAGGAGAAACAGGAACTTGTTGGATATGGTACGGTCCATGATGAGTTATTCAACGCTGCCATTATCATTTTGGGGATATGCTTTACAAACGGCATGCTATATTCTGAACCAGGTTCCAAGCAAATCAATTCCTAGAACTCCGTATGAATTGTGGCGTGGCAAGAAGCCCTCCCTTGGACATATGAGAATATGGGGCTGCCCGGCGCATGTACTGGATGGGGATGCGAAGAAGTTAGAACCAAAATCAGAATTGTGCATGTTTGTAGGGTATCCAAAAGGAACTAAAGGAGGTCTGTTCTATAACCCGAAGTAACAAAAAGTCATTGTCTCAACCCATGCGACATTCTTGGAGAAAAGTCATATGAATGACTTTAAGCCTCAAAGCAAAATGGTGCTAGAGGAGTTATCTGGTGAAAGAACTGCTCCACAGATTTCAGTCTTGGACACAAGTCCGAGTTCCGGTGAAGGACCTGCAGACGATCAACAATTTTGGGTGCCTCGTCGTAGTGGGAGGGTTTGAAAGAAACCTAATTTCTTCATGTATGATGCTGAGGTATACCAGGCCGAGGCTCATGAGCATAAGGATGATCCGGTCACCTATGATGAAGCTATAAATGATGTTGATTATAAATCTTGGAAACAGGCTATGAACAATGAGATGGATTCTATGAAATCCAACTCTGTTTGGGAACTTGTAGATTTACCGGATGGGATAAAACCCATTGGATGCAAATGGGTCTACAAAAGAAAGAAGGATGCGGAAGGGAGAGTGGAAACTTTCAAAACTAGACTGATTGCAAAGGGATATACACAAAAGGCTAGAATCGATTACAATGAAACCTTTTCGCCTGTTGCTATGCTGAAGTCTATCCATATTCTTCTGTCCATTGCTGCAGCTCTCGATTACGAGATCTGGCAAGTGGATGTCAAGACAGCATTCTTGAATGGCCATCTTAAAGAATGTATCTATATGATACAGCCCGAATGGTTCGTAGCGAAAGGCCAAGAAAGGAAAGTCTGCAAGTTGCTTAGATCCATTTATATATTAAAGCAAGCATCCCGCTTATGGAACCAGAGGTTTGATCAAGCGATTAAGACATTTGGTTTTGAGCAGAACGTTGATGAACCCTGTGTTTATAAACGTATTAAGGATGGAAAAATGGTCTTTCTGATACTCTATGTCGATGATATACTACTCATTAGGAATGATGTAGGGAACTTATCATCGGTCAAGCTTTGGTTACACCAACAATTTGACATGAAGGACTTGGGAAAAGCTAATTATGTTCTAGGCATTCGTCTCTTCAGAGATCGAAAGAACAAAATGATAGCGTTATCCCAAGCTTCATACATAGATAAAATAATTGACAAATATGCAATGCAAGAGGCAAAGAAAGGTTCACAACCTTCTATTGTTCGTCTAACTCTTTCATTGGATGACTGTCCCAAGATATCAGAAGAAAGAGAGCGTATGAGTAAGGTCCCTTATACATCCGCTGTGGGTAGCCTTATGTATGCTATGCTTTGCACTCGCCCGGATATATATTTTGCAGTAGGTATGGTGAGTCGATATCAAGCAAATCCTGGAACCAAGCACTGGCAAGTAGTAAAGCATATACTCAAGTATCTTAAGAGAACGAGGGATTATATGCTAGTGTATTCTGGAGGGGACCTAACACCCGTAGGATACATGGACAGAGTCTTCCAGACTTGCGAGGATTTGAGGAAGTCGACATTAAAGGGCATATGGAGACAAGATAAGTAGATGTATGTAAGATCGAATCCGAGGATAACATTGCCGATCCCTCTACTAAGACTTTGGTGGCTAGAAGCTTTGAGAGGCACGTAGAGGCGATGGGGATGCGTTACATGGCACATCTGCTGGCTTAGGGCAAGTGGGAGATTGTTAGGAAATGTCCTAAGCATTAGAGACATTTTGATGTATTTATTTTGAACTGGATAATAAAATTATACATAGAGGTTATTCATTACATTACTATCTGTCCTCATCTTATTTACATGTTAAAGTAAATGTAAGCAAATATGGCTCTCTGACTGCTTGTGTTAAACTGTTAGAACGTTGCATGCAATGGACTTTTGTATGCGAGAAGACAACATTCTAAAGTTAGCGGTCTAAACTATGGTCTGTAGTCTATGGGGTTAGACCGAGCATCTAACTCTTGTTAAGACTATTATGTTGTCTAAAGCCTTGGAGGGGACGGTTTGTCTTGACTGTCTAGAGCTGGACTCCCAAGTAGAGACATAGATATGTTGCTTGGTGGTGACATATTAGACCGGGACTAAAGCGTGATTGATCTACGAAGTCCGCTTTGAGTGGATCGATCTGCTTTTGACGTTCATTATGCAGTAACCTTAATCCTGAGTAAAATGACAGCTTCATGTATATGACTTGTGTACTTTGATGTTCCAATGGCTAAAGCATCTCAGAGGTAGTAAGCTTATAGATCAGTTCGTTGGGTGCATGACTTGTATACGATGAAGGGTTCATTTACAGATATCGAAATCATAACTTTAATGAGGAGTTAAGGGTATCCTCTTAAAGGCATTATACTGAATGTGAAAATGGATAAGGCCTTGGGTCGTCTACTAGGTGGATGACTTCTTATTCACATATAGTGAATAATCATTTTCTTTATTCGGTAGTATAATGGAACTTTAAGATAGCCTGATCAGTAGGATTAAATGGACTTTGGCCTAAGGCTGATCATGGATATCATATGAGGGTTCTGCATACATGACAAGGTCATTGGACGATAGCTTGTCACAGGCTTACGTAATACGGTATATAATTGGGAGTTGAGTTTCAGGTTTATAGTGGTGTGACTCTGAAACTAGTGATCATATGATTGAGTTGTTCGGTAAAAGAATGATGACCATATGGATTTGCGGGAGCCCGATTATATATGTCCAATCAGTCCTTCTACTAGCTCCACATAATTCCTTAACGTTTGGCAAATTGATTTGTGTATACTATTGGCTAGTTTATGATGCATGGATGGTGATGACATAGGATTAGGATGGTAGACAAGATTCTCTCCGGTTGGATTCAGATTTTGTTTTGGATAATAGAGTACACAATTATTCGAACTCCAAATAAAGTTGTCATGATTTGATTTGAGATTGGATTGGAGTTGTAGAAAATTATCCATGAGAACAAGAATTTGAAACACAACTGTTTTGTGGATTTTGAAATTTGAATTTTGAAATTTGAAATTTGAATTTTGAATTTGAAATTTGAATTTGAAATTTAAATTTGAAATTTGAAATTTGAAATTCAAATTTTGAATCATAGTCCAAGTGGGATTCGAATTTGTTGTGGTAAACCCACAAGGTTTGAAATTAGAATTTGAGTTGGATTTGGAAAGGATAATCTTGTTAGAATCCTACTTGAATTTTGAATCCAAATCCTAACTAATAATGGAAGAAATTTTGAGGATTATCCTCAATGGAATTTCGGTTTTTATGGATAGGGTTCAAGGGAAAAATTTAAGTTTCAATCCCAGTTGAATTTGGATTCTCTCCTCCCCAGAAAGTGGCTGAAATTTTGGAAAATATCTCTTAGGAAAATTCGGTTATTTTGGATAAGGATGAGATAAGATTCAAGCTTGAAAATCCTAGTGGAATTTTGATTCTCCCTTATCCTAAATGTGGCCGAATTTTTTGAGGAGATTTTCTCCTTAGATTTTTCGGATTTTTTGGTTGAAAAAAGGAGATAAAATTCTAGTTAAAATCTTGTTAAGATTTGGATTGGATTTATCCTAAATGGCCGAATTTTATTGTTGGGATTTTCCCTTGGAAAATTCAGATTTTATGGTTATTGATAAGGGAGAATATCTTTTCCTAATCCAATTCGAATTCAGAGAATCACCTCATGCAGGTCTATAAATAGAGGTCCTGCCACTCCAGTTCTCTCAGACCACAGACTCTTAGGTGACCAGGCTTATTGTTGCACAGCCCACCGTGGCAATAAAGTTCTTTAGAGATCTGGGTGGTCGGAAGAAGAGTAGCAGTGCTAGCATACCGATCGAGGTTCAGAGTGCCCACACACTCAGCCATTCAGGAATTGGAGAATAGTAGAGAAGGCTAGTTGGTTGAAGCCTCCGGTCATTCTCCTCCTGCAAGATTGGCGTCCTTGAGGTATGAGTTTTAATTGCTGTTGGTTTATTGTATATGGCATCATGAGATATTTAACGATCTTAAAATTTTTTATTGTTCCGCTGTGCCACTCTGATACGTTTTTTTTTTCCAACTGCCACAACAATTCACCGTTAGCTTTTCCATGACCACATTCGTAAAATCATATAAATTTACGAAATTCAGGGTAATGTAAAGCCACATCATCGTAACACATCATCGTACAACATATAATCATTTTGATATTTCATTCCTAGCAAAACGTTTATATATCATACATAATCATCACCAGTCATATATACATCGACCATCATATACATCTTGACCACAAGTCTATACAAAAGAGCTTTTCTCTATAAGCTACTTATGTACATGCATACATCTACTGGTCACACATCCCCTGTGTCTGGGACTAGAGGATATTCTTCTGGATCTTTATCGTCATCTGGATCATCTGAGTCGTCACCACCCCTAGGCAATGCTCCCTGTCTTGAGTCATCACCTCCTCGTGGTCTAGACAGTCTAGCCTCATGATCATTCATCATCCTTCTCGGCCCAAAGATGCATGCCATCATCTCATCTTGACCCAGTGTCTCTCGTCGACTCTGCATCAGATGCTCAATCAAAATCTCCCTCTCAATCATCTTGATCGTCACTACAAACTCTTGGAGTGTAGGAGGATATAGTTTAATCACCCTCTGTCTCAACTCCATGGGTAAACCTCTCCAGAAAAGCTCACAACAGTTTGCTTCAGTGAGGTTGGGCAACGGACATCTCCTCCTAATGGTCTCCTCAAATCGTGCTGCGTAAGACATAACTGTCTCACCAGACAACATGACCATCCTCTCAGTCTGGAGAATATAGTCCCTCACCTCATCAAATCCAAAATACGCGGGTGTATCAGCCTCTCGTCTCTCTGGAGGTGCTGGAGCAGGTGTCGGATCCTTAGGCGGAAACTAATTAACCAATCGCTGATAGAACCCAGCCCAACTAAATCCCAATAGAATCTCCTGGTCACAATACTCCCAGAATACTCGAGCATCTCCCTGAAACATACTTATGGCCAACTGGATCCACATCTCTCGATCGATGTCGCACATCACCATAATCCTCTCTATGGCATAGAGCCAGTTCTTCGTCTCCATTGACTGTCGTCCACCATCAAACATAGGGGGACTACTAGCTCTGAATGCCTGTACTGCCCGAGCCGAAACTCTCACCCCAATATGTTGGCGTCCACCAACAACTGGAATGTCCACTACTACAGGTTGATGAAGTACCGGTCGAGGCTGTACTACATCTACTGGAGCAGGTGCTGGTGCTGGAGGTCTCTCGGGCACCGGGGGTCTAACTACTAGTCGTTGGGAAATAGACGACCTCACTATAGGTCTCGTCCATACCTGTAACACCCCTCTCGGTCGTGGTAGCGGCGGTCTCGCATAAGGAGGTCTGGTCATCTTGCTACCTATAAGATAATTATTTTCACATAAGAAAAAAATTAACTAAACTTAAGTAAACTACTTACTTGGATAGCGGTGCAGGATGCGCGAAGTATCAAATCAGGATATGGTCAACCTGGCTCTAATACCAATTGTGGTGGCCCGCCCCTCGTAGAGATCATACAATATTATTACAGTTAACCTTTATCTTTAACTGCGATAGATTGTACTCTCATGGGTCGCCGGCTAATCTATCTGTCTTTCAAACATGACGTTTTTTGGGAAATTTTTTTTTTAAACATCATGTAAAACATTATCCACTATTTACTTTGTTTGCAAGTACATAGTAATTTACATAATACAGTACTTTCGTAAAATATATATTATTACAAAAGACTGTTTCTTTTTCCCTTCTCTTTTATCGCTCAGCGGGAAGACTCTGGCAGGACCATATCCCTCGCCCCCTATCCCATTTGACACGCGCTATCCCGTCCGCCATCCAATCATACAAAGCTACTGAGCTGGTCGCTTACCTGCAACGTAAGCAAAAATGGTGAGCTACAGGCTCAGTAAGTTCAAACATGCAAGAAATAAAATTTCTATGAATAGTACTATTCATCATGAATAGTAACATTGACTACTATTCATATATAAATAGTAACTTTGACCACTATTTATTATGAATAGTAAGTTTGACCACAACACAGTATATCAACAATACATCTATCGCGATGTTAGTACTCTCACGAAACTGTCTTATGCTCAATTATGACATAGTTTCAGTTTTAAGTAATTATCTTTGATTATGTTCTGATTTTGAGCTCAGGTTAGTAGTACCATTTAAGTGCGCATAACTGGGAGCGGTACATTAGTGCTGACCTCCACCGCCTTAATCTCATAGCCCCGAAGGCAAAATTATACATGACTGAGAGCGGTACATTAGTGCTGACCTCCACAGCCTTAATCTCATAGCCCCGAAGGCAAAGTTTACCTCCCTGTACGGAAGGCTGGTACGCCAAAAATGGTTTCATTACCGACTTTTTAAAATTCTAACCCGGTGACTTCATATTGTCCCGTGGTTAGGAATGGTTCACATTTTAATTTTAGGTGAGTGAGTTTCATTAACCTCGCTCTAGTACCCGAAACACGATTTATTATGTGTCCCATTCTTAATAGTGCCTGTAGCACATTTCATCTCTCTCTCTACCCTATAATAGTGCTCGTAGCACATATGTACCTAACTTATAGTTAGTACATCAAAGTTAGCAATAATAATGCTATATGTTGCAGACACGTAAATGTCTGAACTTACCTTAACAGTTTCTTCCCCTTTTCTCTCTTGGATCTTTGATCGCCCTCCTTGTAGGTCGATTTTGGAATCCTACAGACAAAACCTTGTCTGTTAATTTCATTTCCATTTATAGCTTTTATTTTTCATTAAAAAGCTTAAATAAAACCTATTTATAACTTTTTAGGCTTTATTAATCATTTTCCCCATTTTTCTCAACTTTTTCAAAATTACGATTTTACCCCTATATTTTGGTAAAATTGCAATTATGGCCCTGATGGAATTTTCTTGATCCAGACTGCATTTTTGGCTCTCAGGAACTTTTCTGACTCTTTTCTATTTATTACCGGGTTCGTTTGTATTTTATTTCCATTTTTCACTTTCCCGACCCTCGGGAAGCACTATTCCGACCCCTACGTCGGTTTAGTGATTTTCTATCGTTTCGGAGCCTCAAATGGACGTTTTACTAGCATTTAAAATGTTCATCTAGACATTCCTGATCTAGGTCTCCGAGACTTGGATTTTTCGTACCCGACTCAGACCTTTATTTCGTTTCCCAAAACCCCCCCCCTCGGGGTCGGTTTTTCAGTTTCACTTACGTTTTACATTTTTAAGGGGACGGGTTACTATTCATGAACCACCCCTTAGGTTTTCCTTGTTCAATTTCCCTTTAGGGACTCGGGTTCTCGACCCGACCCTAAACTTTTATTTTTAATTCCCTTTTTACCCCAAATGCCGTTTTCGAATTTTCAGAAGCATTTCGGCGTAAATTTAAGGCTACCGGCGTTAGGTACGCCTCGAACCGTATGTACCTGTCACGTACTATACCACAAGCCTATTTTCTGTAAAAGTTTCCCAAACTTTTACATAAAAGCTCACAAAATTTCAATTCACATTTTGAACCACATTACACAAAATTTCTTTCAATTTTTACCCTTGGTTTTGGCCACAGTTTTCACACTCAAAACCTGACCAAAACTTCTCAATATTTCAACCAAATTTTAGGCTATTCCAACACAAATTTAACACAAATTTACGTGCATTTTTCAACACAAATTCTTAGGGTTTTTCGCCATTATAACCCACGACCATTTAAGAGAAAAACATGCACAACATTTGGTTTTATGCTTTTAATCACATAACCATCATTTCCATAATTTAATGCATGATTTAAACCATCCAAACATCAAGTAAATCATGCAAAAAATTTTCCCCAAACGCTAATTAAACCCACGACCATATTAGGGTTATTTGACACCAAAATTTTTCCAAGCTTTCAACCATTCAAATCATGCTTTACATTTGACCAAAATATGATTTAAAGCATTTTAACACTTAAACCACAACAATTCATCATTGACTACACTTGGTGACCCACGGTTTTACCCTTGGAAAACCAACCAAAATTTTGTTTTTCTTTAAACAAAATGCATGGTTTTTCTTCTAATCACACCCTTAACAAAACCCAAGCACCAAATCAATCAAAACAAACCAAAAATTTTTTATCCTTTACACTATTCATTCCACGGATTTTAGGGAGAAAACAAGCCAAAATTTGCAAACTAAAGAAAGTTACCTTGCTTTCTTGCTTCCTTGGACTTCAATGAAGGGTTTGACACCACTTTTGTGAAAGAAACTTGGAGTATTTACTTGGTTTCTCTTGGTGGTTCACGGGTACACTAGGAAGCACACTTAGAAAAATTTTCTCTTATGTTTTTGGCTTGGAAAATGTTTCGGCCACTTTGTGTAAAACTTTGCCAACTTAAACACTAAAGGAACCAATTAATTTGGTTTCCAACCAATCAAAATGCAACACTTTTCCATCCATTTCTTTCCAAATTTTTCAAAAAATTAAAGGATGGAATTTTGGCCAAATCTTGGCCTTTAGATCAAAAAGTGATTAAATCTTGGCCTTTAATGCCACCAACCACCATATTTCTTTCATTTAATATTTTAGCTTTATGATGTCATAAATGTAAAGCAAAGTGTTGACTTTGACTTTACTATTCACATTAATTCGACTACTTTTTGACCGGTATCGGTTCGTGCCGAAATTTTCCTGAAATCGTCCCGGTGGGTTCCTGAGATCTCCTGTGCAATTGGATCAATTTATACTGCTTCCGTTTGATCAAAATCAATCCCGGAAGTTTTTCATTTTTTTAGTGCACCGATTAGGGTTTTCAATGCCGTTTTTGGCACCGTTCCACCCGTTTAAATTCAGTGAATTTTATCAACACTGAATTCTTACTCGTCAGTATTGTTAGAACATTTCAATGTATTCTGAACAATATAAATACATTTATTTCGCTCTTTAAATAGTATAAATTGTTATATACATACGTTTGTACATTTTCTTCTGAGAATGCCTGAATTTCCCCGTTGTCACATTACTGCACAATGAACATCAAAACCAGATCGATCCACTCAAAGCGGACTTCGTAGATCAATCACGCTTTAGTCCTGGTCTAATATGTCACAACCAAGCAACATATCTATGTCTCTACTTGGGAGTCCAGCTCCAGATAGTCAAGACAAACCGTCCCCTCCAAGGCTTTAGACAACATAATAGTCTTAACATGAGTTAGATGCTCGGTCTAACCTCATAGACTACAGACCATAGTTTAGACCGCTTACTTTAGAACATTGTCTTCTCGCATACAAAAGTTTATTGCATGCAACGTTCTAACAGTTTAACACAAGCAGTCAGGGAGCCATATTTACTTACATTTACTTTAACATGTAAATAAAACGAGGATAGATAACAATGTAATGAATAACCTCTATATATAATTTTATTATCCATTTCAAAATAAATACATCAAAATGTCTCTAATGCTTAGGGTATTTCCTAACATCCATGAACCCCTTCCTTGCCCTTGGCTGCTAGGAATTCCCGGCAAGCCTTCTTGAAGTGACCTACCTTCCCATAGTGGAAGCATTTAGACTTTTTAGAGTCCCTAGGCTTCTTGTTCTTCTTCCCATCTGAGATAGGAGGATTAGAAGCACTGGAAGCCACTTGCTTCTTATTTAGCCTCTTCATCTTCCATGAGGGTTTAGAAGATTCTGCCAAATAGGCCTCTCCTTTGGGTTGGACTGCATCCACATCCCTGATCATCCACTCATAAGCTTGGAGTTGCTTCATGAGCTCAATGAGTCCTAACTCCCTTGTCGCTAGATTGTATGCGGCCTTAAACCCCATAAAATATTTTGACAGAGTTTTGAACACCATCTCGGTCTAGGTGTTGTAGTCCAACTCATTACCATTTTCGGCAACTTCAGCAAAGAATCCCATTAGAATGATCCTATGATCCTTTACCGGAGTACCTGCCTACTGCTTGGAGTTCATAATGCTGGTTATAGCAGACTGTCGAGCCAATTTTTCTTGGCCTCTGAACATGTCCTCTAGATTTTCCATGATCTCCCTAGCAACTTGATAAGTCTCATGCTGCTTTTGTAAAGCACTCGTCTTGCTAGCAAGTATGTAGCACCGAGCTATCTCATTGGATTCTCTCCAATGAGTATAGGCAACCGGGACCTCCTCAAGCGGTGTGTCAGGTTTAGGCCCAGGTGGGCATGGTTCGTCCAGCACGAACTTGTGTCTCTCACAGCTGAGAACTATCAATATATTTATTTTCTAATCTTTATAATTATCGTCATTCAGCTTATTTTCAGTAAGTATTGAAATGAGGGGTGTCAGTGATATTTTGAACTGAAATAAAATTATACTAGACATAATTACAAAGCCCAAGCAAATATACAGATAATTTAGCAAATTAAACATACAAGTATGTTCCTACATGAAACTTGGAAAAACATGTAATATTGCAACGGTAATTCTCATCACCTATTGCCCCAAGCCACCGACAGGTAGTCATGAGACAAATAGCTAGAACATGGACCCCATCTAATTAATATATGTTGCCTTAAATCGTCCAAGGTTAAGACATATATTAATAACCACTTATTTTGGCCACCAGTTTAGTTAACAGAGCTTCTAGGGAAGGTTAATAACTAAACAAGCCTTGAGTGTATAACCATTGTTTATGTAGCCCGATCCACGTCCTACCAAGCCACTGAAGGGTAGTCATGAATAGAATCGTACCCAAACACGTTTTCCACATAGGAGATCTAACCTAGTATACCAACGACGATAAACACCTACCGAGGGATGTGGTCAGGGCAGAACTGACGCAAGGCGTTACCATGCTTTCACATATGGATCAATAATGGAGGCCGTGGGTTTTGTTTGAAACCCTCTCTCACTCAATGTTTTGAAAAACATGCAAGTTTTGACAAATATGTATGATCAATATAGTATGAGTGGCACTCACCTATCCTATATGACATGTTATCAAATATGCATATAAAACATCCATCAATACATATTTATACATTCATGACATATCCCAGAAAAAATAATTGACGGAAAAATAACCAAGCCATGGTTCTATCCTAGAACAAAGAAAATAAAGATTACAAAATTCCATCCAAAGCATTCTTTGGTTCTTGAATTTTGTTCTGTCTTCTTGTATCCATCTTTATGTAGCCTCTCCATTTATTTCTCATCCCATGAATCATTTAAAATTTAAATCCCAAAAATTTAAATTTCAAATTCAAATTTTAAACAATTTTAATTATCATGTGTAATAATATGTAATTTTAAAAATTTTAAATTTTCAATTACATATTTTAAAACATGATTTAAAATTAAATCTCAAATTTAAAAATCAAAATTTTTCGATTTTCGGTCCATTGGCCCCTCGGCCCCAGAAGTCGGCAGTCACCGTGGGCAGCCCCAGCCCCCAGGGGGCTGGCAGCCCATGATCGCAGGCTATGTGCAGTCATGCCGTGCTGTAGGCCAAGCCTACAGCCACAGGCTGCACGCCTAGGCTGGGCGCAGTAACCGCCAGGCTAAACGCCCGTGTAGGCACAGCAGCCCTCCCGACTACAGGCGAAAGCCTGCAACCATAGGCTACAGCCCAGGGCTGCAGCTGGCCCATGAGGGGCCACGGCCACCCTCGGTTGCAGGCAGTGCCGTGGCCGTGGGTGGTGTAGCCGTGGGCAGGGGCTGCAGCCCAATCACGGCTGGGGGTCCATCCCGAGGGGTCCGTCCTCAATTTTCATGCCAGATTCCAATTTACCCATTAGGATCTCCAAAATTAATTTGAATCCTAATTAAATTGAAATTTTCCACGCTATCAAAATTTCAACCTTTAAATTAAATTTAACTTTTGGGAAAAATAAATTACAGTCTTCAAACTTCAATCTCCTCCAAGAATAATTACATAAAATTTCCAAAATTGTTTTCGGTGTACAAAATTCTAATCACAATAATTCTTAGAGACAAAAAATTAAAATCCTTGGGAAAATTACAGTGTTAATTAACTGCTCCCATGGTTACATAAAAAATTCCTAGATACAATTTTCTAAATTCTAAGGAACCATAATCGGCATAAAACAAGCATGCTTATAATAATTCAGAAAATTAAAATAAGCACATACTACATACATAATACATGATAACAACATAAAGGAATCCTAGAATGCCACTCTCTAAATATCAAATCCATACATAAATAAAATGACTAATTAATTATCTAATTTATGTACATGGCAAGTCATGATATGGCTCTGATACCAATTGTTGGAAATAAATTGGTAAAAACATATCAGAGTGGCGTAGCGGAACAATAAAAATTTTTCAAGATCGTTAAATATCTCCTGATGCCATATACAATAAACTAACAATAATTTAAACTCATACCTCAGAGGACGCCAATCTGCTGGAAGAGAATGATCAGAGGGCTTCAACCAACTATCCTTCTCTACTATTCTCCAATTCCTTAATAGGTGAGTGTGTGGGCACTCTGAAACTCAATCGGTATGCTAGCACTGCCAGTCTTCTTCCAACCACCCAGATCTCTAAAGAACTTATTGTCACGATGAGTTATGTAACAATAAGCTTGCTCACCTAAGAGTCTCTGGTCTGAGACAAACTGGAGTGGCAGGACCTCTATTTGTAGACTTACATGAGGTGATCCTCTGAATTTAAATTGGATTAGGAGAAGATTTTCTCTCTTATCCATAACACAAAATCCGAAAATCCAAGCCTTATCCTAACTAAAAAATCAGCCACCTTCAGGATTTTGGATTCAAAATTCAAACGGGATTTTAACTTGAATTTTATCTCACCATTAACCAACCAAAAAATCCAAAAATCTATTAGGATTATTCCATAAAATTTTCGACCATGTTGTAATGAAAAGAATCAAAATTCAAATAGGATTTTCAAGCTTGAATTTTATCTCATCCTTATCCATAAATAACCGAAAATCTCCCTTGAGATTCACTCAATAAATTTCAACCAATACAGGGAGGAGAGAATCCGAATTCAACTGGGATTGAAACTTGAATTTTTCCCTGAATCTTATCCGCAAAAATTTTGAAAATTCCATGAGGATATTCCTTAAAATTTTCAACTAAGTTAGTTAGGATTGGGATTCAAAATTCAAATAGGATTCAAACAAGATTTTCCTCTCCAGAATCCAAATCAAATTCGAATTTCTCCATGTGGATTATCCACAAAAAATTCGAATCCTACATGGACTGTGATTCAAAATTTGAATTTCAAATTTCAAAGTTTAAATTTCAAAATTCAAACTTCAAATTCAAATTTTAAATTTCAATTTCAATTTCAAATTTCAAATTTCAAATTCAAATTTCAAATTTGAATTTCAAATTCAAATTTCAAATTCAAAATTTAAATTTCAAATTTCAAGCTCCACAAAAAGGTTGTTTTTCAAACTTTATTCTCATGGATAATTTTCTACAACTCCAATCCAATCTCAAATAAAATCATGGCAACTTTATTTGGAATTCAAATAATTATGTACTCTATTATCCAAAACAAAATCTGAATTCAACCGGAGAGAATCTTGTCCACCATCCTAGCCCTATGTCAACACCATCCATGCATAATCAATTAGCCAATAGCATACACAAATCAATTTGCCAATCATTAAGGAATTATGTGGAGCTAGTAGAGGGACCAATTGGACATATATAATCGGGCTCCTGTGAATCCATATGATCATCATTCTGTACCGAATAACTCAATCATATGATCACTAATTTCAGAGTTACACCACTGTAAACCTGAAACTAAACTCTCAATTATATACCGTATTACATAAGGCTACGACAAGCTACTATCCAATGACCTTGTCATGTATGCAGTACCCTTATATGATATCCATGATCAGCCTTAGGTCAAAGTCCGTCCAATCCTATTGATCAAGCTATCTTAAAGTTCTATTATACTACCGAATAAGAAAATGATTATTCACCATATGTGAATAAGAAGTCATCCGCCCAGTAGACGACCCAAGGCCTTGTCCATTTTCACATCCAGTATAATGCCTTTAAAAGGATACCCTTAACTCCTTATTAGAGTTATGATTCCAATATCGGTAAATAAACCCTTCATCGTATACAAGTCATGCACCCAATGAACTGGTTTATAAGCTTACTACCTCTGAGACGCTTTAGCCATTGGAACATCAAAGTACATAAGTCATATACATGAAGTAGTTTATTCACTCAAGATTAAGGTTACTGCACAATGAACGTCAAAAGCAGATTGATCCACACATAGCGGACTACGTAGATTAATCATGCTTTAGTCCCGGTCTAATATGTTACCACCAAGCAACATATCTATGTCTCTACTTGGGAGTCTATGCTCCAGACAGTCAACACAAACCGTCCCCACCATGGCTTTAGACAACATAATAGTCTTAATATGAGTTAGATACTCGGTCTAACCCTATAGACTACAGAACTTAGTTTAGACCTCTTACTTTAGAATATTGTCTTCTCACATACAAAAGTCCATTGCATGCAACATTCTAACAGTTTTAACATAAGCAGTCCGTGAGCCATATTTGCTTACATTTATTTTAACATGTAAATAGAATGAGGATAAACAGTAATGTAATGAATAACCTCTATATATAATTTTATTATCCAGTTCAAAATAAATACATCAAAATGTCTTTAATGCTTAGAGCATCTCCTAACACTTGACTCCTTTCCCGATACTGCGTGTCTCTCAGACAAAACCTTGTATTTCGTGCCCAACTGACTCGATTTGGCTACTGACTATAATACACCAGTTTCATGTCAAGAAAATTATCACCTCGACTATTTCCTCAATACGGTATATTTATCAAGCAAGATTTCACTATTGTGCTCAGACGACTAGCCTGAGCATACCTATGACTAGTTCATCTGTTCTATGTCAAGAAACGACCGTCTGGGCCGTTTTCTAGATACGACGTGTCTCATACGTATTTTCATGTATATCGAGGCGGACTGATTGTACTTGTCGATAGCCCTTTTCATTGCATGAATAATAATTAAATGATCCTATACTCATTTAATGCATTCAATTAGGAATTTACACTGCATTATAAACAAAATTATGTATTGTACAGTAACTAGGTTTACATGTATAGGGTGGTCATCACAACCTACCCCCCTCACAAAATTTTTGTCCTCGAAAATTAGAAAAAATCTGGGAAGTCTCTCCTCAAATCTTTCTCCCATTCCCAAGTGGCTTCTTCTATATTATGATTTTGCCACAACACCTTTACGAGCGGTATAACTTTATTTCAAAGTACTTTCTCCTCTCTGGCCAGAATCTGCATAGGTTTCTCATCATAAGTCAGATTAGCATGCACGTCGCCGGGTTCTTGGCTTAGGACGTGTGAACTGTCTGGTACGTACTCCTTCAACATTGAGATGTAAAAGACATTATGACTGAAGCTAACTCCAGAGGAAGCGCTAATCTGTAGGCTACGTTCCCGATTCTCTCGATAATCTCAAACGGTCTTATGTATCTAGGACTAAGTTTACCCTTCTTCCCGAAGTGCATCACCCCTTTCATGGGTGCCACTTTGAGAAAGATCGAGTTTCCTACTTGAAACTCGAGAGGTCTACGGTGCTTGTCTGTGTAGCTCTTCTGGCAGCTGTGTGCTATTTCTAGCCTTTCCCGTATCAGCTTCACGGCCACTGTCGTATCCCTGACGAAGTCTATGCTAGTTATGTGTTTCTCTCCGGTCTCATGCCAGTGGACCAGGGATCTGTATTTTCTCTCATAAAGTGCCTCGTACGGTGCCATCTCTATCGAGGAATAGTAGCTGTTATTGTACGAGAACTCAATCAGTGGCAGCTTCTGATCCCAGTTTCCCTTAAAGTCCAAAACACATGCTCTCAGCATGTCCTCTAGTATCTGTATGGTCCTCTCAGACTGACCGTCGGTCTGAGGGTGGAATGTCGTGCTAAACTTCAACTTGGATCCTAACACGGCTTGTACGCTCTATCAAAATCTGGAGGTAAAGCGTCCATCACGATCTGAGATAATCGATTTCGGCACTCCGTGCAACCTTACAATCTGAGCCACTTAAATTTCTACTAGTCGTTCCACCGAGTAGCTGATATTTATGGCTAGGAATCTGGCTGATTCATTAATCGGTCTACAATCACCCAGATTGCGTCATTTTCGCTATATGTCCTTGCTAGTCCAACAATGAGATCCATCGTAATCTGATCCTATTTCCACTCAGGTAGCTCGATTTTCTGTAATTTTCCTACTGGACGCTGATGTTCAGCCTTAACTTTCTGACATGTAAGGCATTTGGTGATGAATTCTGCTACATCATTCTTCATTCCAGGCCACCAAAAAATTCCCTTCAGGTCCTTATATAACTTGTTAGCTCCTGGATGTAGGGAATACGACATCTAGTGAGCCTCTGAGAGGATTCAATTTCTTAGCTCTTCCTCCTTCGGCATACACACTCTGCCCTTGTAATAGAGTATGTCATCCTCTGAGACTTTAAAATCTGAGTTTTTACCCTCCTTAGCCTCATTCCTTGGCTTGGTTAGGGACAAATCGAGCTCTTGGCTTACCTTGATCTCGTCTAGGTGTGTCGACTGGAGATTCTTATCAGATAATCTCCCTGTCAGGAGCTCAATCTCACTGCTGTATAGGTCCGTCTATAGGGCCTTTGGTAGAACACTAATTGAAATAAGCGAGTTAGAGTGCTTCCAGTTTAATGCATCGGCCACTTTGTTGGCCTTTCCTAGACGATATAGGATTTCACAATCATAATCCTTCACCAACTCGAGCCATCTATGTTACCTCATGTTAAGCTCCTTCTGAGTGAAGATGTACTTGAGGCTCTTATGGTCCGTGTAGATTTTGTATTTGACTCCGTAGAGGTAGTGCCTCCATATCTTCAGTGTAAAAACTACCGCGGCTAGCTCTAAATTGTGTGTAGGGTAGTTCCTTTCGTGCTCCTTCAGCTGTAACGAGGCATATGCAACTACCTTACCGTTTTACATCAACACAGCTCCTAATCTAGTCTCAATTGCATCACTAAAGATCACAAAATTTCCCTGACTGACATCAAGAATGGTTAGCACTAGAGCACTTGTGAGTCTCCGTTTTAGCTCTTAAAAGCTCTGCTCACATTTGTCAGTCTACTCAAACTTCTTCTCTTTCTTGGTGAGTGCTTTGAGTGGGGTGGCTAGCTTTGAAAAGCCTTCGACAAAGCACCGGTAATACCTTGCTAATCCCAAGAAGCTGCGTATCTCAGTTACATTCTTCGAAGGTGACCATGCACTTACTGCCTTGATCTTTACTGGGTCCATGGATACTCCTTCCTTAGAGACTACATGTCCTAGAAAATGCACCTTTTCCAGTCAAAACTCGCACTTGGAGAACTTGGCGTACAATTGATGCTCTTTAAACATGCACAGTACTGTCCTCAGGTGCTCTGCATGCTCCTCCTGAGTCTTGGAGTATATTAGTATGTCATCGATAAATACAATGATAAACTTATCCAAATACTCCTTGAATACTCGGTTCATCAAGTCCATGAAGGTTGCTGGCACGTCAGTAAGTCCAAATGACATAACGAGGAACTCGTAATGTCCGTATCGCGTCTAGAAGGCTGTTCTAGGTATATCCTCGTCCGTCGATCTTAGAGAATACTACTACATCTCGGAGTTGATCAAACAAGTCGTCAATATGCAGCAACGGGTGCATATTCTTGATCATGATCTTATTTAGCTCCCTGTAGTCTATGCATATCCTTAGAGTTTCGTCTTTCTTCTTCACGAACAGCATAGGTGCTCCCTAGGGCGAAAAACTTTGGCGAATAAAAACCTTGTCCATCAGGTCCTTTAGCTAGGTCTGGAATTGCTAAAGCTCTGCTAGGGCCATTCTATACGGAGCCTTGGATATAGGAGCAGATCCTGGTAATCATTCGATTTCAAACGAAATCTCGCACTCTAGTGGAAGTCTTGGAAAATCCTTAGGAAATACCTCCATGAATTCGCTAACTATCAGTACATTCTCGGGCCCTATCTCTGCCTCTTGGTATTATATACCACGTGTGCTAGGTATGCCGTGCATCCACTGGATATCAACTTGTGTGCCTTCATCGCTGAGATCGTCGTCTGTGGTTGCTTCAGTGATAGACCCGTATAAGTGAACTTCTGACATCCCACGGGTTCAAAGGTAACTTTCCACCTCCTGCAGTTGATGATGGCATTGTATTTCTGTGACAACCGGGAAATTCTGGCATTCTCAGAAGAAAATGTACAAATATATGTATATAACAATTTGTACTATTTAAAGAGTGAAATAAATAAATTTATATTGTTCAGAATGTATTAAAATGTTCTAGCAATACTAACGAGTAAGAATTCAATATTGATAAAATTCACTGAATTGAAACGGGTGGAACGGTGCCAAAAACGGCGTTAAAAGCCCTAACTGGTGCATTATGGTGCACTAAAAGATGAAAAACTTCTGGGATTGATTTTGATCAAATGAAAGCAGTATAAATTGATCCGACTGCACAGGAGAGCTCAGGAACCCTCCGGGATGATTTCAGGAAAATTTCAGCTCGAACCGACATCGGTCAAAAAGTAGTCGAATTAATACGAATAGTAAAGTCAAACTCAAAGTTTTTACTTTGCATTTATGACATCATAAAGCCATTTATTAAATGATTTAAATTTGGTAGTTGGTGGCATTAATGGCCAAGATTAAATATGCTTTTGATCTAAAGGCCTAGATTTTGCCAAAAATTAGCCAAATTATTTTGGTGAAAATGTGGAAAGAAATGGCATGAAATGTATTGAAATCTCATTGGTTGGAAGCTAAATTAATTGGTTTCTTTGTTACTTAAGTCAGTAAACTTGGAACAAAAACAAACCCGTAGCTTATTCAAAGCCAAAACAAAGAAAAAAAATTTTCTAAGTGTTTCAAGAGAGCAACCGTGAGCAACCAAGGAGAACCAAGCCAAACATTCAAGTTTTCTTCACAAAAGTGGTAGCAAACACTTCATTGAAGTCAAGGGAAGCAAGAAATCAAGGTAGCCATCTTTGGTTTGAAATTTTTCTTGGTTTTTCATTAAAAAATCCTTGGGTTGTTGGCTTGAAGGATGAGAAATTTTGTGGTTTGTTTTGGTTGATTTGGTGCTTGGGTTTTGTAATGGTTTGATTAGAAGAAAAACCATTCATTTTGTTTCAAGAAAAACAAAGTTTTGGTTGGTTTTTCAATGGTAAAATCGTGGGTTACCTATGTGTTTGATAATGGATTCATTGTTGTTTAAGTATTGTAATGCTTTAAATCATGTTTTGGATTAAAGGAAAGCATGGTTTGCATGGTTAGAAAGCTTGGAAAAATTTTGGTATCTAATAAACCTAAAATGGCCGTGTGGTGTAATTAGGGTTTGGTGAACATTTTTGCATGATTAACTTGATGTTTGGATAGTTAAATTCATGCATTGAATTATGGAAATGTTGGTTATGAGGTTGAAAGCATGAAACAAAATGTTGTCCATGTTTTTCCCTAAAATGGCCGTGGGATATGTGTGTTGAAAAAACCTAAGAATTTTGTTGTAAAATGCATGGAAAATGGCTTGAAAATGTGCTAGGTAATAGCCTTTGAATAGCCTAAAATTTGGTTGAAAATTTGTAAAGTTTTGGTTAGGTTTTGAGTATGAAAACCGTGGCTAAACCTAAGGGTAAAATTGAAAGAATTTTGTTGAATTGTGGTTCAAAATGTGAATTGTTAAATGTGTGAGCTTTTATGTAAAAGTTTGGGAAACTTTTACATAAAAGAGGACTTTGGTATAGTACGTGGCAGGTACATATGGTTCCAGGCATACCTAACGCCAGTAGCCTTAAATTTATGCTGAAATACTGCCGAAATTTCGAAAAATAGCATTTAGGGTAAAAAGGGAATCGAGAGTAAAAGTTTAGGGTCGAGTCGGAAACCCGAGTCCCTAAAGGAAAATTGAATAAGGGAAACCTAAGAGGTGGTACGTGAATAGTAACCCATCCCCTTAAAAATGTAAAACGTGAGTGAAACTTAAAAACCGACCCCGAGGGGGGGCGTTTTTGGGAAACGAAGTAGAGGTCGGAGTCGGGTACGGAAAATCCGAGTCTCGGAGACCTAGATCGGGAAAGTCTAGATAAACGTTTTAAATACTAGTAAAACATCCATTTGAGGCTCCGAAATGATAGAAAATCACTAAACCGACGTAAGGGTCGGAATAGTACTTCCCAAGGGTCGGGAAGGTGAAAAATGGAAATAAAATAGAAACGAACCCGGTAATGAATAGAAAAGAGTCAGAAAAGTTCTTGAGAGCCAAAAGTGCAGTCTAGATCGAGAAAATCCCATCAAGGGCATAATTGTAATTTTGCCAAAATATAGGGGTAAAATCGTAATTTTTCAAAAGTTGAGAAAATGGGGAAAATGATAAATAAAGCCTAAAAAGTTATAAATAGGTTTTATTTAAGCTTTTTAATAACAAAATAAAAGCTATAAATGGAAATGAAATTAACAGACAAGGTTTTGTCTGTAGGATCCCAAAATCGACCCACAAGGAGAGCGATTAAAGATCCAGGAAAGGAAAAGGGGAAGAAACAGATAAGGTAAGTTCAGACATTTACTTGTCTGCAACATGTAGCATTATTATTGCTAACTTTGATGTACTGACTATAAGTTAGGTACATATGTGTTACGGGCACTATTATAGAATAGAGAGAGAGACGCAATGTGCTACAAGCACTATTGAAATGGGACACATAATAAATTGTGCTTCGGGCACTAGAGCGAGGTTAATGAAACTCACTCACATGAAATTAAAATATGAACCATTCCTAACCTTGGGCAATATAAAGTCACAGGGTTAGAACTTTAAAAAGTCGGTAATGAAACCACTTTTGGCGTACCAGCCTTCCATACAGGGAGGTAAACTTTGCCTTCGGGGCTATGATGATGAGATTAAGGCTGTGGAGGTCAGCACTAATATACCGCTCCCAGTCATGTACAACTTTGCTTTTGGGGCTATGATAATGAGATTAAGGCTGTGGAGGTCAGCACTAATGTATCGCTCCCAGTCATGCGCACTAAAATGGTACTGCCTACATGAGCTCAAAACCAGAACATAATTAAAGATAATTACCTAAAACTGAAACTATGCCATAATTGAGCATAAGACAGTTTCGTGAGAGTACTAACACCGTAGTTGATGTACTATTGATATACTATGTTGTAGTCAAAGTTACTATTCATGATGAATAGTGGTCAATGTTACTATTTATGATGAATAATACTATTCATAGAAATTCTATTTCTTGCATGTTTGAACTTACTGAGCCTGTAACTCACCATTTTTGCTTATATTGCAGATAAGCAACCAGCTCACTAGCTTTGTATGGCTGGATGGCGGACGGGATAGCGAGTATCAAATGGGATAGGAGGCCAAGAGATATGGTCCTGCTAGAGTTTTCCGCTGAGCAATAACAGAGAAAGGAAAGAGAAACAGTTCTTTTGTAGTAATATATATTTTGCGAAAGTACTGTATTATATAAATTACTTTGTACTTGTAAACAAAATGATTAGTGGATAATGTTTTACATGATGTTTTAAAAAAAAATCCCCAAAAACGTCATGTTTTAAAGAGAGATAGATTAGCCAGCGACCCATGAGAGTACAATCTATCGCAGTTAGCGATAAAGCTTAACTGTAATAGTATTGTATGATCTCTATAAAGGGCGGGCCGCCACAATTTCATGAGAAAGTCCATTCTTAAGATCACATCATAGTCGTATATGTCGATGATGATTAGGTTGACGCTCAGTTCTCGACCGCAGATAATTACTGGCACATGTCGTACCCAGTAATTAGACAGCAAAACCTCCCTTGAGGGAAGTGCAATTCTAAAAGTTTGGTTCATCTTATCTATACCCCTATCTAGCCTCCCAGCAAACTCTGATGATATGAAGGAGTGTGTGGCTCCAGAATCAAATAACACTAATGCACTTGAGTTGGCGACAGAAAGTTGACCTGTCACCTCTGTAGACGTTCCAGCTTTAGCGTCATTTCTGGTGTAAGCATAGATCCTTCCCTGGGTTTCCAGAGCTTTGAGCCTACCTTGAGCAATTGATGGGCCTTCAATTCTGGTCTGGGTGGCATAGAGTTGACTGTTTACTGTATGAGGTTGATTCTGCTGATTCTGAGGGTTTGAATAGCAGTTCTTGGCATAGTGGTCTTCCTTGCCACAAATGAAACAGCCACTCATTCCCTGTCTACATTCGCCAGGATGGTTCTTTCTGCACTTCGAGCACTTCGGGTTCTGGTTGTTGTTCCCTCCATCGTTTTTTCTTTTCTGACGAAAATTCTTTCGGGAACCTTGATTGTTAGTGTTCCCTTTTCTCTTGTTATTATGGTGGGGTTGCCAGTTATTCAGGCCGTTCCCCACGTTCTGTCCTCTCTGATGGGACTCCAGGTGCTGTCTCCCTTGAGTCTGCTTTGCTTGAGACTTCTCCTCTTTTCGTGCCTTAAAAATCTGAGCTTTCCACTCCTTATCCTGTGCTAGCTAGTACTCGGCCTGGGTGGCCCTACTGACACATTCTGCTATCGTAGCTGGCCCATGGCTACCACAACAAACTTGCATAGCAATATCAGTCTTGAATATCTTTAACATCCGTCGGACCTTCTCTTTTTCGGTCGGGACTAAATCCGGACAAAGTCAAGCCAACTACTCAAACTTCCTGACTACTTCCATGACAGTCATACTTTCCTGTCATAGATTGTTGAACTCATCCTGCTATACCGCTAAGGCTTCCTCATTGAAATACATTTGCCTAAACTCCTCGGTGAATTTATTCCAGGTCATCTCTTGGATGTTCCTCTTGATTGATACTATTTTCCACCACTATAGCGCCTCCTTGTGCAAGGTGAAAGATGCACACAGTACTTTTTCCCTATCTGTCAGGCCCATAAGGTCTAGGACCACCTGAATTTCAGTCAACCAATCATCCGCCTCTATCAGGTTGGTGGTTCCCTAAAATTCTAGCACCTTCATGCGCCTGAACCTTTCATATAAGTCACCTCCCCTATGAACTGGTGGAAGAACACTTACCATTGCGCGGGTGGCTATCGCTGTTGGGAGTGCTGGTGGTAGTTCGGGGACCTCGCACCCATGTAAGATTTCCTAAGTTGGGGGAGCTACTTGCTCCCATGGAGTTTCGATGCCGACGGGGTTTCTTGAGTTGGTACCCCTATTGTGGGCGGTGCTTGATTCTGTTGGCCTTGTTGGGCTCTAAGTTGGGCTAACTTTCATTATTGGTTCTCCACAATTTCTCGCAAAGGCTGCGAGCTGTGCTGCCAATTTGGGAGGGTTGCGTCGTCTGACTTCGTGTCCTCACCATTTGTTCCTTAGGGTCCTACCATGCAGTAAGAAAAGAAAGTAAAGATTAGGTCTCGTATTCGAGAGTCAGATCACATATCAATTTCCTTTCTTATTTAACTATTATAAGCATACTTATATGCAGCTTTCATTTTTTTTCTCACTGCTATGATGTTCAATACGATTGCTGTATTGCATTGAAACATTATCTGAGTACCAGGACTCATCCCGCACTTTTCCTTCACATTGTGCTTATGTGTGTAAGGTCATATCTAGAGCCTTCAGACAAAACTAGATTACTTTTCATATATCATAAATAATAGTTCATAACGTTAGTCCGTTGGGAGTGGTGAACGCACACACTCCCCAGTACATATACTCAAAAGAATGGACTGGGCTAAATCAAGTGAGAGTAGGCTACGGCCTTCCCTCATACATGCATACATATAGTCAAAAGGGGATATACTAAAGTACATCCTAGCTACTCTGAGGTCAAAATAGACTCTATGTTAGAGACATCCTCATCGTTAATCTCGTCAAAAAAGAACTCCTCTAGGTCCTCTTCATCACTAGCTATGATGATTTGAGGCTCAGGTTTGGGTTCTTCCCATTCATCTCTACCAAGATAGTCGTTGTCATCCTCCTCCAGATAATATATAGTTAAGGGTATTGTGGGGATAGGATCCTCTTCCATAGGTTCTTCTGTGTTTTCTGGCACCTCTGGCGGAAGCTCAGCCACGGGGTCCTCACCGACCGGTTGGGGGTTTGGTTCTGCTGGGTCATCTTCAGCGTTGGCAGGACCTGCTTCATCATGAGCTGGGGCAGGGTTCCCGGGGCCGATCTATGATGCCCTCGATTCCGATCACCCGCAGCTATCATGAACCGACTCTATCCCCAAACAAGACAGCTCGTGTACTGAAACTGGGTTGTCAATTTCTAATACTTTCATCTCTTAGGGCCAGAAAATTTTGCCCATAAGATTTTTTCTTTTTAATACATACTTTCTCCAAAAGAAAGCTAAATATAAAAACCAGGTAAAATACAACACTAACTTCTAGTTGTCCTTTTTGAGTACAACATAATGTATAATATACAAAATATTTATACTGCATGTATTTTTTTTACACAATCTCTTCAATTCACTAACTTTGAAAGCTCAGCGGAAAACTTATGGCAGGACTAAGTCCACAGTGAATTCCTATCCCTTGACACGCGTACATCCTGCCGCCATCCATATATCTACTAAACAGGTTTCTTACCTACAACATGAACAAACTGGTGAGCTAATAGACTCAGTAAGTTCAAACATACTTAGTAAGAATCATACAGATTCAAAAACATTGAAAACTCAATCTCCTATGAATAGTGACTTTGACCTTTCATCGATGAATAGTAACTGGTACCATAACTGGCTACTATTCACATTACTTCATCCGGATACTATTCACACATCCTAACCGAAATCATTATACTTAGTATACTCTTCGGTGATGCTCAATTATGGTTTTCGTCATATTATTGATGGTTCATTCTCTATTTACTTTCTAATGTAGAGCTCTTTTTATGGCAATACCGTTATTAATCTTGCGCGCTGACTAGGAGGGCTTAGGGACCTGAGAGACCTCTATCAATATGTTAGAGGGATGGTACACCTTAATGATTTTTATTACCATCTTTCAATTATAGTTTTGACCAAGTGACATAAATCGTCACCTCAAGGTCACTAACCTCCATCGCCCGTAGGCCTTACATAATATCTTTTCTCATTATATGGGATATGTTATACTTACTAATCCCCAAATGTTCATAGAACTTTATTCCTAGTGTACATCTAGTACATAATAAAATATCATAGTATTTCATGTTGCAGACATGAAAATGCTTGAACTTACCAATACTGCGCTAATTTCCACTTCCGGAACTCCTCCGCAGTTCTATCTCTAATTTGACTTACTACAGACATAACATTGTTTGTCAATATTCTCTATAAATTATCACCATAAATATATTTACTTTGTGATAAATGTTTACAAAGCATTTCAATTCATTATATGGTACACGGTCTGCAATACGCTCGTGTCCCTAATCGTGTACCTCTCAGTTTTATTTTACACGACCATGTTTCACTGTACACACCCGTGTACTATTTAAACTCTAGATTTTTAACCTTAAAATCTCCATTTTGGATTCTAGAATTTTATTTAAGTTATTCTAGATCCTTGACGGTCCTTTCTGAGCCTTTTGAAAATTTTTGGTCAAAATGACCATTTTGCCCCTATCGGGTCTCGAGACCGTAACTTCTCCGTTCTATCGTTTTTCTCAATCTTTCTAAGCCCAATTATCTTAAAATAACATTTCTTAGGCTTCGGTATCATTTTATAGCTTTTTCGTACTAAAAACCCTAATTGTTCATTTTCCGACCCTCGATACTATTCATCCGTCACCTATGGTCGTTTCTCGTTTTTCGAGCATTTCGGAGCCTCAAATGGCCATTTCACTACTCTTGAACCACTTTTTATCCCGTCCCCGACCCTCGGTCCTTGAGAGGCTCGGGTTTCCTATCCCGACCTAATATTTTTCCTCGTTTTCCAAAATACCCCTAACATGAAATTTTTTTTCTGTTTCAGGTATTTTAGACATTAAGGGTACTATTCCTTTTGGGTTAGTTTTCCATTTTCAATCCTAATCCACCAAGAGGTCCCGGTTTCCTTTCCGATTCTAATATTTTTACCCCTTGTTTCCCGGAATGCCCTTATGCCGTTTTAAAACTTTCGGCAGCATTTTCGCTTATATTTTAAAGTTTCCCTGGCGTTAGGTACGCCTCAGAACCTTTATACCTGCCACGTACTATACTAGAGGCCTATTTCAAAGTTTCCAAACTTTGTATAAAAATGTTCCACATAAATCAATATTCAAAAATCCATAAACAACAACCAAAATTTTCCAAACTAGCCTTGGTTTATCATGTTAACCATCACCAAAGTTTTTCATCACAACATTTCAAATATCACATATCACTCTTAGGTTTTCTAATGTGTAAAACAACACTCAAAACCTAACAAAATTTTCATTCCAACCCTAGCATTAGCCACGGATTTTTCATGCAAATCACATAAAAAATTTTGCTTTCTTTCCTAGGGTTTTATCAACATTCCATATTTTCATTCAACATTAAAAATTTCCCATTTTCTAGTGTTTATAACCCACAGATTTTAGCATGAAAATTCATCAAAATTTTCTTATTTCTTGATTCTAATTCATGCCTGATTCAACATATAATTAAATGAACATAAACACTAAACCAAATAATCAATTCCCAATCATTTTTCACACCACTAATGCCACGGATTTCTTATGGAAACATGCAAAATTTTTGCTTGTTTCTAAACCCTAAATCATGTATTAAATTCTACAACATCAAACAAATCATATCATTAACAAAACAACAATTTTTCATTGTTTTTCCATTCTAAAAACCCACGGATTTTTACTAAGAAAATCAAAGAGAAATGCTTCAATTTCGAAGCTTACCTTAACTAGATGATGGCTTGATGCTAGAAATGCAATGAAAGCTAAGTTTGGTGTGAAATTTAAAACAAAATTTTGGTTTAATCGGGGGGCGAGGCCACAGATTTTTGGCTAAAAAAAAGAGCAAGAGTTTGGCTTTGTTTTTTCTATTTTTTTGATTGATTTTGGATGCCTATTTGTAGGAAAAAGTCAAGGGTTTTTTAGCAAATTTTTCCAACAATTTGCTAATTATTCAAGGATCAAAATGCAAATATTTTGGGCCATAAAGCTAATTTTTTTCTTTCTCCCTTTCCACATGGCCGAATGGCCTTTTAGATAATTTTAATAAATTTTTTTTTATCATTTTGGCAAGATCTTAGCCATTGATCAAAAAGTGATCAAATCCTAACCATACACCTTTTATCTTACTTTCCAAAACAAAGAAATAAAAATGGATTTATGACATCAACATGATGATGTCATCCTACTATTTATATTAATTCACTAATTAATTCATGGTCAAATTTTGACCGAAAACCGAACCAAACAGAACTTTACCAAAATCGCGTAGGCGGGTTCCGGGCGTCTCTGGTACGATTGGTTTGTTTTATTTTGCTTCCGTTCTGTCAGAATTCTCTATCGTAAATTTCTATCGTTTTAGTGCATTTCGATGCATTGTCTAAGGTTTTTGGCTTTGATTTCGAATCGTCTCACCCAATTATATCCGGTAAAATTTTCCATCCTCAAACTCACTCACTTTAATATTGCCAGAACATTTTTACAGTATTCTCAACAGTATTAAAACACAACTTTTATATATTTTATTCATTAAAATTAATACATACATACAATTTTAATCTACTCCAAGAGTCTGAAATTCCTGGTTATCACATTTACCCCTCCTTACAGAATTTTCGTCCTCGAAAATTTAAAACAAGTGGGGGTACAAATTTCTAATTTCGTCTTCACGTTCCCATGTAGCCTCTTCAACGTTATGATTTTTCCACAGCACTTTGACTATTGGGATTGTTTTATTCCTCAAAACTTTATCTTCGTGTGCCAGAATTTGAACAGGTCTTTCTTCATAGGTCAGGTCTTCCTGAATCTAGGTCGGTTCATGTTTCAGCACATGGGAAGGATCCGATATGTACTTCCTTAATGTCAACACGTGAAACACATTATGTACTGCCGATATTTCTGGAGGTAACGCCAATCTATAGGCAACTTTACCAATGTGTTCAATGATCTCGTATGGCCCAATATATCTTGGACTCAATTTCCCCTTCTTCTCGAACCCCATTATTCCTTTCATCGGTGAAACTCTTAGGAATACGAAATCCCCTTCATTGAACTCCAGGGATCTTCGTCTTTTGTCCGCATAGCTCTTCTGTCGACTTTGGGCTATCTTCATCTGCTGCTGTATTTTTGTAACTGCATCCACTATCTCTTGTACAAAATATGTCTTATGCAGTCGTTTCTCTTATAGGTCATACCAATGAACCGGTGATCTACACTTCCTTCCATACAAAGCTTCATAGGGTGCCATACCTATCGAAGCTTGGTAGCTGTTGTTATACGAAAACTCTACCAATGGAAGTTTCTCGTTCCAGCTCCCTAGGAAATCTATTGTACACGCACGCAGCATGTCTTCTAGTGTTTGGATGGTTCGTTCAGATTGCCCGTCTGTCTGCGGATGAAATGTTGTGCTTAGACGCACTTCTGTTCCCATAACTTCTTGTACACATGTCTAGAAGTTTGAAGTAAATCGTGGGTCACGATCTGACACACTAGATTTAGGAACTCTATGTAGCCTGACTATGTGGTTAACATATAAGCTTGCTAACTTTTCTAATAAGAATGTCATTTTTACTGCAATGAACCTTACCGTCTTTGTCAGTCTATCTACAATAACCCAAATGGCATCATAGCCTTCTCGGGTCATTGGTAATCCTACCATAAAGTCCATTGTGATATGTTCCCATTTCCACTCAGGAATCTCCAACGGCTCTAGCTTTCCGCCTGGATGATGGTATTCAGCCTTAACTTTTTGGCACGTCATACATCTTTTTACAAACTTAGCTATATCCTTCTTTGTGCCTTTCCACGAGAATTGCAGCTTTAGGTCCTGGTACATCTTACTAGCTCCGGGATGTACTTAATAGAGCGTTTCATGGGCTTCTATCATAATTCATCTTCTTAATCCTTCATCATCTAGAACTTGAATTCTCCCTTGATGTAGGATTAGTCCATCTTTAGATGCTTCCTCCTGCGAACTTGCTAGCTTCAGATCTTGTTTCTGAGCTTCTCTGATATCTCCATACAATGTTGACTCCAATTGTAATGCAACTAGCTTTCTGGCTATTAGCTCCATCTCTGGCATGTTGATTTCTTGTTGTAATGGCTTTGGAAATTTTCCAATCGGCAGTTGCTGTGGAGCAGTAGATTTCCTACTTAACGCATCTGCAACGTGATTGGCTTTTCCCAGATGATAGAGGACGTTGCAATCATAATCCTTTACCAGCTCCAGCCATCTCCTTTGATGCATATTTAGCTCCTTCTATGTGAAGAAATATTTTAGACTCTGATGGTCAGTGTAAATCTGACACTGAGCTCCATATAGATATTGTCGCCAGTTCTTTAACGTGAACACTACTGCGGTAAGCTCCAAATCGTGCGTGGGATAATTTTTCTCATGGTCCTTTAATTGACGCGAGACATGGGCAATCACCTTGTCGCCTTGCATCAGGACGGCTCCTAATCCCATCTTTGAGGTGTCACTGTATATTACGAACATCTCCCCTTCAGTCAGAAGTATAAGTATTGGCGCGCTCGTTAATCATTTTTTCAGCTCTTGGAAGCTTTTCTTGCACTGTTCAGTCCATTCATACTTCTTTTCCTTGCATGTAAGCACCATGATAGGAGCGGCGAGTCGCGCGAATCCTTCAACAAATCTTCTATAATAGCCTACTAGACCTAAGAAACTCCGTATTTCTGTCACGTTCTTAGGTGTGGGCCATTCATTGATCGCCTTAACTTTTGCAAGATCCACAGTGATTCCTTCCTTGGAAACCATATGTCCAAGAAAATGTACTCTATCTAGCCAGAATTCACATTTGGAGAATTTGGCAAAGAGTTGATGCTCCCTTATTGTCTGCAAGACAACTTTTAGATGCTCCTCATGCTCCTCGCGAGTCTTTGAATATATGAGAATGTCATCGATAAACACAATGACAAACTTATCCAGACATTCCTTGAAGACTCGATTCATCAGGTCTATGAAAGCTGTTAGCGCATTTGTTAACCCAAACAGCATCACAAGGAATTTGTAATGACCGTAACGGGTCCTAAATGCGGTCTTGGAGATGTCACTCTCCTTGATCTTCAGTTAATGATATCCTGATCACAAATCAATCTTGGAGAATACTGCTGTGCCTGTTAGTTGATCGAACGGGTCATCAATTCTAGGTAATGGATACCTATTCTTGACAGTGACCTTGTTTAACTCCTGGTAGTTGATGCACATCCGAAATGATCCATCTTTCTTCTTAACGAACAGCACTGGAGCACCCCATGGGGAATAGCTTGGGCATACGAATCCTTTGTCAAGAAGCTCCTTCAACTGCTCTTGTAACTCTTTTAACTCTGCCGGTGCCATCCGGTATGGTGCCTTTGAGATAGGTGCAGTTCCTGGCATCAGCTCGATCTCAAAGAAAATTTCTCGTTTAGGTGGCAATCCTGGTAATTCTTCTAGGAAGACATCAATGAATTCCTTCATAATAGGAATGTCTTCAGGTTGGAGCTTTTGTTCCTTCATCATGTCAAATATACATGCCAGGTATCTAGCACAACCACTAGACATTAGCCTCCTTGCTTCCATTGAGTTGATTATTATCTTCTTTGACCTGCGTGACATATCAACGTACTCAAATCCCTCTTCTTGGTTAGGTTGGAATCTTATCTTCCGCTTTCAGCAATCGATCGTGGCTTGATACTTCCCTAGGAAGTCCATTCCTAGTATTACGTCATAGTTGGCAAGCTCCATCACGATCAATTCTGCAAACAATTCCCTATTTGCCATAATTATTGGCACGTACGGTAACCAGTAATTGGACATCAGGACTTCCGCCGAGGGTAATGCAGTTCTAAATATCATAACCATATTGTCTTTAGGATATCCTATCCTATAACAAACTGGTATGAAATGAAAGAATGCGTAGCTCCAAAATCAAATAAAACAAACGCCAAATTATTAGCAACAAAAAGCTGACCTATCACTACATTTGACGTTCCAGCTTCTGCCTCTTCCTTTGTGTATACCATGACCCTCACATCTGCTTGAGGCAAGCATTCTTGTCTTTCTTGCCTCTTAGAATGGGATGAACCTTCAGCTTTAGCCTGTAGTGAATGTGCCTAGGAACGTTGCTGTTGTGGCTAAGATGAACCTTGCACATTTTGTCTATTTTCTGGACAATTTTTTGGCAAAATGACTGTCCTTCCCTCATTGGAAACAGGCATTTAGGGTAAATCTGCATCGGCCTGCATGTCTTTTTTCGTAGACTACATAGTCTCTAACAGTAGGGCCAGCATTATTGTTTGTTCTCCTCTACTGGTTCCTATTTCCATAATTATTCCCCTTTCTCTTCCCCTAAGATTGTTGACTGAAAGTACTTCGCTGCCTAGCCTTAGTATTTTGATTCGGTTTGCCACTTTGTCTGGCCTGGGATCCAACTTGTACAGCTTTGGCTAACACCTTCTCCTTCTTCTTAGCATCCCAAATCTTTTCTCTCTCTTCCTTTTGTCAGACCAGATAGTATTCTGCCCTCACCGCATGACTAACACAATCAGATACAGTGTCAAGTGGCGTTAACCCACTATCCACTAATGCTGAGATTTCAGGATGGAACATTCCCAATATCTTCTGGATTTTCTCCCTCTCAATGGTGACAGTGTATGGGCACAGTCTGGACAACTGATCAAACTTGCTGTAGACTTTAATTACTGTCATATCCCCCTGCTTTAAATCTGTGAACTCTTGTTGTTATGGTCGTAACAGTGCAGGATTATAATATTTCTTGTTAAACTCCTCCAGAAAGTCCAACCAAGACATCGTATACATATTTCTTCTTAACTTGATAGATTCCCACTAAAACCTCGCATCCTTTTTCAGAACAAAGGACGCACACATAATCTTCTCCTGATCGTTCAGCTCCATAAATTCTAATATCATGTGGAGTGAAGACAACCACTCCTCTGCTTCTAGAGGGTTTGTGGAGCCCTCGAACTCTGGCGGCCTCATTCGTCGAAATCTTTCATATAGTGGCTCAAGATTGGCCCTGGGTTATGGTTGAGGTTCTACTACTTCTTCTGGTACTACTGGCGGCACTTCTGGTTTTGGTGTGGCCATTTGTGGATCTTGACCCTCACCTTGTTCTTGTCTTTGTTCCATTTGCTCGAGTCTTTGTCTTAACTCGGCATTTTCTCTCATTTGGGCTTCTATTAGAGCTTTTAATTCATCCACTCTCTCGACAGGACTGGATGCCCTCTCATGTTCCTCAAGTTTCGAGGATCTACCATCTTTCCTATTTCCTATAATTACATGAGAGTTGATCGTTAGATTTTCACAAACATATTTTACAAAATAAAATAAATAATATAGTTTTTATCATCACATAATTTCAACATTTCATCCATTGAACATGTCAAAATATGATTGTCATTTCTTTTCATTTCAAAAGTACATCAGTTCGAACGCTTTTCTCAAAATAGCCTTTCGATATAATTATATATACATTAGTACAACCCATATATTTCTATGCCTGATCTCCTAACTGAGGTTGTTCCGGGATCGTCAAAAACTCAATTGGATCCATTTCTTCCTCATCCGTTCTGTTTCTGGCCTCAGACAGCGTTGATCCTTCAGTTGGATCCATACCCTCTAGTTGTCTCGACAGACCAGCCTCATGGTCATTTGCCATCGGTTCAGATCCATACAGGCGATCTAACATTGCTTCCTATTCCAACTGTTCATGCCTCTTACGCACCATGTGCTCCATCATCATTTCTTCCTCTACTTTCGCTACCGTAACTATAAACTCACGCAAAGTAGTAGGGTATAAAGAGGTTACCCTTTGTCATAGGTTAATGGTGAGTCCCTTCCAAAATATGTCACAAAAGTCATCATTTGTTATGTTGGATAGAGGACATGTCCTTATGACGCTATCTTAAAATCTGATTGCATACGAGAATACAGTATCGCTTAGCATCATTTGCTGTCTCTCTGCCTTCAGGACAAAGTCTCTGACATCTGCATACTTGGGCATAGTCGGTGGTGGCGATATTGTCCTGCTCTCAGGAGGGTCTAAGACTGGCACTGAACTCTTCTGTGGAAACTGCTCCAGCATGACTTGGTGAAATTTGGCCCAATCCAGTGCTAATAGCATCTCCTAATCACAATACTCCCAATATAACTGCGTGTCCTCACGGAATGTGCCAATGGCCATCAAAACCCAGCAATCCTCATCTATATCACACTGGCGCATGATAACCTCAACGTCATGTAGCCAGTCTCGCGTGGAGATCCCCTGCTAACCTCCCTCGAACGCAGGTGGATGACTATCTCTAAAAGCATGTACGGCTCGCACTGATACTCTAGCTCCTATGCGAGCTGGATCTCCCACCACTGGAATGTCTACTGCTACTAGTGGGTTTACGATCGGTCGCGAAGGTGGTGTTTGTACCGATGCTGGTGCTACAATCCTCGACGCTAATGGCTCAGGTACTATTGGTCATTGTACTACTTGCAGCATCATGGATGGTCTGATCACGGGCCTAGTCCACACCCAGATCGGTCCTCTCGGTCGGTATGGGTGATCTCTCACGTATGGTGGTCTAGTCATCTTATATCCTACAAAATATATATAATCTCGAATAAATGTAAAGTTAACTAACTTAAAGAAAGCTAACTTACTTGGATTGACAAGCATATCATGCTTCATGCCAATAGGGATATTGTCAACCACTCTGATACCACCCTGTGGCGCCCCCGATTCCAATCACCCGCAACTGTCATGAAACGACTCTATAGCCAAACAAGATAGCCTGTGTGCCGCAACTGGGTTGTCAATTTAAAAATCTTTTTTTAATACTTTCATCTCTTAGGGCTCGAAAATTTTGCCCATAAAATTTTTTCTTTTTAATACATACTTTCTCCAAAAGAAAGCTAAATATAAAAACCAGGTAAAATACAACACTAACTTCTAGTTGTCCTTTTTGATACAACATAATGTATATTATACAAAATATTTATACTGCATGTATTTTTTTTTCATAATCTCTTCAATTCACTAACTTTGAAAGCTCAGCGGAAAACTTATGGTAGGACAAAGTCCACAGTGAATTTCCTATCCCTTGACACGTGTACATCCTGCCGCCATCCATATATCTACTGGACAGGTTTCTTACTTGCAACATGAACAAACTGGTGAGCTAACAGGCTCAGTAAGTTCAAACATACTTAGTAAGAATCATACAGATTCAAAAACATTGAAAACTCAATCTCCTATGAATAGTGACTTTGACCTTTGATCGATGAATAGTAACTATTACCATAACTGATTACTATTCACATTACTTTAACCTGATACTATTCATACATCCTAACCGAAATCACTATATTTAGTATACTCTTCGGTTATGCTCAATTTGTTAGGAAATGCCCTAAGCATTAGAGACATTTTGATGTATTTATTTTAAACTGGATAATAAAATTATATATATAGAGGTTATTCATTACATTGCTATCTGTCCTCGTCTTATTTACATGTTAAAGTAAATGTTAGCAAATATGGCTCACTGACTGCTTGTGTTAAAACTGTTAGAACGTTGCATGCAATGGACTTTTGTATACGAGAAGACAATGTTCTAAAGTTAGAGGTCTAAACTATGGTCTGTAATCTATGGGGTTAGACCGAGCATCTAACTCATGTTAAGACTATTATGTTGTCTAAAGCCTTGGAAGGGACGGTTTGTCTTGACTGTCTGGTGCTGGATTCCCAAGTAGAGACATAGATATATTACTTGGTGGTGACATATTAGACCGGGACTAAAGCATGATTGATCTACGTAGTCCGCTATGAGTGGATCAATCTGCTTTTGACGTTCATTGTGTAATAACCTTAATCCTGAGTAAATGAACTACTTCATGTATATGACTTGTGTACTTTGATGTTCCAATGGCTAAAGCGTCTTAGAGGTAGTAAGCTTATAGACCGGTTCGTTGGGTGCATGACTTGTATACGATGAAGGGTTTGTTTGTAGATATCAGAATCATAGCTCTAAGGAGTTAACGGTATCCTCTTAAAGGCATTATACTGAATGTGAAAATGGACAAGGCCTTGGGTCGTCTGCTGGGCGGATGACTTCTTATTCACATATGGTGAATAATCATTTTCTTAATTCGGTAGTATAATGGAACTTTAAGATAGCCTGATCAGTAGGATTAAACGGACTTTGACCTAAGGCTGATCATGGATATCATATGAGGGTTTTGCATATATGACAAGGTCATTGGATAGTAGCTCGTCACAGGCTTACATAATACGGTATATAATTGGGAGTTCAGTTTCAGGTTTATAGTGGTGTGACTCTGAAATTAGTGATCATATAATTGAGTTGTTCGGTAAAAGAATGATGATCATATGGATTTGCGGGAGCCCGATTATATATGTCCAATCAGTCCCTCTACTAGCTCCAGATAATTCCTTAACGTTTGCCAAATTGATTTGTGTATGCTATTGCCTGGTTTATTATGCATGGATGGTGATGACACAGGATTAGGATGGTAGACAAGATTCTCTCCGGTTGGATTCAGATTTTGTTTTGGATAATATAGTACACAATTATTCGAACTCCAAATAAAGTTGCCATGATTTTATTTGAGATTGGATTAGAGTTGTAGAAAATTATCCATGAGAACAAGAATTTGAAACACAACTGTTTTGTGGATTTTGAAATTTGAAATTTGAAATTTGAATTTTAAATTTTGAAATTTGAATTTTGAATTTTGAATTTGAAAATTGAATTTGAAATTCGAATTTGAAATTTGAATTTGAAATTTAAATTTAAAATTTGAAATTTGAAATTTGAAATTTGAATTTGAAATTCAAATTTGAAATTTAAAATTCAAATTTTAAATCACAGTCCAAGTGGGATTCGAATTTGTTGTGGAAAATCCACAATGTTTGAAATTCGAATTTGAGTTGGATTTGGAGAGGATAATCTTGTTAGAATCCTACTTGAATTTTGAATCCAAATCCTAACAAATAGTGGACGAAATTTTGAGGATTATCCTCAATGGAATTTCAGTTTTTGTGGATAAGGTTCAAGGGAAAAATTCAAGTTTCAATCCCAGTTGAATTTGGATTCTCTCCTCCCTAAAAAGTGGCCGAAATTATGGAGATAATCTCCTAGGAAAATTCGCTTATTTTGGATAAGGATGAGATAAGATTCAAGCTTCAAAATCCTAGTGGAATTTTGATTCTCCCTTATCCTAAATGTGGCCGAATTTTTGGAGGAAAATCTCCTAGGAAATTTCGGATTTTTTGGTTAAAAAAGAGAGATAAAATTCTAGTTAAAATCTTGTTTAGATTTGGATTGGATTTATCCATAATGGCCGAATTTTGTTGTTGGGATTTTCCCTTGGAAAATTCAGATTTTATGGTTATGGATAAAGGAGAATATCTTTTCCTAATCCAATTCAAATTCAGAGAATTACCTCATGCAGGTCTATAAATAGAGGTCCTGCCACTCCGGTTCTCTCAGACCACAGACTCTCAGGTGAGCAGGCTTATTGTTGCACAACTCATCGTGACAATAAGTTCTTTAGACATCTGGGTGGTCGGAAGAAGACTAGCAGTGCTAGCATACCGATCGAGGTTCAGAGTGCCCACACACTCAGCCATTCGGGAATTGGGGAATAGTAGAGAAGGCTTGTTGGTTGAAGCCTCCGGTCATTCTCCTCCTGCAAGATTGGCGTCCTTGATGTATGAGTTTTAATTGTTGTTGGTTTATTGTATATGGCATCATGAGATATTTAACGATCTAAAAATTTTTATTATTCCGCTGCGCCACTCTGATGCATTTTTACCGATTTATTTTCCTACACAATTATGGTTTTCATCATATTATTGATGGTTCATTCTCTATTTGCTTTCTAGTATAGAGCTCTTTTTATGACAATACCGTTATTAATCTTGTGCGCTGACTGGGAGGGTCTGGGGAGTAACCCTTGAGCTTCGGCCTCCATAGCCCTTATATCCCCGTAGGACCTGATAGACCTCCATCAATATGTTGGAGGGACGATACGCCTTAATGGTTTTTATTACCATCTTTCAATTATAGTTTTGACCAAGTGACATTAATCGTCACCTCAATGTCACTAACCTCCATCGCCCGTAGGCCTTACATAATATCTTTTCTCATTATATGGGATATGTTATACTAACTAATCCCCAAATGTCCATAGAACTTTATTCCTAGTGTACATCTAGTACATAATAAAATATCATAGTATTTCATATTGTAGACATGAAAATGCTTGAACTTACCAATACTGCGCTAATGTCCACTTCCATAACTCCTCCGCAGTTCTATCTCTAATTTGACTTCCTACAGACATAACATTGTTTGTCAATATTCTCTCTAAATTATCACCATAAATATATTTACTTTGTGATAAATGTTTACAAAGCATTTCAATTCATTATATGGTACACGGTCTGCAACACGCTCGTGTCTCTAATCGTGTACCTCTCGGTTTTATTTTACACGACCATGTTTCACTGTACACACCCGTGTACTATTTAAACTCTAGATTTTTAACCTTAAAATCTCCATTTTGGATTCTAGAATTTTATTTAAGTTATTCTAGATCCTTTACGGTCCTTTCTGAGCCTTTTGAAAATTTTTGGTCAAAATGACCATTTTGCACCTATCGGGTCTCGAGACCGTAACTTCTCCGTTCTATCGTTTTTCTCAATCTTTCTAAGCCCAATTATCTTAAAATAACATTTCCTAGGCTTCGGTATTATTTTACAAATTTTTAGTGCTAAAAACCCTAATTGTTCATTTTCCGACCCTTGATTACTATTCATCCGTCACCTATGGTCGTTTCTCGTTTTTCCACTCTTGAAATACTTTTTATCTCGTCCTCGACCCTCGGTCCTCGAGAGACTTAGGTTTCCTATCCCGACCTAATATTTTTCCTCGTTTCCCAAAATACCCCTAACATGAAATTTTTTTCCTATTTTAGGCGTTTTAGACATTAAGGGTTGGTTTACTATTCCTTTTGGGTTGGTTTTCTATTTTCAATCCTAATCCATCGAGAGGTCCCGGTTTCCTTCCCGAGTCTAATATTTTTATCCGTCGTTCCCGGAAATGCCCTTATGCGGTTTTAAAAATTTCGACAGCATTTCCGCTTATATTTTAAGGTTTCCCCGGCATTAGGTACGCCTCAGAACCTTTGTACCTACCACGCACTATACCAGAGGCCTATTTTATACAAAGTTTCAAAACTTTGTATAAAAATGTTCTACATAAATCAATATTCAAAAATCCATATACAACAACCAAAATTTTCCAAACTAGCCTTGGTTTATCATGTTAATCATCACCAAAGTTTTTCATCACAACATTTCAAATATCACATATCACTCTTAGGTTTTCTAATGTATAAAACAACACTCAAAACCTAACAAAATTTTCATTCCAACCCTAGCATTAGCCACGGATTTTTCATGCAAATCACATAAAAAATTTTGCTTTCTTTCCTAGGGTTTTTATCAACATTCCATATTCTCATTCAACACTAAAAATTTCCCATTTTCTCGTGTTTATAACCCACAGATTTTAGCATGAAAATTCATCAAAGTTTTCTTATTTCTTGATTCTAATTCATACTTGATTCAACATATAATTAAATGAACATAAACACTAAACCAAATCATCAATTCCCAATCATTTTTCACACCACTAATGCCACGGATTTCTCATGGAAACATGCAAAATTTTTGCTTGTTTCTAAACCCTAAATAATGTTTTAAATTCTACAACATCAAACAAATCATATCATCAACAAAACAACAATTTTTCATTGTTTTTCAATTCTAAAAACCCACGGATTTTTACTAAGAAAATCAAAGAGAAATGCTTCAATTTCGAAGCTTACCTTAATTAGTTGATGGCTTGAGCTTGAAATGCAATGAAAGCTGAGTTTGGTGTGAAATTTAAAACAAAATTTTAGCTTAATGAGGGGGGAAGGCCACGGATTTTTGGCTGAAAAAAAGAGCAAGAATTTGGCTTAGTTTTTCTATTTTTTAAAATGATTTTGGATGCCTATTTATAGGCAAAAGTCAAGGGTTTTTTAGCAAATTTTTCCAACAATTTGCTAATTGTTCAAGGATCAAAATGCAAATATTTTGGACTAAAAACCTAATTTTTTTCTTTCTCCCTTTCCACATGGCCGAATGGCCTTTTAGATAATTCTAATAAATTTTTTTTTATCATTTTGGCAAGATCTTAGCCATTGATCAAAAAGTGATCAAATCCTAACCATACACCTTTTATCTTACTTTTCAAAACAAAGAAATAAAAATGGATTTATGACATCAACATGATGATGTCATCCTACTATTTATATTAATTCACTAATTAATTCATGGTCAAATTTTGACCGAAAACTGAACTGAATGGAACTTTACCGAAATCGCGTAGGCGGGTTCCGGGTGCCTCCGGTGCGATCTATTTGTTTTATTTTGCTTCCGTTTGGTCAGAATTCTCTATCGTAAATTTCTATCGTTTTAGTGCATTTAGATGCATTTTCTAGGGTTTTTGGCTCTGATTTCGAACCGTCTCACCCAATTATGTCCGGTAAGATTTTCCATCCCCGAACTCACTCACTTTAACACTACCAGAACATCTTTACAGTATTCTCAACAGTATTAAAACACAACTTTTACATATTTTATTCATTAAAATTAATACATACTTTCAATTTTAATCTACTCCAAGAGTCTGAAATTCCTGGTTATCACAATCATGATCTGGTCCCATTTCCATTCAGGTAGCTCAAGTTTCTATAATTTTCCTACTGGGCGCTGGTGTTCTACCTTAACTTTTTGACACGTAGGACATCTGGCGATGAACTCAACGATGTCATTCTTCCTTCTAGGCCACCAAAAGCTTCCTTTCAGGTCCTTATACATCTTATTTGCCCCTGGATATACAGAATATGGTGCCTCATAAGCTTCCAAAAGGATTCACTTCTTGAGCTCTTCATCCTTCGAAACATATACCCTGTCCTTGTAATAGAGTATGCCGTTCTTAGAGATTCTAAACTCTAACTTTTGTCCTTCATAGCTTCCTTTCTGGACTTGACCAGGGATGAATCAATTTCTTGATCGGCCTTGATCTTGTCTAGGAATGTCGATTGGAGGGTCATGTCAGACAACCTCCCTATCAAAATCTCAATCTCGCTGTTATACAGATCCTTCTGTAGAGCTTTCGGCAAGGCACTGATAGCCATAAGCGAAGTGGAATGCTTTCGACTCAATGTATCAGCCACCTTGTTAGCTTTTCGTGGATGGTATAAGATCTTGCAGTCGTAATCCTTGACCAACTCTAGCCATCTCCACTGCCTCATGTTGAGCTCTTTCTACGTGAAAATGTACTTGAGGCTCTGGTGGTCTGTGTAGATCTTGCACTTAACTCTGTAGAGGTAGTGCCTCCATACTTTCAATGCAAAAACTACCGCTGCTAGCTCCAGATCATGTGTTAGGTTGTTCTTCTCATGGTCTTTGAGTTGTCGTGAAGCGTACATGACCACTCTACTATTCTGCATCAACACGACTCGTAATCTGGTCTTGGATGCATCGCTATAAATTACAAAGCATTTGGAATGGTTAGTGTTGGAGTGCTTATGAGTCTTCGTTTCAGCTCTTGAAAGCTCTCCACACACTTGTCGATCCACTCATACCTCTTTCCTTTCTTGGTAAGTGCTGTAAGTGGGGCAGCTAGCTTTGAAAAACCTTCGATGAAGTGTCGATAATATCTCGTTAAGCCTAGGAAACTACGTATCTCTATCACGTTCCTCGGAACTGGCCATACGCTAACTACCTCAACCTTTGCTGGGTCTACAGATACTCTCTCCTTGGACACTACGTGACCTAGAAAGTGAACCTTTTCCAGCCAAAACTCACACTTAGAGAACTTGGCACATAACTGATGGTTCTTTAATATGCGTAATACTATCCTCATGTGTTCTTTGTGTTCCTCCTTCGTCTTGGAGTATATAAGTATGTTATCAATAAACACAATGACAAACTTATCTAAAAAGTCCTTGAATACATGGTTCATCAAATCCATGAAGGCTACTGGAGTGTTTGTCAGTCTGAACGACATAACGAGGAACTCGTAGTGGCCATATCGCGTTTGAAAGGTAATTTTGGGCACATCCATGTCCCTGATTCATAGCTAATGGTACTCTGAACGTAGGTCGATCTTCGAGAACACTACAGCGTCTCAGAACTAATCATATAGATTGTCAATTAGTGGCAACGGATACTTGTTCTTGATCATGATTTTTTTAGCTCTCTGTAGTCTATGCACATCCTCAATGTCCCGTCTTTCTTTTTCACGAATAGCACAGGTGCTCCCTAGGGTGAAAAGCTCTGTCAAATGAATCCCTTATCCATTAGGTCCTTCAGCTAGGCTTGCAGCTCCTTTAACTCTGTAGGGGCCATTTGGTATAGGGCCTTAGAAATAGGGGCTGATCCTAGTAAAAGTTTAATCTCGAACAAGATCTTGTGCTCTGGTGAAAGTCCTGGAAGATCTTCTGGAAATACTCCCACAAATTCCCTAACTACTAGTACGCTCTCAGACCCTATATCTGCTTCTTGAGTCTTGTCTACCATGTTTGCTAAGAAGCCTGTACATCCACTGGATATTAGCTTATGAGCCTTCATTGCTAGGATCATCATCTTTGGTTGCTTCAGCGATAAATCCATGTAGACAAACTTTTCGCTCCTGATCTGTTCAAAAGCAACCTTTCGCCTTTAGCAATCTATGATGGCATTGTACTTTGCAAGGAAGTCCATCCCCAAGATTATATCATAATCGTATATATCGATGACGATTAGATTAGTGCCCAGGTCTCTACCACAAATAATTACCAGTACATAACGCCTCCAGTAATTAGACAATAAAACTTCCCTAGGGGAAGTGCTATTCTAAAAGTCTGTTTCATCTTATCTAAGCCCCTATCTAGCTAATTGTTCAAATTTTTTGACTGCCTCCATCATAGTCATATTCCCTTAGTGCAGGTTGGTGAACTCATCCTGTTGCACTACTAATGCCTCGTCATTGAAGTACATCTCTTTGAATTCCTCCATGAATTTAGTCTAGCTCATCATGCTGATGTTTCTTCTGATTACTACTGTCTTCCATTACTGACGCATCTCCTTCCTTAGGGCAAAGGATGCGCACATCGCCTTCTCTCTGTCGGTCAATCCCATAAAATCTAAGATTACTTAGATATTCATTAGCCAGTCATCAGCCTCTATGGGGTTGGTGGTTCCTTCAAACTCTGGCACTTTCATGCGTCGAAATCTCTTGTATAACATGCCTTCCCTAAAAGCTAGCTGAGGTATGTTTACTGCTGCGGGAGCAGCCGTTACTGGAGTGGCTGGTAATGGTTTAAGAAATTCATACCCTCACAGAACTCCCAAGACTAAGGGAGTTGCTCTCTCCCTTGAAGTCTTTAAGGCTGGTGGAGCCTCTGAGCTGGTACCCTCACTGTCTATGGTGCTTGGTTCTATTGACCTAGTTGCTCCTTGAGCTGGTCTAGGTCGTGCTATTAACTCTCCATTATTTCTCACATAGCCGCGAATTGTGCCATTAACTCATCCTCTCGAGATGCTTGGGTTGTTTGCGTACGCGTTCGAATCATATTGTCCTTCAAAACCCTCATTCCTATGACAACCAGGAAATTTCATCATTCTTGAAAAATCAGTACTTGGAATGTACATGATGATCTCAGTGATGAAGGCTCACAAGCTGATATCCAGCAGATGCATAGGCTTCCTAGCACACATGGTAGACAAGACTCAAGGAGCAGAGATAGGGTCTGAGAGCGTACCAGTAGTTAGGGAATTCGTGGAAGTGTTTCCAAAAGATCTTCCAAGACTTCCGCCAGAACGCGAGATCTCGTTCAAGATTGAACTTCTGCCAGGATCAACTTGAAGGAATTAAAATCGATAAAAACGTATCAGAGTGGCGCAGCAGAATAATAAAAATTTTTCAAGATCGTTAAATATCTCATGATGCCATATACAATAAACCAACAACAATTTAAACTCATACCTCAAGGACGCCAATCTACAGGAGGAGAATGACCGAAGGGCTTCAACCAACTAGCCTTTTCTACTATTCTCCAATTCCCGAATGGCTGAGTTTGTGGGCACTCTGAACCTCGATCGGTATGCTAGCACTGCTAGTCTTCTTCCGACCACCCAGATCTCTAAAGAACTTATTGTCACAGTGAGTTATGCAACAATAAGCCTGCTCACCTGAGAGTCTGTGGTCTGAGAGAACTAGGGTGGTAGGACCTCTATTTATAAACTTGCATGAGGTGATCCTCTGAATTTGAATTGGATTAGGGGAAGATATTCTCCCTTATCCATAACCAAAAAATCTGAATTTTCCAAAGGGAAAATCCCAACAAAATTTTGGCCCTCTTTAGGATTATCCAATTCAAATCTAAACAAGATTTTAACTTGACTTTTATCTCCCTTTTTCAACCAAAAAATCTAAAAATCCAAGGGGAAAATCCCAACAAAATTTTGGCTACTTTAGGATAAGGGAAGAATCAAAATTCCACTAGGATTTCCAAGCTTGAATCTTATGTCATCCTTATCCAAAATAATCGAAAATCCTCTATGAGATTCACTCAATAATTTCGGCCATAATCAGGGAGGAGAGAATCCAAATTCAACTGGGATTGAAACTTGAATTTTTCCCTGAACCATATCCACAAAAAATCAAAAAATTACATGAGGATAATCCTTAAAATTTTTGTCCATTATTGTTAGGATTTGGATTCAAAATTCAAGTAGGATTCTAACAAGATTTTCCTCTCCATGTCCAACTCAAATTCGAATTTCATTCCTTGTGGATTTACTGCAAGAAATTCGAATCCTACTTGGACTATGATTCAAAATTTGAATTTCAAATTTCAAATTCAAATTTCAAATTTCGAATTTCAAATTTGAATTTCAAATTTCAAATTCAAATTTCAAATTTCGAATTTCAAATTTGAATTTCAAATTTCAAATTCAAATTTCAAATTTCAAATTTCAAATTTGAATTTCAAATTCGAATTTCAAATTCAAATTTCAAATTCGAATTTCAAATTTCAAATTTCAAAATCCACAAAATAGTTGTACTTCAAATTTTTGCTCTCATGGATAATTTTCTACAACTCTAATCCAATCTCAAATAAAATCATAGTAACTTTATTTGGAGTTCAAATAATTGTGTACTCTATTATCCAAAATAAAATCTGAATTCAACCGGAGAGAATCTTGTCCACCATCCTAATCCTATGTCAACACCATCCATGCATAATCAACTAGCCAATAGCATACACAAATCAATTTGCCAAACGTTAAGGAATTATGTGGAGCTAGTAAAGGGACCAATTGGACATATATAATCGGGCTCCCTCGAATCCATATGATCATCATTCTTTACCGAACAACTCAATCATATGATCACTAATTTTAGAGTCACACCACTATAAACCTGAAACTAAACTCCCAATTATATACCGTATTACTTAAGCCTGTGACAAGCTATCGTCCAATGACCTTGTTATGTATGCAGAACCCTCATATGATATTCATGATCAGCCTTAGGTCAAAATCCGTTTAATTCTACTGATCAGACTATCTTAAAGTTCCATTACACTACCAAATAAAGAAAATGATTATTCACCATATGTGAATAAGAAGTCATCCGCCCAGCAGACGACCCAAGGCCTTGTCCATTTTCACATTCAGTATAATGCCTTTAAGAGGATACCCTTAACTCCTCATTAGAGCTATGATTCTGATATCTGTAAACAAACCGATATTTGTACGTGAATAGTACTATTCATCATGTATAGTAAATTTGACTTTTTGACCATGAATAGTAACTTTGACTACAATCAGTTACTATTCATATTTCCCTAACCGAGTCCACTACCCTTAGTATTAGTATCGGTTATGCTCAATTATGGCTTTCGTCACATTATTGGCTATTATCTTTGTTTATGTTTTTGTTTTGAACTCATTGTGGCAGTACCAATAATTTATGTGCACTGACTGAGAGGGCCTTGGGAGCGACCCTAAGGCTTCTTCCTCTCCAGTCCCTCATTGCCCATAGCGATTATTATATCCCCATAGGACCTATAAACCTCTACCATAATGTTGGAGGGACGGTATGCCAAAAGTGATTTTATTACCATCTTTCAATTTTAGTTCCTACCAGATGGTATTATTTATCATCTCAAGGTCAGGAACCTCTGTTACCTGTAGGTGTTACTCATTTTCCCTTTAAGGGTGTGTCTTAATTTTAGTCATACTCTTCCTATAGTGTACCCATAGTACACTTCTCAATTTAACAGCTCATTAAGCGTGTTATTCTTGCTATACCCTATTACCTGTAGGACTTACAGCTAATGTACTACTGGTACAAAATTAAATATCACAGTATTTCATGTTGCATACATGAAAATGCTTGAACTTACCACTACTGCGTTAATGTCTACTTTCGGAACTCCTCCACAGTTTTGTCTCTAGTTTGGGTCCATACAGACAGAGTATTGTCCGTTAATACCCATCATTAATTATCACTTTGAATATATTTATTTTGTGATAAATTTTTACAATACATTTCAACTATTTAGGTGGTACATGGCCTGTAACACCCGTGTCCCAACCCATGCACTTCTCAGGTTGTCTATTTTCTCCCATACAGGGCCGTGTATCCTTCTACACACCCGTGTTCTTCAAAATTTTTAGATTTTTAATCTTAAAATCTTTATTATAGCTTCTAGAATCTTAGTTTAAGTATTTTAGATCCTTAACGATCCTTTCCAAGCCTTTCATATATTTTTGATCAAATTGACCATTTTACCCCTGACGGGTCTCTGGACTGTAACTATTCCGTTCTATCATTTTTTTAGGATTTTCTAAGCCCAAATATCATAAGATAATACTCCTTAGGCTTCTATAAATTGCTATAGCTTTATTTGCTGTAAAATCAACAACTATTCATTTCCCAACCCTCGAGTACTATTTATCTAACACCTAGGGCCGTTTCTCGTTTTTCTAGCATTTCAGAGCCTCAAATTGGTGTTTCACTACTCTTGAAATATTTTACATCCCATCCCCGAGCCTCGGTTCCTGAGGGGCTCGGGTCTCCTATCCCGATCATATTTTCCCCCCTCGTTTCCGAAAATACCCCTAACATGAATTTTTCCCATTTCCGGTATTTTAATCATTAAAGGGTCAATGTACTATTCCTTTGGGTTTGGTTTTTCATTATCAAACCTAACATTCCAAGGGGTCTCGGTTTTATTTCCGAGCCTAATATTTTTATCCCTCATTTTCCCGAAATGCTTTTATGCCGTTTTAGAAATCTCAGCATCATTTCCGCTTGTATTTTTAGGTTTTCCCGGTTTTAGGTATGCCTCAGAACCTTTGTACTTGCCACATACTAATCCAGAGACCTATTTTATACAAAGTTACCAAACTTTGTATAAAAATTTCCACATTAACCAACATTCAAAACACAACACAAAATTCATCAATTTTTCTTCCATTGTGGCCACGGTTTCTTATGGTAAACAACATCAAATATTTTTCATCACCATATTCAATTATCACATATCACTCTTAGGTTTTCTAATGTACATATCAATCATCAAAACCCTAAGAATTTTTCATTCCATCCCTAGCATTAAGCCATGGATTTTCATGCTAAAACACATAGGAAAATTTTTCTCATTCCTAGTGTTCTTATTACACATTCCTCATCATTTTTCAATACTAAAATTTTCTCTTTTTTGTCACACATAAAAAAGCATCAAAATTTTCTTATTTCTTGATTCTAATTCATGCTTTGATCAACATGTTACCAAATGAACATAAACCACTAAGCAAATCATCAATTTTTTCACATCATTTCCACCCTACAAGGCCATGGATTTTTAGAAGAATTTCAACATGAGAACTTCAAAATTGTGGCTTACCTATTTCAATTTGATCTCTTGCAACTTAGTGAAGGATTGGAAGCTAGTTTGGTGTACAAAGTTTGTAAATTTTGGCTTGGAATGGACTAGGAGTGCACGGATTCTATGGCTAGAAATTTGGCAAGAGTTTGGCTTGGTTTTCCCATTTTTCCAAATGAATTTTTGATGTCTATTTATAGGCAAAAAGTGAGGGACTTCTTAGTAATTTTTCCCAACAATTACATAATTGTTTAAGGACTTAATTGCAAACTTTTTGGGGTCAAAATTTTAATCTTTTTGCTGATTTTTTTCCTTGTATGGCCGAACCCCTTTTTCCAATTTTCTAAAAAAAATTTCAAGTCTTTTTATCTTGATCTTGTCCATTGATCCAAAAAGCATTAAATCTTGGCCATTAATACTACCTACCATAATAAATAAACCTTAATAACCTTAATTAACTAAATCATGTTTTATGATGTCATGCTTGACATCACCTAATTAATCCATATATTAATTCATGGTCAAATTTTGACCGAAAGTCAAACCAAATGAAACTTTACTGAAATCGCATAGGCGGGTTCCGTGCACCTCCGGTGCAATCTGTCTGTCTTATTTTGCTTCTGTTCGACCAGAATTCACTACCATAAATTTTTGTCTTTTAGTGCACTTTGGTGCACTCTTCAAGGTTTTTTGGTCCTGTTTTCGAGCCGTCTCCCCCGATTCTGTTCGGTAAGATTGTTCATCTCCGAACTCACTCTCTTTAACACTACCGAAACATTTTCATAGTATTCTCAATGTTAGGAAATACCCTAAGCATTAGAGACATTTTGATGTATTTATTTTGAACTGGATAATAAAATTATATATAGAGGTTATTCATTACATTGCTATCTGTCCTCATTTTATTTACATATTAAATTAAATGTAAGCAAATATGGCTCCTTGACTGCTTGTGTTAAACTGTTAGAACGTTGCATGCAATGGACTTTTATATGCGAGAAGACAATGTTCTAAAGTTAGCGGTCTAAACTATGGTCTGTAGCCTATGGGGTTAGACTGAGCATCTAACTTATGTTAAGACTATTATGTTGTCTAAAGCCTTGGAGAGGACGGTTTGCTTTGACTGTCTAGAGCTGGATTTCCAAATAGAGACATAGATATGTTGCTTGGTGGTGACATATTAGACTGGTACTAAAGCGTGATTGATCTACGAAGTCCGCTTTGAGTGGATCGATTTGCTTTTGACGTTCATTGTGCAATAACCTTAATCCTGAGTAAATGAACTACTTCATGTGTGACAACCGGGAAATTTAGGCAATTCTCGGATGAAAATGTACAATTGTATGTATATAACAATTTGTACTATTTAAAGAGTGAAATAAATGTATTTATATTGTTTAGAATGTATGAAAATGTTCTAACAATACTGACGAGTAAGAATTCAGTGTTGGAAAAATTCACTGAGTTGAAACGGGTGAAACGGTGCAAAACCGGCATTGAAAACCCTAACCGAGGCAATAAAAGACGGAAAACTTCCGGGATTAATTTTGATCAAACGGAAGCAATTTAAATTGATCCGACTACACAGGAGACCTCAGGAACACGTGGGACGATTTTGGGAAAATTTCGGCTCGAACCGGTATCGGTCAAAAAGTAGTCGAATTAATGTGAATAGTGAAAGTCAAAGTCAACTTTCACTTTAGTATTTATGACATCATAAATCAAAATTATAAATGAAAGAAATAAGGTGGTTGGTGGCATTAATGGCCATGATTCATCCACTTTTTGATCTAAAGGCCAAGATTTGGCCAAAATTCACCCTTTTTAATTTTTGAAAAATGTGGAAAGAAATGGTGATGAAAGGTGGTTAATTCTCATTGGTTTAGAGCCAAATTAATTGGCTTTCTTTCATGCATAAGTCGGCCACTTTAGGAACAAGAGGCCGAAACCAAATTTCAAGCCAAAAACCATAACAAAATTTTTCTAAGTTATTTCCATGGTGTCTACGTGAGCCACCCAAGGAGAACCAAGAGATTTCTTCAAAATTTCTTCACAAAAAGTGTGTCAAAACACTCCTTGAAGACAAAGGAAGCATTAGACCAAGGTAACTTCCCTTGCACTTGATTTTTTCATGGTTTTTCTTCATGAAATCCGTGGGTGAATAGTGAGAAAAAGATGGAAAATTTTTGGTTGTTTTTCATGGATTTGATGTTGGGTTATGTTAAGGATGTAATAAGGAAGAAAACCATGCAAATTGTTTAAAGAAAAACCGAAATTTTGTTGGTTTTTCAAGGGAAAATCCGTGGGTTACCTTAAGTAACCAATGAGAAAAAGTTATGGTTTAATTGCTAACTTGCTTCCAAGCTTAAAATTGGTGAAGAATAAAGCATGAATTTCATTGTGAAAAGTTTGAAAAAAATTTTTGGTGTGAATTATATAAGGTGGCCGTGGGGTTTGTTAAAGGTTTGGAAGAAAAATTTTGCATGGTTTATGTGATATTTGGTTGATTGAAATCATGCAATTTAATATGCAAATGATGAATTTATAATTGAAAGCATGAAACAAAAATGTTGAGTATGATTTCCATTCATGAGGCCGTGGGTTATAACCCTAAGAAATTGGTTGAAAATGCCAAGAAAATGGGCTTGAAAATGTGTTGAAAAAAATGACATTTGAATGGCCTAAAGTGTGGTGAAAAGTTTGACAAAATTTGGTTCGGTTTGATTGTGAAAACCGAAACCAAATTAAGGGCAAAATTGTGAAAAAAATTTTGTAATGTGGGTGATAATGTGAAATTGGAATTTTGTGAGCTTTTATGTAAAAGTTTAGAAAACTTTTACATAAAATAGGCTTGTGGTATAGTACGTGGCAGGTACATACGGTTCGAGGCGTACCTAACGCCGGAAGCCTTAAAATTACGCCGAAATGCTGCCGAAATTTCGAAAACGGCATTCGGGGTAAAATGGAAATTAAAAATAAAAGTTAGGGCCGGGACGGAAACCCGAGTCTCTAATGGAAAATTTTAATAAGGAAAACCTAAGGGGTGGTTCGTGAATAGTAACCCGTCCCCTTGAAAATATAAAACGCATGTGAGATTGAAAAACCGACCCCGAGGGGGGGGCGTTTTGGAAACGAAATAAAGGTCCGAGTCGGGAACGGAAAACCCAAGCCTCGGAGACCTAGGTCGGAAAAGTCTAGGTGAACGTTTTAAATACTAGTGAAACGTCCATTTGAGACTCCGAAACGTTAGAAAATCGCTAAACCGACGTAAGGGTCGGAATAGTACTTCCCGAGGGTCGGGAAAGTGAAAAGTGAAAATAAAATAGAAATGAACCCGGTAATGATTAAAAAAGAGTCAGAAAAGTTCCTGAGAGCCAAAAATGCAGTCTGGATCAATAAAATTCCGTCAGGGGCAAAACTGTAATTTTGCCAAAATATAGGGGCAAAATCGTAATTTTGTAAAAGTTGGGGGAAACTAGTGAAAATGATAAATAAAGCCTAAAAAGTTATAAATAGGTTTTATTTAAGCTTTTAAATGAAAAATAAAAGCTATAAATGGGAATGAAATTAACAGACAAGGTTTTGTCTGTAGGATCCAAAAATCGACCTACGAGGAGGGCGATCAAAGATCCACGAGAGGAAAAGAGAAGAGACTGATAAGGTAAGTTCAGACATTTACCTGTCTGCAACATATAGCATTATTGTTGCTAACTTTGATGTACTAACTATAAGTTAGGTACATATGTGCTACGGGCACTATTATAGAATAGAGAGAGAGACGTATTGTGCTACGGGCACTATAAGAATGGGACACATGGTTAATTGTGCTTCGGGCACTAGAGCGAGGTTAATGAAACTCACTCCCCTAAAATTAAAATGTGAACCATTCCTAACCACGGGACAATGTGAAGTCACCGGGTTAGAATTTTAAAAAGTCGGTAATGAAACCACTTTCTGGCGTACCAGCCTTCCGTACAGGGAGGTACTATTTTGCCTTCGGGGCTATGAGGATAAGGCTGTGGAGGTCAGCACTGATGTACTGCTCCCAGTCATATAAAATTTTGCCTTCGGGGATATGAGATTAAGGCTGTGGAGGTCAGCACTAATGTATCGCTCCCAGTCATGCGCACCTAAATGGTACTGCCAACCTGAGCTCAAAACCAGAACGTAATCAAAGATAATGACCTAAAACTGAAACTATGCCATAATTGAGCATAAGACAGTTAGTGAGAGCACTAACATCACGGTAGATGTACTAGTGTGATACAGTGTTGTGGTCAACCTTACTATTCACGTATGAATAGTGGTCAATAGTACTATTCATAGAAATTTTATTTCTTGCATGTTTGAACTTACTGAGCCTGTAGCTCACCATTTTTGCTAATGTTGCAGGTAAGCGACCAGCTCAGTAGCTTGTTTGACTGGATGGCGTACGGGATGGCGCGTGTCAAATGGGATAACTGGGCGAGGGATATGGTACTGCCAGAGTCTTCCCGCTGAGCGATAAAGTGAAGGGAAAAAAAGGGAAACAGTTCTTTTGTAATTATACATATTTTACGAAAGTACTGTAATACTTAAATTACTTTGTACTTGTCAACAAAGTAAATAGTGGAAAAAGATTTTATATGATGTTTAAAGAAAAAAAAAATTTCCCAAAAACGTCATGATTTAAAACGGGAAAGAGATAAGCCGGCGACCCATGAGAGTACAATGTATCGCAGTTAGCGATAAAGCTCAACTGTAATAGTATTGTATGATCTCTACAAGGGGCGGGCCGCCACATCATGTATATGACTTGTGTACTTTGATGTTCCAATGGCTAAAGCGTCTTAGAGGTAGTAAGCTTATAGACCGGTTTGTTGGGTGCATGACTTGTATACGATGAAGGGTTCATTTACAGATATCGAAATCATACCTTTAATGAGGAGTTAAGGATATCCTCTTAAAGGCATTATACTGAATGTGCAAATGGACAAGGCCTTGGGTCGTCTGCTGGGCGGATGACTTCTTATTCACATATGGTGAATAATCATTTTCTTAATTCGATAGTATACTGGAACTTTAAGATAGCCTGATCAGTAGGATTAAACGGACTTTGGCCCAAGGCTGATCATGGATATCATATGAGGGTTCTGCATACATGACAAGGTCATTGGACGATAGCTTGTCACAGGCTTACGTAATACGGTATATAATTGGGAGTTCAGTTTCAGGTTTATAGTGGTGTGATTCTGAAATTAGCGATCATATAATTGAGTTGTTCGATAAAGAATGATGATCATATGGATTTGCAGGAGCCCGATTATATATGTCCAATCAGTCCCTCTACTAGCTCCACATAATTTCTTAACGTTTGGCAAATTGATTTGTGTATGCTATTGGCTGGTTTATTATGCATGGATGGTGATGACACAGGATTAGGATGGTAGACAAGATTCTCTCCGGTTGGATTCAGATTTTGTTTTGGATAATAGAGTACACAATTATTCGAACTCCAAATAAAGTTGTCATGATTTTATTTGAGATTGGATTGGAGTTGTAGAAAATTATCCATGAGAACAAGAATTTGAAATACAACTGTTTTGTGGATTTTGAAATTTGAATTTTGAAATTTGAATTTTGAATTTTGAAATTTGAATTTTGAAATTTGAATTTGAAATTTGAATTTGAAATTTGAATTTGAAATTTAAATTTGAAATTTGAAATTTGAAATTTGAAATTTGAAATTTGAAATTTGAAATTTGAAATTTAAATTTGAAATTCGAATTTGAAATTTAAAATTCAAATTTCGAAGCACAGTCCAAGTGGGATTCGAATTTGTTGTGGTAAATCCACAAGGAATGAAATTCGAATTTGAGTTAGATATGGAGAAGATAATCTTGTTAGAATCCTACTTGAATTTTGAATCCAAATCCTAACTAAAGATGGACGAAAATTTTGAGGATTATCCTCAATGGATAATTTTTATGGATAAGGTTCAAGGAAAAATTCGAGTTTCAATCTCAGTTGAATTTGGATTCTCTCCTCCCTGATAATGGCCGAAAAGTTTGGAGTAAATCTCCTAGGAGATTTTCAGTTATTTTGGATAAGGATGAGATAAGATTCAAGCTTGAAAATCCTAGTGGAATTTTGATTCTCCCTTATCCAAAAGTGGCCGAATTTTTTGTGGGGATTTTCCCCTCGAATTTTCAGATTTTTTGGTCGAAAAAAGGGAGATAAAATTCTAGTTAAAATCTTGTTTAGATTTGGATTGGATTTATCCTAAAGTGGCCGAATTTATTGTTGGGATTTTTCCCTTGGAAAATTCAGACTTTGTGCTTGTGGATAAGGGAGAATATCTTCTCCTAATCCAATTTGAATTCAGAGAATCACCTCATGCAGGTCTATAAATAGAGGTCCTGTCACTCCAGTTCTCTCAGACCACAGACTCTTAGGCAAGCAGGCTTGTTGTTGCACAGCCCATCGTGACAATAAGTTCTTTAGAGATCTGAGTGGTCGGAAGAAGACTAGCAGTGCTAGCATACCGATCGAGGTTCAGAGTGCCCACACACTCAGCCATTCAGGAATTGGAGAATAGTAGAGAAGGCTAGTTGGTTGAAGCCCTCCGGTCATTCTCCTCCTGCAAGATTGGCGTCCTTGAGGCATGAGTTTTAATTGTTGTTGGTTTATTGTATATGGCAACATGAGATATTTAATGATCTGAAAAATTTTTATTGTTCTGCTGCGCTACTCTGATACGCTTTTACCAATTTATTTTTCCTACAATTGGTATCAGATCCATCTCATGACTATGCCATGTACATAAATTAGACAATTACTTATTCTTTTTATTTCTGTATGGATTTGATATTTAGAGAGTGGCATTCTGAGATTCCTTTATGTTGTTTTCATGTATTATGTATAAAGTATATGGTTATTTTAATTTTTTTTTCAATTATTATAAGCATGCTTGTTTTTGCCGGTTATGGTTCCTTAGAATTTAGAAAAATTGTATCTAGGATTTTTATGTAACCATAGGAGCAGTTTTTTAATACTGTAATTTTCCCATGGATTTTTAATTTTTTGTCTCTTAGAATTATTATGGTTAGATTTTTTGTACACCGGAAACGGTTTAGGAAATTTTATGTAATTATTCTTGGAGGAGATTAAAGATTGAAGACCGTAATTTATTTTTCCCAAAAGTTAAATATGATTTAAACATTGAAATTTTGATTGTGTGGAAAATTTCAATTTAATTGGGATTCAAATTAGTTTTTGGAGATCCTAATAGGTAAATTGGAATATGGCATGAAAATCGAGACACGACCCCTCGGGATAGGCCGTCGGACCTTGGTGGGGCTGCAGCCCCTGCCCTCGCGCAGGATGGGGCTGCGACAGCCCCTGAGCAGGCCATAATCACCCACGGCCGCAGGCTTGGCTTGTAGCCGAGGGTAGCCGTGGACTCCCCAAGGCTGGCCGCAGCCTAGGCGTGCAGCCTATCGGCTGCTGCGCCCAGCCTAGACGTGCAGCCTGGCGCTACAGGCTTGGCCTGGAGCCCAGCAAGGCTGCACATGGGGCGGCCATGGGCTGCCAGGCCCCCCGGGGCTGGGGGCTGCCCATGGCGGCTGCCGCCTCTGGGGACAGTGGTGCGACGATTCAAAAATCAAAAAATTTTGATTTTTAAATTTGAGATTTAATTTTAATCATGTTTAAAAATATGTAATTGAAAATTTGAAATTTTTGAAATTACATATTATTACACATGATGTTTCAAATTGTTTAAAATTTGAATTTGAGATTTAAATTTGAAATTCAAATTCGGAATTTGAATTTGAGATTTAAATTTGAAATTCGAATTCGGAATTTGAATTTGAAATTTAAATTTTTGGAGATTTAAATTTTAAATGATTCTTGGGATGAGAAATAAATGGAGAGGCTACGTAAAGATGGATACAAGAAGACGGAACAAAATTCAAGACCCAAAGAATGCTTTGGATGAAATTTTGTAATCTTTATTTTCTTTGTTCTAGGATGGAACCATGGCTTGGTTATTCTGTCAATTATTTTTTCTGTGATATGTCATGGATGTATAAATATGTATTGATAGATGTTTTATATGCATATTTGATAACATGTCATATAGGATAGCTGAGTGCCGCTCATACTATATTGATCATACATAATTTGTCAAAACATTCATGTTTTTCAAAATATTGAGTGGGAGAGGGTTTCTAACAAAACCCACAGCCTCCATTGTTGATCCATATATGAAAGCATGGTAACGCCTCGCGTCAGTTCTGCCCTGACCACACCCCTCGGTAGGTGTTTACCGCCGCTGGTATACTAGATTGGATCTCCTATGTGGAAAACGTGTTCGGGTACATCCTATTCATGACCACCCCTCGGTGGCTTGGTAGGACGTGGATCGAGCTACGTAAACAATGGTTATACACTCAAGACTCGTTTAGTTATTAACCTTCTCTAGAAGCTCTGTTAACTAAACTGGTGGCCAAATAAGCGGTTATTAATATATGTCTTAATCTTGGAGGATTTAAGGTAACGTATATTAATTGGACGGGGTCCATGTTCCGTCTATTTGTTTTCATGACCACCCTTCGGTGGCTTAGGACAATAGGTGCTGAGAATTACCGTTGCAATGCTACATGTTTTTTAAGTTTCATGTAGGAACATACTTGTATGTTTTATTTGCTAAATTATCCGTATATTTGCTTGGGCTTTGTAATGATGTCTAGTATAATTTTATTTCAGTTCAAAATATCACCGACACCCCTCATTTCAATACTTACTGAGAATAAACTAAATGGCGATAATTATAAGGATTGGAAAAGAAATCTGTTGATAGTTCTCAGCTGCGAGAGACACAAGTTCGTACAGGACAAACCATGCATACCAGGGCCAAAACCTGACACACCGCTTGAGGAGGTCCCGGTTGCCTATACTCGTTGGAGAGAATCCAATGATATAGCTCGATGCTACATGCTTGCTAGCATGATTAGTGCTTTACAAAAGCAGCATGAGACTTATCAGGTTGCTAGGGAGATCATGGACAATCTGGAGGACGTGTTTGGAGGCCAAGAAAAGTTGGCTCGACAGTCCGCTATAACCAGCATTATGAACTCTAAGCAAAAGGCGGGTACTCCGGTGAAGGACCATATGATCACTCTAATGGGATTCTTTGCTGAGGCTGCCGAAAATGGTGCTGAGTTGGACTACAACACCCAGATCGAGATGGTATTCAAAACTCTGTCTAAGGATTTTGTGGGGTTTAAGGCCGCATACAATCTGGCAACAAGGGAGTTAGGACTAACTGAGCCCATGAAGCAACTCCAAGCTTATGAGCGGATGATCAGGGATGGGGATGTGGTCCAACCCAAAGGAGAGGCCAATTTGGCAGAATCTTACAAACCCTCACAGAAAAGGAAGAAGCCAAATCAGAAGCAAGCGGCTTCCAGTTCTACTAATCCTCCTATCTCGGATGGGAAGAAGAAGAAGAAGAAGAACAAGAAGACCAGGGACCCTAAAAAGTCCAAATGCTTTCGTTGTGGGAAGGTAGGTCACTTTAAGAAGGCTTGCCGGGAAATCCTAGCCGCCAAGGGCAAGGAAGGTAAGGAACATCACTACTTAGAAGCGTGTTTGGTGGAAGAATTGAAAGACACTTAGGTCATTGATTTGGGCGCCACTAATCATGTTTGTGTTTCTATGCAGGGGTTCGTGAAAACGAGAAGTCTACATGATAGGAGCCTCTCATTGCGAACTGGAGACGGCAGCTTGGTGGTGGCTGAGGCAGTGGGAGATATTTACCTTTACTTTGATCAATTTAGGTTTATTTTATTGAAAGACTGTTTTTATGTTCCTAATTTTAGGAGGAACCTTATATCGGTAGCTTGTTTAATGAAAGATTCTTATTCAGTTTCTTTTAGTAAAAGAGTTGATATTCGTAGAAATAAGTCTTTTATCTGTTCTGGATGGATGGATGGAAAACTATATTTGATCAAACCAAAGATGTACTCACTGCTTGACACTGAATTAATAGATAACTCTAAAAGGCTGAAAGTTTCTCACTCTAACAAGGCGTATCTTTGGCATTTAAGACTTGGTCATATTAATCAGGATAGGATTCAAAGATTGGTGAAAGACGGTCCTTTGGAATCTCTGGAGGAGGTACGTCTTCCTCAATGTGAGTCTTGTCTGGAGGGTAAGATGACCGAGAGGACTTTTTGAGCTAAGGTTACAAGGGCTCAGGAGCTCTTAGAAATTGTGCACACTGACGTATGTGGCCCCATGAACATCACAACATGAGGAGGGTTCGAGTATTATGTCTCTTTTATAGATGATTACTCAACGTATGGATATGTGTATCTGATGCACCGCAAGAGCGAAACCTTTGACAAGTTCAAGGAGTATCGTGCGGAAGTGGAAAAACAATTGGATAAATCTATAAAGACACTTCGATCTGATCGAGGTGGCGAATACCTCTCCGATGAATTTCTAGGACATCTTGTAGAGAACGGGATATTATCCCAATTGACTGCACCTGGTACTCTACAACAGAATGGTGTAGCCGAAATGAGAAACATGACCTTGTTGGATATGGTACGGTCCATGATGAGTTATTCAACGCTGCCATTATCATTTTTGGGATATGCTTTACAAACGGCGTGCTATATTCTGAACCAGGTTCCAAGCAAATCAATTCCCAAAACTCCGTATGAATTATAGCATGGCAGGAAGCCTTCCTTTGGACATATGAGAATATGGGGCTGCTCGGCGCATGTACTGGATGGGGATGCGAAGAAGTTGGAACCAAGATCAGAATTGTGCATGTTTGTAGAGTATCCAAAGGGAACTAAAAGAGGTCTGTTCTATAACCTGAAGGAACAAAAAATCATTATTTCAACACATGCGACATTCTTGGAGGAAAGTCACATGAATGACTTTAAGCCTCGAAACAAAGTGGTGCTAGAGGAGATATCGGGTGAAAGAACTGCTCCACAGATTTCAGTCTTGGACGCAAGTCTGAGTTCCGGTGAAGGACCTGCAGACGATCAACAATTTTGTGTGCCTCGTCGTAGTGGGAGGGTTTCGAAGAAACCAAATTTCTTCTTGTATGATGCTGAGGTATACCAGGCCAAGGCTCATGAGCATGAGGATGATCCGGTCACCTATGATGAAGCTATAAATGATGTTGATTCTAAATCTTGGAAATAGGCTATGAATAATGAGATTGATTCTATGAAATCCAACTCTGTTTAGGAACTTGTAGATTTGTCGGATAGGATAAAACCCATTGGATGCAAATGAGTCTACAAAAGAAAAAAGGATGTGGAAGGGAGAGTGGAAACTTTCAAAGCTAGACTGGTTGCAAAGGGGTACACGTAAAAGGTTGGAATCGATTACGATGAAACCATTTCGCCTGTTGCTATGCTGAAGTCTATCCGTATTTTTCTGTCCGTTGCTGCAGCTCTCGATTACGAGATCTGGCAAATGGATGTCAAGACGGCATTCTTGAATGGTCATCTTGAAGAGTGTATCTATATGATACAGCCGAAGGGTTCGTAGCGAAAGGCCAAGAAAGGAAAGTCTGCATGTTGCTTAAATCCATTTATGGATTAAAGCAAGCATCCCGCTCATGGAACCAAAGGTTTGATCAAGCGATTAAGACATTTGGTTTTAAGCAGAACGTTGATGAACCTTGTGTTTATAAATGTATTAAGGATAGAAAAGTGGTCTTCCTGATACTCTATGTCGATGATATACTACTCATTGGGAATGATGTAGGGAACTTATCATCGATCAAGCTTTGGTTACACCAACAGTTTGACATGAAGGACTTAGGAGAAGCTAATTATGTTCTAGGCATTCGTCTCTTCAAAGATCAAAAGAACAAAATGATAGCGTTATCCCAAGATTCATACATTGATAAAATAATTGACAAATATGCAATGCAAGAGAAAAAGAAAGGTTCACAACTTTCTATTGCTGGTCTAACTCTTTCATTGGATGACTGTCTCAAGACATCGGAAGAAAGAGAACATATAAGTAAGGTCCCTTATGCATCCGCTGTGGGTAGCTTATGTATGCTATGCTTTGCACTCACCCAGACATATGTTTTGTAGTAGGTATGGTGAGTCGATATCAAGCGAATCCTGGAACCAAGCACTGGCAAGCAGTAAAGCATATACTCAAGTATCTTAAGAGAACGAGGGATTATATGCTAGTGTATTCTGGAGGGGACCTAACACCCGTAGGATACACAGACTGAGTCTTCCAGACTTGCAAGGATTTGAGGAAGTCAACATTAGAGGGCATATGGAGATAGGATAAGTAGATGTATGTAAGATCGCATCTGAAGACAACATTGCCGATCCCTTTACTATGACTTTGGTGGCTAGAAGCTTTGAAAGGCACGTAGAGGCGATGGGGATGCGTAACATGGCACATCTGCTGGCTTAGTGCATGTGGGAGCTTATTAGGAAATGCCCTAAGTATTAGAGGCATTTTGATGTATTTATTTTGAACTGGATAATAAAATTATACATAGAGGTTATTCATTACATTGTTATCTGTCCTCATTTTATTTACATGTTAAAGTAAATTTAAGCAAATATGGCTCCCTGACTGCTTGTGTTAAACTGTTAGAACGTTGCATGTAATGGACTTTTGTACGCGAGAAAACAATGTTCTAAAGTTAGCAATCTAAACCATAGTCTGTAGCCTATGGGGTTAGACCGAGCATCTAACTCATGTTAAGACTATTATGTTGTCTAAAGCCTTGGAGGGGACGGTTTGTCTTGACTGTTTGGAGCTGGACTCCCAAGTAGAGACATAGATATGTTGCTTGGTGGTGACATATTAGACCGGGACTAAAGCGTGATTGATCTACGAAGTCCGCTTTGAGTAGATCGATCTGCTTTTGATGTTCATTATGCAGTAACCTTAATCCTCAGTAAAAGGATAGCTTCATGTATATGACTTGTGTACTTTGATGTTCCAATGGCTAAAGCGTCTCAGAGGTAGTAAGCTTATAGACCGGTTTGTTGGGTGCATGACTTGTATACGATGAAGGATTCATTTACAGATATCGGAATCATAGCTCTAATGAGGAATTAAGGGTATCCTCTTAAAGGCATTATACTGAATGAGGAATCATAGCTCTATTGGCTAGTTTATTATGTATGGATGGTGTTAACATAGGATTAGGATGGTAGATAAGATTCTCTCTGGTTAGATTCAAATTTTATTTTGGATAATAGAGTACACAATTATTCGAACTCCAAATAAAGTTGCCATGATTTTATTTGAGATTGGATTGAAGTTGTAGAAAATTATCCATGAGAACAAGAATTTAAAATACAACTGTCTTGTGGATTTTGAAATTTGAATTTTGAAATTTGAATTTTGAATTTTGAAATTTGAATTTGAAATTTGAATTTGAAATTTGAATTTGAAATTTGAATTTGAAATTTAAATTTGAAATTTAAAATTTGAAATTTGAAATTTGAATTTGAAATTCGAATTTGAAATTTGAAATTCAAATTTTGAATCACAGTCTAAGTAGGATTCGAATTTGTTATGGTAAATCCACAAGGAATGAAATTCGAATTTGAGTTGGATATGGAGAGGATAATCTTGTTAGAATCCTACTTGAATTTTGAATCCAAATCCTAACTAAAGATGGACGAAAATTTTGAGGATTATCCTCAATGGATTTTCGGATTTTTGTGGATAAGGTTCAAGGAAAAATTCAAGTTTCAATCCCAGTTGAATTTGGATTCTCTCCTCCCTGATAATGGCCGAAATTTTGGACTAAATCTCCTAGGAGATTTTCGGTTATTTTGGATAAGGATGAGATAAGATTCAAGCTTGAAAATCCTAGTGGAATTTTGATTCTCCCTTATCCAAAAGTGACCGAATTTTTTGTGGGGATTTTCCCCTTGAATTTTCGGATTTTTAGGTTGAAAAAAGGGAGATAAAATTCTAGTTAAAATCTTGTTTAGATTTGGATTGGATTTATCCTAAAGTGGCTGAATTTATTGTTGGGATTTTTCCCTTGGAAAATTCAGATTTTGTGCTTGTGGATAAGGGAGAATATCTTCTCCTAATCCAATTCGAATTCAAAGAATCACCTCGTGCAAGTATATAAATAGGGGTCCTACCACTCTAGTTCTCTCAGACCACAGACTCTCAGGTAAGCAGGCTTATTGCTGCACAGCCCACCGTGACAATAAGTTCTATAGAGATCTGGGTGGTCGGAAGAAGACTAGCAGTGCTAGCATACCGATCGAGGTTCAGAGTGCCCACACACTCAGCCATTCAGGAATTGGAGAATAGTAGAGAAGGTTAGTTGGTTGAAGACCTCCGGTCATTCTCCTTCTGCAAGATTGGCGTCCTTGGGGTATGAGTTTTAATTGTTATTGGTTTATTGTATATGGCATCATGAGATATTTAACGATCTGAAAAATTTTTATTGTTCCACTGCGTCACTTTGATACGTTTTTACCGATTTATTTTTCCTACACTCAACAGTTTTAAAATATAACGTTTCACATTTTATTCATTAAAATTGACACATACATACAATTTTAATTTACTCCGAGAATCTAAAAATTCCCGGTTATCACATTCACCCCTCCTTATAAATTTTCATCCTCGAAAATTTATAACAAGTGGGGGTACAGTTTTCTAATTTCTTCTTTGCATTCCCATGTAGCCTCTTCAATGTTGTGATTTTTCTACAGCACTTTGACTAATGGGATCGTCTTTTTCCTCAAAACTTTCTCTTCTCATGCCAAAATTTGTATAGGCTTCTCTTTGTAGTCAGATCTTCTTAAATCTGGATCGGTTCATGTTTCAGTACATGGGACAGATCCAATATGTACTTCTGTAACATAGACACATGGAACATATTGTATACTGCCGACATTTTAGGAGGTAATGCCAATCTATAGGCAACCTTACCAATGCGTTCGATAATTTCAACGGTCCAATATATCTTGGACTCAATTTTCCTCTCTTTCCGAATGGCATTATTCCTTTCATTTGTGAGACTTTTAAGAATACGAAATCCCCTTTGTTAAACTCTAGGGATCTTCGTCTTTTGTCCACATAGCTCTTCTGTTGACTTTGCGCAATCTTCATCCGTTGCTATATCTTTGCAACTGCATCAATCGTTTCTTGCACAAAATCTATCTTGTGCAGTTGCTTTTCTTGTAGATCACACTAGTGGATAGGTGATCTACACTTCCTTCCATATAAAGCTTCATAGGGTGCCATTCGTATAGAAGCCTGGTAGCTATTGTTGTATGAAAATTCTACCAATGGAAGTTTCTCGTTCCAGCTTCCCAGGAAATCTATTGTACATGCATGAAGCATGTCCTCTAGCATTTGAATTGTCCGCTCAGATTACCTGTCCGTCTGCAGATGAAATGCTGTACTCAGATGTACTTCCATTCCCATAGCTTCTTGCATGCACTTCCAGAAATTTAAAGTGAACCGCGCACTATGATCCGATACATTGAACTTAGGAACTCTATGTAATCTGACTATGTAGTTAATATATGAGTTTGCTAGCTTTTCCAGTGAAAAAAGTCATTTTCACTATTATGAACCTTGCTGTCTTTGTCAATCTATCGACAATAACCCAGATAGCATCATAGCCTTCTTAGGTTTTTGGCAATCCTACACAAAGACCATGGTAATATGTTTCCATTTCCATTTAGGAATCTCCAACGGTTCTAATTTTTTGTTTGGATGCTTGTGTTCAACCTTAACTTTCTGGCACGTCATGTATTTACTCACAAATTCTGCAATGTCCTTCTTCATCCCCTTCCACCAGAATTGCAATTTCAAATCCTGGTACATCTTACTGGCTCCGGGATGCACTGAATATGGTGTTTCATGGGCTTCTACCATAATTCACCTTCTTAATCCTTTATCATCGGGAACAAAAATTCTTCCGTGATGTAGGATTAATCCATCCTTGGACACTTCTCCTTAAGGACTTATTAGACTTGGATCTCATTTTTGAGTCTTTCTAATGTCCTCAAATAGTGATGACTTCAATTGAAGTGCAGCCAATCTTCCAATTATCAGCTCCACCTTCAATGCATTAATTTCCTACTACAGTACCTTAAAAGTTTTCCAATCAGTATTTGTTGTGAAATAGTAGATTTCCTACTTAACGCATCTGTAATATGATTGGCTTTTCTGGGATGGTAGAGGATTTCACAATCATAATCCTTTACTAGCTCTAACCATCTTTTCTGCTGCATATTTAACTCCTTCTACATGAAGAAGTATTTTAAGCTTTGATGGTCAGTGTAAATCTGACGCTGAGCTCTATATAAATAGTGTCTCCAGATCTTAAGTGTGAACACTACTGCGGCAAATTCCAAATCATGCGTGGGATAATTTTGCTTATGGTCCTTTAATTGACACGAGACATTAGCAATTACCTTGTCGCCTTGCATCAGGGCAGCTCCTAATCCCACCTTTGATGCATCACTGTGAATCACGAACATCTCCCCTTTAGTAGAAAGTGTAAGGATTGGTGCACTCGTTAATCACTTTTTCAGCTCTTGGAAACTCCTTTTGCACACTTCTGTCCACTCGTACTTCCTCTCTTTGCATGTCAAAGCCGTGAGAAGTGTAGCAAGTCGTGCAAATCCCTCTACAAATCTTCTATAATAGCCGGCTAAACCTAAGAAACTTCGTAATTCTGTCACATTCTTAGGTGCAGGCCATTCATTGATCGCCTTCACTTTTATAGGGTCCACGGCGATTCCTTTCTTGGAAACCACATGTCCAAGGAAATGTACTCTATCTAGCCAGAATTCACACTTAGAGAATTTGGCATAGAGTTGCTGCTTCCTTATCGTCTGCAAAACGATCCTGCATGTGTTCTTCATGCTCCTCTTGAGTCTTTGATTATATAAGTATGTTATCGATAAACACAATGATAAACTTATCTAAATATTCTTTGAAGACTCGATTCATCAGATCCATAAATGCAACTGGCACATTTGTTAACCCAAACGACATCACAAGGAATTCGTAATGACCGTAACGGGTCCTAAATGCAGTCTTACGAATGTCACTCTCCTTGATCTGCAACTGATGATATCCTAATCACAGATCAATCTTGGAGAATACTACTACGCCTTTTAGTTGATTGAATAAGTCATCAATTCTAGATAACGGATACCTATTCTTGACAGTAACCTTGTTTAGTTCCTAATAATCGATGCACATAAGAAATTATCCATCCTTTTTCTTGACAAACAATACGGGAGCACCCTATGGGGAATAACTCGGATGTATGAATCCTTTGTCAAGACGCTCTTTCAGCTACTCTTGTAACTCTTTCAACTCCGTCGGTGCCATCCAGTATGGTGCCTTTGAGATAGGTGTAGTTCCTGGCATCAGTTTGATCTCAAAGGAAATTTCTCGTTCTGATCCGGGTAACTCTTCTGGGAAGACATCAATAAACTCAGGTTGAAGTTTCTATTTCTCCGTCAAGTCTACTATGTAAGCTAAGTATCCAGCACAATCGCTAGACATTAGCCTTCTCACTTTCATCGAGTTGATCATCGTCTTCCTTGATTTGTGTGACGACCTGATATATTTGAATCTGTTTTCCTAGTCGGGTTGGAACTTTATCTTCCGCTTCCGGCAATCGATCGTGGCTTGATACTTTCCTAGGAAATCCATTCCTAGTATTATATCATAATCTGTGAGCTCCATCACGATCAATTGTGCATACAACTCCCTATTTGCCACAATTATTGGTACATGAGGCAACCAATAATTTGACATCAATACTTCTCCTGAGGGTAAAGCCGTTCTAAAGGTCATACCCATATTGTCTTTAGGATATCCTATCTTGTTCGTAAATTGGTATGAAATAAATGAATGCGTAGCACCAGAATCAAATAAAACAGACGCTAAATGATTAGCGACAAAGAACTGACCTGTCACTACATTAGACATCTCTGCTTCCGCATCCTCCTTTGCATACACCATAACTCGAGCATCCGTACGAGGTAAGCATTCTGTTCTTTCCTGCCTCTTAGAATGTGAAGGGCCTTCAATCTTTACTTGGATTGCATGTGCTTGTAGACATTGCTGCTGTGGCTGGAATGAACCCTGTGTATTTTACCTATTCTCAGGACAGTTTCTGGCAAAATGCCGTCTTTCCCACACTGGAAACATGCATTTGGTGCTAGTCTGCATCTACATGGATGTCTTTTTTTGCAAATCATGCAGTCACGAACAATAGGTCCAGCATTATTATTCAACCTCCGTTGCTAGTTTTTGTTTCCAGAATTATTCCCTTTTCTCTTGCCATATCACTGCTGGCCAAAATTACTTGATTGTCTGACCTTAGTGTTCTGATTTGGCTTGCTGCTTTATCCAACTTGGGATCCAGCTTGTACAGCTTTTGCCAAAACTTTATCTTTCTTTTTGGCATCCCATACCTTTTCCTTTTCTTCCTTCTGTCTAACTAGGTAATACTCTACCTTCAAAGCTCTATTCACACAATCTGATACAGTAGTGGGCGACGTCAACCCACTGTCCACTAATGCTGAGATTTCAATGCGGAACATTCCCAGCATCTTTTGGATTTTCTCCCTTTCCGTGGAGACAACATACAAACACAATCGAGACAATTGGTCAAACTTATTATAGACTTCTATCACTGTCATGTCCCCCTGCTTCAACTTTGCAAACTCCCTCTGCTGGGGTCATAGCATCGCAGGATTATAATACTTCTGATTAAATTCCTCTAAGAAGTCCACCCATGACATTGTAGCCACGTTCCTTCTTAGCTTGACAGCATCCCACCAAAATCTGGCATCCTTTTTCAGCACAAAAGATGTGCACATAATCTTTTCTTGATCATTCAACTCCATAAATTCCAGAATCATGTAGAGTGAAGACAGCCACTCGTCTGCTTCCAAAGGGTTTGTGGAACCCTCGAACTCTGTGGCTTCATTCATCGGAATCATTCATAAAGTGATTCTTGATTGGCTCTAGGTTGAGGTTGTGGTTGTACTACTACTTCGGGTACCACTGGTTTCACTTCTTGTTCCTGTGCAGCCATCTGAGAGGTTTGGCCTTCCTCTTGAACTTGCCTTTGCTCCATCTGCTCTATTCTTTATCTCGGCTCAGCATTTGCTTTCATCTGAGCTTCTAGCATAGCTTGCAATTCATCTACCCTCTCTGAAAGGACTGGACGCCCTCTCATGTTTCGCAGGCTTCGTGGATTCACCATATTTTTCTACTTCTTATAATCTCATGACAATCGAACGTTAGATTTTCAACAAACATATTTTTACAATATACGTAAAAATAGTTTCAATCATCATATAATTTCAGACATCTCATTATTTTGAACATATCAAAATTTTCATGTCATTTCATTTCATTTCAAAATTTTCATATATACATCAGTTCGAAGGCTTTTCTCAAAATAGCCATTCAATACAATCATATATACACATATACAGATATATATAAATACATTTATACATCTTATATGGTTTATATTTAGTCCCCAGGTTGAGGTGGATCCAGAACAAATGGAACCTCTTCTAGATCTTCTTCGTCCTCATCCGTACCATTTCAGGGCTCGGATGATGTCGATCCTCTAGTGGGACTCATCCCTTGTCATCGCTTTGATGTGCCGGCCTCATGATCATTTGCCATAGGTCGTGCCCTATAGAGACGATCTAGCATGGCATCCTGCAATAACTACTCATGTCTCTTGCACACCATGCGCTCCATCATTAATTCTTCCTCTACCTTGGCTATAATAACTATAAACTCACGTAGCGTAGTAGGATATAAAAGGGTTACCCTTTGTCATAGATCTATAGTAAGCCCCTTCCAAAAGATGTCACAAAAATCCTCCTTAGTGAGGTTAGACATAGGACATCTTCTCACGATATTCTCCTCAAACCGTTCTGTATAAGTGAAAATCATTTCACTTAGCAGCATCTAGAGTCTCTCAGCTTGGACAACAAACTCTCTTACGTCGGCATATCTAGGCATAGTAGGTGGCGGTGTTACTACCCTACTCTCCAGAGGGTCTGGAACCGGTGATGCTGGACTCTTTAGCGGGAACTACAGTATCATAATGTAATGACCGCCATTTTCATGACACCTACTTACCATGTAATAAGTCATTAAGGAATAAAATGGACATAATTTAATGTCTTTTAGTACAATTTAAGAAACACGGTCAAGTACATGATCGTGTAAGAGGCTGTGTACTGCTCAGATAGATGAATGTATTTCAAAGACATGGCCGTGTTGAGTAGTCTCAACTAGTACATGCTCGTGTCTGAAATGTACACGCCCGTGTTGCGTTGCACACGCACGTGTAAGAGTCTGTGTAGAAGGCTGTGTAATGAGCCGAGAGCCACTGTAATGACTCTCATGAATTATGAAACTTAATTACTATGTAATGATGTAATTAAGTTAATAAGCACATTGTGCTTTTCAGTTGAATGAATTAAACAGGAATAGTAACGTTTAATTACTATTTATGCAGTGAAAGGGGTAATCGACAGTGAAATCGGTCCACCCTATTATGTGAGTATGCGTTGAGACACGCAATATCAAGAAACCGGTCTAGACGACCATTTCATGATACAGAACTGATGAGCTAGTCATCAGTACGCTCAGACTGGTCATCTGAGCGCAGCAGTGATAATTGCCCGAATAGATGTACAGTATCGAGAAAAGTGGTCTAGATGACCTCTTCTCGCCCATAGACTGACAAAATCAAAGTCAGAACGCTCAGATTAGTCAGTCAGATAGTGAACAGTGAATAGTGAGAAACGCAGTGTCAGGTTAGTGGCCAAGACGGCCTTAATCTGGCATAAAACTGATATATTAATAGTCAGCAGGCTCAATCTGGTCAATTGAGCATAAAATGTAGATTTTGTTTAAGGGATACGTAGTATCGGGATGAGGGTCAAGACGACCTTTTCTCGCCCCGAAACTGATATATTTAGACTCAGGACGCCCAAATTAGTCAATCGGGCACCTGACACGTTTTTCGAGACTGGGTCATGCAGATCCTGAAAACTGGTCCAGAAGACCTCAGATGGACATAAAACTGATAAATTTGAAATCAGCACGTCCAAATTAGTCAAGAGAGACTGTGTTTGAAACTTCACGCGAAAATGCCTCGTTATGCGTGCACAGTGTCAACACAATGTAGGCCTAACCACAGTATCAAGAAATTGGTCAAGGTGACCTCTTCTTGATATAAAACTGATATATTTGGAATCAGAATGCTCAAATTAGTCATTTGAGCACAAAAAGTAATTTTTGACCGGGAACCATACAGTATCGGGAAACTGGTCGAGACGACCTCGGATGAAGATAAAACTGATATATTTGGGTTCAGCACGCCCAAATTAGTCAGTATAGCCTATCTTAAAATTTTTCAAAAAATTTGTATAAAGGACGAAATTTTGGGGATTCTAGAGAAATAGCCCCCATATTTTTCCAAATCACATTTTCTCCCTCCCATACCACACGAAGATGAACAGTGACCAACTATCGAATCCGGCCTCCGTTTTCGACACCGCCGGCACCATTGGAAAGCTCTCGACGAGCTGATTCCAACGGTGGGCCGAGTCGACCGAACCGACGCCGGAGCACGCCGCACGCGCCGCCCAAAGCCGCCGGTGGCCGAATTTTTCAAACCGCCGTATCTCCGCCGTCCGACGTCCAAATGCCACGATTCCGGTCCCAATGGATTCGTGGTGAAGAGTAGAACAAAACCCAGGCTTCATTTCACATCAACAGCCGCCGAATCGCGCCGCCCCAGGTTCGCCGTCGCCGTCGCCATCGCCGCCGTCGGATCTCGCTATTCCGGCGGAGTTGAGTTGCAAGGTCGGTGTCAAAATGCTCAGAACAACACGTAGATCAAAAGCCCCAAATCAATTTTGGGCAACAACGCCGGAAAAATGAAGATCCAACGCCGCCGCCGTCGCCGACTTTTCGAGAGCCGATTTCCGGTGATAGGAGCCTCGATTCGTGAAATTGACACCACCAATGGGTTCCTCTCGTCGAGCTCTTCAAGATGGTGGTCGCCACTTCCATCGCCGCCGTGGTCAACGCCGGTCAACGGCCGGTCAACGCCGGTCAACGGCGGTCAACGCCGGTCAACGGCGACCCGGAGACCGAAAATTGAAGAATGGCCCGTTGGCCTATTTTCGACGTTCCGGACACATCCGCGGCATCGGATTTGCAAACTGGAGTTTCAAAAGTGAAGAACGACGATTCAAAGATTGCACGGTCGAGACCGAACGGTTCGTCCGACCGCCAACGGGAACGATTTTGGTAGTAGTGTTGATCTATTTATTCCTCAATTTAATATTGGAAATAATTATGTATTAATTATGGTTTAATGACTTGAGGAATTGTAAGAAAAAAAAGGGTGAAATATCGAAAAAGAGAATGTGAGAAAATGTGAATATTTTTACGTAAAAAGCGGAGCTTTTACGTAAAAATTAGGCCTCTGGTTTAGTACGTGGCAGGTTAGAATAGGTTAGATGGTTTTGAGGCGTTTCCTAAACGCCGGAAACCCAAAAATTAAGCGGAAATGCTGCCGAAATTTCTAAAACGGCACAAAGGGGTATTTTAGGAAACGAGGGCTGAAAATGTGATCGGGATGGAAACCCGAGCTCCCTCGATGACCTAGGTCCGGGAAAGAAAGACGGACGTTGTGAGGATTAGTGAACCGCCCCATTAGAAATTTCGTAATGTAAGAAAACGACCCCTATGTCAGAATAGTACCACCCGAGGGACGGGTGCGATCGAAGTATAAAATTTGGGGCGATTACATCGGTAACGGTAACCCGACAGGCTAAATGGTCATACGAGAGGTATTCAGTCAGATGACTGGTTGGTTAGCCAGTCAAGGACCAAGTCGGAATGGGATAGTGAGAGACAGTGATTAATTTGTCAAGTAGACAAATTAATCAAGCACGATTAAAAAAATTAGATATCAACTTTCCCAAAGTAGAGCAGTCGGGTACCGATAGGCATCAGTACCACACAACGATAAGTTTATTAGTTCCTAACGATAGAGTGACCTAAGAGCGATGTTAATTAATTTATTGGGTAAATAAATTAATTAACAATGATTAGAAAATTAAATTCTTAAGAAGAGGGCAATTAGTACCGACAAGGATCGGTACCACATATACGAGAATTTGTTCATCGGACTGAAAGACTGCAGCTGATGTCCGGCGATATAGTTCTAACGTATGCTGTTCGCTACAAGGAACCGAAATGGACTTCTACAATACATGCTGAGACAAAAGTGGATCAAAACAGGAGAAGACCTAAAGAGAGAATGAGACCTTGCCAAACAAAATTAGAAGAGCGATCAAGCAGGACTAGCAAGCCTTATCAAGGAGATAGTGAATGCTGAGAGAAAAGTGCTCAACCCCGGGAACCCTACCAAGCCCAAGGCATTATAGCAGCCGCCATTATGGAGGGTGATCCGGTAGAACCAGCACCCCAACTGGCCGATGAAGAGTTCACGGCCGAGCACCAGTCAGAAGTACACGAGGGCAATAGGGAGCCGATAGAGAACCCTGAACCAGCCCGTATGTCTCCTGAACACCCCATGAAAGAGGAAGATAACGAGACTCTTTCCGACGCCCATCCCGACGATGAGGGAGAGGAGATCCCCAACCGCTTTAGTAATGACGAATAGATGGGGATGTACGAACCCCAAGTCATCATAGCCAGCGATGACGAGGTCAGTTTCGACTGAGAAGAAGAGGAGAACCCAGAGGAATTCTCACTTAGCGATAGTGACAATGAGGAGATGCCTGATACTGAATCAGGATTGTCCTTCCAATAGTAGTAACCCTTCTGCGGGAATGTTAGTTATGAAAATATATAGAGGGAAGCAGCAGCTCTCCCCCGTCAGTTGTAGCACAATGTACTTGTTGGGATCGTATAGGGGAAGTGTGTGTCACTCCCACTGAACTAGAATTTTGAATATATGTATATATATTATGTGAAATATATTATGAGATAAGTAGTAAAGCTTTGCCCTAGGGGCCAGATATAATTTTTTTCCACAGTGTGAGTATGATATGACAGAAAGTGCAGGACGAATCCTAGCACTCAGACGATGTCCCAATACAATGCGGTAATTGTATTGAACATCACAGTATGAGAGAAAGAAAGATGGATATAGTGTGTATATTTATATCCATAATGTTTAAGTAAGATTGTTAAGTAAGAAAGAAAATGATATGTGATACGAGTCCCAAGTATAGAATTTAAGAGACTTATATTTTTTCCTTTCCCGTTGTACGATAGGGTTACATAGGAAAACATGGCAAGAACGAGAGCTTAGTTAAACCCAGCATCCCGAGAGGATGAGTTGATAGCACAGATTGCAGCCATGCGAGAGATGATGGGGAACTAGCAACCGGAGCTAAACCAGCTTAGGGAACAGCTGGGCCAGCAACCCCAGGCACCACAGTCAGTAAAGATGCTAGCACAGGAGGCTCTAGTAGCCCCAGAAACTCTAAGGGAGCAAGCAGCTCCTCCAGCTCAGGAAGCACTAGCACCCATAGTAATGGCTGCTTTCGTAGCAGCAATTATTTTCTGCCAATCCCTAGGGAAGGCGACTTGTATGAAAGATTCCGACGCATGAAAGCGTTAGAATTCTTAAGAATCACCAACCCTATAGAGGCCGATGATTGGCTAACGGATATCCAAGTAATCTTGGATTTTATAGGGTTAACAGATAGAGAAAGAAAGTGATGTGCACATCCTTCACCCTGCGCAATGAGGCGCGTTAGTGGTGGAAGATGGTAACCATTAGGAGGAACATCAGAGAGATGAGCTGGAGTGATTTCATTGAGGAATTCAAGGAGATGTACTTCAACGAGGAAGCACTAGTAGCGCAGTAGGACGAGTTCGACAACCTGCACCAAGGTAGTATAACTGTTATGGAGGCAGTTAAGAAGTTTGAGCAGTTGGCTCAACTTTGTCCAGATTTGGTACCGACCAAAAGGAGAGAGTCAGACGAATGCTGAAGATGTTCAGAACGGAAATCACAGTTTAGGTCTGTAGCGGAGGGCACGGACCAGCGACACTAGCAGAATGTGTCAGCAAGACTATCTGAGCTGAGTACTAGTCGGCTCAGGATAAGGAGCGAAAGGCGCAGAATTTTAAGGCACGAAAGGAGGAGAAAACGCAAGCTGAGCAGGCTCAGGGGAAGTAAAACCCCGAGTTACAACACAGAGGACAGAATGTGGGAACCGGCCAGAATAGTAGGCATTCCCGTAATAACAACAAGAGAAAAGGGGAATTAAGGCAATCAAGATTCACAGGAGAATTTCCCCCAGAAGAGAAACGACCAGGAAGGAAATGATAGCCAACTCGACGTGCACAAAATGCGGAAAGAGGCACTCAGGAGAATGTAAGCAAGGAGTAAGTGGTTGTTTCATCTGTGGCAAGGAAGGCCACTATGCCAAAAAAAAAAAATTGCCACTCCAACCTGCAGAATCGACAGAATCAACCCCACACTGGGAATAATCAACTTCACACCAACCAGACTAGGATCGAAGACCCTTCAATCACACAAGGCATACTGAAAGCTTCAGACAGCTAAGGGATAATCTATGCTTACGCGAAGAATGACCCTGAAGCTGTAACTTCTGTAGTGGTGACAGGCCAGCTTTCTATCACCAACTTTGATGTGTTAGTTCTACTTGATTCTGGAGCCACCCATTCGTTGCATCATCAGATTCTGCTAAAAAGGCTTAGGACACAACGTTGTCATAAACTGTTGAAGGCGAAAAATCATTTTCGAACCAATCGGATGTGAAAAGTTCATCTACAAGGGTTTGTCGCCAGAGCAACCAAAGACGATGATATCAGCAGTGAAGGCTCGCGAGATACAATCCAGTGGATGCACGGACTTCCTAGTATACGTAGCAGATAAGACTCAAGGAATAGAGATAGGACCCGACAACGTACCGATAGTCAGGGAATTCATGGAGATATTTCTAGAAGATCTTGCAGGACTCCAACCAGAGCGCAGGATCTCGTTCGAGACTGAACGTCTACTAGAATCAGCCCCATCTTTGAGGCCCCCTACAGAATAGGCCCTATAGAGCTAAAGGAGCTCCAAGCCCAGCTAAAGGACTAAATAGATAAGGGATTCATGCGATAGAGCTATTCACCCTGGAGAGCACCCATACCATTCGTGAAGAAGAAAGATGGACCACTGAGAATGTGCATCGACTACAGAGAGTTGAACAGGATTACGATTAAGAATAAGCATCTGTTGCCGCGAGTTAACGATCTATTTGACCAGCTCCAAGACGCTGTAGTGTTCTCGAAGATCGATCTACATCCCGAGTACCATCAACTACAAATCAGGAATGAAGATGTACCCAAAACAGCATTTCAAACGTGGTACGGACATTACGAGTTTCTGTTCATGTCACTCAGATTAACGGACGCACCAGCAACTTTCATGAACTGGATGAACCGCATGTTCAAGGACTATTTGGATAAGTTTGTCATTGGGTTCATCGATGACATACTTATACACTCTAAGATGAAGGAAGAGCATGAAGAGCACTTAATTATCATTTTGCGCATGCAACAGGATCATCAGTTATACACCAAGTTCTCCAAGTACGAGTTTTGGCTGGAGAAGGTCCATTTCCTAGACCACGTAGACCCCAAGGAAGGAGTATCTGTGGACCTGGCGAAAATTGATGCAGTTAGCACGTGGCCAGCTCAGAGGAACGAAACAGGAATTCACAGTTTCTTTAAACTAACAGGATGTTACCTACACTTAGTCGAAGGCTACTCAAAGTTAGCTGCTCCGCTCACAGCGCTCACCAAGAAGGGAAAGAGGTATAAGTGAATCGATAAGTGTGAGGAAAGCTTTCAAGAGCTAAGATGAAGACTCATAAGCGCTCCAATGCTGACCATTTCAAATGTTGGTCAGGGAAGCTTTGTGATTTAAGCGCCACATCTAAAACCAAGTTGGAAACTGTGTTGATGTAGAGTGGTAGAGTAGTCGCGTATGCTTCACGACAACTCAAAAAAAAACCTTGAGAAGAGCTACCCAACGCGTGATCTGGAGCTAGTAGCGATAGTTTTTACGATAAAAGCATGGAGGCACTACCTGTACAGAGTCACGTGCGAGATTTACATCGACCACTAGAGTCTCAAATGTATCTTCACGCAGAAAGAGCTCAACATGAGGCAGCGTAGATGGCTAGAGTTGGTAAGGATTACGACCGTGAGATCCTATACCATCCGGGGAAAGCCAATAAAGTGGTCAATGCGTAGAGTCAGAAGCATATTACTATGCCTATGGCTATTAGTGCCTTGTCAAGAGCGCTACAAAGGAGTTATGCGACAGCGAGATCAAGATTTTGATAGGGAGATTGTCTAACATGACCCTCCAATCGACGCTCCAAGAAGAGATCAAGATCGGTCAAGATTTTGATTTGTCCCTGCTCAAGTCCAAAAAGGAAGCTATAGAGGACAATGGTTCAGAGTTTAAGATCCTTAAGGACGACATACTCTACTACAGAGATAGAGTGTGTGTTCTAAAAGATGAAGAACTCAAGAAGCGAATCCTTTTGGAACCTTACGAGACATCATATTCTATACATCCGGTGGCGAATAAGATGTACAAGTACCTGAAGGAAAGCTTTTGGTGGCTTGGAATGAAGAATGACATTGTCGAGTTCGTCGCCAGATGCCTTACGTGCTAGAAGGTTAAGGCAGAACACCAACGCCTAGCAGGATAATCATAGAAAATTAAGCTACCCGAGTAGAAATGGGACCAGATTACGATGAATTTCGTAATCGGATTGCCGAAGACGTCAAACGATAATGATGCAATCTGGGTGATTGTAGAAAAACTGATGAAATCAGTTAGATTTTTAGCAATGAAAGTTAGCTACTCGGTGGAACGACCAGTAGAAATCTATGCGGCACAGTTCGTGAAATGGCACGGAATACCAGAGTCGATCGTCTCAGATCGTAGTGGACGCTTTACCTCCAGATTTTGGCGAAGTGTTCAGGCTGCATTACGGTCCAAGTGAGAGTTCAGCACAGCATTTCATCCTCAGACCGACAGTTAGTCTGAGAGGACCATACAGATGTTAGAGGACATGTTGAGACCTACGTCCTAGACTTCAAAGGAAATTGGAATCAGAAGCTACCATTGAGCGAGTTCTCATACAACAGCAACTACCATTCCTAGATAGGAATGGCACCATACGAGACACATTGTGGAAGGAAATGCAGATCTCTGGCTCATTAGTACGAGTCTGGAGAGAAACGACTAGTTAGCTCGGACATCATCAAGAATACCATGTCAGACGTGAAGCTGATACGAGAAACGTTAGATACAGCGCACTGTCGACAGAAGAATTTTGACGATAAGCGCCGTAGACCCCTCAAGTTTCAAGTAGGAGATTCGGTCTTTTTCAAGGCGGCACCCATGAAAGGGGTGATGCGCATTGAAAATAAAAGAAAGCTCAGTCCTAAGTACATAGGACCCTTGAGATAATAGAGAAAGTCGGGAAGGTGGCTTATAGACTAACGCTTCCTCCCGAGTTAGCTATAGTGCACAACATCTTTCACGTCTTGATGCTGAAGAAGTACGTGCCAGACAGCTCTCATGTTCTTAGCCAAGAATCCGTTGTAGTATACGCTGATCCGACGTACGAGGAGAGACTCGTGCAGATCTTAGTTAGAAAGGAGAAAGTACTTAGGAATGAAGTATACTGCTAGTAAAAGTGTTGTGGCAGAATCATAGTGTTGAGGAAGCCACATGAGAATGGGAAGAAGACATGAGAAGAGACTTCCTGGAATTATTCTAATTTTCGAGGACGAAAATTTTGTAAGGAGGGTAGGTTGTAATGACCGCCATTTTCATGACACCTACTTACCATGTAATAAGTCATTAAGGAATAAAATGGACATAATTTAATGTCTTTTAGTACAATTTAAGAAACACGGTCAAGTACATGATCGTGTAAGAGGCTGTGTACTGCTCAGATAGATGAATGTATTTCAAAGACATGGCCGTGTTGAGTAGTCTCAACTAGTACATGCTCGTGTCTGAAATGTACACGCCCGTGTTGCGTTGCACACGCACGTGTAAGAGTCTGTGTAGAAGGCTGTGTAATGAGCCGAGAGCCACTGTAATGACTCTCATGAATTATGAAACTTAATTACTATGTAATGATGTAATTAAGTTAATAAGCACATTGTGCTTTTCAGTTGAATGAATTAAACAGGAATAGTAACGTTTAATTACTATTTATGCAGTGAAAGGGGTAATCGACAGTGAAATCGGTCCACCCTATTATGTGAGTATGCGTTGAGACACGCAATATCAAGAAACCGGTCTAGACGACCATTTCATGATACAGAACTGATGAGCTAGTCATCAGTACGCTCAGACTGGTCATCTGAGCGCAGCAGTGATAATTGCCCGAATAGATGTACAGTATCGAGAAAAGTGGTCTAGATGACCTCTTCTCGCCCATAGACTGACAAAATCAAAGTCAGAACGCTCAGATTAGTCAGTCAGATAGTGAACAGTGAATAGTGAGAAACGCAGTGTCAGGTTAGTGGCCAAGACGGCCTTAATCTGGCATAAAACTGATATATTAATAGTCAGCAGGCTCAATCTGGTCAATTGAGCATAAAATGTAGATTTTGTTTAAGGGATACGTAGTATCGGGATGAGGGTCAAGACGACCTTTTCTCGCCCCGAAACTGATATATTTAGACTCAGGACGCCCAAATTAGTCAATCGGGCACCTGACACGTTTTTCGAGACTGGGTCATGCAGATCCTGAAAACTGGTCCAGAAGACCTCAGATGGACATAAAACTGATAAATTTGAAATCAGCACGTCCAAATTAGTCAAGAGAGACTGTGTTTGAAACTTCACGCGAAAATGCCTCGTTATGCGTGCACAGTGTCAACACAATGTAGGCCTAACCACAATATCAAGAAATTGGTCAAGGTGACCTCTTCTTGATATAAAACTGATATATTTGGAATCAGAATGCTCAAATTAGTCATTTGAGCACAAAAAGTAATTTTTGACCGGGAACCATACAGTATCGGGAAACTGGTCGAGACGACCTCGGATGAAGATAAAACTGATATATTTGGGTTCAGCACGCCCAAATTAGTCAGTATAGCCTATCTTAAAATTTTTCAAAAAATTTGTATAAAGGACGAAATTTTGGGGATTCTAGAGAAATAGCCCCCATATTTTTCCAAATCACATTTTCTCCCTCCCATACCACACGAAGATGAACAGTGACCAACTATCGAATCCGGCCTCCGTTTTCGACACCGCCGGCACCATTGGAAAGCTCTCGACGAGCTGATTCCAACGGTGGGCCGAGTCGACCGAACCGACGCCGGAGCACGCCGCACGCGCCGCCCAAAGCCGCCGGTGGCCGAATTTTTCAAACCGCCGTATCTCCGCCGTCCGACGTCCAAATGCCACGATTCCGGTCCCAATGGATTCGTGGTGAAGAGTAGAACAAAACCCAGGCTTCATTTCACATCAACAGCCGCCGAATCGCGCCGCCCCAGGTTCGCCGTCGCCGTCGCCATCGCCGCCGTCGGATCTCGCTATTCCGGCGGAGTTGAGTTGCAAGGTCGGTGTCAAAATGCTCAGAACAACACGTAGATCAAAAGCCCCAAATCAATTTTGGGCAACAACGCCGGAAAAATGAAGATCCAACGCCGCCGCCGTCGCCGACTTTTCGAGAGCCGATTTCCGGTGATAGGAGCCTCGATTCGTGAAATTGACACCACCAATGGGTTCCTCTCGTCGAGCTCTTCAAGATGGTGGTCGCCACTTCCATCGCCGCCGTGGTCAACGCCGGTCAACGGCCGGTCAACGCCGGTCAACGGCGGTCAACGCCGGTCAACGGCGACCCGGAGACCGAAAATTGAAGAATGGCCCGTTGGCCTATTTTCGACGTTCCGGACACATCCGCGGCATCGGATTTGCAAACTGGAGTTTCAAAAGTGAAGAACGACGATTCAAAGATTGCACGGTCGAGACCGAACGGTTCGTCCGACCGCCAACGGGAACGATTTTGGTAGTAGTGTTGATCTATTTATTCCTCAATTTAATATTGGAAATAATTATGTATTAATTATGGTTTAATGACTTGAGGAATTGTAAGAAAAAAAAGGGTGAAATATCGAAAAAGAGAATGTGAGAAAATGTGAATATTTTTACGTAAAAAGCGGAGCTTTTACGTAAAAATTAGGCCTCTGGTTTAGTACGTGGCAGGTTAGAATAGGTTAGATGGTTTTGAGGCGTTTCCTAAACGCCGGAAACCCAAAAATTAAGCGGAAATGCTGCCGAAATTTCTAAAACGGCACAAAGGGGTATTTTAGGAAACGAGGGCTGAAAATGTGATCGGGATGGAAACCCGAGCTCCCTCGATGACCTAGGTCCGGGAAAGAAAGACGGACGTTGTGAGGATTAGTGAACCGCCCCATTAGAAATTTCGTAATGTAAGAAAACGACCCCTATGTCAGAATAGTACCACCCGAGGGACGGGTGCGATCGAAGTATAAAATTTGGGGCGATTACATCGGTAACGGTAACCCGACAGGCTAAATGGTCATACGAGAGGTATTCAGTCAGATGACTGGTTGGTTAGCCAGTCAAGGACCAAGTCGGAATGGGATAGTGAGAGACAGTGATTAATTTGTCAAGTAGACAAATTAATCAAGCACGATTAAAAAAATTAGATATCAACTTTCCCAAAGTAGAGCAGTCGGGTACCGATAGGCATCAGTACCACACAACGATAAGTTTATTAGTTCCTAACGATAGAGTGACCTAAGAGCGATGTTAATTAATTTATTGGGTAAATAAATTAATTAACAATGATTAGAAAATTAAATTCTTAAGAAGAGGGCAATTAGTACCGACAAGGATCGGTACCACATAACGAGAATTTTTATTAGTCACTAATGACCACGGTGACCTAAGAGTGAATGTTAATGTAAATGCATTATGATTACAGGGAGGTACCTGTATTGTGACGAAGGCGAGAGTATAAACTGTCTGCTGACAGGTAAGTACAACTCCGCCTACAGCATGGATAAAATGAATTTAAAATGATGCTTTTCCAGTATTTTAAGTATGTATCTTGCACACGATGCTGCACAGCATACATAAGAGCATATAGCTTCACAATCGAGTAGATTGATGAAAGAACAAGATAGAAGCCATAGATCCCTACCGCGTAGGATTGGGGACAGCTTAGAGAAGCGTATGGCTAGAACAGTTAAACAAGATGGAAATAAATAGGTGTGTCGTACCGGCTCCTTCAGTCGAAGGGGTTTCCAGTTAAAGAAAGTTCAGGCCACAAGTTGAGCATCAGTTGATGGCTCTTCGGCATTAGTTGACCTCGGGCGTTACCGTTGGTCTGCGCGCACACGGTACTGACACATGGGCCCTAAATAGACAAGAAAAGAAAAGAAAAGAAAAGTTTGAAGCATAAATGAACATAACCGGATCATGCATTAGTTATAGTTTGCTATGCTTTCTTTTTCAGTAGAGTGCATACAGTACACGATGCTCCTGTTATGCATAAAGTATGTGAAGTTTTATATTCAGTGTTATGACATGTTATGTGATGACATGATATGTGAGCTGATATGTGATATGCTTATATGATATGTGATTTATTAAGTGATATATGTCATGCTTATGATTTTAAGTATGTGCTATGTTTTAAACATGTTTTGCGGTTAACATGTTGTACTTACTGGGCGTAAAGCTCACGGAGTGTGTTCATGCTGTAGGTAAGCATCCTATAGCGTAAACATCAAGGGACGATGATGATGGCGGAGGTGGATGTGAGGATGAGGTTATGGATACACCGCGAGTATTCTTCCGCACAGTATGAGTAAATAATATTTTGAATGGTGACAGTTAAATAGTATTTTGAATAGTAAATGTTAAACAGTATATGTACGAGTAGTATATTTAAATAGTATCTGGTGAATAGTAATCAGATAAACAAGTATATAATTATGTATGTATAATTGAAATCTTTATGTTTTTCAAATTCAGCATTTTAATAGTATGCGTACGTGAATAGTAAATGCGTACGTGTATATAAAAAAAAAAAAAAAAAAATTCCCTCTAAATTTATGGTATTAAATTCAGCAAGTTTAAGTATCGGTTTTAAAGAAGAAGTATAAGTAAAAGTTAAAGAAGCAAGTAAGAGTTTTCAGTGACGGTCCGGGCCGCTGAGGGCACGGGGCGTCACAGTTGGTATCAGAGCGGTTTCCTGCCATCCTACTTCACATCACCGCATGCCTACCTCATCTGTCCAAGTAAGTTAGTTTTATTTTTTAGTCGGTAAATGTTTATCTATTGAAGATAACATTTTATAGTAATGAGACGACGAAATCTATGATGGCGAGGACAAGCTGAAAAGATGCTGAGATCATTATACGAAAAATCACGACCGTGCAGTGCTAGAGAACTGTTTAGAGAAAGAGCATGGATTGCTACCCGAGTTGTACTGATCTTCAAGGCTAGTTGTCCACTAAGTTTCGAGTGGCAAACAGTACTCCTGCACTCCATGAGAATGTGAGGACTGGTTTCATGTTATCAAAGTGATTCCCTGATTGTACACCATTGACCAGGATAACTGAGTCCTGTTGGCTGTTGATATCTCTCAGGAAGATACTCTCGTGTGTATCGGGATCCTTATGACCAGGATGAGCTCTTAACTGTGTCGAGTTTCGCCATACCACGATCGAGCCAATCTCTGAGAGCAGTCCAGCATCAGCCTCAGTTTTTCCTTATGGGCAAGCAGGGAATGAAACCGCCTAAGTTCTCTAGAGTTATGGATACACCGCGAGTATTCTTCCGCACAGTATGAGTAAATAATATTTTGAATGGTGACAGTTAAATAGTATTTTGAATAGTAAATGTTAAACAGTATATGTACGAGTAGTATATTTAAATAGTATCTGGTGAATAGTAATCAGATAAACAAGTATATAATTATGTATGTATAATTGAAATCTTTATGTTTTTCAAATTCAGCATTTTAATAGTATGCGTACGTGAATAGTAAATGCGTACGTGTATATAAAAAAAAAAAAAAAAAATTCCCTCTAAATTTATGGTATTAAATTCAGCAAGTTTAAGTATCGGTTTTAAAGAAGAAGTATAAGTAAAAGTTAAAGAAGCAAGTAAGAGTTTTCAGTGACGGTCCGGGCCGCTGAGGGCACGGGGCGTCACACATAATGTGTCGGAACTCAGCCCAGTCTAGTCCCAACAACATCTCCTAATCACAATACTCCCAGTACATTCGAGCGTCCTCGCGAAACATGCCGACTGCTAATAACACCTAGCAGTCCTAATCTATATCGCACTGGTGCATGATTGTCTCCACATCATGTAGCCAATCTCGGGTGGAGACCCCCTTTTGACCTCCCTTAAAGGTGGGTGGATGACTACCTCTGAAGGCGTGTATAACTCGTACCGATACTCTGGCTCCTATATGAGCTCGTCCTCCCACCACTAGAATATCTATGGTGACTGGTGGATGAACAACCAATTGGGGAGGAGGTACTTGTACCGGTGATGGCGCTCTAATCTGTGGCACTGGCAGCTCAGGTGTCGGTGGTCTATGTACTGATCGAGGCGTTACTCTCTAGATCATGGATGGTCTAATCACGGACCTAGTCCATACTCGGATCAGTCCTCTCGGTCTGTATGGATGAGGTCGCACGTATAGTGGTCTAGTCATCGTATACCCTACAAAAATATATAACCTCATATAAACGAAAATTTAACTATCTTAAAGAAAGCTAACTTACTTGGATTGACGAGCAGACTGCGTTTTGTGCCAATAGGGATATGGTCAACTGCTCTGATACCAACCTGTGGCGCCCCCGAATTCGGCCAATCGACTGAAACAACCCGTTCACTAAATCTGAGTCGCCATTTAAATATTTTTTTTTCTTTCAACTCTCATATTTCAAGGCCTAAAAATTCACCCATTTTTTTCCTTTTTAATATACTTTCCTCACACGAAAGCTAAGTATAAAAGCTATATAAAATATATTACTAACTTTTAGTTGTCTTTTTTTTTAAGTACAACATAATTTACAAACATGCAATATATATACTTTATTTTGCAAAAAAATGCATTTTTTTCACTTTCTCTCGATGTTCAGCGAAAAACTTATAGCAGGACCAAATCCACAGTGGATTCCCTATCTCATCAGCACACGCGCATCCTGCCGTCATCTAGGTAGCCTACTGAACAAGTTTCTTACCTGCAACATGAACAAACTGATGAGCTAAGAGGCTCAGTAAGTTCAAACATACTTAGTAAGTATCACATAGATTCAAAACATCAAAAATACAATTTTCTATGAATAGCACTATTTGTACGTGAATAGTACTATTCATCATGTATAGTAAATTTGACTTTTTGACCAATGAATAGTAACTTTGACTATGATCAGTTACTATTCACATTTCCCTAACCGAGTCCACTACCTTTAGTATTAGTATCGGTTATGCTCAATTATGGCTTTCGTCACATTATTGGCTATTATCTTTGTTTATATTTTTGTTTTGAGCTCATTGTGGCAGTACCGATAATTTATGTGCACTGACTGGGAGGGCCTTGGGAGTGACCCTAAGGCTTCTTCCTCTCTAGTCCCTCATTGCCCATAGCGATTATTATATCCCCATAGGACCTATAAACCTCTACCATAATGTTGGAGGGACGGTATGCCAAAAGTGATTTTATTACCATCTTTCAATTTTAGTTCCTACCAGATGGTATTATTTATCATCTCAAGGTCAGGAACCTCTGTTACCTGTAGGTGTTACTCATTTTCCCTTTAAGGTTGTGTCTTAATTTTAGTCATACTCTTCCTATAGTGTACCTATAGTACACTTCTCAATTTAACAGCTCATTAAGCGTGTTATTCTTGCTATACCCTATTACCTGTAGGACTTACAGCTAATGTACTACTGGTACAAAATTAAATATCACAGTATTTCATGTTGCATACATGAAAATGCTTGAACTTACCACTACTGCGTTAATGTCTACTTTCGGAACTCCTCCACAGTTTTGTCTCTAGTTTGGGTCCATACAGACAGAGTATTGTCCGTTAATACCCATCATTAATTATCACTTTGAATATATTTATTTTGTGATAAATTTTTACAATACATTTCAACTATTTAGGTGTTACATGGCCTACAACATGCCCGCGTCCCAGACTGTGTACTTCTCAGGTTGTCTATTTTCTCCCATACAGGGCCGTGTATCCTTCTACCTGTCTGTGTTCTTCAAAATTTTTAGATTTTTAATCTTAAAATCTTTATTATAGCTTCTAGAATCTTAGTTTAAGTATTCTAGATCCCTAACGGTCCTTTCCGAGCCTTTCAAAAAATTTTAGTCAAATTGACCATTTTACCCCTAATGGGTCTCTGGACCGTAACTATTCCGTTCTATCATTTTTCTGGGATTTTCTAAGCCCAAATATCGTAAGATAATATTCCTTAGGCTTCTATAAATTGTTACAGCTTTATTTGTTGTAAAATCAACAACTATTCATTTCTCGACCCTTGGGTACTATTTATCCTACACCTAGGGTCATTTCTTATTTTGCTAGCGTTTCGGAGCCTCAAATAGGTGTTTCACTACTCCTGAAACGTTTTACATCCTGTCCCCGAGCCTTGGTTCCCGAGGGGGTCGGGTTTCCAATCCCGATCATATTTTCCCCCCTCGTTTCCTAAAATACCTCTAACGTGAATTTTTCCCATTCTCGATATTTTAATCATTAAAGGGTCGGTTTACTATTCCTTTGAGTTTGGTTTTTCATTATCGAACCTAACATTCCGAGGGGTCTCGGTTTTATTTCCAAGCCTAACATTTTTATCCCTCTTTTTCCGGAAATGCCCTTATGCCGTTTTAGAAATTTCGACAGCATTTCCGCTTGTATTTTTAGGTTTTCCCAGTGTTAGGTACACCTCAGAACCTTTGTACCTGCCACATACTATACCAGAGACCTATTTTATACAAAGTTACCAAACTTTGTATAAAATTTTCCACATTAACCAACATTCAAAACGCAACACAAAATTCATCAATTTTTCTTCCATTATGGCCACGGTTTCTCATGGTAAACAACATCAAATATTTTTCATCACCATATTCAATTATCACATATCACTCTTAGGTTTTCTAATGTACATATCTATCATCAAAACCCTAAGAATTTTTCATTCCATCCCTAGCATTAAGCCATGGATTTTCATGCTAAAACACATAGGAAACTTTTTCTCATTCCTAGTATTCTTATTACACATTCCTCATCATTTTTCAACACTAAAATTTTCTCATTTTTATCACACATAGGCCATGGATTTTGTGGGAAACAAGCATCAAAATTTTCTTGTTTCTTGATTCTAATTCATGCTTTGATCAACATGTCACCAAATGAACATAAATCACTAAGCAAATCATCAATTTTTCCACATCATTTCCACCCTACAAGGCCACGGATTTTTAGAAGAATTTCAATAAGAGAACTTCAAAATTGGGCTTACCTTTTTCAATTTGATCTCTTGGAACTTAGTGAAGGATTGGAAGACTAGTTTGGTGTACAAATTTTGCTAAATTTAGGCTTAGAATGGACTCAGAGTGCACGGATTCTATGGTCAAAAATTTGGCAAGAGTTTGGCTTGGTTTTCTAATTTTTCCAAATGAATTTTTGATGCCTATTTATAGGCAAAAAGTGAGGGACTTCTTAGCAATTTTTCCTAACAATTACATAATTGTTTAAGGACTTAGACCAGTTTGTTAGGTGCATGACTTGTATACAATGAAGGGTTTGTTTACAGATATCGGAATCATAGCTCCAAGGAGTTAAGGGTATCCTCTTAAAGGCATTATACTGGATATGAAAATGGACAAGACCTTGGGTCGTTTGCTGGGTAGATGACTTCTTATTCACATATGGTGAATAATCATTTTCTTATTTGATAGTATAATGGAACTTTAAGATAGCTTAATCAGTAGGATTAAACGGACTTTGACCTAAGGCTGATCATGGATATCATATGAGGGTTCTATATACATGACAAGGTCATTGGATAATAGCTTGTCACAGGCTTATGTAATACGGTATATAATTGGGAGTTCAGTTTCAGGTTTATAGTGGTGTGACTCTAAAATTCGTGATCATATCATTGAATTGTTTAGTAAAGAATAATGATCATATGGATTCACGGGAGCCCAATTATATATGTCCAATTGGTCCTTCTACTAACTCCACATAATTCCTTAACGATTGGCAAATTGATTTGTGTCTGCTTATTGGCTGGTTGATTATGCATGGATGGTGTTGACATAGGATTAGGATGGTGGACAAGATTCTCTCCGGTTGAATTCATATTTTGTTTTGGATAATAGAGTACACAATTATTCAAACTCCAAATAAAGTTGCCATGATTTTATTTGAGATTGGATTAGAGTTGTAGAAAATTATCTATAAGAACAAAAATTTGAAATACAACTGTTTGTGGATTTTGAAATTTGAAATTTAAATTTTGAATTTGAAATTTAAATTTGAAATTCGAATTTGAAATTTGAAATTCAAATTTTGAATCACAGTCCAAGTGGAATTCGAATTCTTTGTGGATAATTCCACAAGGCTAGAATTCGAATTTGAGTTGGATTATGAAGAGGGAAATCTTGTTTGAATACTACTTCAATTTTGAATCATAATTCTAACAAATGTGGCCGAATTTTTGTTGAGGAAAATCCTCCAAGATATTTTCGGTTTTTGTGGATAAGGATGCGAGGAAAAATTCAAGTTTCAATCCCAGTTGAATTTGGATTCTCTCCTCCCTAAAAGTGGCTGAAATTTTGAGGGAATCTCAAGGAATATTTTTAGTTTTTAATTGGATAAGGATGAGATAAAATTCAAGCTAGAAAATCCTATTTGGATTTTGATTCTCCTCACACTTTAATGACCGAATCTAGTCATGTTTTTGGCACAAAGGGGAATCGTCTTTTATGAGAGAATGAGGAGATAAAATTCAAGTTAAAATCCTGTTTAAATTTGGATTGGATAATCTCAAAAAGTGGACAAATTTTTTGGTTGGATAAGGCCATGAAAAATTCAGATTTTATGAGTGGATAAGGGAGAAAAATCTTCTCCTACTCCAATACGAATTCAGAGGATATCTCATGCAAGTCTATAAACAGAGGTCCTGACACTCTAGTTCTTTCAGACCACAGACTCTCAGGGGAGCAGGCTTATTATTGCATAACTTACCGTGACAATAAGTTCTTTAGAGATTTGGGTGGTCAGAAGAAGACTAGCAGTGCTAGCATACCGATCGAGGTTCAGAATGCCCATACACTCAGCCATTCGGGAATTGGAGAATAGTAGAGAAGGCTAGTTGGTTGAAGCCCTCCGATCATTCTCCTCTTGTAGATTGGCGTCCTTAATGTATGAGTTTAAATTGTTGTTGGTTTATTGTATATGGCATCATGAGATATTTAATGATCTTAAACATTTTTATTATTCCACTGCGCCACTCTGATACGTTTTTACCGATTTATTTTTCCTATAATTGGTATCAAAGCCATCTCATGACTATGCCATGTACATAAATTAGACAATTAATTAGTCTTTTTATTTATGTATGGATTTCATATTTAGAGAGTGGCATTTTAGGATTCATTTATGTTGTTATTATGTATTATGTATGAAGTATGTGGTTATTATAATTTTTTAAATTATTATAAGCATGCTTGTTTTATGCCGATTATGGTTCCTTAGAATTTAGAAAATTGTATCTAGGAATATTTATGTAATCATGGGAGTAGTTTATTATCACTGTAATTTTCCTATGGATTTTAATTTTTTGTCTCTTAGAAATATTATGATTAGAATTTTTGTACACCAGAAACGGTTTAGGAAATTTTATGTAATTATTCTTGGAGGAGATTGAAGACCGTAATTTATTTTTTCCAAAAGTTAAATTTAATTTAAAGGTTGAAATTTTGATAGTGTGGAAAATTTCAGTTTAATTAGGATTCAAATTAATTTTTGGAGATCCTAATGGGTAAATTGAAATATGGCATGAAAATCGAGGACCGACCCCCTCAGGATGGACCACTAGCCGTGGTGGGGCTGCAGCCCCTGCCCTCAGACAGGATGGGGCTGCAGCAACCCCTACCCGTGGCTGCACCACCCACGATCGCAGGCACTGCCTGCAGCCGAGGGTAGCTGTGGCCCCCCAAGGGCTGGCCACAACCCTGGGCGTGCAGCCTGGTGGCTATTGCGCCCAGCCCAAGCATGCAGCCGGTGGCTGCAGGCTTGGCCTGTAGCCCGACATAGCTGCACATGGCCTGCAGCCGTGGGCTGCCAGCCCCCCGGGGCTCGGGCCTGGGGGCTGCCCACGGCGGCTGCCATCCTCTGGGGCTGATGGATCGAAAATCAAAAAATTTTGATTTTTAAATTTGAGATTTAATTTTAAATCATGTTTAAAAATATGTAATTGAAAATTTTTGAAATTACATATTATTACACATGATATTTAAAATTGTTTAAAATTTGAATTTGAAATTTAAATTTGAAATTCGAATTTAGAATTTGAATTTGAAATTTAAATTTTTTGATATTTAAATTTTAAATGATTCATGGGATGAGAACTAAATGGAGACATAAAGATGGATACAAGAAGACAGAACAAAATTCAAGACCCAAATATTTCTTTGGATGGAATTTTGTATCTTTATTTTCTTTATTCTAGGATGGAACCATGACTTGGTTATTTATCTGTCAATTATTTTTTCTGTGATATGTCATGGATGTATAAATATGTATTGATGAACATTTTATACGCATATTTCATAACATGTCATATAGGATAGGTGAATGCCGCTCATACTATATTGATTATACATATTTGTCAAAACTTTCATGTTTTTCAAAATATTGAGAGGGAGAGGGTTTCAAACAAAACCCACGGCCTCCATTGTTGATCCATGTGTGAAAGCATGGTAACTCCTCGCGTTAGTTCTGCCCTGACCACACCCCTCGGTAGGTGTTTATTGCCGTCGGTATACTAGGTTGAATCTCCTATGTGGAAAACGTGTTAGGGCACGATCCTATTCATGACCACCCCTCAGTGGCTTGGTAGGACGTGGATCGGGCTACGTAAACAATGGTTATACACTCAAGACTCGTTTAGTTATTAACCTTCCCTAGAAGCTCTGTTAACTAAACTGGTGGCCAAAATAAGCGGTTATTAATATATGTCTTAGCCTTGGAGGATTTAAGGCAACATATAATAATTGAACGGGGTCTATGTTCCGCTATTTGTCTCATGACCACCTCTCGGTGGCTTGGGGTGATAGGTGTTGAGAATTACCATTGCAATGCTACATGTTTTTTCAAGTTTTATGTAGGAACATACTTGTATGTTTTATTTGCTAAATTATCTGTATATTTGCTTGGGCTTTGTAATGATGTCTAGTATAATTTTATTTCAGTTCAAAATGTCACCGATACCCCTCATTTCAATACTTACTGAAAATAAGCTGAATAGCGATAATTATAAAGACTGGAAAATAAATCTATTGATAGTTCTCAGCTGCGAGAGACACAAGTTCGTGCTGGATGAATCATGCCCACCTGGGCCCAAACCTGACACACCGCTTGAGGAGGTCCTGGTTGCCTATACTCGTTGGAGAGAATCCAATGAGATAGCTCGATGCTACATTCTGGCTAGCATGACGAGTGCTTTACAAAAGCAGCATGAGACTTATCAAGTTGCTGGAGAGATCATGGAAAATCTAGAGGACATGTTCGGAGGCCAAGAAAAATTGGCTCGACAGTCTGCTATTACTAGCATTATGAACTCTAAGCAAAAGGCAGGTACTCCAGTGAAGGACCATATGATCACTCTAATGGGATTTTCTGCTGAGGCTACCAAGAATGGTGCTGAATTGGACTACAACACCCAGATCGAGATGGTGTTTAAAACTCTGTCAAAAGATTTTGTGGGGTTTAAGGCCACATATAATCTGGCAACAAGGGAGTTAGGACTAACCGAGCTCATGAAGCAACTCCAAGCTTATGAGCGAATGATCAAGGATAGGGATGCAGTCCAACCAAAAGGAGATGCCAATTTCTCTGAATCTACCAAGCGCTCACGGAAGAGGAAGAGGCCAAATAAGAAGCAAGTGGCTTCTAGTTCTTCTAATCCTCCTGTCTCGGACGGGAAGAAGAAGAAGAAGAACAAGAAGCCAAAGGACCCTAAAAAGTCCAAATGCTTCCATTGTGGGAAGGTAGGTCACTTCAAGAAGGCTTGCCGGGAATTCCTAGCCGCCAAGGGTAAGGAAGGTAAGGAACTTCATTACTTGGAAGCGTGTTTGGTGGAAGAATCGAAAGACACTTGGGTCATTGATTCGGGCGCCACTAATCATGTTTGTGTTTCTATGCAGGGGTTCGTGGAAACGAGAAGTCTACATGATAGGAGCCTCTCGTTGAGGACTGGAGATGGTAGCTTTGTGGTGGCTGAGGCAGTGGGAGATGTTTACCTTTATTTTGATCAATTTAGGTTTATTTTACTAAAAGACTGTTTTTATGTTCCTAATTTTAGGAGGAACCTTATATCGGTAGCTTGTTTAATAAAGGATTCTTATTCAGTTTCTTTTAGTAAAAGAGTTGATATTCGTAGAAATAAGTCTTTTATCTATTCTGGATGGATGGATGGAAACCTATATTTGATCAAACCAAAGATGTACTCATTGCTTGACACCGAATTAATAAATAACTCTAAAAGGTTGAAAGTTTCACACTCTAACAAGGCGTATCTTTGGCATTTAAGACTTAGTCATATTAATCAGGATAGGATTCAAAGGTTGGTGAAAGACGGTGCTCTAGAATCTCTGGAGGAGGTACGTCTTCCTCAATGTGAGTCTTGCCTTAAGGGTAAGATGACTAAGAGGTCTTTTTGAGCTAAGGGTACTAGGGCTCAGGAACTCTTAGAAATTATGCACACCGACGTATGTGGCCCCATGAACGTCGTGGCATGAGGAGGGTTCGAGTATTATGTCTCTTTTATAGACGATTACTCGAGGTATAGATATGTGTACCTGATGCACCGCAAGGGCGAAACCTTTGATAAGTTTAAAGGGTATCGTGCGGAAGTGGAAAAGCAATTGGGTAAATCCACAAAGACACTTTGATCTGATCGAGGTGGTGAATAGCTCTTTGACGAATCTCTAGGACATCTTGTAGAGAATGGGATATTATCCCAATTGACTGCACCTAGTACTCCACAATAGAATGGTGTAGCTGAAAGGAGAAACAGGACCTTATTGGATATGGTACGGTCCATGATGAGTTATTCAATGCTGCTATTATCATTTTGGGGGTATACATTACAAACGGCGTGCTATATTCTAAATCAGGTTCCAAGCAAGTCAATTCCCAAGACTTCGTATGAATTGTGGTATGGCAGGAAGCCCTCCCTTGGACATATGAGAATATGGGGCTGCCCGGCACATGTACTGGATGGGGATGCGAAGAAGTTGGAACCAAGAAACAGAATTGTACATGTTTGTAGGGTATCTAAGGGAACTAAGGGAGGTCTGTTCTATAACCCGAAGGAACAAAAAGTCATTGTTTCAACCCATGCGACATTCTTGGAGGAAAGTCATATGAATGACTTTAAGCCTCGAAGCGAAGTGGTGCTAGAGGAGTTATCGGGTGAGTGAACTGCTCCACAGGTTTCAGTCTTAGATGCAAGTCCGAGTTCCGGTGAAAGACCTGCAGACGATCAACAATTTAGGGTACCTAGTCATAGTAGGAGGGTTTCGAAGAAGCCTAATTTCCTCATGTATGATACAGAGGTATACCAGGCTGAAGCTCTTGAGCATGAGGATGATCCGGTCACTTATGATGAAGCTATAAATGATGTTGATTCTAAATCTTGGAAACAGGCCATGAACAATGAGATGGATTCTATGAAATACAACTCTGTTTGGGAACTTATAGATCTGCCAGATGGGATAAAACCCATTGGATGCAAGTGGGTCTACAAAAGAAAGAAGGATGTGGAAGGGAGAGTGGAAACTTTCAAAGCTAGACTAGTTGCAAAGGGGTACACGCAAAAAGCTGGAATCGATCACAATGAAACCTTTTCGCCTATTGCTATGCTGAAGTTTATCCGTATTCTTCTGTCCATTGCTGCGGCTCTCAATTACGAGATCTGGCAAATGGACGTCAAGACGGCATTCTTGAATGGCCATCTTAAGGAATGTATCTACATAATACAACCCGAAGAGTTCATGGCACAAGGCCAAGAAAGAAAAGTCTGCAAGTTGCTTAGATCTATTTATGGATTAAAGCAAACATCCCGCTCATGGAACCAGAGATTTGATTAAGCGATCAAGACATTTGGTTTTGAGCAGAACGTTGATGAACCCTGTGTTTATAAATGTATTAAGGATGGAAAAGTGGTCTTTATGGTGTAGGAAATTCAATCGGTAAAAACGTATCAAAGTGGCGCAGCGGAACAATAAAAATTTTTAGATCGTTAAATATCTCATGATGCCATATACAATAAACCAACAACAATTAAAACTCATACCTCAAGGACGCCAATCTTGCAGGAGGAGAATGATCGGAGGCTTCAACCAACTAGCCTTCTCTACTATTCTCCAATTCCCGAATGGCGGAGTGTGTGGGCACTCTGAACCTCGATCGGTATGCTAGCACTGCTAGTCTTCTTCCGACCACCCAGATCTCTAAAGAACTTTATTGTCACGTTGAGCTGTGCAACAATAAGCCTGCTCACCTGAGAGTCTGTGGTCTGAGAGAACTGGAGTGGCAGGACCTCTATTTATAGACCTACATGAGGTGATTCTCTGAATTCGAATTGGACTAGGAAAAGATTTTCTCCCTTATCTTTAACCAAAAAAATCCGAATTTTTCCATAGGATAATCCTAACAACAAATTCGGTTTTTCCTAAGATAAATCCAATCCAAATCTTAACAAGATTTTAACTAGAATTTTATCTCCCTTTTTCAACCAAAAAATCCGAAATTCACAAGGAGAAAATCCTCCAAAAGATTTCGGCCATTATGGATAAGGGAGAATCAAAAATTCCACTAGGATTTTCAAGCTTGAATCTTATCTCAACCTTATCCAAAATTAACCGAATTTTCCTTGGATAAAGGCTCCAAAATTTCGGCCACTTTTAGAGAAGGAGAGAATCCAAATTCAACTAGGATTGAAACTTGAATTTTCCCTTTAATCTTATCCACAAAAACCGAATTTTCCATTGAGGATTATCCTCAAAAATATTCGCCCACTTTTGTTGGGATTTGGATTCAAAAATCAAGTAGGATTCTAACAAGATTATCCTCTCCAAATCCAACTCAAATTCGAATTTCAAACCTTGTGGATTTTCCACAACAAATTCGAATCCTACTTAGACTGTGATTCAAAATTTGAATTTCAAATTTCAAATTCAAATTTCAAATTCAAATTTCAAATTTCAAATTTAAATTTCAAATTCAAATTTCAAATTCGAATTTCAAATTCAAATTTCAAATTCAAATTTCAAATTCAAAATTCAAATTTCAAATTTCAAAATTCAAATTTCAAATTTCAAAATTCAAATTTCAAATTCCACAAAACGGTTGTGTTTCATATTCTTGTTCTCATGGATAATTTTCTACAACTCCAATCCAATCTCAAATAAAATCATGGCAACTTTATTTGGAGTTCGAATAATTGTGTACTCTATTATCCAAAATAAAATCTAAATCCAACCGGAGAGAATCTTGTCTACCATCCTAATCCTGTGTCATCACCATCCATGCATAATAAACTAGCCAATAGCGTACACAAATCAATTTGCCAAACGTTAAGGAATTATGTGGAGCTAGTAGAGGGACTGATTGGACATATATAATCGGGCTCCCGTGATTCCATATGATCATCATTCTGTACCGAACAACTCAATCATATGATCACTAATTTCAGAGTCACACCACTATAAACCTGAAACTGAACTCCCAATTATATACCGTATTACGTAAGCCTGTGACGAACTACCATCCAATGACCTTGTCATATATGCAAAACCCTCATATGATATCCATGATTAGCCTTAGGTCAAAGTCCGTTTAATCCTACTGATCAGGCTATCTTAAAGTTCCATTATACTACCGAATCAAGAAAATGATTATTCACCATATGTGAATAAGAAGTCATCCGCCCAGCAGACGACCCAAGGCCTTGTCCATTTTCACATTCAGTATAATGCCTTTAAGAGGATACCTTTAACTCCTTAGAGCTATGATTCCGATATCTGCAAACAAACCCTTCATCGTATACAAGTCATGCACCCAACGAACCGGTCTATAAGCTTACTACCTCTGAGACGCTTTAGCCATTGGAACATCAAAGTACACAAGTCATATACATGAAGTAGTTCATTTACTCAGGATTAAGGTTATTGCACAATGAACGTCAAAAGCAGATTGATCCACTCATAGCGGACTACGTAGATCAATCACGCTTTAGTCCCGGTCTAATATGTCACCACCGAGCAACATATCCATGTCTCTACTTGGGAGTCCAGCTCCAGACAGTCAAGACAAACCGTCCCCTCTAAGGCTTTAGACAACATAATAGTCTTAACATGAGTTAAATGCTCGGTCTAACCCCATAGACTACAGACCATAGTTTAGACTGCTAACTTTAGAACATTGTCTTCTCGCATACAAAAGTCCATTGCATGCAACGTTCCAACAGTTTTAACACAAGCAGTTAGTTAGCCATATTTGCTTACATTTACTTTAACATGTAAATAAGACGAGGACAGATAGCAATGTAATGAATAACCTCTATATATAATTTTATTATCCAGTTCAAAATGAATACATCAAAAATGTCTCTAATACTTAGGGCATTTCCTAACATATGGTACTCTATGTGGATGATATACTACTCATTGGGAATGATGTAGGGAACTTATCATCGGTCAAGCTTTGGCTGCACAAATAGTTTGACATGAAGGACTTAGGAGAAGCTAATTATGTTCTAGGCATTCGTCTCTTCAGAGATCGAAAGAACAAAATGATTGCGTTATCCCAAGTTTCATATATAGATAAAATAATTGACAAATATGCAATGCGAGAGGCAAAGAAAGGTTCACAACCTTCTATTGTCGGTCTAACTCTTTCATTGGATAACTGTCCAAAGACATCGGAAGAAAGAGAGCGTATGAGTAAGGTCTCTTATGCATCCGCTGTGGGTAGCCTTATGTACACTATGCTTTACACACACCCGGACATATGTTTTGCAGTAGGTATGGTGAGTCGATATCAAGCAAATCTTGGAACCATGATTGGCAAGTAGTAAAGTATACACTTAAGTATCTTAAGAGAACGAGGGATTATATACTGGTGTGTTCTGAAGGGGACCTAACACCCATAGGATACACAGACTCAGACTTCCAGACTTACAAGGATTCGAGGAAATCAACATCAGGATCAGTGTTCTCTCGGAGGAGGCGCCATTGTGTGGAGGAGCATGAAGCAGGGTTGCACAGCTGACTCTACGATGAAGGCTGTGCTAGGAAATGCCCTAACTATTAGAGACATTTTGATGTCTTCATTTCGAACTGGATAATAAAATTATACATAGAGGTTATTCATTACATTGCTATCTGTCCTCGTCTTATTTACATGTTAAAGTAAATGTAAGCAAATATGGCTCACTGACTGCTTGTGTTAAAACTGTTAGAACGTTGTATGCAATGGACTTTTGTATGCGAGAAGACAATGTTCTAAAGTTAGCAGTCTAAACTATGGTCTATAGTCTATGGGGTTAGACCGAGCATCTAACTCATGTTAAGACTATTATGTTGTCTAAAGCCTTAGAGGGGACGGTTTGTCTTGATTGTCTGGAGCTGGACTCCCAAGTAGAGACATGGATATGTTGCTCGGGGGTGACATATTAGACCGGGACTAAAGCGTGATTGATCTACGTAGTCCGCTATGAGTGGATCAATCTGCTTTTGACGTTCATTGTGCAATAACCTTAATCATGAGTAAATGAACTTCTTCATGTATATGACTTGTGTACTTTGATGTTCCAATGGCTAAAGCGTCTCAGAGGTAGTAAGCTTATAGACCGGTTCGTTGGGTGCATAACTTGTATACGATGAAGGGTTTGTTTGCAGATATCGGAATCATAGCTCTGAGGAGTTAAAGGTATCCTCTTAAAGGCATGATACTGAATGTGAAAATGGACAAGGCCTTGAGTCGTCTGCTGGGTGGATGACTTCTTATTCACATATGGTGAATAATCATTTTCTTAATTCGGTAGTATAATGGAACTTTAAGATAGCCTGATCAGTAGGATTAAATAGACTTTGACCTAAGGTTGATCATGGGTATCATATGAGGGTTTTGCAAATATGACAAGGTCATTGGATAGTAGCTCGTCACAGGCTTACGTAATACGGTATATAATTGGGAGTTCAGTTTCAGGTTTATAGTGGTATGACTCTGAAACTAGTGATTATATGATTGAGTTGTTCGGTAAGGAATGATGATCATATGGAATCACGGGAGCCCGATTATATATGTCCAATCAGTCCCTCTACTAGCTCCACATAATTCCTTAACGTTTGGCAAATTGATTTGTGTATGCTATTGGCTAGTTTATTATGTATGGATGGTGATGACACAGGATTAGGATGGTAGACAAGATTCTCTCCGGTTGGATTCAGATTTTGTTTTGGATAATAGAGTACACAATTATTCGAACTCCAAATAAAGTTGCCATGATTTTATTTGAGATTGGATTGGAGTTGTAGAAAATTATCCATGAGAACAAGAATATGAAACACAACCGTTTTGTGGAATTTGAAATTTGAATTTTGAAATTTGAAATTTTAATTTTGAAATTTGAAATTTGAATTTTGAATTTGAAATTTGAATTTGAAATTCGAATTTGAAATTTGAATTTGAAATTTAAATTTGAAATTTTAAATTTTAAATTTGAAATTTGAATTCGAAATTTGAATTTGAAATTTGAAATTCAAATTTTGAATCACAGTCCGAGTAGGATTCGAATTTGTTGTGGAAAATCCACAAGGTTTGAAATTCGAATTTGAGTTGGATTTGGAGAGGATAATCTTGTTAGAATTCTACTTGAATTTTGAATCCAAATCCCAACAAAAGTGGACGAAATTTTTGAGGATAATCCTCAAGGAAATTTCGGATTTTTTGTGGATAAGATTCAAGGGAAAATTCAAGTTTCAATCCTAGTTGAATTTGGATTCTCTCCTTCCCTGAAAAGTGGCCGAATTTAGGGAGAAAATCTCCTAGGAAATTCGGTTATTTTTGGATAAGGTTGAGATAAGATTCAAGCTTGAAAATCCTAGTGGAATTTTAGATTCTCCCTTATCCATAATGGCCGAAATCTTTAGGAGAGATTCTCCTTGAAATTTTCGGATTTTTTGGGTTGAAAAGGGAGATAAAATTCTAGTTAAAATCTTGTTTAGATTTGGATTGGATTTATCCTAAGAAACCCGAATTTTATTGTGGAGATTCTCCCTTGGAAAAATTCAGATTTTATGGATATGGATAAGGGAAATTATCTTTTCCTAATCCAATTCAAATTCAGAGATTCACCTCATGCAGGTCTATAAATAGAGGTCCTGCCACTCCAGTTCTCTTAGACCACAGACTCTCAGGTGAGCAGGCTTATTGTTGCACAGCTCATCGTGACAATAAAGTTCTTTAGAGATCTGGGTGGTCGGAAGAAGACTAGCAGTGCTAGCATACCGATCGAGGTTCAGAGTGCCCACACACTCAGCCATTCGGGAATTGGAGAATAGTAGAGAAGGCTAGTTGGTTGAAGCCTCCAGTCACTCTCCTCCTGTTCATTGGCGTCCTTGAGGTATGAGTTTTAATTGTTGTTGATTTATTGTATATGGCATCATGAGATATTTAACGATCTAAAATTTTTATTGTTCCGCTGCGCCACTCTGATACGTTTTACCGGTTTATTTTCCTACAATTGGTATCAGAGCCATCTCATGACTATGCCATGTACATAAATTAGACAATTACTTAGTCTTTTTATTTATGTATGGATTTGATATTTAGAGAGTGGCATTCTAGGGTTCCTTTATGTTGTTATCATGGATTATCTATAAAGTATGTGTTTTTATTTAATTTTTGAATTTTTATAAGCATGCTTGTTTATGCCGGTTATGGTTCCTTAGAATTTAGAAAAATTGTATCTATGAATTTTTATGTAAGAATGGGAGCAGTTTATTAACACCGTAATTTTCCCATGGATTTTAATTTTTATCTCTTAGAATTTTTATGGTTAGAATTTTTGTACACCGGAAATGGTTTAGGATTTTTTATGGAATTATTCTTGGAGGAGATTGAAGATTGAAGACCTAATTTATTTTTTTCCCAAAAGTTAAATTTGATTTAAAGATTGAAATTTTGATTGTGTGGAAAATTTCAATTTAATTGGGATTCAAATTAATTTTTGGACATCCTAATAGGTAAATTGGAATATGGCATGAAAATCGAGACACGACCCCTCGGGATAGGCCGACGGGCCTTGGTGGGGCTGCAGCCCCTGCCCTCGGGCAGGATGGGGCTGCGGCAGCCCCTGTGCAGGCCCACACCACCCACGGCCGTAGGCCAAGCCTGCGGCCAGGGGTGGCCGTGGCCTGCCCAAGGCTGGCAGCAGCCTGGGCGTGCAGCCTGCCGGCTGCTGCGCCGTGGGCTGCCAACCCCTCCGGGGTTGGTGGCTGCCCACGGCGGCTGCCGCCTACGGGGGCGGCGGTCCGACGGTCCAAAAAATCAGAAAATTTTGATTTTTAAATTTGAGATTCAATTTTAAATCATGTTTAAAAATATGTAATTAAAAATTTCAAATTTTTTGAAATTACATATTATTACACATGATGTTTAAAATTGTTTAAAATTTAAATTTGAAATTTAAATTTGAAATTCGAATTTGGAATTTGAATTTGAAAGTTAAATTTTTGGATATTTAAATTTTAAATAATTCTTGGGATGAGAAATAAATGCAGAGGTTACATAAAGATGGATACAAGAAGATGGAACAGAATTCAAGACCCAAAGAATGCTTTGGATGGAATTTTGTAATCTTTATTTTCTTTATTCTAGGATGGAACCATAGCTAGGTTATTATGTTAATTATTTTTTCTGTGATATGTCATGGATGTATAAATATGTATTGATGGATGTTTTTTTATGCATATTTGATAACATGTCATATAGGATAGGTGAGTGCCGCTCATACTATATTAATCATACATAATTTGTCAAAACTTGCATGTTTTTCAAAATATTAAGTGGGAGAGGGTTTCAAACAAAACCCACGGCCTCCATTGTTGATCAATATGTGAAAGCATGGTAACGCCTCGTGTCAGTTCTGCCCTGACCACAGCCCTCGGTAGGTGTTTACCCCCGCCGGTATACTAGATTGAATCTCCTATGTGGAAAACATGTTCGGGTACGATCCTATTCATGACCACCCCTCGGTGGCTTGGTAGGAAGTGGATCGGGCTACGTAAACAATGGTTATACACTCAAGACTCGTTTAGTTATTAACCTTCCCTAGAACCTCTGTTAACTAAACTGGTGGCCAAATAAGCGGTTATTAATATATGTCTTAACCTTGGAGGATTTAAGGCAACATATATTAATTGGACGGGGTCCATGTTCCGGCTATTTGTTCTCATGACCACCCCTCGGTGGCTTGGGGCAATAGGTGCTGAGAATTACCGTTGCAATGCTACATGTTTTTTCAAGTTTCATGTAGGAACATACTTGTATGTTTTATTTGCTAAATTATTTGTGTATTTGCTTGGGCTTTGTAATGATGTCTAGTATAATTTTATTTTAGTTCAAAATGTCACCGACACCCCTCATTTCAATACTTACTGAAAATAAGCTGAATGGCGATAATTATAAAGACTGGAAAAAAAATCTATTAATAGTTCTCAGCTGCAAGACACACAAGTTCGTGCTGGACGAACCATGCCCACCTTGGCCCAAGCCTGACACACCACTTGAGGAGGTCCCAGTTGCCTATAATCGTTGGAGAGAATCCAATGAGATAGCTCGATGCTACATCCTTGCTAGCATGACGAGTGCTTTACAAAAGCAGCATGAGACTTATCAAGTTGCTGGGGAGATCATGGAAAATCTGGAGGACATGTTCGGAGGCCAAGAAAAATTGGCTCGACAGTCTGCTATCACCAGCATTATGAACTCCAAGCAAAAGGCAGGTACTCCGGTGAAGGACCATATGATCACTCTAATGGGATTCTTCGCTGAGGCTGCCGAGAATGGTGCTGAGTTGGACTATAACACCCAGATCGAGATGGTGTTCAAGACTCTGTCTAAAGATTTTGTGGGGTTTAAGGCCGCATACAATCTGGCGACAAAGGAGTTAGGACTAACCGAGCTCATGAAGCAACTACAGGCTTATGAGCGGATGATCAGGGATGAGGATGCGGTCAGACCTAAAGGAGAGGCCAATTTGGCAGAATCTTCCAATCCCTCACGGAAGAGGAAGAGGCCAAATAAGAAGCAAGTGGCTTCTAGTTCTTCTAATCCTCCTGTCTCGGACGGGAAGAAGAAGAACAAGAACAAGAAGCCAAAGGACCCTAAAAAGTCCAAATGCTTCCATTGTGGGAAGGTAGGTCACTTCAAGAAGGCTTGCCGGGAATCCCTAGCTGCCAAGGGCAAGGAAGGTAAAGAACTTCATTACTTGGAAGCGTGTTTGGTGGAAGAATCGAAAGACACTTGGGTCATTGATTCGGACGCCACTAATCATGTTTGTGTTTCTATGCAGGGGTTCGTGGAAACGAGAAGTCTACATGATAGGAGCCTCTCGTTGCGGACTGGAGATGGTAGCTTTGTGGTGGCTGAGGCAGTGGGAGATGTTTATCTTTATTTTGATCAATTTAGGTTTATTTTATTGAAAAACTATTTTTATGTTCCTAATTTTAGGAGGAACCTTATATCGGTAGCTTGTTTAATAAAGGATTCTTATTCAGTTTCTTTTAGTAAAAGAGTTGATATTCGTAGAAATAAGTCTTTTATCTGTTCTGGATGGATGGATGGAAACCTATATTTGATCAAACCAAAGATGTACTCACTGCTTGACACTGAATTAATTGATAACCCTAAAAGGTTGAAAGTTTCTCACTCTAACAAGGCGTATCTTTGGTATTTAAGACTTGATCATATTAATCAGAATAGGATTCAAAGATTGGTAAAAGACGGTCCTCTAGAATCTTTGGAGGAGGTACGACTTCCCCAATGTGAGTCTTGTCTAGAAGGTAAAATGACTAAGAGGTCTTTTGGAGCTAAGGGTACAAGGGCTCAAGAGCTCTTACAAATTGTGCACACTGACGTATGTGGCCCCATGAACGTCACAGCACGAGGAGAGTTCGAGTATTATATCTCTTTTATAGATGATTACTCGAGGTATGGATATGTGTATCTGATGCACCACAAGAGCGAAACCTTTGACAAGTTCAAAGAGTATCGTGTGGAAATGGAAAAGCAATTAGACAAATCCATAAAGACACTTCGATCTGATCGAGGTGGCGAATACCTCTCCGATGAATTTCTAGGTCATCTTGTAGAGAACGGGATATTATCCCAATTGACTGCACCTGGTACTCCACAACAGAATGGTGTAGCCGAAAGGAGAAACAGGACCTTGTTGGATATGGTACGGTCCATGATGAATTATTCAACGCTGCCATTATCATTTTGGGGATATGCTTTACAAACGGCGTGCTATATTCTGAACCAGGTTTCGAGTAAATCAATTCCCAGAACTCCATATGAATTATGGCGTGGCAGGAAGCCCTCCCTTGGACATATGAGAATATGGGGCTATCCGGCACATGTACTGGATGGGGATGCGAAGAAGTTGGAACCAAGATCAGAATTGTGCATGTTTGTAGGGTATCCAAAAGGAACAAAATGAGGTCTGTTCTATAACCCGAAGGAACAAAAAGTCATTGTCTCAACCCATGCGACATTCTTGGAAGAAAGTCACATGAACGACTTTAAGCCTCGAAGCAAAGTGGTGCTAGAGGAGTTATCGGGTGAAAGAACTGCTCCACAGATTTCGGTCTTGGACGCAAGTCCGAGTTCCAGTGAAAGACCTGCTGACGATCAACAATTTAGGGTGCCTCGTCGTAGTGGGAGGGTTTCTAAGAAACCTAATTTCTTCATGTATGATGCTGAGGTATACCAGGCCGAGGCTCATGAGCATGAGGAAGATCCGGTCACATATGATGAAGCTATAAATGATGTTGATTCTAAATCTTGGAAACAGGCTATGAACAATGAGATGGATTCTATGAAATCCAACTCTGTTTGGGAACTTGTAGATTTGTCGGATAGGATAAAACCCATTGGATGCAAATGGGTCTACAAAAGAAAGAAGGATGCGGAAGGGAGAGTGGAAACTTTCAAAGCTAGACTGGTTGCAAAGGGATACACGCAAAAGGTTAGAATCGATTACGAGGAAACTTTTTCGCCTGTTGCTATGCTGAAGTCTATCCGTATTCTTTTGTCCATTGCTGCGGCTCTCGATTACGAGATCTGGCAAATGGATGTCAAGACGGCATTCTTGAATGGCCATCTTGAAGAGTGTATCTATATGATACAGCCCGAAGGGTTCGTAGCGAAAGGCCAAGAAAGGAAAGTCTGCAAGTTGCTTAGATCCATTTATGGATTAAAGCAAGCATCCCACTCATGGAACTAGAGGTTTGATCAAGTGATTAAGACATTTGGTTTTGAGTAGAACGTTGATGAACCTTGTGTTTATAAACGTTTTAAGGATGGAAAAGTGGTCTTTCTGATACTCTATGTCGATGATATACTACTCATTGGGAATGATGTAGGGAACTTATCATCGGTCAAGCTTTGGTTACACCAACAGTTTGACATGAAGGACTTGGGAGAAGCTAATTATGTTCTAGGCATTCATCTCTTCAGAGATCGAAAGAACAAAATGATAGCGTTATCCCAAGCTTCATACATAGATAAAATAATTGACAAATATGCAATGCAAGAGGCAAAGAAAGGCTCACAACCTTCTATTGCCGGTCTAACTCTTTCATTGGATGACTGTCCCAAGACATCGGAAGAAAGAGAGCATATAAGTAAGGTCCCTTATGCATCCGCTGTGGGTAGCCTTATGTACGCTATGCTTTGCACTCGCCCGGATATATGTTTTGCAGTAGGTATGGTGAGTCGATATCAAGCAAATCCTGGAACCAAGCACTGGCAAGCAGTAAAGCATATACTCAAGTATCTTAAAGAGAACGAGGGATTATATGCTGGTGTATTCTAGAGGGGACCTAACACCCGTAGGATACACGGACTCAGACTTCCAGACTTGTAAGGATTTGAGGAAGTCGACATTAGAGGGCACATGGAGACAGGATAAGTAGATGTATGTAAGATCACGTCCGAGGACAACATTGCCAATCCCTCTACTAAGAATTTGGTGGCTAGAAGCTTTGAGAGGAATGTAGAGGCAATGGGGATGCGTGACATGGCTCATCTGCTGGCTTAGGGCAAGTAGGAGATTGTTAGGAAATGCCCTAAGTATTAGAGACATTTTGAAGTATTCATTTTGAACTGGATAATAAAATTATACATAGAGGTTATTTATTACATTGCTATCTGTCCTCGTCTTATTTACATGTTAAAGTAAATGTAAGCAAATATGGCTCACTGACTGCTTGTGTTAAAACTGTTAGAACATTGCATGCAATGGACTTTTGTATGCGAGAAGACAATGTTCTAAAGTTAGCAGTCTAAACTATGGTCTGTAGTCTATGGGGTTAGACCGAGCATCTAACTCATGTTGAGACTATTATATTGTCTAAAGCCTTAGAGGGGACGGTTTGTCGTGATTGTCTGGAGCTGGACTCCCAAGTAGAGACATGGATATGTTGCTCGGTGGTGACATATTAGACCGGGACTAAAGCGTGATTGATCTACGTAGTCCGCTATGAGTGGATCAATCTACTTTTGACGTTCATTGTGCAATAACCTTAATCCTGAGTAAATGAACTTCTTCATGTATATGACTTGTGTACTTTGATGTTCCAATGGCTAAAGCGTCTCAGAGGTAGTAAGCTTATAGACCGGTTCGTTGGGTGCATGACTTGTATACGATGAAGGGTTTGTTTGCAGATATCGGAATCATAGCTCTGAGGAGTTAAAGGTATCCTCTTAAAGGCATTATACTGAATGTGAAAATGGACAAGGCCTTGGGTCATCTGCTGGGCGGATGACTTCTTATTCACATATGGTGAATAATCATTTTCTTAATTCGGTAGTATAATGGAACTTTAAGATAGCCTGATCAGTAGGATTAAACGGACTTTGACCTAAGGCTGATCATGGGTATCATATGAGAGTTTTGCATATATGACAAGGTCATTGGATAGTAGCTCATCACAGGCTTACGTAATACGTTATATAATTGGGAGTTCAGTTTCAGGTTTATAGTGGTGTAACTCTGAAACTAGTGATTATATGATTGAGTTGTTCGGTAAAGAATGATGATCATATGGAATCACGGAGCCCGATTATATATGTCCAATCAGTCCCTCTACTAGCTCCACATAATTCCTTAACGTTTGGCAAATTGATTTGTGTATGCTATTGGCTAGTTTATTATGCATGGATGGTGATGACACAGGATTAGGATGGTAGACAAGATTCTCTCCGGTTGGATTCAGATTTTGTTTTGGATAATAGAGTACACAATTATTCGAACTCCAAATAAAGTTGCCATGATTTTATTTGAGATTGGATTGGAGTTGTAGAAAATTATCCATGAGAACAAGAATATGAAACACAACCGTTTTGTGGAATTTGAAATTTGAATTTTGAAATTTGAAATTTGAATTTTGAAATTTGAAATTTGAATTTTGAATTTGAAATTCGAATTTGAAATTTGAATTTGAAATTTAAATTTGAAATTTGAAATTTCAAATTTGAATTTCAAATTTTGAATCACAGTCCGAGTAGGATTCGAATTTGTTGTGGAAAATCCACAAGGTTTGAAATTCGAATTTGAGTTGGATTTGGAGAGGATAATCTTGTTAGAATCCTACTTGAATTTTGAATCCAAATCCCAACAAAAGTGGACGAAATTTTTGAGGATAATCCTCAAGGAAATTTCAGATTTTTTGAGGATAAGATTCAAGGGAAAATTCAAGTTTCAATCCTAGTTGAATTTGGATTCTCTCCTTCCCTGAAAAGTGGCCGAATTTAGGGAGAAAATCTCCTAGGAAATTCGGTTATTTTTGGATAAGGTTAAGATAAGATTCAAGCTTGAAAATCCTAGTGGAATTTTAGATTCTCCCTTATCCATAATGGCCGAAATCTTTAGGAGAGATTCTCCTTGAAATTTTCAGATTTTTTGGGTTGAAAAGGGAGATAAAATTCTAGTTAAAATCTTGTTTAGATTTGGATTGGATTTATCATAAGAAAACCGAATTTTATTGTGGAGATTCTCCCTTGGAAAAATTCAGATTTTATGGATATGGATAAGGGAAAATATCTTTTCCTAATCCAATTCAAATTCAGAGAATCACCTCATGCAGGTCTATAAATAGAGGTCCTGCCACTCCAGTTCTCTCAGACCACAGACTCTCAGGTGAGCAGGCTTATTGTTGCACAGCTCATCGTGACAATAAAGTTCTTTAGAGATCTGGGTGGTCGGAAGAAGACTAGCAGTGCTAGCATACCGATCGAGGTTCAGAGTGCCCACACACTCAGCCATTCGGGAATTGGAGAATAGTAGAGAAGGCTAATTGGTTGAAGCCTCCGGTCATTCTCCTCCTGCAAGATTGGCAACCTTGAGGTATGAGTTTTAATTGTTGTTGGTTTATTGTATATGGCATCATGAGATATTTAACGATCTAAAAATTTTTATTGTTCCGCTGCGCCACTCTGATACGTTTTTACCGATTTATTATCCTACAGGCTGAGTATGTGGCTACGGCTGAGGCATCTAAAGAAGCGATTTGGCTCCGTAAGTTCTTTAAAGACCTTGAGGTCATTCCGAGTGTTGACAAGCCTATCAAACTTTACTGTGATAACAATGGGGCTATTGCCAACACAAAGGAATCTCAGCACCACAAGAGGACCAAGCACATAGATCGAAGGTATCACATTATTAGAGGGCACGTGGAGACAGGACAAGTAAATGTACGTAAGATCGCGTCTGAGGACAACACAGCCGATCCCTTTACTAAGACTTTGGTGGCTAGAAGCTTTGAGAGGCATGTAGAGGCAATGGGGATGCGTAACATGGCACATCTACTGGCTTAGGGCAAGTGTGAGATTGTTAGGAAATGCCCTAAGCATGAGAGACATTTTGATATATTTATTTTGAACTGGATAATAAAATTATATATAGAGGTTATTCATTACATTGCTGTTTGTCCTCATTCTATTTATATGTTAAAGTAAATGTAAGCAAATATGGCTCACCAACTGCTTGTATTAAAACTATTAGAATGTTGCATGTAATGGACATTTGTATGCGAGAAGACAATGTTCTAAAGTAAACAGTCTAAACTAATGTCTGTAGTCTATGGGGTTAGAACGAGCATCTAACTGATGTTAAGACTGTTATATTGTCTAAAGCCATGGTGGGGACGGTTTGTCTTGACTGTCCGAGCATAGACTCCCGAGTAGAGATATAGATATGTTGCTAGTTAGTGACATATTGGACCGGGACTAAAGCGTGATTGATCTACATAGTCCGCTATGAGTGAATCGATCTGCTTTTGACGTTCATTATGCAATAACTTAATCCTAAGTAGATAAACTACTTCATGTATATGACTTGTGTACTTTGATGTTCCAATGGCTAAAGCATCTCAGAGGTTTTAACTTATAGACCGGTTCGTTGGGTGCATGACTTGTATATAATGAAGGGTTTGTTTGTAGATATCGGAATAATAGCTCAAATAGGGAGTTAAGGGTATCCTCTTAAAGGCATTATAATAGATGTGAAAATGGACAAGACTTTGGGTCATCTGTGTTAGGAATTGCCCTAAGTATTAGAGACATTTTGATGTATTCATTTTGAACTGGATAATAAAATTATACATAGAGGTTATTCATTACATTGCTATCTGTCCTCGTCTTATTTACATATTAAAGTAAATATAAGCAAATATGGCTCACTGACTGCTTGTGTTAAAACTGTTAGAACGTTGCATGCAATGGACTTTTGTATGCGAGAAGACAATGTTCTAAAGTTAGCGGTCTAAACTATGGTCTGTAATCTATGGGGTTAGACCGAGCATCTAACTCATGTTAAGACTATTATGTTGTCTAAACCCTTGGAGGGGACGGTTTGTCTTGACTGTCTGGAACTGGACTCCCAAGTAGAGACATAGATATGTTGCTTGGAGGTGACATATTAGACTGGGACTAAAGCGTGATTGATCTACGTAGTCTGCTATGAGTGGATCAATCTGCTTTTGACGTTCATTATGCAATAACCTTAATCCTGAGTAAATGAACTACTTCATGTATATGACTTGTGTACTTTGATGTTTCAATGGCTAAAGCGTCTCAGAGGTAGTAAGCTTATAGACCGGTTCATTGGGTACATGACTTGTATACGATGAAGGGTTTGTTTGCAGATATCTGAATCATAGCTCTAAGGAGTTAAAGGTAACCTCTTAAAGGCATTATACTGAATGTGAAAATGGACAAGGCCTTGGGTCGTCTGCTGGGCGGATGACTTCTTATTCACATATGGTGAATAATCATTTTCTTAATTCGGTAGTATAATGGAACTTTAAGATAGCCTAATCAGTAGGATTAAACGGACTTTGACCTAAGGCTGATCATGGATATCATATGAGGGTTTTGCATATATGACAAGGTCATTGGATAGTAGCTCATCACAGGCTTACGTAATAGGGTATATAATTGGGAGTTCAGTTTCAGGTTTATAGTGGTGTGACTCTGAAATTAGTGATCATATGATTGAGTTGTTCGATACAGAATGATGATCATATGGAATCACGAGAGCCTGATTATATATGTCCAATCAGTCCCTCTACTAGCTCCATATAATTCCTTAACGTTTGGCAAATTGATTTGTGTATGCTATTGGCTAGTTTATTATGCATGGTTGGTGATGACACAGGATTAGGATGGTAGACAAGATTCTCTCCGGTTGGATTCAGATTTTGTTTTGGATAATAGAGTACACAATTATTCGAACTCCAAATAAAGTTGCCATGATTTTATTTGAGATTGGATTGGAGTTGTAGAAAATTATCCATGAGAACAAGAATTTGAAACACAACCGTTTTGTGGATTTTGAAATTTGAATTTTGAAATTTGAAATTTGAAATTTGAATTTGAAATTCGAATTTGAAATTTGAATTTGAAATTTGAAATTGAAATTCGAATTTGAAATTTGAATTTGAAATTTAAATTTTAAATTTTAAATTTGAAATTTGAAATTTGAATTTGAAATTCGAATTTGAAATTTGAAATTCAAATTTTGAATCACAGTCCAAGTGAGATTTGATTTTGTTGTGGAAAATCTACAAGGTTTGAAATTCGAATTTGAGTTGGATTTGGAGAGGATAATCTTGTTAGAATCCTACTTGAATTTTGAATCTAAATTCTAACAAAAGTGGACAAATTTTTTGAGGATAATCCTCAATGGAATTTCAGTTTTTGTGGATAAGGTTCAAGGGAAGATTCAAGTTTCAATCCTAGTTGAATTTGGATTCTCTCCTTCCCTGAAAAGTGGCTGAAATTATGGAGGAAATCTCCTAAGAAAATTCGGTTATTTTGGATAAGGTTGAGATAAGATTAAAGCTTGAAAATCCTAGTGGAATTTTGATTCTTCCTTATCCTAAATGTGGCCGAATATTTGGAGAAAAATCTCCTAGGAAATTTCGGATTTTTTGGTTGAAAAAAGGAGATAAAATTCTATTTAAAATCTTGTTTAGATTTGGATTGGTTTTATCCTTAAAAAACCAAATTTTATTGTTGGGATTTTCCCATGGAAAAATTCAGATTTTATGGTTATGGATAAGGGAGAATATCTTTTCCTAGTCCAATTCAAATTCAGAGAATCACCTCATGCAGGTCTATAAATAGAGGTCCTGCCACCCCAGTTCTCTCAGACCACAGACTCTCAGGTGAGCAGGCATATTGTTGCACAGCTCATCGTGACAATAAAGTTCTTTAGAGATCTTGGTGGTCGGAAGAAGACTAGCAGTGCTAGCATACCAATCGAGGTTCAGAGTGCCCACACACTCAGCCATTCGGGAATTGGAGAATAGTAGAGAAGGCTAGTTGGTTGAAGCCTCCGGTCATTCTCCTCATGCAGATTGGTGTCCTTGAGGTATGAGTTTTAATTGTTGTTGATTTATTGTATATGGCATCACGAGATATTTAACGATCTAAAAATTTTTTATTGTTCCGCTACGCCACTCTGATACGTTTTTACCGATTTATTTTCCTACAATTGGTATCAGAGACATCTCATGACTATGTCATGTACATAAATTAGACAATTACTTAGTCTTTTTATTTATGTATGGATTTGATATTTAGAGATTGGCATTCTACGGTTCCTTTATGTTGTTATCATGGATTATGTATAAAGTATGTGGTTATTTTAATTTTTTGAATTATTATAAGCATGCTTGTTTATACCGGTTATGGTTCCTTGGAATTTAGAAAAATTGTATCTAGGAATTTTTATGTAACCATGGGAGCAGTTTATTAACACTGCAATTTTCCCATGGATTTTAATTTTTAACTTTTAGAATTTTTATGGTTAGAATTTTTGTACACCGGAAACGGTTTAGGAAATTTTATGTAATTATTCTTGGAGGAGATTGAAGATAGAAGACCGTAATTTTTTTTTTTTTTCAAAAGTTAAATTTGATTTAAAGGTTGAAATTTTGATTATGTGGAAAATTTCAATTTAATTGGGATTCAAATTAATTTTTGGAGATCCTAATAGGTACATTGGAATTATGACGCGAAAATCGAGACATGACCCCTCGGGATAGGCCGACGGGCCTTGGTGGGGCTGCAGCCCCTGCCCTCGGGCAGGATGGGGCTGCGGCAGCCCCTGTGCAGGTCAACACCACCCACGGCCGCAGGCTTGGCCTACAGCCAAGGGTGGCCGTGGCCTGCCCAACGCTGGCCGTAGCCTGGGCGTGCAGCCTCTGGCTGCAGGAGCTGCCTGCAGCCTGCCGGCTACTGCACCCAGCTTGGGCGTGCAGCCTGCAGCCCGGCAAGGCTGCACATAGGGGGTAGCCGTGGGCTGCCAGCCCCTTTGGGGCTGGTGGCTGCCCACGGCGGCTACCGCCTTCGAAGGAGGCGGTACGACGGTCTAAAAATCGAAAAATTTTGATTTTTAAATTAGAAATTTAATTTTAAATCATGTTTAAAAATATGTAATTGAAAATTTGAAATTTTTGAAATTACATATTATTACACATGATGTTTAAAATTGTTTAAAATTTGAATTGAAAATTTAAATTTGAAATTCGAATTTGGAATTTAAATTTGAAATTTAAATTTTTGGAGATTTAAATTTTAAATAATTCTTGGGAAGAGAAATAAATGGAGAGGCTACATAAAGATGGATACAAGAAGACAGATCAGAATTCAAGACCCAAAGAATGCTTTGGATGGAATTTTGTAATCTTTATTTTCTTTGTTCTAGGATGGAACCATAGCTTGGTTATTCTGTCAATTATTTTTTCAGTGATATGTCATGGATGTATAAATATGTATTGATGGATATTTTGTATGCATATTTGATAACATGTCATGTAGGATAGGTGAGTGCCGCTCATACTATATTGATCATACATAATTTGTCAAAACTTGCATGTTTTTCAAAATATTGGGTGGGAGAGGGTTTCAAACAAAACCCACGGCCTCCATTGTTGATCCATATGTGAAAGCATGGTAACGCCTCGCATCAGTTCTGCCCTGACCACAGCCCTCGGTAGGTGTTTACCGCCGCCGGTATACTAGATTGGATCTCCTATGTGGAAAACGTGTTCGGGTACGATCCTATTCATGACCACCCCTCGGTGGCTTGGCAGGACGTGGATCGGGCTACGTAAACAATGGTTATACACTCAAGACTCGTTTAGTTATTAACCTTCCCTAGAAGCTCTGTTAACTAAACTGGTGGCTAAATAAGCGGTTATTAATATATGTCTTAACCTTGGAGGATTTAAGGCAACATATATTAATTGGACGGGGTCCATGTTCCAGCTATTTGTTTTCATGACCACCCCTCGGTGGCTTGGGGCAATAGGTGCTGAGAATTACCATTGCAATGCTACATGTTTTTCAAGTTTCATGTAGGAACATACTTGTATGTTTTATTTGCTAAATTATCTGTATATTTGCTTGGGATTTGTAATGATGTCTAGTATAATTTTATTTCAGTTCAAAATGTCACCGATACCCCTCATTTCAATACTCACTAAAAATATGCTGAATGGCGATAATTATAAAGACTGGAAAAGAAATCTATTAATAGTTCTCAGCTGCGAGAGACACAAGTTCGTACTGGACGAACCATGCCCACCTGGGCCCAAACCTGACACACCACTTGAGGAGGTCCCGGTTACCTATAACCGTTGGAGAGAATCCAATGAGATAGCTCGATGCTACATCCTTGCTAGCATGACGAGTGCTTTACAAAAGCAGCATGAGACTTATCAAGTTGCTGGGAAGATCATAGAAAATCTGGAGGACATGTTCGGAGGCCAAGAAAAATTGGCTCGACAGTCCGCTATCACCAGCATTATGAACTTTAAGCAAAAGGCAGGTACTCCGGTGAAGGACCATATGATCACTCTAATAGGATTCTTCGCTGAGGCTGCCGAGAATGGTGCTGAGTTAGACTACAACACCCAGATCGAGATGGTGTTCAAGACTCCGTTTAAAGATTTTGTGGGGTTTAAGGCCGCATACAATCTGGCGACAAAGTAGTTAGGACTAAACAAGCTCATGAAGCAACTACAGGCTTATGAGCAGATGATCAGGGATGAGGATGTGGTCCGACCTAAAGGTGAGGCCAATTTGGCGGAATCTTCCAATCCCTCACGGAAGAGGAAGAGGCCAAACAAGAAGCAAGTGGCTTCTAGTTCTTCTAATCCTCCTGTCTCGGACGGGAAGAAGAAGAAGAAGAACAAGAAGCCAAATGTGACGCCCCGTGCCCTCAGCGGCCCGGACCGTCACTGAAAACTCTATTACTTAACTTGCTTCTTTAGCTTTTACTTATACTTTCTCTTTAAAACTGATACTTAAACTTGCTGAATTTAATACCATAAATTTAGAGGGATTTTTTTTTTTTATATATACGCGTACGTATTTACTATTCACGTACGTATAATATTAAAATGCGGAATTTGAAAAACATAAGGATTTAAATTATACATACACAATTATATACTTGTTTATCTGATTACTATTCACCAGATACTATTTAAATATACTACTCATACATATACCGTTTACTGTTCTAAAATACCGTTTAACCCTTACTATTCAAAATACTATTTAACTGTCACCATTCAAAATATTATTTACTCATACTGTACGGAAGAATACTCGCGGTGTATCCATAACCTCATCCTCACATCCACCTCCGCCACCATTATCGTCCCTTGATGTTTACGCTATAGGATGCTTACCTATAGCATGAACACACTCCGTGAGCTTTACGCCCAGTAAGTACAACATGTTAACCGCAAAACATGTTTAAAACATAGCACATACGTAAAATCATAGGCATGACATATATCACTTAATAAATCACATACCATATAAGCATATCACATATCAGCTCACATATCATGTCATCACATAACATATCATAACAGTGAATATAAAACTTCACATACTTTATGCATGACAGAAGCATCGTATACTGTATGCACTCTACTGAAAAAGAAAGTATAGCGAACTATAACTAATGCATGATCCGGTTATGTTTATTTATGCTTCAAACTTTTCTTTTTTCTCTTCTTGTCTATTTAGGGCCCATGTGTCAGTACCGTGTGCGCACAGACCAACGGTAACGCCCGAGGTCAACTAATGCCGAAGAGCCATCAACTGATGCTCAACTTTTGGCCTTAACTTTCTTTAACTAGAAACTCCTTCGACTGAAGGAGCCGGTACGACACACCTATTTATTTCCATCTTGTTTAACTGTTCTAGCCATACGCTTCTCTAAGCTGTCCCCAATTCTACGCGGTAGGGATCTATGGCTTCTATCTTGTTCTTTCATCAATCTACTCGATTGTGAAACTATATGCTCTTATGTATGCTGTGCAGCATCGTGTGCAAGATACATACTTAAAATACTGGAAAAGCATCATTTTAAATTCATTTTATCCATGCTGTAGGCGGAGTTGTACTTACCTGTCAGCAGACAGTTTATACTCTCGCCTTCATCACAATACAGGTACCTCCCTGTAATCATAATGTATTACATTAACATTCACTCTCAGGTCACCGTAGTCATTAGTGACTAATAAAAATTCTCGTTATGTGGTACCGATCCTTATCGGTACTAATTGCCCTCTTCTTAAGAATTTGATTTTCTAATCATTGTTAATTAATTTATTTACCCAATAAATTAATTAACATCGCTCTTAGGTCACTCTATCATTAGGAACTAATAAACTTATCGTTGTATGGTACTGATGCCTATCGGTACCCAACTGCTCTACTTTGGGAAATTTGATATCTAATTTTTTTTTTTTTATCGTGCTTGATTAATTTGTCTACTTGACAAATTAATCACTGTCTCTCACTATCCCATTCCGACTTGGTCCTTGACTGGCTAACCGACCAGTCAACTGATTGAATACCTCCCATATGACCATTTAGCTTGTCGGGTTACCGTTACCGATGTAATCGGCCCAAATTTTATACTTAGATCACACCCGTCCCTCTGGTGGTACTATTCTGATCTAGGGGTCGTTTTCTTACATTTCGAAATTTCTAATGGGGCGGTTCACTAATCCTCACAACGTTCGTCCTTCTTTCCCGGACCTAGGTCATCGAGGAGGCTCGGGTTTCCATCCCGATCGCATTTTCAGCCCTCGTTTCCTAAAATACCCCTTTGTGCCGTTTTAGAAATTTCGGCAGCATTTCCGCTTAATTTTTGGGTTTCCGGCGTTTAGGAAACGCCTCAAAACCATCTAACATATTCTAACCTGCCACGTACTAAACCAGAGGCCTAATTTTTACGTAAAAGCTCCGCTTTTTACGTAAAAATATTCACATTTCTTCACATTCTCTTTTTCGACATTTCATCCATTTTTCTTACAATTCCTCAAGTCAGTAAACCATAATTCATACATAATTATTTCTAATAATAAATTGAGGAATCAAGGGATCAAAACCACTACCAAAATCGTTCCCGTCGGTGGTCGGACGAACCGTTCGGTCTCGACCGCACAATCTTTGAATCGACGTTCTCCACTTTTAAAACTCCGGTTTGCAAATCCGATGCCGCGGATGTGTCCGGAACGTCGAAAATAGGCCAATAGGCCATTCTTCAATTTTCGGTCTCTGGGTCACCGTTGACCGGCGTTGATCGGCGTTGACCACGGCGGCGATGGGAGTGGCGACCACCATCTTGAAGAGCTCGACGAGAGGAACCCATTGGTGGTGTCAATTTCACCAATCGAGACTCCTATCACCGGAAATCGGCCCTCGAAAAGTCGGCAACGGCGGCAGTGTTGGATCTTCATTTTCCGGCGTTGTTGCCCAAAATTGATTTGGGGCTTTTGATCTACGTGTTGTTCTGAGCATTTTGATACCGACCTTGCAACTCAACTCCGCCGGAATAGCGAGATTCGACGGCGGCGATGGCAACGGCGACGGCGAACCTTGGGCGGCGCGATCCGGTGGCTGTTGACGTGAAATGAAGCCTGGGTTTTGTTCTACTCTTCACCACGAATCCATTGGGACTGGAATCGTGGCATTTGGACGTCGGACGGCGGAGATACGGCGGTTTGAAAAATTCGGCCACCGGCGGCTTTGGGCGGCACGTGCGGCGTGCTCCGGCGTTGGTTCGGTCGACTCGGCCCACCCTTGGAATCAGCTCGTCGAGAGCTTTCCAATGGTACCGCCGGTGTCGAAAACAGAAGTCGGATTCGACTGATGGTTACTGTTCATCCTCGTGTGGTGTTGGGGGAGGAAATGGGATTTGGAAAAATTATGGGGGCTATTTTTCAATAGTCCCAAAAATTTCGTCCTTTTATACTAATTTTTTGAAAAATTTTAAGATAGGCTATACTGACTAATTTGGGCGTGCTGAACACAAATATATCAGTTTTATCTTCATCCGAGGTCGTCTTGACCAGTTTCCCGATACTGCATGGTTCCCGGTCAAAAATTACTTTTTGTGCTCAAATGACTAATTTGAGCATTCTGATTCCAAATATATCAGTTTTATATCAAGAAAAGGTCATCTTGACCAATTTCTTGATACTGTGGTTAGGCCTACACTGTGTTGACACTGTGCACGCATAACGAGGCGTTTTCGCGTGAAATTTCAAACACAGTCTTCCTTTACTAATTTGGACGTGCTGATTTCAAATTTATCAGTTTTACGTCCATCTGAGGTCTTCTAGACCAGTTTTCGGGATCTGCATGATCCCGTCTTGAAAAACGTGCCAGGTGCCTAATTGACTAAATTGAACCTGCTAACTCTTAATATATCAGTTTTATACCAGATTAAGGCCGTCTTGGCCACTAACCTGACACTGCGTTTCTCACTATTCACTATTCACTATCTGACTGACTAATCTGAGCGTTCTGACTTTGATTTTGTCAGTCCATTAGCGAGAAGAGGTCATCTAGACCACTTTTCTCCATACTGTACATCTATTAGGGCAATTATCACTGCTGCGCTCAGATGACCAGTCTGAGCGTACTGATGACTAGCTCATCAGTTCTATATCATGAAATGGTCGTCTAGACCGGTTTCTTGATATTGCATGTCTCAACGCATACTCACATAATAGGGTGGACCGATTTCACTGTCGATTACCCCTTTCATTGCATGAATAGTAATTAAACGTTACTATTCCTGTTTAATTCATTCAACTGAAAAGCACACTGTGCTTATTAACTTAATTACATCATTACATAGTAATTAAGTTTCATAATTCATGAGAGTCATTACAGTGGCTCTCGGCTCATTACACAGCCTTCTACACGGACTCTTACACGTGCGTGTGCAACGCAACACGGGCGTGTACATTTCAGACACGGGCATGTACTAGTTGAGACTACTCAACACGGCCATGTCTTTGAAATACATTCATCTATCTGAGCGGTACACAGCCTCTTACATGATCATGTACTTGACCGTGTTTCTTAAATTTGCACTAAAAGACATTAAATTATATCCATTTTATTCCTTAATGGCTTATTACATGGTAAGTAGGTGCCATAAAAATGGCGGTCATTACACCAAAGGACCCTAAAAAGTCCAAATGCTTCCATTGTGGGAAGGTAGGTCACTTCAAGAAGGCTTGCCGGGAATTCCTAGCCGCCAAGAGCAAGGAAGGTAAGGAACTTCATTACTTGGAAGCGTGTTTGGTGGAAGAATCGAAAGACACTTGGGTCATTGATTCGGGCGCCACTAATCATGTTTGTGTTTCTATGCAGGGGTTCGTGGAAACGAGAAGTCTACATGATAGGAGCCTCTCGTTGCGGACCGGAGATGGTAGCTTTGTGGTGGCTGCGGCAGTGGGAGATGTTTACCTTTATTTTGATCAATTTAGGTTTATTTTACTAAAAGACTGTTTTTATGTTCCTAATTTTAGGAGGAACCTTATATCGGTAGCTTGTTTAATAAAGGATTCTTATTCAGTTTCTTTTAGTAAAAGAGTTGATATTCGTAGAAATAAGTCTTTTATCTGTTCTGGATGGATGGATGGAAACATATATTTGATCAAACCAAAGATGTACTCACTGCTTGACACTGAATTAATTGATAACTCTAAAAAGTTGAAAGTTTCTCACTCTAACAAGGCGTATCTTTGGCATCTAAGACTTGGTCATATTAATCAAGATAGGATTCAAAAATTGGTGAAAGACGGTCCTCTGGAATCTCTGGAGGAGGTACGACCTCCCCAATGTGAGTCTTGTCTAAAGGGTAAAATGTCTAAGAGGTCTTTTGGAGCTAAGGGTGCAAGGGCTCAGGAGCTCTTAGAAATTATGTACACTGACGTATGTGGCCCTATGAACGTCACAGCACGAGGAGGGTTCGAGTATTATGTCTCTTTTATAGATGATTACTCGAGGTATGGATATGTGTATCTGATGCACCACAAGAGCGAAACTTTTGACAAGTTCAAAGAATATCGTGCGGAAGTGGAAAAGCAATTATATAAATCCATAAAGACACTTCGATCTGATCGAGGTGGCGAATACCTCTCCGATGAATTTCTAGGACATCTTGTAGAGAACGGAATATTATCCCAATTGACTGCACCTAGTACTCCACAACAGAATGGTGTAGCTGAAAGGAGAAACAGGACCTTATTGGATATGGTACGGTCCATGATGAGTTATTCAATGCTGCCATTATCATTTTGGGGATATGCTTTACAAACGGCGTGCTATATTCTGAACCAGGTTCTGAGCAAATCAATTCCCAGAACTCCGTATGAATTGTGGCGTGGCAGGAAGCCCTCCCTTGGACATATGTGAATATGGGGCTGCCCGGCCCATGTACTGGATGGGGATGCGAAAAAGTTGGAACCAAGATCAGAATTGTGCATGTTTGTAGGGTATCCAAATGGAACTAAAGGAGGTCTGTTCTATAACCCGAAGGAACAAGAAGTTATTGTCTCAACCCATGCGACATTCTTGGAGGAAAGTCACATGAATGACTTTAAGCCTCGAAGCAAAGTGGTGCTAGAGGAGTTATCGGGTGAAAGAACTGCTCCACAGATTTCAGTCTTGGACGCAAGTCCGAGTTCCAGTGAAAGACCTGCAAACGATCAACAATTTAGGGTGCCTCGTCGTAGTGGGAGGGTTTCTAAGAAACCTAATTTCTTCATGTATGATGCTGAGGTATACTAGGCCGAGGCTCATGAGCATGAGGATGATCCAATCACTTATGATGAAGCTGTAAATGATGTTGATTCTAAATCTTGGAAACAGGCTATGAACAATGAGATGGATTCTATGAAATCCAACTCTGTTTGGGAACTTGTAGATTTGTCGGATGGGATAAAACCCATTGGATGCAAATGGGTCTACAAAAGAAAGAAGGATGCGGAAGGGAGAGTGGAAACTTTCAAAGCTAGACTGGCTGCAAAGGGATACACGCAAAAGGTTAGAATCGATTACGAGGAAACTTTTTCGCCTGTTGCTATGCTGAAGTCTATCCGTATTCTTCTGTCCATTGCTGCGGCTCTCGATTACGAGATCTGGCAAATGGATGTCAAGACGGCATTCTTGAATGGCCATCTTGAAGAGTGTATCTATATGATACAGCCCGAAGGGTTCGTAGCGAAAGGCCAAGAAAGGAAAGTCTGCAAGTTGCTTAGATCCATTTATGGATTAAAGCAAGCATCCCGCTCATGGAACCAGAGGTTTGATCAAGCGATTAAGACATTTGGTTTTGAGCAGAACGTTGATGAACCTTGTGTTTATAAACGTATTAAGGATGGAAAAGTGGTCTTTCTGATACTCTATGTCGATGATATACTACTCATTGGGAATGATGTAGGGAACTTATCATCGGTCAAGCTTTGGTTACACCAACAGTTTGACATGAGGGACTTGGGAGAAGCTAATTATGTTCTAGGCATTCATCTTTTCGGAGATCGGAAGAACAAAATGATAGCGTTATCCCAAGCTTCATACATAGATAAAATAATTGACAAATATGCAATGCAAGAGGCAAAGAAAGGCTCACAACCTTCTATTGCCGATCTAACTCTTTCATTGGATGACTGTCCCAAGACATCGGAAGAGAGAGAGCGTATGAGTAAGGTCCCTTATGCATCCGCTGTGGGTAGCCTTATGTACGCTATGCTTTGCACTCGCCCAGACATATGTTTTGCAATAGGTATGGTGAGTCGATATCAAGCAAATTCTGGAACCAAGCACTGGCAAGCTATAAAGCAATACTCAAGTATCTTAAGAGAACGAGGCACTATATGCTGGTGTATTCTGAAGGGGACCTAGCACCCGTAGGATACACGGACTCAGACTTCCAGACTTGTAAGGATTCGAGGAAATCGACATCTGGATCAGTGTTTTTACTCGGAGGAGGCGCCATTGTGTGGAGGAGCGTGAAGCAGGGCTGCACAGCTGACTCTACTATGGAGGCTGAGTATGTGGCTGCGGCTGAGGCATCTAAAGAAGCGGTTTGGCTCCGCAAGTTCTTTAGAGACCTTGAGGTCATTCCGAGTGTTGACAAGCCTATCACACTTTACTATGATAATATAGGGGCTATTGCCAACACAAGGGAATCTCGGCACCACAAGAGGACCAAGCACATCGATCGAAGATATCACATTATTAGAGGGCATGTGGAGACAGGACAAGTGGATGTATGTAAGATCGCGTCCGAGGACAACATCGCTGATCCCTTTACTAAGACTTTGGTGGCTAGAAGCTTTGAGAGGCATGTAGAGGCGATTGGGATGCGTAACATGGCACATCTACTGGCTTAGGGCAAGTGGGAGATTGTTTGGAAATGCCCTAAGTATTAGAGACATTTTGATGTATTCATTTTGAACTGGATAATAAAATTATACATAGAGGTTATTCATTACATTGCTATCTGTCCTCGTCTTATTTACATGTTAAAGTAAATGTAAGCAAATATGGCTCACTCACTGCTTGTGTTAAAACTGTTAGAACGTTGCATACAATGGACTTTTGTATGCTAGAAGACAATGTTCTTAAGTTAGCAGTCTAAACTATGGTCAGTAGTCTATGGGGTTAGACCGAGCATCTAACTCATGTTAAGACTATTATGTTGTCTAAAGCCTTGGAGGGGACGGTTTGTCTTGACTGTTTGGAGCTGGACTCCCAAGTAGAGACATAGATATGTTGCTTGGAGGTGACATATTAGACCGGGACTAAAGCGTGATTGATCTACGTAGTCCGCTATGAGTGGATCAATCTGCTTTTGACGTTCATTATGCAATAACTTTAATCCTGAGTAAATGAACTACTTCATGTATATGACTTGTGTACTTTGATGTTCCAATGGCTAAAGCGTCTCAGAGGTAGTAAGCTTATAGACCGGTTCGTTGGGTACATGACTTGTATACGATGAAGGGTTTGTTTGCAGATATCGGAATCATAACTCTAAAGAGTTAAAGGTATCCTCTTAAAGGCATTATACTGAATGGGAAAATGGACAAGGCCTTGGGTCGTCTGCTGGGCGGATGACTTCTTATTCACATATGGTGAATAATCATTTTCTTAATTCGGTAGTATAATGGAACTTTAAGATAGCCTGATCAGTAGGATTAAACGGACTTTGACTTAAGACTGATCATGGATATCATATGAGGGTTTTGCATATATGACAAGGTCATTGGATAGTAGATCGTCACCGGCTTACGTAATATGGTATATAATTGGGAGTTCAGTTTCAGGTTTATAGTGGTGTGACTCTGAAACTAGTGATCATATGATTGAGTTGTTCGGTAAAGAATGATGATCATATGGATTTGCGGGAGCCCGATTATATATGTCCAATCAGTCCCTCTACTAGCTCCACAGAATTCCTTAACGTTTGGCAAATTGATTTGTATATGCTATTGGCTAGTTTATTATACATGGATGGTGATGACACAGGATTAGGATGGTAGACAAGATTCTCTCCGGTTGGATTCAGATTTTGTTTTGGATAATAGAGTACACAATTATTCGAACTCCAAATAAAGTTGCCATGATTTTATTTGAGATTCGATTGGAGTTGTAGAAAATTATCCATGAGAACAAGAATTTGAAACACAACCGTTTTGTGGATTTTGAAATTTGAATTTTGAAATTTGAATTTTGAATTTTGAATTTGAAATTCGAATTTGAAATTTGAATTTGAAATTCGAATTTGAAATTTGAATTTGAAATTCGAATTTTAAATTTTAAATTTTAAATTTGAAATTTGAATTTGAAATTCGAATTTGAAATTTGAAATTCAAATTTTGAATCACAGTCCAAGTGGGATTCGAATTTGTTGTGGAAAATCCACAAGGTTTGAAATTCGAATTTGAGTTGGATATGGAGAGGATAATCTTGTTAGAATCCTACTTGAATTTTGAATCTAAATCCTAACAAAAGTGGACGAAATTTTTGAGGATAATCCTCAATAGAATTTCAGTTTTTGTGGATAAGGTTCAAAGGAAGATTCAAGTTTCAATCCTAGTTGAATTTGGATTCTCTTCTTCCCTGAAAAGTGGCCGAAATTATGAAGGAAATCTCCTAAGAAAATTCGGTTATTTTGGATAAGGTTGAGATAAGATTCAAGCTTGAAAATCCTAGTGGAATTTTGATTCTTCCTTATCCTAAATGTGGCCGAATATTTATAGAAAAATCTCCTAGGAAATTTCAGATTTTTTGGTTGAAAAAGGGAGATAAAATTCTAGTTAAAATCTTGTTTAGATTTGGATTGGTTTTATCCTTAAAAAATCGAATTTTATTGTTGGGATTTTCCCATGAAAAAATTCAGATTTTATGGTTATGGATAAGGGAGAATATCTTTTCCTAGTCCAATTCAAATTTAGAGAATCACCTCATGCAGGTCTATAAATAAAGGTCCTGCCACTCCAGTTCTTTCAGACCACAGACTCTCAGGTGAGTAGGCTTATTGTTGCACAGCTCATCGTGACAATAAAGTTCTTTAGAGATCTGGGTGGTCGGAAGAAGACTAGCAGTGCTAACATACCGATCGAGGTTCAGAGTGCCCACACACTCAGCCATTCGGGAATTGGAGAATAGTAGAGAAGGCTAGTTGGTTGAAGCCTCCGGTCATTCTCCTCCTGCAGATTGGCGTCCTTGAGGTATGAGTTTTAATTGTTGTTGATTTATTGTATATGGCATCATGAGATATTTAACGATCTAAAAATTTTTTATTGTTCCGCTACGCCACTCTGATATGTTTTTACCAATTTATTTTCCTACAATCTGCTAGGCGGATGACTTCTTATTCACATATGGTGAATAATCATTTTCTTATTCGATAGTATAATCGAACTTTAAGATAGCCTGATCAGTAAGTTAAACGAACTTTGACCTAAGGCTGATCATGGATATCATATGAGGGTTTTGCATACATGACAAAGTCATTGGACATTAGCTTGTCATAGGCTTTCATAATACGGTATATAATCGGGAGTTCAGTTTCAGATTTATAGTGATGTAACTCTGAAATTAGTGATCGTATGATTGAGTTGTTGGTTCAGAATGATGGTCATATGAATTCACGGGAGTCTGATTATATATGTCTAATTGGTCCATCTACTAGCTCCACGTAATTCCTTAACGAATGGTAAATTGATCTATGTATGCTTATTGGCTAGTTGACATTGCATGAATGGTATAAACATAGGATTAGGATAAAAGACAAGATTTTCTCCGATTGAATATAGATTTTGTTTTGGATAATAGAGTACACAATTATTCGAACTCCAAATAAAGTTGCCATGATTTTATTTGAGTTAGAATTTGAGTTGTAGAAAATTATTCATGAGGACAACATTTGAAATACAACTTTTTGTAGAGTTTGAAATTTGAATTTTGAAATTTGAAATTTGAAAATTAAATTTTGAATTTGAAATTTGAATTTGAAATTTAAATTTTGAAATTTAAAATTCAAAATTTGAATTCGAAATTTAAATTTGAGGTTTGAATTTTGAAATTTAAACTTTGAAATTTGAATTCAAATTTTGAATCACAAATCCATGGTGTAACTGAATTTTTATAGATAATTCCACAAGGTAAATTTCGAATTTTGTGTGGATAATGGAGAGGAAGATCTCATTTGAATCTTACTTGAATTTTGAATCCAAATCCCAAGCTAAATGGCTGAATTTCTTGAAGGGAAAATCTCCCTTTAGAGTTCGGATTTTATAGGATAAGGATGAGTGAAAAATTCAAGTTTCAATCCTACTTGGATTTTGATTCATCTCTCCCTCACAATGGTGGCCGAAATTCTATAGATAGGGCCTAATGAAATTTTGGTGTTTGGTGGATAAGGTTCAAGGGAAATTAAAGCAAGAAAATCCTACTTGAATTTTGATTCTCTCCCTCACAAAGTGACCGAAATTTGTATGGATAAACCTAAGAAGATTTTCGATTTTATGTGGATAAGGGTGAGATAAAATTCAAGCTAAAAAATCCTATTTGAATTTTGATTCTCCTCACACTAGGGTGACCGAATCTAGCCTTATATATGGGCTAAGGGAAAATTCGGTTATAATGGATAATAATGAGATAAATTCTAGCTAAAATCCTATTTGAATTTGGAATGCAAAATCCACCCTAAGGTGGCCGAATCTTCCCATGATTGTGGCCAATAGGGAATTCGAATTTTGTGAGGAAAGGAAGGGAGAAAGTCTTCTCCTAGTCCAATTTGAATTCAAGGGATCCCCTCATGCCAGTCTATAAATAGGGGTCCTGTCACTTCAGTTCTCTCAAACCACAGACTCTCAGGTGAGCAAGCTTATTGTTGCATAACTCACCGTGACAATAAGTTCTTTAGAGATCTGGGTGGTCGAAAGAAGACTAGCAGTGCTAGCACACCGATCGAGGTTCAGAGTGCCCACACACTCAGCCATTCGGGAATTGGAGAATAATAGAGAAAGTTAGTTGGTTGAAGCCCTCCGGTCATTCTCCTCCTACAGATTGGCGTCCTTGAGGTATAAGTTTTAATTGTTGTTGGTTTATTGTATATGGCATCACGAGATATTTAACGATCTGAAAAATTTTTATTGTTCTGCTGTGCCACTCTGATACGTTTTTACCGATTTATTTTCCTACACGCCCTTCATGGAGGCTAACAGTACTAGCATACTTGAGCCTTAGAGTCTACTATGATAGACTGTCACCTCATTGGCTCGTTGGCAATTTACTATTAACTTACTTTTAACTTATTCTGATACCACCTATGACGGCTAATATCTTAGTTTTAACATAATTTCTTTAACATATTCATTTTAACTTTCCATTTTAACGAGAAACTGGAAATAAATTTTTTTTTTCTTAACTTCTTAAACTTGAAAATTGTGTCATCATAAAACATTTACTATAATAAACATTTTACATAATTTAAACTTTATTACTTCATAAATATTTCGTTTCAATACTCTCATTAAACAGCTCAGCGGAAGACTCATAGTAGTATCATAACCCTCGCCCAGTCCCTTGGCACATGCAGATCTCATTCGTCATCCATCACTTGTCTTATTGTCATGCAGGATGCTTACCTACAACATAAACAAACTTGTGAGCGACAGGTTCAGTAAGTTCAAACATACATTCATGACAAAAATAATAACTCATATCTTTTTGGACAGAGCATATCTAATACCAACTGTGGCATCAGAACATTAACATAACATGTATCATACATTACTTTCAACTTCATACTTAACATATTCTAACATTGAGAACAATCTTAATGTTCTTTAACATAACATAATTTAAACATAGCATACACAATGTATGCTTAACATCATACAAAATATTGTATACACATATCAATTTAAACATAACATACTAAATGTATGCTTAAATATCACAAATATACTTAAGATTCTTAAGACTGACTTATGCATATCAATTTATGCATATCATAACATATACATGCATGTTAGTCTCATTATACTTGTCTACTTTTCATTCATTTATTTTCATTATTCTTTTGTTCTTTCTTTCTTTCATGTCATTCTTTTCTTTTCTCTTCTCGCTTAACTTTCATTTTTATTGTTAGCTCTTTCTTTCATATCATATCGTTCTTTTCTTTTCTTTTCTTAACTTTTCTTTGCTTTACTTTCTTTTCTTTCACTAATCTTTACTTGTCTTTTCTTTCATTTTCTTTCTTTCACTTTCTCTTATGGGCCCATGGTTGGACGTACCTAGTGTGCGCAGACCAATGGGGGAATGGGGGAGCTACCCACCAATCAACCTCACGGTCATCTTAATCCACCGTGTTTTATGGATGGATTATAACTACCACACCTTTTGGGGTAGGGTCAGCCAACTACCGCCCTTTTGGGTAGCACCACATTCTGTGTGGAGGCTATAGACCTGAAAACCTCCCTTGTGGAGGCCGGTACGCCAACCTTAACTTTTCAGTCTTATTATCTTGCTTATCTTTCTCTTTCTTTACTTTATCTTTTCGTTCATTCATTCTTTCTTTCTTTCTTTTTCTTTCCTTTCTTTCTTTCTTTCATTTTCTTTTCTTTCTTTCTCTCGTTCATTTCTTTTCTTTCTTTCTTTCATTTCTTTTCCTTTCTTTCTTTCATTTATTCTCTTTCATAAGCATGTCACAAATCGATTCTTTCTTTTGTTCATTTCTTTTCTTTCATTTGCATTTCATAAATCATTTCTTTATTAACGTAATTTTTATAGTGTGGATTATGTTAGTCACACTTTAGTGCATATAGCACTCACATACATAAATTTCATATAACACTTAAACATAGACCTAACATAACATGTCAGTTCATGTTACAGACAAATAAATGCTTGAACTTACAAATACTTTGCTAGCATGTCTTTTCTTGCTTCCTTGGTCTGCAGACGTCTCTTCATCGCGTCTGTATCAGATTCCTATAACAAAAATAATCATAGTTATTTTCTATACTTATTTCATACATAAAACTTAATAAAACGTAAAAAAATTCTATGTTTCATTTCTCGATCATAAACTTAGGGGTCTAATGTCCCATTTTCCACTTTTCTGCTAACTTTTGGGAAAATTACCATTTTACCCCTAATGTGATTTTTCATCATAACCTTACTTTTCTTTGATTTACAACTTAGTTTTGGCCCTTAGAATCTTAATTAAACCATTCTAAGTCCATTAGGGCATTTTTCTATCATTTCTGAAATTTTCAATCAAAATGACCGTTTCGCCCCTAACGGTTCTTTGGGCCGTATCAATTGAAGCTCCTATCGCCGGAATCAACCCCTCGAAAGTGCGACGGAGGTGGCGAGCTTCAATCTCCGTTTTCCCAACCTTTTTGCCCAAAATTGATTTGGGGCTTTTGTTTCCCATGAAATTCTGAGCATTTTGGTACCCACCACATCACTCAACTCCGCCGGAATCGGCGGCGATGGCGAAGCTTCGGGCGGCACAATCCGGCTGTCGTTAAGGTGAAATGAGCTATGGGTTTTGTTCTCCTCTTCACCATGAATCCATTGGGACCGGAATCGTGTCGATCGGACGTTGGACGGCGGAGATACGGGCGATCGAAATTTCCGGCCACCATGACCTTCAAGCGGCATGTGCGGCTTCCTCCGGCTTCTGCTTCATCGCGTCGGTACACCGTTGGACTCAGCTCGACGAGAGCTTTCCAATGAGACCGGTGATGTCGAAAACGGACACCGTTTCCGATAATTGGTTACTGTTCATTTTCGTGTAGGGGAAGGAAAGAGAAAGTGTGAGGAAATTATGGACTTGTTTTTGAAATTTTCAATTTTTCGCCCTTATTTATACATTTTTTGTCAAAAATTTCAACATGAGCTATCTTGACTAATTTGGGCGTGCTGAACCCAAATATATCAGTTTCATTTTCATCCGAGATCATTTCGACCAATTTCCAATACTACGAATTCCCGGTCAAAAATTACATTTGTACTCAATTAACTAATTTAAGCATGTTGATAGGCTATACTTACTAATTTAGGCGTGCGGAACCCAAATTTATCAGTTTCAACTTCATCCGAGGTCATCTTGACCAGTTTTCTGGTACTGCATATTTCCCGATCAAAATTTACTTTTTGTGCTCAAATGACTAATTTGAGCATTTTGAATGCAAATATATCAGTTTTATTTCCAAAAAAGGTCATCATGACCAATTTCTCAATATTGCATGTCTCCTGATCAAAATTTACTTTTTGTGCTCAATTTACTAATTTGAGCATGCTGATTCCAAATATATCAGTTTTATATCAAGAAACGATCATCTTGACCAATTTCTTGATATTGTATATTTCCTGATAAAAATTACTTTAAACCATAATCATTGAATCCAACTATCACATTTCTTTAAAAGAAATAAATCAATTGTGACATCATCTATTTTGTCCTCATTATATTAATCCGGAGTCAAAGTTTGACCAAAAGTCAAACTGATTGGAACTTTCACCGAAATCACATAGGCGGGTTTTTGACGCCTCTTATGCGATCGGTTCGATCTAATTCAATCTCGAAACTTCTAAAAAAAAACTAAAACACTTATCTTATCTTATCTTTACTTTGACTTGTCATTTCTTATATCTTATATTTTTTGAATATCGAAACCACTCTATTCTGAGCGTTTTGGTCCGAAATCACTTTCTCAATTATGAACTTTATTCTTTAACTATTTTTGGAGATTTCAAATCCTCCAAAACATTTATTTATTATCATTATTACTTTTATCTTTTTATTTATAAACATAGTGTTCTTTTACATTCTATTCATAAAAATTCCTAGAAAAAACCTAACTTAATCCTAGGTAACACTGTTGGAATTTTCTAGTCTGTCACAGCTGTAGTACATCACATTTCAGAATGGTCTCAAGGGCAGAATCTAGAAGTTGCTCGTGGCCTTGTGGATTTGTAACTACAACGATGGCAATGGTAACATGTTTTAAGAACGGTAATTGAGACTTTCAATGGTCATGATGCACATAATAAATTCAGTAGACCCTAGCAAAATGTGGGAAGACTTTAGAACCAAGGTCGGAACAATAGAAAAGCCAACGGTGTCATGCATTCTCTAATTTTGTTTCATTCATGAGTGCCATGAGAGTGGAGCTTAAGGGATTCAACTATATTATTATTTCTACACTCTGTACAAGTTATGTACAAGTAGTGCATGTTCGTTGGTCATGTGGGATCACACGTGGGTGAGCACCTAAAGGTAGATTTAATTGTTTATCCATGATTTTGTATGATGTGATACTCTGTCTAAACTTGCTCACAAAATACCAAGATGTTATAAATTGTTAGTGTAAGAAGGTTACATTGATCTTGTGCTCAAGATCAAAGATAATCTATTAGGAAAGTCCAAATTAGTTAGTTTAGATTCTAGATAAAAGTGTCAAGGGAATTTGATGTCAAGAGATTGCGTTTGTCATGGTTTTGTAGCAACATCAAGGTAGTGAAGACGCCATTTGAGAAATGAAAAGCGAGATGTTTGAAAATTAACCCCATTTGTTTGAGTGTTTAGATTATTCGAATTTCAAGGAACAAATTCTTTTATAGGAGGGGAGAATTGTCATGTTATGAAATTTTGAATTTAAAATTTGCACATGAGTATAAAAAATTTAATTATTGACATGCCACTTAAATTTTAATCTTGGAAATTCAATTTAAATTTTTCAGTGTCCTAAATATTAATTTGAGAGTAGTTTGAACTCTTTGACAAATTTTGAAATTTTTACGATGTTTTTTACTCATTAATTTTTACTAAGTGTTCATTTATTTTTCTATCTATTTTTTTCCTTTTCTTTTTTTCTTTTTCTTGACCCTTCCCGATGCCTCTTCCACTCTCTCCTTCCTTCCATCTTCTTCTCTTCCTTAATACATTCTTCTCAAACTCTCTCTCTCTCTCTTTTTTTTTTTTTTCAAATTCTTCAACTCTTTTTCTCTTTTCCTCATGTCTCACAACCCCACCCACTCTCTCTTTCTTTCACAGCCTCCCTTTCATCCTTTTCATCTCTCATCAAAATCCCTAACATCTCTTTCTCTCACTCTCACTCCCTCCCTCATTTTTTTTTCAATTTTTTTCTTCCCTTTCCTCATGTCCCACCTACCCACCTTCACCACTCTTTTTTTTTTCTTCAACTTTTCTCACTCACTCTCCTTCACAACCGTCCCACATTCTCAACTCTTCTCAAATTTTTCTCAAATATTCTCACTCTCACCATTCCTCACAACCACCCTCTCTCTCTCTTCTTTTCACATCTCCTTTCAACCTCCATCTTCGACTCTCTCTCTTTATCTCGCTTCCTTACTTTCTCCCTCTAAAACTTCCCACTCTCTCTCTAGATATCTCTCTTCTCTTTCCCTCCTCCCTCTCCATTTTCAGCCTCCTGCACCCATGGCAGCCCTTCCCTCGTGAACGCTGGTCACCCAATGCTAACCACACCACCGAGCCGCCACCAGCCACTACCTCCGTCGCCAATTGAAACACCCTTCCTCAACGTATATATAGATATATATATATATGTATATGTATATATGTCTATATGCTTATGTATTATGTGTTTATATGTATATGTGTATGTGTGTGTATGTATTTATATATATATGTTTATATATATGCATAAATATGTTTACATGTATGTGTGTCTATTTGTCTAATAGAAAAAAATAATAATAATAATGATGATGACGACGACGATGACGATGATAATGATGATGGTGATGATGATTTTTAAATGTAAATTTAAATTGATCTAGGATTTAGAATTTGAACTGTTTGGAATTAAAATGTTTTCTGCATGTTAAGCATTTTTGGAGTTTTTAGTAGTTAATATTTTAAGACAAGTCATGCCCAAAATTTTAAAAATATATGAGTATTAAAAATAAAAATGTTGTTTTAAAAATTTACGTAAATAACATAGTAATTAATTGAATTTACCATGATTAAGATTACGAGATTTTTAGATAGATAATTAAATTATTTGTAATCGTGTTTTAAGTACTCGTTGTTTTGAAATTAGAAAGAAGACTATCTCGAGATGCATACGAAAACTTATCAATAGATAATTTGCCAAAGAGTAAAATATCTTACCTATTTCTTTGTAACAAATTTTTTTTTAGCTATTTGTCCAAAAGATTGATTTAAAATAAGTGAGTTTATAAGGTTTTATAAATTTTGTGATTTTTGAAAATATCACGATTTCAAAAATCAAAGGAAAAATAATTTAATTACGGATGTTTGAAAAAATAATACGACATATTTTATTATGTGAATCTTATTTTCAAAGGAATTTGAAAAATGAACATTGTTTGTTAAAAGTATACTGGGAGTCAATACACACGTGTAAAGAGTGTACTGCTTAATCGATGACAACTCATTGTGCTTTGGCATGGTGAGGGAGCTCATACGAATCGTACACGACTTAGAGGTATTTAAGGACACAAATTGCATAATTACAATGACATGTTTAAGATTCTATACTACATTAATCTATTAATATTATCCTTATTAAAATAAAATGTTTGAAAATGATTTAAAAATATCCTATTGGGCTTTTTATTCATTATTTTGAAACTAATAAACCTCCAAGAGTGAAAAGTGAATAAAAGACATAGGTGATATGGAATCACCAATTGGTGAAAAGTATTAAAGAGCTGACATAGTATTTCCTTACTTTAAAAGATCAAGAATGTAAATAAACATTCTGCTGCTGTAAATTCAAAATTTTATTTTTTATATTCTCACTTATTTTATTTTATCCAAATATGCATCTGTGGCACAAGATACCCTAATGCATAATTTCGTAATAAGATTTTAAATTCAAATAATAGTATTTATTCAAAATTTCTCAATCATAATTGGAAACAAAATTAAAAAGACAGAAAACAATTTTAAAAGTAAAACTGATAGAGTTAGCAATCCAAAATTCCCTTTATTTTTTTAAAAATAATCCTATACGTCAATATCTCAAATTTTGAAACGTGATAATAATGTTAACAACAATTTTAATTAATTTTTAAAAATTCAATTACTTTCAACATAAGAATTCCATTTTAAATCGGCCATCTAAACACAAAATAAAATAAAAATATGAACCTTTTACATTAGATAGACTATTTCCATTACATTCTTCGTAAAATAAATATTTATGAATGTACGAGCAATTTTTTTTTTTAATTTGAAATAAGGATTCAATTTCTAATGACTGGAGCACTGCTGCATTCGCTCCCCATCCATTTATTTATGTATTACATGTTTGTAGGGGTAATACGAAGGATATTGATTTCATAAATAACAGCCGTAACCGCATCCTGCTCGCCTATGCACACGCTATATGTCTGATGATTGCGAGAGGGGGACGAAACACAACCAGCTTATTAATCGCCAGATTTCTTTCCCTTCTTCCAAATACTAGTGTAGACCGTGTAGTGGTAGATTAACCGCCATGGAAAGCGCTATCTGTCCGATGCACAACGCCCTCCGCTACACCACCACCACCACCACCACCACCACCACCGTCACCCCTACCTTCGCCGCCAAAACTCAATTCTGCGCACTACTCCGAAACCAACTTAGTCTGGTTCATCCGTTCAGCTCCAGTTTCCCGGAGAAAATCTCCAACTTTCATGGAAAATGTCCGCACCTCTATCCGCCTCTTTCCTCAACCTCCCCGTCATCGCCACACTATCTCAGCGACAACGACAATTCGTCTCAGGAACTCGCTGTGCTTCTTGAAGTTGAAGGGTGACCAATTTCTTTTCCCCCTTTTTTTTTTTTTCTCAAGTTTTGATTTCTCTCCTGATTTGAGCTTTAGATACCCGTTTTAACTCGAATTCAGTAGGTCCAACTCAGTTCTAGAATCTAAATTGAAAATTTTCAGATTAAACTATAAGTAATTGTATTTATTAGTTTATGTATTTTTGTAATTATCTAGTTAGTTCATTAGCTTAGATTTTGAATTTTTTTATTTGAAAAGTCCGTATCTATATTCTGAATTTTGTTATTTGTTATTGTGGGAAAATGTGTGTATATGTAAATCGCATAAGTTTAGGAATTACAGTTAGGAGAAATTAGTAGTTTTCTGATTTGGTGTTATAATCTTTTGTATATATATGTAGCCTATTGGCTGATTAATACACATTCATTCAAGTCCTAAAAATCTGTTATGGTATTAGAGCTTTATGATTTTTTTCTGGGAATTGCAGCCGGCTCTGTTTTACCATGTTTCCTGTTATCAAAACAGAGCATTTTTTTCCTTACAGCCATTAGTCTTCATAGCATTTTCTTCTGGCCTTCATCGCCACACCCCTCCTTTGGCCTTCATTGCCACTGTCGCCCTTGGTTTTCATCGTCAGAAAATATTTTTCTTCTGCCCAGCAATCTTCATCGCCTAGAAAAAAAAAAAAAATTTAGCCATTTAGCCTTCATTGCCGAAATCGCAGAGCCTCCTCGCCTCCACCCTCGCATCTACACGCGACCAGAGCCTGACGAAAAAAAACCTGGTTGCGATTTCAAGTTCACTGCCCCTGCTGTCGCTGCCGAGAGTCACCTAAGTTTCTGCGTCTTTTTGGTGTGCCGGAGTTCTCGTGAAGTTTTCAGAGTTGAAGAAGGAGAAACAAAGAAAGGAAATAAACGCCAATCGTCGTTTTTTTTTATCAGCAAGTTGTCATTTTTTTTTTAAAACCGGCTAAACGACGTGTGGTTTTTTTTTTAACCAGCTAAACGACGTGTCGTTTTTTTGGTCTGGGGAGGAAAAACTACAGGTCCTAACAGGTCGTTTAGGATTAAAAAAAAAAAAAAAAAAGGAAGAGGATGTCAGAAGGTAAAAAATCAGTAAGTTCGTTAGACGACGGAGGTAGAACCCAACCATCAGGAGAATTGCAAGCCATTCAAGCTACTTACAGATTGGATGGGAAGAATTACCTTAAGTGGTCCCAACTTGTTCGTATGATTCTGAAAGGCAAAGGGAAGATTGGCCATTTGTTGGGGACAGGGCCGAAGCCAGGTGAGTCGGGGTTTGAAGTGTGGGACGAAGAGGATTCCATGATCATGGCATGGTTATGGGGTTCAATGGTACCGGAGATAAGTGATACAGTTATGTTCATAGTTACAGCCAAAGATATTTGGGACGCAATCTAACAGACATACTCGAAGGCTAGAGATGCGACTCAGGTGCATTAAGTAAAAGTTAAAACTATGGCTACGAAACAAAGAAGCAAGATTGTGACTGAGTATGCCAATCAACTGACATCCTTGTGGCAAGAGCTTGATCACTATAGGGTGATTCAAACTAAGTGTCGGGATGATGCTGCAATACTCAAGGACTTTATTGAACGAGATAGAGTTTATGATTTTTTTGTGGGTTTAAATCCAGAGTTTGATCAAGTCAGGATTCAAATTCTGGGAAAACAGGAGGTTCCATGTTTCAATGAAGTAGTGGCCATTATTAGAAGTGAAGAAAGTAGAAGGACTCTGATGCTTGAGTCTCCCACAGATAGCTCAACTATGGTGGCTGGAAGTGCCAAAACTGGTTCGGCAGGATTAGAAAGGAAAGCTACTTTCGAAGGTGGAAAGAATGGTCAGCCCAAGACCCAAAGTCGTGATGAATTATGGTGCCCCTACTGCAAAAAGGCGTGTCACACTCGAGAGAAATGTTGGAAATTGCACGGGAAGCCTCCTAGCCATGAGTGGGGGCAGAAAAGTGGTGCACCACGGGGTAATGGACAAGCTTATGCTGTTATTGAGGCAACATAGGGAGAGGCCAAGCAGGAACCAGCAAGTCTTAACCAGGAGGAGGTGAAAAGGGTGAGATCATTCGTCAGTAATCTGTAGAAACCTACAGGTACTTGTTCTTTGGCGTATTCAGGTGAGCGTCCTTTTTCATTTAGACTAAATGCCTCGTAAACACCCTTTAAGCACTCTTGGATCATGGATTCAGGAGCCACCGACCACATGACCCATTCATCCAAATTTTTTTCCACATACTCACCATGTCCAAGTAATAAGAAAATTGCCACAGCAGATGGATCCTTAGCAACTGTAGCCGATACAGGAGATGTCCAAATCAACCCATCTATAACTTTAAAAAATGTCCTCCATGTTTCTAAATTATCCACTAACCTTGTCTCTCTACAGAAACTCACATAAGATTTACTCTGTAATGTGGTTTTTTACAACAGTTATTGTCTATTTCAGGAAAAGGATTCGGGGAGGACGATTGGACATGATAGAGAGCGGGATGGTCTTACTACCTTGAGGAACCAACCAGATCAAACGTGTTCAAAAGCAGATCTCCTACTTCTTTCATGTCTGAGTCTATGTTATCCAATAAAGAAAAAGTCATTCTTTACCATTGTCGGTTAGGGCATCCATCGTTTAGGATTGTTAGAGCTTTGTTTCCCTCTTTATTTATGAAACTTAATGTTGAAAGTCTTCATTGTGAGGTGTGTGAACTTGCTAAACACAAGCGTGTACCTTTTCCAGTTAGTAATAAAAGAAGCCTTTTTTCATTTTACCTTGTTCATACAGATATTTGGGGTCTCGCTATTGTTCCTAATGTGTCTGGGGCACGATGGTTTGTGACTTTTATTGACGATTGTACCTGAATCACCTAGGTTTTCTTGCTCAAACACAAATCTGATGTGAGCTCTGTGTTTCCAAATTTCTTCTCAATGGTAAAAAACTAGTTTGGTGTAAGTGTTAAGAGACTAAGATCAGACAATGCCAGGGACTATTTCAATCAAACCCTTACGCCCTAGTGTCAAAAGGAGGGAATAATTCATGAATCCTCATGGATTAAAACTCCCCAACAAAATGGAGTAGCCGAGAGGAAAAATGGACACCTTTTAGACCAAACCCGAGCATTGTTATTTCAGAGGCATGTGCCTAAAAATTTCTGGGGGGAAGCCGTTCTCACAGCCACTCATCTCATCAATAGACTTCCTACTCGTGTTCTGGGATTCAAAAGTACGATGGATGTGCTTTCTTCATTCTACCCAAACCTGTTCACCACCAACAACCTTCTACCTCGTATCTTTGGGTGTGTCTCCTTTGTTCATGTCCATAGCCAAGACAGGGGGAAACTAGATCCTCGAGCTCTAAAATGTGTATTTGTGGGGTATTCTTCAACTCAGAAAGGGTATAAGTGCTATCATCCTTTAACCAAGAAATTTTATGTGTCAAGGGATGTCACCTTTAGTGAGCGAGAAGCCTACTTTATCCAACCTTATCTTCCGGGAGAGTGTCTTAGGGTAGATAAGGGTAGTTTGGAAAGTTTTCTTCTTTAGTTACCCGACCTTTCACCATCGTTTCAACCCGAATTTCCAGTTACGACTAATCCAGAAATTGTTTCTAATCCTCCGGAGTCTGATTTAGAAAACGTGAGATTTGGTAAGAACTTGGTGTACTCAAGGCAAAAGAAGAACGTTCTAGGATCTGTGCAGGTTCAAGAATTTGATCCTAGTCTTTTAAATGAGGTAACAATTTCTGATTCTCTAGCTTTGCAGAGTGAAATCGAACCTCCAAGTAATGAGAACGATCAGGACCTTCCAATTGCACTAAGGAAAGGGACAAGAAAATGCACCAAACAGCCACTAGATCCCCTATCAAACTACCTATCCTTTAAAAAACTCTCGCCTACCTATAAAGCCTTCCTTGTTAACCTTAATACCATTACCATTTCAACCACATTATCTGAGGCATTGTCTGATGGAGAATGGAAGCAAGCCATGGACGTGGAAATGGAGGCTCTAGAGAAGAACAAAACGTGGGAGTTGGTTGAGTTGCCAGCAGGAAAAGGCCGGTGGGTTGCAAGTGGGTCTATACTGTGAAGTATAGGGCTGATGGATCGATTGAGAGATACAAAGCGAGGTTGGTAGCCAAAGGATATACGCAGACTTATGGGATTGACTATTTAGAGACGTTTGCTCCAGTTGCAAAGATGAATACAGTTAGGGTTATTCTATCCCTAGCTGCCAACTTGAGTTGGGAATTGCAACAATTTGATGTAAAGAATGCGTTCCTGCACGGAGAGCTTGAGGAGGAGATTTATATGGAGGTTCCAGCAGACTATAGAAAGAACATAAGGGCCAATACAGTATGCAAGCTAAACAAAGCTTTGTATGGTTTAAAGCAGTCGCCTCGGGCATGGTTTGGGAGATTTGCTAGAGTTATGTTGGCTATGGGATACAAACAAAGTCAAGGAGATCATACATTATTCATTAAGCACTCGACTTCAGGGGGAGTAACAGTCTTGCTTGTATATGTGGATGATATTATTGTAACAGGAGATGATGAGAAGGAAAAACACAGCTTGAGTCAATGCCTAGCTAAGGAGTTTGAGATCAAGACTTTGGGAAGATTGAAGTATTTTCTGGGAATTGAAGTTGCACACTCCAGAAAAGGAATTTTGATATCCCAACAGAAGTATGTTGTTGATTTGCTCAAGGAGACAGGTCAAGCTGCATGTAAACCCGCAAGAACTCCCATAGATCCAAATCATAAATTGGGAAATGCAGAGGAAGATGCCACTGTAGATAGAGAGATGTATCAACGCCTCGTAGGACAACTCATCTACTTGTCGCATACCAGACCGGATATAGCTTATGCAGTAAGCTTGATTAGCCGGTTCATGCATAGTCCAAGAGAGGTTCATTTGCAAGCTGCATATCGAATTTTGCAATATCTTAAGGGGACACCAGGAAGAGGAATTTTGTTTAAGAGGAATGGAAGTATGACACTTGAAGTTTATACTGATGCTGACTATGCAGGATCAATTATGGACAGGAGATCAACAACCGGGGATTGTACGTTTCTTGGAGGGAATCTTGTGACATGAAGAAGCAAGAAGTAGAGCGTTGTAGCACGGTCTAGTGCTGAAGCAGAGTTTCATGCAATGGCACAAGGCGTATGTGAGCTACCCGAGCTAAAGATCATCCTAGAAGATCTAAAGATTAACTATGATGGGCCTATGAAACTCTATTGTGACAATAAGTCGGCAATAAGCATAGCTCATAACCCGGTTCAGCATGATCGAACAAAGCATATCGAGGTCGATAGACATTTCATCAAGGAAAAGTTGGAGAGTGGCCTAATTTGTACTCCTTATGTATCAACAGATGGGCAACTTGCCGACATCCTCACCAAAGGGCTAAATAGTTCAATGTTTGAGAGAATTGTATCCAAGCTGGGAACGAAAAATTTCAATTCACCAGCTTGAGGGGGAGTGTGGGAAAACATGTATATGTAAATCCCATAAGTTTAGGGATTACAGTTAGGAGTAGTTAGTAGTTTCCTGATTTTGTGCTATAATCTTTTGTATATATATGTAGCCTATTGGCTGATCAATACACATTCATTCAAGCCCTAAAAATCTGTTAGTTATATATATTTGATTTTATCAACGGAAAGACTATGCCATAATTTCCCAAATTCTATATACGCAAAATCATACTGATTAGAAGTTATGCAGCTTAGAAGCCTGAATTCTGCTTTTTCTAATAAGTTATGAGTAACGTTCATATGTTCTGAGTGTTAATTTATGGAGAAAATTAAGTGAAATGATAAATTGGTTCTGCTTGGATGGTTTTTTTTTTTTCCCCCCTCAATGCAATTGCTTGATTTTAGGGTCCTTGTGGATGCATATCGCCGGGGCAATCGCCTATCATTTAACACAGGTGCAGTAGATATGCCGATCGTATGATTTATTGTACACAAGGACGTTTTTAGAAATTTCCTGAGCGATATATGAGTGTATTTACAGTTTTTTTTTTTTTTTCTCTCTCTCTAATTACCATCAGCATTTCAAAAGCTTGGGCTGGACTGTGCAAATTGGAGCGAGCCTGTCTATTTAGACCTTGTAAGGTGGGAAATGAATGAGAGTCGAGATTGCCATTGAGTATAGATATTGAAGATCATATTGTCCGGTCCTTTCTTTCTCCTTTGTATTTCTTACCTATGAATCGTTTCTTCACTTTAACGTGAAAATCCTTGCTATGCCATATGGATATCTTGGTAAAGTTAATGACTTCTGATAAGATTGCTTCAACGACCTGTGGATAAATTTTGCAGGAAGAGTATTGGTGATGAAGAAAGGATGCTTATTTTGTTTTTTAACCGGGTCAGTTCCTGTTTTCATTTTGTGTGTATAACAAAAATAGTTTAAGGTATGTCTGTTAGGCATCGCTCATTTATTGCTGTAACCCATTTTGTAGATTGGCTGGCCTACATCGCTGCCCACAACTGAAAAGGCCTCATTTGTCAAAAGTGTTCTTCAAGAAAAGGTATTGTTAATTTATTGAAATAAATAAATGGCGCACTAAATATTTTGTTACTGGCTGGATAGTTTGATGTGCTTTCAAGAAGTGATATGTTGGTAACTCTTCTGATTTAACAGTTGCACTAGAAAGTAGATACACAAGATAAATATTGGAGTACACATGTTAATGATTTTGATTATGTAAACTGTATACAATTGATGAGAAAAATGCCGCCACATCGGGAATCCCTTATAATTCCTTATGCATCAGCAAGAAGACTAATCATGAAAATTGATTTAGGCGTGGCTTCTTTTTAGGTTTTATTTTCATTGCATTTCTTTTTTTTTTGATTATTTTTGTTTTCCTTTTCTGTTTGTGGGACAAATTTCAATGTATTCAGAGCATTCTACAATAATTGTAGAATGAAATGCTACAGACTTCAAAACTTATTTAAACCAAAAGGAAGTTAAAAGTTTCGTAGTATTCATGAAATATTTTACCTCCATATTATTGATTCTCCAAAAGAATCAGTAAAATATCACGGCTTGAGAGTTAGAGTTCAAAAAACTCTGTTTGTTTGGTTCAGTCCATCTCTCATGTTGGTCCCAGGGGAGAGAATTGATCCATGGCAAAACTCCTAACTCATGTTATGACCATGCTTACTGGTAATAAATTGGACAAATGTTGAAGTTTGTTATGAAAAATCTATATTACATTTTGATGTTTTTGAAAAAACTAGTCAAGAAAAAATAAATAAAAAAAAGTCATGTGGCATTAATCGGTCTGCCAAGTGGTGGATGACATGGTTACCACTGGCGGAAAGAACTAGTGGCTCCTTTAGATATATATGTATATACATATATCTCTAAAGATCGACAAGCACATATCCAAAACTTCAAAATCTTTCGCTTAATCCTTGTTCTTCCATTTCTTTCCAGCCAAATTGGCCAGCATACACCCAAAGCTACCCAATTGCAAAGCAGCTCACCCCTTTTATCACGTCCAAGTGGATTAATTTGCCTGAAGTGAGTTTGCAACTTCTTCAGAAGTCCAAGCCATCCCTAATTCTTTTAGCAAGCTTGTGGAAAAACCGAAACTGTTTTGGGAAAGAATCCTTGTATAGCTATAATTAGGAAAGTGTAAAATTTGTACACTTAGGAAAGTGCAATCCGTAGAATTTGGAAAGTTTTATTTGTAGTTATTTGTTTCCTAATTTGGTTAGGCGGAAATTGTATAAATGTTTGCTCAATGAATGAAATCACATCATTCCCCAATTCCTCCTCTCTTTTTCGAGTTGATATCAGAGCAGGTCTGCAACCTGCCAGATTTCTTCTTCTTTCCTCCTCTTTCTCGTCCTTTGCAGCCTTCAAATCACCATGTCTGATATGTCAATCGAATCCACTACATAATTTAAGAGAAAAATGGCACTTAGAAAAAGAAGATCCAATGGCTAATGAATGTTTTCACTTTTTTATCCCATACCGAAATTAGAAAATTGGAAATTTCAACGTTTCCAAACAGCACATCATTTGTTAGTAATCAGTGCATAACTGTGGAACTACATTTAAGTTTTTAATGTGTTGGAGGATGAAAGTATCATCTGACAATCTTTTGTTACAATTAGACCTACAGCGAATGTTAATTCACTTGATGCTGGTACATCAAAGTTCAGATTTGTTTAACTTTTTAAATGGCATCATTGAGTGCTTTTTGTATTAAGTTCCTTTCCTTGTTTATCTGATTCCATCAGTTCTACAGGAATCATCCCTAGGTAGTAACAAGAAAAGGGTACGGTACTCAATATTTGGTTATTTTCTTGGCAGGAAAAGGCATTCAGTGAATTTTTAGTGTCAAAAGATTTACCTTTGCGGCCTGGAGTGGAAGAGTAAGTTCTTATCTTGATTAGATCCTGATTATTCATCTAATGTATATTAAACTTTATGAAGCTTCTATTAAGAACACTTTTCTACTCTAAAACTAGAGAAAGCAATCGTGATAATTTGGCTTGTTCATACTAGTTATCTGCATTGCATACATATTTTTGATGTACTGCACCTTACAATAATTTTGGTTTGGATGTAATTTACCAAATAGTAAATTTTAAATATGGTTGTGTCTTTGCACAAAGTCTGGTTCTGAATGGCATTTTTACCTATAGGTGTGAGCACCCACGGGTATCCATCCCATTGGGGGCAGGTATGGGGGCGGTATGGGGGTTAAGACTAACCCCATGTGGGTGCGGGGCAGGAATGGGGAAGCTCGCCGATGCTCGCCCCTGTTCCACTTATATTCATCCTTGTAAAATATATATATATCTTTATATGTTTATATATACTTATACAAATTTGAATTTTTAGTGTCTTAATGTTTTAGTTTTTTTTTTTTAATGAATTTAGTATATAGATTCTTGGAGTTTGGATTTGTTTTTAAGATTTCAGTGTCATTTTTAGTTGCATTTGTGATTATATTGTTAATTTTTATGAAAACTTAAAGGAAATTTGTTTTTTGTTTATTGTTCTTTTTTTTTTTTAATTCTAGTGGAATTTACCTCTAGTGGTAAATGGGTATGGTATGGTATGGGTATGGTATGGTATGGTATGGGTATAGAAAAAGGATGGTAGGTATAGGGGTTGGGGTAGTATATCCATCCCTGCCCCGCCCTATTGCCATACCTAGTTCTTATGTTTTAAAAATGTTGAAGACTTCATGATGAAATTTTCTTATACTAAACACTTTTCTTTGCCTTGACAAATTCTTCCCTTTATATTTTTATTTTTTATTTTTCATTTAGTATTGAGCTTCTGAACCTTTTTCTTCCTATCAATTTGCAGATTTATAGATGATGCCTATAATGGAGGAGTACCCGTGGTCATACTGACTGCTTACACTAGGAGTGCAGACAAAATAGCAAGGTAGCCGGGAACATGTGATTATTTTGGACACATAAGAACAGATCAGTTACTTGTGAACTATTTAGATCAGTCAGCTATCAAATTTAATAAACTTGGTGTTATTTTCGCAACAGCCTAGGAGGTAATGCATCAAGCATTAACTCTGAAAACACACATATCAACCAATGATAAATCTAGACAAGATTTAATAGAACTAAAGTTTGAATAAATAATAAATAGATCATAAAAAATTTAATAATGTTGTGTGCTGAGCCTAATTATTGCTTGATGCAGAGACAATATGTGGATTGACCTTTGTAATAAGGTCACATTGGGTTTGAATGATATATAAATAAGATAGTAATTTTCAGCATGTAACGGGACACAAAAACTGGAGCACTTTCAAGCAAGAACCGTGCAACTCTCATCCATTCCTCTCAAAGCATAATTGGCATAGTTTTCGGACCAAATCCCTTATGTCTTCTATTAGCAAAGTCAGGCAATATTACTTTAATGAAAAGAGGCTTTCTTTTCGAAGTCTTTCTTTCTTTCTTCATGTTACTGATGGTACATTTGACCATGTTTAGATTAACTAATTGTTGGAACACATTCTATTTGTTTAGACATCTTAGAAAGTTACTTTCTTTTTCAGCAACAAACGAGTTTTAGATTAATATTCAAGTTTAGATCAAGCACGTCCATATTATGTTTTGACAATATTTAGTCTATGTTTTGGTAACTACTCATTATCCCTGGTTTTGCTCTTGTCAAGTGATGCTGGATGCTTTTATCTGAACTCTCTCAGGCAGCATTCATCACAGTGCATATCCATTTCTTGTTAAGTGTATTAATACATTTTCTCTTGGAATACAAATCAGTTGATAAGTCCTTTTCTAATGGTTATCTTGTACTCCATATCTCTTAATTTGTGTACTAGGAATTATTCATTATTTGACCGAGTGGAAACTGACTAATATTTCCTTACATGTATTCAAAACATGTTAGATCTATAACTGAAAAGCTTGGGGATGAAAGAGTTTCAAAGGTAAAGATCATTGGCAATGACAAGGTTGACCAAAGCTTGTACAGCCGACTTGTACATGGTAAAGAATTGTCTTCTGGTTTGGATGAGCAACTAGCCAAGCAGGCGAATGAAGCAGGCAAGTTGTTTCTCCCCAGTTTTTGTTTGGCGATGGTCATCTTGTCAATGCAAAATGTTTATTGCTGAATGGCTTTGTTCTTTATGGGTCAGTTTCTGCAGAGAAACAAAGGATAGCAGAGGAAGTTGCTTCTAAGCTAAAGTTGAGCGTGAACATAGATACCACCTCTTCTGAAAGGCTAGTATTCTGCTTCTTCACTTAAGATCTTCTTCAGTTGTTTGTCTCTTTCAGACCCATGCTAAACAGCACACGTATGTTTATCCTACTAATGTGTGATGTGACCTGATCAAATCCGTTGTTTCTAGCAAAATGATAATTATAAAGCACGTAATAAATCAAATTAGTTACTTGTGGCATTTCTGTGTTTAAGTTTTTCTGACTAGTTGATGGTCCTACAGATTAGAGAAGATCATAACTGCACTGCGTGCAGGTGCAGAAACTGCTGGTGTACCTATCTACAATTGTGTCCTGGTCGCAGGAAGCCAATCTGGAGTGGCTGGTGCCGAGCGAGTGGGCATGCCATGTGTTGTTCTAAGGAGCAGGTTAATAATAATCTCCTCAATGCATTTAGTACATGTTTTTTCATCATCAAATTTGTTTTCCTCAAATATTATTGTATCACAGATATCCAAAATATGGTGTTTGACGTTGAAATGGCCAGTGGTCAATAATTCATGTCACAGAAATTGAAGTTTGTTTATTAGAATTGGTTACCATGGATGAGCACATAAAAGGGTGAAGATTTGTTGTCCTTCTTCTATGAGAAACATGTTTACTATGGTTGCAGAAATGTTGAGGAATAAAAAATCTCTCTCTCTCTCTCACACACACACACAAACACACACTCATAAGGTTTGTGGTATTCTTTTTTTAATTAAGGGTGTATTTTTTTTATTTTGTAAAAAATAAGAAATAGTTTTGTAGGTTTTCAACTATAATTCTGTCAAAAATATATATATTTAAAAGCTAGTGGTCTCTTTTTGTTCCTAGAAATAATTCAGCTATAAACAGATTACCTTTATTATCATTTATATTTGTGTTTAAACAAGCATATGTTATGCATCCTTTAAGAGAAGAAATTCTATAAATCATACATAATACACAGAAAATGTAGAGCATGTGCACAATAGCTTGGAGAGCTTGGATATTCTTGGTTTCATATATGAACTTATAGTTACTCGCCTATATTATGATTGGGGAATTTCAAATTTTGCACGGTAGGAACTGATAGGTGATTCTACTAGGTTTTGTTATTTTCTAAGCTTGCGTTTCTTTAGCCAGTCATTAAACTGAAAAGTGCTTGTATTCATTCTGTAATTCTTTTTTTTTTTTTTTCCTTTTCTTTTCCTGATGAGTGTGTCAATTCTGTTTGTTACAGTTTGACATCTAGGGCTCAATTCCCTTCGGCAAAAACCATAATGGATGGATTTGGAGGTGCAGATCTAACAATCTCAAAACTGCAGCAAAAGAGATGGTCATGACTCATGAGATCCATTGTTCGAAGTCAAACCGACCCGCAGGCTGATTTTTTTTTTGTTTTTGTAGAGTACTGCAAGTCCCACGGGCCAAACGGCATGCAGAGGTTTTTACTGCTTTCTAGACTTCTGTATAGATTTTTTCTTATACCCCACTTTCTCCCTGAAGTGTTACTTGGCCATCTTATTGCCAAACAAATCTAGAGAACTTTTATGTCGATTACAAACTCTCATTGCATTGTTCAGAAAGGCTTGCTGCAAGCAAGTACAAAATTGTCCCTATAATTTTTAGTTTAATTTTCTATCCATTTTCAGAATGAAGCACATCAAAGTAATTAATTTGAAAACCATGCTGAACGAGTCTTTCTTATTGTAAGTAAATATCAAATTGGAGTAGCACGAGGTAAACAGAAGGTTTTCTTGAGTTAAACCAAAACGAAGACTGTTATGCACCTATCAGACCGTTACAAGGACATAATAGGTATTACTTACAGGAGGCACAAGGAGGTGGGAGTTAAGAATGCCCATGACCACCATGCAAAGTGCGCAAAGTGGATGCTTGTAAACTTACTTCTACTTCGCGAGCTTTGGGGTTGTCGAGTCATCTCACACGAGGCCATCTCGCAGTTTGATTACTATGCAAGAGAACATAGTGACGCGAGCACGCACAAAACAATAACAGCTTACTATAACATTTTCCACTTCAATTTTGTGGGGATTCTAAAACACTATTTATGTAGATCCGCATGGCCTAACAAAAAGAATGTCCATTGTTACCTTAAACTAGGGGATTTGTTCAAACACCACTTTCTCTTATGTAGTATTAATGGTAAATACTGAAAAACAGATACCGTAGCATTGGATCGGACATCGAAGCAGTGGAAATTATGATCGAATTGAATTGAGCTTAGGAGAAAATGTCAAAATGGCCAGATTCGACGGAATGAATTTACTCACTAAAAATGGTGTAATTTTGGTGTTCACCTTCAAATAAGGACATGATTTTACTGATATGCAGCCATATACTTTCCTTTCGGCCATGATTTTTTTTTTTTTTTTTTTAAGAAAACACATTACTCAAGTCCCTCATCTTTACAGGCAAAAAGGGTCATGATAATTTAGTTTTTCTTTTATTTTTTTCTTCCAACCCTCTCACAGTTGACTGTTGTTGCAGATGTGTCTGGATGAGAAATAGAACCAAAAATGAAATAGATCATGTACCAATGTGGTACGTAAGCTGTTAAACTAGTCATTATTCATTTCATAGTGGCCATTTGTGTAATATACAGAATTGACCTATCAAAATCTAATACAACTAAGCTTCCATCTATCGATGAAAAGCTCCTTCCAGAGCTACCCTGTAAAATCAGGCATTTCTACCCCGTCCCTCTTCTCATCAATCATGAACAAGGAATGAAATTGAAAAGATTACGAGGAAGAAAACTATTAGACAAAGAGCCATTATCTATAACTGCTACACATTGTACAAATGAGAGGCTCGCATCAAGAAAGTTCTGGTTCCTGAATGTTTGTTGCTCGCCTGCGAGTCAAGTTAGAGCTCACATATTTGACGCCATCCTCGGATGATGAAATGTTGGATGATACAGATGATCCAGGGATTGAGTTTGATAGTGGATTTGATGGATGAGTTTGATGTCTCAATCCCTGGGAAACACTAGATCCTGGCTGTCCTGACGCTTGAGGCATTGGATGACCCTGAGCTTCTTCAGCAAGTCGTCTTAGAAGATTCATTACAGTGGGAAGAAACCTAGACGATATCGATAGTAGTCCAGCTAGCTGCTAACCAGAAACAAGGAAATGGTTCAGTATCTGTTTAATTCGATCATGGATTTCCATGTGATAATGTGGAATCTAGCAAACAACTAAATTGTAACCCAGGATCAGACAATAAGCTTATAGTGATCCGATCATAAACACCATATTGGAAGTAAATATAGATCAAATGAACCATTGAAATGCAAGTAACTCATAAACAAACAACAAATGAGGGGGGATCTTGCATGGTTCGCATACTGGTAAAGCTACAACATAATAAAAGATAATAATTTAAAAAAAAAAAAATTGGTACATACATCTAAGTTTAATAAAATATGTCGGTTTGGAAACGAAATGCTTGCAAGTAAACTTTCAGTGGAAAATACGTTCCTTATTTTATGGACTGATTAGATATGTTTTCTCTTGTAAACATTTGTTTAGATTTGTAAATAACCGTGTCCTAAATTCTAGGGATACTTTTTCAAGGTTTTCCTAATTTAAATTAGGGCAGTTTCCTTTTCCTAAAGTTTCTCTATGTATATTAGCTGGTTAGAGGCATGTGAAAAATATCAATCAACACAATTTCTCAGTTTTGATTATTCGCACATGGTATCAGAGCCATACGGCTTAGGTTTCTATGGGAAAAATTTCTGATTCTGCTTGGTTTTTTTCCTGATACGCATCTGCCTTCATTGCCAGTGATTTCTTCGCTGTTCATCATGGGTTTGTTCATTACTACTCAACATCATGTCAGAGACCGTATCATCTATTCCTGGGGTTTCATTGTCCCAATCAGTGGAGGAAGAACAAGTACCATGTATCACAGGGGAGTTACAAACCATCCAACCAGCATATCGGCTCAATGGGAGAAAACTTGCTGAAGTGGTCTCAATTGGTTCGGACTTTTCTGAAAGAAAAAGGAAAATTGAACCATCTGTTGGGGACTGGCTCAAAAAAGGGAGAGGCAGGTTTTGAAGCACGGGATGAGGAGGACTCTATGATTATGTCCTAGTTGTGAAATTCCATGACGCCAGAAATCAATGATACCTGCATGTTCTGACCGACTGCAAAGGCAATCTGGGATGTCTTGAATCAGACCTATTCTAAGATCCATGATGCGACACTAATTTATGAGATCAAGACCAAGACAGCAGCAGCAAAACAGGGGACTAAAACCATTACGGAATACGCTAATTTTTTGCAAAACAAGTGGCAAGAACTGGCAAAACAAGTAGCAAGAACTAGATTACTACCGGGTGATCCATTTGACATGCAGTGAGTGCACAGGTGCAATTAAAAATTTTATTGAAAGAGATCAAGTTTATGACTTCCTTGCAGGTTTGAACCCTGAGTTTGATCAAGTAAGGATTCAAATTTTGGGCAAGGCCTAAGTGCCGTCTCTCAATGAGATACTTTCACTGATACAAGTTGAAGAAAGTCGAAGGGGGATTATGCTTGATCCTCAACCGGTTGATGGCTTTGCACTTGTAGCTATAGGTAATAAACAGCGGGGTCTTACTTTGGAGCAACCAAAGAATGCCAAGAATAGAAAGGGAGAATTGTCAAAGGCGACAAATTGAGATGATCTTTGGTGTACTTATTGTAAAAAACTGAAACACACGAGACCACTGCTAGAAAATGCACGGGAAGCCTTCAACAGCCAACCGTCAATGAGGAAATAAAGGAGGATAGCAACAATGACAACAAGGACAGGCTCATACAACTTCATAAGCAAGTCAAGATCAGAAATAAGGACATGGAGGATTCAACAATGAAGAAATTGAGAAGTTAAGGAGTCTATTAGGACAACTTGAGAAGCTTTCGTCCAATAGTGCTTGTTCCTTAGCCCTATCTCGTGATTTTCCATCTTCTCTTAAATTACATATTTCGGATAAAGTGTTTGCAGATTCATGGATTTTAAACTCAGGCGCCACAAACCATATGACACATGCTTCCCACCAGTTCAAAACTTATACCCCATGTCCAAGCAATAGGAAAATCCCTGTTGCCAATGGAACTACAACCACAGTAACGGGTATAGGAAATATTCACATTACCCCTAGTTTTGTCCTTAAAAATGTTCTTCATGTTCCAAAACTATCCACTAACCTTGTGTCCATATACAAACTAATAGAAGACTTATATTATCATATTACGTTTTATCCGTCTTACTATAAATTTCATGACCAGGTTCGGGAAGGAGGATTGGACTTGCTAAAGAGAAGGATGGACTTTACTACCTTGAGACATCCAATCATTCGAATGTGATCAAGCCAAGTTTATCATCCACTTCATTTCTTTCTTCCTCCGATACAAACGTCATCTGGTTACATCATTTTTGTCTCGATCATCTACCTTTTGCAACTTTACAATTCATTTTTCCTTTTTTATTTAAGGGTTTAGATATTAGAACTTTTTATTGTGATATTTATTAGTATGCGAAACACACCCATGTCTCTTCTGGGTGGGGTTGAAGGAATAATTGTAGAGACTACCTAGGATTGAGCACTCGGTCGAGCTGCTAGCACAAAACATGGTCTGAGCCTTGCAAGTAGTGGAAGAACGCAGAAAATGGTGACGATCCTCACAAACCCAAGACCACCTACGAGGAAGGCAATCGATGGTGGAGATGACTTGGGAAGTATGATGGAGGAATCAGCCCAATCGGTGAGAGAAACACCAAATTAGCTAGGAATACCTCCAAATCAGGAGGTTGGGGAGTCTTTGGCTCAACTTCGATGGGCGGGGGAAACTAGTTTGGAGGTCGAAAGCTTGAGATCCCAGTTTTCTCGGGGGAGAACCCAGATGGTTGGATATTCCAAGCCGAGTAATTCTTCAACTTGAACAGGATGACACCAGCCGAACGAATGGCGATGGCAATGATCAGTCTAGATTGCGAGGCTCTTTCATCGTTTCAATGGACAGAATCTCGAACTCCATTCATGAACTGGGACAATTTCAAGCAGCGCCTCTTGCGTCACTTCCAACAATCACAAAACGGGTCCTTGCATGAACAATTTCTAGGGATTCGGCAATAGAGGACGGTGGTAGAGTACCGATAGTACTTCGAACTCAGCACCTCTGCATGGTTTGTCAGCAAAAGTTCAGGAGAGCAACTTCATGAAGGGCTTGAAGCTAGAGGTGAAGGCAGAGTTAAGGCTGATGAGCCTAATGGATTGGGCCCAATGATGGAGCTGGCCTAACTGATAGAAGAAAGGAACATGGTCCTAAAAGGTCCATGAATTCAGAATGGACATTTAGCCCAACCAGGTAAACTTCTAGAGCCCTTTATTTCGCAATCAATATAGCTTGGGGAGCATCCTTCAATTCAAAAACGAGAGTTTCCAACCAAGAAGCTCTCTGAATCAGAGTGGTCGGCCAAGAGGGCCATCGGTGCAAGAACAAGGAGCTACGCGTACTATTGCCGTTTGATGATGAAATAGAAGAGGATGAAAGCCAACTTGCAGCTACGGAGGCAGAGACGACACGACCAGAGGTTCCCGAGACCGTGGAGCTTTCCCTGAACTCAATCGTTGGTCTCATAACACCAGGGACAACGAAATTGAAAGGGGTTATCAACAATTCTAAGGTAACGATCTTGATCGATTGTGGTGCAACCAACAACTTCATTGGTCTGGAGTTGGTGTCATCGTTGGGATTGTTGTTGGACAACACCAATAGTTATAGGGTGGTTATGGGCACGGGAGTAGCAATAAAAGGGAAGGGAATCTACCACGAGGTCGTCATCACAATGCAAGGATTAACCGTAATTCAGGACTTCCCCTAGAGTTGGGCAGTACAGATGTCATGCTAAGGATGCAATGGGTAGGCACGTAGGGCCGCATGGAGGTAAACTAGAATCAACTTACGATGAAATTCAATTTGAGAGCCTCATCAGTAACGCTTCAAGGAGACCCTAGCCTTAACAAGCAGTGCGTTTCACTGAAGACAATGGTTCGGGAAATTAGACAGGAAGGCCAAGGAGTGCTAGTGGAACTCGGATCCTTGACAGCTCTTAAACAGGCCAATTTGAAGACCATCCCAAAGGTAATACAGGAAGTGCTGGAGCAGTTTGGGCCAATCTTTGAGATGTCAGAGGGATTACCTCCAGTATAGGAGGTCGATCGTGCAATCCGGCTAGTGGAGGGAGCCTCCCTAATCAACGTCCGGCCTTATATGCACCCACACTAACAAAAAAACGAAGTTGAACGGCTAATTAGGGAAATGCTAACGGTAGGGATTATCCAACCAAGCCTCAACCCTTTCTCTAGCCTGGTTCTCCTTGTCAAAAAAAAAAAGGATGGAAGTTGGTGATTCTGCGTTGACTATCAGGCCCTCATCCAAGTGACCATTCCAGACCGTTTTCCCATTTCAGCCATCAACATATTGCTCGACAAACTCCATGGAGCCACGATTTTTTCCAAACTCGATCTTAAGTCGAGGTGCCACCAAATCCAAGTTCACGAAGAAGATGTTCCAAAAACGACATTCCAGACTCACAAAGGACATTATGAGTTCCTTGTCATGCCGTTTGGGCTTACCAATGCACCGACAACATTCCAATCCCTTATGAATAAGATATTTCGGCAACATATTCGAAAGTTTGTGCTCGTTTTCTTCGACGATATTTTGGTGTATTGCTGTGACTTAGAGTTCGCACGAATCAACAAGCTCTCGGTATCTCTTCGACCAATGGGTTGTCCATGATGAGTACCAAAGGTGGCTCTCCAAATTGTTGGGATACAACTTCAAAATCCAATACAAACTGGGATTGGAAAACAAAGCCGCAGATGCACTCTCCCAATGACCTAGCACTTTGGAGTATGTTGCCTTCACCCTCCCTGTGGTGTTGGACGTTCAGACGGTGGTTTCACCAGTAGATGCGGACCAACTCTTGTCTCGCATCAGGAAAGAATTGACTGCAGACCCGGATGCACGGCCCAAATACTCCGTAGAGTAGGGTCGCCTCCTGTATAAAGGCCGACGGTGCTGCCCCACAATTCTAACTTGATTCCTCACATCCTCCAAGAATTCCACACAAGTCTAGTAGGTGGGCATTCTGGCTTCCTTAGAACTTACAAGAGAATTTTAGCAGATTTGTATTGGTCAGCATGAAGAGGGACATCAAGGAATTTGTGGATACTTGTACTGTTTGCCAATCGAACAAAATCCAAGCTCTATCTGCTGCAGGGTTTCTACAACCTCTTCCCATTCCACAAATGATTTGGGAAGACATTATCATAGACTTCACAAAAGGATTGCCAAAATCCCATGGTTACAACTCTATTTTTGTAGTAGTGGATCAGCTAAGCAAGTCTGCGCATTTCATTACGCTAAGGCACCCCTACACAGCAGTCACCATGGGTGCTGCCTTCGTCCAAGAAGTAGTACGCTTGCATGGGATACCACGATCAATAGTCTCAGAACACGATGAATTATTCCTCAGCCACTTTGGAAGGAGTTATTTCGTCTGCAAGGGGCTAACTTACGAAGGGAGCACAGCATACCACCCACAAACAAATGGTCAATCAGAGGTAGTGAATCGATGCTTGGAGATACTTGTAGTGTTTCTCCTATGAAAAGCCGAAGACATGAAGTCAATGGTTGGCTTGGGTGGAGTATTGGTATAACACCATATACCACTCTTCAATTGCGACAACCCTGTTTCGTGCAGTTTGCGGATGAGACCTCCTTCCATTACTACGTTTTGGAGTTGGTAGAACACCCAATTCATTAGTGGAACAGCACCTACAGGAGCGAGATGCCATCCTGGATGAATTAATAAATCATTTAACTCGTGCTCAAGCTAAGATGAAGGCCAATGCTGATCGGCATTTTCGAGATATCCAATTTCGAGAAGGTGATATGGTGTACGTGAAGCTTAGGCCCTATTGTTGCCGCACCTTGGCTACAAGACTCAATGAGAAACTCTCTCCTTGTTTCTTCGGCCCCTACAAGGTCATTCAATGTATCCGCCTTATAGATTACAAGTTGGACCTGCCTCCCTCTTCTTCCATCCATCCGATGTTTCATGTATCCCTACTCAAACACTCCTTGGGTATTGGAGTCCCCTTCCAATTGCTACCAACAGTATTGAACTCAGAGCTTGAGTGGTTAGTCAAACCTGAGTCAGTACTTGATGTCCACTATCCAGAGGGAAACTCAACCATAATCTCAGAGGTCCCGATTAAGTGGAGGGAGCTACCAGAGTTTAGGCTTCGTTGGAACCTGTTGATCTTATTGCCAAGCAATTTCCTCACTTCCACCTTAAGGACAAGGTGTCCCTTGTAGCCAAGGGTATTGATAGACCACCAATCAAGTTTGTGTATCAGAGGAGAGGGAAGAAAGGAGTAGGGCAGATGGCATGAGGGTAAGTTTGAGCACACATCCCTACGTGGGTTGCTCTGTGATTGCTGAAATAAAAAGTTAGTCCTTGGGGTGAGGGAATTCGGTTATGGCAAGGTATTAGTAGCTGAATAGGGAAGGGTCATGTTTTTAGGCTGGTTTTTGGCTAGAATAGGAGAGAGAGAGCACACTCAAAGTTGCTATCAACTTTCTTCCTTTATCTGTAATATTCCCATCCAGAACACCAGTAATTCCACCATCCAGTTTCTTGTTTTTGTTGTTCTACCGATTTCTTTACAGGACCTTATCAAATTTCTTCTCGGGTCTTGGGATTGAAGAGTCCAATGGAAGTCCTAAGTTCTATCCCGACCTTAGAGTCACAAGCAATCTTAATCCTCAGGTATTTGGGTGCATTTTGTTTGTCCATGTTCATAGCAATAATCAGGAAAAATTGGATCCTAGAGCCGTTAAGTGTGTATTCGTAGGATACTCGTCTACTCAAAAGGGCTACAAATGTTTCCATCTGCCTACCAAAAGGCTATATGTCTCAGCTGATATCACATTTGTATAAGGGAAACCGTACTTTACCAAACCTTATCTTCAGGGGGAGGTTTCTACCATGGAAGATAAGGACTCTTTTCCACTCGATTTACCACCTAAGTCTATCCCTTCTATTCCATCCAAGTCACTTGAGTCAGCTTCTCCCGAGCCTAATATTCCTCAATCTCATCCTCCAACCAAGTTACCAAAAAGGAATAATGGACTTTTTGATCATTTTCGATATGAGCAAGTGTATGCAACAAAGCAGGGTCCAACTCCAGATTGGAGGCAAGACTTTTTGATCATTTTCGATATGAGCAAGTGTATGCAACAAAGCAGGGTCCAACTCCAGATCCGAGGCAAGTTCAGACCACCAATCTGACTCCTAGAAACGAGGTAACAGTATCCGAACTTAATTCACCTTCTTTATCACAATCTCCCATAACCAGGATAATGGACCAAGACCTGCCCATAGCCGTGAGGAAAGAAACCTAAAAGTGTACCAAATGACCACTATACCCTTTATCCCATTTCCTATCCTATAAAAAATTCTCACCAACCCATAAGAGCTTTCTCACAAGTCTAAATGAAATTCCTATCCCAAACACTTTGTTTAAGGCATTTTCTAAAGAGGAATGGAGGAAAGCCATGAGGGTTGAGAAGGATGCATTAGAAAAATATGAAACTTGGGAATCGGTTGATCTACCAAAGGGAAAGAAAGTAGTGGGGTATAAGTGGGTGTTCTCTTTGAAGTTTAAGGCTGATGAATCATTGGAGCGCTACAAAGCAAGACTTGTTGCCAAAAGATACACCCAAACATATGGAGTGGATTATCAATACACTTTTGCACTAGTAGCAAAAATGAACACTGTGAGGATACTTCTGTCACTAGCTGCTACCTTTAACTAGGGATTATAGCAGTATGATGTGAATAATATCTTTATCCATGGGGAACAAGAGAGAGAAATCTATACGAATATCCCTCCAGGATTTTGGGGGAGTTGAGAAGAATAAGGTGTGCTGGCTAAGAAAAGCTTTGTACTGCTTGAAACAGTCTCCACGTGCCTGGTTTGGAAGATTTACGAAGGTAGCTGTGGCTGTAAGATGCAAGCAGAGCCAAGGAGATCACACACTTTTCATCAAGCACTCGGAGTATCCATCCTGATAGTCTATGTGGATGATATAATTGTGACTAGAAGTGATGACGAAGAAAAAAAGGCTTTAAAGCAGTGCCTTATCAAGGAGTTTGAGATAAAAGATTTGGGAAGATTGAAGTATTTTTTGGGAATTGAAGTAGCTCACTCTCAACAAAGAATCTTCATTTCTCATTAGCAGTACGTCACTGATCTTCTTAGGGAGACCAATATGTTGGCAAGCAAGCCAACCGCAACGCCAAAGATTGATTGGAAAGCTCATCTGCTTGGCTCATAAACAGCCAGACATAGCATACTCTATTAGTGTCATTAGTCATTTTATGCATGACCCTAAGGAGATTCATCTACAGGCTATCCACAGAGTATTTTGTTACTTGAAAGCTCATCTTGGAAAAGGAATACTGTTCAAGAGATATTTAGAACTCATTCTTAAAGCCTACACTGATGCAAATTATGCAGGATCTCGGGCAGATAGGAGGTCTACTTTAGGCTATTGTACCTTCATTGGAGGAAAGTTAATAACATGGCAAAGCAAGAAACAAAATGTTGTAGCCCGATCAAGTGCAGAAGTAGAGTCTAGGGTAATGGCGCAAGGAGTATGTGAATTGTTATGGTTGAAGATCATACTGGAAGATTTGAATATTAATGGAGAGGGCCAATGAGACTTTATTGTAACAACAAATCTGCCATCAACATTGCGCATAACCCAGTCTAACATAATCAAACTAAACACATTGAGATAAATAGGCACTTTGAAGAGAAGCTAGAGAATGGATTGATTTGCATGCCATATGTTCCCACAAGAGGCCAGTTAGCGGATGTTCTCACGAAGGGACTCAATAGCACTAATTTTCAGGAGATTGTTAGTAAGCTAGGAATGGAAGATATATATTCACCAGCTTGAGGAGTGTGGAAAATACGTTCCTTATTTTATGGACTAATTAGATATGTTTTCTCTTGTAAATATTCGTTTAGATTTGTAAGTAACTGTGTCCTAAAGACATGTTTTTCTAGGGTTTCCTAGTTTAAACTAGGGCAATTTCCTTTTCCTAAAGTTTCTGTATATTAGCTGGTCAGAGGCCTATGAAAAATATCGATCAATACAATTTTTCAGTTTCAATTCTTCTCACACTTTCCCTAGCCCACATAAGAATTTATCTTTAATTGTTTTCAAAGAGAGAAATATGAGATCAATGATTCTAAGTCTGGGAGGAAAAAGTAGGTACACTTTAAGCCAAAAAAATTAATGTAAGCTCTAAAGAGAGACAAAGAGTCATCAAACACTAGGACAAAACTTCAAAATTGTTGTAACCTCATCAAAGAATGTTATTGTGTAGAGAAGATACTATGTAAAAACAAGAATCTTTTTTTCCAATTAACAGGCAGCCTGGCCATACTTTTTTTCCATGCAAATCACACCAACTGTGGTATGTGTGTAAATCCAAAATAATTATTATTTTTACTGAGAAAAATAACTGTATTTGTACTCACAGTGCCATTATGAAACTCTCCAGCAATGTCCATTTGTACCCACAAGGCTTTCGACAGCAAAAACACAACAAACAAAACCAAAAGGTACAATGGATTCCTGTTTCAATTAAAGGATAAGTCAATAGAAAACAATAGAGAAGAAATATGTTGAAAATGAAGTATGAATGGCCATAAATCAAGTGTGAATGGCAATAATTACTTTAAAAGGAGCATAAACTCATTGAAACCAAGAACAATCAATGCCACAATTGCCCACGGAGGAGGCAACCAGTTGTTACTCCGCTTGTATGCCTCCTGAAAATAACAATAATAAAGAAAAAAGGGTCATACACAAAGCAATAGACTGGCCCTCTATAATGAGCAACTGCTGCAGGGAAATCCAAATTAGTAGAAGGCTACAGACCAAAAATGAAATCAGGGCAGTTTCTCAATTTACGCTAGATTAATAAAAAGAAACTGGTTTTATAGAGACAAATACCAACATAATCCAATTATAAACTGTTGCAGAGACACAGACAAGTAATTGAAGCAGAGAAAAATAAAGACAAATTCACAGTCAAGACAGAATTTTCATAGCAGCTATGGATAGCTTTCCAAACAACTCAGCAATCACAGATTTATCCTTTCCCGTCAGTATTTTCAAATTAGATATTTGTGTCAGAATCTCTACATTCACCTAAAGTGTTTATTTATTTATTTATTTATTTGGTATTAAAATTTAAATACACAAGCAACTCAAAATTCCGCATGTGGCAAAAAAGCACCATTTGACTAGACACAATAGTTGATTTAGTAAAGAGTCAAAAATAGTTGATTTAGTAAAGAGTCGAAACAAATTTCTATGTGTTTCCAAAATTGGTATAATTGAAAATTATGTCGCATCTAAAATTTTCAGCATAATACTATGCACAAGGAACATACCGTCTGCATTTACCAACTAAAATGGCTACTTTTACCAACACTAAAAATAGTATTTATGAAGGAGGATAAGAAATATACCTGTGCCGAAATAGCTTGTGTGACACTGTACTCAGTCGCTGATTTGAACTGTCTCCACAGTGACTTGCACTGAACTGGTGTAATTAGGGTATCCTTGGAGGAAACCTAATATAATTTACATTATGAGAAAAAGGTTTGACTTTTTTAATTCTATGGAAAATCCAAGAAAGCCCAATCAAATGTACCTCCTCCCAAGTGCTTGACGCAAGAGTATCAATAGAACTTCCTATGTCCTTACTCTTTGTAGATGAAACAACGACAGCTCCATCCACGAGAGAGGAAAAGAGTATTCTTTCAATTTTATCTGGCTTGTCATCCAAGCGAATTGCAGCCAGAACAGATAAAAGCTTAAGAGACTGCAAAAGATTGTGAAGAGGAGACACTCAAAAAGTTATTTAGGGAAAACAGGAGTTCATATGAATATTCAGCACAGAAAATTACTTCAGAAAGAGCTTCCTTGGTTATCGCTCTAATGTCTTCTTTCCCAGTCCAGACCCTTGGCATCGCATCATTGTCATGATTGAAGACTGTTGAGAACCTGAAAAAATGCTTCCAAAATTGTGAAAGCATAGATAGAGAAAGAGAGAGAGAGAGAGAGAGAGACAGATCAAAAAGTGTTTAACCTATCTTTCATGCGGATTAAAGCTTTTCCAGCTTCTTCCCTTGCTTTTTTCTCAACCACACTTCTTGCATAATCCTTGAGATTTTGCATCATTGTCATAGTTGTTTCTTGGTCCAACTCAAAACCAGCAATGGCCGAAGAGAACTCTGATGCTGCAACTTCAGACTCATGTACAAGAATTTTTCTTATTGAAGTCCAGGCATCCTTTCCACCAGTTTCAAATATAGACTCTATTGGCTCAGTTAATGCCACCGAAAGTTTCTTCTGCAAATAAAAACTTTAGTTTAGACATCAATATATGATATGTCAATGCCATCAATGAAACTGTCAGTTTTATTTACGGTCAAAACTTTGTTATCCATTAAAATTTGTACCTCATAGTTTCTGATTAATTCTGACAACTTTTCACTGCGAACAGATAATACATGAGCATCAATATCACGTTTAAGCTTTTCCCTTGTTTTTGAAGCATCCCAATCAGCCTGCTGTATTGCAGCATCTGCTAGGAAGGAGCACAGATCACCAAATGAAGATAAGTATTCAGATAGGACTGCACTGGTATTTGGGGAACTAATATAATATCAGAAAAATAGAACATGTATCCCGTGCATCAAAAGGATAGAATATACATCCCACACAAAATTCGTCGGAATTTGGTAGCAATAGGTTCATCATCATTTGAAGTGAAGTACAGCTGAATTTTAGACAGTAGGAAAGGAGAAGGAAAGCAACAACGTAAAAACATAATGAAGAATCCAAATTTTAGCCGACAATGACCCGGCTACCCTTACACAGAGACCAAAAATATGACCAGATAAGAGGAGAGAGGACGATCAAGATGCTAAATTACTCGATAGAAGATACTTCAACTACTTTAATTCTTATCACGTAAGGTAAGTAAATAAGCGGTACTGAGAAAAGCAAGGTCTTATGTTATCCTTTCCGCTTAAAGCATCGTCTAATATAATCAGATGGTTAAATTGATAAGGAATATAACTAGGTTTTCTGATAAGAGAAAAAAAAATCATTTTACAAGAAAGGGTAGAAAGAAGCCCAAACAGCTCTCAATCAAAAGAAGCATAAATAAAAGAAAAACTCGCAATCTAAAACACTGTTTGATTCACAAAAATAAAATAACCATCCATAAAAATACATAAAACTCTAAGTTTATTATAAGAAGTTAAAAGTCAGAGACCAAGCCAACAAAGAACAAGCTACGAACATGTTAAATGATATGTTTGATTAGTTGATGCAAATGATCATATCGAAAAAATTTACTTGAAAAGTTTGAAGAGACAAAAAGGAAAAGAACACTAGAAATTCCAAGTACATGCGAGGCAGATTGAAAATACAATAGATTCCCAAATATAGCACCATTTCCTATAACATCTCAATCTAATCTGACATTACCTGCACATCCTCGGTCAAATTCAAGCATGCAAGAGTGAGTGCAGGTACGAACAGATGCAGCAAATCCTTCTCCCCCATTTAAGGAATGTTCAAGGCTACTTTTGAAATTTTCAAATACTTCAGAACGTAGATTTCCTATCATTGTACTATATGTGGGGTACACAAACTGAAAAGTCCACAATAGATCAATGGTAAGAGAAACAAAAGCCATGCAAAATGAAAATAAGCATATCTACTTTTTCAATAAGTTTATTCATGGACACTAACTACACATAAGGTAGATAAAAAAAAAATGAAAACAATTACTTTGTGCTCCCAAGCAGCTAGGAAGTTGATCAAGAGATCTTGAACAACTAAAAAAATATATAATGCAACATGGAAAGAAGTAGAGTCTTACATCCAATACTTTTGACTTCAACTGCTGTCGTTTAGCATTCCTCACACATTCCTCAAAGTATGCAGACTCCACATCATATCTGTTAAAAATGACAAAATAAGTGGAAAATCAGAGTATCAAGTAACCGAGTATCACATATTAAAACCGGTGAGAACCTACGCGGAAAAATAGGTGTCTAGTATTGAGCCCAGCTTCTTCCCAAAACCTGGTACAGAACTTGTCTGTACAGCATCTTCCAATGCCAACCAACCCTAAATCATGTTTTTATGTACAGGTCAAATTTTTCAATCACTACGAGGTGTTTAAGAAAGTAAATATAAATGAATGAGTACCTCATCACAAGTCAATTGTTTGAATTTTTCATCCACAATCTCTTCACATCGCACAGTGGCAACCATAACCTGTGTTTTTAAATAATAACAATAAATAAAAAACATGTGCATAAAGACCATTCTTTATTTTAACATAGAAAAAAAAAATTCACCTTATGAGCAGGAAGATTGAGGTCCTTGTTTTCTTTAATAACTTTCCATATTTGCTGTGCACTAAAAGAAAAGCCTGAGGCAGGAACAACACCTTGTCTGTCACCAGCCAGCCCTCCTGGAGAAATGGAATGGAAAAAACGCTGCCTCAGTTGAGCAACCTGCATATAAAAGCAAGGAGTAAGCATGTAAATACTCTGAAACTTTGAAGTTTGTCGAAAACTCTAGAAAGTTCCACATAAACGAAAATAAAGGTCCAGATAAATGAAAGGTTATAACGAAGGGCAAGCTTATAAAAAAATTGGAGATTCTTAACGCACATCTAAACAGACAGACACAATTCTTTAAGAAGATAAAGAGCCAAATACAACAACGCATCCTTGTCATCATACTCACAAAATAAATAATAAGAACACCTAATCAAATTCTTAATTTTATAAATCAGTTTCGATGGTGTACCTCCTCCTTAAATTTCTCCTCTTTCTCTTCATAGCTGGAAAGAGCAACAACATCGACCTTCAAGTTCATAAGAAAAAAAAAAAATTGTCATGGTGTAAATCAAGTTTTTTTTTTTTTTTTTTTTTTTTGAGAGCAGTGGATCGATCAGAGAGAGATTTGTAGACACAAGAATATCGTCGGGGAAAGAAACTTACATTAAAAAATTCACTCAAAGGGGTATTTTTGTGCTCCTCGGGCTTACGAACTGCATCCCATATCTACAGAAATTGTAGTCTATAAGAAATGCTGAATAAACAGAGAAAAGAATTAAATCACTGTAAAACTGAACTTCAGAAATAAAAGAAAAAGAAAATTACCTTCTGAATATCTTCCCTTAAAACAGGCTCTAGGCGTTCAAGTGGTGTCTATAAGAAACCAACAGTAGGTAAAGGATTAACACAGACAAGGTTCTCTTAAAGCAGATATATTTGCATAAATCTACTGCATAAAAGTACAAGTTCACCAGATACACACAGACCTTTGTTTTGTCACGTATAACAAAGAGCATCGTAGTTTTGCGTGGGCTGAATAAACGCATCATAACCTATCAACATGCAGAAACTAGAATATCACTGCTGCTCTGTAATTATGAGTAACTTCAGATGAAAGCATGGTAGAGAATACCTGAAAAACTGTTTTAAGTAGAGGTTTGTTTGCAGCATGCTCCCGTCCAATATCATGGCACCACCTGTATATTAATTTTGAACTCAGACCATATTTCTGCACAACGAATAAGCCTAGCTTGAAAGGTTCCTAACTGTAGCTTAAGTCGATAAAACTCTAAGTCAAACAAAATGGATACCAACTAATTTACCATGAAGCAAGAATACAAAATAGTGTGCAAGGTCAAACTTACATGTTTATAAGTACAATATCAGAAATTGCCAAAGCAAATAAGGCGCTTTGTTTTTCAAATGTTGTATCATCCTGTAAGTACATAAAATTGGAGAAAAAAGGATCAGAATTGAAAAGCAAATTAAAAAGTAAAGAAGGGCTAGATCTTCTTTCTTATTATCAGAATTGAAAAGCAAATTAAAAAGTAAAGAAGGGCCAGATCTTCTTTCTTATTAGATATTCTAAGTTCTAAAACCACAGGTTTAAACATTGTATACATATATTTCAATATATAGAAACGATTTAGCATAGAATGATCACATGTTAGACAAAAATTAATGAAGAAACCCCATATGGATAGAAAACTAAACATTAACATGGTTCATAGTTTAGAACACCTTAAAAGGATGAAGGTGAATGAAAACAGATAAAAGAAGATACCATCACATTTCCTGCTCTTTTCCCATAACTAGATTAATAACTTACTCTTTTTTTTTTTTTTTTTTTTGCCCCTCTTCATTACTTGCATCATTGCCTAACGCCATATAAATGTTGGTTTGACATCACGGGCTACAAACATCCACTTACACAAAGAAGTATATTCTTGGTACTCAATAGCATAACAAAATACCTTGTCTTATTCTTTTCTTGATAAGAAAAGAAACTTCAACCATAATAGAAGTTAAGAAAACGCAGAGAACAACAAGAAGACAAGCTGTCCTCAAAAGAGAGAGAAAAAAAAATCAACCAGCAGCAACTACAAGTGATCCTAATGCATAAAAATCAAAAGGAAAGAAATTATATTGTCTTCCCATTGACCAGAAATTGGTGAGTGTGGATCATTTGTTATTCACACTTGATTCTGAATAAGTGATCGAACATAGCCATTCTTGGGATAGTTCTTCAATGCTAAAAGCATACTGAATCAATCAATGTTTGGTCCACGGGAATAATACAAATTCAATTGCCATAAAAGCAGCATGTCAAAGTTCATACATACGTTCTAATCAGGTAAAATTAAGATTCAATCACGATAGTATTTTCATAAAAAGATTGCTAAATGGCAACAAAAACCCAACTACCTCGCCTCTTTCCCTCCCATCGGTACCCTCCAAATCCAAGGCGATTGTGCAAGGCTCAATTCCAACACAATGTGCTATCCAAATTCCCTTAGTTGTTTGACTCCTGAAACAAATTCGACAGACATCATTTCTTTCTAAAAAGGGCAAGGGATCCCAACATTGATCCCAACTTTTTGTCACCAACCCACTTGGCAATAAGTTTTCATCTTTTCACTGGTAGATACAATCTTTGGACATCAATTGACGTGCCAATTATTATAAACACTTGACAATTACTTAGAGTTGGGACCATAGCATTATTCCTCACTCTCTTGGCAACCAAAGTTCAACAACAAAACAGGGGGGAAAAAAAAAAGAAAGAAAATAAAAAAATAAGTGTATATATGAATGAACCCATCTTCTTCCAAATCTACTAAGTTGACAAACTATATATATATATATATAACCTTCCCCTGTATGCATCCATCTCCCTGAAATTGGTGTGGAATAGATGATTTAACAAAGTGCTCTTCCCTGCGCCAAAAAATAATTAAAAATAAATTTAAAAGAAAAAAACCTCATTATAACTCTCTGGAGAAGTTGATTTGAAGTGAAAAAGTGAAATTTACCGCTGCTCTGAGGTCCCATAATGGCGATGACGGCGTAGGAGAGTCCGCAGTGGGAGAGCTTCACTTTCTTCGTGAAATCGTCGAGACCCGCCGCGTTGAATTCGCCATTTCCCTCGATGAGTTGCGTCGCGTAGCAAGCTTCCGCCATAGCCGAATCCTCCAAAACACTCTTAAGCAAGCAAAGCCCAAGCTCTTCACTCTTCACTTCACCGGCTCATATATATATATATATATATGTATATATGTTTGCGTTTGAATCTGGGTAGAGAGGGAACAAAAGGGCAGCGCTTTTTCTTGGAGTTGAAGCTTCGGCGCTTCTTTTTTTTTTTTTTTTGTGTATTTTTTGCGTTTTCGAGAAAATGGATGAGATTGGCAGAGAAGGAATTGGATAGCAAAGAGAGAGAGAGAGAGAGAGAGCGAGGGACTGTGGACCGAGAAGAAGAAGCTTAATAGAAAAAGACAAAAGCATAGATGGCCCGAAGGAAAGAAAGCGGGGGCTGTCGCCGACTCTTCTGCCAAATTGATAATCTACTAATAATTGGAACTTACGAATAATATTCTTTTTCTTAATCAAATATATTTTTAAACTCCGTTTTACATTTATATTATATTTAAATATAATATATTAAAAATAATTTATATTTAAAAATATATATATTATATCTAAATATAATATATATTTAAATAAAACTATTTAAATTATATTTTAATAATAAATATATAATATGAAGGGTAAAAATTAATAAAAAAAGAAAGAAAATATGTGATTTGATTAGTAAAAATAATAAAATAAAATAAAATAATAAATATTGATTATATTGGATTTAAAATGTGATATAATTGATATTTAAATGTAATATTTTTATATTTAAATAAAAATTATATTATATTTAAATACAATACGAATATAGTATTGCATTATTTTTTCTCTATTTTTTCAGTAGAAATGTGATGATCATTCTTTTATGAATTATTGGTTATAGGCACGTGTTATGCAAGTGCTTAATTTTTTTTTTTTTCTTTTGAGAAAGGTTATGCAAGTGCCTAATTAATTTATTAAAGAAAAAATTAAGAGGCATTACGGAAACAATAATGGTTATGAGAGTGTTAATGTGATATATATAAGTAAATTTTTGAAAAGTGATTTTATGTTAGCGGGTAAAAAGAAAATTATTTAAGTGGTGATAAATTAGAGAGAATTTAACATATTAGATAGAAAATGTGTGATATGAGAAGGTTACAAAAATAAATAAATATAAATATACACACGCATATAAGTAAGGATATATTTGGAAAAAAAAAATTATTTTAACAAAAAATAAAATTAAAAACCGATAAAAGTAAGCAAACAGAAAAAAAAAAAAAAAAAAGAAACGTTGGTAAAATAATAACATTATCACTATAAAGGAGTACAAGAAAACCTATTTATCAAATACCATGAAAAATAGTAGTTGAGATAACGATTAAAAAAAAAGTAACGATGATAATTGAGAGAATTTTTTGAACCGTGTAAAGAAAAAAAAAAGAAGAAGAAATTTAAAAGCAAAAAACAAAGGAAAGGGGAAAGGGGACAGGACAAAATAAAAGAAGGAAAATGGAAAGAAAAAAGACGAAGCGGCAAGTGGCGAAGCAAAGGAAGACAAAAAAGATTAGATTTGATTTATTATATACGCTAAGATAAGATTAAGATTAAAATAAGATGAGATCATGTTAATTTATATTAAGATAATATTTAGATTAAGATAAAAACATTTAAGTAAGGATACATTATAAAAATTTATTTTTGTTAAAGCAAAATTATAATGAAAATAAAATTAAAAACCAACGAAAGTAAGTAAAAAAAATAACAAGACTCGTGGAAAAAGTAAGAAATTATTAGTTTAAAATAGTACAACAAAAAATATTAACAAGTACCATGTATAAAAATAGTAGTTGAGAGGCTATGAATGAAATTAAGTATAAATATATTTGAGAGTCGTGTTAAATGGAGAAAAAATAAAAAATAAAAAATAAAAAAAGGAAAGGGAGAAAATAAAAGAAAGAAGAAAAATGAAAATCAAAGGAAGAAAGAAGAAAAATGAAAATCAAAGGGAAAAAAACAAAGAGAGCAACAAACGGAAAAATGAAAAAGAAGAACAAAAAATGGGCTCCAATCAATTATATATACTAAAGATACGACAAGATAAGATTTTATATATAGTAATATAAGATTAAGACTAAGATTGAGATTAAAAATATATTTAATTGAGTAAGGATATGTTCCATCTCAAAATCTAGAACAATGATATGAAGTGGATGTTTAAATAAATTAGGAAAAATCTCAAATCTCTTAGTCAACCGGTTTTATTTCAAATACATTTACTATTACTTTTCATTTTTGTTTCTGATTATAATTAGGTAAATTAATTAAATATTATCATTTGTATTTTAAAATATCACAGCAGGGTTCTCATATCCTACAAATGTATACTTGAATAAAATAAATTAAATTACAAATAATAAAGTAAAATTTAAAATTTACAGTCTCAAAATATTCAAATTACATACATGTTTACAAAGCAAGAAAATAGTATTTTCCCTCTAAATCCTTAGTTGCTCCGTAATGATTTCACGACACTTGGTCTTCAATTCACCTTCTCTCCTAGTGTTTTACCAATTTTTAAATAATAAACAAAAGGCGCAATAGGATATTTTTAAATCATTTTTCAAACGTTTTTTTTTTTTGAACTAACATAATAATAATATATCAATGCAATATAGAATCTTAAATGTGGAATCATGATTATGCAAGTTATATCCTTAAGTACATCTAAGTCGTGTATTATCCGTATGAACCTATTGTTAGGAAATGCCCTAAGTATTAGAGACATTTTTTATGTATTCATTTTTTAACTGGATAATAAAATTATATATAGAGGTTATTCATTACATTGCTATCTGTCCTCGTCTTATTTACATGTTAAAGTAAATGTAAGCAAATATGGCTCACTGACTGCTTGTGTTAAAACTGTTAGAACGTTGCATGCAATGGACTTTTGTATGCGAGAAGACAATGTTCTAAAGTTAGCAGTCTAAACTATGGTCTGTAGTCTATGGGGTTAGACCGAGCATCTAACTCATGTTAAGACTATTATATTGTCTAAAGCCTTGGAGGGGACGGTCTGTCTTGACTGTCTGGAGCTGGACTCCCAAGTAGAGACATAGATATGTTGCTTGGTGGTGACATATTAGACTGGGACTAAAGCGTGATTGATCTACGTAGTCCGCTATGAGTGGATCAATCTGCTTTTGATGTTCATTGTGCAATAACCTTAATCCTGAGTAAATAAACTACTTCATGTATATGACTTGTGTACTTTGATGTTCCAATGGCTAAAGCGTCTCAGAGGTAGTAAGCTTATAGACCGGTTCGTTGGGTGCATGACTTGTATACGATGAAGGGTTTGTTTGTAGATATCGGAATCATAGCTCTGAGGAGTTAAAGGTATCCTCTTAAAGGCATTATACTGAATGTGAAAATGGACAAGGCCTTGGGTCGTCTGCTGGGCGGATGACTTCTTATTCACATATGATGAATAATCATTTTCTTAATTCGGTAGTATAATGGAACTTTAAGATAGCCTGATCAGTAGGATTAAACGGACTTTGACCTAAGGCTGATCATGGATATCATATGAGGGTTTTGCATATATGACAAGGTCATTGGATAGTAGCTCGTCACAGGCTTACGTAATACGGTATATAATTGGGAGTTCAGTTTCAGGTTTATAGCGGTGTGACTCTGAAATTAGTGATCATATGATTGAGTTGTTCGGTACAGAATGATGATCATATGGAATCACGGGAGTCCGATTATATATGTCCAATCAGTCCCTCTACTAGCTCCACATAATTCCTTAACGTTTGGCAAATTGATTTATGTATGCTATTGGCTAGTTTATTATGCATGGATGGTGATGACACAGGATTAGGATGGTAGACAAGATTCTCTCCGGTTGGATTCAGATTTTGTTTTGGATAATAGAGTACACAATTATTCGAACTCCAAATAAAGTTGCCATGATTTTATTTGAGATTAGATTGGAGTTGTAGAAAATTATCCATGAGAACAAGAATATGAAACACAACTGTTTTGTGGAATTTGAAATTTGAATTTTGAAATTTGAAATTTGAATTTTGAAATTTGAATTTGAAATTTAAATTTGAAATTTGAAATTTGAATTTGAAATTTGAATTTGAAATTTGAAATTCAAATTTTGAATCACAGTCCAAGTAGGATTCGAATTTGTTGTGGAAAATCCACAAGGTTTGAAATTCGAATTTGAGTTGGATTTGGAGAGGATAATCTTGTTAGAATCCTACTTGAATTTTGAATCCAAATCCCAACAAAAGTGGACGAAATTTTTGAGGATAATCCTCAATGGAAAATTCAGATTTTGTGGATAAGATTCAAGAGAAAATTCAAGCTTCAATCCTAGTTGAATTTGGATTCTCTCCTTCCCTGAAAAGTGGCCGAAATTAGGAAGAAAATCTCCTAGGAAATTCGGTTATTTTGGATAAGGTTGAGATAAGATTCAAGCTTGAAAATCTTAGTGGAATTTTTGATTCTCCCTTATCCATAATGGCCGAAATCTTTAGGAGAGATTCTCCTTGTAATTTTCGGATTTTTTTGGGTTGAAAAAGGGAGATAAAATTCTAGTTAAAATCTTGTTTAGATTTGGATTGGATTTATCCTAATAAAACCGAATTTTATTGTGGAGATTCTCCCTTGGAAAATTCAGATTTTTATGGTTATGGATAAGGGAAAATATCTTTTCCTAATCCAATTCAAATTCAGAGAATCACCTCATGCAGGTCTATAAATAGAGGTCCTACCACTCCAGTTCTCTCAGACCACAGACTCTCAGGTGAGCAGGCTTATTATTGCACAGCTCATCGTGACAATAAAGTTCTTTAGAGATCTGGGTGGTCGGAAGAAGACTAGCAGTGCTAGCATACCGATCGAGGTTCAGAGTGCCCACACACTCAGCCATTCGGGAATTGGAGAATAGTAGAGAAGGCTAGTTGGTTGAAGCCTCCGGTCATTCTCCTCCTGCAAGATTGGCGTCCTTGAGGTATGAGTTTTAATTGTTGTTGATTTATTGTATATGGCATCATGAGATATTTAACGATCTTAAAATTTTTATTGTTCCGCTGCGCCACTCTGATACGTTTTTACCGGTTTATTTTCCTACACCTCTTCACCACAAAATCCATTATAAGTTGTCCTCAATTGAGATATGCACTTTTTGCACATGTGTATTAGCTCCCAATTCTAGATTTTAACAACCAAATCCCATTTCAAATTCCCTTTGAAAATATGACTCACATAATAAAATAAATCACATTATTTTATCAAATATCAGTAACTGGATTACTTTTTTTTTAATTTCTGAAATCATGATATTTTCTAAAATCACAAAATTTATAAACTTTTATAAACTTATTTTCTTTAAATCAATTTTTTTTTTGCCAAATCAATAAAAACAAAACTAGCTATAAGAAAAGGATAAGATATCTTATCTCTTGGTAATATGTCTATTCATAACTTTTAGCACACATTCCAGATAGTCATTTTTTCCAAATTCTGGTCAATGAGCACCTAAAATAAAATCATAGATAATTTAGTTATCTCTAAAAAAATCTCGTAATTGTAATTACAACAAGTTTAATTAATTAGTGTACAGTTGATTTTAAATTTTAATACAACATTTTATTTTATCACTTGTAATTTTAAAAACAATGTTTTTATTATTATTTTTAATGCATATATATTTTTTTAAATTATGACATGATCTGTCTTAAAATATTGACTACTGAAAAACTCTAAAATGCTTAACCTGTAGAAAAACATTTCCAAATCCCAGAGTAGTTTAAATATAATTCAAATTTTGAATTTCAGAACAATTTAAAACATTTATTTAAAAATTATAATAATAATTATTATTATTATTATGTGTTATACACTTCTACCCATATTATCTATTATAACTAAAAGCGTGGATGGTTTCACTGCTCCTTATACAGTGCCATTCCCAAAATGCCCCCTCAGTTAGCCTTTAATGGGGGTTGTTTTGGTCATTTTCATATTGGGCTTTAGGGCTTCGATTTTCCCTTTAGGTTTTCGTGTTGTTCTCTGCATTTCATTTGCCCTCTTTCCTTTCTCTCGCCGCTGCTTTTCCCCGTTTTCCTTTCTTCTCTCTTTTTTTTTTTTTCTCTTTGCTTCTTCGAATGAGATTTTCTCTTGATGCTTTGGTTTTTTTTTTTTCCCCTTCTCCTTCCTTTCTATTGCCGTTGCTTTTCTCTATTTTCTTTTGTTTCCTTTTTTTTTTTTCCTTCTTCGAATGTAATTTTCTCTTGATGCTTTTTTTTTTGTTTCCTTCACTGAATCAGATTTTTTCCTAATGCTTAGGTTTTTTTTTTTCCCTTTTTTTGCTTTCTTTTTTGAATCAAAATTTTCCCCTGGCCTTTTATGCCCAAAATTTACTTTCTCCCCGTTGCCTATTTTCACCTTTATTCCCCTTCCCGGTCACTACATTGTCTGCTTTGCTTTGTTTGGTGGGGGATTTATTCGGTTGCTGTGGTGTAGGGAATTTAGGTTTCGAAATTTTTCCTGAGTTTGTTTTTTTCTTTCGTTGTTCATGTTTGCTTTGCCTTTCTTCCATCTTTTCCTACCATTTTGCTCCCTTCTTCAATGTGCAGGGAATGGAGGGTGTTATGGAGGATGTTAATGGTAGGTTTTTTTTTTTAATTTGGTGCATTTTTCTTTCTCTCTTTCTTTTTTTTAATTACATATTTGTGTTTTTACTTATTTTGACTTTGTGATTTTTTTTTTGTTTCTTGCAGAGAATGTGGTTGTACCTAGTGTTAGATGTTGGGTTTAAAGTGTAATGAAAAATATTCAACCTTATTTTGCTCTTTGTGTTTGATGATCTGATTTTAAATTTCTTGGTAGATTGATAATGTTTTCTTGGGCTTCTTTACTTCTACGTTGGTGTCAGTATATGCATTTTTGGGTTTTTTGATTTGATTATTCACTAACATTCTTCTCTCCGCCCTTTCTACCACCCTCTCCACCACCCACCCCCCCCCCCCCCCCCCTTTTCTTCTTTGATTTTGTCGTCCGAATAAGTTATTTGCTCCATGGTCCGTTATTGCTTTTGTTTTGTTGTTTGTTTTATCTCTTAAAATTTCCTTTCTCAATTTATGTTTATTATGTTTGAAATTTTCTTCCAGTCCGAAAGTTTATGGCAGTGTTTTGCTTATTTTGAGCTTTTGCTATATTTTTTCCTCCTTTATTGCTCATTTTTGCAGCATACAAAGAATATAGAATGTTAATGGTGAGATTTTTTTTTTCCCTTAGTTGGCATTCGGTTTGTTTTTCCCCGTCAAATTTTAAGAAATTTCTCTGATTTATATGTTAATTCTCTTGATTAATTGTGTGTTTATTGTTCAGTTAGAATAGAACGAGTCGTTGGCTTTTGTCTTTTCTTTAAGTTACTAGATTTCTCATTTTACTTATTATCAGCAGCTTTTCTGCAGTAAAAAGATTGGCTACATTAGTGATTTGTCCTTGGCATATAATATTATTATACTATTCTTACAAAGGTGTAATTCAGCTATTTACTGATTGTTGATATTTTTTATGCATTTCTGATTATTCTTTCTGTTTTAAACGTCTATAGTGCTCTTTATATAAATGCTTTTAGAAAGAACAATGTGCTTGTGCATCTATATATATTTCTAATGCTTTTATTGCTCTCCCGATTACAAATAACTGAGCTGTTTGTGATCTCTTATATTACAACTGCAACTCTTTTATTCTCCTCTCTGTTATTCAGTGAACATTGACCTGCTGTGTCTACTATTTTCTTTGGTCGTTTTCACTTTAATTAAGGTACTCACTCTATTTACTACCTCTATTTATTATACTCTAATACTTCTATTTATTATACTTTGATGACGAAATTATGTTTGATGGTGGTGTTGTTTTTTACTTTATTATTAACAGTGACTTTCATATACTGTGACACTAATATTATGGCTGGTTTCGTTGGTGTTCTTTTATTGTTATACTTAATTTGTTCAGATGACTTTATTGACATCGATTATTATTTATTTGGATTTCCTACTATCCTATTTCTTTAGCTTTTTGTACAATTTGATTATATTTTTTGTTTCTGTATGTCACGGATCTTCTAATTCGTTTACACATAATATTATAATCATTATACTCTTTACAGTATTAACATTATAATGCATAAAGTTCTTTATTTTTATTAGTGCAGTAATCTTCCATAAAGTGCTTTAATCTTTACTTTGTTTTTTGCTATTTCTTATCGATGATGATCATTTTCTACCAGTAACGTTCAAGATTTTATGTTTTATCTAAAAACTGTTGTGAATAGAAAGTTTGTAGCTATTACCTTTAGTTGACTATCATATTCATGCAGGTTTATTTTCTGAAATTGATGTTTATTTAATACAATTGCTAGATTGGCTGTTAGGCAAGCCTTTCTATTGAATGATTTTGGGGATTTTGCAGCTGTTGGTTGCTTTGTCATTCCTACCTTTTATATACTATGTTGTCTACTTTCTGTAATGGTGGCAGTTTTATCTCTTAATTATTGACTTGGTTGTGGTTTTTACTATTTCTCGGCAATGATGATCACTTTTTATCAATAATGGTAAAGATTTTACATTTTTTCCAAAAGTTGCTGTGGATGGGAAGTTTGTAGTTATTGCCTTTAGTTGACTGTCATATTCATGGAGATTTATTTTGTAAAATTGATGTTTATGGAGTACTATTGTCAGATTGCCCATTAGGCCGGCCTTCCTGTTAAATTATCTTCGGCAATTTGCAACCATTGGCTGCTTTGTCATTCTTGCCTTTTATATCCTACATTGTTTGCTTTCTATGGTGATGGTAGCTTTCTCTATTCATTATTGAGACTCACGGTTGTAGTTTCTTTAGGATTTTGTGACTACTTCCTCTTCCCTCATAACGCCCTGCTATTTGTTCTTTGCTCCTGTTTATATCCATCCAAAAAATCTTTGATTCAATAAAACTAAATATAAGGATTAGAAGAAAAACTAAGCATTAGAATGTCTAGAAAATTAGACCAAAATAGCCATGAAAGTATGGATTTAAATACATTTAGTATAGAATCATTAGTCAGAGGAAAAAAAAAAAAAGAAGGGAAGGAGGGGGGGAAAAAAAAAGCTGATAGGCACATTAACAAAATCAATGTTGTAACATTTCTACTATTCTATTCTCCATTCTACATTTGGCCATGTAATTAAAAACGACATTAGATTTGGCTTTTTGTTTTGTTTCTGACTGTGCAGTCTTATTTTTTAATTATTGATCTTACGATATCATGTATCTTTTAGTTTTCGTCTTTGATCAATAATCACATCCACTTGGTAGCTTTTTGGATAAAAATATAATAATCTTTAACATCAATTGACTTTATGTTATTTACACAACATAACATACGCAACAAATGATATATTTAACTACATTTTATGATATCCTTTGGTTGCCACCAAAGTTCAAATGAATATTTGGTTAGGTAGCAATAATACGGTTTCAAAAAATGTATGTTGAATTATTTGCTGCATATGGTTAAATTCGTAAATGATCTTAGCCCTAAATAATTGTTATTATAACCTTTTACTCAATTTGAAGTTTACTTTTTTTTTTTCCTTTTCCGTCCAAGTTTCATTTCTTCTAGAAATAACAATGAAGATAATAATAATAGTTGTAACAATAATAGCATTAGAAATGATGATGCTAAAAATAATATAAGATATAATGACGATCGGAAGAATAGTGATGATAAAAACATGAATACAAGTGCAGTGATAACAAGAATGAATGTTTTATTATTTGTACTGCATTAGATTAAATAAAGGAAATAATGTTGTAAATATTTCAATATATATTTATTCAGAATCTCTCTGTAATTATTAAATACATAATTTCATATTTTATTAGAATGAGATTATTGAATAAAGGAAAAAAAACTAGTTTATTTTTCCATATGATGAGTTGTTTTTAATTTCAATATTTCATATTGATTAATTAATAATCTTAATTTATATTTTTATTAATTCATTAATTACCAATATTTTTTAGATCAGATATTACACACATTACATTAATTTAAATATTTTATGATAACATAGTTCAATGATTTGATACTCAAATTATTTTATAATCATCAAATTCATGATTTCATAAAAAATGTATTTATATCATTTAAAATTTTTTTTATTTCAATATTTCGTACTGATTAATTAATCTGATATTAATTTATATTTATATTAGTTCATTGATTACAAATATTTTTTAGTTTAAATATTATATACATACCATCAATCAAAATACTATTATTATAATAACTTGATGATTTGATTCTTAAAATATTTTATAAGCATCAAATTCATGATTTTATAAAAAAAATGCAGTTAAATCATTAAATAAATGATTAGAAGGCTTAAAAAGAGAAACAAATTTACTAATATTGTTATTGAAACAATATAAATAATATTAAATAGATAAAAAATAAGAAGTGAAAAGTGGTTATAAATAAAATGTAAGTCTCAATTAGGATTCGGAAAAAAAAAAAAAAAAGAAGTTAAAGAAATTATTGTACCTGTTTACGTGAAATTAATGAATAAAAAAAAGATAAAAAATAAACTAAACAATCGAAAAAAAAATGTATTTACAAATAATTAGAATTTAAATGATACCTTTACAATTTTATCTATACAAAGTTTTTTCTCTACAGTCAAGTAGAATGACAAAACATATACGTTCTTTGAAACCAAACGAATTATACGGAATGATAGAAGTTTGTATTATCAGATTATGGCGTAACAACAACTATACAACAGGACATTTGATAAGTCTCGATTGTGTTATGGTTGACAACGAGGTAATCACCAACTCTTATACTAATCTATATTGCATTTCATTTTAAGAAAAAAAAAAAAAAGTTTTGAGCATACATTTCACATTACAAAATACTGAAAATATAGTGAGTAATAATTAATAACAATTTCATACGATATAGCACGAAGCAATTCATGTATCAATTAAAGCTCGGGATATAAACTACCTCTCTAAAAAAATAACAGAAGGACAAATATACTAAATAAGCAACTTCAACGTTATACCAAACAAGTTAAGATACAAAATTGTGCCTCATGTAGTAACGATACAGCTTGCAAGAGCATCATCTTTTCTCCTAATAATAGAGGAAAAACCTGATATTCCTCTATATAAATTTTTCTTCACGGAGTTTGATCAGCTACTATCAAAGACAGATGTCAATGAAACACTAACAGGTATAATAACTTCTCTAATTAATTAAAATACGTATTGGCACACAACGTATGTACATACATTATAACAATATTTACTCAACATTCTAATAACTAATTTGACTTTCTTCAGAGCAGATGTCATAGGAATACTGCTGAAAGTCCAAGAAATTGAACAAACAAACATCAAAGACAAAACGGCATCGAGACGCACATTAACCATACAAAATATAAAGTAATCAAGAGATTATGCTTAAGCATCTATATTATAGTCAGCTCAATATTAGTAATTTAACGATATTGTTTCTTAATTACAGGAGTGAAAAACTACAAGTCACATTATGGGGAGGAACAGCAGAAAAATTCGATGTAGGCGTTCTAAAGAAAATGGAAGATCCAATAGTGACAATCTTTACATCAATGACTGTAAAACAATATCTAGGTAATTTATTATTACATTAATTATATACACAAATATTTTTACTAATTTAATTACACATAATTTAATATTGTTTTAATTCTTAAATAGGGAACATATACGTTGCAAGTACTGGTGCAACAATGTATTACATAGACTTGGACATACTAGAGACAAACACTTTAAAAACAAGATAACAACTGCTTTTTATCCTTACGCTAAATAAACATATTGAAAAGAAATAATAAATAAAAGCAAAACAAAACAAAAAAAAAACAAAAAAAAGGGGAAAACTAAAAAAAGACCTTGCATAACTCAATTAATCCTCATTAAAAATTATTTCTAATTCTAATATATTATATATATAGATTCCGGCACACAGCACATCACATCGATTTTATTCCGGTCTCAATTAAACAAACATAACCACTTGAATAGCAAAAACTAGAAAACAGAAGAACAATCGAAGAGCTAAACAAAGTAAATCGCCTTGAACATCAGGTAAGTATAGATAGCATAATATTTAGAAAAACGAAACTATACCATATACTTACAAACAATTTTTGACACAATGTTTATCTATACAGGGAATCAAATTTACAGTGAAGGCAACAATATTTCAATTTGAAATGTAACAAGGATGATACTATAACTCTTGCTACTAATTTAATAGGCAAGTAAGAGAAGCAGAAGTCGGTTGGTGGTGTGACACGCATGGGCATCTAACATCAATCCCAACTCCATGGTACCAGATATAACCTAACACTATGTATTAGCATTTACTCAATTTATTTATTGCTTATTGAATGATCTTAAATTTTATCAATACGTATAAATTAAATGCAAGGATACAGGACAGCACCGGTTACATGATGATAATAATGTTTGGAAAAATAGCACAAACATAAATAAAAAAAACATGCTTCAAACTCATGATAAAACAAGGTTATACAGATCCAATAGTGCTACCACCTGTAACAGAGCAATTGAGAGACCAGCCAAAAATTTTCCAACTCTATTTCAGACCACGAGGAGTACTCATTGATGTAGTTATATCAAGAATATTTGATGATGATGAGTCTGCACCCTTACTGCCTGCACCAACAACAATTACTCTTGAATTGTAGCTGCCGATAGAAACAACATTGGATCCTAAAACACTTGATCTAAAAAAAGCTATTACAAGATAATGAATTATAACTAACAAAAAACATATCTTTTTTTTAAAATTACATTATATAAATACTAATGCAAACTATCACTCACGTTATCACTGCAGTTATGAAACAAAGGCAACAGAATCATCCAAAAAAACTTTAGACAACTAGGTGCCAACAAAAATCTTGATTTTCCACCAAATTTAATAACATATAATTAATGATTTTTCCTAACTAAATTTAATTTCTCTGTTCTTTTTCCCCCCTTTTGCAGTGATGAAGATCTGCGATGCAAAAGCAAACAAAAACTATAACTTAATTACTGAACTCCTTTTATCATGTAAATATTATATAATATATCAGAAAAGCTATGTTGAATTATAATAAAAATATATGTATAATGTATAGTGTTTTCAAAACACAGTCTATTTCTTAATCACCAAACTTATTTTATTATGCAAATATTCTATAATATATCAAACAAAATTACGTTATATTATAATAAAAATACATATAATACGTGATGTTTATATAGATGTAATCAAATATCGTGTGCAAATACTAAAAAAAAAAAACAAGACAAAAACAAAGCAAAAAATGATTGAAACAAAAAAGGAAAAAGACAAAAACTAAATAACCAATAAAAAAATGTAGCAGTAATAAAAAATTAAAAACAAACAAAAATAAATTAAATAAACAAAACAAAGAATCAATCTAATTAAATACATGCACACCGTATTCACAAAAGCAAAACATATATATAAATTATTAATAAATATCAGACAACAATAATTTGTAACAAAAGCAATTTAAAATCAATTTAAACTATACAAATTATAGTTATCAATAAAAATCTATAGAATTAAATACAACTTAAAAATATTATTAATTAAAAACTATATAAATACTTACAGAATCAAAATTTGCAACAACTTAAAATATAGTTGACAATTAATATCAACAACGCTAATTATCCAATTATTTATTTAAATATTAAAAAAACAGCCAATAATAATTTGATTATAAATTTAAAAAATGTTTTCATTCCTTATGATCAGATGAAAAGGAGGAGACAAACAATCAACAATGCAGGATCGAGCTGTTGATATAAACGACGTTGTTGCATGCATTCAGACCAACCGTTCACATCTAGAAACTGTGGTTCCTTAACTAATCAATACAAATAATTTGGAGATTCACATGTAACCGTTCGTCGTACCAAGTTTACAGCAATGCTAACAAATCAAGGCACTGAAGAACAAACACCTTTTCTAGACCAATCACAGATTTTAAAAGGTTATAACAAAGAACTATAATTTAATTACCTTCATCTTTATTTAAAAAAAAAAAAAGGAGAGAGAATAAAAATATAAGAAGGAAAGGGGGTAGTAGAATGGGGAATTAAGAAAGACAGAAAAACGAGGAGACAAAAAAAACCATAAAAAAATAAAATAAAAAAAGCTAAAAAGGAAAAACAAAAAGATAAATGAAAAAAAAATTAAGCACAACAAAAAGAAAACCAGGAAAATATAAAGAAAAAAAAAAGTAAAATATAAGCACAAAAAAGGGGCTAGGGAGGGGGAAAAAAGGCTAAAGGGAACAAAAAAGAGAAAAAAAGAATAAAAAAAGATTAAAGTTAAAATATATGAAAAAAGATAAAACCAACGAAAAAATGAGAAAAAATTAAAAACATTTAGAGGAAAAAAACAAAGATAAACAAGAAAAAATGACCCAAAAAAAGGATGAAAAAAACTAAGAAAGGAGAAAAAGGAAAACGAAGGGAAAAGAAAAACAAAAACAAATATAGGTTAATAATTTATCACAATAATGATTTTTTTACAGATTCTTGGCTTTCTTTTTACAGATGACAATGACATGTATTGTGATCTAGGAGACTGTTCCTGCATATGTAAACTGTTAGGAAATACCCTAAGCATTAGAGATATTTTGATGTATTTATTTTGAACTGGATAATAAAATTATATATAGAGGTTATTCATTACATTACTATCTGTCCTCGTTTTATTTACATGTTAAAGTAAATGTAAGCAAATATGGTTCCCTAACTGCTTGTGTTAAACTGTTAAAACGTTGAATGCAATGGACTTTTGTATGCGAGAAGACAATGTTCTAAAGTAAGCGGTCTAAACTATGGTATGTAGCCTATGGGGTTAGACCATGCATCTAACTCATGTTAAGACTATTATGTTGTCTAAAGCCTTGGAGGGGACGGTTTATCTTGACTGTCTGGAGCTGGACTCCCAAGTAGAGATATATATATATTGCTTGGTAGTGACATATTAGATCGGGACTAAACATGATTGATCTACGAAGTATGCTTTGAGTGGATTGATCTGCTTTTGACGTTCATTGTGCAGTAACCTTAATCCTGAGTAGATGGACAACTTCATGTATATGACTTGTGTACTTTGATGTTCCAATGGCTAAAGCGTCTCAGAGGTAGTAAGCTTATAGGCCGATTCGTTGGGTGCATGACTTGTATACAATGAAGGGTTCGTTTACAGATATCGGAATCATAGCTCTAATGAGGAGTTAAGGGTATCCTCTTAAAGGCATTATACTGAATGTGAAAATGGACAAGACCTTGGGTCGTCTGCTGGGTGGATGACTTCTTATTCACATATGGTGAATAATCATTTTCTTTATTCGGTAGTATAATAGAACTTTAAGATAGCCTGATCAGTAGGATTAAACGGACTTTGGCCTAAGGCTGATCATGGATATCATATGAGGGTTCTGCATACATGACAAGGTCATCGGACGATAGCTTGTCACAGGCTTATATAATACGGCATATAATTGGGAGTTCATTTTCAGGTTTATAGTGGTGTGACTCTGAAATTAGTGATCATATGATTGAGTTGTTCGGTAGAGAATGATGATCATATAGATTTGCGAGAGCCCGATTGTATATGTTCAATTGGTCCCTCTACTAGCTCCACATAATTCCTTAACGTTTAACGTTTGGCAAAATTAATTTGTGTATGCTATTAGCTAGTTTATTATACATGGATGGTGTTGACATACGATTAGGATGGTCGACAAGATTCTCTCCGGTTGGATTCAGATTTTGTTTTGGATAATAGAGTACACAATTATTCGAACTCCAAATAAAGTTGCCATGATTTTATTTAAGATTGGATTGGAGTTGTAGAAAATTATCCATGAGAACAAGAATTTGAAATACAACTGTTTTGTAGATTTTGAAATTTGAATTTTGAAATTTGAAATTTGAAATTTGAAATTTGAAATTTGAATTTGAAATTTGAAATTTGAAATTTGAAATTTGAAATTTGAATTTGAAATTTGAATTTGAAATTTTGAATTACAGTCCAAGTGGGATTCGAATTTCTTGTGGTAAATCTACAAGGAATGAAATTCGAATTTGAGTTAGATATGGAGAGGAAAATCTTATTAGAATTCTGCTTGAATTTTGAATCCAAATCCTAACAATAATGGACGAAAATTTTGAGGATTATCCTCATGGAATTTTTAGATTTTTTGTGGAAAAAGTTCAAGGAAAAATTCAAATTTCAATTCCAGTTGAATTTGGATTCTCTCCTCCCTGATTATGGCTGAAAATTTGAGGAAGATCTCCTAGGAGATTTTCGGTTATTTTGGATAAGGATGAGATAAGATTCAAGTTTGAAAATCCTAGTGGAATTTTGATTCTTCCTTATCCAAAAGTGGTTGAAATTTTTGTTGTGATTTTCCCCTTGGATTTTCAGATTTTTTGGTTGAAAAAGGGAGATAAGATTCATGTTAAAATCTTGTTTAGATTTGAATTGGATAATCCTAAAGAGGCCGAATTTTTAGTTGGGATTTTCTCCTTGGATAATTCGGATTTTTAGGTTGTGGATAAGGGAGAATATCTTCTCCTAATCCAATTTGAATTCAGAGAATCACCTCATGCAAGTCTATAAATAGAGGTACTGCCACTCCAGTTCTCTCAGACCACAGACTCTCAGGTGAGCAGGCTTATTGTTATACAACTCACCGTAATAATAAGTTCTTTAGAGATTTGGGTGGTCTGAAGAAAACTAGCAGTGCTAGCATACCGATCGAAGTTCAGAGTGCCCACACACTCAGCCATTCGGGAATTGGACAATAGTAGATAAGGCTAATTGGTTGAAGCCCTCCGGTCATTCTCCTCCTGCAAGATTGGCGTCCTTGAGGTATGAGTTTAAATTGTTGTTGGTTTATTGTATATGGCATCATGAGATATTTAACGATCTTAAAAATTTTTATTGTTTCGCTCCGCCACTCTGATATGTTTTTACCGATTTATTTCCTACAATTGATATCAGAGCCATCTCGTGACTATGCCATGTGTGTAAATTAGACAATTACTTAGTCTTTTTATTTATGTATGGATTTGATATTTAGAGAATGGCATTCTAGGATTCTTTTATGTTGTTATCATGGATTATGTATGTAGTATGTGGTTATTTTAATTATTTAAATTATTATTAGCATGCTTGTTTGTGCCTGTTATGGTTCCTTAGAATTTAGAAAAATTGTATCTAGGAATTTTTATGTAACCATGGAAGCAGTTTATTAACACTGTAATTTTCCAATGGATTTTAAATTTGTCTCTTAGAATTATTATGATTAAAATTTTTGTACATCGGAAACGGTTTAGAATTTTTTATGTAATTATTCTTGGAGGAGATTGAGATTGAAGACTGTAATTTATTTTTCCTAAAAGTTAAATTTAATTTAAAGGTTGAAATTTTGATTGTGTGGAAAATTTCAATTTAATTGGGATTCAAATTAATTTTTAGAGATCCTAATGGGTAAATTGGAATATGGCACGAAAATCGAGACGCGACCCCTCGGGATAGGCTGTCGGGCCTTGGTGGGGCTACAGCCCCTGCCATCAGGCAGGATGGGGCTACGGCAGCCCCTTGACAGGCCATGACCAACCACGACCGCAAGCTTGACCTGCAGCCGAGGGTGGCCGTGGCCCTCCCAAGGCTGGTTGCAGCTTGGGCGTGCAACCTGCCGGCTGCTGCGCCCAGCTTAGGCGCGCAGCCTAGCGTTCCAGGCTTAGCCTACAGCCCGGCAGGGCTGCACATGGGGCGGCCGTGGGCTGCCAGCCCCCCGAGGGCTGGGGGCTGCCCATGGCGGCTGCCGGCTTCCGGGGCGGTGGGGCGACGATTCAAAAAAATTGAAAATTTTGATTTTTAAATTTGAGATTTAATTTTAAATCATGTTTAAAAATATGTAATTGAAATTTAAAATTTTTTGAAATTACATATTATTACACATGATGTTTAAAATTGTTTAAAATTTGAATTTGAAATTTAAATTTAAAATTCGAATTGGAATTTGAATTTGAAATTTAAATTTTAGAATTTAAATTTTAAATAATTCTTGGGATAAGAAATAAATGGAGAGGCTATATAAAGATGGATACAAGAAGACAGAACAAAATTCAAGACCCAAAGAATGCTTTGGATGGAATTTTGTAATCTTTATTTTCTTTGTTCTAGGATGGAACCATGGCTTGGTTCTTCTGTCAATTATTTTTTCTGTGATATGTCATGGATGTATAAATATATATTGATGGATGTTTTATATGCATATTTGATAACATGTCATATAGGATAGGTGAGTACCGCTCATACTATATTGATCATATATATTTGTCAAAACTTGCATGTTTTTCAAAATATTGAGTGGGAGAGGGTTTCAAACAAAACCCACGGCCTCCATTGTTGATCCATATGTGAAAGCATGGTAATGCCTCGCATCAGTTCTGCCCTGACCACACCCCTTGGTAGGTGTTTACCGTCACCAGTATACTAGATTGGATCTCTTATGTGGAAAACGTGTTCGGGTACGATCCTATTCATGATCACCCCTCGGTGGCTTGGTAGGACGTGGATCGGGTTACGTAAACAATGGTTAGACACTCAAGACTTGTTTAGTTATTAACCTTCCCTAAAAGCTCTGTTAACTAAACTGGTGCCAAACAAGCGGTTATTAATATATGTCTTAACCTTAGAGGATTTAAGGCAACATATATTAATTAGATGGGGTCCATGTTCCAGCTATTTGTTTTCATGACCACCCCTCGGTGGCTTGGGGCAATAGGTGCTGAGAATTACCGTTGCAATGCTACATGTTTTTCAAGTTTCATGTAGGAACATACTTGTATGTTTTATTTGCTAAACTATCTGTATATTTGTTTGGGCTTTGTAATGATGTATAGTATAATTTTATTTCAGTTCAAAATGTCACCGACACTGTCACGCCGCGAAATTTTTGAATTTAAAATTTCGCGCGTGAATGTATAAACTCAATTTGTTAGTGTGCTAATAAAATTTTTCTTATTATCATGGGAATTCAATTTTCAATTTTTGGTGTATTAATTATTAATTTGAGGATATTTAAACATTTTTACCAATTTTAAAGTTTTAATAAATTTTTCCTAATCAAATTTAACAAATATTATTTTTATTTATTTATTTAATTTTCTCTTTCTCCTTTCCAGATTATTCCGGATATTTCCCTTCCCTCTCTCTGTTTTTTTTTCACCGACTTCGCTCCCTCTTTTCCTTTATTTTTCACTCCTCTTCCTCACTTTCTCTGCATTTTCTCTCTCTCCCACCACCGAATTATTTCACCCCTCTCTCTCTCTGTTCTTCTTCTCCCTCGCCAGCTCCCATCTCCCCTGCTCCCTCTTTTTTAAAAAAAAAAAAAAAGGATTTTTTCTCCCCCCCCCTCAACCGATTCTCTCTCTCCTTCACACCCTTTATTTCTTTTTTTTTTTCTTCTCTCTTTTTCTTCCTCTTCTTCTTCTTCGCCGAATCCCTTCCCCTCCCCATCTTTTCTCTTCTTTTTCTTTTCCTTTTCTTTCGGTCGAAAGCCACCCCCTCACTTCTTCCACGCCGATCCTCCCTCCTCCACCGGAAGTCGCCGCCGTCCCCGCCTCGCCGAACGCCGGCCAACCACGTCGAATCCGAGCACTGGTCGATCCACCGCCTCGCCCTCCTCGCGACGCCACAGTCGAACGACCGTCACCGCCAAGCCGCCGGGCCAGAGCTAGTTCTTTCCCGTCCCGCCAAGCTAAACCAGCCGCCGCCTAGCCACCCGCTCGTCGCCGACTGTCGTGCCCGACGCCCAGTGCCCGACGCTGTCGCCCCCTGCCGCCGTGAGTCTTTCCCGGCCGGTCATTTTCCATCAGCAAAAAGAGAAAAACAAAACGTGTATATGTATATATATATTAATGCATATCTGTGTGCGTGTGTGTGTTTTCATATATATATATATATGTATAGTAATAATAATAATAATAATAATAATAATAATAATAATAATGATGATGATGATGATGATAATGATTTTTAGATTTTAAAATTTCATTGATTTGAAATTGGTATTTTGAACTGTTCTGGGAATTGGAAAATTTTTCTGCAGGTTGAGCATTTTGGAGCTTTTGGGGAAGTCTATTTTTAGGGCAGGTCATGCCGAAATTTTTAAAAATATATATATTTTGGTTATTTGTGTTAAAAAAAATGCTATTTTAAAATTACGGTGTTAAAATAAAGTATCATTTTAAATTTTAGAAAAAAAAATTCAATGGCATGCTAATTAGTTGAGTTTACCGTAATTCGGTTATGGAATTCCTGGACAGATAATTAAATTATCTGTGTTTCTTGTTTTAGGTACTCGTAGATCGAATTCGGAAAGAGAGACTATCTTGGAATTCGTGTGAAAAATTGATCGTAGGTCAAATTGCTGACGAGGTAGGATATCTTACCCTTTCTTGGCAGCCAATTTTGTTTTAATGATTTGGCCAAATATCATTTGAAGAAAATGTGTTTATAAAGTTTTGAAATTTACGTGATTTAGAAAATATCACGATTTCGGAAATTAAAGGAAAAATATCCGGTTACGGATTTTTTTTGAAAAACAATATGGTATATTTTTATTATGTGAATCATATGTTCACGTGAAATGTTGAAAGTTGGATTTGGTGTTAAAGTATACCGGGAGCCAGCACACACGTGCGAAGAGTGCACATCTCGATCGAGGATCACTCATTATGCTTCGGCATGGTGAGGGAGGCTCATACGGACCGTACACGAACTAGATGTATATAGGGACACAATTTGCATAATCACGATTCCACGTTTATGATTCGGTACTGCATTGACATACTTAGTATGATGGTTAAATTAAAATATTGAAATATTTTTTTTAAAAGAATATCCTACTGGGCCTTTCGCTCACTGTTTTAAAACTGGTAAACCCCTAGGAGAGAAAGCTGATTAGAAGATACAGGCGACGCGGAACCGACCGTGCACGACAAGATCTAAGACTTGAAGTAGGGATCTGTACATTAGGACAACGTATGTATAAGAGCATTCCGGGACTGTAAATTCTAAACTTTACTTTTATAATTTCAGTTATTTTATTTTATCCAAGTATGCATCTGTGGGATATGGGTACCTCACCACCTGATATTACAATAAAAATAGAAATACAAATATTAATTAATTTAAAATATATAAGCATAATTTATAAACACGTTTAAAGAGTCGGTAAATAGTAAGATATAAAAAACTGACAGACTTAGGAACCTGAGCTTTCCTTGCTCTTATTCTTTTAAAATTTTATATCCGTCACTATCCCGGATTTTTGGGAAGTGACACCTGTCGCTGTCCCGGGTTTTGGGACGTGACAGGATTTTTGGTATCAGAGCATGGTTTGGGGTTTCTATAGGAATTATATGCATACTTGGAGTAAAATAAAATGCTAATTTACAACCCGGAATTTTATTTTATAGAATGCCGCCCAGACGTAGAAGGGGAACTGTTCCGACAACTACTCCGACCCTGACTTCAGCACCGACGCCAGAGCCAGACCAGGCTAACGTCACGGAAGCGATGTATCGAGTATTACAGAACATAGTCACTCGTGCGAGAGATGAACCTGTCGTCCGTGACATGAACCGGAGCCTACGCGATTTCCAACGATTTCGAGTTCCAGCCTTTACTGGTGAAGGTGACCCTCAAGAAGCAGATGATTGGTTTCAAAGTGTGGTGATGAAGATGGACACTATCCAGACCCCACCTGAATACCGGATTGAAATTCTTTCCACCTATTTGGACGGTAAAGCTGGCATATGGTGGAGACAAATTAGGAGAACGCACAATCTCCAAGAGATGACCTGGGAGATGTTTGAACAATTATTCTATGATCAATTTTTCCCTGAGAGTTTTAGGGATCAAAAGATTATAGAATTCATGAGCCTACAACAGGGAAATATGACCGTATTTGAGTACGTGTCAAAATTTGGAGAATTATCCAGATTTGCTTCTACGATGGTGGCGACTGAGCGCACCAAATGTACAAGTTTGAGCAAGGACTTAAACCATCGATAAGGAGACTGGTGGTGGGTATGCAGATTCGTGACTACCCGACGCTCGTGTCAGCTGCCCTGCGTATTGAGCAGGATAATCAAAATTTTCAGAAGGAGAAATCTGAAGTTCCAAGGACATCTGGTGGACCGACCAGAAGTCAACGTGGGAATCATACTCATGTTAGTGGGGTCAACGTTGAAGGTAGAAGAACTGACAGTACTAGCAACACCTCTACCGGAAGAGTACACCCATATGAAAGGAGCTGTTATAACTGTGGCCAAACAGGACATTTAAAGAGGAACTGTCCTTACAGGCAACAACAGCCGTCTCAACAATTCCAGCAGTCCAGTCAATCATCAGCAGGATCTCGTCAATCTGGATCTGGACAGTTTACCCAGGGACCGGTTAACCAGGGACAGTCAGGATTTGGCCAGCCACAATATAGGCCGCCACAAGCTCCTTATCAGCCCAATTTTAGACCTCAGTCATTCCAATCACAGTGGAGACCTCAGGTGTCCAATAGTAGTCAGGCATCTTCGCAACCGCCACAATTCAGGCCAGCGGGACCCACTACCTCGAGGAACAGTATGAATGACAAGGGGAAAGGAAAAATGTATGCTGTGGAAGGGGAAGAACCAACAACTCAAAATAGTCCTACGGTTATGGAGGGTATGATTCTGATCTCTTCTAGTTGGGTACACATATTGTTTGATACTGGTGCCAGTCATTCTTTTATTGCATCCACGTTTGCAAAAGCATTAGAATTAGAAATCAAACCTTTAGAGTCACCTTTGCACCTATGTACGCCACTTGGAAAAACCGAAGCTTCATTGATATGTTGGACTAATGTTGTTACGCGAGAAGGCGAACAACTTAATGTCCAATTCATTATCCTACCAATGAGACGCTATGATGTGATTCTTGGTATGGATTATTTAACTCAGAATAGGGCAACATTAGATTGTCATCACCGAAAGGTGATACTATTCATAGAGCCAAACCCAACGGTGATCGAACTTAAAGATCCAGATCGAGTGATGACCAGCGAGCTGTTGAGATCAGCCATAGGTGGTCGACGAAAGCTATCTTGCGCCGCTATTATTTTCGCATTGGAAGGTGACAACAACGTGGAAAGAGGTGACCACTATACTCCAGTGGTAGATGAATTTCCAGATGTATTTCCTGAAGATTTACCTGGTTTGCCACCTGACCGAGAGGTAGAATTCTGCATCGATCTTATTCCTGGTACAGCTCCGATATCAATTCCGCCTTACAAAATGGCACCTGCGGAGAAAGCTGAATTGCGAAAGCAATTGACTGAGCTAGAACTCAAGGGATTCATCCGACTCAGCAAATCACCATGGGGAGCACAGTCCTATTCGCAAAGAAACAAGATGGAAGCTTACGACTGTGTGTTGACTATAGACAACTGAACAGGGTGACCATCAAGAATAAATATCCTTTGCCAAGAATCGACGAGTTATTTGATCAGCTTGAAGGTGCTCAGTACTTCTCAAAGATTGATCTGAGATCTGGATATCATCAATTGAAAATCCTAGTGGAAGATATCCCGAAAACTGCATTTAGGACTCAGTATGGATCTTACGAATTCCTAGTTATGCCTTTTGGTTTAACGAATGCTCCAGCAGCTTTTATGGACTTGATGAATCGTGTTTTCCGACCCTTTCTAGATCAGTTTGTCATCGTCTTCATTGATGATATTCTGATCTATTCTAAGACCCGGGAGGAACACGAACAACACTTAAGGCTGGTCTTACAAACTCTGCGGGAGCATCAGTTGTACGCTAAAAGGGAGAAATGCGACTTCTGGTTATCTGAAGTCAAATTTCTCGGGCATGTTATCTCTAGCCAAGGCATAGCCGTAGACCCTACAAAAGTCGAAACAATATTAAAATGGGGACGACCTAGAAACGTAACTGAAATCAGAAGTTTTCTGGGATTAGCGGGATATTATGGTAAATTCGTTCAGGATTTCTCGCGAATTGCAGCCTCAATGACACGACTGACAAGAAAAGATGTTCGATTTGACTGGGACAGCAAATGTGAGAACGCTTTTCAAGAATTGAAAACTCGCTTAACCAGCGCTCCAGTTCTTATAATTCCCAAGCCTGAAGAACCTTATGAAGTTTATACTGACGCATCAAAAGAAGGACTCGGGTGTGTTCTAATACAGAGAGGACATGTGGTAGCATACGCATCTCGACAATTGAAGACGCATGAGAAAAACTACCCAACACATGATTTAGAGTTGGCAGCTATTATTTTTGCTTTAAAAATTTGGAGATACTATCTCTATGGTGTCTCATTTCGGATTTTCTCTGATCATAAGAGTTTGCAGTATCTCTTTACTCAGAAAGATCTAAATTTGAGATAAAGACATTGGGTAGAGTATATGGAAGATTATGACTTTACTCTGGAATATCATCCAGGTAAGACCAACGTCGTAGCGGATGCTCTTAGTCGAAAAGGTGCAGGTGTTCTTGCTTCGTTAATCGTGCTTGATTGGAAAAGAACAGCAGTGGTTGAAGATTATGATCTTCAGATCTCTGAGGATCAAAATTCAATCACTCTGTACAATTTGGTAACTCCACCCTACTTGATCCAACAAGTTAAGGAGAATCAACATAAAGATAGCCATTTGCAAAACGTCTGGTCCAAGCTTCAGAATGGAGAACAACTGGAACATTGGAATATCTGTGGTGATGGAGTTTTGTATTTCAAACATCGCCTAGCTGTTCCACAAATACCAGAATTGAAGAAGGCAATCATGGATGAAGCTCATAAATCTCGATTTGCAATACATCCAGGAGTCATCAAGATGCATAAGGATCTAAAGAGGCAATACTGGTGGCGAAACATGAAAAATGACGTGACAAATTATGTGAAGACCTGTCAGAATTGTCTTAAGGTCAAAGCGGAACGTCAGAAACCTGGAGGGATGCTACAGCCGCTACCTGTTCCAGAGTGGAAGTGGGAAGAAATTACCATGGATTTCCTTATGGGACTACCAAAAATACGGAATGGCTTCGATGTAATTTGGGTAGTGGTAGATCGATTGACGAAATCAGTGCACTTCATTCCTATCAAGTCCACATATGGTAGGCAGAACTTAGCCAAAGCATATTTGGACGAGATAGTGAAATATCATGGAATACCATTAAGTATTATTTCTGATCGACATCCTCGATTTACCGCTCGATATTGGAAGAGTTTTCAGGCAGCTTTTGGGACAGATTTGAAATTCAGCACCGCTTTCCATCCGCAGACCGATGGACAATCCAAAAGAGTTATTCAGATTCTTGAAGACATGTTACGTGCCTGCGCGTTGGATTATGGGAACAAATGGATTGATAATTTGTCATTAGCAGAGTTCGCCTATAACAACAGTTATCAATCTAGCATCAAAATGGCACCATTTGAAGCTCTTTACGGAAGACCATATAGATCACCCATATGCTGGATCGAACTTGAAGATCGAGTTCATACTGGAGAAACTATTGTTGAGGAGACTACCGAGAAAATTTGAATTATTCGAGAACACTTAAAAACAGCTCAGAGCCGACAAAAGAGTTACGCTGACAGACGACGGAGACCATTGGAATTTGAGGTAGGAGATTTCGTGCTTCTAAAGGTTTCCCCCCGAAAAGGAGTTTCTCGTTTCGGTAAGAAAGGGAAATTAGCTCCACGATATGTGGGACCGTTCCTTATTATTCAACGAGTTGGAAAAGTTGCTTATCGTTTAGCGTTGCCATAGAGTTGTCCCACGTGCATGATGTATTTCATGTATCGATACTTCGGAAATGCGAACCGGGTCCTACTGCAATAGTTTCACCTGAGGACGTACCAATTAGAGAAGATGTTTCCTATGAAGAGGCACCGGTACGAATTCTCGATAGAAAGGTCAAGAGAATACGACGTCAAGAGATAGCATTAGTTAAGGTTTTATGGCAACATCACGGAAGTGAAGACGCTACTTGGGAAGTGAAAAGCGAGATGTTAGAGAAATACCCCCATTTGTTTGAAAATCTAGATAATTCGAATTTCGAGGACGAAATTCTTTTGTAGGAGGGGAGAATTGTCACGCCGCGAAATTTTTGAATTTAAAATTTTACGCGTGAATGTATAAACTTAATTTGTTAGTGTGCTAATAAAATTTTTCTTATTATCGTGGGAATTCAATTTTCAATTTTTGGTGTATTAATTATTAATTTGAGGATATTTAAACATTTTTAACAATTTTTAAGTTTTAATAAATTTTTCCTAATCAAATTTAACAAATATTATTTTTATTTATTTATTTAATTTTCTCTTTCTCCTTTTCGAATTATTCCGGGTATTTCCCTTCCCTCTCTCTGTTTTTTTTTTCACCGACTTCGCTCTCTCTTTTCCTTTATTTTTCACCCCTCTTCCTCACTTTCTCTGTATTTTCTCTCTCTCCCTCCACCGAATTATTTCACCCCTCTCTCTCTCTGTTCTTCTTCTCCCTCGCCAGCTCCCATCTCCCCTGCTCCCTCTTTTTTTTTTTTTAAAAAAGGCTTTTTTCTCCCCCCCCCTCAACCGATTCTCTCTCTCCCTCACACCCATTATTTCTTTTTGTTTTTTTTTTCTTCTCTCTTTTCCTTCCTTTTCTTCTTCTTCGTCGAATCCCTTCCCCTCCCCATCTTTTCTCTTCTTTTTCTTTTCCTTTTGTTTCGGCCGAAAGCCACCCCTCACTTCTTCCACGCCGATCCTCCCTCCTCCACCGGAAGTCGCCGCCGTCCCCGCCTCGCCGAACGCCGGCCAACCACGTCGAATCCGAGCACCGGCCGATCCACCGCCTCGCCCTCCTCGCGACGCCACAGTCGAATGACCGTCGCGGCCAAGCCACCGGGCCGGAGCTAGTTCTTTCCCGTCCCGCCAAGCCGAACCAGCCGCCGCCTAGCCACCCGCTCGTCGCCGACTGCCGTGCCTGACGCCCAGTGCCCGACGTCGTCGCCCCCTGCCGCCGTGAGTCTTTCCCGGCCGGTCATTTTCCATCAGCAAAAAGAGAAAAACAAAACGTGTATATGTATATATATATATTAATGCATATCTGTGTGCGTGTGTGTGTTTTCATATATATATATATGTATAGTAATAAGAATAGTAATAGTAATAGTAATAGTAATAGTAATAGTAATAGTAATAGTAATAGTAATAGTAATAGTAATAGTAATAGTAATAGTAGTAGTAGAAATAATAATAATAATAATAATAATAATAATAATGATGATGATGATGATGATAATGATTTTTAGATTTTAAAATTTCATTGATTTGAAATTGGTATTTTGAACTGTTCTGGGAATTGGAAAATTTTTCTGCAGGTTGAGCATTTTGGAGCTTTTGGGGAAGCCTATTTTTAGGGCAGGTCATGTCGAAATTTAAAAAAAAAAATATATATTTTGGTTATTTGTGTTAAAAAAAATGCTATTTTAAAATTACGGTGTTAAAATAAAGTATCAATTTAAATTTTAGAAAAAAAAATTTCAATGGCATGCTAATTAGTTGAGTTTACCATAATTCGGTTACGGAATTCCTGGACAGATAATTAAATTATCTGTGTTTTTTGTTTTAGGTACTGGTAGATCCAATTCGGAAAGAGAGACTATCTTGGAATTCGTGCGAAAAATTGATCGTAGGTCAAATTGCTGACGAGGTAGGATATCTTACCCTTTCTTGGCAGCCAATTTTGTTTTAATGATTTGGCAAAATATCATTTGAAGAAAATGTGTTTATAAAGCTTTGAAATTTACGTGATTTAGAAAATATCACGATTTCGGAAATTAAAAGAAAAATATCCGGTTACGGATTTTTTTTGAAAAACAATACGGTATATTTTTATTATGTGAATCATATGTTCACGTGAAATGTTGAAAGTTGGATTTGGTGTTAAAGTATACCGGGAGCCAGCACACACGTGCGAAGAGTGCACATCTCGATCGAGGATCACTCATTATGCTTCGGCATGGTGAGGGAGGCTCATACGGACCGTACACGAACTAGATGTATATAGGGACACAATTTGCATAATCACGATTCCACATTTATGATTCGGTACTGCATTGACATACTTAGTATGATGGTTAAATTAAAATGTTGAAATATTTTTTTTAAAAGAATATCCTACTGGGCCTTTCGCTCACTGTTTTAAAACTGGTAAACCCCTAGGAGAGAAAGCTGATTAGAAGATACAGGGGACGTGGAACCGACCGTGGACGACAAGATCTAAGACTTGAAGTAGGGATCTGTACATTAGGACAACATATGTATAAGAGCATTCTGGGACTGTAAATTCTAAACTTTACTTTTGCAATTTCAGTTATTTTATTTTATCCAAGTATGCATCTGTGAGATATAGGTACCTCACCACCGGATATTGCAATAAAAATGGAAATACAAATATTAATTAATTTAAAATATATAAACATAATTTATAAACACGTTTAAAGAGTCGGTAAAGGGTAAGATATAAAAAACTGACAGACTTAGGAACCTGAGCTTTCCTTGCTCTTGTTCTTTTAAAATTTTATATCCGTCACTATCCCGGATTTTTGGGAAGTGACACCTGTCACTGTCCCGGGTTTTGGGATGTGACAGACACCCCTCATTTCAATACTTATTGAGAATAAACTGAATGGCGATAATTATAAAGATTGGAAAAGAAATCTGTTGATAGTTTTCAGCTGCGAGAGACACAAGTTCGTACTGAACGAACCATGCCCACCAGGGCCCAAACCTAACACACCGCTTGAGGAGGTGTCGGTTGCCTATAATTGTTGGAGAGAATCTAATGAGATAGCTTGATGCTACATTCTTGCTAGCATGACGAGTGCTTTACAAAAGTAACATGAGACTTATCAAGTTACTGGGGAGATCATAGAAAATCTGCAGGACATGTTCGGAGGCTAATAAAAGTTAGCTCGACAGTCCGCTATAACCAGCATTATGAACTCTAAGCAAAAGGTGGGTACTCCAGTGAAGGACCATATGATCACGCTAATGAGATTCTTCGCTGAGGCTGCCGAGAACGGTGCTGAGTTGGACTATAACACCTAGATCGAGATGGTGTTCAAAACTCTGTCTAAAGATTTTGTGGGGTTTAAGGCCGTATACAATATGGCGACAAGAGAGTTAGGACTAACCGAGCTCATGAAGCAACTTTAAGCTTATGAGCGGATGATCAGGGATGGGGATGTGGTCTAACCCAAAGGAGAGGCCAATTTGACGGAATCTTCCAAACCCTCACGGAAGAGGAAGAGGCCAAATCAGAAGCAAGCGGCTTCCAGTTCTTCTAATCCTCCTGTCTCGGATGGGAAGAAGAAGAAGAAGAACAAAAAGCCCAGGGACCTTAAAAAGTCCAAGTGCTTCCGCTGTGGGAAGGTAGGTCACTTTAAGAAGGCTTGCTGGGAAATCCTAGCTGCCAAGGGCAAGGAAGGTAAGGAACTCCACTACTTGGAAGCATGTTTGGTGGAAGAATCGAAAGACACATGGGGCATTGATTCGGGTGCCACTAATCATGTTTGTGTTTCTATGTAGGGGTTCGTGGAAACGAGAAGTCTACATGATAGGAGCCTCTCGTTGCGGACTGGAGACAGTAACTTGGTGGTGGCTGAGGCAGTGGGAGATATTTATCTTTATTTTGATGAATTTAGGTTTATTTTATTGAAAGACTGTTTTTATGTTCCTAATTTTAGGAAGAACCTTATATCGGTAGCTTGTCTAATAAAGGATTCTTATTTAGTTTCTTTTAGTAAAAGAGTTGATATTCATAGAAATAAGTCTTTTATCTGTTCTGGATGGATGGATGGAAACCTATATTTGATCAAACCAAAGATGTACTCACTGCTTGACACTAAATTAATATATAACTCTAAAATGTTGAAAGTTTCTCACTCTAATAAGGCGTATCTTTAGCATTTAAGACTTGGTCATATTAATCAGGATAGGATTCAAAGATTGGTGAAAGATGGTCATCTAGAATCTCTAGAGAAGGTACGTCTTCCTCAATGTGAGTCTTATCTAAAAGGAAAGATGACTAAGGGGTCTTTTGGAGCTAAGGGTACTAGGGCTCAGGAGCTCTTAGAAATTGTGCACACTGACGTATGTGGCCCCATGAATGTCACAGCACGAGGAGGATTCGAGTATTATGTCTCCTTTATAGATGATTACTCGAGGTATGAATATGTGTATCTGATGCATGGCAAGAGCGAAACCTTTGACAAGTTCAAAGAGTATCGTGCGGAAGTGGAAAAGCAATTGGATAAATCCATAAAGACACTTCGATCTGATCGAGGTGGTGAATACCTCTCCGACGAATTTCTAGGACATCTTGTAGAGAATGGGATATTATCTTAATTGACTACACCTGGTACTCCACAATAGAATGGTGTAGCCGAAAGGAAAAACAGGACCTTGTTGGATATGGTACGATCCATGATGAGTTATTCAACGCTACCATTATTATTTTGAGGATATGCTTTACAAACGGCGTACTATATTCTGAGCCACGTTCTAAGCAAATCAATTTCTAGGACTCCGTATGAATTGTGGCGTGGCAGAAAGCCCTCCCTTAGACATATGAGAATATGGGGCTGCTTGGTGCATGTACTGGATGGGGATGCGAAGAACTTGGAACCAAGATCAGAATTGTGTATGTTTGTAGGGTATCCAAAGGGAACTAAGGGAGGTCTGTTCTATAACTTGAAGGAATAAAAAGTCATTGTTTCAACCTATGCGACAATCTTGGAGGAAAGTCACATGAATGACTTTAAGCCTCGAAGCAAAGTAGTGCTAGAGGAGTTATCGGGTGAAAGAACTGCTCCATACGTTTCAGTCTTGGACGCAAGTTTGAGTTCTGATGAAGGACCTGAAGGCGATCAACAATTTAGGGTGCCTCGTCGTAGTGGGAGGGTTTCGAAGAAATCTAATTTCTTTATGTATGATGCTGAGGTATATTAGGCCGAGGCTCATGAGCATGAGGATGATCCGGTCACCTATGATGAAGCTATAAATGATGTTGATTCTAAATCTTAGAAATAGGCTATGAACAATGAGATGGATTCTATGAAATCCAACTCTGTTTGGGAACTTGTAGATTTGCCGGATGGGATAAAACCCATTGGATGCAAATGGGTCTATAAAAGAAAGAAGGATGCGGAAGGGAGAGTGGAAACTTTCAAAGCTAGACTGGTTGCAAAAGGGTACACGCAAAAGGCTGAAATCGATTACGATGAAACCTTTTCACCTGTTGCTATGCTGAAGTCCATCCGTATTCTTCTGTCCATTGCTGCGGCTCTCGATTACAAGATCTGGCAAATGGATGTCAAGACGACATTCTTGAATGACCATCTTGAGGAGTGTATCTATATGATACAGCCCGAAGGGTTCATAGCAAAAGGCCAAGAAAGTAAAGTCTGCAAATTGCTTAGATCCATTTATGGATTAAAGCAAGCATCCCACTCATGGAACTTGAGATTTGATCAAGACTTTCGATTTTGAGCAGAACGTTGATGAACCCTATATTTATAAACGTATTAAGGATGGAAAAGTGGTCTTTCTGATACTCTATGTCGATAATATATTACTCATTGGGAATGATATAGGGAACTTATCATCGGTCAAGCTTTGGTTACACCAACAGTTTGACATGAAGGACTTGGGAGAAGATAATTATGTTCTAGGCATTCGTCTCTTCAAAGATCGAAAGAATAAAATGATAGCGTTATCCCACGCTTCATACATAGATAAAATAATTGATAAATATGCAATGCAAGAGGCAAAGAAAGGTGTACAACCTTCTATTGCTGGTCTAACTCTTTCATTGGATGACTGTCCAAAAACATCGGAAGAAAGAGAGCGTATGAGTAAGGTCCCTTATGTATCTGCTGTAGGTAGCCTTATGTACGCTATGCTTTACACTCGCCCGGACATATGTTTTGCAGTAGGTATGGTGAGTCGATATCAAGCGAATCCTGGAACTAAGCATTGGCAAGCAGTAAAGCATATACTCAAGTATCTTAAGAGAACGAGGGATTATATGCTGGTGTATTCTGGATGGGACCTAACACCAGTAAGATACACGGACTGAGTCTTCTAGACTTGCAAGGATTCGAGGAAGTCGACATTAGAGGACACGTGGAGATATGATTAGTGGATGTATGTAAGCTTGCGTCCGAGGACAACATTGCCGATCCTTTTACTAAGACTTTGGTGGCTAGAAGCTTTGAGAGGCACGTAGAGGCGATGGAGATGCGTAACATAGCACATCTGCTGGCTTAAGGCAAGTGGAAAATTGTTAAGAAATGCCCTAAGCATTACAGACATTTTGATGTATTTATTTTGAATTGGATAATAAAATTATATATAGAGGTTATTCATTACATTGCTATCTGTCCTCGTTTTATTTACATGTTAAAGTAAATGTAAGCAAATATGGCTCCCTGACTGCTTATGTTAAACTATTAAAACATTGCATGCAATGAACTTTTGTATGCGAGAAGACAATGTTCTAAAGTAAGCGGTCTGAACTATGATCTGTAGTCTATGGGGTTAGACCGAGCATCTAACTCATGTTAAGACTATTATGTTGTCTAAAGCCTTGGAGGGGACGGTTTGTCTTGACTGTCTGGAGCTGGACTCCCAAGTAGAGACATAGATATGTTGCTTGGTAGTAACATATTAGACCGGGACTAAAGCATGATTGATCTACGAAGTCCGCTTTGAGTGGATCGATCTGCTTTTGACGTTCATTGTGCAGTAACCTTAATCCTAAGTAGATGGATAGCTTCATGTATATGACTTGTGTACTTTGATGTTCCAATGGCTAAGCATCTCAGAGGTAGTAAGCTTATAGACTGGTTTATTGGGTGCATGACTTGTATACGATGAAGGGTTCGTTTATAGATATCGGAATCATAACTCTAATGAGAAGTTAAGGGTATCCTCTTAAAGGCATTATACTGAATATGAAAATGGACAAGGCCTTGGGTCATCTGCTGGGCGGATGACTTCTTATTCACATATGGTGAATAATCATTTTCTTTATTCGGTAGTATAATGGAACTTTAAGATAGCCTGATCAGTAGGATTAAACGGACTTTGGCCTAAGGCTGATCATGGATATCATATGAGGGTTTTGCATACATGACAAGGTCATCGGATGATAGCTTGTCACAGGCTTACGTAATACGGTATATAATTGGGAGTTCAGTTTCAGGTTTATAGTGGTGTGACTCTGAAATTAGTGATCATATGATTGAGTTGTTCGGTAAAGAATGATGATCATATGGATTTGCGGGAGCCCGATTATATATGTCCAATTGGTCCCTCTACTAGCTCCACATAATTCCTTAACATTTGGCAAAATTGATTTGTGTATGCTATTGGCTAGTTTATTATGCATGGATGGTGTTGACATAGGATTAGGATGGTCGACAAGATTCTCTCCGGTTGGATTCAGATTTTGTTTTGGATAATAGTGTACATAATTATTCGAACTCCAAATAAAGTTGCCATGATTTTATTTGAGATTGGATTGAAGTTGTAGAAAATTATCCATGAGAACAAGAATTTGAAATACAACTGTTTTGTAGATTTTGAAATTTGAATTTTGAAATTTGAAATTTGAATTTGAAATTTGAAATTTGAATTTGAAATTTGAATTTAAAATTTGAATTTGAAATTTAAATTTGAAATTTGAAATTTGAAATTTGAATTTGAAATTTGAAATTCAAATTTTGAATCACAGTCTAAGTGGGATTCGAATTTCTTGTGGTAAATCTACAAGGAATGAAATTCGAATTTGAGTTGGATATTGAGAGAAAAATCTTGTTAGAATCCTGCTTGAATTTTGAATCCAAATCCTAACAATAATGGATGAAAATTTTGAGGATTATCCTCATGGAAGTTTCGGATTTTTTGTGGATAAAGTTCAAGGAAAAAATTCAAGTTTCAATCCCAGTTGAATTTGGATTCTCTCCTCCCTGATTATGGCCGAAAATTTGAGGAAGATCTCCTAAGAGATTTTTGGTTATTTTGGATAAGGATGAGATAAGATTCAAGTTTGAAAATCCTAGTGGAATTTTGATTTTTCCTTATCCAAAAGTGGCCGAAATTTTTGTTGGGATTTTCCCCTTGGATTTTCAAATTTTGTGGTTGAAAAAGGGAGATAAGATTCATGTTAAAATCTTGTTTAGATTTGAATTGGATAATCCTAAAGAGGCCAAATTTTTAGTTGGGATTTTCCCCTTGGATAATTCGGATTCTTTGGTTGTGTATAAGGGAGAATATCTTTTCCTAATCCAATTCGAATTCAGAGAATCACCTCATACAAGTCTATAAATAGAGGTCCTGCTACTCCAGTTCTCTCAGACCACAGACTCTCAGGTGAGCAGGCTTATTGTTGCACAACTCACAGTAACAATAAGTTCTTTAGAGATTTGGGTGGTCAGAAGAAGACTAGCAGTGCTAGCATACCGATCGAAGTTCAGAGTGCCCACACACTCAGCCATTCAGGAATTGGAGAATAGTAGAGAAGGCTAGTTGGTTAAAGCCCTCCGGTCATTCTCCTCCTGCAAGATTGGCGTCCTTGAGGTATGAGTTTAAATTGTTGTTAGTTTATTGTATATGGCATCATGAGATATTTAACGATCTTAAAATTTTTATTGTTCTGCTGTGCCACTCTGATATGTTTTTACCGATTTATTTCCTACATAAACACTGCGGTGCACATTTTTGGTTCAACGAACATCTAAAAAAAAGCAACCCACCTAAATTTATCCTATGTTGTAAAGACAGAAAAATCAAATTACCATTTATAAAAGAAATCTCTCATACACTACAAAATTTACTAGATTATTATGGAGGACCAATGAGTACATATTTTATAAAAAACCTTAGAACTTTTAATTCTATGTTTGCATTTACATCATTCGTAGCAAATTAGAACCAAATGCAAAAAACACAGATGGTCCATATATTTTTAAGATAAGTGGCCAAATACATCATCTCATGGGATCTCTATTATCAACTGATAATAATCCCCTAAGATTTGCACAGTTATATATATACGATACAGAAAACGAAATTCAAAATCGAATGACAACATTTTCATTCGATCATGCATCAGAAAATTTAATTAAGTCAATAACTGAAAGCTTAACCAACATGCTTGATGAAAATAATAAATTAGTTAAAGTATTTCATACAGTGAGAGATAAATATCAAAAACAAGAAATCTCTTCAATGAAACTACAACTAATAGGACGATGAAATACAGATAGCAGCCAATATGAACTTCCAATTTCAGATGATATAACTGGTTTAATTGTTGGAGATATTGGAGAATATGAACATAGTAGAGATATTATTATCGAAGACAAATCAAATAACTTACAAAGAATCTCAAAATTACATCCATCATATATGGCTTTATAATATCCATTGTTGTTTCCTTATGGAGAAGATGGTTATAAAATCGACATAAATTGCAACACAACTGGAACCAAAGAACTTTTAAGAAAAATAATTTCCATGAGAGCATTTTATTGCAATCAACTACAATATCGTGAATGTCAAGGTAATACCTTACTCAAAAGCGGTAGATTATTCTAACAATATGTCGTCAATGCATATGCTTATGTTGAAGAAGACCAATTAGACTATATTAGAAAAAATCAAAACAACTTAAGATCTAAAATTTATCAAGGTATTCAAGACGCTATTACAAGAGGAGACACAGATGCAAATGCAATAGGTAAAAGAATTATTCTCCTCTCTAATCATACAGGAAGTTCAAGATATATGATTCAAAACTATCAAGATGCAATGGCAATTTGTAGACAATAGGTAAAAGAATTATTCTCCTCTCTAATCATACAGGAAGTTCAAGATATATGATTCAAAACTATCAAGATGCAATGGCAATTTGTAGACAATATGGAAATCCAGATTTATTCATAGTATTTATATGCAACTCTAAATAGCCATAAATTACTCGAGCATTATCTAAAATTCCAGAACAAAAACCTGAAGATAGACCATATATTATTTCTAGAATCTTCAAAATGAAACTAGAACATATTCTATTAACCATAAAATCAGGAACCATATTCAAAAAAAATCATTACAGGTAAGATTCTTTACTTAAAACACCTTTTGCTTTTACCACAAACACCAAAAAAAAAAATGGTGGAGACGGAGGAGGGCCAAGTAAAAGAAGAGAGGTGAAAAAAAAGACAAAATAAGGAAAAGAAAAAGAAAGACAAAAAAAAAAAAAACAATTGAACAAAGTTAGAAAAAACAACAAAGCAAAAAAAAAAAAAAATCCAACAAAAAAAAGGAGAAAGGGTAAGAACAAAGAAAAAATGAAAAGAATAGAAAAAGGTAAAACAAAAAAAACAAAAAACAAAATCAAACAAGTAAAAAATAAACAAACAAAAAGAAAAAGAAAAAAAGATGAAAAAAAAGGGAATGAAAACGAGAATTAAGATAAGGAAAGAGAATAAAGAAAAAAATATTATTTTGTCCTGACAATAAATTATTAGAGCCATTACAAATAGATAACTTTATTGCAGCTGAAATACCTGATCCAAAAAAATATCCCCAACTATTTCATACTGTAGCAGAATTTATGATGCATGGACCTTGTAATGCCGCTAAACCAAAAGCTCCATGAATGAAAAATTCATTCTGCTCTAAAAAATTCCCAAGACAATTTCAAAACGAAACAATAATAGAAGAAAATGGATTCATCAATTACAGATGCAAGAACACAGCCTTTTACGTACGAAAAGAAGGTATCAAATTAGACAGCAGATTTGTAGTTCCCTATAACTAAAACTTATGCTTAAAATATCATGCTCATATAAACGTTGAAGTATGTTCGCAGTCTATGCTTATAAAATACTTATTCAAATACTTAACAAAAGGGCCAAATAGAATTAGAGTAGTGATTAAAGATAATATTTGTATAACACAAACAGGACAAAGTATTTATAAAGAAATTGACGAAATTAAAAACTACATAAATTGTCGATACATTACACCATACAAAGTTATGTGGAGATTATATGAATACCCATAAAAATCCTGCAGTGTAACGATTATCAATTCATTTACCGTGTGTGCAAAACATAACTTTTCATGCAAATCAACACCTTACTAATGTAATAAGACAATCAGGAATTTATAAAACAACTCTGATTGAATGGATGGAAATAAATAAACCTAATACTAAACCAAGACAACTATTATATACAGAATTTCCAACAAAATGAGTATGGAATAATAAAGACAAAATTTGGACACCAAGACAAACTGGATATATAATCGGATGAAAATTTAATATTCATCCAAGTTCGGGAGAGCTATATTATCTAAAATTATTATTAAATCATCAAAAAGGTACAATAAGCTACGAATCTCTTCGAATAATTTATAATATAATATATCCGACAAATTTAGTAGCATGTAATGCATTAGGTTTATTAGGTGATGATAAAGAGTGGGATAATTCGATACAAGAGACTTCACTATGATCAACATTAAATCAATTATGACAATAATTTACTACAATCTTATTATTTTGTAACATAAACAATCCAACAAAATTACTTGAAAAACATTGAAAACTGATGACGGATGATATTTTACACAGAATCAAAAAGCTATTCAACAATCTAAATTTCCGCATTCTTGAAAAAGAACTTTATAACTACGTATTGTACAAATTGGAAAAATTATTAAACTTAAACGCATCTTCTTTAATAAATTTTAATTTGCCTCTTCTTATCGGAACACTGATTCATGATTTAAATAATAAATTATTATGAGAAGAACTTAATTAGGATACAAACAAATTAAAAGAAGAAAATTTGTATTAACAAAGAATTTAAACAACGAACGACGACATATCTAGGAACAAATAATGCAATCACTTAATAATAAAAAGCAAGATTTGTTATTTGTTTATGGTCATGAAGGAACAGGAAAAACTTATTTATAGAATACAATTATTACAAAAATAAGATCAAAAAATGAAATTGTTCTGGCTGTCGCATCCTCCGGAATAGCCTCATTATTATTACCTCAAGATAGAACTGCGCATTCAAGATTTCAAATACCGTTATCTATAGACAAATTTTCTACCTGTCACGTCAAAAAGGGTACTTAACTAGCTAAATTAATAGAAAAAACATCATTGATTCTTTGGGATGAAGTACCAATGAATAACAAATATTATTTTGAAGCTTTAGATAAGACATTACAATATTTAAAAAATAACTATGACCAACTATTCGACGGAATGTCTATTATACTAGGTAGAGATTTCCGACAAATATTACCTGTAATTCCAGCAGGAATAAAAGAGCATATAATAGATGCAAGCATAAATAGCTCTTACCTATGACCGCATTTCAAAATACTGATCTTAACAGAAAATATGCGATTAAAGCATCCAAGAATCACAGAACAAGAAAAACATGAAATCATAGAATTTTCAAATTGTATATTAAGCATTGAAAATGGTACAGCTGAAGGATCAAAGATCCAGAAAATGAAGATGCTACATAGGTTAAAATACCAGATAAATTCATACTACATTACAATTCAAATCCAATTCAAAAAATCTCGACAATCGTACATGATAATCTTAAAGAAAATTATAATAATATTGAATACCTATAACAACGAGCAATAGTAACTCTAAAAAATGAAACAACTGATGATATCAATAAATATATACTATCTTTAATTCCCAGTAAATCAAAATCATGCTACAGTTATGACACAATAACATCATCAACCGACAATATTGATGAACTTAATATTTTATTCTCACAAGAATTTTTACACACTAAATTTCAACAGTGTGCCACTGCGCGAACTAAATCTTAAAATTGGCACTCCAATTATGTTGTTAAGAAACCTAAATCAATCAATAGGTCTATGTAATAGAATAAGACTCATCATTACACAATTAATAAACAGAGTAATAGAAGAACAAATCATAAACTCAAACAACATGAATGAAAAAGCTTATATACCCAGAATTGAAATGATTGTACACGAATCTAAATGGCCATTTGCACTGGAAAGAAGGTAATTCCTTGTAAAAATTTGTTATGCAATGACAATAAATAAAAGTCAGGGATAATCATTAAACAAAATTAGTATTTACTTAGAAAACGAAATCTTTTCACACGGTCAATTATACGTTGCCCTATCAAGAGTGACAACACCTAAAGAATTGTACATATTGATTCACAAATCTATTAACAAACATCCAAACTACGTTAAAAATATAGTTTATAAAGAAATTTTACATAACATTACAAATAATAATAACGAAATCATTACCTAATCATTACTCATATATCATAGTAATAAAATAATGTATATACAAATCATTGACCTACAAATAATAACAACTTAAATAATATCTTTATAATTTCGTCTATGCAAAATTTTTTCCCTCACAGTCAAACAGAATGACACTGCCTATATACTAATCCAACAATACTGCCACTTATAATAAAGTAACTGACAAACTAGACAAAAATTTTTCATCTCTGCCTCAGACCACAAAGAGTACTCATTGATACAGTTATATTAAGGATATTGGTTGATAATGAGTCTACACCCTTATTACCTTCACCAACAGCAATTAGTCTTACATTACAACTGCTCACATAAGTAACATTAGATCAAAAAACACCTATTCCAAAAAAGATTGTTACAAGATAACTAATTATAACTGACCAAAAGCACATCTAAATTGTTTTTAAATTACGATACACAAATACTAATACAAACTATCATCTACTTTATCATTGCAGTTATAAAACAGAGGTAGCGTTATCTTCTAACAAGCAAAAGGCCGCCAGGTACTAACAAAAATCTCAACCTTCCACTAAATTTAATGATGCATAATTACTAATTTTCTACTATTATAATTTAATCTCTCTATTTTTCCCCCTACATTGATGAAGAACTGCGGTACAAAAACAAACAAAAGTTATAACTCAATTACTGAACTCCTTTTATCATGTAAATATACAACTACACCGTAGCAATGTCGCGGGCACTTCCGCTCATATATAACAAAAGTTAAGCAAAAAATCACTGTTGCAATTACAGTGAATTTCGTTTTTGTCCCCCCTACTTTCCCTTGGGCTCAGTTTTTTTTTTCGGGGGCATTTTGGGCCTTTCACTGGGTAAACACGCTACATTTAATGCAATATGTGTTTGGATGAAAAGTATTTGAATTATATTTTAATAATAAATATGTGATGTGATGGATAAAAGTAGAGAGAAAAAAAGGAGAGAGAATATATGATATAATTAATAAAAGTAATAGAAAAAGTAAAATAATGAATAGTGATTGTATTGGATTTAAAATGTGATGTGATTAGCATTTGAATGAAATGCTTTTGTTTTTAGGAGAAAATTACATTGCATTTAAATGTAATGCAAAAAAAAAAAAAAAAAAGGCGTGTACCAAACACGCTATAAGTATGGTGTTTCCTTGTTTTGGCCTTTTGCCTTCCTTTGCTATTGGTTGTTTTGTTTGGGCTTTTTTGCCTTTTTTCGGTGAATGGAAGCCCTACTGCCTATTATTCTTTCTTTCTGCTCTTTCCCTGCTGCCTATGTTTCTTGGCATCTTTATTATTGTTGTATGCTTGGTTTGATTCTTCTCTTTTGTTCTCTGTGTTTTTTGTCTTTGCCGTCTATTCTCTTCATTTTTCCTCTTGCTCTTTTTGTCTCTTTCTTTGTTCATTACTTTGGGTTTTTGTTTTTTTTTTCTTTCTTAGTTTTTTCTTCTTGCTAAAACTTGCTTCTCATTGTCGAAACTGTAGCTCTCTCGCTCTAATTTTTCTTTCATTTTTTGCTTGTGTTTGTCTTTGTCTATTTGGGCTTTTCCACTCTTTCTTCATTTTTATTGATTTTTCAGGTGGTAAATTTTTTTCGGTTCTCATGGTCGAATCCCTAGCTCTTTCTCTCTCTCTCTGGCTTTTTCTTCCTCTCTCTAGCTTTTTCTTCATTGCTTGACTGTGTGTTTGTTTTTGTTTTTTTGGGCTTTTCCATTCTTTCTTTGTTTTTAGTGTTTTTCGTGGGTTTAGAACTTTTGAAGGGAATTATTTGTGGGTTTGGGATTTTGACTGTTCAACCAATTTTTCCCCTCTATTGTGCTTTTTTGATTTTCTATTGATTGTTTAAAGAATTCGGTTTTTCAATTTGTTTTCCACTTTGTCTTGTTATTCATGGGTTTTAGACATTTTGTGTTTAAACCTTTTTTTTCCCTCTTTGTTGTAACCGGTTGCCTGTCATTTTAAGGCTTTTCATTGTTCTCTTTACTCTTTTATGTATTTGTGTCTTTGCAGGTATTAGCTATGTTGTTTTTGGTTTGTCAATTCTGATTTTGGGTAAGCTTAGATATTTCTATTGATTGGCCATTTTATTGGCTTTGTATCCATTCTCTTGATTTGGGTTATTGTCTTATTTCTTTTTGTTGATATGTGTTTTCATTTATATATAACCGATTTTGCATTACTTTATAAATGAATTCTTATGTTTTTGGACTTTACATATATTCTGCTGTTATTGAATATAAAATTTGTTTCTAGAACTAGGTGTACTGAGCATTAGCTTTTGGATTTAGTATTAAAATTTGCTGTTATTGAATGTAAAATTTGTTTCTAGAACTAGATGTACTCAACATTGGCTTTTGGATTTAGTTTTGAAAACTAATGCTGTATAATATACACAGGTGGTAAGCTGTGTAGTGTACAATGTCGATAAGGTGTACATGGATGATGATCAATCCTAGATTTTATAAAATGCATTTAATGTTCTATTTGTAATCATATTTGTAGGAAATAAATCGGTAAAAACGTATCAGAGTGACGTAGCAGAACAATAAAAATTTTTCAAGATCATTAAATATCTCATAATGCCATATACAATAAACCAACAATAATTTAAACTCATACCTCAAGGACGCCAATCTTGCAGGAGGAGAATGACCGGAGGGCTTCAACCAACTAGCCTTCTCTACTATTCTCCAATTCCCGAATGGCTGAGTGTATGGGCACTTTGAACCTCGATCGGTATGCTAGCACTGCTAGTCTTCTTCCGACCACCCAGATCTCTAAAGAACTTATTGTCACGGTGAGTTATGCAACAATAAGCCTGTTTACCTGAGAGTCTATGGTCAGAGAGAACTGGAGTGGCAGGACCTCTATTTATAGACTTGCATGAGGTCATTCTCTGAATTCGAATTGGATTAGGAGAAGATTTTCTCCCTTATCCACAACATAAAATCCGAAATTATCCAAGGGGAAAATCCCAACAAAATTTCGACCAACATTAGAATTATCCAATTCAAATCTAAACAAGATTTTAACATGAATCTTATCTCCCTTTTTCAACCAAAAAATCCAAAAATCCAAGGGGAAAAATCCCAACAAAAATTTCGGCTACTTTTGGATAAGGGAAGAATCAAAATTCTACTAGAATTTTCAAGCTTGAATCTTATCTCATCCTTATCCAAAATAACCAAAAATCTTCTAGGAGATTCACTTAAAAAATTCAGCCATTAGAGAGGAGAGAATCCAAATTCAACTGGGATTGAAACTTGAATTTTTCCTTGAATCTTATCCACAAAAAATCTGAAAATTCCATGAGGATAATCCTCAAAATTTTCGTCCATTATTGTTAGGATTTGGATTCAAAATTCAAGTAGGGTTCTAACAAGATTTTCCTCTCCATATCCAACTCAAATTCGAATTTCATTTCTTGTGGATTTACCACAAGAAATTCAAATCCCACTTGGACTGTGATTCAAAATTTGAATTTCAAAATTCAAATTTCAAAATCCACAAAACAGTTGTAGTTTAAATTCTTGTTTTCATGGATAATTTTCTACAACTTCAATCTAATCTCAAATAAAATCATGGCAACTTTATTTGGAGTTCGAATAATTGTGTACTCTATTATCCAAAACAAAATCTGAATCCAACCGGAGAGAATCTTGTCCACCATCCTAATTCTATGTTAACACCATCCATGCATAATAAACTAGCCAATAGCATACACAAATCAATTTTACCAAACACTAAGGAATTATGTGGGGCTAGTAGAGGGACCAATTGGACTTATATAATCGGGCTCCCGCAAATCCATATGATCATCATTCTTTACCGAACAACTCAATCATATGATCACTAATTTCAGAGTCACACTATTATAAACCTGAAACTGAACTCCTAATTATATACCGTATTATGTAAGCCTGTGACAGGCTATCGTCCGATGACCTTGTCATGTATGCAGAACCCTCATATGATATCTATGATCAGCCTTAGGTCGAAGTAAGTTTAATCCTACTAATCAGGCTATCTTAAAGTTCCATTATACTACCGAATAAAAAAAAATGATTATTCACCATATGTGAATAAGAAGTCATCCGCCCAGCAGACGACCCAAAGCCTTGTCCATTTTCACATTCAGTATAATGCCTTTAAGTGGATACCCTTAACTTCTCACTAGAGCTATGATTCCGATATCTATAAATGAACCCTTCATTGTGTACAAGTCATGCACTCAACAAACCGGTCTATAAGCTTACTACCTCTGAGACGCTTTAGCCATTGGAACATCAAAGTACACAAGTCATATACATGAAGCTGTCCATCTACTCAGGATTAAGGTTACTGCACAATGAATGTCAAAAGCAGATCGATCCACTTAAAGCGGATTTCGTAGATTAATCACGTTTTAGTCCCGGTCTAATATGTCACCACCAAGCAACATATCTATATCTCTACTTGGGAGTCCAGCTCCAGACAGTCAAGACAAATCGTCCCCTCCAAGGCTTTAGACAACATAATAGTATTAACATGAGTTAGATGCTCGGTCTAACCCCATAGACTACAAACCATAGTTTAGACCGCTTACTTTAGAACATTGTCTTCTCGCATACAAAAGTCCATTGCATGTAACGTTCTAACAGTTTAACATAAGCAGTCAGGGAGCTATATTTGCTTACATTTACTTAAACATGTAAATAAAATGAGGACAGATAGCAATGTAATGAATAACCTCTATATATAATTTTATTATCCAGTTCAAAATAAATACATCAAAATGTCTCTAATGCTTAGGGCATTTCCTAACAATATTCTCTTCTTTATTTGGTCTGTGATTTATTTGCCTAATTTATCGTTTTTGGATTACTTTGCTGCTTATTATTACATTTGTCTGATTGCTTTATTTTATTGGTTTCACTGCCTTGGTTTATGGTTATTAATAGAGGATTAATAGAATATACTTGTGCTAAGTTTTCTGCTTTATTTGTTTTATTATCTGTTTTTCATTTATTTAGGTCTAAGAGAGAGAAAGAGAGGAAAACAACAAAAAAATAGAAAAAAAAAATTGTGAGAAAATAAAGAATGAGAAAAGAAAATGGAGGGGGGGCTAATACTTTATGTTTATGAAATAACCATACTTAACTATTGTCTTTATAAGGCTCCTATTGTATTAATTTAGTTTATAGTTTTCTTTTATGCTTATCACTATTGATTATATATAGAGTGGTCCTATTATATTTATTACTGCCTTTCTTTTGCTATCTGCATATGTTCCTTGTCCCTTATTTCTTTGTGTTACCTCATTTACTATTTTGTCTTTTCTTCCATTTCTCCTCATGGTCGTGTTTTGCAAGGCTTTGAAAGCTGCGTTAAATATACTTTAGGTATCATTAATTGCTTTTCGTTTTTATAACTCTGTCAATGTTTCCTTTGCATTGAAATATTATTGTGTTGTTTTGACTCGGTTTTACTATGTTTAAATGTTATTAATTATATGCGTTGTGTTTTTTCATGGTTTATTATTGGCTTATTATTATTTTTATATAGTTTTAGGTTATCTTTATCAGTTAATGGTATATTTGGTATTATTGTTACTGTCTTTGTCACCTAGCTTTTTTTTCGATTCTAAAATCAATTTATAGGTCTTTTTGTTGGCCATGTGTGGAAATTCTAGCATTGTTTAATCAAAAGGTGGCCAACACATCCCTAACTTTAGAGAAAACTTTTCCCACTTTTTAGGGCTATGTTTGGGACTGTTTTAGAGCCTTGCACATGGTTTTCTAGGGGAAAATTTCATCTACAAAGTCTTCTCTTCGCAGTCTAATTTCTGCCGTTCGGTATCCGACCCTTTTTCGGCAGTGTTCTAGTTTTCACTCAGAATTGGATTTTCTGAATCCGATTTTTGTATCGATAATTTCTAGTTGGGTTGTACTGCCTATGAGCCTATTTTGTACCCATTTACTATTTATTTCCTATACTATGATTATGTCTATATTGTGTTGTCTTTGTGCACGCATAACGAGGTGTTTTCGTGTGAAATTTCAAACAAAGTCTCTCCTGACTAATTTGGACGTATTGATTTCAAATTTATCAGTTTTACGTTCATTTGAGGTTGTCTGAACCAGTTTTCAGGATCTGTGTGACCCCACCTCGAAAAATGTTTCAGGTGCCTGATTGACTAATTTGGGCGTTCTGAGTCTGAATATATCAGTTTCGGGACGAGAAAAGGTCGTCTTGACTCTCTTCCTGATACTGCGTATCTCTTAAACAAAAATTCTCGTTTTATGCTCAATTAACCAGATTGAGCCTACTGACTGTTAATATATCAGTTTTATGCCAGATTAGGGCCGCCTTGGCCATTAATCTGACACTACGTTTCTACTATTCACTACCCACTATTTTTTGCTTAACTAACTAGTGTGAGTGTTCTGACTCTGATTTTGTCAGTTTCTGGGCGAGAAGAGGTCATTTGGACCATTGTTCTTGATACTATACCTCCGCTAAAGTATTTATCGCTGTTGTACTCAGATGATCAGTCCAAGCGTTCTGATGATCTGTTCACTAGTCTTATGTCAGGAAATGGTCATCTGGACCAGTTTCCTGATACTGCATATCTTAAACACTTACACACATAATAGGGTGGACCGATTTCACTGTCGATCACCCCTTTCATTACATGAATAGTAGTTAAATATTACTGTTTCTATTAAATCTATTCAACTGGAAAATATACTGTATTTATCAACTTAATTACTCATTTACATAGTAATTAGGTTTCATAAAACATGAGAGTCTTTACAGCGACTCTCTGCTCAAAACATGGCCTTCTACATGGGCTCTTACACGGCGTGTACAAGGCAACATGGGCATGTATTGGTTGAATTTTGTCAACACGATCGCATCCTGGGACACGACCTTCTTACATTGCAACAGTCCGAAGGTATACGGCTGTTTACATGACCATGTACCTGATCGTGTCCTTTAACTTTTGCACTAAAAGACACCAATTTATTCCAAAATTCATTCCTCGAATTCTCATTCAATGTACTTAAGTTACATGAATGAGGTGGTTTTTACAATCTACCCCCCTTATAAAATTTTCGTCCTCAAAAATTAGAATAATTCCGGGAAGTCTCTTTTCATATCCTCTTCTCGTTCCTATGCGGCTTCTTCTATATTATGGTTCCGCAACAATACTTTTACAAGCGGTATAACTTTATTCCTAAGTACTTTATCTTCTTTGGTTAAAATCCGCACCGGGTTTTCTTCATATGTCAGATCGGAGTGTACTTTGACCGGCTCTTGGCTCAAAACATGGGAGCTGTCTGGCACATTGAGACGTAGAAGACATTATGTAATGAAGTTAATTTGGGAGGAAGCGCTAATCTATATGCCACCTTCCCGACTCTCTCGATGATCTTGAAGGGTCCTATATATCTAGGATTGAGCTTTCCTTTCTTCCCAAAGTGCATCACCCTTTTCATGGGTGCCACCTTGAGAAAAACAGAGTCTCCTTCTCGAAACTCGAGGGGTCTATGGCATTTGTCAGCATAGCTCTTCTGGTGACTATGTGCTGTATCCAGCCTCTCTCTTATAAGCTTCACATCTACCGTTGTATCTTTAACGAAATCTGTGCTGGTAAGCTGTTTCTCTCGTGTCTCGTACATGGACTGGAGATCGGCATTTTCTTTCATAAAGTGCATCATACGGTGTCATCCCAATCGAGCAATGGTAGTTGTTATTGTACAAGAACTCGATTAATGGTAGCTTCTGGTCCCAGTTTCCCTTGAAGTCTAGGACACAAGCTCTTAGCATATCTTCTAATGTCTGAATGGTTCTCTCAGACTGACCGTCAGTCTGAGGGTGAAAAGCTATGCTAAACTTCAACTTGGTTCCCAATGAGGCTTGGACACTTTGCCAAAATCTGGAGGTGAAGCGTCCATTGTGATATGAGATTAAAGATGATTTTGGTACTCCGTGCAGTCTCACTATCTGAGCTATATATATTTCTGCTAATCTTTCCACCGAGTAGCTCAGCTTCATAGCTAGAAATCGACCTGATTTTGTCAATCGGTCTACAATCACCTGGATTGCATCATTGTCGCTCGATGTCCTAGGCAATCCAATTACGAAATCCATTGTAATCTGCTCCCATTTCCATTCGGGTAGCTCGATTTTCTGTAATTCTCCTATTGGTCGTTGATGTTCTACCTTAATCTTCTGACACGTGAGGCATCTGGCAATGGACTCGGTGATGTCGTTCTTCATCTTAGGCCACCAAAAACTCTCTTTTAAGTCCTTGTACATATTATTTGCCCCTGGATGTACAAAATATGGCGTTTCATGAGCCTCTAAAAGAATTCACTTCCTGAGTTCCTCGTCCTTTGGAATACACACTCTATCTTTGTAGTAGAGTATGCCGTCTTTAGAGACTCGAAACTTAGAATTTCGGTCCTCTGTAGCCTCATTTCTGAGTTTGATTAGGGATGAATCGAGGTCCTAACCGGCCTTAATCTCTTCTAAAAGCGTCGATTGGAGGGTCATTTCAGACAATCTCCCTGTCAATATCTCGATTTCACTGCAGCATAGCTTTTTTTGTAGTGCTTCTGGCAAGGCACGAACAGCCATAAGCGATGTGGAATGCTTTTTACTTAGCGCGTCAGCCACCTTGTTGGCTTTTCTTGAGTGGTACAGGATTTTGCAAATGTAATCCTTTACCAATTCTAGCCATCTTCATTGCCTTATATTGAACTCTTTCTGCGTGAAGATGTATTTGAGGCTCTAGTGGTCCGTATAGATTTCATACTTGACACCATATAGGTAGTGCCTCCAAATCTTGAGCGCAAAAATGACTGCTGCTAACTCCAGGTCATGTGTTGGGTAGTTCTTTTCATGGTCCTTGAGTTGTCGTAAGTGTATGCGACCACTCTACCATTCTGCATTAGTACGGCTCCTAGTCTAGTCTTAGACGCATCATTATAGATCACAAAATACATCTGAAATGTTGAAAATAGGCCAACGGGCCATTCTTCAATTTTTCGGTCTCCGAGTCACCGTTGACCGGCATTGACCAGCCGTTGACCGGCATTGACCATGGCGGCGATGGGAATGGTGACCACCATCTTGAAGAGCTCGACGAGAGGAATCCATTGGTGCTGTCAATTTCACCAATCGAGGCTCCTATCACTGGAAATCGGCCCTCGAAAAGTCAGCGACGACGGTGGTGTTGGATCTTCATTTTTCGGTGTTGTTGCCCAAAATTGATTTGGGGCTTTTGATCTACGTTTTGTTCTGAGCATTTTAATACCGACCTTGCAACTCAACTCCATCGGAATTGGTGGATTCCATGACGGTGACACAGTGGTGACGACACGAGTTTAGGTGGCCTGATCCGGTGGCTGTTGATGTGAAATGAAGTCTGGGTTTTGTTCTACTCTTCACCATGAATCTATTGGGACCAGAATCGTGGCATTTGGACGTCGAACGGCGGAGATACGGCGGTTTGAAAAATTCGGCCACCGGTGGCTTTGGGCGGCGTGCTCTGGCGTCGGTTCGGTCGACTCGTCCCACCGTTGGAATCAGCTCGTCGAGAGCTTTCCAATGGTGCCAGTGGTGTCGAAAACGGAGGTCAGATTCGATCGGGCCTTACCATTCATCTTCGTGTGGTGTGGGGGGGGGGGGGGGGGGGGGAGAAAATGAGATTTGGAAAAATTATGGGGGCTATTGTAGAAGGATCCCAAAAATTTCGTCCTTTTATACTAATTTTTTGAAAAATTTTAAGATAGGCTACACTGACTAATTTGGGCGTGCTGAACCCAAATATATCAGTTTTATCTTCATCCGAGGTCATCTCGACCAGTTTTTCGATACTGCATGGTTCTCGATCAAAAATTACTTTTTGTGCTCAAATGACCAATTTGAGCATTCTGAATCCAAATATATCAGTTTTATATCAAGAAAAGGTCATCTTGACCAATTTCTTGATACTTTGATTAGGCCTACACTGTGTTGACACTAAGCACGCATAACGGGGTGTTTTCGTGTGAAATTTCAAACACACTCTCCCTTGACTAATTTAGAGGTGTTGATTTCAAATTTATCAATCTTACGTCCATCTAAGGTCTTCTAGACCAGTTTTCGAGATCTGTATGACCCCGTCTCGAAAAACATGTTAGGTGCCCGATTGACTAATTTGGGCGTCCTGAGTCTAAATTTATCAGTTTCAGGGCAAGAAAAGGTCGACTTGACCCTCATCCCGATACTGCGTATCTCTCAAACAAAATCTATATTTTGTGCTCAACTGATCAGATTGAGCCTGCTGACTATTAATATATCAGTTTTATGCCAGATTAAGATCGTCTTGGCCACTAACCTGACACTGCGTATCTCACTATTCACTATTTACTATTCATTATTCAGTATCTGACTGACTAATCTGAGCATTCTGACTTTGATTTTGTCAGTCTCTGGGCAAGAAAAGGTCATCTAGACCACTTTTCTCGATACTGTACATCTATTAGGGCAATTATCGCTGCTGTGCTTAGATGACCAGTCTAAGCGTACTGATGACTAGCTCATCAGTTCTGTATTCATGAAATGGTCGTCTGGACCAATTTCTTGATACTGCGTGTCTTACATGCACACTCACATAATAGGGTGGACCAATTTCACAGTCGGTTGCCCCTATCACTGCATGATCAGTAATTAAACGTTACTATACCTGTTTAATTCATTCAACTGAAAAGCATATTGTGTTTATTAACTTAATTACATCATTACATAGTAATTAAGTTTCATAATTCATGAGAGTCATTACAGCGGCTCTCGACTCATTACACAGCCTTCTACACGAACTCTTACACAGGCGTGTGCAAGGCAACATGGGCATGTACATTTCGGACATGGACGTATACTAGTTGAGACTACTCAACATGACCATGTCTTTGAAACACATTCATCTATCTAAGCGGTACACGGCCTATTACACGGCCGTGTACTTGGTCGTGTTACACTACACGGCCATGTACACTCACACAGCTACTAATAGATACACAGTCCGAATGGCACACAATCACTCACACGGCCGTGTACCTGACCGTGTTACTTAAATTTGCACTAAAAGACATTAAATTATGTCCATTTTATTCCTTAATGACTTATTACACAGTAAGTTGGTGCCATGAAAATGGCGGTCATTGCAAAATAGTATTTGTGAACAGTAATCAGTATACAGTTTTTTAAATAGTAACCGTAAATAGTATTTTTAAATAGTAATCATAAACAGTACTTTTGAATAGTAATCATAAACAGTCTTTTTAAATAGTAAACGTTGAATAGCATTTTGGAATAGTAACCGTTAAATAGTATTTTTGAACAGTAATCAGTGTACGTATGTGTACAGTAAATACATACGCAATTAAAAAAAAATCCCTAAATTATGATAATAAGTTAAGTAACTTTAAGTATCAATTGCAAGAAAGTATAAGTATCTTTTAAAGTAAGCAAGTTTTAGTGACGGTCCAGCCCACTGAGGGCTTGAGGCGTCACAGTTAGTATCAGAGCGGTTTCCTGCCGCCCTACCTCACATCGCCGTATGCCTACCTCATATGTCCAAGTAAGTTAGCTTTTGTTTTTAAATATTAGCATATAAGTTGACGTTTAAGTTATAGTAGGAGGATGGCTGCACTAGTTGACCCCTAGCAAGTGCAAGAGGACCAAGAATCGAGTATAACTTTCACTGCCATGCGACCACACACATACGACGGTAGCAATCCATACGAACTCCCTTATTGGATTCATCATATGGAGGCAATCTTCAAAGGGTGCAACATTCCACATCGTCTATAGGTGGTAATGGCCAGTAGCCAACTGTGAGGACCAGTAATGATATAGTGGAATGATCGACGCAGGATTAGGGGTCCAGGGATGCAGTGGGCTGAGTTCTGCCAAGATCTCCGCAACTTCGATGGCCCAGCTAAGGATGCAGATATCTGGGATGACATGTATGAGAGGATGTATCAAGTCCTCTCTAACATAACATTTGGATGCTATGTTACCGAGCATTCCCTTAGACAAGCCATTTGCAGAGGTAAAAAGCCATTTACTTTGGAGAGGGATCCCATGGTACATAAGAGACCTTGTCTAGTACCCTCTGCCACATGAGAACCTGAGACGACTGGTTTGAGATATAGTGGACACCGAGCGTGTGGCACTTAACCTTGACTTGGCAGAGGCAGCACCCCAACCGGCCAACGAAGAGCTTACAGTTGAACCATAACCAGCAGTACCCGAAGATAATAAGGACTTGTTGGAGGTTCCTAAGCTAGTCCCCTAGTCTCCCTAGCACCATGAAGAAGATGATGAGGTGGCTCTTCCTGATGCTTAACCTAACGATGAGGAGGAGGAGATCCCCGATCATCTTAATGACGAGGAGTGGATGGAGATGCACGAGCCCCAAGTCATCGTTGCTGGTGATAATGAAGTTGATTTTGCTTGGGGAGACGAAGATGAAGATCACGAGGAGTTCCCACTCGGCGATAATGAGGACGAGATGCTGTCAGACGCCAAGTCTATAATATCTTCTGAGTAGTAGTAACCCTTGTCACGGGAACTTTGTTTTGTGAATGTAGAGGGGAACAGTAGCTCCCCCGTCTGACTTAATTAATTGTACTTTATGGGATCGTATTTTGAGATGTGTGTGTCACTCTCGCCAACTAAAAGCATGTACATATATTTTCGAGTATATATATATTTTGTAAAATATTTTATGAAAAGTTAGTATCATTTTGCCCTGAGGGCCTAAATATGATTTTTCCATAAGAATAATTGAAGTATAATATGGAGTGCAAGATGGTTCCTGGTACCCATATGATGTTTTAATGTAATGCGGCAATTGTAATGAACATCACAAGAAAAGAAAGAAAGATATAAAATGGGTATATATGTTTTTATCTATGATTGTTTAGCAAGAAGGAAAATGATATGTGCTACAAGTCCCAAGTACAAGGTTAAAAGACTTATGTTCTCATTTTCCTATTATGTGATAGGGTTGCATAGATGACAATGGCACAAACAAGAGCCCAAACAAACCAAGTTATGTGAGACGACGAGCTACTGGCACGTCTCGCAATGATGTAGGAAATGATGGTAAATCAATAGCGAGAGCTTAACCAGCTCAGAAAGCAAATGAACTGACAACAATAGGCACCACAACTAGTGGAGGTGCCATCCCAAGCAGCTCCAATAGCCCCCAACACACCTGGAGAGCAGATAGTCCCACCAGTCCAGACCCCATTCTGTGGCTGCTCCCGTAGTAACCAATGTTCTCGTGCCAGCTCCTAAAGATGGCGATTTGTACGAACGATTTAGGCGTATGAAGGTGTTAGAATTTGAGGGGATAACGAACCCTATTGAAGCAGATGATTGGTTAACTGATGTCCAGGTCATTCTAGACCTCGTACGGCTGATTAAAAGGGAAAAAAATACTATGTGCCTCCCTAGCCCTACACCGAGGAGCACGCCAATCGTGGAAAACCGTGACAATCAGAAGGGATGTCAATGTAATGAATTGGGCAGACTTCATTGCTGAGTTTAGGGAAATATACTTTAATGATGAAGCCCAAGTCGTTCAGCAAGACAAATTCAACAATTTATGCCACGGCAGCATGACGGTCATGGAAGCCATAAGGAAGTTTGAGCAATTGGCTCGACTTTGCCCAGACCTAGTACCGACCAAAAAGGAGAAGGTTCGAAGTATATTGAAAATGTTCCAAACAAACATTGCCGTCCAAGTTTGTAGCGGTAGCCACGGACCCGCAACTGTGGTCGAGTGTGTTAGCAGGGCCATCCGGGCCGAGTATTGGCTAGCCTAGGACAAGAAGAGAAGGGCGCATATTTTCAAAGCAAAGAGAGAAGAGAAGAACTAGCTGAAGCAGATCAAGGAAAGGCCAAACCATGACTCACATCACAAAGGATAGAACACAGGGGCCAGCCAACACCACAGACAGTCCAACCATAACAATAATAATAAGAGGAAAGGGAATCCAGGCAATCAAAGCCAACAAAGGTATTTTCCCTAAAAGAAGTACAACTGGGTGGGAAACGAAAATCAATAACTGCCTTGTCTTAAATGGGGAAGGAACCATCCTGGAGAATGCCGTCAGGGCACCAGTGGCGGTTACATGTGTGGTAAGGAAGGCCACTTTGCCAAGCACTATCACTCCAACCCATAAAATTAGGAGGGCTAAGCTCGCCCCACTAGTAGACAGCTGCATGCCGTCCAAGGAAGAATCGAAGGCCTGTTAATCAACCAAGGTAGATTGGAAGCTCCAGAGCTGCAGGGGAGGATTTACGCCTTCACTCGTGAGGATGCAGATGCCGGAACCTCAGTTGTGGTGACAGGTCAGCTTTCTATCGCCAACTCCACTACACTGGTTTTATTTGATTCTGGAGCTACGCACTCTTTTGCATCATCAAAGTTTGTTAAAGAGATAGGCCAGGACCTAGATAAGATGGACCAAACCCTTCAAACTGCCCTTCCCTCTGGGGAAGTTTTGTTGTCTAGCTATTGGGTATGTCATATGCCAGTAGTTATCGGTGGGCATGAGCTGAGCATGGATCTAATCGTCATTGAGATGTGTGATTACGACGTGATTATAGGAATAGATTTCCTCGCCAAATACCATGCCGTTATAGACTGTCGGAGACGAGAGGTGACCTTCGACCCGAGTAGACATGAAAAATTTATCTACAAGGGCTATTCATTGAAGCAGCCAAAGACAATGATATCGGCAATAAAGGCTCACCAGCTATTATCTAGTGGATGCACCGCTTTCTTCACACATATGGTGGACACAACCCAAGAAGTAGAGATAAGGCCTGACAGCATTCTAGTAGTTTGAGAGTTTATGGAGGTATTCCCGGAGGAACTTCCAAGACTTCTACCAGAGCAAGAGATATCATTTGAAATCAAACTGTTACCAGGATTGGCACCCATATCCAAAGCCCCCTATAGAATGGCCCCGGCAGAACTAATAGAGCTTCGAGCTCAGTTGAAGGATCTGATGGACAAAAGCTTCATCCGACAGAGCTGCTCACCATGGGTAGCACCTGTATTATTTGTGAAGAAAAAGAATGGGACATTAAGGATTTGTATTGACTATAGGGAGCTGAACAAGATCATGATCAAGAACAAGTATCCGTTATCGCAGATTAACAATTTGTTCGACTAGCTCCAAGGTGCCGCAGTATTCTCAAAAATCGACCTACGTTTTGGGTACCACTAATTGCAGATCAGGGATGCGGACATACCCAAGATAGCATTCCGAACACGCTACGGACACTACGAGCTCCTTGTTATGTCATTCAAGCTAACGAAAGCTCCTGTAGCTTTCATGGATCTGATGAACCGAGTATTCAAGGAGTTCCTAGATAAGTTTGTCATTGTGTTTATCGATGATATACTTGTATATTCTAAGACAAAGGAGAAGCATGAGAAGCATTTGAGAGCCATCCTATACAAGCTTAAGGAGCATCAGATATACACCAAATTCTCTAAATGTGAATTTTGGTTAGAGAAGGTCCACTTCCTAGGTCACGTGGTCTCCCATGAGGGAGTGTCCATGGTCCCAGCGAAAGTAGAAGTAGTTAGTGAATGGCCAACTCTGAAGAATGTAATAGAAATCGGTGACTTCTTAGGTCTAGTAGGATACTATCGATGATTTGTGGAAGGATTCTTAAAGCTAGACGCACCACTTACAGCACTCATAGAGAAAGAGAAGAAGTATGAGTGGACTGACAAGTGTGAAAAGAGCTTTCAGGAGCTAAAACACCGACTCATGAGTACCCCGATCTTGACCATACCAGATGTTGAACAAGGAGATTTTGTGATTTACAGCGACGTATACAAGAATGGATTAGGAGCTGTATTAATGCAAGGTGGTAAAGTAGTTGCATATGCTTCGTGACAACTCAAGAACCACGAAAGGAACTACCCGATGAATGACCTGGAGCTTACAACAATCATCTTTGCACTCAAAATATGGAGGCATTACCTTTATGGAGTCAAGTATGAGATCTACACTGACCACCAGAGCCTTAAATACATTTTCACACAGAAGGAGCTTAATATGAGGCAACGAAGATGGCTAGAACTGGTTAAGGATTATGACTATGAAATCCTTTACCATCTAGGGAAAGCCAATAAGGTGGCCGATGCACTAAGTAGAAAGCATACATCATCGCTTATGGCTATCATACCTTGCCAGAAGCACTACAAGATGAGCTATTGAGCAGCGAGATTGAGGAGTTAACAGGGAGGTTGTCCGAAATGACCTTTCAGTCGATGCTCCTAGAAGAAATTAAAGCTGGCCAAGACCTTGATTCATCCTTGGACAAGCTCAAAAAGGAGGCAGTGGAAGACCAGAGGTTAGAGTTTTAAGTCTCAAAGGATGGCACACTCTACTTCAGAGATAGAATATGTGTTCCAAAGGATGAAGAACTCAGGAATCAGATCCTGTCAGAAGCTCATGACATGCTCTACTCGGTACATCCAAGAGCAAATAAGATGTACCAGGGCTTAAAAGAAAGTTTTTGGTGGCCAAACATGAAGAATGGCGTCACCAAGTTCGTAGCAAAGTGCCTCACCTGCTAGAAAATTAAAGCAGAACATCAGCGACTGGGAGGAGAACTACAGAAGATCGAGCTACCAAAGTGGAAATGGGAGCAAATTACCATAGATTTCGTGGTCAGATTGCCTAGGACCTTAAGCGAGAACGATGTCATCTGGGTAATTATGGACCGACTAATGAAATCAGCTCGATTTTTAGCCATAAAGTTAAGCTACTCGGTAGAGAGGTTAGCAGAAATGTACGTAGCTCAAATAGTAAGACTTTAGGGAGTACCCAAATCGATCATCTCAGATTGTGATGGATGCTTCACTTCAAGGTTTTGGCAGAGCGTTCAAGCTACAATGGGAACTAAATTGAAGTTCAACACCGCCTTCCATCCTCAGACTGATGGCCAGTCTGAGAGAACTATTCAGACATTAGAAGATATGCTGAGAGTGTGTGTCTTAGACTTCAAAGGGAATTGGGATCAGAAGTTGCCTTTGATAGAGTTCTCGTATAATAACAGCTATCATTCGTCGATTACAATGGCTCCGTACGAGACACTCTACGGAAGAAGATGCCGATCTCTGGTTCACTAGCACGAAACCAAAGAAAAATAGCTCACCAGCACTGACTTCATCAAGGATACCATGGCAGATGTGAAGCTTATAAGAGAAAGGCTGGACACAGCACATAGCCGCCAGAAGAATTACGCGGATAAACGATGAAGACCTCTCAAATTTCAAGAAGAAGATTCAGTTTTCCTTAAGGTGGCACCCATGAAAGGGGTGATGCACTTTGGGAAGAAAGAGAAACTCAGTCCTTGATAAATAGGACCTTTCGAGATCCTTGAGAGGGTCAAAAAGGTAGCCTACCGATTAGCGCTTCCTCCTAAACTAGCTTCCATATACAATGTCTTCCATGTCTCGATGTCGAAGAAGTACGTGCCAAATAGTTCCCACATACTAAGCCAAGAGCCAATTGAAGTGCACGCCGATCAAACATATGAAGAAAAACCTGTGCAGATTTTAGCCAGGGAGAATAAAGTTCTTAGGAATAAAGTGATTCTGCTTGTCAAAGTATTGTGGCAAAACCATAACCTCGAAGAAGGTACATGGGAATGGGAAGAGGATATGAGGAGAGACTTCCCAGATTTATTCTAATTTTCGAGGATGAAAATTTTGTAAGGGGGGTAGGTTGTAAGGACCCCCATATTCATGTAATCTAAATTCTATATAATTAGAAATTGAGCAATGAATTTGGGTTAGTTTGATGGCTTTTAGTGCAAATTTGATGAACACAGTCTAGTACACAGCTGTGTAAAAAGCCATGTACTAATCAGACTGTTTACGTGTGAAAGGCCATGTGAGTGTACATGGCCGTGTAGTGTGACACGGTCAGGTACACGACTGTGTATGTGGCCATGTACTACTCGGGTTAATGAACGTGTAAAAGGCTGTGTTTCGAAACAAGGCCGTGTTGAAGAATTTCGACTAGTACACGCCTGTGTCCGGGGTGTACACGCCCGTGTTGCCTTATATATGCCTGTGTAAGAGGCCATGTAATGGTCATAAAGCTGTTACATAGGCCCTCAAAATGCATGAAACCTAATTACTATGTAATGAGTAATTAAGTTGGAAAAATACAGTATATTTTCTAGTTGAATAGATTAAACAGATACAGTACCATTTAAGTACTATTTATGCAATGAAAATGTGATCGACAGTGAACCCGGTCTACCCTATTATATGTATCAATGTATGAGACACGCAGTATCAGGAAACTGGTCTAGACGACCATTCCTTGACACAAGACTGGTAAGTAGATCACCAGAATGCTTGGACTGAACATTTGAGCACGATAGCGAGAGATAAACCCTAGTAAGGGTACGACATCAAGAAAATGGTCCAGATAACCTCTTCTTACCTAGGGACTGGCAAAATTGGATTCAGAGCACTCAGACTGGTCAGTCAAACAATAAAGGGTGAATAGTAAATAGTGAAAAATGCAATATCAAGTTACTGGTCAAGACGGCCTTAATTTGACTTAAAACTGATATATTAATGGTCTGTAGGCTCAATCTGGTCGATTGAGTATAAAATGGGAATTTTAGTTTGAGAGATACGCAGTATGAGGATGAGGGTCAAAACAACCTTTACTTACTCTGAAACTAATATATTTGGACTCAAAACGTCTAAATTAGTCAATCGGGCACTTGACACGTTTTTCGAGATGGGGTCACATAGATCCAAAAAACTGGTCCAGATGAACCCAAACAGATGTAAAACTGATAAAAATGGAATCAGCATGTCCAAATTAATCAAGAGAGACTGTGTTTGAAATTTCACCTGGGAATGCCTCGATTTGCATGCGAAAGGACAACACAGTGTAGACACAACCACTGTATAGTATGTGAAGAGTAAATTAGACTGATAATGGGCTCTTAGATAGTATAAAACAACTAAAAATTTATAGTACAAAAATCAGATTCAGAAATCCAATTTTCGGCTGAAAATTGGAACACTGCCAAAAAAGGGTTGGATACCAAATGGTAAAAATTAGACTGTGAAGAGAAGACTTTATAGATGAATTCTTCCCCTAGAAAACCATGTGCCATCAACTAGGAAGCCCCCAAACACAGCCTTAACAAGGAGGAAAAGTTTTCCCTAAAGTTAAGGACGTGTTAGACCATTTGTTGAATAAAATACATAAAGTTATAAGCACATGGCCAAGGAAAACCATTCTTTATTTCCCTCCCATTTATGGCTGCAGCCCTTGATTCTTGTGTATTGTAAATGGGCAGCAATTTGTCCCATGATTTAGCTAATTTGGTGGGCAATTAATTATGAAGAAGTCTAAGTAAGCTTGATCAATTTTGCCTATAAAAGGCACGCTTTACACAAGTGATTTGCTTTCCTTACTTTGGCACCCAAAACTCACTACACTTTCTCCCTCTATTCCTTGTTGTAGCTGACCACTCTAAGGTCCCCAAACCCCCATATTTCAAGCTTAAATCGCACCAAAAGAATATCAAAAATCAAACCTCACAAGCTTGTGTTAGGAAACGTAGAATCCAAGTCATTCTAAGGCACCAAGGGTAAGTCTTCAAAATTGATCCTTGTAGTTTTTAGTTTTTGTTTTGGTTTAGTTTTTAAGAGAAATTTTTGGTATTGTTTCTAACAAAAACTGACCTCACTCTCTTGGATTCCTATGACCATTTTTGGTTCCTCAAGCCCTAGTTGAAACTGTGCTTGGTTTAAGGGACGAAGGTAAGACAAAAACCCTATCTTGTGTTAGTTGGTTTTAAGTTTTGATCAAGGCCATTTATGTGTATTTGTTTATGCAAATGGTTTGTAATAATTTTATTTTGAGCCCCTAGCTTTCTGTTTTTAAATTTATGTAGTTGTGATTGTGTTTACAATTTTTACAAATGGTTATTAGTTTGTGTGATGTGATGTATGTATAGAGATGTGGCTGGGCATAAATCTGTCCGCAAGAAAGGCCGCAGATTTTGGCCATTTTGACCCATTTAGGTTCCAAATTTGGGATTTGGTAAAACATAGTAATTTAAGGAAATTTCGATATAGTCATTTTTGTGTAGCCCTCGGCCAAAAACAAACCTAAGATAGGTCTTTTGAGTATTTTTCACTCAGTGTCTGAAACTGGGAACAAACAGGGAACAAAATCCGAGCCCAAAAATAGGTACAAGTTTTAGTGAAAACGGACTCCTTAGAGTCCGAACTGGACTTCGGGCTCAACATGAAAGTTGTAGATCTCGACAAAATCATTGGGATGGCTTATTGTGTGCTTTAAAAATTTAGTTGTTTCAAACCTCAAACAAAGCCCTTTTTACAGAGGTGTAAAACTAGGAATTTTTCAAAAAACTAGGCACAAGCCCATGGGTTTAATGGAATTAGTAGCCGTTAGATTTGGATTTAGGCTCCAAGGTGAACATAAGATTTGTTCATCTCGTTGAGGATGAAAACTTTTATGTTTTCCAAAATTGCGAACGAAGTCGTTTCTATCAAGTTTCAAAATGGTTTTCAAAAATGATTCAAAAACTACCTTTAAAATGTAACTTTAAAAATGTGATTTATACTGTTCAAAATAAATGTGTTTTAACACTTTAAAAATACAAACATGTTTTTATAAAAACGTCCCCCACCTTCCAATGGGGTGATAAGGGGACAGTTCCAAAATAAAGAATTTTTCCCATGAATTTTTAAGTCAACCTACACTTTTTTCAAAGAGAAACAGTGTGTATAGCCCGGTAGGCTACCACGCTAAACAAGACTTAGTAGCCCGGTAGACTACTACCCCAAACAAGCCATAGTGGCCTGGTGGGCCATTACACCAAACAAAGAATAGTAGGCCGGTAGGCTATCGCACCCCAACAAGCGAAGTAACTCGGTCGGTTACTATACCAGTTTACACATAGTAAACCGATAGACTACTTAGTTACCAACATGCGAGATAACCGGTTAGTTGGCTGAGTGGTAAACCAGTCAAGGACTACGTTTCGAATAACACTGTGAGGAACGATGATTTATCTATCAAGTAGACGATTGATCAAACACGATACAAGTTAGACACCAAATCCCCACAGTAGGCCAATAGGGTATCGATGGGCCTCGGTACCACATAGAAACACGAGTAATTGTCACTAACAGTATTAGTGACTCTACGGAAATGCTGATAAGGAACGTTATTGATGACAGTTAGTTACTTGTAAATTGGTAAAAGCGCGAGTATGCATTTTGCTTGTAATTTAGGTAAGTACAACTCTGCATATGGCATGAATAAAATGATGTTAAATGATGTTTTACAGTATGTTAAAATATGTATGCCATGCACACGAAGTTGTACCGCATATTTAAGAGCATATAGTTTCACAATCAAGTAGATTGATCAAGATATATGCCATACGTCCCTGCCACATAGGATTAGGGACTGCTTAGAGAAGCATGTGGCTAGAAAAGATAAACAAGATGGAAATTATAGGCGTGTCGTACCGGCTCTTTCAGTCGAAAGGGTTTTAAAGTAAGTTAAAGCAGAAAGTTGAGCATCCATCGATGGCTTTCCGGCTTTTTAACCACGGGCATTATTGATGGTCTGTGCACATACGTTACTGACACACGGCCCTAAGTAGACAAGAGAAAGAAAAGAGAATAATGACGCATAAATGAACATAACCGGATCATGCTTAGTTCACAGTACACATTAGCTCACCATGCTTCTAGATGCATTCAGATCACGATGTCTATGTTTTGCATAAAGTATGTAAAGTTTCATATTCATGCGATGTTATGGGATGACTGGATGTGTGATATGTTGAAGTCGTATTTGTATCTGGCATGCTTATACGATTTTAAGTATATACTATGTTTAAACTGTAGGAAACAAATCGGTAAAAACACATCAGAGCACCGTAGTGGAACAATAAAAGATTTTTAAGATCGTTAAATATCTCATGATGCCATATACAATAAACCAGCAACAATTTAAACTCATACCTCAAGGATGCCAAAAATTATTTAAACTCCATCCAAAGCATTCTTTGGGTCTTGAATTTTATTCCATCTTCTTGTATCCATCTTTATGTAGCCTCTCCATTTATTTCTCATCCCATGAATTATTCAAAATTTAAATCCCAAAAATTTAAATTTCAAATTCAAATTCCAAATTCGAATTTCAAATTTAAATTTCAAATTCAAATTTGAAACAATTTTAAATATCATGTATAAAAATATGTAATTTCAAAAATTTTAAATTTTCAATTACATATTTTTAAACATAATTTAAAATTAAATCTCAAATTTAAAAATCAAAATTTTTTGATTTTTGAACCATTGGCCCCGGAAGCCGGTAGCTGCCGTTGGCAGCCCACAGCCACAGGCCTGGTGTAGTCCAGCCGGCTGTAGGGGTTGCATGCCCTGGTGACGGCCGACCCTTGGGTGGGCCACGGCTACCTTTGGCTGCAGGCAAAGCCTGCGGTCGTGGGTGGTCATGGCCTATACAGGGGCTGCCGCAACCCTATCTTGCCCAAGGGCAGGGGCTACAGCCCCTCCAAGGCCGATGTCCTATCCCGAGGGGTCGTGCCTCAATTTTCGTACCATATTCCAATTTACCCATTCGGATCTCCAAAAAATTAATTTGAATCCTAATTAAATTGAAATTTTCCACACATCAAAATTTCAACCTTTAAATTAAATTTAACTTTTGGAAAAAAATAAATTACAGTCTTCTAACTTCAATCTCCTCCAAGAATAATTACATAAAATTTCCTAAACTGTTTCCGGTGTACAAAATTTCTAATCATAATAATTCTAAGAGACAAAAAATTAAAATCCATGAGAAAATTACAGTGATGATAAACTGCTCCCATGGTTGCATAAAAAATCTTAAATATAATTTTCTAAATTCTAAGGAACCATAACCGACATAAACAAACATGCTTATAATAATTCAGAAAATTAAAATAACCACATGCTACATACATAATTCATGATAACAATATAAATGAATCCTAGAATGCCACTCTCTAAATATCAAATCTATACATAAATAAAAAGACTAATTAATTGTCTAATTTATGTACATGGCATAGTCATGAGATGGCTCTGATACCAATTGTAGGAAATAAATTAGTACAAATGTATCAGAGTGGCGCAGTGGAACAATAAAAAATTTTTAAGATCATTAAATATCTCATGATGCCATATACAATAAACCAACAACAATTTAAACTCATACCTCAAGGATGCCAATCTGTAGGAGGAGAATGATCGGAGGGCTTCAACCAACTAGCCTTCTCTACTATTCTCCAATTCCCGAATGGCTGAGTGTGTGGGCACTCTGAACCTCGATCGGTATGCTAGCACTACTAGTCTTCTTCCGACCACCCAGATCTCTAAAGAACTTATTGTCATAGTGAGTTATGCAACAATAAGCCTGCTCACTTGAGAGTCTGTGGTCTAAGAAAACTCGAGTGGCAGGACCTCTATTTATAGACTTGCATGAGGTGATCCTTTGAATTCGAATTGGATTAGGAGAAGATTTTCTCCCCCATCCACTCACAAAATCTGAATTTTCTAAGGGCAAATCCCAACCAAAAATTCGGCCAATCTTAGAGATTATCCAATCCAAATTAAACAATATTTTAACTTGAATTTTATCTCCTCATTTATCCATAATAACCAAATTTCCCTAGTGCCAAAATCATGACTAGATTCGGCCTTTGAAAGTGAGGAGAATCAAAATCCAAATAGGATTTTCTAGCTTGAATTCTATCTCACCCTTATCTACTAAAAAATCTGAAATTCTCTTTGGATTTATCCAATAAATTTCATCCACTTTAGGGAGGAGAGAATCCAAATTCAACTGAGATTGAAACTTGAATTTTTCCCTGCATCCTTATCCATAAAAACTAAAAAATCTCCTAGAGGATTTTCCTCAACAAAAATTCGGCCACTTTTGATGGAATTGGGATTCAAAATTCAAGTATGATTCAAACACGATTTTCCTCTTCATAATCTAACTCAAACTCAAATTCTAGCCTTGTGGAATTATCGACGAAGAATTCGAATTCCACATGGACTATGATTCAAAAATTGAATTTTAAATTTTAAAATTCAAAATTCAAATTCAAATTTCAAATTCCAAATTTCGAATTTCAAATTCGAATTTCAAATTCGAATTTCAAAATTCAAATTTCAAATTCGAATTTCAAATTCCAATTTCAAATTTCAAATTTCAAAATTCAAATTTCAAAAACCCACAAACAGTTGTATTTCAAATTCTTGTTCTCATGGATAATTTTCTACAACTCCAATCCAATCTCATATAAAATCATGACAACTTTATTTGGAGTTCGAATAATTATGAACTCTATTATCCAAAACAAAATCTAAATTCAACCGGAGAGAATCTTATCCACCATCCTAATCCTATGTCAACACCATCCATGCACAATCAACTAGCCAATAGCATGCTTAAATCAATTTGCCAATCGTTAAGGAATTATGTGGAGCTAGTAGAGGGAATAATTGGACATATATAATTGGGCTTTCACGAATCTATATGATCATCATTCTTTACCGAACAACTCAATCATATGATCACTAATTTCAGAGTCACACCACTATAAACCTGAAACTGAACTCCCAATTATATACCGTATTACGTAAGCCTATGACAAGCTATTGTCCAAAGATCTTGTCATGTATGTAGAACCCTCATATGATATCCATGATCAGCATTAGGTTAAAGTCCGTTCAATCCTACTGATTAGGCTATTTTAAAGTTCTATTATACTACCGAATAAGAAAATGATTATTCACCATATGTGAATAAGAAGTCATCCGCCCAGCAGACGACCCAAGGCCTTGCCCATTTTCACATCCAGTATAATGCCTTTAAGAGGATACCCTTAATGTAGGAAAATAAATCGGTCAAAACGTATCAAAGTGGCGCAGCGGAACAATAAAAATTTTTAGCTCGTTAAATATCTCATGATGCCATATACAATAAACTAACAATAATTAAAACTCATACCTTAAGGACGCCAATCTGCAGGAGGAGAATGATTGGAGGGCTTCAACGAACTAGCCTTCTTTACTATTCTCTAATTCCCGAATGGCTGAGTGTGTGGGCACTCTGAACCTCAATCGGTATGCTAGCACTGCTAGTCTTCTTTCGACCACCCAGATCTCTAAAGAACTTATTGTCATGATGGGCTGTACAACAATAAGCCTGCTCACCTGAGAGTCCGTGGTCTAAGAGAACTGGAGTGGTAGGACCTCTATTTATAGACCTGCATAAGGTGATTCTCTGAATTCGAATTGGATTAGGAAAAGATATTCTCCCTTATCCACAAGCACAAAATCTGAATTTTCCAAGGGAAAATCCCAACAATAAAATTCGGCCACTTTAGGATAAATCCAATCCAAATCTAAACAAGATTTTAACTCGAATTTTATCTCCCTTTTTCAACCAAAAAATCTGAAAATTCTAAGGAGAAAATCTCCTCAAAAATTCGGCCACTTTTGGATAAGGGAGAATCAAAATTCCACTAGGATTTTCAAGCTTGAATCTTATCTCATCCTTATCCAAAATAACCGAATTTTTCTAGGAGATACATTCCTAAATTTTGGCCACCTTCTGGGAGAAGAGAATCCAAATTCAACTAGGATTGAAACTTGAATTTTCCCTTGAACCTTATCCACAAAAATTCTGAAAATCTTCCAGGAGATTCACTCTTAAATTTCATCCAACTTTAGTTAGGATTCGGATTCAAAATTCAAGTAGGATTCTAACAAGATTATCCTCTCCATATCCAACTCAAATTCGAATTTCAAACCTTGTGGGTTTTCCACAACAAATTCGAATCCCACTTGGACTATGATTCAAAATTTGAATTTCAAATTTCAAATTCGAATTTCAAATTCAAATTTCAAAATTTCAAATTTCAAATTTCAAATTTAAATTTCATATTCAAATTTCAAATTCGAATTTCAAATTCAAATTTTAAATTCAAATTTTGAATTCAAATTTCAAATTTCAAATTTCAAAATTCAAATTTCAAAATCCACAAAACAGTTGTGTTTCAAATTCTTGTTCTCATGGATAATTTTCTACAACTCCAATCCAATCTCAAATAAAATCATAGCAACTTTATTTGGAGTTCGAATAATTGTGTACTCTATTATCCAAAACAAAATCTGAATCCAACCGGAGAGAATCTTGTCCACCATCCTAATCCTATGTCATCACCATCCATGTATAATAAACTAGCCAATAGCATACACAAATCAATTTGCCAAATATTAATGAATTATGTGGAGCTAGTAGAGGGACTGATTGGACATATATAATCGGGCTCCCGCAAATCCATATGATCATCATTCTTTTACCCTGTCCAGTATCCGGTATGGTCAGGATCGAAGCGCTTGTGAGTCTGCATTTCAACTCCTAAAAGCTCCTTTCATACTTATCCGTCCACTCATACTTTTTTTCCTTCTTGGTTAGCGCTGTAAGTGGTGCAGCTAGCTTTGAAAAACCTTTAACGAAACGCCGATAATAACCTGCTAGTCCTCTTACCTATGGATTCCTATCACGTTCCTTGAGGTTGGCCATGCACTAACTGCTTTAACCTTTGTTGGGTCTACTGATACTCCTTCCTTGGAGACTACCTGGCCAAGAAAGTAAACCTTCTCCAGCCAAAACTCGCACTTGGGGAACTTGGCGTAAGCTGATAGTCCTTTAGCTTGTGTAGGATGGCCCTTAAATACTCCTCATGCTCCTCATTCATTTTACAGTATACAAGTATGTCATCGATAAACACAATGACAAACTTGTCTAAGAAGTCCTTGAACATGCGGTTCACCAGATCTATGAAGGCTACGGGGGCGTTCGTTAATCCGAATGATATAAAAAGGTACTTGTAATGTACATATCGCGTTCGGAAAGTTGTCTTGGGTATGTCTGCATCCTTGATTTGCAATTAGTGGTACCCGGAATGCAGGTCAATCTTTGAGAATACTGCAGTACCTTGGAGCTAGTCGAACAAATCGTCGATCCATGGCAACGGATATTTGTTCTTTATCGTGATCTTAAATTCCTTGTAGTCTATGCACATTCTTAGCGTTCCTTTTTCTTCACGAACAAGACAGGTGCTCCCCACGTTGAATAGCTCTGTCGGATGAAACCCTTGTCCATTAAGTTCTTCAACTAGGCCTGGAGTTCCTTTAGCTTCGTAGGGGCCATTCTGTAGGGGGCCTTGGAGATAGGGGCTGATCCTGGTAAAAGCTCGATTTCGAATGATATCTTGCGCTCGGGTGGAAGCCCTGGAAGATCCTCTGGAAACACTTCTACAAATTCTCGACCACTGGGCCACTATCCAATCCGATCTCAGCTTCCTAGGTCTTGTCCACTATGTGTGCCAGGAAGCCAGTGCATCTGTGAGATAACAACTTGTGGGCCTTCATTGCTGAAATCATCATCTTCGGCTGTTTTAGCGACAAACCTTTGTAGACAAACTTCTTGTGCCCGATTGGTTATTTTAACATCCCTCTTCAATAGTCTATGACGGCATTGTACTTGGTGAGGAAATCCATCCCCACGATCACGTCATAATCGTACATGTCGAGGACAATCAGGTTAATACTCAGTTCTCGCCTGTAGATAACTACTGGCACGTGGTGTATCTAATAGTTAGACAACAAAACTTCCCCTGAGAGAAGAATAGTTCAAAAAGTTTATTCCATTCTATCTACGTTCTGGTTTATCTTCCTAGCAAACTCTAATGATGTAAATGAATGTGTAGCTCCAGAATGAAATAAAACCAAAGCAACTGAGTTGGCGACAGAAAGCTGACCTGTCACCACAGTCGAGGTCCCAGCTTCTGCATCCTTTTAAGTGAAGGCATAGATTATTCCCTGAGCGTCTGGTGCCTCTAATCTTCCCTGAGCGATCGAAGGGCCTTCGATTTTAATCTGGGTAGCATACAGTTGACTGCTAGTGGTGTGGGCTTAATCTTGTTGATTCTATGGGTTGGAGCAGAAGTTCTTGGCATAGTGGCCTTCCTTGCCACATATATAGCAGCCAATGGATCCTTGCTTGCACTCTACTAGATGATTCCTCCCATATTTTGGGCATGGCGAGTATTGATTGCCATTTCCACCCCAGTTGTTCTTCTTCTGGGAGAAGTTCCTTTGTGGCCCTTAGTTACTTTGGTTCCCCTTTCTCTTGTTGTTGTTGTGGGATTGCTTGTTGTGTTGGCTATTTCCCACATTCTGACCCTTATGCTGAGTTTAGGGGTTCTATCTGCCCTTAGTCTGCTTAGCCGATGTCTTTTCCTCTCTTTTGGCCTTTAAGATCTGAGCCTTTCTCTCTTTGTCCTGAGCCAACTAATATTCAGCTTGGATGGCCCTGCTAACACATTCTGTCACGGTTGCGGGCCCATGGCTACCACTACAGATTTGGACGGCGATGTCCGTCCGAAACATCTTCAGCATCCTCCTAACCTTTTCCTTTTCTGTTGGCATTAGGTCTGGAGAGAGTCAGTCTAGCTGCTCGAATTTCTGGATCGCCTCCATCACAGTCATGCTACCCTGGCGTAGGTTATTGAACTCGTCCTGCTGGGCTGCTAGGGCCTCGTCGTTAAAGTATATTTCCTTAAACTCGTTGATGAAGTCTGCTTAGCTCATCTTATTAATATTTCTTCTGATGGCCACATTTTTCCACCATTGCCGTGCCCTCTTGCATAGGGTAAAGGATGCACATAGCACTTTCTTCCTGTTCGTCAATCCTACAAAGTCCAAGATGACCTAGATATCGGTCAGCCAGTCATTGGCTTCAATAAGATTTGTGGTTCCTTCGAATTCTGGCACACTCAAGCACTGAAATTTCTCGTACAAATTGCCTTCCATAGGGGTCGACAGAAGAGCATTGGCTACCAAAGGGACTGTCATTGCTGGGGGTGTTAATGTTGTCAGGGCTAGAGGAGTTGCTTACTCTCTTGGAGTATCGGAAGCTGCTGGAGCCTCTTGGACTGGCACTCTTGCCGTCTGCGGTGCCTGAGTTTGCTGGTTCAATTGCTCCTTGAGCTGAGCAAGTTCTTGTTGCTGGTTCAACATCATATCTCGCATGGCTGCGAGCTGTGCCATTTTCGTCTTCTTGGGTGGCTTGATTGGATTGAGATCTCGTTTTTGCCATGGTTTCATAGGTAACCCTATTACACAGTGGGAAAAGAAAACATAAGTCTTTTAAATTCTGTACTTGGTACTCGTATCATATATATTTTTCTTACTTAACAATCTTACTTATAGGTATGCATATAATATCTTCCTTTCTTTCACACTATGATGTTCAATACAATTGCTGCATTGTATTGGAACATCGTTTGAGTGCCAAGATTCGTCCTGCACTTTTTGCCACATTATTGACATGCGTGGAAATCATCAAATTTAGGCCCTCAGGGCAAATCAATGCTGCATTTCATAATATTACTCAATAATATGTACAAGCTTCTAGTTTGGCGGGAGTGACGTACACTTCCTAATATACGATCCTAACAAGTACATTAAGCTAAGTCTGACGGGGAAAGCTACTGTTTCCCTCTATATAATTACATAACTAAAATTCCCGCGAAAGGGTTATTACTACATGGAGGACACTCCTGATTCGACATCAGACATCTCCTCGTCAATACTATTACTGAGCGGGAACTCTTCTGGGTCCTCCTCTTAGTCTCCCCAGATAATACTAGCTTCATCGTCACTGGCGATGATGACTTGGGGCTCATACATCCCCATCCACTAGTCATCACTAAGTGATTGAGGATCTCCTCCCCCTTATTGTCGGGTTGGGTATCGTGTAGAGCCTCATCATCATCCCCTTTCACATGGTGTTCGGGAGACAGAGGGGCTGGCTCGGGGTCCTCCATCGGTTGCCTATTATCCTCGGGTGCTTTGTGCTGGTGTTCGGCCATGAACTTTTCGTCGGCCAGTTGGGGTGCAGGGTCTATCGGGTTGCCTCCTATGTCAGTGGCTGCTGCAATGTCTTAGACTGGTGCAGGGTTTTCAGGGTTGAGCGCTTCCCTCTTTGCGTCCACTATTTCCCGGACAAGGCGTCTCAGGTCTTCATGTTGCGAAGGGTAGTGGACGAGGTCCTTCACGTACCATGGAGTCCCTTTCCTTAATAGGTCGGTTACCTCTGCAAAAGGTCTGTCTAAGGGATGTAAGGTAACATGGCGTCCAAAAACCTTTGACAGTAATGTATCATGGCCTTTCCCTCATAGACATCCCGGATGTCAGAGAGGACCTGGTATCTCCTCTCGTACATGTCATTCCAAATATCGACATCTCTAGCTGGGCCATCGGAATTGCGGAGGTCTTGGCAGAACTCGGCCTATTGCATTACCGGATCCTTGATCCTACGTAGTTCATTCCACCATTCCATCGCTGGTCCCTCCAGCTGGCCACTGGCCAATACCACCTGTAGGCGAGGTGGAATATAGCACGCTTCGAAAATAACCTCCATGTGATGGATCCTATAACAACCGAGAAACTTCACCATGATCAAAAAATATGTATATTGAATGTACATTATGATTTCAGGTTTAAAATGTGAAATGAATGATTTAATATTGTTTAGAACATGATAAAATGATCTGACAATGTTAAATGTGAGAAATTTGGTTGTGGAAAAATTTTACAGAACTGAAATAGGAAAAACAGTGCCGTTTGGGTATCGAGAGCCCTAGAAGGTGACTTGTGGTAAGACAAGTCTACCAAAAGATGAAAGGGTTATGGTAGTGATGTTATATGTGTACGCGTATGTGTTACACGTAGTATTAAGAAATTGGTCAAGATGACATTTTCTTGATATAAAACTGATATATTTAGAATTAGTATGCTCAAAATAGTCAATTGAGCATAAAATGTAATTTTGACCGAGGAACATGCGGTATTAAGAAATTGGTCAAGATGACCTTTTCTTGATATAAAACTGATATATTTGGAATCAGAATGCTCAAATTAGTCATTTGAGCACAAAAAGTAAATTTTGACCAGGAAATATACAGTACCGGAAAACTAATCGAGATGACCTCGGATGAAGTTGAAACTAATAAATTTGGGTTCAGCACGCCCAAATTAGTTAGTATAGCCTATTAGTATGCTCAAATTAGTTCATTGAGCATAGAGGTAATTTTTGACCGGGAATTCGCAGTATCGGAAACTGGTAAAGATGACCTCAGATGAAAACGAAATTGACATATTTGATTTCAGCACACCCAAATTAATCAGGATAGCTCATGTTGAAATTTTAGACAAAAAAAGTATATAAAGGGCAAAGAATTGGAAAATTGCAAATAGGGCCCTATAATTTTGCCTTATCTTATTTTCCCCCCCACACCACCGCAAAATGAATAGTTGCTGACCACCGGAAATGGTGTTCGTTTTCGACACCGCTGATCTCGTTGGAAAGCTCTCGCTGAGCTGAGTCCAACGATGGGTCGAGTCGACGGAACAGCCGTCGGAGGAAGCCGCACGTGCTGCCTGAAGCTGTCGGTGGCTAGAATTTTCGAACGGCTATATCTCCGCCGTCCGATGTCCAAATGCCACGATTCTGGTCCCAATGGATTCGTGGTGAAGAGTAGAACAAAACACAAGCTTCATTTCAGCTCAACAACCACCAGATCGCACTGCCTAAGTTCACCCATCGCCGTCGCTGTCGCCGCCATAGAATAGGATGATTCCGGCGGAGTTGAGTGATGTGGTAGGTATCAAAATGCTCAGAGAAGAACGACGAACAAAAGCCCCAAGGCAATTTTGGGCAACAACACCGGCACGGCAGAGAATGGACATCGCCGCCACTGTCGGTTTTTCGAGGGTTTGATTCCGGCGATAGGAGGCTCGATTGGTGAAATTGACACCACCAATGGGTTCCTCTCGTCGAGATCTTCAAGATGGTGGCCATCTTTTCCATCGCCGCTATAGTCAACGCCGGTCAACGGTGACTCGGTGACCAAAAATTGAAGAATGGCCTGTTGGCCTATTTTCAACGTTCTGGATACATTCGCGGCATCAGATTTGCAAACCGGAACTTGAAAAGTGAAGAATGGAGAAATAAAGTTTGTATGCTCGAGACCAAACGATTCGTTTGATCTCCGGTGGGATGATTTCAGTTGTGATTTCGGTCCCTTCATTCCTAAATTTATGTTTTAGAATGATTATATATTAATTATGTATTTTGTCATGTGAAATTGTAAGAGAAAAATGGATGAAAATAATGAAAAAAAATGTGGGAATGTGAAGATTTTTATGTAAAAGTTGAGTTTTACGTAAAAATATAGGTTTCTGGTATAGTACGTAATAGATTAGAATTTGGTTAGATGATTTCGAGACGTTTCCTAAACGCTAGGAACCTAAAAATTAAGCGGAAATGCTGTCGAAATTTTGAAAACGGCACAAAGGGGTATTTTAGGAATCGAAGGATAAAATGTGGTCGGGATGGAAACTCGAGCCCCCTTGGTGACCTAGGCCCAAGAAAAAGGGGAGAAACAACCTAGGGTCAAAATAGTGCCACCCGAGAGTCGGTGAATAGTAAATCAAGAAAATTTGACAAATAAATAAATAATGTCGTAAAAATTTAGTAAAGCCTAAGAAACATTATTTCATGATTTTTGAGCATACAATAGCTCGATAGAATGTTAAAATGAAAATGATATGGTCCCAAGATCCGTCAGGGGTAAAATGGTTATTTTGACTAAAAATTTCTGAAATGCTCAGAAAGGATCATGAATGTCTTAGAATAATTAAAATAATATTCTAAGGGCTAAATTTAGGTTTTAAACCAACGGAAAGTGGGTTCACAGTGAGAAAAGTGAACTAGGGACAAAACGGTCATTTTATCAAAAGTTAGGAACAAAATGATCATTTTGTCAAAAGTTGGGAAAAAGGCCGTTAAGGCTAGAAACGGTGTCCTAAGGCCATAATTAAGAATTTTAAGGCTCGGTTCAAGAATTAAGAAGGGTAAAGGTGAGAAAATTCTGCTAAGAGCAAAATGGTAATTTTGTCAAAAGTTAGCGAAAAAGTGAAAAATGGGATTTGAGACTCCTAAGTTCATGATTGGGAAACGAAACGTAGAATTTTTACGTTTTATTTAGTTTTATATATGAAATAAGATTGAAAATAACCGTTGATTTTCTGGTTATAGGAACCCAATCCAGACGCAACGAAGGAATATCTGCGGACCTGGGAAAGGAGACACGTGCAAGAGTATCTGTAAGTTCAAGTATTTAATTGACTGCAACATGAACTGACTATTGTATGTCTGTTTTTATGTTAAGATGCAATGATATAAATGTTATGAAAGCCATGTTATGAACTATGTGTTATGCCTAAGTCATATGTAAATTAACTTAACATATTTATGTCCATGTGCTATGCAGTAAGTTCAGACATTTAAATTTGTCTGTAACGTGAAATACTGTGATACTGAATATGTACTAATTGTACATTAGATGTTAAGTCCTACAGGCATTAGAGTGTAGATTGACTAACATCCCAACGAGATGAGAAAATGAGAAATGTATTGTGGGTACACTATAGAAAGAGTGTGACTAAAATTAAGACACACTTTTAAAGAGAGAACGCGTAAGACCTAAAGGCAACAGAGGTTATAAACTTTGAGATGATGATAAATGTCACTTAGCTAGAACTGTAATTAAAAGATGGTAAAGAAACCACTTTTGACGTACTGCCCCTCTAACAAGAGTGGTGGAGGTTTACAAGTCCTTCGGGGATATAATGACCACTTCAGGCGATGATAGACTAGAGGATTAGCCAACGGGTCCCTCTCAGTAGTGCACATAAATTATCAGTACGGTCACTATGAGCTCAAAACCAAAATATAAATAAAGATAATAGATAAAAATGTCATGGAAGCCATAACTAAGCATAATTGAACATAATTGACACTAACACTAAGTATAGTGGACTCGATTAGGATGGCATGAATAGTAATCGATTAGAGTCAAAGTTACTATTCACCGATCAAAGGTAAAGTTACTGTTTATGATGAATAGTACTATTCATGGATGAATAATATTATTCATAAGAAATTGTATTTTTAATGTTTTGAATCTATATGGTTCATGATACGAGTATTTTATATATATGAATGTTACTGTTACTAGTATATGATACTAGTATGCTATGTGTTGCGAAATAAGCTTACAAAAGGTAAGTAAATTGATGTATGATATGACATCAAGCATGTTTATGATGTTCATGCAAGTGCTAAGTATGCTTATTATGTTATGTATGAATGTTTTAAAGTAATGAATGGTGTATACCATATATTATGTTAATACTCTGATGCTATAGTTGGTGACAGAGTTATGTTATATGTTATGATTACTCTGAATTGTCACAGCTGGTATCAGATATGTTCGTTACTATATGGTAAGAGCTTTTATATATCATGTATTTATGTTTGAACTTACTGAGCTTTAGCTCATGAGTTTGTTCATGTTGCAGGTAAGAAACCTGTATCTCAGTAGTAGAGTGCAATGGATGACGGCGGGATTTGCGTGTGCCAATGGGGATAGGGAATCCACTGTGGATATGGTCCTGCTACCAGTCTTCCGCTGAGTGAATTGAAAGAGAAGATTTGAAGAAAACAGAATTAATGTATTTTATGTGGAAAGTTATAAAATATTTCTATAAATTATGCTTTATAGAAATATTTTGTGAAAGAAAAAAACTATGTACTTTGAGAAATTATGTATTTTTGCAAAGCGAAGAAAAATATTTTAAGAAAGAAGTTTAAAAGAAAAAAATTTGCCCTAAAATATCAAAAGTTTAAAAATAAGAGAAGGTTAAATGATGACCCAACGAGGTGCACGGTCCATTGTGATCGGCTACAGAGCGCGATCACGACGGTCTTGCGTGGGTTAAATTGATGTATCATTTGTACCCGACGGTCCTGACCACTTGTTCTTCGGGCAGAGAGACAGTAGATGATGCTAAGTGATACTGTATTCACGTATCTAGTTCGGTTTTAGGATAACATTATGAGGAGAGTCCTCTATCCAATTTCACAGATGAGAACTTTTGTGATATATTTTGAAAGGGGCTCACTATTGATCTACGACAGAGGGTAACCCCTTTATATCCTACTACATTGCGTGAGTTTATCGTTACTATAGTTAAAGTAGAGGAGGAGATGATGATAGAGCGCATGGTGCGCAAGAGACGTGAGCAGCTATTACAGGAGGCCATGCAAGACCGTCTGTATGGGGCACAGCTTATGGCAAACGATCATGAGGCTGGTCCATCAAGGCAACCAGAGGGTACAGGTCCCGCTGGAGGATCAACACCATCTGAGGCTAGAAACGGTATAGATGAGGATGAAGTGGATCTGGAGGAATTTTTGACAATTCCGGATCAACACCAGCTAGGAGACTAGATGAAGAAACACATGTGATGTATAAATGTATATATCTGTATATGTGTATGTATGATAGTATCGAAAGGCCATTTTGAAAAAGGAACCTTCAAACTGATGTATATTTGAAAATTTTGAAATGAAATGAAATGACCATCATATTTTGACATGTTCAATGGATAAAATGTAGAAATCTATATGATGATTAAAAACTATTTTTATTTATATTTTAAAAATATGTTTGTGAAAATCTTACGATTGATTTGCATGCGATTATAGGATATAGAAAAGATGGGGAACCCAACAAATTTGCGAAACATAAAAGGGCGACCAGTCTTGTTAGAAAGAGTAGATGAATTGCAAGCCATGTTAGAGGCTCAGATGAAAGCGAATGCTGAGCTAGGACAAAGGCTAGAGCAGATAGAGCAGAGGCGAGGCCAAAACCCACAAATGGCCGTACCTAAATCAGAAGTGCCGCTAATTAAACCTGAAATAGAAGAAGTGGAGCCACAACTGCAACCCCGAGTCAACCAGAAGCCACTATATGAAAGATTCTGATGAATGAAGCCGTCAGAATTTGAGGGTTCCACAAACCCTTTAGAAGCAGAGGAGTGGTTGTCTTCACTGCATATGATCTTGTAATTTATGGAGTTGAATGACCAAGAAAGGATTATATACGCGTCCTTTATTCTGAAAAAGGATGCAAGATTTTGGTGGGAATCAGTCAAGTTAAGAAGGAACATGTACACAATGTCATGGATAGATTTCCTAATCAGAAGTATTATAATCCCGCACTACTGCGACCACAACAAAGAGAGTTTACAGAATTAAAGCAGGGGACATGTCAGTGATCAAGGTCTGTAGCAAGTTCGACCAACTGTCCTGACTGTGCCCATACGTTGTCACCACTGAGAGGGAGAAAATCCAAAAGATGCTGGGAATGTTCCGTCCTGAAATCTCAGCATTGGTAGACAGCGGATTGACGCCATCCACTACTATATCCGATTGTGTAAGCAGAGCATTGAGGGCTAAATATTATCTAGTTAGACAAAAAGAGGAAAAAGAAAAGATTTGGGATGATAGGAAGAAGGAAAAGGTATTGGCCAAAGCCATACAAGTTGGATCCCAGGTCAGGCAGAGCAGTAAACTGAATTAGAATACTAAGGTCGGGCAACCAAGCCTTTCTAGCCAGTAATCATAGAGCAAGAGGAAGGGGAATAATTCTAGGAATAGGAACCAGCAGCGGAGGTTGAACAACAATGCTGGACCTATTGTTTGTGACTGCGTAGTCTGTGGAAAAAGACATGCAGGCCGATGCAAACTTGCCCTAAATGCCTGTTTCCAATGTGGAAAAGTGGCCATTTTGCCAGAAACTGTCCTGAAAATAGGCAAAATGTGCAAGGTTCATCTCAGTCACAACAGTAACATTCCCAGGCACATTCACTACAGGCTAAGGAAAGGTTCATCCCATTCTGAGAGGCAGGAAAGACCAGAACGCTTGCCTCATACAGATGCTCGAGTGATGGTGTATACCAAAGAAGATGCGGAAGCAGGGACGTCCAATATAGTGGTAGGTCAGTTTTCTATCGCTAATCATTTGGTGTCTATCTTATTTGATTCTGGTGCTACGCATTTGTTTATTTCCTACCAATTTGTGAACAAGATAGGATATCCAAAAGATAACATAGGTATGACCTTTAGAACGGCTCTACCCTTAGGAGAGGTATTGATGTCCAATTATTGGCTGCCTCATGTGCCAATAATTGTGACAAATAAGGAGTTGTATGTGGAATTGACCGTGATGGAGCTTGCCGACTATGATGTAATACTAGAAATGGATTTCCTAGGGAAGTATCAACCTACGATCGATTGCTGGAAGCAGAAGATAATGTTCCAACCCGACCAAGAAGATGGATTTGAATACATCGATTCGTCACGTAAATTGAGGAAGATAATAATCAACTCGATGAAAGCAAGGAGGCTAATGTTGAGCGGTTGTGCTGGATACTTAGCATGCATAGTGGACGTGACGGAGGAATGGAAGGTTCAACCCGAAGATGTTCTTATTGTGAAAGAATTTATCGATGTCTTCTCGGAGGAATTACTAGGATTGTCACCTAAACGAGAAATCTCCTTTGAGATCGAGCTGATGCCAGGAATTGCATCTATCTCAAAGGAACCATACCAAATGATACCGGCGTAATTAAAAGAGTTACACGAGCAACTGAAGGAGCTTCTTGACAAAGGATTTATACGTCCAAGCTATTCCCCCTGGGGTGCTCCGGTGTTGTTTGTCAAGAAGAAAGATGGATCTTTCTGCATGTGCATCGACTACCGGGAGTTGAACAAAGTCACTGTCAAGAATAGGTATCCGTTACCTAGAATTGACGACTTGTTCGATCAACTAAAAGGCGCAGTACTATTCTCCAAGATTGATCTGCATCAGGATACCATCAACTGAGGATCAAGGAGAGTGACATCCATAAGACCACATTTCAGACAGCTACAGTCATTAAGAATTCCTTGTGATGCTGTTTGGGTTAACAAATACACCAACTGTATTTATGGATTTGATGAATCGAGTCTTTAAGGAATATCTGGGTAAATTTGTCATTGTGTTTATCGATGACATTCTCATATATTCGAAGACTCACGAAGAACATGAAGAACATCTGAAGATTGTCTTGCAAACGATAAGGAAGCATCAACTCTATGCCAAATTCTCAAAATGTGAATTTTGGCAAGATAGAGTGCATTTTCTTGGACACGTGATCTCTAAGGAAGGAATCACCGTGGATCTAGCAAAAGTAGAGGCAATCAATGAATGGCTCGCACCTAAGAATGTGACAAAAATACGAAGTTTCTTAGGTTTAGCTGGCTATTATAGAAGATTTGTTGAAGGATTCACACGACTCAACGCTTCTATCACGGCTCTTATACGTAAGGAAAAGAAGTATGAATGGAACAAAGAGTACGAGAAAAGCTTCCGAAAACTGAAGAAACAACTAACGAGCACACCGATGCTTACACTTCCTACTGAAGGGGAGATGTTCATGATTTACAGTGATGCCTCGAAAATGGGATTAGGAGCTGTCCTAATGCAAGGTGACAAGGTGATTGCCTATGCCTCGCACCAATTAAAGGATCATGAGAGAAATTATCCCATGCATGATTTGGAACTTGCCGCAGTAGTGTTCGCATTGAAAATCTGGCGACACTATCTGTATGGAGCTCAGTGTTAGATTTATACTAACCAACAAAGTTTAAAGTATTTCTTCATGCAAAAAGAGCTAAATATGCGGCAGAGGAGATGGCTAGAGCTGGAAAAAGACTATGATTGTGAAATTCTCTATCATCCCGTAAAAGCCAATCGCGTTGTAGATACATTAAGTAGAAAATCTACTGTTTTGCAACAACTGCCGATTGGAAAACTTCTAAAGCCATTGCAGCAAGAAATCAACATGTTAAAGGTGGAGCTGATAGCTAGAAAATTGGTAGCACTACAACTTGAATCAACACTGTATGAGGATATCAGAGAAGCTCAGAAACGAGACCCGATGCTAGTAAGTCCTCAAGAGGGAGTGTCTAAAGATAGATTAATCCTACATCAGGGAAGAATTCATGTTCCAGATGATGAAGGATTAAGAAGGCGAATTATAGCATAAGCCTATGAAACGCCATATTCAGTACATCTCAGAGCCAGTAAGATGTATCAGGATTTGAAGTTATAATTCTGGTGGTAAGGGATGAAGAAAGACATTGTAAGCAGATGCATGACGTGCCAAAAAGTTAAAGCTAAACATCGTCATCTAGGCGGAAAATTAGAACAGTTGGAGATTCCCGAATGGAAATGGGAACATATTACAATGGACTTTGTGGTAGGATTATCGAAAACCCGAGAAGGTTATGATGCTATTTGGGTTATTATTGATAGATTGACAAAGACGGCAAGGTTCATTGCTGTGAAAGTGACATTTTCGTTGGAAAAGTTAGCGAGCTTGTATGTTAACCACATAGTTAGGTTACATGGAGTTCCTAAATCCATTGTGTCAGATCGTGATCCTCGATTCACTTTGAATTTCTGGACATGTGTGCAAGAAGCTATGGGAACGGAAGTGCGTCTAAGCACAGCATTTCATCCGCAAACAGACAGGCAATCTGAGTGAACAATTCAAACACTAGAAGACATGCTTCGCACTTGTACAATTGATTTCCCGGGGAGCTGGAATGAGAAACTTCCATTAGTAGAGTTTTTATACAATAACAGCTACCAAACCTCGATAGGTATGGCACCTTATGAAGCTCTATACGGAAGAAAATGTAGATCACTGGTTCATTGGTATGATTTACAAGAAAAACGACTGCATAAGACAGATTTTGTATAAGAAACAGTGGATGCAGTTACAAAAATACAGCAACGGATGAAAGTAGCCCAGAGCCGACAGAAGAGCTATGTGGACAAAAGACGAAGATCCTTAGAGTTCAACGAAGGGGATTTCGTATTCCTAAGAGTTTCGCCGATGAAAGGAATAATGCAGTTTGGAAAGAAGGGGAAATTGAGTCCAAGATATATTGGACCATATGAGATTATCGAACGCATTGGTAAAGTTGCCTATAGATTGGCATTACCCCCAGAAATATCGGTAGTACATAATATGTTCCACGTATCGATGCTGTGAAAGTATATATCAGATCCGTCTCATGTATTGAAACATGAACTGATCCAAATTTAAGAAGATCTGATGTACGAGGAGAAGCCTGTTTAAATTTTGGCACGAGAAGATAAGGTTTTGAGGAACAAAATGAGGTGCTGTGGAGAAATCACAACGTCGAAGAGGCTACATAGGAGTAAGAAGATGAAATTAGGAATTTGTACCCCCACTTGTTCTAAATTTTCAGGGATGAAAATTTTATAAGGAAGGGTGAATGTGATAACCGGGAATTTTAGATTCTAAGAGTAGATTAAAATTATATGTATGTATCAATTTTAATGAATAAAATATGAAAAACTTATGTTTTAATACTGTTGTGAATACTATAAAAATGTTCCGGCAGTGTTAAAGTGAGTAAGTTCGGAGATGGAAACCCGAATACGTGATTTCGGTAAAGTTCTGTTTGGTTTGACTTTCGGTCAAAATTTGACTACGAATTAATTAGTGAATTAATCCATAGATATTATAGGATGACATCACATTTATGATGTCATAAATATAAATATTAAGGCTTGGAAAGTAAGGCTTAATAGGTGCAAGGCTAGGATTTGTTGCTTTTGTGATCAATAGTTAAGATCTAGCCAAAAAGACATTGGAAAAAAATTTAAAAATTTTGAAAAAAGGCCATTCGGCCTCCTAGAAAGGAGGCAGCCAAAATTTTATTTTTGGCCCAAAAATATTGTATTTTAGTCCTTGAACAATTAGCAAATTGTTGGAAAAAATTTGCCAAAAGGTCCCTTGATTTTGCTTATAAATAGGCTTCAAAATTCATAAGAAAAATTAGAGAAAAGTGGCCAAACTTTTGCCAATTTTCTACAGCCAAAACCGTGCCTCTTTAGTGCATTCCAAGTCAAAAATTTTCAAAATTTCACACCAAAAATTGCTTCCAATCCAAGCCTAGGTATCAAGAGATCAATTGAAAAAGGTAAGCCACATTTTTGAAGCATTTTTCCTTTCTTTTCTTGCAAAAATCCGTGGGTATTGAGGTATAGAAAACATTGAAGAATTTGATGTTTTGTGGATGTTATGATTAGTTTGGTAATCTAGAGATTGAAGCATGAATTAGGTTTAAAAAACAAGCAAAAATTTATGATTGGTTTCCATGAAATCTGTGGCACTATTGGTGTGGAAAATGATTTGGAAATTTGGTGATTTGGTTTAGTGTTTATGATTATTTAGTGGCATGTGAATTGAGTATGAATTAGAATGAAGAAACAAGAAATTTTGATGCATTTTTCATGCTAAAATCCATGGGAGATAAACACTGGAAAATGGAAAATTTTTATTGTTGAACAATGATGAGTAATGTTGATAAACCCTAAGAAAGAAAACAAAATTTTCTATGTGAATTAGCATGAAAAATCCGTGGCTAATGCTAGGGTTAGAATGAAAATTTTGCTACATTTCTAATGTTGACATGTACATTGAAAACCTAAGAATTATATGTGATAATTGATTATGGTGATGTAAAACATTTGGTGTTGTTATCATGAAAAAAAAAACCAAGGATATGTTTAAGAAAAATTTGATGATATGTGCTAAGTTCTGAATACTAGTTAATGTGGAAAATTTTTATACAAAGTTTGGTAACTTTGTATAAAAAAGGCCTCTGGTTTAGTATGTGGTAGATATAAAGGTTCTGAGGCATACCTAACACCGAAGAAACCTAAAAATATAATCGGAAATGCTGTCGAAATTTCTAAAACGACATAAGGGCATTTCGAGAAACGAAGGGTAAAAATATTGGACTCGGGAAGGAAATCGGGACCCCTCGGTGGGTAAGGATCGAAAATGAAAAACCAAAAATATTGGACAGGTGTCACGTCCCAAAAATCGGGGATAATGACAAGTATGAGGTGTTAAATAAATAAATAAAAGAAAAGCCTAGACTCCTAAGTCTGTCAGTTTTTACATTTTTTATTTACTGTCTCTTTAAACTTGTTTACAAAATATGCTTGTATATCTTAAATTAGTTATTATTTGTATTTCAATTTTTATCACAATATCAGGTGGTAAGGTACCCATATCTCACAGATGCATACTTAGATAAAATAAAATAAGCAAGATTACAAAAGTAAAGTTTAGAATTTACAGTCCCGGAATGCTCATATACATACTTGGTTCTAAAGTAAAGAACACTACTTTTATATCTTTAGTCCTTGTTGTTCACTGGTGATTTGACGTGGTTTGTATCCTCTAGTCGCCTTTATCTCCTAGGGGTTTACCAGTTTTAAAACAGTAAGCGAAAGGCCCAGTAGGATAATTTAAAAAAAATATAGTTTTAAACATTTTATTTTAACCATCATACTAAATATTTCAATACAGTACCGAATTATAAACGTAAAATTGTGATTATGCAAATTGTGTCCCTATATACATCTAGTTCGTGTATGGTCTGTATGAGCTCCCTCACCATGCCGAAGCATGGTGAGTGATCCTTGATCGAGCTGTGCATTCTTCGCACGTATGTGTTGGCTCCTAGTATACGTTAACACCAAATCCAACTTTTAACATTTCATTTGAACATAAAATTCACATAATAAAAATATGCCGTATTGTTTTTCAAAAAAAATCTATGACCGGATATTTTTCCTTTAATTTCCGAAATCATGATATTTTCTAAAATCGTAGAATTTTTAAAACTTTATAAACTCATTTTCTTTAAATTATTTTGGCCAAATCACTAAAAACAAAACTGGCTACAAGGAAGGTGTAAGATATCCTACCTCGTTGGTAATTTAATCTACTATCAACTTCTCACACGAATTTCAAGATAATCCTTTTTCTTGAATTCGATCAACGAGTACCTAAAACAAGAAACACAGATAATTTAATTATATGTCCAAAAATTCCGTAATCGTAATTACGGTAAATTCAATTAATTAGTGTGCCGTTGATTTTAAAATTCAAAACATTTTATTTTAACATTGCAATTTTCAAATGACAATTTTTATACAAATACCTAAAATATTTTATTAAAAATTTCGGCATGACCCGCCTTAAAATATAAACTCTCCAAAAGATCCAAAACGCCAATCCTGCAGAAAACAATTTCAATTCCCAGAACAGTTCAAATTTTAAATGTCAAATGCCAGATAAATTTAAAACACTCATTTCAAAATTTATTATTATTTTTATCATTATTATTATTATTTATTATATAATATGTATACAAATACACACACATATATGTATATATATATTTTTGTTAAGGGGGGGATTCGATCGGTGGAGCTCATGGTGGTAGGAGGGTGGCGGCGCTTGGGCACGACGGTCGGTGGCGTAGCGAGGAGCAACCGGCTAGACGGGGATGGATGGGGAGGCACGGGCTGGCACAGCTGGGTCGGACGGGACGAGGAGGAGCTGGTTCGAGCGACGGTCGCGGAGCTTCGGTCCTGGTCGGGGTCAGGCAAGTGGCGATAAAGGGCGATGGTCCAGGCGTTGGGCACGACGGAGGATGGCGATGGTGGCTCGTGGCTTCGGCTGTTGGCTGGGCATGGCGATTGAGTTCGATGGGCGGCTCCGGTGGCGTTCGGCCGAAACAAAAAAAGAGGGAAAGAAGAAGAGAAAGAGAGAGAGACAGTGAGGGAGTGAGTGATAATCAGTAAGGAGAGGGAGAGTGAGAGATCGGGAAGGGGTGAAGAAAACAGAGAGAAAAAGTGAGGGGAAGGGGTCGGTGAGAGAGAATGAAAATGGTGAAGTTTTTGAATGAAAATTTTGTTAAAAAAAAGAGGGTGAGTCGGTGAGGAAAAAGGAAAATAAAAACAGAGTGAGAGTGAGAGAGGCGGTGAAGGAAAAACACAGAGAGGAAGAGAAATAGATTTATGAAAATATCCGGAAAGAGGAAAGAAAAAGAAAAGAAAAATAAGGAAAATAATATTTGATAAAAATTTATTGGGTAAAAATTGCAAAAATTTTAAAATTTGTAAAAATGTTCTAAATATCCTCAAACTAATATTTAATACACTGAAAATTTAAAATTGAATTCTCATAATTAAAAATTTTATTGGCACACTAATAATTGAGTTTCATACATTTACATGTGAAATTTAAACTCAAAAATTTCGCAACATGACAATTCTCCCCTCCCACAAAAGAATTCCGTCCTCGAAATTTAAATGATCTAAATTCTCAAACAAATGGGGATATTTCTCTAACATTTCGCTTTCTACTTCCCAAGTGGCATCTTCACTTCCATAATGTTGCCATAAAACCTTAACTAACACTATCTCTTGATGTCATATTCTCTTGATCTTTCAATCAAGAATTCGTAACGGTGCCTCTTTGTAGGAAACATCTTCTCAAATTGGAATGTCTTCGGGCGAAACTATTGCAGTAGGACCCGGTTTGCATTTCCTAAGCATCGATACTTGAAATACATCATGCACATGGGAGAACTCTGATGGCAACGCTAAACGATAAGCAACTTTACCAACTTGTTGAATAATGAGGAATGGTCCCACATATTGCGAAGCTAATTTCCCTTTCTTGTCGAAACGAGAAACTCCTTTTCAAGGGGAAACCTTTAGAAGCACGAAATCTCCTACCTCAAATTCTAATGGTCTCCGTCGTCTGTCAGTGTAGCTCTTTTATCAGCTCTGAGCTATTTTTAAGTGTTCTCGAATAATTCGAATTTTCTCGGTAGTCTCCTCGAAAATAGTTGCTCCAGTATGAATTCGATCTTCAGGTTCGATCCAACATATAGGTGACCTACATCGTCTTCCGTAAAGAGCTTCGAATGGTGCCATTTTGATGCTAGATTGATAACTGTTGTTGTAGGCAAACTCTGCTAATGACAAATTATCAATCTATTTGTTCCCATAATCTAACGCGCATGCACGTAACATGTCTTCAAGAATCTAAATAACTCTTTCGGATTATCCGTTGGTCTACTGATGGAAAGCGATGTTGAATTTCAAATCTGTCCCAAAAGCTGCCTGAAAACTCTTCCAATATCAAGCGGCAAATTGAGGATCTTGATCAGAAATAATACTTAATGGTATTCTATGATATTTGACTATCTCGTCTAAATATACCTTGGCTAAGTTCTTCCTACCATATGTGGATTTGATAGGAATGAAGTGCACTGATTTTATCAATCGATCTACCACTACCCAAATATTATTAAAACTATTTTGTGTTTTTGGTAGCCCTATAAGAAAATCCATGGTAATTTCTTTCCACTTCCACTCTGGAACAAGTAGCGGCTGTAGCATCCCTCCAGATTTTTGACGTTTCGCTTTGACCTTAAGACAATTCTGACAAGTCTTCACGTACTCTGTCACATCATTCTTCATGTTTCGCCACTAGTATTGTCTCTTTTGGTCCTTATGCATCTTGACAACTCCTAGATGTATTGCAAATCGAGATTTATGAGCTTCATCCATGATTGCCTTCTTCAATTCTGGTATTTGTGGAACAGCTAGACGATGTTTGAAATACAAAGCTCCATCACTAAGGATGTTCCAATGTTCCAGTTGTTCTCCATTCTGAAACTTTGACCAGGCATTTTGTAAATGGCTATCTTAATGTTGATTCTCTTTACTTGCTGAATCAGGTAAGGTGGAGTTACTAAATTGTACAGATTGATTGAATCTTGATCCTTAGAAATCTAAAGATCATAATCCTGAACCACTGCTATTCTTTTCTAATCAAGCACTGCTAACGAAGTAAGAACACCTGCAACTTTCCGGCTCAGAGCATCCGTTACGACGTTAGCCTTACCTGGATGATATTCTAGAGTAAAGTCATAATCTTTCATATACTCTACCCAACGTCTTTGTCTCAAATTCAGATCTTTCTGAGTGAAGAGATACTGCAAACTCTTATGATCAGAGAAAATCCGAAATGAGGCACCATAGAGATAGCATCTCCACATTTTCAAAGCAAAAATAATGGCTGCCAACTCTAAATCATGTGTTGGGTAGTTTTTCTCATGCGTCTTCAAATGTCGAGATGCGTATGCTACAACATGTCCTCTCTGCATTAGAACACACCCAAGTCCTTCTTTCAATACATCAATATAAACTTCATAGGGTTCTTCAGGCTTGAGAATTATAAGAATTGGGGCACTAGTCAAGCAAGTTTTTAATTCCTGAAAAGCGTTCTCACATTTACTGTCCCAGTCAAATCGAACATCTTTCTTGTTAATCGTGTCATTGGGGCTGCAATTCGCTAGAAATCCTGAACAAATTTATGATAATATCCCGCTAATCCCAAAAAACTTCTGATTTCGGTTACATTTCTAGGTCGTTCCCATTTTATTATTACCTCGACTTTTGTAGCGTCCATGGCTATGTCTTGATTAGAGATAACATGCCTAAGAAATTTGACTTCAGGTAACCAGAAGTTGCATTTCTCCTTCTTGGCATACAACTAATGCTCCCGCAAAGTTTGTAGAACCAACCTTAAGTGTTGTTCGTGTTCCTCCTGGGTCTTTAAATAGATCAAAATATCATCAATGAAGACGATGACAAAATGGTCTAGAAATAGTCAAAAAACCACGATTCATCAAGTCCATGAAAGCTGCTGGAGCATTCGTCAAACTAAAAGACATAACCAAGAATTTGTAAGATCCATACCGAGTCCTAAATGCAGTTTTTGGGATATCTTCCTCCTGGATTTTCAATTGATGATATCCAGATCTCAGATCAATCTTTGAAAAGTACTGAGCACCTTCAAGTTGATCAAATAACTTGTCGATCTTTGGCAAAGGATATTTATTCTTGATGGTCACCCTATTCAGTTGCCTATAGTCAACATATAGTCGTAAGCTTCCATCTTGTTTCTTTACAAATAGGATTGGTGCTCCCCATTTGTGATTTACTAAGCCGAATGAATCCTTTAAGTTCTAGCTCAGTCAATTGTTTTCACAATTCAGCTTTCTCCGCAGGTGCCATTTTGTAAGGCGGAATTGATATCGAAGCTTACCGAGAAAAAGATCAATGCAGAATTCTACCTCTCGGTCAGGTGGCAAACCAGGTAAATCTTTAGGAAATACATCTAGAAATTCATCTACTACTAGAGTGTAGTGATCAGCTCTTTTCACGTTGTTGTCACCTTCCAATACGAAAATAATGGCGGCACAAGATAACTTTCATCGACCACCTATGGTTGATCTCAATAGCTCACTAGTCATCACTCGATCTGGATCTTCGAGTTCGATCACCGTCGAGTTCGGCTCTATGAATAATATCATTTTTTGGCGATGACAATCTAATGTTGTCCTATTCTGAGTTAACCAATCTATACAAAGAATCACATCATAGCGTGTCATTGGTAGGATAATGAATTGGACATTAAGTTGTTCGCCTTCTCGCGCAACAATATTAGTCCAATTACCAATGAAGCTTCAGTTTTTCCAAGTGGCGTACTTCGGTGCAAAGGTGACTCTATAGGTTTTATTTCTAATTCTAATGCTTTTGCAAACGTGGATGCAATAAAAGAATGACTGGCACCAGTATCAAACAATACGTGTGCCTAACTAGAAGAGATCAGAATCATACCCTCCATAACCGTAGGACTATTCTGAGTTGTTGGTTCTTCCCCTTCCACAGCATATATTTTCCCTTTTCCATTGTCATTCATGCTGTTCCTTGAGGCAGTGGGTCCCGCTGGCCTGAATTGTGGCAGTTGCAAAGAAGGTTACCTACTAGTGGACATCTGAGGTCTCCACTGTGATCGAAATGATTAAGGTCCAAAATTTGACTGACAAAGGGCTTGTGGTGGCCTATATTATGACTGGCCAAATCCTAATTGTCCTTGGTTAAAGTGTCCATGGTTAACCTGTCCCTAGGTAAATTGTCTAGATCCAAACTGATGAGATCTTACTGATGATTGGGTGGACTGTTGGAATTGTTGAGCCGGCTGCTGTTGCCTGTAAGGACAGTTCCTCTTTAAATGTCCTGTTTGACCACAGTTATAATAGCTCCTCTCATATAAGTGTGATCTTCCGGTAGAAGTGTTACTAGTACTGTCAGTTCTTCTACCTTCAATGTTGACCCCACTAACATGAGTATGAGTTCCACGTTGACTTCTAGTCGGTACACCAGACGTCCTTAGAGCTTCATATTTCTCTTTCTGAAAATTTTGATTCTCCTGTTCAATACGCAGGGCAGCTGACACAAGTGTCGGGTAATCTCGAATCTGCATACCCACCACTAGTCTCCTTATCGATGGTTTAAGTCCCTACTCAAACTTGATACATTTAGTGCGCTCAGTCGCCACCATCGTAGAAGCAAATCTGGACAATTCTTTAAATTTTGACATGTACTCGAATACGGTCATATTTCCTTATTGTAGGCTCATGAACTCTATAATCTTTTGATCCCTAAAACTCTTAGGGAAAAATTGATAATAGAATAACTGCTCAAACATCTCCCAGGTCATTTCTTGCAGATTGTGCATTCTCCTAATTTGTCTCCACCATATGCCAGCATTACCATATAGGTGGAAATAATTTCAATCCGGTATTGGGTCTGGATAGTATCCATCTTCATCACCACACTTTGGAACCAATCATTCACTTCTTGAGGATCACCTTCACCATAAAGGCTAGAACTCTAAATCGTTGAAAATCTCATAGGCTCCTGTTCATGTCAAGCATGACCGGTTCATCTCTCGCACGAGCAACCATGTTTTGTAGTACTCGATACATGGCTTCCATGACGTTAGCCTGATCCGGCTCTAGCGGCGGTGCTGAGGTTAGGGTTGGAGTAATTGTCAGGACGGTTCCCCTTCTACGTCTTGGCGGCATTTTATAAAATAAAAATTATCATTTTATTTTACTCTAAGTATGCATAAAATTCCTATGGGAATCCCAAACAATGCTCTGATACCAAAAATCCTGTCAAGTCCCAAAATCCAGAATAGCGACAGGTGTCACGTCCCAAAAATCCGAGATAGTGATAAGTATGAGGTGTTAAATAAATAAATAAAAGAAAAGCCCAGACTCCTAAGTTTGTCAGTTTTTACATTTTTCGTTTTACCGTCTATTTAAACTTGTTTACAAATTATACTTGTATATGTTAAATTAGTTATTATCTGTATTTCAATTTTTATCACAATATCAGGTGGTGAGGTACCCATCTCCCATAGATGCATACTTGGATTAAATAAAATAAGTAAGATTACAAAAGTAAAGTTTAGAATTTACAGTCCCGGAATGCTCATATACATTCTTGGTTCTAAAGTAAAGAACACTACTTTTATGTCTTTAGTCCTTGTTGTCCACTGGTGATTTCACGTGGTCTGTATCCTCTAGTTGCCTTTATCTCCTTGGGGTTTACCAGTTTTAAAACAGTAAGCGAAAGGCCCAGTAGGATAATTTAAAAAAAATATTTTTCAATATTTTATTTTAACCATCATACTAAATATTTCAATGCAGTACTGAATTATAAACGTGGAATCGTGATTATGCAAATTGTGTCCCTATATACATCTAGTTCGTGTACGGTTTGTATGAGCCCCCTCACCATGCCGAAGCATGATGAGTGATCCTCAATCGAGCTGTGCACTCTTCGCACGTGTATGCTGGCTCCCGGTATACTTTAACACCAAATCTAACGTTCAACATTTTATTTGAACATAAGATTCACATAATAAAAATATGCCATATTGTTTTTCAAAAAAAATTCGTGACCAGATATTTTTCCTTTTAATTTTTGAAATCATGATATTTTCTAAAATCACAGAATTTTCAAAACTTTATAAACTCATTTTCTTTAAATTATTTTGGCTATAAGGAAAGGGTAAGATATCCTACCTCATTGGTAAATTAATCTACTATCAACTTCTCGCACAAATTCCAAGATAATCTTTTTTCTTAAATTCGATCAACGAGTACCTAAAATAAGAAATACAGATAATTTAATTATCTGTCTAGGAATTCTATAATTGTAATTACGGTAAATTCAATTAATTAGTATGCCATGGATTTTAAAATTCAAAACATTTTATTTTAACATCGCAATTTTAAAACGATAATTTTTTTACAAATACCTAAAATATTTTTTAAAAAATTTCGGCATGACCCGCCTTAAAATATAAACTCCCTAAAAGCTCCAAAACGCCAATCCTGCAAAAAACAATTTCAATTCTCAGAACAGTTCAAATTTTAAATGTCAAATCCCAGATAAATTTAAAACACTCATTTCAAAATTTATTATTATTTTTATCATTATTATTATTATTTATTATATAATATGTATACAAATACACACACATATATGTATATATATTTTTTTGTTAAGGGGGGGATTCGACCGGTGGAGCTCATGGTGGCAGGAGGGTGGCGGCGCTTTGGCACGATGGTCGGTGGCACAGCGAGGAGCAACTAGCTAGACAGGGATGGATGGCAAGGCACAGGCTGGCACGGCTGGGTTGGACGGGACGGGGTGGAGTTGGTTCGGGCGATGGTCGCGGAGCTTCGATCCCGATCGGGGTCAGGCGAGTGGCGGTGAAGGGTGATGGTCCAGGCGTTGGGCACAACGGTGGATGGTGATGGCGACTCGTGGCTTTGGCGGTTGGCTAGGCACGGTGATCGGGTTCGGTAGGCTGCTCCGGTGGTGTTCGACCAAAACAAAAAAAGAGGGAAAGAAGAAGAGAAAGAAAGAGAGATGGTGAGGGAGTGAGAGAGAATCAGTAAAGAGGGGGATAGTGAGAAATCGGGAAGGGGTGAAGAAAACAGAGAGAAAAAGTGAGGGGGGGAAGGTCAGTGAGAGAGAATGAAAATTGTGAAGTTTTTAAATGAAAATTTTGTTAAAAAAAAGAGGGTAAGTCGGTGAGGAAAAAGGGAAAAAAAAAAAAAACAGAGTGAGAGTCAGAGAGGCGGTGAAGGAAAAACACAGAGAGGAAGAGAAATAGATTTTCGGAAATATCTGGAAAGAGGAAAGAAAAAGAAAAGAAAAATAAGGAAAATAATATTTGATAAAAATTTATTGGGTAAAAATTGTAAAAATTTTAAAATTTGTAAAAATGTTCTAAATATCCTCAAACTAATTTTTAATACACCGAAAATTTAAAATTGAATTCTCATAATTAAAAATTTTATTGGCACACTAACAATTAAGTTTCATACATTTACGTGGGAAATTTAAACTCAAAAATTTCGCACCGTGACAAGTTGTACATTAGGTATCAAGTTCTATGGACATTTAGGGATTAGTTAGTATAACATGTCCCACATAATAAAAGAAAAAGAATATCTAAGGCCTATGGGCGATGGAGGTTAGTGACCTTGAGGTTGTTAGGAAATGCCCTAAGCATTAGAGACATTTTGATGTATTTATTTTGAACTAGATAATAAAATTATATATAGAGGTTATTCATTACATTGCTATCTGTCCTCGTTTTATTTACATGTTTAAGTAAATGTAAGCAAATATGGCTCCCTGACTGCTTATGTTAAACTGTTAGAACATTACATGCAATGGACTTTTGTATGCGAGAAGACAATGTTCTAAAGTAAGCGGTCTAAACTATGGTTTGTAGTCTATAGGGTTAGACCGAGCATCTTACTCATGTTAAGACTATTATATTGTCTAAAGCCTTGGAGGGGACGGTTTGTCTTGACTGTCTGGAGCTGGACACCCAAGTAGAGATATAGATATGTTGCTTGGTGGTGAGATATTAGACCGGGACTAAAACGTGATTAATCTATGAAGTCTGCTTTAAGTGGATTGATCTGCTTTTGACGTTCATTGTGCAATAACCTTAATCCTGAGTGGATGAACAGCTTCATGTATATGACTTGTGTACTTTGATGTTCCAATGGCTAAAGCATCTCAGAGGTAGTAAGTTTATAGACCGGTTCGTTGGGTGCATGATTTGTATACGATGAAGTGTTTGTTTACAGATATCGGAATCATAGCTCTAATAAGGAGTTAAGGGTATCCTCTTAAAGGCATTATACTGGATGTGAAAATGGACAAGGTCTTGGGTCGTCTGCTGGACGGATGACTTCTTATTCACATATGGCGAATAATCATTTTCTTATTCGGAAGTATAATGGAATTTTAAGATAGCCTGATCAGTAGGATTAAACAGACTTTGACCTAAGGCTGATCATGGATATCATATGAGGGTTCTGCATACATGACAAGGTCATTGGACGATAGCTTGTCACAGGCTTACGTAATACGGTATATAATTGGGAGTTCAGTTTCAAGTTTATAGTAGTGTGACTCTGAAATTTGTGATCATTTGATTGAGTTGTTCGGTAAAGAATGATGATCATATGGATTCATGAGAGCCCGATTATATATGTCCAATTGGTCCCTCTACTAGCTCCACATAATTCCTTAATGTTTGGCAAATTGATTTGTGTATGCTATTGGCTAGTTGGTTATGCATAGATGGTGTTGATATAGGATTAGGATGGTGGACAAGATTCTCTCTGATTGGATTTAGATTTTGTTTTAGATAATAGAGTACACAATTATTCAAACTCCAAATAAAGTTACCATGATTTTATTTGAGATTGGATTTGAGTTGTAGAAAATTATCTATGAGAACAAGAATTTGAAATACAATTGTTTTGGGGATTTTGAAATTTGAATTTTGAAATTTGAAATTCAAATTTTGAATCACAGTCCAAGTAGGATTCGAATTTCTTGTGGTAAATCCATAAGGAATGAAATTCAAATTTGAGTTGGATATGGAGAGGAAAATCTTGTTTGAATCCTACTTGAATTTTGAATCCAAATCCTAACAAACTTGGTCAAAAATTTTAAGGAATATCCTCATGGAATTTTCAGATTTTTTATGGATAAGGTTCAGGGAAAAATTCAAGTTTCAATCCCAGTTGAATTTGGACTCTCTCCTCCCTAGATTGTGGCCGAAATTTTGAGGGTATATCTCATCTAGATTTTCGATTATTTTGAATAACGATGAGATAAAATTCAAGCTTGAAAATCCTAGTGGAATTTTGATTCTCTCCCTATTATTTGTGGCCGAAAACTTGGAGAAAATCTCAGGATAGATTTTTGGATTTTTTGGTTGGATAATGGTGAGATAAAATTTAAGTTAAAATCCTGTTTGAATTTTGAACACAAAATCTTGAATGTGGCCGAAATATTTTGGTGGTTTTTGGCCTTGTTAATTTTGAATTTTGTGTATGGATAAGGGAGAAAATCTTCTCCTAATCCAATTCAAATTCAGAGGATCAACACATGCAAGTCTATAAATATAGGTCCTGCCACTCCAGTTCTCTTAGACCATAGACTCTCATGTGAGTAGGCTTATTGTTGCATAACTCACCGTGACAATAAGTTTTTAGAGATCTGGGTGGTCGAAAGAAGACTAGCAGTGCTAGCATACTGATCCAGGTTCAGAGTGCCCATACACTCAGCCATTCACGAATTGGAGAATAGTAGAGAAGGCTAGTTGGTTGAAGCCTTCCGGTCATTCTCCTCCTGCAGATTGGCGTCCTTGAGGTATGAGTTTAAATTATTGTTGGTTTATTGTATATGACATCATGAGATATTTAACTATCTTGAAAAATTTTTATTGTTCCGCTGCGCTACTCTGATACGTTTTTATCGATTTATTTCCTACAATTAGTATCAGAGCCATATGTACATAAATTAGACAATTAGTTAGTCATTTTATTTATGTATGGATTTGATATTTAGAGAGTGGCATTCTAGGATTCTTTTATGTTGTTATCATGGATTATGTATGTAGTATGTGGTTATTTTAAATTTTCTGAATTATTATAAGCATGCTTGTTTTTGCCGGTTATGGTTCCTTAGAATTTAAAAAATTGTATCTAGGAATTTTTATGTAACCATGGGAGCAGTTTATTAATACTGTAATTTCCATTGGATTTTAATTCTTTGTCTTTTAGAATTATTATGGTTAGAATTTTTTATACACCGAAAATGGTTTAGGAAATTTTATGTAATTATTCTTGGAGGAGATTGAAGTTTGAAGACCATAATTTATTTTTCCCAAAAGTTAAATTTAATTTAAAGGTTGAAATTTTGATTGTGTAGAAAATTTCAATTTAATTAGGATTCAAATTAATTTTTGGAGATCCTAATCGGTAAAATGAAATATGACACAGAAATCGAGAACCACCCCGTCGGGATGGACCATCAGCCGTGATGGGGCTGCAGCCCCTGCCCTCGGGCAGGATGGGGCTGCGGCAGCCCCTGCCCACAGTTGCACCCCACAGCCGCAGGCTTTGCCTGCAGCCGAGGGTGGCTGTGGCCTCCCCAAGGGCTGGCCGCAGCCTGGGCATGCAGCCTGTGGTTGCAGGCAGCGGGCTGCTGCGCCCAGCCTAGACATGTAGCATGGAACTGCAGGCTTGGCCTGCAGCCCGGCAGGGCTACACATGGTGCAGCCGTGGGCTGCCAGCCCCTCGGGGGCTGGGGGCTGCCCACGGCAGCTGCCGGCCTCCGGGGCCGGTGGGGCGACGATTCGAAAAACAAAAAAAATTTTGATTTTTAAATTTGAGATTTAATTTTAAATCATGTTTTAAAAATACGTAATTGAAAATTTGAAATTTTTGTAATTACATATTATTGCACATGATATTTAAAATTGTTTAAAAATTTGAATTTGAAATTTAAATTTGAAATTCGAATTTAGAATTTGAATTTGAAATTTAAATTTTTGGGATTTAAATTTTAAATGATTTCAGGGATGAGAAATAAATGGAGAGGCTACATAAAGATGGAAACAAGAAGACGGAACAAAATTCAAGACCCAAAGAATGATTAGGATGGAATTTTGTAATCTTTATATTCTTTGTTCTGGGATGGAACCATGGCTTGGTTATTATTCTGTCAATTATTTTTTCTGCGATATACCATGGATGTATAAATATGTATTGATGGATGTTTTATATGCATATTTGATAACATGTCATATAGGATAGGTGAATGCCGTTCATACTATATTGATCATACATATTTGTCAAAACTTGCATGTTTTTCAAAATATTGAGTGGGAGAGAGTTTCAAACAAAGCCCATGGCCTCCATTGTTGATCCATATGTGAAAGCATGGTAACGCCTCGCGTCAGTTCTACCCTGACCACACCCCTCGGTAGGTGTTTACCGTAGCCGATATACTAGGTTGGATCTCCTGTGTGGAAAACGTGTTCAGGTACGATCCTATTCATGACCACCCCTCAGTGGCTTAGTAGGACGTGGATCGGGCTACGTAAACAATGGTTATCTACTTAAGACTCGTTTAGTTATTAACCTTCCCTAAAAGCTCTGTTAATTAAACTGGTGGCTAAAATAAGCGGTTATTAATATATGTCTTAACCTTGGAGGATTTAAGTCAACATATATTAATTAGACGGGGTGCATGTTCCGGTTATTTGTTTCATGATCACCCCTCGGTGGCTTGGGGCAATAGGTGCTGAGAATTACCATTGCAATGCTACATGTTTTTTCAAGTTTCATGTAGGAACATACTTGTATATTTTATTTGCTAAATTAACTATATATTTGCTTGGGCTATGTAATGATGTCTACTACAATTTTATTTCAGTTCAAAATGTCACCGACACCCCTCATTTCAATACTTACTGAAAATAAGCTGAATGACGATAATTATAAAGACTGGAAAAGAAATCTGTTGATAGTTCTCAGCTACGAGAGACATAAGTTCGTGCTGGACGAACCATGCCCACTTGGGCCCAAACCTGACACACCGCTTGAGGAAATCTCGGTTGCCTATACTCGTTGGAGAGAATCTAATGAGATAGCTAGGTGCTACATACTTGCTAGCATGACGAGTGCTTTACAAAAGCAGCACGAGACTTATCAAGTTGCTAGGAAGATCATGGACAATCTGGAGGACATGTTCGGAGGCCAAGAAAAATTGGCTCGATAGTCCGATATAACCAGCATTATAAACTCTAAGCAAAAGGCAAGTACTCCGGTGAAAGACCATATGATCACTCTAATGGGATTCTTTACTGAGATTACCGAGAACGGTGCTGAGTTGGACTACAACACCCAGATCGAGATGGTGTTCAAAACTCTGTCTAAAGATTTTGTGGGGTTTAAGGTCGCATACAATCTAGCAACAAGGGAGTTAGGACTAACCGAGCTCATGAAGCAACTCTAAGCCTATGAGCAGATGATCAGGGATGGGGATGCGGTCCAACCCAAAGGAGAGGCCAAGTTGGCAGAATCATCCAAACCCTCACGAAAGAGGAAGAGGTCAAATCAGAAGCAAGCGGCTTCCAGTTCTTCTAATCCTCCTGTCTCAGATGGGAAGAAGAAGAAGAAGAACAAGAAGCCCAGGGACCCTAAAAAGTCCAAGTGCTTCCGCTGTGGGAAGATAGGTCACTTCAAGAAGGCTAGCCGGGAATTCCTAGCCGCCAAGGGCAAGGAAGGTAAGAAACTTTACTACTTAGAATCGTGTTTGGTAGAAGAATCAAAAGACACTTGGGTCATTGACTTGGGCGCCACTAATCATGTTTGTGTTTCTATGCAAGGGTTCGTGGAAACAAGAAGTCTACATGATAGGAGCCTCTCGTTGTGGACTAGAGACGGTAGCTTGGTGATGGCTAAGACAGTGGGAGATATTTACCTTTATTTTGATGAATTTAGGTTTATTTTATTGAAAGACTGTTTTCATGTTCCTAATTTTAGGAGGAATCTTATATCGGTAGCTTGTTTAATAAAGGATTCTTATTCAGTTTCTTTTAGTAAAAGAGTTGATATTCGTAGAAATAAGTTTTTTATCTGTTCTGGATGGATGGATGGAAACCTATATTTGATCAAACTAAAGATGTACTCACTGCTTGACATCGAATTAATAGATAACTTTAAAAGGTTGAAAGTTTCTCACTCTAACAAGGCGTATTTTTGGCATTAAGACTTGGTCATATTAATCAGGATAGGATTCAAATATTGGTTGAAGATGGTCCTCTAGAATCTCTGGAAGAGGTACATTTTCCTCAATGTGAGTCTTGTCTAGAGGGAAAGATGACTAAGAGGTCTTTTGGAGCTAAGGGTACTAGGGCATAGGAGCTTTTAGAAATTGTGTACACTGACGTATGTGGCCCCATGAATGTCACAACACGAGGAGGGTTCGAGTATTATGTCTCCTTTATAGACGATTACTCGAGGTATGGATATGTGTTTCTGATGCACCGTAAGAGCGAAACCTTTGACAAGTTCAAAGAGTATCGTGCGGAAGTGGAAAAGCAATTGGATAAATCCATAAAGACACTTCGATCTGATCGAGGTGGTGAATACCTCTCTGACGAATTTCTAGGACATCTTGTAGAGAATGAGATATTATCCCAATTGATTGCACCTGGTACTCCACAACAGAATGGTGTAGCCGAAAGGAGAAACAGGACTTTGTTGGATATGGTAGGGTCCGTGATGAGTTATTCAACGCTGCTGTTATCATTTTGGAGATATGCTTTACAAACGGCATGCTATATTCCGAACCAGGTTCCAAGCAAATTAATTCCCAAGACTTCGTATGAATTGTGACGTGACAGGAAGCCCTCCCTTGGACATATGAGAATATGGAGCTGCCTGGCGCATGTACTGGATGGGGATGCGAAGAAGTTGGAACCAAGATCAGAATTGTGCATGTTTGTAGGGTATCCAAAGGGAACTAAGGGAGGTTTGTTCTATAACCCGAAAGAATAAAAAGTCATTGTTTCAACCCATACGACATTCTTGGAGGAAAGTCACATGAATGACTTTAAGTCTCGATGCAAAGTGGTGCTAGAGGAGTTATCGGGTGAAAGAACTGCTCCACAGGTTTCAGTCTTGGATGCAAGTCTGAGTTTCCGGTGAAAGACCTGCAAATGATCAACAATTTAGGGTGCCTCGTCGTAGTGGGAGGGTTTCAAAGAAGCCTAATTTCTTCATGTATGATGCTGAGGTATACCAGGTCGAGGCTCATAAGCGTGAGAATGATCCAGTCACTTATGATGAAGCTATAAATGATGTTGATTCTAAATCTTGGAAACAGGCTATGAACAATGAGATGGATTCTATGAACTCCAACTCTGTTTGGGAACTTGTAGATTCGCCAAATGGGATAAAACCCATTGGATGCAACTGGGTCTACAAAAGAAAGAAGGATGTGGAAGGGAGAGTGGAAACTTTCAAAGCTAGACTGGTTGCAAAGGGGTATACGCAAAAGGCTGGAATCAATTACGATGAAACCTTTTCACCTGTTGCTATGCTGAAATCTATCTGTATTCTTTTGTCCGTTGCTGCGACTCTTGATTACGAGATCTGGCAAATGGATGTCAAGACGGCATTTTTGAATGGCCATCTTGAGGAATGTATCTACATGATACAGCCCAAAGGGTTCGTAGTGAAAGGCCAAGAAAGGAAAGTCTGCAAGTTGCTTAGATCCATTTATGGATAAAAGTAAGCATCCCACTCATGGAACCAGCGATTTGATCAAGCAATCAAGACATTCGATTTTGAGCAGAACGTTGATGGACCCTGTGTTTATAAACGTATTAAGGATGGAAAAGTGGTCTTTCTGATACTGTATATCGATGATATACTGCTTATTGGGAATGATGTAGGGAACTTATCATCGGTCAAGCTTTGGGTACACCAACAGTTTGATATGAAGGACTTGGGAGAAGCTAATTATGTTCTAGGCATTCGTCTATTTAGAGATCGAAAGAACAAAATGATAGCATTATCCCAAGCTTCACACAGAGATAAAATAATTGACAAATATGCAATGTAAGAGGCAAAAAAAGGTACACAACCTTCTATTGCCAGTCTAACTCTTTCATTGGATGACTGTCCAAAGACATCAGAAGAAAGAGAGTGTATGAGTAAGGTCCCTTATGCATCCGTTGGACCTTATGCATTCGCTGTGAGTAGCCTTATGTATGCTATGCTTTGCACTGGCCCGACATATGTTTTGCAATAGGTATGGTGAGTCGATATTAAGAGAATCCTAGAACCAAACACTGACAAGCAGTAAAGCATATATTCAAGTATCTTAAGAGAACGAGGGATTATATGCTGGTGTATTCTGGAGGGGACATTCGCTTTTGAGTAGAACGTTGATGAACCCTGTGTTTATAAAAGTATTAAGGATGAAAAAGTGGTCTTTCTGATACTCTATGTCGATGATATACTACTCATTGGGAATAATGTAGGGAACTTATCATCAGTCAAGCTTTGGCTACACCAACAGTTTGATATGAAGGACTTGAGAGAAGCTAATTATGTTCAAGGCATTCGTCTCTTCAGAGATCGAAAGAATAAAATGATAGCATTATCCCAAGCTTCATATATAGATAAAATAATTGACAAATATGCAATGTAAGAGGCAAAGAAAGGTACATAACCTTCTATTGCCAGTCTAACTCTTTCATTGGATGACTGTCCAAAGACATCAGAAGAAAGAGAGCATATGAGTAAGGTCCCTTATGCATCCGGTGTGGGCAGCCTTATGTACACTATGCTTTGCACTCGCTTGGACATATGTTTTGCAGTAGATATGGTGAGTGGATATCAAGCGAATCCTAGAACCAAGCACTGGCAAGCAGTAAAGCATATACTTAAGTATCTTAAGAGAACAAGGGATTATACGCTGGTGTATTCTGGAGGGGACCTAACACCCGTAGGATACACGGACTCCCATAGGATACACGGACTCAGACTTCTAGACTTACAAGGATTTAAGGAAATCGACATTAGGATTAGTGTTCTTGCTCGAAGGAGGCGCCACTGTGTGGAGGAGCGTGAAGCAGGGCTGCACAGCTGACTGTACTATGGAGGCTGAGTATGTGGCTGCAGCTGAGGCATCTAAAAAAGTAGTTTTGCTCCGCAAGTTCTTTAGAGACCTTGAGGTTATTCTGGGTGTTGATAAGCCTATCACACTTTACTGTGATAACATTGGAGTGTTAGGAAATGCCCTAAGCATTAGAGACATTTTGATGTATTTATTTTGAACTGGATAACAAAATTATATATAAAGGTTATTCATTACATTGCTATCTGTCCTCATTTTATTTACATGTTAAAGTAAATGTAAGCAAATATAGCTCCCTGACTGCTTGTGTTAAACTATTAGAACGTTGCATGCAATGGACTTTAGTATGCAAGAAGACAATGTTCTAAAGTAAGCGGTCTAAACTATAGTCTGTAGTCTATGGGGTTAGACTGAGCATCTAACTCATGTTAAGACTATTATGTTGTCTAAAGCCTTGGAGGGGACGGTTTGTCTTGACTCTCTGGAATTGGACTCCCAAGTAGAGACATAGATATATTGCTAGGTGGTGACATATTAGACCGGGACAAAAGCGTGATTGATCTACAAAGTACGCTTTAAGTGGATCGATCTACTTTTGACGTTCATTGTGCAGTAACCTTAATCCTGAGTAAATGGACAGATTCATGTATATGACTTATGTACATTGACGTTCTAATGGCTAAAGCGTCTCAGAGGTAGTAAGCTTATAGACCGGTTCATTGGGTGCATGACTTGTATACGATGAATGGTTCGTTTACAGATATTGGAATCATAGCTCTAATGAGGAGTTAAGGGTATCCTCTTAAAGGCATTATACTGAATGTGAAAACGGACAAGGCCTTGGGTCGTCTGCTGGGCGGATGACTTCTTATTCACATATGGTGAATAATCATTTTTTTATTCGGTAGTATAATGGAACTTTAAGATAGCCTGATCAGTAGGATTAAACGGACTTTGGCTTAAGGCTGATTATAGATATAATATAAGGGTTTTGCATACATGACAAGGTCATTGGACGATAGCTTGTCACAGGCTTATGTAATATGGTATATAATTGAGAGTTCAACTTCAGGTTTATAGTGGTGTGACTCTAAAATTAGTGATCATATGATTGAGTTATTTGGGAAAGATTGATGATCATATGGATTTGCGGAAGCCCGATTATATATGTCCAATTAGTCCCTCTACTAGCTCCACATAATTCCTTAACATTTGGCAAATTGATTTGTGTATGCTATTGGCTAGTTTATTATGCATGGATGGTGTTGACATCGGATTAGGATAGTCGACAAGATTCTCTCCGGTTGGATTAAGAATTTGTTTTGGATAATAGAGTACACAATTATTCGAACTCCAAATAAAGTTGCCATGATTTTATTTGAGATTGGATTGGAGTTGTAGAAAATTATCCATGAGAACAAGAATTTGAAATACAACTATTTTGTAGATTTTGAAATTTGAATTTTGAAATTTGAATTTTGAATTTTGAATTTGAAATTTGAATTTGAAATTTGAATTTGAAATACGAATTTGAAATTTGAATTTGAAATTTGAATTTGAAATTTGAAATTCAAATTTTGAATCACAGTCCAAGTGGGATTCGAATTTGTTGTGGAAAATCCACAAGGAATGAAATTCGAATTTGAGTTGGATATGGAGAGGAAATCTTGTTTGAATCCTACTTGAATTTTGAATCTAAATCCTAACCAAATATGGATGAAAATTTTGAGGATTATCCTCAATGAATTTTCGAATTTTTGTGGATAAGGTTCAAGGAAAAATTCAAGTTTCAATCCCAGTTGAATTTGGATTATCTCCTCCCTGATTATGACCGAAAATTTGAGGAAGATCTCCTAGGAGATTTTCGGTTATTTTGGATGAGGGTGACATAAGATTGAAGCTTGAAAATCCTAGTGAATTTTTGATTCTTCCTTATCCAAAAGTGGCCGAAATTTTTTGTGGGGATTTTCCCCTTTTCGGATTTTTTGGTTGAAAAAGGGAGATAAGATTCATGTTAAAATCTTGTTTGAATTTGGATTGGATAATGTTCAATAATGGCCGAAATTTGTTGGGATTTTCCCTTGGATAATTTCGGATTTTATGGTTGTGGATAAGGGAGAATATCTTCTCCTAATCCAATTCGAATTCAGAGAATCACCTTATGCAGGTCTATAAATAGAGGTCCTGCCACTCCAGTTCTCTCAGACTACAGACTCTTAGGTGAGTAGGCTTATTGCTGCACAACTCACTGTGACAATAAGTTCTTTAGAGATCTGGGTGGTCGGAAGAAGACCAGCAGTGCTAGCATACCGATCGAGGTTCAGAGTGCCCACACACTCAACCATTCGGGAATTGGAGAATAGTAGAGAAGGCTAGTTGGTTGTGTTAGGAAATACCCTAAGTATTAGAGACATTTTGATGTATTCATTTTGAACTGGATAATAAAATTATATATAGAGGGTATTCATTACATTGCTATCTGTCCTCGTCTTATTTACATGTTAAAGTAAATGTAAGTAAATATGGCTAACTGACTGCTTGTGTTAAAACTGTTAGAACGTTGCATGCAATGGACTTTTGTATGCGAGAAGACAATGTTCTAAAGTTAGCAGTCTAAATTATGGTCTGTAGTCTATGGGGTTAGACCGAGCATCTAACTCATGTTAAGACTATTATGTTGTCTAAGGCCTTAGAGGGGACGGTTTGTCTTGACTGTCTGGAGCTGGACTCCCAAATAGAGACATGGATATGTTGCTCAGTGGTGACATATTAGACCGGGACTAAAGCGTGATTGATCTACGTAGTCCGCTATGAGTGCATCAATCTGCTTTTGACGTTCATTGTGCAATAACCTTAATCCTGAGTAAATGAACTACTTCATGTATATGACTTGTGTACTTTGATGTTCCAACGGCTAAAGCGTCTCAGAGGTAGTAAGCTTATAGACCGGTTCGTTGGGTGCATGACTTGTATACGATGAAGGGTTTGTTTGCAGATATCGGAATCATAGCTCTGAGGAGTTAAAGGTATCCTCTTAAAGGCATTATACTGAATGTGAAAATGGACAAGGCCTTGGGTCGTCTGCTGGGCGGATGACTTCTTATTCACATATGGTGAATAATCATTTTCTTAATTCGGTAGTATAATGGAACTTTAAGATAGCCTGATCAGTAGGATTAAACGGACTTTGACCTAAGGCTGATCATGGATATCATATGAGGGTTTTGCATATATGACAAGGTCATTGGATAGTAGCTCGTCACAGGCTTACGTAATACGGTATATAATTGGGAGTTCAGTTTCAGGTTTATAGTGGTGTGACTCTGAAATTAGTGATCATATGATTGAGTTGTTCGGTACAGAATGATGATCATATGGAATCACGAGAGCCCGATTATATATGTCCAATCAGTCCCTCTACTAGCTCCACATAATTCCTTAACGTTTGGCAAATTGATTTGTGTATGCTATTGGCTGGTTTATTATGCATAGAGGTGATGACACAGGATTAGGATGGTAGACAAGATTCTCTCCGGTTGGATTCAGATTTTGTTTTGGATAATAGAGTACACAATTATTCGAACTCCAAATAAAGTTGCCATGATTTTATTTGAGATTGGATTGGAGTTGTAGAAAATTATCCATGAGAACAAGAATTTGAAACACAACCGTCTTGTGGAATTTGAAATTTGAATTTTGAAATTTGAATTTTGAATTTTGAATTTGAAATTTGAATTTGAAATTTGAATTTGAAATTCGAATTTGAAATTTGAATTTGAAGTTTAAATTTGAAATTTGAAATTTGAAATTTGAAATTTGAATTTGAAATTTGAATTTGAAATTTGAAATTCAAATTTTGAATCACAGTCCAAGTAGGATTCGAATTTGTTGTGGAAAATCCACAAGGTTTGAAATTCGAATTTGAGTTGGATTTAGAGAGGATAATCTTGTTAGAATCCTACTTGAATTTTGAATCTAAATCCTAACAAAAGTGGAAGAAAATTTTGAGGATAATCCTCAATGAAAAATTCGGATTTTGTGGATAAGATTCAAGGGAAAATTCAAGCTTCAATCCTAGTTGAATTTGGATTCTCTCCTTCCCTGAAAAGTGGCCGAAAATTTGGAGAATCTCTCCCAGGAAATTCGGTTATTTTTGGATAAGGTTGAGATAAGATTCAAGCTTGAAAATCCTAGTGGAATTTTGATTCTTCCTTATCCTAAAAGTGGTCGAAAATTTGGAGAAGATTTTCTCCTAGAAATTTCGGATATTTTGGTTGAAAAAGGGGGATAAAATTCTAGTTAAAATCTTGTTTAGATTTGGATTGGATTTATCCTAAGAAAACCGAATTTAATTGTGGAGATTCTCCCTTGGAAAATTCAGATTTTATGGTTATGGATAAGGGAAAATATCTTTTCCTAATCCAATTCAAATTCAGAGAATCACCTCATGCAGGTCTATAAATAGAGGTCCTGCCACTCCAGTTCTCTCAGACCACAGACTCTCAGGTGAGCAGGCTTATTGTTGCACAGCTCATCGTGACAATAAAGTTCTTTAGAGATCTGGGTGGTCGGAAGAAGACTAGCAGTGCTAGCATACCGATCGAGGTTCGGAATGCCCACACACTCAGCCATTCAGGAATTGGAGAATAGTAGAGAAGGCTAGTTGGTTGAAGCCTCCGGTCATTCTCCTCCTGCAAGATTGGCGTCCTTGAGGTATGAGTGTTAATTGTTGTTGGTTTATTGTATATGGCATCATGAGATATTTAACGATCTAAAAATTTTTATTGTTCCGCTGCGCCACTCTGATACGTTTTTTACCGATTTATTTTCTTACAGGTTGAAGCCCTCCGGTCATTCTCCTCCTGTACATTGGCGTCCTTAAGGTATGAGTTTTAATTGTTGTTGGTTTATTATATATGGCATCATGAGATATTTAACGATCTAAAAAATTTTATTATTCCGCTGCGCTACTCTGATACGTTTTTACCGATTTATTTTCCACCAATTGGTATCAGAGCCATCTCATGACTATGCCATGTACATAAATTAGACAATTACTTAGTCTTTTATTTATGTATGGATTTGATATTTAGAGAGTGGCATTCTAGGATTCCTTTATGTTGTTATCATGGATTATGTATGTAGTATGTGGTTATTTTAATTTTTTAAATTATTATAAGCATGCTTGTTTTTGCGGGTTATGGTTCCTCAGAATTTAGAAAAATTGTATCTAGGATTTTTATGTAATCATGGGAGCAGTTTTTTAATACTGTAATTTTCCCATGGATTTTAATTTTGTCTCTTAGAATCATTATGGTTAGAATTTTTGTACACCGGAAACGGTTTAGAAAATTTTATGTAACTATTCTTGGAGGAGATTGAAGATTGAAGACCGTAATTTATTTTTCTCAAAAGTTAAATTTAATTTAAAGGTTGAAATTTTGATTGTGTGGAAAATTTCAATTTTAATTGGGATTCAAATTAATTTTTGGAGATCCTAATGGGTAAATTGGAATATGGCACGAAAATCGAGACATGATCCCTCGGGATAGGCCATCGGGCCTTGATGGGGCTGCAGCCCCTGCCCTCGGGTAGGATAGGGCTGCGGCAGCCCCTTGACAGGCCATAACCACCCACGGTCGCAGGCTTTGGCCTACAGCCGAGGGTGGCCATGGCCTCCCCAAGGCTGGCCGTAGCCTAGGCGTGTAGCCTGCCGGCTGCTGCATGTAGGAAAATAAATCGGTAAAAACGTATCAGAGTGGCGTAGCGGAATAATAAAAATTTTTTAGATCATTAAATATCTCATGATGCCATATATAATAAATCAACAACAATTAAAACTCATACCTCAAGGACGCCAATCTGCAGGAGGAGAATGACCGGAGGCTTCAACCAACTAGCCTTCTCTACTATTCTCCAATTCCCGAATGGCTGAGTGTGTGGGCACTCTGAACCTCGATCGGTATGCTAGCACTGCTAGTCTTCTTCCGACCACCCAGATCTCTAAAGAACTTTATTATCACGGTGGGCTGTGCAACAATAAGCCTGCTCACCTGAGAGTCTGTGGTCTGAGAGAACTGGAGTGGCAGGACCTCTATTTATAGACCTGCATGAGGTGATTCTCTGAATTTGAATTGGATTAGGAAAATATATTCTCCCTTATCCATAACCATAAAATCCGAATTTTCTCTGGGAGAATCTCAACAATAAAATTCGACTATTGTGGATAAATCCAATCCAAATCTAAACAAGATTTTAACTAGAATTTTATCTCCCCTTTTTCAACCAAAAAATCCGAAATTCCTAGGAGAAAATCTCCTCCACAAATTCGGCCACTTTTAGGATAAGGGAGAATCAAAAGTCCACTAGGATTTTCAAGCTTGAATCTTATCTCATCCTTATCTAAAATAACCAAATTTTCCTAGGAGAAAAACTAAAAAATTTCGGCCACTTTTCAGGGAGGAGAGAATCCAAATTCAACTAGGATTGAAACTTGAATTTTTCCCTTGAACCTTATCCACAAAAACCGTAATTCTATTGAGGATTATCCTCAAAATTTCATCCACCTTTTGTTAGGATTTAGATTCAAAATTCAAATAGGATTCTAACAAGATTATCCTCTCCAAATCCAACTCAAATTCGAATTTCAAACGTTGTGGATTTTCCACAACAAATTTGAATCCTACTTGGACTATGATTTAAAATTTGAATTTCAAATTTCAAATTCAAATTTTAAATTTCAAATTTCAAATTCGAATTTCAAATTTCAAATTTCAAATTCGAATTTCAAATTCAAATTTCAAATTCGAATTTCAAATTCAAATTTCAAATTCGAATTTCAAATTCAAATTTCAAATTTCAAATTTCAAAATTCAAAATTCAAATTTCAAAATTCAAATTTCAAAATCCACAAAACAGTTGTGTTTCAAATTCTTGTTCTCATGGATAATTTTCTACAACTCCAATCCAATCTCAAATAAAATCATGGCAACTTTATTTGGAGTTCGAATAATTGTGTACTCTATTATCTAAAATAAAATCTGAATCCAACCGGAGAGAATCTTATCTACCATCCTAATCCTGTGTCATCACCATCCATGCATAATAAACCAGTTAATAGCATACACAAATCAATTTGCCAAACGTTAAGGAATTATGTGGAGCTAGTAGAGGGATTGATTAGACATATATAATCGGGCTCCCGCAAATCCATATGATCATCATTCTTTTACCGATCAACTCAATCATATGATCACTAATTTCAGAGTCACACCACTATAAACCTGAAACTGAACTCCCAATTATATACCGTATTACGTAAGCCTGCGACAAGCTATCGTCCAATGACCTTGTCATGTATGCAGAACCCTCATATGATATCCATGATCAGAGCTATGATTCCTCATTAGAGCTATGATTCCGATATCTGTAAACGAACCCTTCATCGTATACAAGTCATGCACCCAACGAACCGATCTATAAGCTTACTACCTCTGAGACGCTTTAGCCATTGGAACATCAAAGTACACAAGTCATATACATGAAGCTGTCCTTTTACTCAGGATTAGGGTTACTACATAATGAACGTCAAAAGCAGATCGATCCACTCAAAGCGGACTTCGTAGATCAATCACGCTTTAGTCCCGGTCTAATATGTCAACACCAAGTAACATATCTATGTCTCTACTTGGGAGTCCAGCTCCAGACAGTCAAGACAAACCGTCCCCTCCAAGGCTTTAGATAACATAATAGTCTTAACATGAGTTAGATGCTCGGTCTAACCCCATAGACTACAGACCATAGTTTAGACCGCTAACTTTAGAACATTGTCTTCTCGCATACAAAAGTCCATTGCATACAACGTTCTAATAGTTTAACACAAGCAGTCAGGGAGCCATATTTACTTACATTTACTTTAACATGTAAATAAGACGAGGACAGATAGCAATGTAATGAATAACCTCTATATATATAATTTTATTATCCAGTTCAAAATAAATACATCAAAGTGTCTCTAATGCTTAGGGCATTTCCTAATAATCTCCCACTTGCCCTAAGCCAGCAGATGTGCCATGTTACGTATCCCCATCACCTCTACGTGCCTCTCAAAGCTTCTAGCCATCAAAGTCTTAGTAAAGGGATCGGCGATGTTGTCCTCGGACGCGATCTTACATACATCCACTTGTCCTGTCTCCACTTGCCCTCTAATAATACGATATCTCCGATCGATGTGCTTGGTCCTCTTGTGGTGCCGAGATTCCCTTGTGTTGGCAATAGCCCCTGTATTATCACAGTAAAGTGCGATAGGCTTGTCAATACCCAGAATGACCTCAAGGTCTCTAAAGAACTTGCGGAGCCAAACCACTTCTTTAGATGCCTTAGCCGCAGCCACATATTCAGCCTCCATAGTAGAGTCAGCTGTGCAGCCCTGCTTCACGCTCCTCCACACAATGGCGACTCCTCCGAGTAAAAACACTGATCCAGATGTCGATTTCTTCGAATCCTTATAAGTATGGAAGTCTGAGTCCGTGTATCCTACGGGTGTTAGGTCCCCTCCAGAATACACCAGCATAAAATCCCTCGTTCTCTTAAGATACTTGAGTATATGCTTTACAGCTTGCCAGTGCTTGGTTCCAGGATTTGCTTGATATCGACTCACCATACCTACTACAAAACATATATCCGGGCGAGTGCAAAGCATAGCGTACATAAGGCTACCCACAGCGGATGCATAAGGGACCTTACTCATACACTCTCTTTCTTCCGATGTCTTGGGACAGTCATCCAATGAAAGAGTTAGACCGGCAATAGAAGGTTGTGAGCCTTTCTTTGCCTCTTGCATTGCATATTTGTCAATAATTTTATCTATGTATGAAGCTTGGGATAACGCTATCATTTTGTTCTTTTGATCTCTGAAGAGACGAATGCCTAGAACATAATTAGCTTCTCCCAAGTCCTTCATGTCAAACTGTTGGTGTAACTAAAGCTTGACCGATGATAAGTTCCCTACATCATTCCCAATGAGTAGTATATCATCGAAATAGAGTATCAGAAAGACCACTTTTCCATCCTTAATACGTTTATAAACACAAGGTTCATCAACGTTCTGCTCAAAACCAAATGTTTTAATCGCTTGATCAAACCTCTGGTTCCATGAGCAGGATGCTTGCTTTAGTCCATAAATGGATCTAAGCAACTTGCAGACTTTCCTTTCTTGGCCTTTCGCTACGAACCCTTCGGGCTGTATCATATAGATACACTCTTCAAGATGGCCATTCAAGAATGCCGTCTTGACATCCATTTGCCAGATCTCGTAATCGAGAGCCGTAGCAATGGACAGAAGAATACGGATAGACTTCAGCATAGCAACAGGTGAAAAGGTTTCATCGTAATCAATTCCAGCCTTTTGCGTGTACCCCTTTGCAACCAGTCTAGCTTTGAAAGTTTCCACTCTCCCGTCCGTATCCTTCTTTCTTTTGTAGACCCATTTGCATCCAATGGGTTTTATCCCATCCGGCAAATCTACAAGTTCCCAAACAGAGTTGGATTTCATAGAATTCATCTCATTGTTCATAGCCTGTTTCCAAGATTTAGAATCAACATCATTTATAGCTTCATCATAAGTGACCGGATCATCCTCATGCTCATGAGCCTAGGCCTAGTATACCTCAGCATCATACATGAAGAAATTAGGTTTCTTCGAAACCCTCCTACTACGACGAGGCACCCTAAATTGTTGATCGTCTGCAGGTCTTTCACTGGAACTCGGACTTGCGTCCAAGACCGAAATCTGTGGAGCAGTTATTTCACCCGATAACTCCTCTAGCACCACTTTGCTTCGAGGCTTAAAGTCATTCATGTGACTTTCCTCCAAGAATGTCGCATAGGTTGAGACAATGACCTTTTGTTCCTTTGGGTTATAGAACAGACCTCCTTTAGTTCCTTTTGGATACCCTATAAACATGCACAATTCTGATCTTGGTTCCAACTTTTTCGCATCCCCATCCAGTACATGCGCCGGGCAGCCCCATATTCTCATATGTCCAAGGGAGGGCTTCCTGCCACGCCACAATTCGTACGGAGTTCTAGGAATCAATTTGCTTGGAACCTGGTTCAAAATATAGCATGCCGTTTGTAAAGCATATCCCCAAAATGATAATGGCAGCGTTGAATAACTCATCATGGACCATACCATATCCAATAAGGTCCTGTTTCTCCTTTCGGCTACACCATTCTATTGTGGAGTACCAGGTGCAGTCAATTGGGATAATATCCCATTCTCTACAAGATATCCTAGAAATTCATCGGAGAGATATTCGCCACCTCGATCAGATCGAAGTGTCTTTATGGATTTATCCAATTGCTTTTCCACTTCCGCACGATACTCTTTGAACTTGTCAAAGGTTTCGCTCCTTCGGTGCATCAGATACACATATCCATACCTCGAGTAATCATCTATAAAAGAGACATAATACTCAAACCCTTCTCGTGCTGTGACATTCATGGAGCCACATACGTCAGTATGTATAATTTCTAAGAGCTCCTGAGCCCTTGTACCCTTAGCTCCAAAAGACCTCTTAGTCATTTTACCCTCTAGACAAGACTCACATTGGGGAAGTCGTACCTCCTTCAGAGATTCCAGAGGACCGTCTTTCACCAATCTTTGAATCCTATCCTGATTAATATGACCAAGTCTTAAATGCCAAAGATACACCTTATTAGAGTGAGAAACTTTCAACCTTTTAGAGTTATCAATTAATTCAGTGTCAAGCAGTGAGTACATCTTTGGTTTGATCAAATATAGGTTTCTATCTATCCATCCAGAACAGATAAAAGACTTATTTCTACGAATATCAACTCTTTTACTAAAAGAAACTGAATAAGAATCCTTTATTAAACAAGCTACCGATATAAGGTTCCTCCTAAAATTAGGAACATAAAAACAGTCTTTTAATAAAATAAACCTAAATTGATCAAAATAAAGGTAAACATCTCCCACTGTCTCAGCCACCACCAAGCTGCCATCCCCAGTTCGCAACGAGAGGCTCCTATCATATAGACTTCTCGTTTTCATGAACCCCTGCATAGAAACACAAACATGATTAGTGGCGCCCGAATCAATGACCCAAGTGTCTTTCGATTCTTCCACCAAACACGCTTCTAAGTAAAGAAGTTCCTTACCTTCCTTGCCTTTGGCGGCTAGGATTTCTCGGCAAGCCTTCTTGAAGTGACCTACCTTCCCACAACGGAAGCACTTGGACTTTTTAGGGTCCCTAGACTTCTTGTTCTTCTTCTTCTTCTTCTTCCCATCCGAGACAGGAGGATTAGAAGAACTGGAAGCCGCTTGTTTCTGATTTGGCTTCTTCCTCTTCCGTAAGGGTTTGGAAGATTCTGCCAAATTGGCCTCACCTTTGGGTTGGATAGCATCCCTGATCATCTGCTCATAAGCCTGAAGTTGCTTCATGAGCTCGGTTAGTCCTAACTCCCTTGTCGCCAGATTGTATGCGGCCTTAAACCCCACAAAATCTTTAGACAGAGTTTTGAACACCATCTCAATTTGGGTGTTGTAGTCTAACTCAGCACCATTTTCGGCAGCTTCAACGAAGAATCCCATTAGAGTGATCATATGGTCCTTCACCGGAGTACTCGCCTTTTGCTTAGAGTTCATAATGCTGGTGATAGCGGACTGTCGAGCCAATTTTTCTTGGCCTCCGAACATGTCCTCCAGATTGTCCATGATCTCCCTAGCAACCTGATAAGTCTCATGCTGCTTTTGTAAAGCACTCGTCATGCTAGCAAGGATGTAGTATCGAGCTATATCATTGGATTCTCTCCAATGAGTATAGGCAACCGGGACTTCCTCAAGCGGTGTGTCAGGTTTTGGCCCTGGTGGTCATGGTTCGTCTAGTACGAACTTGTGTCTCTCGCAGCTGAGAACTATTAATAGATTTCTTTTCCAATTTTTATAATTATCGCCATTCAGTTTATTCTCAATAAGTATTGAAATGAGGGGTGTCGGTGACATTTTGAACTGAAATAAAATTATACTGGACATCATTGCAAAGCCCAAGCAAATATACAAATAATTTAGCAAATAAAACATACAAGTATGTTCCTACATGAAACTTGAAAAAACATGTAGCATTGCAACGGTAATTCTCAGCACCTATTGGCCCAAGCCACCGAGGGGTGGTCATGGAAAAAATAGCTGGAACATAGACCCCGTCCAATTAATATATGTTGCCTTAAATCCTCCAAGGTTAAGACATATATTAATGACCGCTTATTTGGCCACCAGTTTAGTTAACAGAGCTTCTAGAGAAGGTTAATAACTAAACGAGCCTTGAGTGTGTATGTCACGGCCCAAAATTTAGACACGTGACACGGCAGCCAAATCATAATATCAACCCGAGATTTAAGGAAAACATTTATTACAAAAAAACAACGGGTCAACATTATAATTTAGCTAAGCCTAATTATAAAGTAGCATCATAACCACAAAATAAAATAAAGGAGAAAATAAATGCTTTTTAATGCGGAAGTCAAACACAAAATCGGTTTTCAAAAGAAATTACCAACCATAAAATATTCCCAAGCATGAAATTTGAATAACGTGAAATAAAGTACAAACTTAAAGTCTTGTTACATCAGAACGAGAAACAGAAAGAAGAAGAAGGAGGAAACGGATAGCATCATCTTCGGTAGTAACGGATATCTCAACGAATTTCGGAACTGCTACCTCCCGTACCTGGAAGTAGTCATTTCGAAATCACAAAGAAAAAAGGACGTGAGCGCTGGCTAAGTAGGACAGAAACAAAAGTGGGTTAACAGATAACATTTAAAAATATGGCATAATATCCGTTTCCAAAAATAATCAACAATTTAAAAAAAACATTTTTAATGCAAGTTTTATTCTGCTGAGGACTTAGCGTAGCTGCAATATACGTGTCCCAATATTAAAATAATAAATCATTAAAACAACCATCATATTATGAGTGAGGACTTGTCGTAGCTATAATATACGTGCCTCGAATTTGAATTATCCTAGATCGTCTCGTTACGGTCTAAATAGGCCGAACGGCCATGCGCAGGTTTAGGGACCTTCCCCCATGGTGTCAACTTTCGGGACGCACGCATCATTTACAATGATCGTGAACTAGAGCTCAATTATGTTCACCGGATTATTCAAAAGATGGTATTTACCAAGTTATATTATGCCATTAATCAAAACACTCTTTAAAATACACATTTATTACAAAATACGTTGCATGCGTTTATTTCATCAAAAATAGTATAATAATTTCATAAATCGAAAACAGCATGCCATCAATAAAACAGGGGAATTTAAAACACTTGACTACTCCCAGAAAAGGCTTGAACGTCCTACCTCGATTATCGCACAAGCGTTACGATAACGTGTTCCACAAATCCAGCAAGAACGTCAAATAAATCCTATAATCACAACATATGATCAGTCTAGGTCTAGACCTAATCATCCAATCATTTTAGTGTGCCACAAAAGGATTTTAAAATGTTTAATAACATTGGGGATTTAAAATTTGTGAAAACCCCTAAGTTAGGATATTACTAGACATGGGCAGACTGACGTAGGATGACTGTAAAATCCATATTAATTTATTTTTCATCCCAAAAATTCTAAATTTTTAATATGTTAAACTAGACATCCGTAGCTTTAATTCCATATAACTTTTATAATTTTTGGACATCATTTGGTCATTCAACTAGGCCAAAAACCGAGGGTTGTTTTTAGGCATAAAAATCTGGGTTTCAGTTTCGGTTCAAAACCTGGCAGTTCTGTCTGCCTATCTTAGAAAATTATTTTGACTAGGCAAACGGAGGATTTTAGTTCTGAAATTTTGTAGGAAGTTATGGGACATCTTGAATTTAATTTTAGGCTCAAGAATCACTCAAAAATCATTTTTAAAACTCAAGTTATGGCTGACACAAATTTACTGTTCATATGGTAATTTTCCAGATTTCCGTTTTTCTGTGTCCGAATTTCGATTAGCCTCAAACCAATTCAATTTTCATCCAATGATCACGAAATTTTGTGGAAAACCTTATTTATATGTCATTAACATAAGCCAAGAATCAAATTGAAAAAATCATAAAATCTTACACATATGATAATAGGGTTTTTGAAAAGGGGATCAATGAGGCAAAATTTTAGGGTTTGAGAGAAAAATCACACCTTGTTTGTGCTGCCCTATTTTTGATGCTTGGTCTCCCTTTTGGCTGAATTTGTGTGAGTATTGGAGTCTTCAAAATAGTATGGAAATAGTGGAGAAAACCATATAAATTTCAGATTTAAAATCAAAAGGAGAAGGAAGGAAAAAGTTTGATTTCTCACCTTGTTTTTGTCTCAAAAGTTGTTGAATCTTTGAGCTGCCTTTTGGTAGGTTTTGTTTGCTGTTTTGGGTGTGTTTTGGGAGAGAAAATTCAGAGAGGGAAGAGGGGGAAAGCTGGCCGAAATTTTGAGGAGGAAAGGAGGGGTGAATGAGAGTTAAAAGGGGGTTTTTATACTAGGTTTTTCTTTCCCTTTCTCTTCCTTGTTTGGCTGAAAATTTTAAGGGGCAAAAGGGAAAGTTTTTGTGCTGTTTTGAGGCTAGGGTTTTCTCTCTTATTTCCCCTTAAGTGGCCAAAATTATTCCTTAGCTTTTAAGGAAAAATAATTTGAATTTTAATTGAGTTTTAACCTAGCTTAATTCAAATAAAATCTCCTTTATTTCCTACACTTTATGGCTGAATTTCTTCTTTATATCTAAGGAATGAAATTTGAATTTGAATCCTCCTTGGATTTGTGGAATTTAAATTTTAAATTAAATCCCAAGTGATGACCGAATATTTTAGGGTTTCTTTTTGAAGTTCAAATTATTGACTTTTTGAGTGGAATTTGACTAGGAAACCAACCTAGGGTTTCCAAAAGGATTTTTAATTAATTTTTGGCACACTAAATTTATTTAAATTATATATTGACCCTTAAATAAAATTTAAGGCGTCACAAATATCTACCACTAAAAATAGTTTCGTCCTCGAAACTTTAAGAATTACTCCACACTAAAGAAGAGAATAAGAATATGAATAACTTCTCATTTCATTAAGCAGTCTAAATGCACCTTTCAAAACATATAGTGGTATATCTACCACTATGAACAGAGTAGGGTTACAAAACAAACTTAGGTCGACTACATTACATGTACTCTACTGCTTAGCGAACCATTCAACATGGTTCTCGTGCATATCTTTCTCGGTTTCCCATATGGCTTCCTCTTCACCATGGTTACTCCAAAGAACCTTCACCATGGGTATTGTTTTCGTTCTCAGCTGCTTGACCTTACGATCCAAAATCTTCACCGGAACCTCAACATAAGAGACATCTGGTTGGATTTCTATATCATCTGTTGAAATGACTTCGGACTCTGTTCGTGCACTCTTCCTCAGCATCGATACATGGAAAACGTTGTGCACTCCCAAGGTGTCGGGTAACTTCAGCTCATATGCAACCTTACCAACTCTGCGTACGATCTCAAAAGGTCCAATGTAACGTGGTGCTAGCTTCCCTTTAACTCCGAAACGAGAGATACCTTTCTTCGGTGAAACCTTTAGCAACACAAACTCTCCGACCTCGAACTCTAACGGCTTTCTGCGTTGATCAGCATAGCTCTTCTGTCGACTCTGTGCTGTTAGAAGTCGTTGTTTGATGATGGCAATCTTCTCGTACTGGTCTAGGATCATCTCGGGTCCACCCACTGGTGCTTCCTGGTTGTCAACCCAATAGATGGGTGATCTACAAGGCTTTCCGTACAACGCTTCAAAGGGTGCCATTCCGATACTCGCTTGATAACTGTTGTTGTATGCGAACTCTGCCATGTAGAGGTGTTTGCTCCATCCATCTCCAAGATCAAGAACGCAGGCACGTAGCATATCCTCGAGAATCTGTATGAGACGCTCCGACTGACCATCTGTCTGTGGATGAAAAGCAGTGCTAAAGTTCAGTTCCGTGCCTAGAGCTTCCTGTAGACTTTGCCAAAAGCGAGCGTTGAAGCGCGTATCAGAAATAATCACCGAAGGAACTCCATGCAATCTGACTACGTTCCTCATGTAAAGCTCGACTAGTTGGTTCCTGGTGCAAGTCGTCTTGAACGGGATGAAGTGTGCAGTCTTCGTGAGACGATCTACAACTACCCAGACTCCATCAGATCCATCCTGTGCTCTCGGTAAGCCGGTTAAGAAGTCCATTCCTATACTATCCCACTTCCACCGAGGTATTAGAAGTGGTTGGAGCAGACCTGCAGGTCTCTCCCGTACTGCCTTTACTTTCTGACACGTCCAACAGTTGGCCACGAAGTTCTTCACATCTAACTTCATCCCTATCCACCAAAGTTGCCGTCTTAAGTTTTGATACATCTTGTTTCCACCTGGGTGCATGGCGAACCTCGACTGATGAAACTCTGACAAGATCTCCTGTATAAGCTCTGGGATGTGTGGCACTGCTAAGCGACCTTCATTGTAAAGAATTCCACTGGCGTCCATCGACCACTCTGCAACACGCTTGCCCTTTAATAATCTTTCTCGGATGTCAACGAAACGTGTATCTGCCAACTGATTCTCCTTGATCCTCTGCACATAGTCTGGTTCCATCACTAAGTTGTATAACACTGGGTGACCCTGAACTTCGCCAAAACGAACTTGATAAGCTGTGAGAACTCTGTCCTTTTCCCACTCATCTATCTGCATCGCCATTATAGAAGCGTCGTGATCAAGATTGGGAACTACCTCTCTTTCCTGCTTAGTGCATCTACAACCACGTTTGCTTTACCCGGATGGTACTCGACTTGGAAGTCGTAGTCTTGCATGTATTCTACCCACCTTCTCTGACGCAGGTTGAGATCTTTCTGTGTAGCTAGGTATTTCAAACTCTTGTGATCTGAAAACAGTCTAAAACTAGCACCGTACAGATAACAACGCCAATCTTAAGCGCAAACACTACTGCAGCTAACTCTAGATCGTGTGTAGGGTAGTTTCGTTCGTGTTGTTTCAGCTATCGTGAGGCATAAGCGACAACTCGGTTCTGTTGCATCAAGACTGCTCCAAGACCTTGATGAGAAGCATCGGTGTAGACATCATGTACTTGATCCTGATCCGGAATGATAAGGATAGGTGCAGAAGTCAAACGACTCTTTAACTCTTGGAAGACTGACTCACAGCTGTTGTCCCAAACGAAAGGTACATCCTTCTTTGTCAGATTGGTGAGGGGAGCGGCGAGCTTGCTGAAGTCCTGTACAAAACGTCGATAATATCCCGCCAAGCCCAAGAAGCTTCGGATCTCTGGAACATTCTTCGGTCGTTCCCACTTAAGAATCGCTTCAACCTTGGATGGATCAACTGATATACCATCTCCTGAGATGATATGTCTGAGAAACTTAACCTCTGTCATCCAAAACTCACATTTTTCTTTCTTGGCGTACAACTGATGTTCACGAAGAGTCTGTAAAACTATACTGAGATGCTGTGCATGATCTTCATGAGTTCGGGAATAGATGAGGATGTCGTCGATGAATACGATGACGAACTTATCAAGAAAAGGTCGGAAGACTCTATTCATCATATCCATGAACGCTGCTGGCGCTTTTGTCAAACCGAAAGGCATTACTAAGAACTCGTAACTGCCATACCTCGTTCGGAACGCCGTCTTCAGGATATCCTCCTCTCTAACCCGAAGCTGATGATAACCGGATCTCAAATCAATCTTGGAGAAGAAACAAGCTCCACCCAACTGGTCGAACAAGTCATCTATGCGTGGTAACGGATACTTATTTTTGATGGTCACACTGTTGAGCTTTCTGTAGTCTACACAGAGACGAAGCGAACTGTCGGCTTTCTTCACAAAAAGGACTGATGAACCCTAAGGTGAGTTGCTGTCTCGGATAAAGCCCAGCGATTTCAACTCATCCAGCTGCTTGCGCAACTCTTTCATCTCTAGAGGTGCCATACGATACGGAGCAGAAGCAAAAGGAGCTGTTCCAGGAACTAAGTCGATACGAAATTCTATTTCTCGATGAGGTGGTAAACCTGGAAGAGCTTTTGGAAAAACATCTCAAAAACTATCGACAACAGGTATAGGTTGGGTACTCTTTTCAGAATTGGATCCTTTCACTGCACACAAGGATAAGAAACAAAGGAAACCCTGTCTACTCTTCGATACTAACCTCAAAGCAGATCTATCAACATCTAAAACTAAGCTTAACTGATAGGACACTAGATGTCTGAAATCAGTTGTAAAGATAACGCGACGATTACGACAATCAAGCATAATCCCATATCGGGAAAGCCAGTCATATCCCAGAATAACATCATAAGTAAACATAGGCATTACTACAAGTGATGCCTCCAAACAAACATCCTCAACATAAACATAGGCTTGACACCCATCACTAACGGTAGTCGTGCCCAACGGGGATTTCACACATAAGGGAGAGTCAAGATTTTGCAGTTTTAAACCAAGTGAACGAGCATAATGTTGGGCTATAAAAGAGTGTGTAGCCCCGGTGTCAAACAAAAAATGTGCATATGTACCAAAAATAGGAATTATACCATCTAATGCAGTCGGTGCATGATCTATCTCCATGCTGTTAGCTCCAAGAGCGTGTACCTGTGGTGCCTTACCACGATTTTGAGCTGTATTCCCTTGCTGATAGCCCGTACTCTGACCCTGTGGTGGTGGTCTCTGATAACTCGACACTGGGAACTGTTGTAGCGGTGTAGCATGTGAAGCATAAGGCGCAGTGTACTGGCTCGTGCGCTGAGGTTGATAGGGAGCCGGAAGCTGAGGGCGCTGTGACTGCGAAGACTGGGAAGTAAACTGTTGTCTCTGTGGAAGACCATTATGATTCCGCTGATGATGATGTCTATGAGCATTGTCTCTCGACTGTCTCTTCGGGCAGACATTTCTTTTATGACCTTCATCACCACACTCGAAGCAGGTAATCATATTCACCCGACCCTGTCGCTGTCCAGACGACTGATGAAAACCTGACCCCTGAGATTGCTGGTTCTTCTGGTAAGGAGTCTGTGGCTTGTGTTGAGGCTTGTTGCGGATTGGTCCCGACTTGTTTTTGTTACGAGCTTCAAGGAACTCCTTGTCGCCCTCTTCCACTGTCAATGCCTTAGCAACTATCTGCTGGTAGCTATCCCTGATCTGGAACGGTTGTACACCCCTCTTCACATAGAGGCTAAGCCCTTCCTCAAAGCGGAGACACTTAGTAGCTTCATCCAAAACCTGATTCTTCGTATACCGGGCCAACTCAGTGAACTTGGCTTCATATTCCCGCACTGACATAGACCCTTGCTTCAAACGGATGAACTCCCTAGCTTTTCTGTCGCGGAACTGAGCTGAAAAGAAACGCTCGTGAAAATGCTCCTCAAAAACTGTCCAAGAAGACCTCTGCTCCTCTGTCAAACCATCCTCGATACTAGCCCACCAGGTAGAGGCTAGACCCACCAGCTTGTTGGAAGCAAACTCAACCCAAAACTCTGCGGGTGTGGCGGTCAACTTTAGCTGCTTACGAATGGCATCAAACCAGTAGTCAGCATCTATCTCTGTGCCCGTGCCATCGAAAGTGGGTACGTGAGGCTTAAAGAAAAGAGTTAGGGCTGCCTGTTTAGGATGTATCATAGGCTGGGTAGGTACTGCTCCAGAGGTAGGGTTTTCGGTGGTAGGCATTTGCTGAGGAGTCTGCGAAGAACTCCCCTCTCTCTGGGTCTCATTAGGAACAACATTAGCTACAGGAGCTGGGTTAGGTGTTCCAAAAGGTAAGACGGTGAGGAGAGCCTGTATCGCTGCCGTGAGATTCTGCATCGCCGTTAGCTGATCGTTCGGTGTAGGGACCACTGTATTCTGACTCCCTTGAGGCTGCGTGTTCCCGGGGTTCTCTTCGTCGTTGCCTCTCTGCTGTCTCTGACTTCGCGTGCCGGGACGAGCCATTTTGCTAAATAAGATTGAAGGAAGAGGAAATCCTATAAGCTTCTAAGAGTAAAGAAAACTATGCTTGGGTATTTTGAAAACGTTTTGATGAACACCCTTTTGAAAACGTTTTGATGAAAAACCCTTTTGAAAACGTTTTGATGGAAAACCCTTTTGAAAACCTGGGCTCTGATACCATTATTTGTCACGGCCCAAAATTTAGACACGTGACATGGCAGCCAAATCATAATATCAACCCGAGATTTAAGGAAAACATTTATTACAAAAAAACAACGGGTCAACATTATAATTTAGCTAAGCCTAATTATAAAGTAGCATCATAACCACAAAATAAAATAAAGGAGAAAATAAATGCTTTTTAATGCAGAAGTCAAACACAAAATCGGTTTTCAAAAGAAATTACCAACCATAAAATATTCCCAAGCATGAAATTTGAATAATGTGAAATAAAGTACAAACTTAAAGTCTCGTTACATCAGAACGAGAAACAGAAAGAAGAAGAAGGAGGAAACGGATAGCATCAACTTCGGTAGTAACGGATATCTCAACGAATTTCGGAACTGCTACCTCCCGTACCTGGAAGTAGTCATTTCGAAATCACAAAGAAAAAAGGACGTGAGCGCTGGCTCAGTAGGACAGAAGCAAAGGTGGGTTAACAGATAACATTTAAAAATATGGCATAATATCCGTTTCCAAAAATAATCAACAATTTAAAAAAAACATTTTTAATGCAAGTTTTATTCTGCTGAGGATTTAGCGTAGCTGCAATATACGTGCCCCAATATTAAAATAATAAATCATTAAAACAACCATCATATTATGAGTGAGGACTTGTCGTAGCTATAATATACGTGCCTCGAATTTGAATTATCCTAGATCATCTCGTTACGGTCTAAATAGGCCGAACGGCCCTGCGCAGGTTTAGGGACCTTCCCCCATGGCGTCAACTTCGGGACGCACGCATCATTTACAATGATCGTGAACTAGAGCTCAATTATGTTCACCGGATTATTCAAAAGATGGTATTTACCAAGTTATATTATGCCATTAATCAAAACACTCTTTAAAATACACATTTATTACAAAATACGTTGCATGCGTTTATTTCATCAAAAATAGTATAATAATTTCATAAATCGAAAACAGCATGCCATCAATAAAACAGGGAAATTTAAAACACTTGACTACTCCCAGAAAAGGCTTGAACGTCCTATCTCGATTATTGCACAAGCGTTACGATAACGTGTTCCACAAATCCAGCAAGAACGTCAAATAAATCCTATAATCACAACATATGATCAGTCTAGGTCTAGACCTAATCATCCAATCATTTTAGTGTGCCACAAAAGGATTTTAAAATGTTTAATAACATTGGGGATTTAAAATTTGTGAAAACCCCTAAGTTAGGACATTACTAGACATGGGCAGACTGACCTAGGCTGACTGTAAAATCCATATTAATTTATTTTTCATCCCAAAAATTCTAAATTTTTAATATGTTAAACTAGACATCCGTAGCTTTAATTCCATATAATTTTTATAATTTTTGGACATCATTTGGTCATTCAACGAGGCCAAAAACGGAGGGTTGTTTTTAGGCATAAAAATCTGGGTTTCAGTTTCGGTTCAAAACCTGGCAGTTCTGTCCGCCTATCTTAGAAAAATATTTTGACTAGGCAAACGGAGGATTTTGGTTCTGAAATTTTTCAGGAATTTAGGGGACATCTTGAATTTAATTTTAGGCTCAAGAATCACTCAAAAATCATTTTTAAAACTCAAGTTATGGCTGACACAAATTTACTGTTCATATGATAATTTTCCAGATTTCCGTTTTTCTGTGTCCGAATTTCGATTAGCCTCAAACCAATTCAATTTTCATCCAATGATCACGAAATTTTGTGGAAAACCTTATTTATATGTCATTAACATAACCCAAGAATCAAATTGACAAAATCATAAAATCTTACACATATGATAATAGGGTTTTTGAAAAGGGGATCAATGAGGCAAAATTTTAGGGTTTGAGAGAAAAATCACACCTTGTTTGTGCTGCCCTATTTTTGATGCTTGGTCTCCCTTTTGGCTGAATTTGTGTGAGTATTGGAGTCTTCAAAACAGTATGGAAATAGTGGAGAAAACCATATAAATTTCGGATTTAAAATCAAAAGGAGAAGGAAGGAAAAAGTTTGATTTCTCACCTTGTTTTTGTCTCAAAAGTTGTTGAATCTTTAAGCTACCTTTTGGTAGGTTTTGTTTGCTGTTTTGGGTGTGTTTTGGGAGAGAAAATTCAGAGAGGGAAGAGAGGGAAAGCTGGCCGAAATTTTGTGGGGGAAAGGAGGGGTGAATGAGAGTTAAAAGGGGGTTTTTATACTAGGTTTTTCTTTCCCTTTCTCTTCCTTGTTTGGCTGAAAATTTTAAGGGGCAAAAGGGAAAGTTTTTGTGCTGTTTTGAGGCTAGGGTTTTCTCTCTTATTTCCCCTTAAGTGGCCAAAATTATCCCTTAGTTTTTAAGGAAAAATAATTTGAATTTTAATTGAGTTTTAACCTAGCTTTTAATTCAAATAAAATCTCCTTTATTTCCTACACTTTATGGCCGAATTTCTTCTTTATATTTAAGGAATGAAATTTGAATTTGAATCCTCCTTAGATTTGTAGAATTTAAATTTTAAATTAAATCCCAAGTGATGACCGAATATTTTAGGGTTTCTTTTTGAAGTTCAAATTATTGACTTTTTGAGTGGAATTTGACTAGGAAATCAACCTAGGGTTTCCAAAAGGATTTTTAATTAATTTTTGGCACACTAATTTTATTTAAATTATATATTGACCCTTAAATAAAATTTAAGGTGTCACAGTGTAACCATTGTTTACGTAACCCGATCCACGTCCTACCAAGCCACCGAGGGGTGGTCATGAATAGGATCGTACCCGAACACGTTTTCCACATAGGAGATCCAATCTAGTATACCGGCGGCGGTAAACACCTACCGAGGGGTGTGGTTAAGGCAGAACTGACGCGAGGTGTTTCCATGCTTTCACATATAGATCAACAATAGAGGCCGTGGGTTTTGTTCGAAACCCTCTCCCACTCAATATTTTGAAAAACATGCAAGTTTTGACAAATTATGTATGATCAATATAGTATGAGCGGCACTCACCTATCCTATATGACATGTTATCAAATATGCATATAAAACATCCATCAATACATATTTATACATCTATGACATATCACAGAAAAAATAAATGACAGAATAACCAAGCCATGGTTCCACCTAGAACAAAGAAAATAATGTAGGAAAATAAATCGGTAAAAACGTATCAGAGTGGCGCAGCGGAACAATAAAAATTTTTAGACCGTTAAATATCTCATGATGCCATATACAATAAACCAACAACAATTAAAACTCATACCTCAAGGACACCAATCTTGCAGGAGGAGAATGACCGGAGGTTTCAACCAACTAGCCTTCTCTACTATTCTCCAATTCTCGAATGGTTGAGTGTGCGGGCACTCTGAACCTCGATCGGTATGCTAGCACTGCTAGTCTTCTTCCGACCACCCAGATCTCTAAAGAACTTTATTGTCACGGTGGGCTGTGCAACAATAAGCCTGCTCAACTGAGAGTCTGTGGTTTGAGAGAACTGGAGTGGCAAGACCTCTATTTACAGACCTGCATGAGGTGATTCTCTGAATTCGAATTGGATTTGGAAAAGATATTCTCCCTTATCCATAACCATAAAATCCAAATTTTCCATGGGAAAATCCCAACAATAAAATTCGGCCATTTAGGATAAATCCAATCCAAATCTAAACAATACTTTAACTAGAATTTTATCTCCCTTTTTCAACCAAAAAATCCAAAATTTCCTAGGAGATTTTTCCTCCAAAAAATTCGGTCACATTTAGGATAAGGGAGAATCAAAATTCCACTAGGATTTTTAAGCTTGAATCTTATCTCATCCTTATCCAAAATAACCGAATTTTCCTAGGAGATTTTCTCCATGATTTCGGCCACTTTTCAGAGAGTAGAGAATCCAAATTTAACTGGGATTGAAACTTGAATTTTATCCCTTGAACCTTATCCACAAAAACCGAAATTCCATTGAGGATAATCCTCAAAATTTCGTCCACTATTTGTTAGGATTTGGATTCAAAATTCAAGTAGGATTCTAACAAGATTATCCTCTCCAAATCCAACTCAAATTCGAATTTCAAACCTTGTGGATTTTCCACAACAAATTCGAATCCCACTTGGACTGTGATTTAAAATTTGAATTTCAAATTTAAAATTTCAAATTTCAAATTTCAAATTTAAATTTCAAATTCAAATTTCAAATTCAAATTTCAAATTCAAATTTCAAATTCAAAATTCAAATTTCAAATTTCAAATTTCAAAATTCAAATTTCAAAATCCACAAAACAGTTGTGTTTCAAATTCTTGTTCTCATGGATAATTTTCTACAACTCCAATCCAATCTCAAATAAAATCATGAAAACTTTATTTGGAGTTCGAATAATTATGTACTCTATTATCCAAAACAAAATCTGAATCCAACCGGAGAGAATCTTGTGTACCATCCTAATCCTGTGTCATCACCATCCATGCATAATAAACCAGCCAATAGCATACACAAATCAATTTGCCAAACGTTAAGGAATTATGTGGAGCTAGTAGAGGGACTGATTGGACATATATAATCGGGCTCCCGCAAATCCATATGATCATCATTCTTTTACCGAACAACTCAATCATATGATCACTAATTTCAGAGTCACACCACTATAAACCTGAAACTGAACTCCTAATTATATACCGTATTACGTAAGCCTGTGACCAGCCATCGTCCAATGACCTTATCATGTATGCAGAACCCTCATATGATATCCATGATTAGCCTTAGATCAAATTCCGTTTAATCCTACTAATCAGGCTATCTTAAAGTTCCATTATACTACCGAATTAAGAAAATGATTATTCATCATATGTGAATAAGAAGTCATCCGCCCAGCAGACAACCCAAGGTCTTGTCTAGTTTCACATTCAGTATAATGCCTTTAAGAGGATACCTTTAACTCCTTAGAGCTATGATTCCAATATCTGCAAACAAACCCTTCATCGTATATAAGTAATGCACCCAACGAACCGGTCTATAAACTTACTACCTCTGAGACGCTTTAGCCATTGGAACATCAAAGTACACAAGTCATATACATGAAGTAGTTCATTTACTCAGGATTAAGGTTATTGCATAATGAACGTCAAAAGCAGATTGATCCACTCATAGCGGACTATGTAGATCAATCATGCTTTAGTCCCGGTCTAATATGTCACCACAAAGTAACATATCTATGTCTCTACTTGAGAGTCCAGCTCCAGACAGTCAAGACAAACCGTCCCCTCCAAGGCTTTAGACAACATAATAGTCTTAACATGAGTTAGATGCTCGATCTAACCCCATAGACTACAGACCATAATTTAGACCGCTAACTTTAGAACATTGTCTTCTCGCATACAAAAGTCCATTGCATGCAATGTTCTAACAGTTTTAACACAAGCAGTCAGTGAGCCATATTTGCTTACATTTACTTTGACATGTAAATAAGACGAGGACAGATAGCAATGTAATGAATAGCCTCTATGTATAATTTTATTATCTAGTTTAAAATAAATACATCAAAATGTCTCTAATGCTTAGGGCATTTCCTAACAAATAAAGATTACGAAATTCCATCCAAAGTATTCTTTGGGTCTTGAATTTTGTTCCGTCTTCTTGTATCCATCTTTATATAGCCTCTCCATTTATTTCTCATCCCAAGAATTATTTAAAATTTAAATCTCCAAAAATTTAAATTTCAAATTCAAATTCCAAATTTGAATTTCAAATTTAAATTTCCAATTCAAGTTTTAAATAATTTTAAACATCATGTGTAATAATATGTAATTTCAAAATTTAAAATTTTCAATTACATATTTTTAAATGTGATTTAAAATTAAATCTCTAATTTAAAAATCAAAATTTTTCGATTTTTAAACCGTCGCACCGCCGCCCCCGAAGGCGGCAGCCGCCGTGGGCAGCCACCAGCCCCAAAGGGGCTAGCAGCCCACGGCTGCCCCCTATGTGCAGCCTTGCCAGGCTGCAGGCCAAGCCTGCAGTGCCAGGCTACACGCCCAGGCTGCGGCCAGCCTTGGGCAGGCCACGGCCACCCTCGGCTGCGGGCCAAGCCTGCGGCTGTGGGTGGTGTTGGTCTGCACAGGGGCTGCCGCAGCCCCATCCTGCCCGAGGGTAGGGGCTGTAGCCCCACCAAGGCCCGTCGGCCTATCCCGAGGGGTCGTGTCTCAATTTTTGTGTCATATTCCGATTTACCTATTAAGATCTCCAAAAATTAATTTGAATCCCAATTAAATTGAAATTTTCCACACAATCAAAATTTCAACCTTTAAATCAAATTTAACTTTTGGGAAAAAATAAATTATGGTCTTCAATCTTCAATCTCCTCCAAGAATAATTACATAAAATTTCCTAAACCGTTTCCAGTGTACAAAAATTCTAACCATAAAAATTCTAAGAGACAAAAATTAAAATCCATGGGAAAATTACAGTGTTAATAAACTGCTCCCATGGTTACATAAAAATTCCTCGATACAATTTTTCTAAATTCTAAGGAACCATAACCGGTGTAAACAAGCATGCTTATAATAATTCAGAAAATTAAAATAACTACGTACTTTATACATAATCCATGATAAAAACATAAAGGAACCCTAGAATGCCACTCTCTAAATATCAAATCCATACATAAATAAAAAGACTAAGTAATTGTCTAATTTATGTACATGGTATAGTCATGAGATGTCTCTGATACCAATTGTAGGAAAATAAATCAGTAAAAACGTATCAGAATGGTGCAGCGGAACAATAAAAATTTTTTAGATCGTTAAATATCTCATGATGCCATATACAATAAATCAACAACAATTAAAACTCATACCTCAAGGATGCCAATCTGTAGGAGGAGAATGATCGGAAGCTTCAATCAACTAGCCTTCTCTATTATTCTCCAATTCCCGAATGGCTAAGTGTGTGGGCACTCTGAACCTCGATCGGTATGCTAGCACTGCTAGTCTTCTTCCGACCACCCAGATCTCTAAAGAACTTTATTGTCACGGTGGGCTATGCAACAATAAGCCTGCTCACCTGAGAGTCTGTGGTCTGAGAGAACTGGAGTGGTAGGACCTCTATTTATAGACCTGCATGAGGTGATTCTCTGAATTTGAATTGGATTAGGAAAAGATATTCTCCCTTATCCATAACCATAAAATCCGAATTTTCTATGGGAGAATCTCAACAATAAAATTCGGCCATTATGGATAAATCTAATCCAAATCTAAACAAGATTTTAACTAGAATTTTATCTCTCCTTTTTCAACCAAAAAATCTGAAATTCCTAGGAGAAAATCTCCGCCCCAAATTCGGCCACTTTTAGGATAAGGGAGAATCAAAATTCCACTAGGATTTTCAGGCTTGTATCTTATCTCATCCTTATCCAAAATAAGCGAATTTTCCTAGGAGAAAAACTCCAAAATTTCGGCCACTTTTCAGGGAGGAGAGAATCCAAATTCAACTAGGATTGAAACTTGAATTTTTCCCTTGAACCTTATCCACAAAAACCGAAATTCTATTGAGGATTATCCTCAAAATTTCGTCCACCTTTTGTTAGGATTTAGATTCAAAATTCAAGTAGGATTCTAACAAGATTATCCTCTCCAAATCCAACTCAAATTCGAATTTCAAACCTTGTGGATTTTCCACAACAAATTCAAATCCTACTTGGACTTTGATTCAAAATTTGAATTTCAAATTTCAAATTCGAATTTCAAATTCAAATTTCAAATTTCAAATTTCAAATTTCAAATTCGAATTTCAAATTCAAATTTCAAATTCAAAATTCAAAATTCAAATTTCAAAATTCAAATTTCAAATTTCAAAATTCAAATTTCAAAATCCACAAAACAGTTATGTTTCAAATTCTTGTTCTCATGGATAATTTTCTACAACTCCAATCCAATCTCAAATAAAATCATGGCAACTTTATTTGGAGTTCGAATAATTGTGTACTCTATTATCCAAAACAAAATCTGAATCCAACCGGAGAGAATCTTGTGTACCATCCTAATCCTGTGTCATCACCATCCATGCATAATAAACCAGCCAATAACATACACAAATCAATTTGCCAAACGTTAAGGAATTATGTGGAGTTAGTAGAGGGACTGATTGGACATATATAATCGGGCTCCTGCAAATCCATATGATCATCATTCTTTTACCGAACAACTCAATCATATGATCACTAATTTCAGAGTCACACCACTATAAACCTGAAACTGAACTCCTAATTATATACCTTATTACGTAAGCTTGTGACCAGCCATCGTCCAATGACCTTGTCATGTATGCAGAACCCTCATATGATATCCATGATCAGCCTTAGGTCAAAGTTCGTTTAATCCTACTGATCAGGCTATCTTAAAGTTCCATTATACTACTGAATTAAGAAAATGATTATTCATCATATGTGAATAAGAAGTCATCCGCCCAGCAGATGACCCATGGTCTTGTCTATTTTCACATTCAATATAATGCCTTTAAGAGGATACCTTTAACTCCTTAGAGCTATGATTCCGATATCTACAAACAAACACTTCATCGTATATAAGTAATGCACCCAACGAACCGGTCTATAAGCTTACTACCTCTGAGACGCTTTAGCCATTGGAACATCAAAATACACAAGTCATATACATGAAGTAGTTCATTTACTCAGGATTAAGGTTATTGCACAATGAACGTCAAAAGCAGATTGATCCACTCATAGCGGACTATGTAGATCAATCATGCTTTAGTCCCGGTCTAATATGTCACCGCCAAGTAACATATCTATGTCTCTACTTGGGAGTCCAGCTCCAGACAGTCAAGACAAACCATCCCCTCCAAGGCTTTAGACAACATAATAGTCTTCACATGAGTTAGATGCTCGGTCTAATCCCATAGACTACAGACCATAGTTTAGACCGCTAACTTTAGAACATTGTCTTCTCGCATACAAAAGTCCATTGCATGCAACGTTCTAACAGTTTTAACACAAGTAGTCAGTGAGCCATATTTGCTTACATTTACTTTAACATGTAAATAAGACGAGGATAGATAGCAATGTAATGAATAACCTCTATGTATAATTTTATTATCCAGCTTAAAATAAATACATCAAAATGTCTCTAATGCTTAGGGAATTTCCTAACAAATAAAGATTACGAAATTCCATCCAAAGCATTCTTTGGGTCTTGAATTTTGTTCCGTCTTCTTGTATCCATCTTTATGTAGCCTCTCCATTTATTTCTCATCCCAAGAATTATTTAAAATTTAAATCTCCAAAAATTTAAATTTCAAATTCAAATTCCAAATTCGAATTTCAAATTTAAATTTCCAATTCAAATTTTAAATAATTTTAAACATCATGTGTAATAATATGTAATTTCAAAATTTAAAATTTTCAATTACATATTTTTAAACGTGATTTAAAATTAAATCTCTAATTTAAAAATCAAAATTTTTCGATTTTTAAACCGTCGCACCGCCGCCCCCGAAGGCGGCAGCTGCCGTGGGCAGCCACCAGCCCCAAAGGGGCTAGCAGCCCACGGCTTCCCCCTATGTACAGCCTTGCCGGGCTACAGGCCAAGCCTGCAGCACCAGGCTGCACGCCCAGGCTGCGGCCAGCCTTGGGCAGGCCACGGCCACGGCCACCCTCGGCTGCAGTCCAAGCCTGCGGCTGTGGGTGGTGTTCGTCTGCACAGGGGCTGCCGCAGCCCCATCCTACCCGAGGGCAGGGGCTGCAGCCCCACCAAGGCCCGTCGGCCTATCCCAAGGGGTCGTGTCTCGATTTTTGTGTCATATTCTGATTTACCTATTAGGATCTCCAAAAATTAATTAATTAAATTGAAATTTTCCACACAATCTATGGTCTGAGAGAACTGGAGTGGCAGGACCTCTATTTATAGACCTGCATGAGGTGATTCTCTGAATTTGAATTGGATTAGGAAAAGATATTCTCCCTTATCCATAACCATAAAATCCAAATTTTCTATGGGAGAATCTCAATAATAAAATTCGGCTATTATGGATAAATCCAATCCAAATCTAAACAAGATTTTAACTAGAATTTTATCTCCCCTTTTTCAACCAAAAAATCCAAAATTCGTAGGAGAAAATCTCCTCCACAAATTCAGCCACTTTTAGGATAAGGGAGAATCAAAATTCCACTAGGATTTTCAAGCTTGAATCTTATCTCATCCTTATCCAAAATAACCGAATTTTTGTTAGGAAATGCCCTATGCATTAGAGACATTTTGATGTATTTATTTTGAACTGGATAATAAAATTATATATATAGAGGTTATTTATTACATTGCTATCTGTTCTCGTCTTATTTATATGTTAAAGTAAATTTAAGCAAATATGGCTCCCTGACTGCTTGTGTTAAACTGTTAGAACGTTGCATGCAATGGGCTTTTGTATGCGAGAAGACAATGTTCTAAAGTTAGTAGTGTAAACTATGGTCTGTAGTCTATGGGGTTAGACCGAGCATCTAACTCATGTTAAGACTATTATGTTGTCTAAAGCCTTGGAGGGGACAGTTTTTCTTGACTGTCTGGAGCTGGACTCCCAAGTAGAGATATAGATATGTTACTTGGTGGTGACATATTAGACCCGGACAAAAGCGTGATTGATCTACATAGTCCGCTATGAGTGGATCAATCTGCTTTTGACGTTCATTGTGCAATAACCTTAATCCTGAGTAAATGAACTACTTCATATATGTGACTTGTGTATTTTGATGTTCCAACGGCTAAAGCGTCTCAGAGGTAGTAAGCTTATAGACCGGTTCGTTAGGTGCACGACTTGTATACGATGAAGAGTTTTTTTGCAGATATCGGAATCATAGCTCTAAGGAGTTAAAGGTATCCTCTTAAAGGCATTATACTGAATGTGAAAATGGACAAGGCCTTAGGTCGTCTGCTGGGCAGATGACTTCTTATTCACATATGGTGAATAATTATTTTCTTAATTCGGTAGTATAATGGAACTTTAAGATAGCCTGATCAGTAGGATTAAATGGACTTTGATCTAAGGCTGATCATGGATATCATATGAGGGTTTTGCATATATGACAAGGTCATTGGATAGTAGCTCGTCACAAGCTTACGTAATACGGTATATAATTGGGAGTTCAGTTTCAGGTTTATAGTGATGTGACTCTGAAACTAGTGATCATATGATTGAGTTGTTCGGTAAAGAATGATGATCATATGGATTTGCGGGAGCCCGATTATATATGTCCAATCAGTCCCTCTACTAGCTCCACATAATTCCTTAACGTTTGGCAAATTGATTTGTGTATGCTATTGGCTGGTTTATTATGCATGGATGGTGATGACACAGGATTAGGATGGTAGATAAGATTCTCTCCGGTTGGATTCAGATTTTGTTTTGGATAATAGAGTACACAATTATTCGAACTCCAAATAAAGTTGCCATGATTTTATTTGAGATTGGATTGGAGTTGTAGAAAATTATCCATGAGAACAAGAATTTAAAACACAACCGTTTTGTGGATTTTGAAATTTGAATTTTGAAATTTGAAATTTGAAATTTAAATTTGAAATTTGAAATTTAAATTTTGAATCACAGTCCAAGTGGGATTCGAATTTGTCGTGGAAAATCCACAAGGTTTGAAATTCGAATTTGAGTTGGATTTGGAGAGGATAATCTTGTTAGAATCCTACTTGAATTTTGAATCCAAATCCTAACAAATTATGGATGAAATTTTGAGGATAATCCTCAATAGAATTTCGGTTTTTGTGGACAAGGTTCAAGGGAAAAATTCAAGTTTCAATCCTAGTTGAATTTGGATTCTCGCCTTCCCTGAAAAATGGCCAAAATTATGGAGGAAATGTCCTAGGAAAATTAGGTTATTTTGGATAAGGTTGAGATAAGATTCAAGCTTGAAAATCCTAGTGGAATTTTGATTCTCCCTTATCCTAAAAGTGGCCGAATTTTTTGAGGAGATTTTCTCCTAGGAATTTCGGATTTTTTGGTTGAAAAAGGGGGATAAAATTCTAGTTAAAATCTTGTTTAGATTTGGATTGGATTTATCCTAAATGGCCGAATTTTATTGTTGGGATTTTCCCATGGAAAAATTCAGATTTTATGGTTATGGATAAGGGAGAATATCTTTTCCTAATCCAAGTTGAATTCAGAGAATCACCTCATGTAGGTCTATAAATAGAGGTCCTGCCACTCCAGTTCTCTCAGACCACAGACTCTCAGGTTAGCAGGCTTATTGTTACACAGCTCATCGTGACAATAAAGTTCTTTAGAGATCTGGGTGGTCGGAAGAAGACTAGCAGTGCTAGCATACCGATCGAGGTTCAGAGTGCCCACACACTCAGCCATTCGGGAATTGGAGAATAGTAGAGAAGGCTAATTGGTTGAAGCCTCCGGTCATTCTCCTTCTGCAAGATTGGCGTCCTTGAGGTATGAGTTTTAATTGTTGATAGTTTATTATATATGGCATCATGAGAAATTTAACGATCTAAAAATTTTTATTGTTCCGCTGCGCCACTCTGATACGTTTTTACTGATTTATTTTCTTACAATTGGTATCAGAGCCATCTCATGACTATGCCATGTACATAAATTAGACAATTACTTAGTCTTTTTTATTTATGTATGGATTTGATATTTAGAGAGTGGCATTCTAGGGTTCCTTTATGTTGTTATCATGGATTATGTATAAAGTATGTGGTTATTTTAATTTTCTGAATTATTATAAGCATGCTTGTTTATACCGGTTATGGCTCCTTAGAATTTAGAAAAATTGTATCTAGAAATTTTTATGTAACCATGGGAGCAGTTTATTAACACTGTAATTATCTCATGGATTTTAATTTTTGTCTCTTAGAATTTTTATGGTTAGAATTTTTGTACAACGGAAACAGTTTAGGAAATTTTATGTAATTATTCTTGGAGGAGATTGAAGATTGAAGACCGTAATTTATTTTTTTTCAAAAGTTAAATTTGATTTAAAGGTTGAAAGTTTGATTGTGTGGAAAATTTCAATTTAATTGGGAATCAAATTAATTTTTTGGAGATCCTAATAGGTAAGTTGGAATATGGCACGAAAATCGAGACACGACCCCTCGGGATAGGCCGACGGGCCTTAGTGGGGCTACAGCCCCTGCCCTCGGGCAGGATGGGGCTGCAACAGCCCTTGTGTAGACCAACACCACCCACGGCGGCAGGCTTGGCCTGCAGCCGAGGGTGGCCGTGGCCTGCCCAAGGCTGGCCGCAGCCTGGGCGTGCAGCCTCTGGCTGCAGGCGCTGCCTTCAGCCTGCCGGCTGCTGCGCCCAGTCTGGGCGTGCAGCCTGGCGCTGCAGGCTTGGCCTGCGGCCCGGCAAGGCTGCACATAGGGGCCAGCTGTGGGCTGCCAGCACCTTTGGGGCTGGTGGCTGCCCAGGGCGGCTGCTGCCTTCGGAGGTGGCGGTGCGATGGTCCAAAAATCAGAAAATTTTGATTTTTAAATTTGACATTTAATTTTAAATCATGTTTAAAAAATATGTAATTGGAAATTTGAAATTTTTGAAATTACATATTATTACACATGATGTTTAAAATTGTTTAAAATTTAAATTTGAAATTTAAATTTGAAATTCGAATTTGGAATTTGAATTTGAAATTTAAATTTTTGGAGATTTAAATTTTAAATGATTCTTGGGATGTGAAATAAATGGAGAGGCTACATAAAGATGGATACAAGAAGACGGAACGAAATTCAAGACCCAAAGAATGCTTTGGATGGAATTTTGTAATCTTTATTTTCTTTGTTCTAGAATGGAACCATGGCTTGGTTATTCTGTCAATTATTTTTTCTGTGATATGTCATAGATGTATAAATATGTATTGATGGATGTTTTATATGCATATTTGATAACATGTCATATAGGATAAGTGAGTGCCGCTCATACTATATTGATCATACATAATTTGTTAAAACTTGCATGTTTTTCAAAATATTGAGTGGGAGAGGATTTCAAACAAAACCCACGGCCTCCATTGTTGATCCATATGTGAAAGCATGGTAACGCCTCGCGTCCGTTCTGCCCTGACCACACCCCTCGGTAGGTGTTTACCGCTGCCGGTATACTAGATTGGATCTCCTATGTGGAAAACGTGTTCGGGTACGATCCTATTCATGACCACCCCTCGGTGGCTTGGTAGGACGTGGATCGGGCTACGTAAACAATGGTTATACACTCAAGACTCGTTTAGTTATTAACTTTCCCTAGAAGCTCTGTTAACTAAACTGGTGGCCAAATAAGTGGTTATTAATATATGTCTTAACCTTGGAGGATTTAAGGTAACATATATTAATTGGACGGGGTCCATGTTTTGGCTATTTGTTTTCATGACCACCCCTCAGTGGCTTGGGGCAATAGGTGCTGAGAATTACCGTTGCGATGCTACATGTTTTTTAAGTTTCATGTAGGAACATACTTGTATGTTTTATTTGCTAAATTATCTGTATATTTGCTTGGGCTTTGTAATGATGTCTAGTATAATTTTATTTCAGTTCAAAATGTCACTGACACCCCTCATTTCAATACTTACTGAGAATAAACTGAATGGCGACAATTATAAAGATTGGAAAAGAAATCTAGTAATAGTTCTCAGCTGCAAGAGACACAAGTTCGTACTGGACGAACCATGCCAACCAGGGCCCAAACCTGACACACCACTTGAGGAAGTCCCGGTTACCTGTAATCGTTGGAGAGAGTCTAATGAGATAGCTCGATGCTACATCCTTGTTAGCATGACAAGTGCTTTACAAAAGCAGCATGAGACTTATCAAGTTGCTAGGGAGATCATGGACAATCTGGAGGACATTTTCGGAGGCCAAGAAAAATTGGCTCGACAGTCCGCTATCACCAGCATTATGAACTCTAAGCAAAAGGCGGGTACTCCGGTGAAGGACCATATGATCACTCTAATAGGATTCTTTGCTGAGGCTGCCGAGAATGGTGTTGAGTTAGACTACAACACCCAGATCGAGATGGTGTTCAAGACTCTGTCTAAAGATTTTGTGGGGTTTAAGGCCGCATACAATCTGGCGACAAAGGAGTTAGGATTAACCGAGCTCATGAAGCAACTACAGGCTTATGAGCGGATGATCAGGGATGAGGATGTGGTCCGACCTAAAGGAGAGGCCAATTTGGCGGAATCTTCCAATTCCTCACGGAAGAGGAAAAGGCCAAATAAGAAGCAAGTGGCTTCTAGTTCTTCTAATCCTCCTGTCTCGGACGGGAAGAAGAAGAAGAAGAACAAGAAGCCGAAGGACCTTAAAAAGTCCAAATGCTTCCATTGTGGGAAGGTTGGTCACTTCAAGAAGGCTTGTCAGGAATTCCTAGCCGTCAAGGGCTAGGAAGGTAAGGAACTTCATTACTTGGAAGCATATTTGGTGGAAGAATCGAAAGACACTTGGGTCATTGATTCGGGAGCTACTAATCATGTTTGTGTTTCTATGCAGGGGTTCATGGAAACAAGAAGTCTACATGATAGGAGCCTCTCGTTGCGGACTAGAGATGGTAGCTTTGTGGTGGCTGAAGCAGTGGGAGATGTTTACCTTTATTTTGATCAATGTAAGTTTATTTTATTGAAAGACTGTTTTTATGTTCCTAATTTTAGGAGGAACCTTATATCGGTAGCTTGTTTAATAAAAGATTCTTATTCAGTTTCTTTTAGTAAATGAGTTGATATTCGTAGAAATAAGTCTTTTATCTGTTCTGGATGGATGGATGGACACCTATATTTGATCAAACCAAAGATGTACTCACTGCTTGACACTGAATTAATAGATGACTCTAAAAGGTTGAAAGTTTCTCACTCTAACAAGGCGTATCTTTGGCATTTAAGACTTGGTCATATTAATCAGGATAGGATTAAAAGATTGGTAAAAGACGGTCCTCTGGAATCTCTGGAGGATGTACGACTTCCCCAATGTGAGTCTTGTCTAGAGGGTAAAATGACTAAGAGGTCTTTTGGAGCTAAGGGTACAAGGGCTCAGGAGCTCTTAGAAATTGTGCACACTGACGTATGTGGCCCCATGAACGTCACAGCACGAGGAGGGTTCAAATATTATGTCTCTTTTATAAATGAATACTTGAGGTATGGATATGTGTATCTGATGCACCGCAAGAGCGAAACCTTTGACAAGTTCAAAGAGTATCGTGCGGAAGTGGAAAAGCAATTGGATAAATCCATAAAGACACTTCGATCTGATCGAGGTGGCGAATACCTCTCCGATGAATTTCTAGGACATCTTGTAGAGAACGGGATATTATCCCAATTGACTGCACCTGGTACTCCACAACAGAATGGTATAGCCGAAAGGAGAAACAGGACCTTATTGGATATGGTACGGTCCATGATGAGTTATTCATGTCACGTCCCAAAACCCGGGACAGCGACAGGTGTCACTTCCCAAAAAGCCGGGATAGTGACGGATATTAAATTTTAAAAGAATAAGGGAAAGGAAAGCTCGGATTCCTAAGTCTGTCAGTTTTTATATCTTACCCTTTACCGACTCTTTAAACTTGTTTATAAATTATGCTTGTATATTTTTAAATTAATTAATATTTGCCTTTCTGTTTTTATTGCAATATCAGGTGGCGAGGTACCCATGTCCCACAGATGCATACTTGGATAAAATAAAATAACTGAAATTGCAAAAGTAAAGTTTAGAATTTACAGTCCCGGAATGCTCTTACACATACTTTGTCCTAAAGTACAGATCACTACTTCAAGCCTTTTGACCTTGTCGTCCACGGTCGGTTCCACGTCACCTGTATCTCCTAATCAGCTTTCTCTCCTGGGGGTTTACCAGTTTTAAAACAGTGAGCGAAAGGCCCAGTAGGATATTCTTTAAAAAAAATATTTCAACATTTTAATTTAACCATCATACTAAGTATGTCAATGTAATACCAAATCATAAACGTGGAATCGTGATTATGCAACTTGTGTCCCTATATACATCTAGTTCGTGTACGGTCCGTATGAGCCTCCTTCACCATGCTGAAGCATAATGAGTGATCCTCGATCGAGATGTGCACTCTTCGCACGTGTGTGCTGGCTTCCGGTATACTTTAACACCAAATCCAACTTTCAACATTTCACGTGAACATATGATTCACATACTAAAAATATACTGTATTGTTTTTCAAAAAAATCCGTAATCGGATATTTTTCCCTTAATTTCCGAAATCGTGATATTTTCTAAATCACGTAAATTTCAAAGCTTTATAAACACATTTCCTTCAAACGATATTTGGCCAAATCATTAAAACAAAATTAGCTACCAAGAAAGGGTAAGATATCCTACCTCGTCAGCAATTTGACCCACGATCAATTTTTCACACGAATTCCAAGATAGTCTTTCTTTCCAAATTCGATCAACGAGTACCTAAAATAAGAAATACAGATAATTTAATTATCTGTCCAAGAATTCCGTAATCGAATTACGGTAAACTCAACTAATTAGTATGCTATTGAATTTTTAAAATTTAAAATGATACTTTATTTTAACACCGTAATTTTAAAATAACAATTTTAACACAAAAATCCAAAATATATATGTATATTTTTAAAAATTTTGGCATGACCTGCCCTAAAAATAGGCTTCCTTAAAAGCTCCAAAATGCTCAACCTGCAGAAAAACTTTCCAATTCCTAGAACAATTCAAATACCAATTTCAAATCAATTTAAAATTTAAAAATCTAAAAAACATTATTATTATTTATTATTATTATTATTACTACTTATTATTATTATACATATATATATGAAAACACACACACGCACACAGATATACATTTTTTTGCTGATGGAAGACGACCGGCCGGAAAAACTCACGGCGGCAGGGGCGGTGGCTGGCGTCGGGCACGGCAGTCGGCGGCGCGGTGAGGGGCAGCCGGCGAGGTGAGGACGAACGGCGAGGCCCGAGGGGGCACGGCCGGGTCGAACGGAACCGGGGGGGGGGAATTGATCTTGGCGGCGCCGCGGGAAAGGCGAGGCACGGTTGGCGGTCTTCAGTGGCTGGGCGGATGGCGTGGGGTGTTCCGAGCTCACGAGAGAACGGCGGCGTCGGGTGGCTTGGCGGCGACGGTCGATCGACAGTGGCGTCGCGAGGGAGGCGGGGCGGCTAGTTCGGCGGGATGGAGAAGAGTTGGCTCGGTCGATGGTCGTGGAGCTCCAGTCCCGGTCGGAGTTAGGCGGTTGGCGATGGCTCGGGCTCGGCGGCTTGGCGGGGGTGGTCGGTCGACCGTGGTGTCGCGAAGGAAGGCGAGGCCGTGGATCGGCCGGTGCTTGGATTCGACGTGGTTGGTCTGCGTGGCTCGCGACTGGCTTCGATTGGTGGCGCACGGTGACGCCTGGGCACTCAGCGTGGTGGTTGGTTTGGGTGCTGTTCGGCCGGAAGAAAGAAGAAAAGAAAAAAGAAAAGGAAAGGAAGAGGGTGAGGGAGGGTAGCTGTTCGGCCGAAAGAAAAGAAAAAGAAGAGAAAGAAAAAAAAGATGGGGAGGAGAAGAGAGAATCGGCGAAGAAGAAGAAGAGAAAAGAAAAGAGAAGAAAAAAAAAGGGGCGAGAGAGAGTAAAATAATTCGGTGGAGGGAGAGAGAGAGAGAGAAAAAAAAATGCAGAGAAAGTGAGAGTGGAGGGCTTAAGTGAGGTGGTGGGAAAGAAAGAGAGAGAGAAAAAAAGAAAAGGGGGGTGGGGTTCCGGAAAAAATCCGGAAAGGAAAGAAGAAAAAAATAAATGAATAAATAAAAAATTTAATATTTGTTAAATTTTGATTGGTTAAAAATTATTAAAACTTTAAAATTTGTAAAAATGTTTTAAATATCCTCAATTTAATAATTAATACCACAAAAATTTAAAATTGAATTCCCATGAAAATAATAAAAATTTTATTAGCACACTAACAAATTGAGTTTATACATTCACGCGCGAAATTTTAAATTCAAAAATTTTGCAGTGTGACAATTCTCCCCTCCTACAAAAGAATTTCGTCCTCAAAATTTGAATTATCTAGATTTTCAAACAAATGGGGGTATTTCTCTAACATTTCACTTTCTACTTTCCAAGTAGCGTCTTCACTTCCATGATGTTGCCATAAAACCTTAACTAACGCTATTTCTTGACGTCGTATTCTCTTGACCTTTTTATCAAGAATTCGTACTGGTGCCTCTTCATAGGAAACATCTTCTCGAATTGGTATGTCCTCGGGCGAAACTATTGCAGTAGGACCCGGTTCGCATTTCCTAAGCATCGAGACATGAAATACATCATGCACGTGGGACAACTTTGATGGCAGCGCTAAACGATAAGCAACTTTTCCAACTCGTTGAATAATAAAGAATGGTCCCACGTATCGTGGAGCTAATTTCCCTTTCTTGCTGAAACGAGAAACTCCTTTTCGGGGGGAAACCTTTAGAAGCACGAATCTCCTACCTCAAATTCCAATGGTCTCCGTTGTCTGTCAGCGTAACTCTTTTGTCAGCTCTGCGCTGTTTTTAAGTGTTCTCGAATAATTCAAATTTTCTCGGTAGTCTCCTCAACAATAGTTGCTCCAGTATGAACTCGATCTTCAGGTTTGATCCAGCATATGGGTGATCTACATGGTCTTCCGTAAAGAGCTTCAAATGGTGCCATTTTGATACTAGATTGATAACTGTTGTTGTAGGCGAATTCTGCCAACGACAAATTATCAATCCATTTGTTCCCATAATCTAACGCGCAGGCACGTAACATGTCTTCAAGGATCTGAATAACTCTTTCGGATTATTCGTCGGTCTACGGATGGAAAGCGGTGCTGAATTTCAAGTCTGTCCCAAAAGCTGCCTGGAAACTCTTCTAATATCGAGCGGTAAATCGAGGATCTCGATCAGAAATAATACTTAATGGTATTCCATGATATTTCACTATCTCGTCCAAATATGCTTTGGCTAAGTTTTGCCTACCATATGTGGACTTGATAGGAATGAAGTGCGCTGATTTCGTTAATCAATCTACCACTACCCAAATTGCATCAAAACCATTCCGTGTTTTTGGTAGTCCCATAAGGAAATCTATGGTAATTTCTTCCCACTTCCACTCTGGAACAGGTAGTGGTTGTAGCATCCCTCTAGGTTTTTGACGTTCCGCTTTAACCTTAAGACAATTCTGACAAGTCTTCACATAATTTGTCACATCATTTTTCATGTTTCGCCATCAGTATTGCCTCTTCAGATCCTTATGCATCTTGATGACTCCTGGATGTATTGCAAATCGAGATTTATGAGCTTCATCCATGATTGCCTTCTTCAATTCTGGTATTTGTGGAACAGCTAGGCAATGTTTGAAATACAAAGCTCCATCACTACGGATGTTCCAATGTTCCAGTTGTTCTCCATTCTGAAGCTTGGACCAGACGTTTTGCAAATGGCTATCTTTATGCTGATTCTCCTTAACTTGCTGAATCAAGTAAGGTGGAGTTACCAAATTGTACAGAGTGATTGAATTTTGATCCTCAGAGATCTGAAGATCATAATCCTCAACCACTACTGTTCTTTTCCAATCAAGCACTGCTAATGAAGCAAGAACACGTGCACCCTTTCGACTAAGAGCATCCGCAACGACGTTAGCCTTACCTAGATGATATTCCAGAGTAAAGTCATAATCTTCCATATACTCTACCCAACGTCTTTGTCTCAAATTCAGATCTTTCTGAGTAAAGAGATACTACAAACTTTTATGATCAGAGAAAATCCGAAACAAGACACCATAGAGATAGCATCTCCAAATTTTTAAAGCAAAAATAATGGCTGCCAACTCTAAATCATGTGTTGGGTAGTTTTTCTCATGCATCTTCAATTGTCGAGATGCGTATGCTACGACATATCCTCTCTGCATTAGAACACACCCGAGTCCTTCTTTCGATGCATCAGTATAAACTTCATAAGGCTCTTCAGGCTTAGGAATTATAAGAACTGGAGTGCTGGTCAAGCGAGTTTTCAATTCTTGAAAAGCCTTCTCACATTTGCTATCCCAGTCAAATCGAACATCTTTTCTTGTCAATCGTGTCATTGGGGCTGTAATTCGCGAGAAATCCTGAACGAATTTACGATAATACCCTGCTAATCCTAGAAAACTTCTGATTTCAGTTATATTTCTAGGTCGTTCCCACTTTAATATTGCCTCGACTTTTGTAGGGTCCACGGCTATGCCTTGACTAGAGATAACATGCCCAAGAAATTTGACTTCAGATAATCAGAAGTCGCATTTCTCTCTCTTGGCGTACAGCTAATGCTCCCGCAGAGTTTGTAGGACTAACCTTAAGTGTTGTTCGTGTTCTTCCCGAGTCTTAGAATAGATCAGAATATCATCAATGAAGACGATGACAAACTGATCTAGAAAGGGTCGGAAAACACGATTCATCAAGTCCATGAAAGCTGCTGGACCATTCGTCAAACCAAAAGGCATAACCAGGAATTCGTAAGATCCATACCAAGTCCGAAATGCAGTTTTTGGGATATCTTCTTCTCAGATTTTCAATTGATGATATCCAGATCTCAGATCAATCTTTGAGAAGTACTGAGCACCTTCAAGTTGATCAAATAGCTCATCGATCCTTGGCAAGGGATATTTATTCTTAATGGTCACCCTGTTCGGTTGTCTATAGTCAACACACAGTCGTAAGCTTCCATCTTGTTTCTTTACGAATAGGACTGGTGCTCCCCATGGTGATTTGCTGAGTCGGATGAATCCCTTGAGTTCTAGCTCAGTCAATTGTTTCGGCAATTCAGCTTTCTCCGCAGGTGCCATTTTATAAGGCAGAATTGATATCGTGGCTGTACCGGGAATAAGATCGATGCAGAATTCTACCTCTCGATCAGGTGGCAAACCAGGTAAATTTTCAGGAAATACATCTGGAAATTCATCTACCACTGGAGTGTAGTGATCACCTCTTTCCACGTTATTGTTACCTTCCAATGCGAAAATAATAGCGGCGCAAGATAGCTTTCGTCGACCTCCGATGGCTGATCTCAATAGCTCACTGGTCATCACTCGATCTGGATCTTCGAGTTCGATCACCGTTGGGTTTGGCTCTATGAATAGTATCACCTTTCGTTGATGACAATCTAATGTTGCCCTATTCTGAGTTAACCAATCCATACCAAGAATCACATTATAGCGTCTCATTGGTAGGATAATGACTTAGACATTAAGTTGTTCGCCTTCTCGCGTAACAACATTAGTCTAACATATCATTGAAGCTTCGGTTTTTCTAAGTGGCGTACTTAGGTGCAAAGGTGACTCTAAAGGTTTGATTTCTAATTCTAATGCTGTTGCAAATGTGGATGCAATAAAAGAATGACTGGCACCAGTATCAAACAATACGTGTGCCCAACTAGAAGAGATCATAATCATACCCTCCATGACCGTGGGACTATTCTGAGTTGTCGGTTCTTCCCCTTCCACAGCATACATTTTTCCCTTCCCCTTGTCATTTATACTATTCCTCGAGGCAGTGGGTCCCGCTGGCCTGAATTGTGGCGGTTATGAAGAAACTTGCCTGCTAATGGACATCTGAGGTCTCCACTGTGACTGAAATGACTGGGGTCCAAAATTTGGCTGATAAGGGGCTTGTGGCGGCCTATATTGTGGCTGGCCAAATCTGACTATCCCTGGTTAACCGGTCCCTGGGTAAACTGTCCAAATCCAGATTGACGAGATCCTGCTGATGATTGGCTAGACTGTTGGAATTGTTGGGACGGCTGCTGTTGCCTGTAAGGACAGTTCCTCTTTAAATGTCCTGTTTGGCCACAGTTATAACAGCTCCTCTCATATGGGTGTGCTCTTCCGGTAGAAGTGTTACTAGTACTGTCAGTTCTTCTACCTTTAATGTTGACCCAGCTAATATGAGTACGATTCCCACGTTGACTTCTGGTCGGTCCACCGGACGTCCTTGGAGCTTCAGATTTCTCCTTCTGAAAATTTTGATTATCCTGCTCAATACGCAGGGTAGCTGACACGAGCGTCGGGTAGTCCCGGATCTGCATGCCCACCACCAGTCTCCTTATCGATGGTTTAAGTCCTTACTCAAACTTAATACATTTGGTACGCTCAATCGCCACCGTTGTAGAGGTAAATCTGGATAATTCTCCAAATTTTGACACTTATTTGAATACGGTCATATTTCCCTGTTGTAGGCTCATGAATTCTATAATCTTTTGATTCATAAAGCTCTCAGGGAAAAATTGATCATAGAATAATTGTTCAAACATCTCCCAGGTCATCTCTTGGAGATTATGCGTTCTCCTAATTTGTCTCCACCATATGCTAGCTTTGCCATCCAAATAGGTAGAAAGAATTTCAATCCGGTATTCAGGTGGGGTCTGGATAGTATCCACCTTCATCACCACACTTTGGAACTAATCGTCCGCTTCTTGAGGATCACCTTCACCAGTAAAGGCTAGAACTCGAAATCGTTGAAAATCGCGTAGGCTCTGGTTCATGTCACGGACGACAGGTTCATCTCTCGCACGAATAACTATGTTTTGTAATACTCGATACATCGCTTCCGTGACGTTAGCCTGGTCTGGCTCTGGCGTCGGTGCTGAGGTCGGAGTCGGAGTAGTTGTCGGAACAGTTTCCCTTCTACGTCTAGGTGGCATTCTATAAAATAAAATTCCGGGTTGTAAATTAGCATTTTATTTTACTCCAAGTATGCATATAATTCCTATGGGAATCCCAAACCATACTCTGATACCAAAAATCCTGTCACGTCCCAAAACCCGGGACAGGGACAGGTGTCACTTCCCAAAAAGCCGGGATAGTGACAGATATTAAATTTTAAAAGAATAAGGGAAAGGAAAGCTCGGATTCCTAAGTCTGTCAGTTTTTACATCTTACCCTTTACCGACTCTTTAAACTTGTTTATAAATTATGCTTGTATATTTTTAAATTAATTAATATTTGTCTTTCTGTTTTTATTGTAATATCAGGTGGTGAGGTACCCATGTCCCACAAATGCATACTTGGATAAAATAAAATAACTGAAATTGTAAAAGTAAAGTTTAGAATTTATAGTCCCGGAATGCTCTTATACATACTTTGTCCTAAAGTACAGATCACTACTTCAAGTCTTTTGACCTTGTCATCCACGGTCGGTTCCACATCACCTGTATCTCCTAATCAGCTTTCTCTCCTGGGGGTTTACCAGTTTTAAAATAGTGAGCGAAAGACCCAGTAGGATATTCTTTAAAAAAAATATTTCAACATTTTAATTTAACCATCATACTAAGTATGTCAATGCAATACCGAATCATAAACGTGGAATCGTGATTATGCAACTTGTGTCCCTATATACATCTAGTTCGTGTACGGTCCGTATGAGCCTCCTTCACCATGCCGAAGCATAATGAGTGATCCTCGATCGAGATGTGCACTCTTCGCACGTGTGTGCTGGCTCCTGGTATACTTTAACACCAAATCCAACTTTCAACATTTCACGTGAACATATGATTCACATACTAAAAATATACCGTATTGTTTTTCAAAAAAATCCGTAACCGGATATTTTTCCCTTAATTTCTGAAATCGTGATATTTTCTAAATCACGTAAATTTCAAAGCTTTATAAACACATTTCCTTCAAATGATATTTGGCCAAATCATTAAAACAAAATTGGCTGCCAAGAAAGGGTAAGATATCCTACCTCGTCAGCAATTTGACTTACGATCAATTTCTTGCACGAATTCCAAGATAGTCTTTCTTTCCAAATTCGATCAACGAGTACCTAAAACAAGAAATACAGATAATTTAATTATCTGTCCAAGAATTCCATAATCGAATTACGGTAAACTCAACTAATTAGTATGCCATTGAATTTTTAAAATTTAAAATGATACTTTATTTTAACACCGTAATTTTAAAATAACAATTTTAACACAAATATCCAAAATATATATGTATATTTTTAAAACTTTCGGCATGACCTGCCCTAAAAATAGGCTTCCCCAAAAGCTCCAAAATGCTCAACCTGCAGAAAAACTTTCCAATTCCCAGAACAATTCAAATACCAATTTCAAATCAATTTAAAATTTAAAAATCTAAAAATCATTATTATTTTTATTATTATTATTTATTGTTATTATTATTACTTATTATTACTACTTATTATTATTATACATATATATATATATGAAAACACACACACGCACACAGATATACATTAATATATATACATATATACATGTTTTTTTTCTTTTTGCTGATGGAAGACGACCGGCCGGAAAAACTCACAGCTGCAGGGGCGGTGGCTGGCATCGGGCACGGCAGTCGGCTGCGCGGTGAGGGGCAGCCGGCGAGGTGAGGACGAACGGCGAGGCGCGAGGGGGCACGGCCGGGTCGAACGGAACCGGGGGGGAAAATTGAGCTTGGCGGCGCCGCGGGAAAGGCGAGGCGCGGTTGGCAGTCTTCAGCGGCTGGGCAGATGGCGTGGGGTATTCCAAGCTCGCGAGAGAACGGCGGCGTCGGGTGGCTTGGCGGTGACGGTCGATCTACGGTGGCGTCGCGAGGGAGGCGGGGCGGCTAGTTCGGCGGGATGGAGAAGAGCTGGCTCAGGCGGCGGTCGTGGAGCTCCAGTCCAGGTCGGAGTTAGGCAGTTGGCGGTGGCTCGGGCTCGGCGGCTTGATGGGGGCGGTCGGTCGACCGTGGCGTCGCGAAGGAAGGTGAGGCGGTGGATTGGCCGGTGCTTCGATTCGACGTGGTTGGTCGGCGTGGCTCGCGACTGGCTTCGATTGGTGGCGCACGGTGACGGCTGGGCACTCAGCGTGGTGGTTGGTTTGGGTGCCGTTCGGCCGAAAGAAAGAAGAAAAGAAAAAAGAAAAGGAAAAGAAGAGGGTGAGGAAGGGTAGCTGTTCGGCCGAAAGAAAAGAAAAAGAAGAGAAAGAAAAAAAAGATGGGGAGGAGAAGAGAGAATCGGCGAAGAAGAAGAAGAGAAAAGAAAAGAGAAGAAAAAATAAAGGGGCGAGAGAGAGTAAAATAATTCAGTGGAGGGAGAGAGAGAGAGAGAGAGAAAAATGTAGAGAAAGTGAGAGTGGAGGGCTTAAGTGAGGCGGTGGGAAAGAAAGAGAGAGAGAGAAAAAGAAAAGGGGGTGGGGTTCTGGAAAAATCCGGAAAGGAAAGAAGAAAAAAATAAATGAATAAATAAAAAATATAATATTTGTTAAATTTTGATTGGTTAAAAATTATTAAAACTTTAAAATTTGTAAAAATGTTTTAAATATCCTCAATTTAATAATTAATACCCCAAAAATTTAAAATTGAATTCCCATGAAAATAATAAAAATTTTATTTGCACACTAACAAATTGAGTTTATACATTCATGCGCGAAATTTTAAATTCAAAAATTTTGCAGCGTGACAATTCAATGCTGCCATTATTACTTTGGGGATATGCTTTACAAACGGTGTGCTATATTTTGAACCAGGTTCCGAGCAAATCAATTCCCAGAACTCCATATGAATTGTGGCGTGACAGGAAACCCTCCCTTGGACATATGAGAATATGGGGCTGCCCGGCGCATGTACTGGATGGGGACACGAAAAAGTTGGAACCAAGATCAGAATTATGCATGTTTGTAGGGTATCCAAAAGGAACTAAAGGAGGTCTGTTCTATAACCCGAAGGAACAAAAAGTCATTGTCTCAACCCACACGACATTCTTGGAGGAAAGTCACATGAATGACTTTAAGCCTCGAAGTAAAGTGGTGCTAGTGTAGGAAAATAAACCGGTAAAAACGTATCAGAGTGGCGCAGCGGAACAATAAAAATTTTTAGATCGTTAAATATCTCATGATGCCATATACAATAAATCAACAACAATTAAAACTCATACCTCAAGGACGCCAATATGCAGGAGGAGAATGACTGGAGGCTTCAACCAACTAGCCTTCTCTACTATTCTCCAATTCCCGAATGGCTGAGTGTGTGGGCACTCTGAACCTCGATCGGTATGCTAGCACTGCTAGTCTTCTTCCGACCACCCAGATCTCTAAAGAACTTTATTGTCACGATGAGCTGTGCAACAATAAGCCTGCTCACCTGAGAGTCTGTGGTCTAAGAGAACTGGAGTGGCAGGACCTCTATTTATAGACCTGCATGAGGTGAATCTCTGAATTTAAATTGGATTAGGAAAAGATATTTTCCCTTATCCAAACCCATAAAATCCGAATTTTTCCAAGGGAGAATCTCCACTAAAAATTCGGTTTTCTTAGGATAGATCCAATCCAAATCTCAACAAGATTTTAACTAGAATTTTATCTCCCTTTTTCAACCAAAAAATCCGAAAATTTCAAGGTGTAACTTCCCTAAAGATTTCGGCCACTTTTAGGATAAGGAAGAATCAAAATTCCACTAGGATTTTTCAAGCTAAATCTCATCTCAACCTTATCCAAAAATAACCGAATTTCCTAGGATTAAGGCTCCAAAATTTCGGCCACTTTTAGGGAGTAGAGAGAATCCAAATTCAACTAGGATTGAAGCTTGAATTTACCCTTGAATCTCATCCACAAAATCCGAAATTTTCATGAGGATTATCCTCAAAAATTTCGTCCCTTATTTGTTGGGATTTGGATTCAAAATTCAAGTAGGATTCTAACAAGATTATCCTCTCCAAATCCAACTCAAATTCGAATTTCAAACCTTGTGGATTTTCCACAACAAATTCGAATCCTACTTGGACTGTGATTTAAAATTTGAATTTCAAATTTCAAATTCAAATTTCAAATTCAAATTTCAAATTTCAAATTTAAATTTCAAATTCAAATTTCAAATTCGAATTTCAAATTCAAATTTCAAATTCAAATTTCAAATTCAAAATTCAAATTTCAAATTTCAAAATTCAAATTTCAAATTTCAAAATTCAAATTTCAAATTCCACAAAACGGTTGTATTTCATATTCTTGTTCTCATGGATAATTTTCTACAACTCCAATCCAATCTCAAATAAAATCATGGCAACTTTATTTGGAGTTCGAATAATTGTGTACTCTATTATCCAAAACAAAATCTGAATCCAACCGGAGAGAATCTTGTCTACCATCCTAATCCTGTGTCATCACCATCCATGCATAATAAACTAGCCAATAGCATACACAAATCAATTTGCCAATCGTTAAGGAATTATGTGGAGCTAGTAGAGGGACTGATTGGACATATATAATCGGGCTCCCGTGATTCCATATGATCATCATTCTGTACCGAACAACTCAATCATATGATCACTAATTTCAGAGTCACACCACTATAAACCTGAAACTGAACTCCCAATTATATACCGTATTACGTAAGCCTGTGACGAGCTACCATCCAATGACCTTGTCATATATGCAAAACCCTCATATCATATCCATGATCAGCCTTAGGTCAAAGTCCGTTTAATCCTACTGATCAGGCTATCTTAAAGTTCCATTATACTACCGAATTAAGAAAATGATTATTCACCATATGTGAATAAGAAATCATCCGCCCAGCAGACGACCCAAGGCCTTGTCCATTTTCACATTCAGTATAATGCCTTTAAGAGGATACCTTTAACTCCTCAGAGCTATGATTCCGATATCTGTAAACAAACCCTTCATCGTATACAAGTCATGCACCCAACGAACCGGTCTATAAGCTTACTACCTCTGAGACGCTTTAGCCATTGGAACATCAAAGTACACAAGTCATATACATGAAGTAGTTCATTTACTCAGGATTAAGGTTATTGCACAATGAACGTCAAAAGCAGATTGATCCACTCATAGCGGACTACGTAGATCAATCATGCTTTAGTCCCGGTCTAATATGTCACCACTGAGTAACATATCCATGTCTCTACTTGGGAGTCCAGCTCCAGACAGTCAAGACAAACCGTCCCCTCTAAGGCTTTAGACAACATAATAGTCTTAACATGAGTTAGATGCTCGGTCTAACCCCATAGACTACAGACCATAATTTAGACTGCTAACTTTAGAACATTGTCTTCTCGCATACAAAAGTCCATTGCATACAACGTTCTAACAGTTTTAACACAAGCAGTCAGTGAGCCATATTTGCTTACATTTACTTTAACATGTAAATAAGATGAGGACAGATAGCAATGTAATGAATAACCTCTATGTATAATTTTATTATCCAGTTCAAAATGAATACATCAAAAATGTCTCTAATTCTTAGGGCATTTCCTAACAATCTCCCACTTGCCCTAAGCCAGCAGATGTGCCATGTTACGCATCCCCATCGCCTCTACATTCCTCTCAAAGCTTCTAACCACCAAAGTCTTAGTAGAGGGATTGGCAATGTTGTCCTCGGACGCGATCTTATATACATCTACTTATCCTATCTCCATATGCCCTCTAATGTCGACTTCTTCAAATCCTTACAAGTCTGGAAGTCTGAGTCCGTGTATCCTACGGGTGTTAGGTCCCCTCCAGAATACACTAGCATATAATCCCTCGTTCTCTTTAAGATACTTGAGTATATGCTTTACTGCTTGCCAGTGCTTGGTTCCAGGATTCGTTTGATATCGACTCACCATACCTACTGCAAAACATATGTCCGGGTGAGTGCAAAGCATAGCGTACATAAGGCTACCCACAGCGGATGCATAAGGGACCTTACTCATACGCTCTCTTTCTTCTGATGTCTTGGGAAAGTCATCCAATGAAAGAGTTAGACCAGCAATAGAAGGTTGTGAGCCTTTCTTTGCCTCTAGCATTGCACATTTGTCAATTATTTTATCTATGTATGAAGCTTGGGATAATGCTATCATTTTGTTTTTTCGATCTCTGAAGAGACGAATGCCTAGAACATAATTAGCTTCTCCCAAGTCCTTCATGTCAAACTGTTGGTGTAACCAAAGCTTGACCGATGATAAGTTCCCTACATCATTCCCAATGAGTAGTATATCATCGACATAGAGTATCAGAAAGACCACTTTTCCATCCTTAATACGTTTATAAACACAAGGTTCATCAACGTTCTGCTTAAAACCAAATGTCTTAATCGCTTGATCAAACCTCTGGTTCCATGAGCGGGATGCCTGCTTTAATCCATAAATGGATCTAAGCAACTTGCAGACTTTCCTATCTTGGCCTTTTGCTACGAACCCTTCGGGCTGTATCATATAGATACACTCTTCAAGATGGCCATTCAAGAATGCCGTCTTGACATCCATTTGCCAGATCTCGTAATCGAGAGCCGCAGCAATGGACAGAAGAATACGGATAGACTTCAGCATAGCAACAGGCGAAAAGGTTTCCTCGTAATCGATTCCAGCCTTTTGCGTGTATCCCTTTGCAACCAGTCTAGCTTTGAAAGTTTCCACTCTCCCTTCCGCATCCTTCTTTCTTTTGTAGACCCATTTGCATCCAATGGGTTTTATCCCATCCGGCAAATCTACAAGTTCCCAAACAGAGTTGGATTTCATAGAATCCATCTCACTGTTCATAGCCTGTTTCCAAGATCTAGAATCAACATCCTTTATAGCTTCATCATATGTGACCGGATCTTCCTCATGCTCATGAGCCTCGGCCTGGTATACCTCAGCATCATACATAAAGAAATTAGGTTTCTTAGAAACCCTCCCACTACGACGAGGCACCCTAAATTGTTGATCGTCTGCAGGTCTTTCACTGGAACTTGGACTTGCGTCCAAGACCGAAATCTGTGGAGCAGTTCTTTCACCCGATAACTCCTCTAGCACCACTTTGCTTCGAGGTTTAAAGTCATTCATGTGACTTTCCTCCAAGAATGTCGCATGGGTTGAGACAATGACCTTTTGTTCCTTCGGGTTATAGAACAAACCTCCTTTAGTTCCCTTTGGATACCCTACAAATATGCACAATTCTGATCTTGGTTCCAACTTCTTCGCATCCCCATCCAGTACATGTGCCGGGCAGCCCCATATTCTCATATGTCCAAGGGAGGGCTTCCTGCCACGCCACAATTCATACGGAGTTCTAGGAATTGATTTGCTCGGAACCTGGTTCAGAATATAGCACGCCGTTTGTAAAGCATATCCCCAAAATGATAATGGCAGCGTTGAGTAACTCATCATGGACCGTACCATATCCAATAAGGTCCTGTTTCTCCTTTCGGCTACACCATTCTGTTGTGGAGTACCAGGTGCAGTCAATTGGGATAATATCCCATTCTCTACAAGATGTCCTAGAAATTCATCGGAGAGGTATTCGCCACCTCGATCAGATCGAAGTGTCTTTATGGATTTATCCAATTGCTTTTCCACTTCCGCACGATACTCTTTGAACTTGTCAAAGGTTTCGCTCTTGCGGTGCATCATATACACATATCCATACCTCGAGTAATCATCTATGAAAGAGACATAGTACTCGAACCCTCCTCGTGCTGTGACGTTCATGAGGCCACATACGTCAGTGTGCACAATTTCTAAGAGCTCCTGTGCCCTTGTACCCTTAGCTCCAAAAGACCTCTTAGTCATCTTACCCTCTAGACAAGACTCACATTGGGGAAGTCGTACCTCCTCCAGAGATTCCAGAGGACCGTCTTTCACCAATCTTTGAATCCTATCCTGATTAATATGACCAAGTCTTAAATGCCAAAGATACGCCTTGTTAGAGTGAGAAACTTTCAACCTTTTAGAGTTATCAATTAATTCAGTGTCAAGCAGTGAGTACATCTTTGGTCTGATCAAATATAGGTTTCCATCCATCCATCCAGAACAGATAAAAGACTTATTTCTACGAATATCAACTCTTTTACTAAAAGAAACTGAATAAGAATCCTTTATTAAACAAGCTACCGATATAAGGTTCCTCCTAAAATTAGGAACATAAAAACAGTCTTTCAATAATATAAACCTAAATTGATCAAAATAAAGATGAACGTCTCCCACTGCCTCAGCCACCACAAAGCTACCATCTCCAGTCCGCAACGAGAGGCTCCTATCATGTAGACTTCTCGTTTCCACGAACCCCTGCATAGAAACACAAACATGATTAGTGGCGCCCGAATCAATGACCCATGTGTCTTTCGATTCTTCCACCAAACACGCTTCTAAGTAATGAAGTTCCTTACCTTCCTTGCCCTTGGAGGCTAGGAATTCCCGGCAAGCCTTCTTGAAGTGACCTACCTTCCCATAATGGAAGCATTTGGACTTTTTAGGGTCCTTTGGCTTCTTGTTCTTCTTCTTCTTCTTCCCGTCCGAGACAGGAGGATTAGAAGAACTGGAAGCCACTTGCTTCTTATTTGGCCTCTTCCTCTTCCGTGAGGGATTGGAAGATTCCGCCAAATTGGCCTCTCCTTTAGGTCGGACCACATCCTCATCCCTGATCATCCGCTCATAAGCCTGTAGTTGATTCATGAGCTCGGTTAGTCCTAACTCCTTTGTCGCCAGATTGTATGCGGCCTTAAACCCCACAAAATCTTTAGATAGAGTCTTGAACACCATCTCGATCTGGGTGTTATAGTCCAACTCAGCACCATTCTCGGCAGCCTCAGCGAAGAATCCCATTAGAGTGATCATATGGTCCTTCACCAGAGCACCCGCCTTTTGCTTAGAGTTCATAATGCTGGTGATAGCGGACTGTCGAGCCAATTTTTCTTGGCCTCCGAACATGTCCTCCAGATTTTCCATGATCTCCCCAGCAACTTGATAAGCCTCATGCTGCTTTTGTAAAGCACTCATCATGCTAGCAAGGATGTAGCATCGAGCTATTTCATTGGATTCTCTCCAACGATTAAAGGCAACCGGGACCTCCTCAAGTGGTGTGTCAGGTTTGGGCCCAGGTGGGCATGGTTCGTCCAGTACGAACTTGTGTCTCTTGCAGCTGAGAACTATTAATAGATTTCTTTTCCAATCTTTATAATTGTCGCCATTCAACTTATTTTCAGTAAGTATTGAAATGAGGGGTGTCGGTGACATTTTGAACTGAAATAAAATTATACTAGACATCATTACAAAGCCCAAGCAAATATACAGATAATTTAGCAAATAAAAAACATACAAGTATGTTCCTACATGAAACTTGAAAAAAACATGCAGCATTGCAACGGTAATACTCAGCACCTATTGCCCCAAGCCACCGAGGGGTGGTCATGAGAACAAATAGCCGGAACATGGACCCCGTCCAATTAATATATGTTTCCTTAAATCCTCCAAGGTTAAGACATATATTAATAACCGCTTATTTGGCCACCAGTCTAGTTAACAGAGCTTCTAGGGAAGGTTAATAACTAAACGAGTCTTGAGTGTTTAACCATTGTTTACGTAGCCCGATCCACGTCCTACCAAGCCACCGAGGGGTGGTCATGAATAGGATCGCACCCGAACACGTTTTCCACATAGGAGATCCAATCTAGTATACCGGCGGCGGTAAACACCTACCGAGGGGTGTGGTCAGGTCAGAACTGACGCGAGGCGTTACCATGCATTCACATATGGATCAACAATGGAGGCCGTGGGTTTTGTTTGAAACCCTCTCCCACTCAATATTTTAAAAAACATGCAAGTTTTAACAAATTATGTATGATCAATATAGTATGAGCGGCACTCACCTATCCTATATGACATGTTATCAAATATGCATACAAAACATCCATCAATACATATTTATACATCCATGACATATCACAGAAAAATAATTGACAGAATAACCAAGCCATGGTTCCATCCTAGAACAAAGAAAATAAAGATTACAAAATTCCATCCAAAGCATTCTTTGGGTCTTGAATTTTGTTCCGTCTTCTTGTATCCATCTTTATGTAGCCTCTCCATTTATTTCTCATCCCAAGAATTATTTAAAATTTAAATCTCCAAAAATTTAAATTTCAAATTCAAATTCCAAATTCGAATTTCAAATTTAAATTCCAAATTTAAATTTTAAACAATTTTAAACATCATGTGTAATAATATGTAATTTCAAAAAATTTGAAATTTTCAATTACATATTTTTAAACATGATTTAAAATTAAATCTCAAATTTAAAAATCAAAATTTTCAAATTTTGGACCGCCGCACCGCCGCCCGTGAAGGCGGCAGCCGCCGTGGGCAGCCACCAACCCCGGAGGGGCTGGCAGCCCACGGTTGCCCCTTGTGCAGCCTGCCGGGTTGCAGGCCAAGCCTGCAGCGCCAGGCTGCACGCCCAGGCTAGGCGCAGCAGCCGGCAGGCTGCAGGCAGCGCCTGCAGCCAGTGGCTGCACGCCCAGGCTGCGGCCGGCCTTGGGCAGGCTGCGCCACCCTTGGCTGCAGGCCAAGCCTGCGGCCGTGGGTGATGTTTGCCTGCATAGGGGCTGCCGCAGCCCCATCCTGCCCGAGGGCAGGGGCTGCAGCCCAACCAAGGCCCGTCGGCCTATTCTGAGGGGTCGTGTCTCGATTTTCGTGCCATATTCCAATTTACCTATTAGGATCTCTAAAAATTAATTTGAATCCCAATTAAATTGAAATTTTCCACACAATCAAAATTTCAATCTTTAAATTAAATTTAACTTTTGGGAAAAATAAATTACGGTCTTCAATCTTCAATCTCCTCCAAGAATAATTACATAAAAAATTTCTAAACCGTTTCCGGTGTACAAAAATTCTAACCATAAAAAATCTAAGAGATAAGAATTAAAATCCATGGGAAAATTACAGTGTTAATAAACTGCTCCCATGGTTACATAAAAATTCCTAGATACAATTTTTCTAAATTCTAAGGAACCATAACCAGCATAAACAAGCATGCTTATAATAATTCAAAAAATTAAAATAACCACATACTTTATACATAATACATGATAACAACATAAAGGAACCCTAGAATGCCACTCTCTAAATATCAAATCCATACATAAATAAAAAGACTAAGTAATTGTCTAATTTATGTACATGGCATAGTCATGAGATGGCTCTGATACCAATTGTAGGAAAATAAACCGGTAAAAACGTATCAGAGTGGCGCAGCGGAACAATAAAAATTTTTAGATCGTTAAATATCTCATGATGCCATATACAATAAATCAACAACAATTAAAACTCATACCTCAAGGACGCCAATATGCAGGAGGAGAATGACTGGAGGCTTCAACCAACTAGCCTTCTCTACTATTCTCCAATTCCCGAATGGCTGAGTGTGTGGGCACTCTGAACCTCGATCGGTATGCTAGCACTGCTAGTCTTCTTCCGACCACCCAGATCTCTAAAGAACTTTATTGTCACGATGAGCTGTGCAACAATAAGCCTGCTCACCTGAGAGTCTGTGGTCTAAGAGAACTGGAGTGGCAGGACCTCTATTTATAGACCTGCATGAGGTGAATCTCTGAATTTGAATTGGATTAGGAAAAGATATTTTCCCTTATCCAAACCCATAAAATCCGAATTTTTCCAAGGGAGAATCTCCACTAAAAATTCGGTTTTCTTAGGATAGATCCAATCCGAATCTCAACAAGATTTTAACTAGAATTTTATCTCCCTTTTTCAACCAAAAAATCCGAAAATTTCAAGGTGTAACTTCCCTAAAGATTTCGGCCACTTTTAGGATAAGGAAGAATCAAAATTCCACTAGGATTTTTCAAGCTAAATCTCATCTCAACCTTATCCAAAAATAACCGAATTTCCTAGGATTAAGGCTCCAAAATTTCGGCCACTTTTAGGGAGTAGAGAGAATCCAAATTCAACTAGGATTGAAGCTTGAATTTACCCTTGAATCTCATCCACAAAATCCGAAATTTTCATGAGGATTATCCTCAAAAATTTCGTCCCTTATTTGTTGGGATTTGGATTCAAAATTCAAGTAGGATTCTAACAAGATTATCCTCTCCAAATCCAACTCAAATTCGAATTTCAAACCTTGTGGATTTTCCACAACAAATTCGAATCCTACTTGGATTGTGATTTAAAATTTGAATTTCAAATTTCAAATTCAAATTTCAAATTCAAATTTCAAATTTCAAATTTCAAATTTCAAATTTCAAATTCAAATTTCAAATTCGAATTTCAAATTCAAATTTCAAATTCAAAATTCAAATTTCAAATTTCAAAATTCAAATTTCAAATTTCAAATTTCAAAATTCAAATTTCAAATTCCACAAAACGGTTGTATTTCATATTCTTGTTCTCATGGATAATTTTCTACAACTCCAATCCAATCTCAAATAAAATCATGGCAACTTTATTTGGAGTTCGAATAATTGTGTACTCTATTATCCAAAACAAAATCTGAATCCAACCGGAGAGAATCTTGTCTACCATCCTAATCCTGTGTCATCACCATCCATGCATAATAAACTAGCCAATAGCATACACAAATCAATTTGCCAATCGTTAAGGAATTATGTGGAGCTAGTAGAGGGACTGATTGGACATATATAATCGGGCTCCCGTGATTCCATATGATCATCATTCTGTACCGAACAACTCAATCATATGATCACTAATTTCAGAGTCACACCACTATAAACCTGAAACTGAACTCCCAATTATATACCGTATTACGTAAGCCTGTGACGAGCTACCATCCAATGACCTTGTCATATATGCAAAACCCTCATATCATATCCATGATCAGCCTTAGGTCAAAGTCCGTTTAATCCTACTGATCAGGCTATCTTAAAGTTCCATTATACTACCGAATTAAGAAAATGATTATTCACCATATGTGAATAAGAAATCATCCGCCCAGCAGACGACCCAAGGCCTTGTCCATTTTCACATTCAGTATAATGCCTTTAAGAGGATACCTTTAACTCCTCAGAGCTATGATTCTGATATCTGCAAACAAACCCTTCATCGTATACAAGTCATGCACCCAACGAACCGGTCTATAAGCTTACTACCTCTGAGACGCTTTAGCCATTGGAACATCAAAGTACACAAGTCATATACATGAAGTAGTTCATTTACTCAGGATTAAGGTTATTGCACAATGAACGTCAAAAGCAGATTGATCCACTCATAGCGGACTACGTAGATCAATCATGCTTTAGTCCCGGTCTAATATGTCACCACTGAGTAACATATCCATGTCTCTACTTGGGAGTCCAGCTCCAGACAGTCAAGACAAACCGTCCCCTCTAAGGCTTTAGACAACATAATAGTCTTAACATGAGTTAGATGCTCGGTCTAACCCCATAGACTACAGACCATAATTTAGACTGCTAACTTTAGAACATTGTCTTCTCGCATACAAAAGTCCATTGTATACAACGTTCTAACAGTTTTAACACAAGCAGTCAGTGAGCCATATTTGCTTACATTTACTTTAACATGTAAATAAGATGAGGACAGATAGCAATGTAATGAATAACCTCTATGTATAATTTTATTATCCAGTTCAAAATGAATACATCAAAAATGTCTCTAATTCTTAGGGCATTTCCTAACAGCTAGAGGAGTTATCGGGTGAAAGAACTGCTCCACAGATTTCGGTCTTGGACGCAAGTCCGAGTTCCAGTGAAATACCTGCAGACGATCAACAATTTAGGGTGCCTCGTCGTAGTGGGAGGGTTTCAAAGAAACATAATTTCTTTATGTATGATGCTGAGGCATACCAGGCCGAGGCTCATGAGCATGAGGATGATCCAGTCACTTATGATGAAGCTATAAATGATGTTGATTCTAAATCTTGGAAACAGGCTATGAACAATGAGATGGATTCTATGAAATCCAACTCTGTTTGGGAACTTGTAGATTTGTCAGATGGGATAAAACCCATTGGTTGCAAATGGGTCTACAAAAGAAAGAAGGATGCGGAAGGGAGAGTGGAAACTTTCAAAGCTAGACTGGTTGCAAAGAGATACACGCAAAAGGCTATAAATCGATTATGATGAAACCTTTTCGCCTGTTGCTATGCTGAAGTCTATCCGTATTCTTCTGTCCATTGCTGCGGCTCTCGATTACGAGATCTAGCAAATGGATGTCAAGACGGCATTCTTGAATGGCCATCTTGAAGAGTGTATCTATATGATACAGCCCGAAGGGTTCGTAGCAAAAGGCCCAGAAAGGAAAGTCTGCAAGTTGCTTAGATCCATTTATGGATCAAAGCAAGCATCCCGCTCATGGAACCAGAGGTTTGATCAAGCGATTAAGACATTTGGTTTTGAGCAGAACGTTGATGAACCGTGTGTTTATAAACGTATTAAGGATGGAAAAGTAGTCTTTCTGATACTCTATGTCGATGATATACTACTCATTGGGAATGATGTAGGGAACTTATCATCGGTCAAGCTTTGGTTATACCAACAGTTTGACATGAAGGACTTGGGAGAAGCTAATTATGTTCTAGGCATTCTTCTCTTCAGAGAGCGAAAGAACAAAATGATAGCGTTATCCCAAGCTTCATACATAGATAAAATAATTGACAAATATGTAATGTAAGAGGCAAAGAAAGGTTCACAGCCTTCTATTGCCGGTCTAACTCTTTCATTGGATGACTGTCCTAAGACATCGAAAGAAAGAGAGCGTATGAGTAAAGTCCCTTATGCATCCGCTGTGGGTAGCCTTATGTACGCTATGCTTTGCACTCGCCCGGATATATGTTTTGCAGTAGGTATGTGTTAGGAAATGCCCTAAGTATTAGAGACATTTTGATGTATTCATTTTGAACTGGATAATAAAATTATACTTAGAGGTTATTCATTACATTGCTATCTGTCCTCGTCTTATTTACATGTTAAAGTAAATGTAAGCAAATATGGCTCACTGACTGCTTGTGTTAAAACTGTTAGAACGTTGCATGCAATGGACTTTTGTATGCGAGAAGACAATGTTCTAAAGTTAGCAGTCTAAACTATGGTCTGTAGTCTATGGGGTTAGACCGAGCATCTAACTCATGTTAAGACTATTATGTTGTCTAAAGCCTTAGAGGGGACGGTCTGTCTTGACTGTCTGGAGCTGGACTCCCAAGTAGAGACATGGATATGTTGCTTGGTGGTGACATATTAGACCGGGACTAAAGCGTGATTGATCTACGTAGTCCGCTATGAGTGGATCAATCTGCTTTTGACGTTCATTATGCAATAACCTTAATCCTGAGTAAATGAACTACTTCATGTATATGACTTGTGTACTTTGATGTTCCAATGGCTAAAGCGTCTCAGAGGTAGTAAGCTTATAGACCGGTTCGTTGGGTGCATGACTTGTATACGATGAAGGGTTTGTTTGCAGATATCGGAATCATAGCTCTGAGGAGTTAAAGGTATCCTCTTAAAGGCATTATACTGAATGTGAAAATGGACAAGGCCTTGGGTCGTCTGCTGGGCGGATGACTTCTTATTCACATATGGTGAATAATCATTTTCTTGATTCGGTAGTATAATGGAACTTTAAGATAGCCTGATCAGTAGGATTAAACGGACTTTGACCTAAGGCTGATCATGGATATCATATGAGGGTTTTGCATATATGACAAGGTCATTGGATGGTAGCTCGTCACAGGCTTACGTAATACGGTATATAATTGGGAGTTCAGTTTCAGGTTTATAGTGGTGTGACTCTGAAATTAGTGATCATATGATTGAGTTGTTCGGTACAGAATGATGATCATATGGAATCACGGGAGCCCGATTATATATGTCTAATCAGTCCCTCTACTAGCTCCACATAATTCCTTAACGTTTGGCAAAATTGATTTGTGTATGCTATTGGCTAGTTTATTATGCATGGATGGTGATGACACAGGATTAGGATGGTAGACAAGATTCTCTCCGGTTGGATTCAGATTTTGTTTTGGATAATAGAGTACACAATTATTCGAACTCCAAATAAAGTTGCCATGATTTTATTTGAGATTGGATTGGAGTTGTAGAAAATTATCCATGAGAACAAGAATATGAAACACAACCGTTTTGTGGAATTTGAAATTTGAATTTTGAAATTTGAAATTTGAATTTTGAAATTTGAAATTTGAATTTTGAATTTGAAATTTGAATTTAAAATTTGAATTTGAAATTCGAATTTGAAATTTGAATTTGAAATTTAAATTTGAAATTTGAAATTTGAAATTTGAAATTTGAAATTTGAATTTGAAATTTGAATTTGAAATTTGAAATTCAAATTTTGAATCACAGTCCAAGTAGGATTCGAATTTGTTGTGGAAAATCCACAAGGTTTGAAATTCGAATTTGAGTTGGATTTGGAGAGGATAATCTTGTTAGAATCCTACTTGAATTTTGAATCCAAATCCCAACAAATAAGGGACGAAATTTTGAGGATAATCCTCATGAAAGATTTCGGATTTTGTGGATAAGATTCAAGGGAATATTCAAGCTTCAATCCTAGTTGAAATTGGTTTCTCTCTCCTCCCAAAAGTGGCCGAAATTTTGGATCCCTAATCCTAGGAAATTCGGTTATTTTTGGATAAGGTTAAGATGAGATTTTGCTTGAGAAATCCTAGTGGAATTTTGATTCTCCCTTATCCTAAAAGTGGCCGAAAATTTGGAGAAGATTTTCTCCTAAAGATTTCAGATTTTTTGGTTGGAAAAGGGAGATAAAATTCTAGCTAAAATCTTGTTAAGATTTGGATTGGATTTATCTAGAAAAACCGAATTTAATTGTGGAGATTCTCCCTTGGAAAATTCGGATTTTTTGGGTTTGGATAAGGGAAAATATCTTTTCCTAGTCCAATTCAAATTCAGAGATTCACCTCATGCAGGTCTATAAATAGAGGTCCTACCACTCCAGTTCTCTTAGACCACAGACTCTCAGGTGAGCAGGCTTATTGTTGCACAGCTCATCGTGACAATAAAGTTCTTTAGAGATCTGGGTGGTCGGAAGAAGACTAGCAGTGCTATTATACCGATCGAGGTTCAGAGTGCCCACACACTCAGCCATTCGGGAATTGGAGAATAGTAGAGAAGGCTAGTTGGTTGAAGCCTCCAGTCACTCTCCTCCTGTTCATTGGCGTCCTTGAGGTATGAGTTTTAATTGTTGTTGATTTATTGTATATGGCATCATGAGATATTTAACGATCTAAAAATTTTTATTGTTCCGCTGCGCCACTCTGATACGTTTTTACCGGTTTATTATCCTACAGTATGGTGAGTCGATATCAAGCAAATCCTGGAACCAAGCACTGGCAAGCAGCAAAGCATATACTCAAGTATCTTAAGAGAACGAGGGATTATATGCTGGTGTATTCTGGAGGGAACCTAACACCTGTAGGATACACGGACTGAGTCTTCCAGACTTGTGAGGATTTGAGGAAGTTGACATTAGAGGGCATATGGAGACAGGATAAGTAGATGTATATAAGATCGCGTCCGAGGACAACATTGCCGATCCTTCTACTAAGACTTTGGTGGCTAGAAGCTTTGAGAGGCACGTAGAGGCAATGGGGATGCGTAACATGGCACATCTGCTGGCTTAGGGCAAGTAGGAGATTGTTAGGAAATGCCCTAAGCATTAGAGACATTTTAATGTATTTATTTTGAACTGGATAATAAAATTATATATATAGAGGTTATTTATTACATTGTTATCTGTACTCGTCTTATTTACATGTTAAAGTAAATTTAAGCAAATATGGCTCCCTGACTGCTTGTGTTAAACTGTTAGAACGTTGCATGCAATGGGCTTTTGTATGCGAGAAGACAATGTTCTAAAGTTAGTAATCTAAACTATGGTCTGTAGTCTATGGGGTTAGACCGAACATCTAACTCATGTTAAGACTATTATGTTGTCTAAAGCCTTGGAGGGGACAGTTTGTCTTGATTGTCTGGAGCTGGACACCCAAGTAGAGACATAGATATGTTACTTGGTGGTGACATATTAGACCGGGACTAAAGCGTGATTGATCTACGTAGTCTGCTATGAGTGGATCAATCTGCTTTTGACGTTCATTGTGCAATAAACTTAATCCTGAGTAAATGAACTACTTCATGTATATGACTTGTGTACTTTGATGTTCCAATGGCTAAAGCGTCTCAGAGGTAGTAAGCTTATAGACCGGTTCGTTGGGTGCATGACTTGTATATGATGAACGGTTTGTTTGCAGATATCGGAATCATAGCTCTAAGGAGTTAAAGGTATCCTCTTAAAGGCATTATACTGAATGTGAAAATGGATAAGGCCTTGGGTCGTCTGCTGGGCGGATGACTTCTTATTCACATATGGTGAATAATCATTTTCTTAATTCGGTAGTATAATGGAACTTTAAGATAGCCTGATCAGTAGGATTAAACAGACTTTGACCTAAGGCTGATCATGGATATCATATGAGGGTTTTGCATATATGACAAGGTCATTGGATAGTAGCTCGTCACAGGCTTACGTAATACAGTATATAATTGGGAGTTCAGTTTCAGGTTTATAGTGGTGTGACTCTGAAACTAGTGATCATATGATTTAGTTGTTCGGTAAAGAATGATGATCATATGGATTTGCGGGAGCCCGATTATATATATCCAATCAGTCCCTCTACTAGCTCCACATAATTCCTTAACGTTTGGTAAATTGATTTGTGTATGCTATTGGCTGGTTTATTATGCATGGATGGTGATGACACAGGATTAGGATGGTAGACAAGATTCTCTCCGGTTGGATTCAGATTTTGTTTTGGATAATAGAGTACACAATTATTCGAACTCCAAATAAAGTTGCCATGATTTTATTTGAGATTGGATTGGAGTTGTAGAAAATTATCCATGAGAACAAGAATTTGAAACAAAACCGTTTTGTGGATTTTGAAATTTGAATTTTGAAATTTGAAATTTGAATTTTAAAATTTGAATTTTGAATTTTGAATTTTGAATTTGAAATTTGAATTTGAAATTCGAATTTGAAATTTGAATTTGAAATTTAAATTTGAAATTTGAAATTTGAATTTTGAAATTTGAATTTGAAATTTGAAATTCAAATTTTGAATCACAGTCCAAGTGGGATTTGAATTTGTTGTGGAAAATCCACAAGGTTTGAAATTCGAATTTGAGTTGGATTTGGAGAGGATAATCTTGTTAGAATCCTACTTGAATTTTGAATCCAAATCCTAACAAATTATGGACGAAATTTTGAGGATAATCCTCAATAGAATTTCGGTTTTTGTGGATAAGGTTCAAGGGAAAAATTCAAGTTTCAATCGCAGTTGAATTTGGATTCTCTCCTTCCCTGAAAAGTGGCCGAAATTATGGAGGAAATCTCCTAGGAAAATTCGGTTATTTTGGATAAGGTTGAGATAAGATTCAAGCTTGAAAATCCTAGTGGAATTTTGATTCTCCCTTATCCTAAAAGTGGTCGAATTTTTTGAGGAGATTTTCTCCTAGGAATTTCGGATTTTTTGGTTGAAAAAGGGAGATAAAATTCTAGTTAAAATCTTGTTTAGATTTAGATTGGATTTATCCTAAAAAAAACTGAATTTTATTGTTGGGATTTTCCCATGGAAAAATTCAGATTTTATGGTTATGGATAAGGGAGAATATCTTTTCCTAATCCAATTCGAATTCAGAGAATCACCTCATGCAGGTCTATAAATAGAGGTCCTACAACTCCAGTTCTCTCAGACCATAGACTCTTAGGTGAGCAGGCTTATTGTTGCACAGTTCATCGTGACAATAAAGTTATTTAGAGATCTAGGTGGTCGGAAGAAGACTAGCAGTGCTAGCATACCGATCGAGGTTCAGAGTGCCCACACACTCAGCCATTCGGGAATTGGAGAATAGTAGAGAAGGCTAGTTGGTTGAAGCCTCCGGTCATTCTCCTTCTGCAATATTGGCGTCCTTGAGGTATGAGTTTTAATTGTTGATGGTTTATTGTATATGGCATCATGAGATATTTAACGATCTAAAAATTTTTATTGTTCCGCTGAGCCACTCTGATACGTTTTTACCGATTTATTTTCCTACAATTTTCCTAGGAGAAAAACTCCAAAATTTCGACCACTTTTCAGGGAGGAGAGAATCCAAATTCAACTGGGATTGAAACTTGAATTTTTCTCTTGAACCTTATCAACAAAAACCGAAATTCTATTGAGGATTATCCTCAAAATTTCGTCCACCTTTTGTTAGGATTTAGATTCAAAATTCAAGTAGGATTCTAACAAGATTATCCTCTCCAAATCCAACTCGAATTGGAATTTCAAACCTTGTGGATTTTCCACAACAAATTCGAATCCTACTTGGACTGTGATTCAAAATTTGAATTTCAAATTAGAAATTCGAATTTCAAATTCAAATTTCAAATTTCAAATTTAAATTTCAAATTCAAATTTCAAATTCGAATTTCAAATTCAAATTTCAAATTCAAATTTCAAATTCAAATTTCAAATTTCAAATTTCAAAATTCAAATTTCAAATTTCAAAATTCAAATTTCAAAATCCACAAAACAGTTGTGTTTCAAATTCTTGTTCTCAAGGATAATTTTCTACAACTCCAATCCAATTTCAAATAAAATCATGGCAACTTTATTTGGAGTTCGAATAATTGTGTACTCTATTATCCAAAACAAAATCTGAATTCAATCGGAGAGAATCTTGTCTACCATCCTAATCCTGTGTCATCACCATCCATGCATAATAAACCAGTCAATAGCATACACAAATCAATTTGCCAAACGTTAAGGAATTATGTGGAGCTAGTAGAGGGACTGATTGGATATATATAATCGGGCTCCCGCAAATCCATATGATCATCATTCTTTTACCGAACAACTCAATCATATGATCACTAATTTTAGAGTCACACCACTATAAACCTGAAACTGAACTCCCAATTATATACCATATTACGTAAGCCTGTGACAAGCTATCGTCCAATGACCTTGTCATGTATGCAGAACCCTCATATGATATCCATGATAAGCCTTAGGCCAAAGTCCGTTTAATCCTACTGATCAGGCTATCTTAAAGTTCCATTATACTACCGAATAAAGAAAATGATTATTCACCATATGTGAATAAGAAATCATCCGCCCAGCAGACGACCCAAGGTCTTGTCCATTTTCACATTCAGTATAATGCCTTTAAGAGGATACCCTTAAATCCTCATTAGAGCTATGATTCCGATATTTGTAAACGAACCCTTCATCGTATACAAGTCATGCACCCAACGAACCGATCTATAAGCTTACTACCTCTGAGACGCTTTAGCCATTGGAACATCAAAGTACACAAGTCATATACATGAAGCTATCCTTTTACTCAGGATTAAGGTTACTGCATAATGAACGTCAAAAGCAGATCGATCCACTCAAAGCGGACTTCGTAGATCAATCACGCTTTAGTCCCGGTCTAATATGTCACCACCAAGCAACATATCTATGTCTCTACTTGGGAGTCCAGCTCCAGACAGTCAAGACAAACCATCCCCTCCAAGGCTTTAGACAACATAATAGTCTTAACATGAGTTAGATGCTCGGTCTAACCCCATAGACTACAGACCATAGTTTAGACCGCTAACTTTAGAACATTGTCTTCTCGCATACAAAAGTCCATTGCATGCAACGTTCTAACAGTTTAACACAAGCAGTCAGGGAGCCATATTTGCTTACATTTACTTTAACATGTAAATAAGACGAGGACAGATAGCAATGTAATGAATAACCTCTATATATATAATTTTATTATCCAGTTCAAAATAAATACATCAAAATGTCTCTAATGCTTAGGGCATTTCCTAACACTGCGCCTAGCCTAGGCGTGTAGCCTGGCGCTACAGGCTTGGCTTGCAGCCCGGCAGGGCTGCACAAAGGGCAGCCGTGGTTTGCCAATCCCCCGGGGGCTGGGGGCTGCCCACGGCGGCTGCCGCCTCCGGGGGCAGTGGTGCGACGGTTCAAAAATAAATTTTTTTTTTTATTTTTAAATTTTAGATTTAATTTTAAATCATGTTTAAAAATATGCAATTGAAAATTTAAAATTTTTGAAATTACATATTATTTTACATGATGTTTAAAATTGTTTAAAAATTTGAATTTGAAATTTAAATTTGAAATTCGAATATGGAATTTGAATTTGAAATTTAAATTTTTAGAATTTAAATTTTAAATAATTCATGGGATGAATAATAAATGGAGAGGCTACATAAAGATGGATACAAGAAGACGGAACAAAATTCAAGACCCAAAGAATGCTTTGGATGGAATTTTGTAATCTTTATTTTTTTTTGTTCTAGGATGGAACCATGGCTTAGTTATTTATCTGTCAATTATTTTTTCTGTGATATGTCATGGATGTATAAATATGTATTGATGGATGTTTTGTATACATATTTGATAACATGTCATATAAGATAGGTGAGTGCTGCTCATACTATATTGATTATACATATTTGTCAAAACTTGCATGTTTTTCAAAATATTGAGTGGGAGAGGGTTTCAAACAAAACCCACGGCCTCCATTGTTAATCCATATGTGAAAGCATGGTAACGCCTCGTGTCAGTTCTGCCCTGACCACACCCCTCGGTAGGTGTTTACCGCAGTCGGTATACTAGATTGGATCTTCTATGTGGAAAACGTGTTCGGCTACGATCCTATTCATGACCACCCCTTGGTGGCTTGGTAGGACGTGGATCGGGCTACGTAAACAATGGTTATACACTCAAGACTCTTTTAGTTATTAACCTTCCCTAGAAGCTCTGTTAACTAAATTGGTGGCCAAATAAGCGGTTATTAATATATGTCTTAACCTTGGAGGATTTAAGGCAACATATATTAATTGGACGGGGTCCATGTTCTGACTATTTGTTTTCATGACCACCCCTCGGTGGCTTGGGGCAATAGGTGCTGAGAATTACCATTGCAATGCTACATGTTTTTCAAGTTTCATGTAGGAACATACTTGTATGTTTTATTTGCTAAATTATCTGTATATTTGCTTGGGCTTTGTAATGATGTCTAGCATAATTTTATTTCAGTTCAAAATGTCACCGACACCCCTCATTTCAATACTTACTGAGAATAAACTGAATGGCGATAATTATAAGGATTGGAAAAGAAATCTATTGATAGTTCTCAGCTGCGAGAGACACAAGTTCATACTGGACGAACCATGCCTACCAAGACCCAAACCTGACACACCACTTGAGGAGGTCCCGGTTGCCTGTACTTGTTGGAGAGAATCTAATGATATAGCTTGATGCTACATGCTTGCTAGCATGACGAGTGCTTTACAAAAGCAGCTTGAGACTTATCAAGTTGCTGGGGAGATCATGGAAAATCTGGAGGATATGTTCGGAGGCCAAGAAAAGTTAGCTCGACAGTCCGCTATAACCAGTATTATGAACTCTAAGCAAAAGGCGGGTACTCTGGTGAAGGACCATATGATCACTCTAATGGGATTCTTCACTAAGACTGCCGAGAACGGTGCTGAGTTGGACTACAACACCCAGATCGAGATGGTGTTCAAAACTCTATCTAAAGATTTTGTGGGGTTTAAGGCCGCATACAATCTGGGGACAAGGGAGTTAGGACTAACCGAGCTCATAAAGCAACTCCAAGCTTATGAGCGGATGATCAGGGATGGAGATGCGGTCCAACCCAAAGGAGAGGCCAATTTAGCGGAATCTTCCAAACCCTCACGGAAGAGGAAGAGGCCAAATCAGAAGCAAGCGGCTTCCAGTTCTTATAATCCTCCTGTCTCGGATGGGAAGAAGAAGAAGAAGAACAAGAAGCCCAAGGACCCTAAAAAGTCTAAATGCTTTCGTTATGGGAAGGTAGGTCACTTCAAGAAGTCTTACCAGGAAATCCTAGCCGCCAAGGGCAAGGAAGGTAAGGAACTTCACCACTTAGAAGTGTGTTTGGTGGAAAGATCGAAAGACACTTGGGTCATTGATTTAGGTGCCACTAATCATATTTGTGGGTTCATGGAAATGAGAAGTCTACATGATAGGAGCCTCTCGTTGCGGACTGGAGACGGTTGCTTGGTGGTGGCTGAGGCAGTGGGAGATATTTACCTTTACTTTGATCAATTTGGGTTTATTTCATTGAAAGACTGTTTCTATGTTCCTAATTTTAGGAGGAACCTTATATCGGTAGCTTGTTTAATAAAGGATTCTTATTCAGTTTCTTTTAGTAAGAGAGTTGATATTCATAGAAATAAGTCTTTTATCTGTTCTGGATGGATGGATGGAAACCTATATTTGATCAAACCAAAGATGTACTCACTGCGTGACACCGAATTAATAGATAACTCTAAAAGGTTGAAAGTTTCGCACTCTACAAGGCATATCTTTGACATTTAAGACTTGGTCATATTAATCAGGATAATATTCAAAGATTAGTGAAAGACGGTCCTCTAGAATCTCTGGAGGAGGCACGTCTTCCTCAATGTGAGTCTTGTCTAGAGGGTAAAATGACTAAGAGGTGTTTTAGAGCTAAGGGTACAAGGGATCAGGAGCTCTTAGAAATTGTGCACACTGACGTATGTGGCCCCATGAACGTCACAGTACGAGGAGGGTTCGAGTATTATGTCTCCTTTATAGACGATTACTCGAGGTATGGATATGTATATCTGCTGCACCGCAATAGTGAAACCTTTGACAAGTTCAAAGAGTATCGTGCTGAAGTGGAAAAGCAATTGGATAAATCCATAAAGGCACTTCGATCTGATCGAGGTGGTGAATAGCTCTCTAATGTATTTTTAGGGCATCTTGTAGAGAATAGGATATTATCCCAATTGACTGCACCTGGTACTCCACAACAGAATGGTGTAGCTGAAAGGAGAAACAGGACCTTGTTGGATATGGTACGGTCCATGATGAGTTATTCAACGCTGCCATTATCATTTTGGGGATATGCTTTACAAACGGCATGCTATATTCTGAACCAGGTTCCAAGCAAATCAATTCTCAGAACTCCGTATGAATTGTGGCATGGCAGGAAGCCCTCCCTTTGACATATGAGAATATGGGGCTGCCCGGCACATGTACTGGATGGGGATGCGAAGAAATTGGAATCAAGATCAGAATTGTGCATGTTTGTAGGGTATCCAAAAGGAACTAAAGAGGTCTGTTCTATAATCCGAAGGAACAAAAAGTCATTGTTTCAACCCATGCGACATTCTTGGAGGAAAGTCACATGAATGACTTTAAGCCTTGAAGCAAAGTGGTGTTAGAGGAGTTATCGGGTGAAAGAACTGCTCCACAGATTTCGGTCTTGGACGCAAGTCCGAGTTCCGGTGAAAGACCTGCAGATGATCAACAATTTAGGATACCTCATCGTAGTGGGAGGGTTTCGAAGAAACCTTATTTCTTCATGTATGATGTTGAGGTATACTAGGCTGAGGCTCATGAACATGAGGATGATCTGGTCACCTATGATGAAGTTATAAATGATGTTGATTCTAAATCTTAGAAACCGGCTATGAACAATGAGATAGATTCTATGAAATCCAACTCTGTTTGGGAACTTGTAGATTTATCGGATGGGATAAAACCCATAGGATGTAAATGGGTCTACAAAAGAAAGAAAGACGCGGAAGGGAGAGTGGAAACTTTCAAAGCTAGACTGGTTGCAAAGGGGTACACGCAAAAGGCTGGAATCGATTACGATGAAACCTTTTCGCCTATTGCTATGCTGAAGTCTATCCGTATTCTTCTGTCCGTTGCTGCGGCTCTCGATTACGAGATCTGGCAAATAGATGTCAAGACGGCATTCTTGAATGGCCATCTTGAAGAGTGTATCTATATGATACAGCCCGAAGGGTTCGTAGCGAATGGCCAAGAAAGGAAAGTCTGCAAGTTGCTTAGATCCATTTATGGATTAAAGCAAGCATCCCGCTCATGGAACCAGGGGTTTGATCAAACGATTAAGACATTTGGTTTTGAGCAGAACGTTGATGAACCTTATGTTTATAAATGTATTAAGGATGGAAAAGTGGTCTTTCTGATACTCTATGTCGATGATATACTACTCATTGGGAATGATGTAGGGAACTTATCATCGGTCAAGTTTTGGTTACACCAACAGTTTGACATGAAGGATTTGGGAGAAGTTAATTATGTTTTAGGCATACGTCTCTTCAGAGATCGAATGAACAAAATGATAGCGTTATCCCAAACTTCATACATAGACAAAATAATTGACAAATATGCAATGCAAGAGGCAAAAAAAGGTACACAACCTTCCATTGCTGGTCTAACTCTTTTATTGGATGACTGTCCCAAGACATCGAAAGAAAGAGAGCGTATGAGTAAGATCCCTTATGCATCCGCTGTGCGTAGCCTTATGTATGCTATGCTTTGCACTCGCCAGGACATATGTTTTGCAGTAGGTATAGTGAGTCGATATCAAGCGAATGTTGGAACCAAGCACTGGCAAGCAGTAAAGCATATACTCAAGTATCTTAAGAGAATGAGGGATTATATGCTGGTGTATTCTGGAGGGGACCTAACACCCGTAGGATACACGGACTCAGACTTCCAGACTTGTAAGGATTCGAGGAAATCGACATCTGGATCAGTGTTTTTACTCGGAGGAGGCGCCATTATGTGAAGGAGCGTGAAGCAGGGCTGCACAGCTGACTCTACTATGGAGGCTGAGTATGTGGCTGCGGCTGAGGCATCTAAAGAAGCAGTTTGGCTCCGCAAGTTCTTTAGAGACCTTGAGGTCATTCCGGGTGTTGACAAGCCTATCACACTTTACTGTGATAACACTGGGGCTATTGCCAACACAAGGGAATCTCGGCACCACAAGAGGACTAAGCACATAGATAGGAGATATCATATTATTAGAGGGCACGTGGAGACAGGACAAGTAGATGTATGTAAGATCGCATCTGAGGACAATGTTATCGATCCCTTTACTAAGACATTGGTGGGTAAAAGCTTTGAGAGGCACGTAGAGGCGATGGGATGTGTAACATGGCACATCTGCTGGCTTAGGGCAAGTAGGAGATTGATAGGAAATGCCCTAAGCATTAGAGGCATTTTGATGAATTTATCTTGAACTAGATAATAAAATTATATATAGAGATTATTCATTACATTGCTATCTGTCATTGTTTTATTTACATGTTAAAGTAAATGTAAGAAAATATGGCTCCCTGACTGCTTGTGTTAAACTGTTAGAACATTGCATGCAATGGACTTTTGTATGCGAGAAGACAATGTTCTAAAGTAAGTGGTCTAAACTATGGTCTGTAGTCTATGGGGTTAGACCGAGCATCTAACTCATGTTAAGACTATTATGTTGTCTAAAGCCTTGGAGGGGACGGTTTGTCTTGACTGTCTGGAGCTGGACTCCCAAGTAGAGACATAGATATATTGCTTGGTGGTAACATATTAGACCGGGACTAAAGCGTGATTGATCTACGAAGTCCGCTTTGAGTGGACCGATCTGCTTTTGACGTTCATTGTGTAGTAAGCTTACTCCTGAGTAAATGGACAACTTTATGTATATGACTTGTGTACTTTGATGTTCTAATGGCTAAAGCGTCTCAGAGGTAGTAAGCTTATAGACCAGTTCGTTGGGTGCATGACTTGTATACGATGAAGGGTTCGTTTACAGATATCAGAATCATAGCTCTAATGAGGAGTTAAGGGTATCCTCTTAAAGGCATTATACTGAATGTGAAAATGGACAAGGCCTTGAGTCGTCTACTGAGCGGATGACTTCTTATTCACATATGGTGAATAATCATTTTTTTATTCGGTAGCATAATGGAACTTTAAGAAAGCCTGATCAGTAGGATTAAACAGACTTTGGCCTAAGGCTGATCATGGATATCATATGAGGGTTCTGCATACATGACAAGGTCATTGGACGATAGCTTGTCACAGGCTTACGTAATACGGTATATAATTGGGAGTTCAGTTTCAGGTTTATAGTGGTGTGACTTTGAAATTAGTGATCATATGATTGAGTTGTTCGATAAAGAATAATGATCATATGGATTTGCGGGAGCCCGATTATATATGTCCAATTAGTCCCCCTACTAGCTCAACATAATTCCTTAACGTTTGGCAAATTGATTTGTGCATGCTATTGGCTAGTTTATTATGCATGGATGGTGTTGACATAGGATTAGGCTGGTCGACAAGATTCTCTCCAGTTGGATTCAGATTTTGTTTTGGATAATAGAATACATAATTATTCGAACTCCAAATAAAGTTGCCGTGATTTTATTTGAGATTAGATTGGAGTTGTAGAAAATTATCCATTGGAACAAGAATTTGAAATACAACTCTGCTGTGCCACTCTGATACGTTTTGTGAAATTAATGTCACTTGATCAGAATTATAATTGAAAGATGGTAATAAAACCATTTAAGGTGTACCGCCCCTCGAACGTTATGGTAGAGGTTTTTCATATCCTACAGGGACACAATAAGGGCTGGAAATGTGACGCCCCCGATTCTAACCACCTGCAACTGTCATGAACCGACTCTATTGCCGACCAGATAATACTCTGCCCTCAGTGCATGACTAACACAATCAGATACAGTGTCAGGCGGTGTCAACCCACTGTCCACCAATGCTGAGATTTCAGTACGGAACATTCCCAGCATTTTCTGGATTTTCTCCCTCTCAGTGGTGACTGTGTATGGGCACAGTTGGGACAGCTGATCGAACTTACTACAGACTTCTATCACTGTTATATCCCCCTGCTTCAACTCTGTGAATTCTCTTTGTTGAGGTCGCAACAGTGCAGGATTATAATATTTCTGGTTAAACTCCTCTAGAAAGTCCAACCAAGACATCGTATACATATTTCTTCTCAACTTGACAGATTTCCACTAAAACCTTGCATCCTTTTTCAGAACGAAGGACGCATACATAATCTTCTCCTGATTATTCAGCTCCATAAATTCCAATATCATGTGGAGTGAAGACAACCACTCCTCTGCATCTAGAGGGTTTGTGGAGCCCTCGCACTCTGGCGGCCTTATTAGTCAAAATCTTTCATATAGTGGCTCAGGATTGGCCCTAGGTTGTGGTTGGGGTTCTACTACTTCTTCTGGTACCATTGGCGGCACTTCTAGTTCTAGTGCAGCCATTTGCAGATCTTGGCCCTCACCTTGTTCTTATCTCTGTTCCATTTGCTCGAGTCTTTGTCTTAACTCGGCATTTTCTCTCATTTGGGCCTCTATTAGAGCTTCCAATTCATCCACTCTTTCAGAAAGGACTGGACGCCCTCTCATGTTCCTTAAGTTTCGTGGATTCACCGTCTTTCCTATTTCCTATAATCGCATGAGAGTCGATCGTTAGATTTTCACAAACATATTTTTACAATAAAAAAAATAATATAGTTTTTATCATCACATAATTTCAACATTTCATCCTTTGAACATGTCAAAATATGATTGTCATTTCTTTTCATTTCAAAAGTACATCAGTTCGAAGTCTTTTCTCAAAATAGCCTTTCGATACAGTCATATATACACATATACAAAGATATATACATTAGTACAACTCATATATTTCTACACCTGATCTCCTAACTGAGGTTGTTCTGGGATCGTCAAAAACTCAATTGGATTCATTTCTTCCTCATTCGTTCCGTTTCCAGCCTCAGACGACGTTGATCCTTCAACTGGACCCGTACCCTCTGGTTGTCTCAACGGACCAGCCTCATGGTCGTTTGCCATCGGTTCAGATCCATATAGGTGATCTAACATTACTTCTTGTAGCAACTATTTACGCCTCTTGCGCACCATGCGCTCCATCATCATTTCTTCCTCTACTTTCACTACCGTAATTATAAACTCACGCAAAGTAGTAGGGTATGAAGGGGTTACCCTCTGTTGTAGGTCAATGGTGAGTCCCTTCCAGAATATGTCACAAAAGTCATCATTTGTGATGTTGGATAGAGGACATGTCCTTACGATGCTATCCTGAAATCTAACTGTATACGAGAATACAGTATCGCTCAGCATCATTTGTTGTCTCTCTGCCTTCAGGACAAAGTCTCTGACATCCGCATACTTGGGCATAGTCGGTGGTGGCGATACTGTCCTGCTCTCAGAAGGGTTTAAGACTGGTGCTGAACTCTTTTGTAGAAACTGCTCTAGCATGAATTGGTGAAATTCAGCACAATCCATTGCTAATAGCATCTCCTGATCAGAATACTCCCAATATAACCGTGTGTCCTCACGGAATGTGCTAATGGCCATCAAAACCCAGCAATCCTCATCTATATCACACTAGCGCATGATAACCTCAATGTCATGTAGCCAGTCTCGCGTAGAGATCCCCTGCTGACCTCCCTCGAACGCAGGTGGATGACTACCTCTAAAAGCATGTATGGCTCACACTGACACCCTGGCTCCTATACGAGCTCGATCTCCCATCACTGGAATGTCTACTGCTACTGGTGGGTTTACGATCGGTCGCGGAGGTGGTGCTTATACTGGTGCCGGTGCTATAATCCTCGGCGCTAATGGCTCAGGTACTGGTGGTCGTTGTACTGGTCGCCGCATCATGGATGGTCTGAACACGGGCCTAGTCCACACCCGGATCGGTCCTCTCGGTCAATATGGGTGAGGTCTCACGTATGGTGGTCTAGTCATCTTATATCCTACAAAATATATATAATCTCGAATAAATGTAAAGACAACTAACTTAAAGAAGGCTAACTTACTTGGATTGACCAGCAGATCACGCATCGTGCCAATAGGGATATTGTCAACCGCTCTAATACCAACCCGTGACGCCCCCGATTCCGACCACCCGCAACTGTCATGAATCAACTCTATCGCCGAACAAGACAACTCATGTAACGACCGCCATTTTCATGGCACCTACTTACTTGTAATGAGTCATTAAGGAATCAAATGGACATAATTTAATGCCTTTTAGTGCAAATTTAAGTAACACGGTCAGGTACACGGTCGTGTGAGTGACCGTGTGCCATTCGGACTATGTATCTGTTAGTAGCCGTGTGAGTGTACATGGCTGTGTAGTGTAACACGGTCAAGTACACGGCCGTGTAGGAGGCCGTGTATCACTCGGATAGATGAATGTGTTTCAAAGAAATGGCCGTGTTGAGTAGTCTCAATTAGTACAGCCCGTGTTGCCTTGCACACGCCCGTGTTGCCTTGCACACGCCTGTGTAAGAGTCCATGTAAAAGGTTACGTAATGATCCGAGAGCTATTGTAATGACTCTCACGAATTATGAAACTTAATTACTATACAATGATGTAATTAAGTTAATAAACACAGTGTGCTTTTCAGTTGAATGAATTAAACAGGTATGGTAACGTTTAACTACTATTTATGCAGTGAAAGGGGCAACCGACAATGAAATCGGTCCATCCTATTATGTGAGTGTGCGTTGAGACACACAATATCAAGAAACCGGTCTAGACGACCATTTCATGATACAGAACTGATGAGCTAGTCACCAGTACGCTTAGACTGGTCACCTGAGCGCAGCAGTGATAATTGTCCTAATAGATGTACAGTATTGAGAAAAGTGGTCTAGATGACCTCTTCTCGCCAATAGACAGACAAAATCAAAGTCAAAACACTTAGACTAATCAGTCAGATAATGAATAGTGAATAGTGATTAGTGAATAGTGAGAAACGCAGTGTCAGGTTAGTGGCCAAGACGGCCTTAATCTGGCATAAAACTGACATATTAATAGTCAGCAGGCTCAATTTAGTCAATTGAGCATAAAATGTAGATTTTGTTTAAGAGATACACAGTATCGGGATGAGGGTCAAGATGATCTTTTCTCGCCCCGAAACTGATATATTTAGACTCAGGATGCCCAAATTAGTCAATCAGGCACCTGACACGTTTTTCAAGACGAGGTTGTGCAGATCCTGAAAACTGGTCTAGAGGACCTCTGATGGATGTAAAACTGATAAATTTGAAATCAGCACGTCCAAATTAGTCAAGGGAGACTGTGATTGAAATTTCATACGAAAACACCTCGTTATGCGTGCGCAATGTCAACACAGTGTAGGCCTAACCACAGTATCAAGAAGTTGGTCAAGATGACCTTTTCTTGATATGAAATTGATATTTTTGGATTTAGAATGCTCAAATTAGTCATTTGAGCACAAAAAGTAATTTTTGATCGGGAACCATGCAGTATCGGAAAATTGGTCGAGACGACCTCGGATGAAGATAAAACTGATATATTTGGGTTCAGCACGCGCAAATTAGTCAGTATAGCCTATCTTAAAATTTTTCAAAAAATTAGTATAAAAGGACGAAATTTTTGGGATTATTGAAAAATAGACCCCATAATTTTTCCAAATCCTATTTTCTCCCCCCACACCACACGAAGATGAACAGTAAACCCCGATCTAATCCGACCTCCGTTTTCGACACTACCGGCACCATTGGAAAGCTCTCGACGAGCTGATTCCAACGGTGGGCCGAGTCGACCGAACCGACGTCGGAGCACACCGCATGCGCCACCCAAAGCCGTCAGTGGCTGAATTTTTCGAACCGCCGTATCTCCGCCGTTCGACGTCCAAATGCCACGATTCCAGTCCCAATGGATTCGTGGTAAAGAGTAGAACAAAACCCAGGCTTCATTTCACGTCAACAGCCGCCGGATCACGCCAGCCAAGGTTCACCGTCGCCATCGTCGCCGTCAAATCTCACTGTTCTGGCAGAGTTGAGTTGCAAGGTGGGTATCAAAATGCTCAGAACAACACGTAGGTCAAAAGCCCCAAATCAATTTTGGGCAACAACGCCGAAAAAAGAAGATCCAACACCGCCGCCGTTGTCGACTTTTCGAGGGCTGATTTCCGGCGATAGGAGCCTCGATTGGTGAAATTGACACCACTAATGGGTTCCTCTTGTCGAGCTCTTCAAGATGGTGGTCGCCACTCCCATCACCACCGTGGTCAACGCCGGTCAACGGCGGTCAATGCCGGTCAACGGCGACCCGGAGACCGAAAATTGAAGAATGGCCCGTTGGCCTATTTTCAATGTTCCGGACACATCCGCGGCATCAGATTTGCAAACCGGGGTTTCAAAAGTGAAGAACGATGATTCAAAGATTGTGCGGTTGAGATCGAACGTTTCGCCCTGACGGGAACGATTTTAGTAGTGGTTTTGATCCCTTGATTCCTCAATTTATTATTGGAAATAATTATGTATTAATTATGGTTTACTGACTTGAGGAATTGAAAGAAAAAGGGATGAAATGTCGAAAAAGAGAATGAGAGGAAATGTGAATATTTTTACGTAAAAAGCGGAGCTTTTACATAAAAATTAGGCCTCTAGTTTAGTACTTGGTAGGTTAGAATATGTTAGATGGTTTTGAGGCGTTTCCTAAACGCCGGAAACCCAAAAATAAACGGAAATGCTGCCGAAATTTCTAAAATGGCACAAAGGGGTAGTTTAGGAAACGAGGGGTGAAAATGTGATCGAGATGGAAATCAGAGCCCCCTCGATGACCTAGATTCGAGAAAGAAGGACGGACGTTTGCAGGATTAGTGAACCGCCCAATTAGAAATCTTGATATGTAAGAAAACGACCCCTAAGTCAGAATAGTACCACCCGAGAGACGGGTGCAATCTAAGTACAAAATTTGGGGTGGTTAAATCGGTAAAAGTAACCCGACAGGCTAAATGGTCAATACACGAGGTATGTGGTCAGTTGACTGGTCGGTTAGCTAGTCAAGGACCGAGTTTGAACAGGACAGTGATTAATTTGTCAAGTAGACAAATTAATCAAGCGTGATTAGAAATTAGATATCAAAATTCGAAAAGTAGAGCAATTAGGTACCGATAGGTATCGGTATCACACAACGATAGTATTTTGAATATTAAAGGTTAAACGGTATTTTAGAACAGTAAACAGTATATGTATGAGTAGTATATTTAAATAGTATCTAGTGAATAGTAATCAGATAAAAAAGTATATAATTGTTTATGTATAAATGAAATTCTTATGTTTTTCAAATTTCGCATTTTAATAGTATGCGGATGTGAATAGTAAATACGTACGCGTATAAAAAAAAATTTCCCTCTAAATTTATGGTATTAAATTCAGCAAGTTTAAGTATTGGTTTTAAAGAAGAAGTATAAGTAAAAGTTAAAGAAGCAAGTAATAGTTTTCAGTGATGGTCCGGGCCGCTGAGGGCACGGGGCGTCACAGTTGGTATCAGAGCGGTTTCCTTCCATCCTACCTCACATTGCCACATGCCTGCCTCATTTGTCTAAGTAAGTTAGTTTTATTTTTAGTCGGTAAATGTTTATCTATTGAAGAAAACATTTTATAGTAATGAAACGACGAAATCTATGATGGCGAGGATAAGATGAAAAGATGCTGAGATCATTATACGAAAAATCACGATCGTGCATTGCTAGAGAACTGCTCAGAGAAAGAACATGGATTGCCTGCCTGAGTTGTACCGATCTTCAGGGCTAGTTGTCCACTAAGTTTCGAGTGGCAAACAGTACTCCTGCACTCCATGAGAATGTCAGGATCGGTTTCATATTATCAAAGTGATTCCTTGATTGTACGCCATTGATTAGGAACTGAGTCCTGTTGGCTGTTGATATCTCTCAGGAAGATACTCTCGTGTGTATCGGGATCCTTATGACCAGGATGAGCTCTTAACTATGTTGAGTTTCGCCATACCACGATCGAGCCAATCCCTAAGAGCAGTTCAGCATCAGCCCCAGTTTTTCTCTATGGGCAAGCGGGGAGTGAAATCGCCTAAGTTCCCTAGAGTTATCGATATACGAGAATCTGTTCATCGGATTGAAAGACTACAGCTGATGTCCGGTGACCTAGTTCTAACGTATGTTGGTCGCTACATGTGACAACCGGGAAAGTTAGGCAATTCTCGGAAGAAAATGTACAAATATATGTGTATAACAATTTATACTATTTAAAGAGTGAAATAAATGTATTTATATTGTTTAGAATGTATTAAAATGTTCTAACAATATTGACGAGTAAAAATTCAGTGTTGGAAAAATTCACTGAGTTGAAACGGGTGAAACGGTGCCAAAACCGGCATTGAAAACCCTAACCGGGACAATAAAAGACGGAAAACTTCCGGGATTAATTTTGATCAAACGGAAGCAGTTTAAATTGATCTGACTGCACAGGAGACCTCAAGAACACGCCGGGACGATTTCAGGAAAATTTCGGCTCGAACCGGTATCGGTCAAAAAGTAGTCGAATTAATGTGAATAGTGAAAGTCAAAGTCAACTTTTGCTTTAGCATTTATGACATCATAAATCCCTTCAATAAATGGGAAGAAAATTGTGGTTGGTAGCATTAATGGCCATGATTTAGTGTCTTTTTTATCTAAAGGCCAAGCTTTGGCCAAAATTCACCATTTTAAAATTTTGAAAATGTTGGAAAGAATTAGTGTTGAAAGGTGGTGAAATGTGATTGGTTGGTAGCCAAATTAATTGGCTTATTTCATGCATAAGTCGGTAACTTTGGGAAGAAATGGCCGAGACCATTTTGAAGCAAAAACCAAAGAGAAATTTTTTTGTTCTAAGTGTACCGTGAGCCACCAAGAGAGAATAAGTGATTCCTTCAATTTTCTTTCACAAAAATTGTGTCAAAGCATTCCTTGAAGACAAAGGAAGCAAGTGAACAAGGTAACTCCCCTTGGATTAAACTTTTTCTTGGTTTTTTTTCAAGAAAACCGTGTGATGAATAGTGAAAAAAAAGATGGAAAAATTTTGGTTGTTTTTATTGATTTGGTGTTTGGGTTTTGTTAAGGGTGTAATTAGGAAGAAAACCATGTAATTGGTTTAAAGAAAAACCAAAATTTTGTTGGTTTTCCAAGGGTAAAACCGTGGGTTACCAAGAGTAAGCAATGAGAAATTTTTGTGGTTTAATTGTTAACATGCTTTCAATTTAAATTTTGTTAAGAATAAAGCATGATTTGCATTATGGAAAGCTTGGAAAAAAAATTTTGGTGAACCTACCCTAATGTGGCCGTGGGTTAACAAGGGTTTGGAAGAAAATTTTCATGGTTTACTTGATGTTTGGTTAATTGGAATCATGCATTTTATAATGCAAATGATGAAATTGTGAATGAAAGCAAGAAAAGAAAAATTTGGGATAAGTTTCCCTTAATGAGGCCGTGAGTTATATATGGTAAAAACCCTAGGAAAATTGTTGAAAAATGCAATGAAAATGGGCTTGAAAATGTGTGGAGAAAATGACATTTAATAGCCTAAGATTTGGTGAAAATTTGAGAAGTTTTGGTTAGGTTTTGATTGTCAAAACCGTGGCCAAAAACCAAGGATGAAAATGGAAAAAATTTTGTGTAATGTGGGTTAAAATGCAAATTGGAATTTTGTGAGCTTTTATGTAAAAGTTTGGAAAACTTTTACATAAAATAGGCTTGTGGTATAGTACGTGGTAGGTACATATGGTTCGAGGCGTACCTAACGCCGGAAGCCTTAAAATTACGCCGAAATGCTGCCGAAATTTCGAAAACAGCATTTGGGGTAAAATGGAAATATAAATAAAAAGTTTGGGGTAGGGTCGGAAACACGAGTCCCTAACGGAAAATTTGATAAGGAAAACCTAAGGGGTGGTTCGTGAATAGTAACCCGTCCCCTTGAAAATGTAAAACACGAGTGAAATTGAAAAACCGACCCCGAGGGGGGGCGTTTTTGGAAACGAAATAAAGGTCCGAGTCGGGAACGGAAAATCCGAACCTCGGAGACCTAGATCGGGAATGTCTAGATGAACGTTTTAAATACTAGTGAAACGTCCATTTGAGGCTCCGAAACGATAGAAAATCACTAAACCGACGTAAGAGTCGGAATAGTGCTTCCCGAGGGTCGGGAAAGTGAAAAGTGAAAATAAAATAGAAATGAACCCGGTAATGATTAGAAAAGAGTCAGAAAAGTTCTTGAGAGCCAAAAATGCAGTCTGGATCGGGAAAATTCCGTCAGGGGCAAAATCATAATTTTACCAAAATATAGGGGTAAAATCGTAATTTTGCAAAATACAGGGGCAAAATCGTAATTTTACAAAAGTTGAGAAAAATGGGGAAAACGATAAATAAAGCCTAAAAAGTTATAAATAGGTTTTATTTAAGCTTTTAAATGAAAAATAAAAGCTATAAATGGAAATGAAATTAACAGACAAAGTTTTGTCTGTAGGATAAAAAAAAAATTGACCTACAAGGAGGGCGATCAAAGATCCAAGAGAGAAAGAGGGAAGAGACTGATAAGGTAAGTTCAGCATTTACCTGTCTGCAACATATAGCATTATTGTTTCTAACTTTAATGTACTAACTAAAAGTTAGGTACATATGTGCTACGGGCACTATGATAGAGTAGAGAGAGAGACGTAATGTGCTACGCGCACTATTGAGAATGGACACATTGTTAATTGTGCTTCGGGCACTAGAGCGAGGTTAATGAAACTCACTCCCCTAAAATTAAAATGTGAACCATTCCTAACCACGGGACAATGTGAAGTCACCGGGTTAGAATTTTAAAAAGTCGGTAATGAAACCACTTTCTGGCGTACCAGCCTTCCGTACAGGGAGGTAACTTTTGCCTTCGAGGCTATGAGATTAAGGCTGTGGAGGTCTGCACTAATGTACCGCTCCCAGTCATGTACTATTTTGCCTTCGGGGCTATGAGATTAAGGCTGTGGAGGTCAGCACTAATGTACCGCTCCCAGTCATGCGCACTTAAATGGTACTGCCAACCTGAGCTCAAAACCAGAACATAAGCAAGATAATTACCTAAAACTGAAACTATGCCATAATTGAGCATAAGACAGTTTAGTGAGAGTACTAACATCGCGGTAGATGTACTGTTGTGACATCGTATTGTAGTCAACATTACTATTCACGTATGAATAGTGGTCAAAGGTACTATTCACGATGAATAGTATTATTCATAGAAATTTTATTTCTTGCATGTTTGAACTTACTGAGCCTGTAGCTCACCATTTTTGCTAATGTTGCAGGTAAGCGACCAGCTCAGTAGCTTATTTGACTGGATGCGGACGGGATGACGCGTGTCAAATCGGATAACTGGACGAGGGATATTGTTCTGCCAGAGTCTTTCCGCTGAGCGATAAAAAGGGAAATAGATGTTGTACAGCACCAGTTATAAAAAGGGAAATAGATATTGTTCTGCCAGAGTCTTTCCGCTGAGCGATAAAAAGGGAAATAGTCTTTCCGCTGACCTCCAATACTAGTACCAGCACCAGCACCAGCGCCAATAGATGTTGTACAGCCACGACCGATAGTTCATCCACCTGTAGTAGTGGACATTCCAGTTGTTGGTGGACGCCAACATATTGGGGTGAGAATTTCGGCTCGGGCAGTACAGGCATTTCGAGCTAGCAGTCCTCCTATGTTTGATGGTGGATGACAGTCAATGGAGGCGAAGGACTAGCTCCATGCCATTGAGAGGATTATGGTGATATGCGACATTGACCGAGATATGTGGATTCAGTTGGCCATCAGTATGTTTCAGGGAGATGCTCGAGTATTTTGGCAGTATTGTGATCAGGAGATTTTATTAGGATTCAGTTGGGCTAAGTTCTGTCAGCGATTGGCTGATCAGTTTCCGCCTAAGGACCCAACACCTGCTCCAGCACCTCCAGAGAGACGGGAGGCTGATACACCCGCGTATCCTGGATTCGATGAGGTTAGGGACTACATTCTCCAGACTGAGAGGATGGTCATGTTGTCTGGTGAGACAGTTATGTCTTACGCAGCACGATTTGAGGAGACCATTAGTAGAAGATGTCCATTACCCAACCTCACTGAAGCAAACTGTTGTGAGCTGTTCTGGAGAGGTTTACCCATAGAGTTGAGACAGAGGGTAATCAAGCTATTTCCTTCGACGCTCCAAGAGTTTGTGGTGACGATCAAGACGATCGAGAGAGAGATTCTGATTGAGCATCTGACGCAGAGTCGACGAGAGACACTGGGTCAAGATGAGATGTTTGCACGCATCTTTGGGCCGAGAAGAATGATGAATGATCATGAGGCTGGACCGTCTAGACCACGAAGAGGTGATGACTCAGGACAAGGAGCATTGCCTAGGGGTGGTGACGATTCAGATGATCCCGATGATGACGAGGATCCAGAAGAATATCCTCTAGTCCCAGACACAGGGGATGTGTAATCAGTAGATGCATACATGTACATAAGTAGCTTAGAGAGAAAAGCTCTTTTGTATAGACTTGTGGCCAAAATGTATAAAATGGTCGATGTATATATGACTGGTGATGGTTATGTATGATATATAAATGTTTTGCTATGAATAAAATATCAAAATGATTATATGCTGTACAATGACGTGTTACGATGATGTGGCTTTACATTACCCTAAATTTTGTGAATTGATATGATTTTACGAATGTGGTTATGGAAAAGCTAACGGTGAATTATTGTGCTATAATAGGACGATAGGCAAGATGGTGGATTTGCGTAATCGACCAGAGGGACGAGAACGACGTCCTAATGTTATGGAGAGACTGGATCAGATACAAGCTCTGCTAGAAGCTCAGATGCAAGAAAATGCTAATCTGAGGCGACGAGTAGAGGAGCTAGAACAGAGACAAGGCTCTAGGGTACCCAAGTATAACAGGAAGCTGAGGTAGATCCGGTTATCCCTCCAGCTGCAGTACATGAGAGAGTTCCTGAACAGCAACCGGTTTTAAACCTGGAACCCCTCTATGAAAGATTCAGGCGTATGAGGCCGCCAGAATTTGAAGGGTCTACAAATCCTCTAGAGGCTGAAGACTGGTTGTCGTCATTGCAAGTGATCATGGAATTCATGAATCTAACCGACCGGGAAAAGATTGCATGTGCATCTTTTGTGCTGAGAAAAGATGCTCGTTTTTGGTTGGACACTGTACGAATGAGAAGAGACGTGTCTACCATGAGTTGGGCGGAATTTCTGGAAGAATTTAACCAGAAATATTACGACCCTACATCTCTGAGACAACAGCAGAAAGAGTTCTCAGAATTGACACAAGGAAATATGTCGGTGAGCGAAGTTTACCGAAAGTTTGACCAGTTATCCCAGTTATGTCCCTATGTAGTCCCTACTGAGAAGGAGAAAATACAGAAAATGATCGGGATGTTCAGACCACAAATTGCTGCATTAGTAGACACTGGACAAGTACCGCCTACCTCTGTAGCAGATTGTGTTAGTCGGGCCATTAGAGCTGAGTTCCACGTAGCCCGACAGAAAGAGGAAAGAGAAAAACACTGGGAGGCCAAGAAGAAGGAGAGGGCTTTGGCTAAGTCTATACAAGTTGGTCAATCGAGCAAGCCTAGTTAGAATGCTAAACCAAGCCAGGGCAATAATCAAGGATCCCAGCAAAATAAGAGAAAAGGCAATTTTTCTGGGAATCAGCAGGGAAATAATCGAAACCAGCAGCGGAGAACAGCTGGTAATGCGGAATCCAATGTGCAAAATTGTCCTACATGTGGGAAAAGACATTCTGGGCAATGCAGATTTGGGCCACTTGTTTGCTATGAATGTGGAAAGGAAGGCCATTATGCCAGGAACTGTCCAAATAGGCAGAGTGGACAAGGCACTTCCCAACCGCACCAGACACGCCCACAAGCTCATTCCCTTCAAGCCAGAGTTGAAGAGTCCCCAGTAAGGCCGCAACACCAGGAGTGTGTGCCATGTGTCGATGCTCGTGTGATGGCCTACAGCAAAGAGGATGCAGAGGCAGGAACGTCGAACGTAGTGACAGGTCAGCTCACTGTCGCTAGTGATGTAGCCTCTGTATTATTCGATTCCGGTGCTACGCATTCTTTTGTTTCCTATGAATTTGCTGACAAGATAGGACTTCCTAAGGACTATATGGGAAGGGTATTTAAGACAGCTTTACCCTCTGGGGAAGTATTGTTGTCCAAGTACTGGCTACCTCATGTACCAGTATATGTGGCTGTTAGGAAATGCCCTAAGTATTAGAGACATTTTGATGTATTCATTTTGAACTGGATAATAAAATTATACTTAGAGGTTATTCATTACATTGTTATCTGTCCTCGTCTTATTTACATGTTAAAGTAAATGTAAGCAAATATGGCTCACTGACTGCTTGTGTTAAAACTGTTAGAACGTTGCATGCAATGGATTTTTGTATGCAAGAAGACAATGTTCTAAAGTTAGCAGTCTAAACTATGGTCTGTAGTCTATGGGGTTAGACCGAGCATCTAACTCATGTTAAGACTATTATGTTGTCTAAAGCCTTGGAGGGGACGGTCCGTCTTGACTGTCTGGAGCTGGACTCCCAAGTAGAGACATGGATATGTTGCTTGGTGGTGACATATTAGACCGGGACTAAAGCGTGATTGATCTACGTAGTCCGCTATGAGTGGATCAATCTGCTTTTGACGTTCATTGTGCAATAACCTTAATCCTGAGTAAATGAACTACTTCATGTATATGACTTGTGTACTTTGATGTTCCAATGGCTAAAGCGTCTCAGAGGTAGTAAGCTTATAGACCAGTTCGTTGGGTGCATGACTTGTATACGATGAAGGGTTTGTTTGCAGATATCGGAATCATAGCTCTGAGGAGTTAAAGGTATCCTCTTAAAGGCATTATACTGAATGTGAAAATGGACAAGGCCTTGGGTCGTCTGCTGGGCGGATGACTTCTTATTCACTATGGTGAATAATCATTTTCTTGATTCGGTAGTATAATGGAACTTTAAGATAGCCTGATCAGTAAGATTAAACGGACTTTGACCTAAGGCTGATCATGGATATCATATGAGGGTTTTGCATATATGACAAGGTCATTGGATGGTAGCTCGTCACAGGATTACGTAATATGGTATATAATTGGGAGTTCAGTTTCAGGTTTATAGTGGTGTGACTCTGAAATTAGTGATCATATGATTGAGTTGTTCGGTACAGAATGATGATCATATGGAATCACGGGAGCCCGATTATATATGTCCAATCAGTCCCTCTACTAGCTCCACATAATTCCTTAACGTTTGGCAAATTGATTTGTGTATGCTATAGGCTAGTTTATTATGCATGGATGGTGATGACACAGGATTAGGATGGTAGACAAGATTCTCTCCGGTTGGATTCAGATTTTGTTTTGGATAATAGAGTACACAATTATTCGAACTCCAAATAAAGTTGCCATGATTTTATTTGAGATTGGATTGGAGTTGTAGAAAATTATCCATGAGAACAAGAATGTGAAACACAACTGTTTTGTGGAATTTGAAATTTGAATTTTGAATTTTGAAATTTGAATTTTGAAATTTGAAATTTGAATTTTGAATTTGAAATTTGAATTTGAAATTTGAATTTGAAATTCGAATTTGAAATTTGAATTTGAAATTTAAATTTGAAATTTGAAATTTGAAATTTGAAATTTGAATTTGAAATTTGAAATTCAAATTTTGAATCACAATCCAAGTAGGATTCGAATTTGTTGTGGAAAATCCACAAGGTTTGAAATTCGAATTTGAGTTGGATTTGGAGAGGATAATCTTGTTAGAATCCTACTTGAATTTTGAATCAAAATCCCAACAAATAAGGGACGAAATTTTTGAGGATAATCCTCATGAAAGATTTCGGTTTTTTGTGGATAAGATTCAAGGGTAAATTCAAGCTTCAATCCTAGTTGAATTTGGATTCTCTCTACTCCCTAAAAGTGGCCGAAATTTTGGAGCCTAAATCCTAGGAAATTCGGTTATTTTGGATAAGGTTGAGATGAGATTTAGCTTGAAAAATCCTAGTGGAATTTTGATTCTTCCTTATCCTAAAAGTGGCCGAAAATTTGGAGAAGATTTTCTCCTAAAGATTTCAGATTTTTTGGTTGAAAAAGGGAGATAAAATTCTAGTTAAAATCTTGTTTAGATTTGGATTGGATTTATCCTAGAAAACCGAATTTAATTGTGGAGATTCTCCCTTGGAAAATTCGGATTTTTTGGTTTGGATAAGGGAGAAAATCTTTTCCTAGTCCAATTCGAATTCAGAGAATTACCTCATGCAGGTCTATAAATAGAGGTCCTGCCACTCCAGTTCTCTCAGACCACAAACTCTCAGGTGAGCAGGCTTATTGTTGCACAGCTCATCGTGACAATAAAGTTCTTTAGAGATCTGGGTGGTCGGAAGAAGACTAGTAGTGCTAGCATACCGATCGAGATTCAGAGTGCCCACACACTCAGCCATTCGGGAATTGGAGAATAGTAGAGAAGGCTAGTTGGTTGAAGCCTCCGGTCATTCTCCTCTTGCATATTGGCGTCCTTGAGGTATGAGTTTTAATTGTTGTTGATTTATTGTATATGGCATCATGAGATATTTAACGATCTAAAAATTTTTATTGTTCCGCTGCGCCACTCTGATATGTTTTACCGGTTTAATTTCCTACAATTGGTATCAGAGCCATCTCATGACTATGCCATGCATATAAATTAGACAATTACTTAGTCTTTTTATTTATGTATGGATTTGATATTTAGAGAGTGGCATTCTAGGGTTCCTTTATGTTGTTATCATGTATTATGTATAAAGTATGTGGTTATTTTAATTTTTTGAATTATTATAAGCATGCTTATTTATACCGGTTATGGTTCCTTAGAATTTAGAAAAATTGTATCTAGGAATTTTTTATGTAACCATGGGAGCAGTTTATTAACACTGTGTTTTTCCCATGGATTTTAATTTTTGTCTCTTAGAATATTTATGGTTAGAATTTTTTGTACACCGGAAACGGTTTAGAATTTTTTTATGTAATTATTCTTGGAGGAGATTGAAGATTGAAGACCGTAATTTATTTTTCCCAAAAGTTAAATTTGATTTAAAGGTTGAAATTTTGATTGTGTGGAAAATTCCAATTTAATTGGGATTCAAATTAATTTTTGGAGATCCTAATAGGTAAATTGGAATATGGCACGAAAATCGAGACACGACCCCTCGGGATAGGCCGACGGCCTTGGTGGGGCTGCAGCCCCTGCCCTCGGGCAGGATGGGACTGCGGCAGCCCCTATGCAGGCAAACATCACCCACGGCCGCAGGCTTGGCCTGCAGCCGAGGGTGGCGCAGCCTGCCCAAGGCTGGCCGCAGCCTAGGCGTGCAGCCACTGGCTTCAGGCGCTGCCTGCAGCCTGCCGGCTGCTGCGCCCAGCCTGGGCGTGCAGCTTGGCGCTGCAGGCTTGGCCTGCAGCCCGGCAGGGCTGGACAAGGGGCAGCCGTGGGCTGCCAGCCCCTCCGGGGTTGGTGGCTGCCCACGGCGGCTGCCGCCTTCACGGGCGGCGGTGCGGCGGTCCAAAATTTGAAAATTTTGATTTTTAAATTTGAGATTTAATTTTAAATCATGTTTAAAAATATGTAATTAAAAATTTGAAATTTTTGAAATTACATATTATTACACATGATGATTAAAATTGTTTAAAATTTGAATTAGAAATTTAAATTTGAAATTCGAATTTGGAGTTTGAATTTGAAATTTAAATTTTTGGAAATTTAAATTTTAAATAATTCTTGGGATGAGAATGAGAAATAAATGGAGAGGCTACATAAAGATGGATACAAGAAGATGGAACAAAATTCAAGACCCAAAGAATGCTTTGGAAGGAATTTTGTAATCTTTATTTTCTTTGTTCTAGGATGGAACCATAGCTTGGTTATTCTGTCAATTATTTTTTCTATGATATGTCATGGATGTATAAATATGTATTGATAGATGTTTTGTATGCATATTTGATAACATGTCATATAGGATAGGTGAGTGCCGCTCATACTATATTGATCATACATAATTTGTCAAAACTTGCATGTTTATCAAAATATTGAGTGGGAGAGGGTTTCAAACAAAACCCACGGCCTCCATTGTTGATCCATATGTGAAAGCATGGTAACGCCTCGCGTCAGTTCTGACCTGACCACACCCCTCGGTAGGTGTTTACCGCCGCCGGTATACTAGATTGGATCTCCTATGTGGAAAACGTGTTCGGGTGCGATCCTATTCATGACCACCCCTCGGTGGCTTGGTAGGACGTGGATCGGGCTACGTAAACAATGGTTAAACACTCAAGACTCGTTTAGTTATTAACCTTCCCTAGAAGCTCTGTTAACTAGACTGGTGGCCAAATAAGCGGTTATTAATATATGTCTTAACCTTGGAGGATTTAAGGAAACATATATTAATTGGACGGGGTCCATGTTCCGGCTATTTGTTCTCATGACCACCCCTCGGTGGCTTGGGGCAATAGGTGCTGAGTATTACCGTTGCAATGCTGCATGTTTTTTTCAAGTTTCATGTAGGAACATACTTGTATGTTTTTTATTTGCTAAATTATCTGTATATTTGCTTGGGCTTTGTAATGATGTCTAGTATAATTTTATTTCAGTTCAAAATGTCACCGACACCCCTCATTTCAATACTTACTGAAAATAAGTTGAATGGCGACAATTATAAAGATTGGAAAAGAAATCTATTAATAGTTCTCAGCTGCGAGAGACACAAGTTCGTACTGGACGAACCATGCCCACCTGGGCCCAAACCTGACACACCACTTGAGGAGATCCCGGTTGCCTATAATCGTTGGAGAGAATCCAATGAAATAGCTCGATGCTACATCCTTGCTAGCATGACGAGTGCTTTACAAAAGCAGCATGAGACTTATCAAGTTGCTGGGGAGATCATGGATAATCTGGAGGACATGTTCGGAGGCCAAGAAAAATTGGCTCGACAGTCCGCTATCACCAGCATTATGAACTCCAAGCAAAAGGCGGGGACTCCGGTGAAGGACCATATGATCACTCTAATGGGATTCTTCGCTGAGGCTGCCGAGAATGGTGCTGAGTTGGACTATAACACCCAGATCGAGATGGTGTTCAAGACTCTGTCTAAAGATTTTGTGGGGTTTAAGGCCGCATACAATCTGGCGACAAAGGAGTTAGGACTTACCGAGCTCATGAAGCAACTACAGGCTTATGAGCGGATGATCAGGGATGAGGATACGGTCCGACCTAAAGGAGAGGCCAATTTGGCGGAATCTTCCAATCCCTCACGAAAGAGGAAGAGGCCAAATAAGAAGCAAGTGGCTTCCAGTTCTTCTAATCCTCCTGTCTCGGACAGGAAGAAGAAGAAGAAGAACAAGAAGCCGAAGGATCCTAAAAAGTCCAAATGCTTCCACTGTGGGAAGGTAGGTCACTTCAAGAAGGCTTGCCGGGAATTCCTAGCCTCCAAGGGCAAGGAAGGTAAGGAACTTCATTACTTAGAAGCGTGTTTGGTGGAAGAATCGAAAGACACATGGGTCATTGATTCGGGCGCCACTAATCATGTTTGTGTTTCTATGCAGGGGTTCGTGGAAACGAGAAGTCTACATGATAGGAGCCTCTCGTTGCGGACTAGAGATGGTAGCTTTGTGGTGGCTGAGGCAGTGGGAGACGTTCATCTTTATTTTGATCAATTTAGGTTTATTTTATTGAAAGACTGTTTTTATGTTCCTAATTTTAGGAGGAACCTTATATCGGTAGCTTGTTTAATAAAGGATTCTTATTCAGTTTCTTTTAGTAAAAGAGTTGATATTCGTAAAAATAAGTCTTTTATCTGTTCTGGATGGATGGATGGAAACCTATATTTGATCAGACCAAAGATGTACTCACTGCTTGACATTGAATTAATTGATAACTCTAAAAAGTTGAAAGTTTCTCACTCTAACAAGGCGTATCTTTGGCATTTAAGACTTGGTCATATTAATCAGGATAGGATTCAAAGATTGGTGAAAGACGGTCCTCTGGAATCTCTGGAGGAGGTACGACTTCCCCAATGTGAGTCTTGTCTAGAGGGTAAGATGACTAAGAGGTCTTTTGGAGCTAAGGGTACAAGGGCACAGGAGCTCTTAGAAATTGTGCACACTGACGTATGTGGCCCCATGAACGTCACAGCACGAGGAGGGTTCGAGTACTATGTCTCTTTCATAGATGATTACTCGAGGTATGGATATGTGTATCTGATGCACCGCAAAAGCGAAACCTTTGACAAGTTCAAAGAGTATCGTGCGGAAGTGGAAAAGCAATTGGATAAATCCATAAAGACACTTCGATCTGATCGAGGTGGCGAATACCTCTCTGATGAATTTCTAGGACATCTTGTAGAGAATGGGATATTATCCCAATTGACTGCACCTGGTACTCCACAACAGAATGGTGTAGCCGAAAGGAGAAACAGGACCTTATTGGATATGATACGGTCCATGATGAGTTACTCAACGCTGCCATTATCATTTTGGGGACATGCTTTACAAATGGCGTGCTATATTCTGAACCAGGTTCCGAGCAAATCAATTCCTAGAACTCCGTATGAATTGTGGTGTGGCAGGAAGCCCTCCCTTGGACATATGAGAATATGGGGCTGCCCGGCACATGTACTGGATGGGGATGCGAAGAAGTTGGAACCAAGATCAGAATTGTGCATGTTTGTAGGGTATCCAAAGGGAACTAAAGGAGGTCTGTTCTATAACCCGAAGGAACAAAAGGTCATTGTCTCAACCCATGCGACATTCTTGGAGGAAAGTCACATGAATGACTTTAAGCCTCGAAGCAAAGTGGTGCTAGAGGAGTTATCGGGTGAAAGAACTGCTCCACAGATTTCGGTCTTGGACGCAAGTCCGAGTTCCAGTGAAAGACCTGCAGACGATCAACAATTTAGGGTGCCTCATCGTAGTGGGAGGGTTTCTAAGAAACCTAATTTCTTTATGTATGATGCTGAGGTATACCAGGCCGAGGCTCATGAGCATGAGGAAGATCCGGTCACATATGATGAAGCTATAAAGGATGTTGATTCTAGATCTTGGAAATAGGCTATGAACAATGAGATGGATTCTATGAAATCCAACTCTGTTTGGGAACTTGTAGATTTGCCGGATGGGATAAAACCCATTGGATGCAAATGGGTCTACAAAAGAAAGAAGGATGCGGAAGGGAGAGTGGAAACTTTTAAAGCTAGACTGGTTGCAAAGGGATACACGCAAAAGGCTGGAATCGATTACGAGGAAACCTTTTCGCCTGTTGCTATGCTGAAGTCTATCCGTATTCTTCTGTCCATTGCTGCGGCTCTCGATTACGAGATCTGGCAAATGGATGTCAAGACGGCATTCTTGAATGGCCATCTTGAAGAGTGTATCTATATGATACAGCCCGAAGGGTTCCTAGCAAAAGGCCAAGATAGGAAAGTCTGCAAGTTGCTTAGATCCATTTATGGATTAAAGCATGCATCCCGCTCATGGAACCAGAGGTTTGATCAAGCGATTAAGACATTTGGTTTTGAGCAGAACGTTGATGAACCTTGTGTTTATAAACTTATTAAGGATGGAAAAGTGGTCTTTCTGATACTCTATGTCGATGATATACTACTCATTGGGAATGATGTAGGGAATTTATCATCGGTCAAGTTTTGGTTACACCAACAGTTTGACATGAAGGACTTGGGAGAAGCTAATTATGTTCTAGGCATTCGTCTCTTCAGAGATCGAAAGAACAAAATGATAGCATTATCCCAAGCTTCATACATAGATAAAATAATTGACAAATATGCAATGCTAGAGGCAAAGAAAGGCTCACAACCTTCTATTGCCGGTTTAACTCTTTCATTGGATGACTGTCCCAAGACATCGGAAGAAAGAGAGCGTATGAGTAAGGTTCCTTATGCATCCGCTGTGGGTAGCCTTATGTACGCTATGCTTTGCACTCGCCCGGACATATGTTTTGCAGTAGGTATGGTGAGTCGATATCAAGCGAATCCTGGAACCAAGCACTGGAAAGCAGTAAAGCATATACTCAAGTATCTTAAGAGAACGAGGGATTATATGCTAGTGTATTCTGGAGGGGACCTAACACCCGTAGGATACACAGACTCAGACTTCCAGACTTGTAAGGATTCGAGGAAATCGACATCTGGATCAGTGTTTTTACTCGGAGGAGGCACCATTGTGTGGAGGAGCGTGAAGCAGGGCTGCACAGCTGACTCTACTATGGAGGCTGAGTATGTGGCTGCGGCTGAGGCATCTAAAGAAGCGGTTTGGCTCCGCAAGTTCTTTAGAGACCTTGAGGTCATTCCGGGTGTTGACAAGCCTATCACACTTTACTGTGATAATACAGGGGCTATTGCCAACACAAGGGAATCTCGGCACCACAAGAGGACCAAGCACATCGATCGGAGGTATCACATTATTAGAGGGCATGTGGAGACAGGACAAGTGGATGTATGTAAGATCGCGTCCGAGGACAACATCGCTGATCCCTTTACTAAGACTTTGGTAGCTAGAAGCTTTGAGAGGCATGTAGAGGCGATGGGGATGCGTAACATGGCACATCTGCTGGCTTAGGGCAAGTGGGAGATTGTTAGGAAATGCCCTAAGTATTAGAGACATTTTGATGTATTCATTTTGAACTGGATAATAAAATTATACTTAGAGGTTATTCATTACATTACTATCTGTCCTCGTCTTATTTACATGTTAAAGTAAATGTAAGCAAATATGGCTCACTGACTGCTTGTGTTAAAACTGTTAGAACGTTGCATGCAATGGATTTTTGTATGCAAGAAGACAATGTTCTAAAGTTAGCAGTCTAAACTATGGTCTGTAGTCTATGGGGTTAGACCGAGCATCTAACTCATGTTAAGACTATTATGTTGTCTAAAGCCTTGGAGGGGACGGTCCGTCTTGACTGTCTGGAGCTGGACTCCCAAGTAGAGACATGGATATGTTGCTTGGTGGTGACATATTAGACCGGGACTAAAGCGTGATTGATCTGCGTAGTCCGCTATGAGTGGATCAATCTGCTTTTGACGTTCATTGTGCAATAACCTTAATCCTGAGTAAATGAACTACTTCATGTATATGACTTGTGTACTTTGATGTTCCAATGGCTAAAGCGTCTCAGAGGTAGTAAGCTTATAGACCGGTTCGTTGGGTGCATGACTTGTATACGATGAAGGGTTTGTTTGCAGATATCGGAATCATAGCTCTGAGGAGTTAAAGGTATCCTCTTAAAGGCATTATACTGAATGTGAAAATGGACAAGGCCTTGGGTCGTCTGCTGGGCGGATGACTTCTTATTCACATATGGTGAATAATCATTTTCTTGATTCGGTAGTATAATGGAACTTTAAGATAGCCTGATCAGTAAGATTAAACGGACTTTGACCTAAGGCTGATCATGGATATCATATGAGGGTTTTGCATATATGACAAGGTCATTGGATGGTAGCTCGTCACAGGCTTACGTAATACGGTATATAATTGGGAGTTCAGTTTCAGGTTTATAGTGGTGTGACTCTGAAATTAGTGATCATATGATTGAGTTGTTCGGTACAGAATGATGATCATATGGAATCACGGGAGCCCGATTATATATGTCCAATCAGTCCCTCTACTAGCTCCACATAATTCCTTAACGTTTGGCAAATTGATTTGTATATGCTATAGGCTAGTTTATTATGCATGGATGGTGATGACACAGGATTAGGATGGTAGACAAGATTCTCTTCGGTTGGATTCAGATTTTGTTTTGGATAATAGAGTACACAATTATTCGAACTCCAAATAAAGTTGTCATGATTTTATTTGAGATTGGATTGGAGTTGTAGAAAATTATCCATGAGAACAAGAATATGAAACACAACCGTTTTGTGGAATTTGAAATTTGAATTTTGAATTTTGAAATTTGAATTTTGAAATTTGAAATTTGAATTTTGAATTTGAAATTTGAATTTGAAATTTGAATTTGAAATTCGAATTTGAAATTTGAATTTGAAATTTAAATTTGAAATTTGAAATTTGAAATTTGAAATTTGAATTTGAAATTTGAATTTGAAATTTGAAATTCAAATTTTGAATCACAGTCCAAGTAGGATTCGAATTTGTTGTGGAAAATCCACAAGGTTTGAAATTTGAATTTGAGTTGGATTTGGAGAGGATAATCTTGTTGGAATCCTACTTGAATTTTGAATCAAAATCCCAACAAATAAGGGACGAAATTTTTGAGGATAATCCTCATGAAAGATTTCAGTTTTTTGTGGATAAGATTCAAGGGTAAATTCAAGCTTCAATCCTAGTTGAATTTGGATTCTCTCTACTCCTTAAAAGTGGCCGAAATTTTAGAGCCTAAATCCTAGGAAATTCGGTTATTTTGGATAAGGTTGAGATGAGATTTAGCTTGAAAAATCCTAGTGGAATTTTGATTCTTCCTTATCCTAAAAGTGGCCGAAAATTTGGAGAAGATTTTCTCTTAAAGATTTCGGATTTTTTGGTTGAAAAAGGGAGATAAAATTCTAGTTAAAATCTTGTTTAGATTTGGATTGGATTTATCCTAGAAAACCGAATTTAATTGTGGAGATTCTCCCTTGGAAAATTCGGATTTTTTGGTTTGGATAAGGGAGAAAATCTTTTCCTAGTCCAATTCGAATTCAGAGAATCACCTCATGCAGGTCTATAAATAGAGGTCCTGCCACTCCAGTTCTCTCAGACCACAGACTCTCAGGTGAGCAGGCTTATTGTTGCACAGCTCATCGTGACAATAAAGTTCTTTAGAGATCTGGGTGGTCGGAAGAAGACTAGCAGTGCTAGCATACCGATCGAGGTTCAGAGTGCCCACACACTCAGCCATTCGGGAATTGGAGAATAGTAGAGAAGGCTAGTTGGTTGAAGCCTCCGGTCATTCTCCTCCTGCATATTGGCGTCCTTGAGGTATGAGTTTTAATTGTTGTTGATTTATTGTATATGGCATCATGAGATATTTAACGATCTAAAAATTTTTATTGTTCCGCTGCGCCACTCTGATATGTTTTACCGGTTTAATTTCCTACAGTGGCAAATAGGGAACTATATGCGGAGTTGATCGTAATGAAGATCGCGGGTTACGATGTGATTCTAGGCATGGATTTCCTAGAGAAATACCAAGCTATGATCGAGTGCCGAAATCGAAAGATAGTATTACAACCCGAGGAAGAAGAGAGTTTCGAGTATGTCGACACTTCTCGAAAACCCGGGAAGATGATGATCAGTTCGCTGAGAGCAAGCAAGCTGATAGCCAGTGGTTGTATGGGATATCTGGCATATATGGTGGATACTACAGAGGAACAGAAGCTGCGACCTGAAGACGTTCCCGTTGTTAATGAATTTCTTGACGTATTTCTGGAAGAGTTACCAGGGATACCTCCAGAGAGAGAAATCTCGTTCGAAATTGAGTTGATGCCTGGAACAGCACCTATTTCTAAAGCACCATATCGCATGGCTCCAGTGGAGTTAAAGGAGCTGCAGGTACAACTGAAGCAGCTTTTGGATAAAGGATTCATCAGGCTGAGTTTTTCTCTATGGGGTGCACCTGTGTTATTCGTCAAGAAAAAGGATGGAACATTCCGGTTGTGCATTGATTACCGAGAGTTGAATAAGGTTACGATCAAAAATAGGTATCCGTTACCTAGAATTGATGACCTATTCGACCAGTTAAAAGGTGCAGTGGTATTTTCCAAGATCGACTTACGATCAGAATATCACTAGCTGAGAATTAAAGAAAGTGATATTCCTAAGACGGCGTTTAGGACTCGTTATGGTCACTACGAGTTTCTTGTAATGCCATTTGGATTAACAAATGCGCCAGCAGCGTTCATGGATTTAATGAACAGAATTTTTAAAGAGAATTTGGATAAGTTTGTCATTGTATTCATTAATGACATTCTTATATACTCGAAGACTCATGAGGAGCACAAGGAGCATCTGAGGATCACGCTGAATACGATAAGGAAGCATCAACTGTATGCCAAATTCTCAAAATGTGAGTTTTAGCTGGACAAAGTACATTTCCTCGGACATGTTGTATCCCAGGAAGGTATTGCTGTAGATCCGATGAAAGTAGATGCAATTAACCAGTGGCCTGCACCCAAGAGTGTGACGGAAATACGCAGTTTCTTGGGGTTAGCTGGTTATTATCGATGATTTGTAGAGGGATTTGCGCGTTTAGCTGCACCTCTTACTGCTCTTACACGCAAAGAAAGTAAGTACGAGTGGACTACGGAATGCGAAAGAAGCTTCCAGGAGTTAAAGGGACGGCTGACAAGCGCACCAATCCTTACGCTTCCCACTGAAGGGGAGAAGTTTGTAATCTACAGTGATGCATCTAAAATAGGATTGGGAGCAGTCCTGATGCAAGGCGGTAAGGTGATTGCCTATGCTTCCCGTCAATTAAAGGAGCATGAAAGGAATTACCCTATGCATGACCTTGAACTTACTGCAGTAGTGTTCGCACTTAAAATTTGGCGACACTATCTCTATGGAGCTCAGTGTCAGATTTTCACTGATCACCAAAGCCTGAAGTATTTCTTCATGCAAAAGGAGCTCAATATGCGGCAAAGACGATGGTTGGAACTGGTAAAGGATTATAATTGTGAAATCCTATACCATCCAGGAAAGGCCAACCATGTAGCGGATGCTTTAAGTAGAAAGTCTACCATATCGCACCAGCTACCAATAAACAGGCTTCCGAAGCCATTGCAGCAAGAGATAAATTCTTTGAACTTGGAGCTGATATCTGGAAGACTAGCTGCACTCCAAGTGGAATCATCGCTATTTGAGGATATAAAGGAAGCTCAGAGGCGAGATCCAACAATGACAAGTTCTCAAGAAGGAATTTCCAAGGATGGAATGATCCTCTATCAAGGGAGGATAAATGTTCCAGCTGATGAAGAACTTAGAAGACGGATCATGTCAGAAGCCCATGAGACACCATATTTGGTTCATCCCGGAGCTAGCAAGATGTATCAGGACTTGAAGTTACAGTTCTGGTGGAAAGGGATGAAGAACGATATAGCGAAATTCGAGAGCAGATGCATGACCTGTCAGAGAATCAAAGCGGAACATAAACATCCAGCAGGAAGATTGGAGCCGTTGGAGATTCCTGAATGGAAATGGGAACACATTACGATGGATTTTGTAGTGGGACTCCCAAAAACCCGAGAAGGTTACGATGCCATTTGGGTTATTGTGGACAGACTGACCAAGACGGCACGGTTTATAGCTGTCAAGATGACTTTTTCATTGGAAAAGTTTGCTCAGTTATATGTAACTCATGTCGTCAGATTACATGGAGTACCAAAATCCATTGTATCAAATCGTAATGCACGGTTCACTTCGAATTTCTGGAAGTGTGTGCAAGAGGCCATGGGTACTGAATTGAGACTCAGTACGGCATTCCATCCGCAAATAGACGGACAGTCGGAGTGGACAATTCAGACGTTAGAGGACATGCTTCAAGATTGTGTGATGGATTTTGCGAGAAATTAGAACGAGAAGTTATCATTAATTGAATTCTCGTACAATAATAGTTACCAAGCTTCTATAGGCATGGCACCTTACGAGGCTTTGTATGGACGAAAGTGCAAATCACCATTACACTGGTATGATTTGCGAGAGAAGCAGTTGCATAAGACGGATTTCATAAAAGAGACTTCCGATGCAGTTGCTAGAATTCAGCATCAAATGAAAATTGCGTAAAGCCGACAAAAGAGTTATGCGGACAAAAGGCGGAGATCCTTAGAGTTTGATGAAGGAGACTTCGTGTTTCTTAAGGTATCGCCCATGAAGGGGATTATGCGTTTCAGTAAGAAAGGGAACTAAGTCCAAGATATATTGGGCCTTATGAAATTATCGAACGCATTGGAAAGGTCGCTTACAGATTAGCGTTACCTCCAGAATTGTCGGCAGTGCATAATGTATTTCATGTGTCGATGCTGAGAAAGTATATACCAGATCCGTCCCATGTGTTGAAGCATGAGCCTATTCAAATCCACGAGGATTTGACATATGAGGAACAACCTATTCGAGTACTGGCTCGTGAAGACAAAGTACTGAGGAATAAGACAATCCCACTAGTGAAGATTCTGTGGAAAAAATCACAACATTGAAGAAGCTACGTGGGAATGAGAAGACGAGATGAGAAGTTTATACCCCCACTTGTTCTAATTTTCGAGGACGAAAATTTTATAAGGAGGGGTGAATGTGACAACCGGGAAAGTTAGGCAATTCTCGGAAGAAAATGTACAAATATATGTGTATAACAATTTGTACTATTTAAAGAGTGAAATAAATGTATTTATATTGTTTAGAATGTATTAAAATGTTCTAACAATATTGACGAGTAAAAATTCAGTGTTGGAAAAATTCACTGAGTTGAAACGGGTGAAACGGTGTCAAAACCGACATTGAAAACCCTAACCTGGACAATAAAAGATGGAAAACTTCCGGGATTAATTTTGATCAAACGGAAGCAGTTTAAATTGATCCGACTGCACAGGAGACCTCAGGAACACGCCGGGACGATTTCAGGAAAATTTCGGCTCGAACCTGTATCGGTCAAAAAGTAGTCGAATTAATGTGAATAGTAAAAGTCAAAGTCAACTTTTGCTTTAGCATTTATGACATCATAAATCCCTTTAATAAATGGGAAGAAAATGGTGGTTGGTAGCATTAATGGCCATGATTTAGTGTCTTTTTGATCTAAAGGCCAAGATTTGGCCAAAATTCACCATTTTAAATTTTTGAAAATGTTGGAAAGAATTAGTGTTGAAAGGTGGTGAAATGTGATTGGTTGGTAGCCAAATTAATTGGCTTATTTCATGCATAAGTCGGCAACTTTGGGAAGAAATGGCCGAGACCATTTTGAAGCAAAAACCAAAGAGAAATTTTTTGTTCTAAGTGTACCGTGAGCCACCAAGAGAGAATAAGTGATTCCTTCAATTTTCTTTCACAAAAATTGTGTCAAAGCATTCCTTGAAGACAAAGGAAGCAAGTGAACAAGGTAACTCCCCTTGGATTAAACTTTTTCTTGGTTTTTTTTCAAGAAAACCGTGTGATGAATAGTTAAAAAAAGATGGAAAAATTTTGGTTGTTTTCATTGATTTGGTGTTTGGGTTTTGTTAAGGGTGTAATTAGGAAGAAATGTGGCGGCCCGCCCCTCGTAGAGATCATACAATACTATTACAGTTGAGCTTTATCACTAACTGCAATAGATTGTACTCTCATGAGTCGCCGGCTATTTTATTTCTCTTTTAATCATGATGTTTTTGGGGAAATTTTTTTTTTAAACATCATGTAAAACGTTTCTCACTATTTACTTTATTGGCAAGTACAAAGTAATTTACATATTACAGTACTCTCGTAAAATATATAATATTACAAAAGACTGTTTCTCTCCCTTTTTTTTTCCTTCCCTTTTTATCGCTCAGCGGAAAGACTCTGGTAGGACCATATCCCTCGCCCAGTTATCCGATTTGACACGCGTCATCCCGTCCGCATCCAGTCAAACAAGCTACTGAGCTGGTCGCTTACCTTCAACATTAGCAAAAATGGTGAGCTACAGGCTCAGTAAGTTCAAACATGCAAGAAATAAAATTTCTATGAATAGTACTATTTATCGTGAATAGTACCTTTGACCACTATTCATACGTGAATAGTAAGGTTGACCACAACATAGTGTCACAACAGTACATATACCGCGATGTTAGTACTCTCACTAAACTGTCTTATGCTCAATTATGGCATAGTTTCAGTTTTAGGTAATTATCTTTGCTTATGTTCTGGTTTTGAGCTCAGGTTGGCAGTACCATTTAAGTGCGTATGACTGGGAGCGGTACATTAGTGCTGACCTCCACAGCCTTAATCTCATAGCCCCGAAGGCAAAATTGTACATGACTAGGAGCGGTACATCAGTGCTGACCTCCACAGCCTTAATCTCATAGCCCCGAAGGCAAAAGTACCTCCCTGTACGGAAAGCTGGTACGCCAGAAAGTGGTTTCATTACCGACTTTTTAAATTTCTAACCCGGTGACTTCACATTGTCCCGTGGTTAGGAATGGTTCACATTTTAATTTTAGGTGAGTGAGTTTCATTAACCTCGCTCTAGTGCCCGAAGCACAATTAACAATGTGTCCATTCTCAATAGTGCTCGTAGAACATTACGTCTCTCTCTCTACTCTATCATAGTGCCCGTAGCACATATGTACCTAACTTATAGTTAGTACATCAAAGTTAGCAATAATAATGCTATATGTTGTAGACAGGTAAATGTCTGAACTTACCTTATTAGTCTCTTCCCTCTTTTTCTCTTAGATCTTTGATCGCCCTCCTTGTAGGTCGATTTTTGGATCCTATAGACAAAACCTTGTCTGTTAATATCATTTCCATTTATAGCTTTTATTTTTCATTTAAAAGCTTAAATAAAACCTATTTATAACTTTTTAGGCTTTATTTATCATTTTCCCCATTTTTCTCAACTTTTACAAAATTACAATTTTGCCCCTGTATTTTGGCAAAATTACGATTTTGCCCCTATATTTTTGGCAAAATTACAATTTTACCCCTGACGGAAATTTTCTCGATCCACACTGCATTTTTGGCTCTCAGGAACTTTTCTGACTCTTTTCTAATCATTACCGGGTTCATTTCTATTTTATTTTTACTTTTCACTTTCCCGACCCTCGGGAAGTACTATTCCGACCCTTACGTCGGTTTAGTGATTTTCTATCGTTTCGGAGCCTCAAATGGACGTTTCACTCGTATTTAAAACGTTCATCTAGACATTTCCGACCTAGGTCTCCGAGGCTCGGATTTTCCGTTCCCGACTCGGACCTTTATTTCGTTTCCAAAAACGCCCCCCCTCGGGCTCGGTTTTTCAATTTCACTCGTGTTTTACATTTTCAAGGGGACGGATTACTATTCATGAACCTCCCCTTAGGTTTTCCTTATCAAATTTTCCGTTAGGGACTCGGGTTTCCGACCCGACCCCAAACTTTTATCTTTAATTCCCATTTTACCCCAAATGCTGTTTTCGAAATTTCGGCAGCATTTCGGCGTAATTTTAAGGCTACCGGCGTTAGGTACGCCTCGAACCATATGTACCTGCCACGTACTATACCATAAGCCTATTTTATGTAAAAGTTTTTCAAACTTTTACATAAAAGCTCACAAAATTTCAATTTGCATTTTAACCCACATTACACAAAAATTTTTCATTTTCATCCTTAGTTTTTGGCCACGGTTTTGACAATCAAATCCTAACCAAAACTTCTCAATTTTTCATCAAAACTTAGGCTATTAAAATGTCATTTTCTAACACATTTTCAAGCCTATTTTCATTGCATTTTTCAACAATTTTCCTAGGGTTTTAATCACCAATAACCCACGGCCACACTAATAAAACATACTCCAAAATTTCCTTTTCATGCTTTCAATCACAATTCCATCATTCACATTATAAAATGCATGATTTCAATTATCCAAATATCAAGTAAACCATGCAAAATTTTCTTCCAAACCCTTGTTACCCCACGGCCACATTAGGGTAGTTCACACCAAAATATGTTTTCAAGCTTTTCATAATGCAAACCATGCTTTATTCTTAACAAAATTTAAATTGAAAGCATGTTAACAATTAAACCACAAAAATTTCTCATTGCTTACTCTTGGTAACCTACGGTTTTACCCTTGGAAAACCAACAAAATTTTGGTTTTTCTTTAAACCAATTACATGGTTTTCTTCCTAATTACACCCTTAACAAAACCTAAACACCAAATCAATGAAAACAACCAAAATTTTTCCATCTTTTTTTTCACTATTCATCACACGGTTTTCTTGAAAAAAAACCAAGAAAAAGTTTAATCCAAGGGGAGTTACCTTGTTCGCTTGCTTCCTTTGTCTTCAAGGAATGCTTTGACACAATTTTTGTGAAAGAAAATTGAAGAAATCACTTGTCTCTCTCTTGGTTCCTCACGGCTCACTATGGAAGAACACTTAGAAAATTTTTCTTTGGTTTTTGTCTTTCAAAATGTGTCTCGGCCTTTTGGTTTAAAATGTTGCCGACTTAACCATGAAATAAGCCAATTAATTTGGCCTTTAACCAATCAAATTTCAACACATTTCACCTTAATTCTTTCCAACATTTTCAAAAAATCAAAATGGTGAATTTCGGCCAAATCTTGGCCTTTAGATCAAAAAGACACTAAATCATGGCCATTAATGCTACCAACCACCATTTTCTTTCCATTTATTAAATGGATTTATGATGTCACAAATGCTAAAGCAAAAGTTGACTTTGACTTTCACTATTCACATTAATTCGACTAGTTTTTGACCGATACCGGTTCGAGCCGAAATTTTCCTGAAATTGTCCCGGCGTATTCCTGAGGTCTCCTGTGCAGTCGGATCAATTTAAACTGCTTCCGTTTGATCAAAATTAATCCCGGAAGTTTTCCGTCTTTTATTGTCCCGGTTAGGGTTTTCAATGCCGGTTTTGGCACCGTTTCACTCGTTTCAATTCAGCGAATTTTTCCAACACTGAATTCTTACTCGTCAGTATTGTTAGAACATTTTAATATATTCTGAACAATATAAATACATTTATTTCACTCTTTAAATAGTACAAATTGTTATATACATACATTTGTACATTTTCATCCGAGAATTGCCTGAATTTCCCGGTTGTCACATTCACCCCTCCTTATAAAATTTTCGTCCTCGAAAATTAGAACAAGTGGGGGTATAAACTCCTCATCTCGTCTTCTCGTTCCCACGTAGCTTCTTCAATGTTGTGATTTTTTCATAGAATCTTCACTAGTGGGATTGTCTTATTCCTCAGTACTTTCTCTTCACGAGCCAGTACTCGAATAGGTTGTTCCTCATATGTCAAATCCTCGTGGATTTGAATAGGCTCATGCTTCAACACATGGGACGGATCTGGTATATATTTTCTCAGCATCGACACATGAAATACATTATGCACTGCCAATAATTCTGGAGGTAACGCTAATCTGTAAGCGACCTTTCCAATGCGTTCGATAATTTCATAAGGTCCAATATATCTTGGACTAAGTTTCCCCTTCTTACCGAAACACATAATCCCCTTCATGGCCGATACTTTGAGAAACACGAAGTCTCCTTCATCAAACTCTAAGGATCTCCGCCTTTTGTCCGCATAACTCTTTTGTCGGCTTTGCGCAATTTTCATTTGTCGCTGAATTCTAGCAACTGCATCGGAAGTCTCTTTTATGAAATCCGTCTTATGCAACTGCTTCTCTCGCAAATCATACCAGTGTAATGGTGATCTGCATTTCCGTCCATACAAAGCCTCATAAGGTGCCATGCCTATAGAAGCTTGGTAACTATTATTGTACGAGAATTCAATTAATGGTAACTTCTCGTTCCAATTTCCCACAAAATCCATTACACAAGCTCGAAGCATGTCCTCTAACGTCTGGATTGTCCGCTCCGACTGTCCGTCTGTTTGCAGATGAAAAGCCGTACTGAGTCTCAATTCAGTACCCATGGCCTCTTGCACACACTTCCAGAAATTCGAAGTGAACCGTGCATCTCGATCTGATACAATGGATTTTAGTACTCCATGTAATCTGACGACATGAGTTACGTATAACTGAGTAAACTTTTCCAATGAAAAAGTCATCTTGACAGCTATAAACCGTGCCGTCTTGGTCAGTCTATCCACGATAACCCAAATGGCATCATATCCTTCTCGGGTTTTTGGGAGTCCCACTATAAAATACATCGTAATGTGTTCCCATTTCCATTCAGGAATCTCCAGAGGTTCCAATCTTCCTGTTGGATGTTTATGCTCTGCTTTGATTCTCTGACAGGTCATGCATCTGCTCACGAATTTCGCTATATCGTTCTTCATCCCTTTCCACTAGAACTGTAACTTCAAGTCCTGATACATTTTACTAGCTCCGGGATGAACCAAATAGGGTGTCTCGTGGGCTTCTGACATGATCCGTCTTCTAAGTTCCTCATCAGCTGGAACATTATCCTTCCTTGATAAAGGATCATTCCATCCTTGGAAATTCCTTCTTGAGAACTTGTCATTGTTGGATCTCGCCTCTGAGCTTCCTTTATATCCTCAAACAACGACGATTCCACTTGGAGTGCAGCTAATCTTCCAGATATCAGCTCCAAGTTCAAAAAATTTATCTCTTGCTGCAATGGCTTCGGAAGTCTGCTTATTGGTAGCTGGTGCGATATGGTAAACTTTCTACTTAGAGCATCCGCTACACGGTTGGCTTTGCCTGGATGGTATAGGATTTCACAATCATAATCCTTCACCAGTTCCAACCATCGTCTTTGCCGTATATTGAGCTCCTTTTGCGTGAAGAAATACTTCAGGCTTTGGTGATCAGTGAAAATCTGACATTGAGCTCCATAGAGATAGTGTCACCAAATTTTAAGTGCGAACACTACTGCAGCAAGTTCAAGGTCATGTGTAGGATAATTCCTTTCATGCTCCTTTAATTGACGGGAAGCATAGGCAATCACCTTACCGCCTTGCATCAGGACTGCTCCCAATCCTATTTTAGATGCATCACTGTAGATTACAAACTTCTCCCCTTCAGTGGGAAGCGTAAGGATTGGTGCGCTTGTCAGCCGTCCCTTTAACTCCTGGAAGCTTCTTTCGCATTCCGTAGTCCACTCGTACTTACTTTCTTTGCGTGTAAGAGCAGTAAGAGGTGCAGCTAAACGCGCAAATCCCTCTACAAATCATCGATAATAACCAGCTAACCCCAAGAAACTGCGTATTTCCGTCACACTCTTGGGTGCAGGCCACTGGTTAATTGCCTCTACTTTTGCCAGATCTACAGCAATACCTTCCTGGGATACAACATGTCCGAGGAAATGTACTCTATCCAGCCAAAACTCACATTTTGAGAATTTGGCATATAGTTGATGCTTTCTTATCGTATTCAGCACGATCCTCAGATGCTCCTTGTGCTCCTCATGAGTCTTCGAGTATATAAGAATGTCATCAATGAATACAATGACAAACTTATCCAAATACTCTTTAAAAATTCTGTTCATCAAGTCCATGAACGCTGCTGGCATATTTGTTAATCCAAATGGCATCACAAGAAACTCGTAGTGACCATAACGAGTCCTAAACGCCGTCTTAGGAATATCACTTTCTTTAATTCTCAGCTGGTGATATCCTGATCGTAAGTCGACCTTGGAAAATACCGCTGCGCCTTTTAACTGGTCGAATAGGTCATCAATTCTAGGTAATGGATACCTATTTTTGATCGTAACCTTATTCAACTCCCGATAATCAATACACAAACGAAACGTTCCATCTTTTTTCTTGACGAATAACACAGGTGCACCCCATGGAGAAAAACTCGGCCTGATGAATCCTTTATCCAAAAGCTCCTTTAATTGTTCCTGCAGCTCCTTTAACTCCACTGGAGCCATGCAGTATGGTGCTTTGGAAATAGGTGCCGTTCCAGGCATCAACTCAATTTCGAACGAGATTTCTCTCTCTGGAGGTATCCCTGGTAACTCTTCCGGAAATACGTCAAGAAATTCATTAACAACGGGAACGTCTTCAGGTCGAAGCTTCTGTTCCTCTGTAGTGTCCACCACATATGCCAGATATCCCATACAACCACTGGCTATCAGCTTGCTTGCTCTTAGCGAACTAATCATCATCTTCTTGGGTTTTCGAGCAGTGTCGACGTACTCGAAACTCTCTTCTTCCTCGGGTTGGAATACTATCTTTCGATTTCGGCACTCGATCGTAGCTTGGTATTTCCCTAGGAAATCCATGCCTAGAATCACATCGTAATCCATGATCTTCATTACGATCAACTCCGCATATAGTTCCCTATTTGCCACATATACTGGTACATGAGGTAGCCAGTACTTGGACAACAATACTTCCCCAAAGGGTAAAGCTGTCTTAAATACCCTTCCCATATGGTCCTTAGGAAGTCCTATCTTGTCAGTAAATTCATAGGAAACAAAAGAATGTGTAGCACCAGAATCAAACAGTACAGAGGCTACATGACTAGCGACAGGAAGCTGACCTGTCACCACGTTTGATGTTCCTGCCTCTGCATCCTCCTTGCTGTAGGCCATCACACGAGCATCAGCACGTGGCACACGCTCCTGGAGTTGCGGCCTTACTGGGGACTCTTCAACTCTGGCCTGAAGGGAATGAGCTTGTGGGCGTGTCTGGTGCGGTTGGGAAGTGCCTTGTCCACTTTGCCTATTTGGACAGTTCCTGGCATAATGGCCTTCCTTTCCACATTCATAGCAAACAAGTGGCCCAAATCTGCATTGCCCAGAATGTCTTTTCCCGCATGTAGGACAATTTTGCACATTGGATTCCGCATTACCAGCTGTTCTCCGCTGCTGGTTTCGATTATTTCCCTGGCGATTTCCAGAAAAATTGCCTTTTCTCTTATTTTGCTTGGATCCTTGATTATTGCCCTGGCTTGGTTTAGCATTCTAACTAGGCTTGCTCGATTGACCAGCTTGTGTAGACTTCGCCAAAGCTCTCTCCTTCTTCTTGGCCTCCCAGTGTTTCTCTCTTTCCTCTTTCTGTCGGGCTACGTGGAACTCAGCTCTAATGGCCTGACTCACACAATCTGCTACAGAGGTAGGCGGTACTTGTCCAGTGTCTACTAATGCAGCAATTTCTGGTCTGAACATCCCGATCATTTTCTGTATTTTCTCCCTCTCAGTAGGGACTACATAAGGGCATAAACGGGATAACTGGTCGAACTTTCGGCAAACTTCGCTCACCGACATATTTCCTTGCGTCAATTCTGAGAACTCTTTTTGCTGTTGTCTCAGAGATGCAGGGTCGTAATATTTCTAGTTAAATTCTTCCAAAAATTCCGCCCAACTCATGGTAGACACGTCTCTTCTCATTCATACAGTTTCCCACCAAAAACGAGCATCTTTTCTCAGCACAAAAGACGCACATGCAACCTTCTCCCGATCGGTTAGGTTCATTAATTCCATGATCACTTGCAATGACGACAACCAGTCTTCAGCCTCTAGAGGATTTGTAGACCCTTCAAATTCTGGCGGCCTCATACGCCTGAATCTTTCATAGAGGGGTTCTAGATTTAAAACTGGTTGCTGTTCAGGAACTCTCTCATTTACAGCAGCTGGAGGGATAACCGGATCTACCTCAGCTTCCTGTTATACTTGGGTACCCTAGAGCCTTGTCTCTGTTCTAGCTCCTCTACTCGTCGCCTCAGATTAGCATTTTCTTGCATCTGAGCTTCTAGCAGAGCTTGTATCTGATCCAGTCTCTCCATAACATTAGGACGTCACTCTCGTCCCTCTGGTCGATTACGCAAATCCACCATCTTGCCTATTGTCCTATTATGGCACAATAATTCATCGTTAGCTTTTCCATAACCACATTTGTAAAATCATATCAATTCATGAAATTTAGGGTACTGTAAAGCCACATCATCGTAACACATCATCGTATAACATATAATCATTTTGATATTTCATTCATAGCAAAACATTTATATGTCATACATAATCATCACCAGTCATATATACATCGGCCATTTATACATCTTGGCCACAAGTCTATACAAAAGAGCTTTTCTCTCTAAGCTACTTATGTACATGTATACATATCCACTGGTCACGCATCCCCTGTATCTGGGACTAGAGGATATTCTTCTGGATCCTCATTGTCATCGGGATCATCTGAATCGTCACCGCCCCTAGGCAATGCTCCCTGTCCTGAGTCATCACCTCTTCGTGGTCTAGACGGTCCAGCCTCATGATCATTCATCATTCTTCTCGGTTTGAAGATGCGTGCAAACATCTCATCTTGACCCAGTGTCTCTCGTCGACTCTGTGTCAGATGCTCGATCAGAATCTCTCTCGATCGTCCTGATCGTCACCACAAACTCTTGGAGCGTCGGAGGAAATAGCTTGATTACCCTCTGTCTCAACTCCATGGGTAAGCCTCTCTAGAACAGCTCACAACAGTTTGCTTCCGTGAGGTTGGGCAACGGACATCTTCTCCTAATGGTCTCCTCAAATCGTGCTGCGTAAGACATCACCGTCTCACCAGACAACATGACCATCGTCTCAGTCTGGAGAATATAATCCCTAACCTCATCAAATCCAGGGTACACAAGTGTATTAGCCTCTCGTCTCTCTGGAGGTGCTGAAGCAGGTGCTGGATCCCTAAGCGGAAACTGATCAGCCAATCGCTGACAAAACTCAGCCCAACTGAATCCTAATAAAATCTCCTGGTCACAATACTGCCAAGATACTCGAGCATCTCCCTGAAACATACTGATGGCCAACTGAATCCACATATCTCGGTCAATGTCGCATATCACCATAATCCTCTCTATGGCATGGAGCCAGTCCTTCGCCTCCATCGACTGTCGTCCATCGTCAAACATAGGAGGACTGCTAGCTCGAAATGCCTGTACTGCCCGAGCCGAAACTCTCACTCCAATATGTTGGCGTCCACCAACAACTGGAATGTCTACTACTACCGGTGGATGAACTATCGGTCGTGGCTGTACTACATCTACTGGCGCTGGTACTGGTGCTGGTACCGGAGGTCTCTCGGGCACCGGGGGTCTGATTACCGGTCGTTGGGACATAGACGGCCTCACAATAGGTCTCGTCTATACCCGTAATACTCCTCTCGGTCGAGGTAGCGGTGGTCTCACATAAGGAGGTCTGGTCATCTTGCTACCTATAAGATAATTATTTTCACATAAGAAAATAATTAACTAAACTTAAGTAAATTATTACAGTTGAGCTTTATCGCTAACTGCGATAGATTGTACTCTCATGGGTCACTGGCTATTCTATTTCTCTTTTAATCATGATGTTTTTGGGGAAAATTTTTTTTTAAACATCATGTAAAACGTTTCTCACTATTTACTTTGTTGGCAAGTACAAAGTAATTTACATATTACAGTACTCTCGTAAAATATATAATATTACAAAAGACTATTTCTCCCCCTTTTTTTTTCCTTCCCTTTTTATCGCTCAGCGGAAAGACTCTGGTAGGACCATATCCCTCGCCCAGTTATCCGATTTGACACGTGTCATCCCGTCCACATCCAGTCAAACAAGCTACTGAGCTGGTCGCTTACCTGCAACATTAGCAAAAATGGTGAGCTACAGGCTCAGTAAGTTCAAACATGCAAGAAATAAAATTTCTATGAATAGTACTATTCATCATGAATAGTCCTTTGACACTATTCATACGTGAATAGTAACTTTGACCACTATTCATACGTGAATAGTAAGGTTGACCAAACACAGTGTCACAACAGTACATCTACCGCGATGTTAGTACTCTCACTAAACTGTCTTATGCTCAATTATGGCATAGTTTCAGTTTTAGGTAATTATCTTTGCTTATGTTCTGGTTTTGAGCTCAGGTTAGCAGTATCATTTAAGTGCGCATGACTGGGAGCGGTACATTAGTGCTGACCTCCACAGCCTTAATCTCATAGCCCTGAAGGGAAAATTGTACATGATTGGGAGCGGTACATTAGTGCTGACCTCCACAGCCTTAATCTTATAGCCCCGAAGGCAAAAGTACCTCCCTGTACGGAAGGCTGGTACGCCAGAAAGTGGTTTCATTACCGACTTTTTAAATTTCTAACCCGGTGACTTCATATTGTCCCGCGGTTAGGCATGGTTCACATTTTAATTTTAGGTGAGTGACTTTCATTAACCTCGCTCTAGTGCCCGAAGCACAATTAACAATATGTCCATTCTCAATAGTGCCCGTAGCACATTATGTCTCTCTCTCTACTCTATCATAGTGCCCGTAGCACATATCTACCTAACTTATAGTTAGTACATCAAAGTTAGCAATAATAATGCTATATGTTGCAGACAGGTAAATGTCTGAACTTACCTTATCAGTCTCTTCCCTCTTTCTCTTTTGGATCTTTGATCGCCCTCCTTGTAGGTCGATTTTTGGATCCTACAGACAAAACCGTGTCTGTTAATTTCATTTCCATTTATAGCTTTTATTTTTCATTTAAAAGCTTAAATAAAACCTATTTATAACTTTTTAGGCTTCATTTATCATTTTCCCCATTTTTCTCAACTTTTGCAAAATTACAATTTTACCCCTGTATTTTGGTAAAATTACGATTTTGACCCTATATTTTGGTAAAATTACAATTTTACCCCTGACGGAAATTTTCCCGATCCAGACTGCATTTTTGGCTCTCAGGAACTTTTCTGACTCTTTTTTAATCATTACCGGGTTCATTTCTATTTTATTTTTACTTTTCACTTTCCCGACCCTCGGGAAGTACTATTCCGACCCTTACGTCGGTTTACTGATTTTCCATCGTTTCGGAGCCTCAAATGGACGTTTCACCAGCATTTAAAACATTCATCTAGACATTTCCGACCTAGGTCTCCGAGGCTCGGATTTTCCGTTCCCGACTCGGACCTTTATTTCGTTTCCAAAAACGCCCCCCCTCGGGCTCGGTTTTTCAATTTTACTCGTGTTTTACATTTTCAAGGGGACGGATTACTATTCATGAACCTCCCCTTAGGTTTTCCTTATCAAATTTTCCGTTAGGGACTCGAGTTTCCGACCCGACCCCAAACTTTTATCTTTAATTACCATTTTACCCCAAATGCTGTTTTCGAAATTTTGGCAGCATTTCGGCGTAATTTTAAGGCTACCGGCGTTAGGTACGTCGAACTATATGTACCTGCCACGTACTATACCACAAGCCTATTTTATGTAAAAGTTTTCCAAACTTTTACATAAAAGCTCACAAAATTCCAATTTGCATTTTAACCCACATTACACAAAAATTTTTCATTTTCATCCTTAGTTTTTGGCCACGGTTTTGACAATCAAAACCTAACCAAAACTTCTCAATTTTTCATCAAAACTTAGGCTATTAAAATGTCATTTTCTAACACATTTTCAAGCCCATTTTCATTGCATTTTTCAACAATTTTCCTAGGGTTTTTAATCACCAATAACCCACGGCCACACTAATAAAACATACTACAAAATTTTCTTTTCATGCTTTCAATCACAATTCCATCATTCACATTATAAAATGCATGATTTCAATTATCCAAATATCAAGTAAACCATGCAAAATTTTCTTCTAAACCCTTGTTACCCCACGGCCACATTAGGGTAGTTCACACCAAAATATTTTTTCAAGCTTTTCATAATGCAAACCATGCTTTATTCTTAACAAAATTTAAATTGAAAGCATGTTAATAATTAAACTACAAAAATTTCTCATTGCTTACTCTTGGTAACCCACGGTTTTACCCTTGGAAAACCAACAAAATTTTGGTTTTTCTTTAAACCAATTACATGGTTTTCTTACTAATTACACCCTTAACAAAACCCAAACACCAAATCAATGAAAACAACCAAAATTTTTCCATCTTTTTTTTCACTATTCATCACACTGTTTTCTTGAAAAAAAACCAAGAAAAAGTTTAATCCAAGGGGAGTTACCTTGTTCACTTACTTCCTTTGTCTTCAAGGAATACTTTGACACAATTTTTGTGAAAGAAAATTGAAGAAATCACTTGTCTCTCTCTTGGTTCCTCACGGCTCACTATGGAAAAACACTTAGAAAATTTTTCTTTGGTTTTTGTCTTTCAAAATGTGTCTCGGCCTTTTGGTTTAAAATGTTGCCGACTTAACCATGAAATAAGCCAATTAATTTGGCCTTTAACCAATCAAATTTCAACACATTTCACCTTAATTCTTTCCAACATTTTCAAAAAATCAAAATGGTGAATTTTGGCCAAATCTTGGCCTTTAGATCGAAAAGACACTAAATCATGGTCATTAATGCTACCAACCACCATTTTCTTTTCATTTATTAAATGGATTTATGATGTCATAAATGCTAAAGCAAAAGTTAACTTTGACTTTCACTATTCACATTAATTCGACTACTTTTTGACCGATACCGGTTCGAGCCGAAATTTTCCTGAAATCGTCCCGGCGTGTTCCTGAGGTCTCTTGTGCAGTCGGATCAATTTAAACTGCTTCCGTTTGATCAAAATTAATCCCGGAAATTTTCCGTCTTTTCTTGTCCCGGTTAGGGTTTTCAATGCCAGTTTTGGCATCGTTTCACCCGTTTCAATTCAGCGAATTTTTCCAACACTGAATTCTTACTCGTCAGTATTGTTAGAACATTTTAATATATTCTGAACAATATAAATACATTTATTTCACTCTTTAAATAGTACAAATTGTTATATACATACATTTGTACATTTTCATCCGAGAATTGCCTGAATTTCCCGGTTGTCGCAAGAAAACCATGTAATTGGTTCAAAGAAAAACCAAAATTTTGTTGGTTTTCCAAGGGTAAAACCGTGGGTTACCAAGAGTAAGCAATGTGAAATTTTTGTGGTTTAATTGTTAACATGCTTTCAATTTAAATTTTGTTAAGAATAAAGCATGATTTGCATTATGGAAAGCTTGGAAAAAAAATTTTGGTGAACCTACCCTAATGTGGCCGTGGGTTAACAAGGGTTTGGAAGAAAATTTTCATGGTTTACTTGATGTTTGGTTAATTGGAATCATGCATTTTATAATGCAAATGATGAAATTGTGAATGAAAGCAAGAAAAGAAAAATTTGGGATAAGTTTCCCTTAATGACGCCGTGAGTTATATATGGTAAAAACCCTAGGAAAATTGTTGAAAAATGCAATGAAAATGGGCTTGAAAATGTGTGGAGAAAATGTCATTTAATAGCCCAAGATTTGGTGAAAATTTGAGAAGTTTTGGTTAAGTTTTGATTGCCAAAACCGTGGCCAAAAACCAAGGATGAAAATGGAAAAAATTTTGTGTAATGTGGGTTAAAATGCAAATTAGAATTTTGTGAGCTTTTATGTAAAAGTTTTCCAAACTTTTACATAAAATAGGCTTGTGGTATAGTACGTGGCAGGTACATATGGTTCGAGGCGTACCTAACTCCGGAAGCCTTAAAATTACGCCAAAATGCTGTCGAAATTTTGAAAACAGCATTTGGGGTAAAATGGAAATATAAATAAAAAGTTTGGGGTAGGGTCGGAAACCCGAGTCCCTAATGGAAAATTTGATAAGGAAAACCTAAGGGGTGGTTCATGAATAGTAACCCGTCCCCTTGAAAATGTAAAACACGAGTGAAATTGAAAAACAAACCCCGAGGGGGGGCGTTTTTGGAAACGAAATAAAGGTCCGAGTCGGGAACGGAAAATCGGAACCTCGGAGACCTAGATCGGGAATGTCTAGATGAACGTTTTAAATACTAGTGAAACGTCCATTTGAGGCTCCGAAACGATAGAAAATCACTAAACCGACGTAAGGGTCGAATAGTACTTCCCGAGGGTCGGGAAAGTGAAAAGTGAAAATAAAATAGAAATGAACCCGGTAATGATTAGAAAAGAGTCAGAAAAGTTCCTGAGAGCCAAAAATGCAGTCTGGATCGGGAAAATTCCGTCAGGGGTAAAATCGTAATTTTGCCAAAATATAGGGGTAAAATCGTAATTTTGCCAAAATACAGGGGCAAAATCGTAATTTTGTAAAAGTTGAGAAAAATGGGGAAAACGATAAATAAAGCCTAAAAAGTTATAAATAGGTTTTATTTAAGCTTTTAAATGAAAAATAAAAGTTATAAATGGAAATGAAATTAACAGACAAAGTTTTGTCTGTAAGATCAAAAAAAAATCGACCTACAAGGAGGGCGATCAAAGATCCAAGAGAGAAAGAGGGAAGAGACTGATAAGGTAAGTTCAGCGTTTACCTGTCTGCAACATATAGCATTATTATTGCTAACTTTAATGTACTAACTAAAAGTTAAGTACATATGTGCTACGGGCACTATGATAGAGTAGAGAGAGAGACGTAATGTGCTACGTGCACTATTGAGAATGGACACATTGTTAATTGTGCTTCGGGCACTAGAGCGAGGTTAATGAAACTCACTCCCCTAAAATTAAAATGTGAACCATTCCTAACCACAGGACAATGTGAAGTCACCGGGTTAGAATTTTAAAAAGTCGGTAATGAAACCACTTTCTGGCGTACCAGCCTTCCGTACAGGGAGGTAACTTTTGCCTTCGGGGCTATAAGATTAAGGCTGTGGAGCTCAGCACTGATGTACCGCTCCCAGTCATGTACTATTTTGCCTTCGGGGCTATGAGATTAAGGCTGTGGAGGTCAGCACTAATGTACCGCTCCCAGTCATGCGCACTTAAATGGTACTGCCAACCTGAGCTCAAAACCAGAACATAAGCAAGATAATTACCTAAAACTGAAACTATGCCATAATTGAGCATAAGACAGTTTAGTGAGAGTACTAACATCGCGGTAGATGTACTGTTGTGACATCGTATTGTGGTCAACATTACTATTCACGTATGAATAGTGGTCAAAGGTACTATTCATGATGAATAGTATTATTCATAGAAATTTTATTTCTTGCATGTTTGAACTTACTGAGCCTGTAGCTCACCATTTTTGCTAATGTTGCAGGTAAGCGACCAGCTCAGTAGCTTATTTGACTGGATGCGGACGGGATGGCGCGTGTCAAATCGGATAACTAGGCGAGGGATATGGTCCTGCCAGAGTCTTTCCGCTGAGCGATAAAAAGGGAAAGGAAAAAAAAAAGAAACAGTCTTTTGTAATATTATATATTTTACGAAAGTACTGTAATATGTAAATTACTTTGTACTTGGCAACAAAGTAAATAGTGGGAAATATTTTACATGATGTTTTAAAGAAAAAAAAAAATTTCCCAAAAACGTCATGATTTACTGAGAGAGAGAGATTAGCCGGCGACCCATGAGAGTACAATCTATCGCAGTTAGTGATAAAGCTTAACTATAATAGTATTGTATGATCTCTAGAAGGGGCATGCCGCCACACTACAAGGAACCGATATGGACTTCCACAATACATACCGAGACAAAAGTGGATCAAGACAGGAGAAGATCTAAAGAGAGAAAGAGACCTTGCCAAACAGAATTAGAAGAGCGATCAAGCAGGACTAGTAAGCCTTCTCAAGGAGATAGTGAACACCGAGAGAAAAGTGCTCAACCCCGCGAACCCTGCACAAGCCTAAGGCATTATAGCAGCCGCCATTATGGAGGGTGACCCAGTAGAATCAGCACCCTAACTGGCCGATGAAGAGTTCATGGCCGAGCATCAGCCAGAAGTACACGAGGGCAATAGGGAGCCAATGGAAAACCCCGAACCAGCCCGTATGTCTCTCGAACACCCCATGGAAGAGGAAGATGACGAGACTCTTTCCGACACCCATCCCGACGATGGGGGAGAGGAGATCCCCGACCGCTTTAGTAATGACAAATAGATGGGGATGTACGAACCCCAAGTCATTATAGCCGGCGATGACGAGGTCCGTTTCGGTTGAGAAGAAGAGGAGAACCTAGAGGAATTCCCACTCAGCGATAGTGGCGATGAGGAGATGCTTGATACTGAATCAGGATTATCCTTCCAATAGTAGTAAACCTTCTGCGGGAATGTTAGTTATGAAAATATATAGAGGGAAGCAGTAGCTCTCCCCCGACAGTTGTAGCATAATGTACTTGTTGGGATCGTATAGGGGAAGTGTGTGTCACTCCCGCTGAACTAGAATCTTGAATATATGTATATATATTATGTGAAATATATTATGAGATAAGCAGTAAAGCTTTTCCCTAAGGGCTAGATATATTTTTTTTTTCCACAGTGTGAGTATGATATGACAGAAAGTGCAGGACGAATCCTAGCACTCAGACGATGTCCTAATACAATGCGGTAATTGGATTGAACATCACAGTATGAGAGAAAGAAAGATGGATATAGTGTGTATATTTATATCCATAATGTTTAAGTAAGATTGTTAAGTAAGAAAGAAAACGATATGTAATACGAGCCCCAAGTACAGAATTTAAGAGATTTATATTTTCCTTTTCGGCTGTACAATAGGGTTACATAGGAAAACATGGCAAGAACGAGAGCTTAGTTAAACCCAGCATCCCGAGAGGATGAGTTGATAGCACAGATCGCAGCCATGCGAGAGATGATGGAGAACCAGCAACGGGAGCTAAACCAGCTTAGGGAACAGTTGGGCCAGCAACCCCAGGCAACACAGTCAGTAGAGATGCCAGCACAGGAGGCTCTAGCAGCCCCAGAAACTCTGAGGGAGCAAATAGCTCCTCCAGCTCAGGAAGCACTAGCACCCATAGTAATGGCTGCTTTCGTAGCGGCAATTGTTTTCTGCCAGTCCCTAGGGAAGGCGACTTGTATGAGAGATTCCGACGCATGAAAGCATTAGAATTCTTAGGAATCACCAACCCTATAGAGGCCGATGATTGGCTAACGAATATCCAAGTAATCTTGGATTTTATAGGGTTAATAGATAGAGAGAGAAAGTGATGTGCGCATCCTTCACCCTGCACAATGAGGTGTGTTAGTTGTGGAAGATGGTAACCATTAGGAAGAACATTAGAGAGATGAGCTGGAATGACTTCATTAAGGAATTCAAGGAGATGTACTTCAACGAGGAAGCACTAGTAGTGCAGTAAGACGAGTTCGACAACCTGCTCCAAGGTAGTATGACTGTCATGGAGGCAATCAGGAGGTTTGAGCAGCTGGCTCAACTTTGTCCAGATTTGGTACCGACTAAAAGGAGAGAATTAGATGAATACTGAAGATGTTCAAAACAGAAATCACAGTTTAGGTCTGTAGCGGAAGCCACGGACTAGCGACACTAGCAGAATGTGTCAGCAAAGCTTTCTGAGCTGAGTACTGGTCGGCTCAGGATAAGGAGCGAAAGGCGTAGAATTTTAAGACACAAAAAGAGGAGAAAATGCAAGTTGAGCAGGCTCAGGGGAAGCAGAACCCCGAGTTACAACACAGAGGACAGAACGTGGGAACCGACCAGAATAGCAGGCATTCCAACAACAACAACAAGAGAAAAGGGGAACCAGGGCAACCAAGATTCACAGGAGAATTTCCCCTAGAAGAGAAATGACCAGGAAGAAATGATAGCCAATACCTGATGTGCACGAAATGCGGAAAGAGGCACTCAGGAGAATGTAAGTAAGGAGTAAGTGGTTGTTTCATCTGTGGCAAGAAAGGCCACTATGCCAAAAAATTGCCACTCTAACCTGCAGAATCGACAGAATCAACCCCACACTGGGAATAATCAACTTCACACCAACCAGACCAGGATCAAAGACCCTTCAATCATACAAGGTATACTGAAAGCTTCAGACAGCTAAGGGAGAATCTATGCATACACGGGGAGTGACGTTGAAGCTATAACTTCTGCAATGGTGAAAAGCCAGCTTTCTATCACCAACTTTGATGCGTTAGTTCTACTTGATTCTGGAGCCACCCATTCGTTGCATCATCAAATTCCGCTAGAAAGATAGGTAGGAGCTTAGATAAGATGAAATAAACCTTTAAAATGTCACTTCCTTCAAGGGAAGTTTAGTTGTGTAATTACTAGATACGTCAGGTGCCAGAATTATCTACGGGAGAGAATTGAGCATTAACCGACGATAGGTACGACTATGATATAATTGTGAGGGTGGACTTCTTCACAAAACATAATGTTGTCATAGGCTGTTGAAGGTGGAAAATCGTTTTCGAACTAATCGGATGCGAAAAGTTCATCTATAAGGGTTTGTCGTCAGAGCAACCAAAGACGATGATATCGGCAGTTGAGGCTCGTGAGATGCTATCCAGTGGATGCATACGTAGTAGATAAGACACGAGGAAAAGAGATAGGACCCGAGAACGTGCTGATAGTCAGGGAATTCGTGGGGATATTTCTAGAAGATCTTGCAGGATTCCCACCAGAGCGCAAGATCCCGTTCGAGACTGAACATCTACCAGAATCAGCCCCCATCTTTGAGGCCCCATATAGAATGGGCCCTGTAGAGCTAAAGGAGCTCCAAGCCCAGCTGAAGGACTAAATAGGCAAGGGATCCACTTGACATAACTGTTCACCCTGTGGAGCACCCGTACCATTCGTGAAGAAGAAAGATGGACCACTGAGAATGTGCATCGACTATAGAGAGTTGAACAGGATCACGATTAAGAACAAGCATCCATTACCACGGGTTGATAATCCATTTGATCAGCTCCGAGATGCTACAGTGTTCTCGAAGATCGATGTACATTCTGGGTACCATCAACTACGAATCAAGAATGAAGATGTATCCAAAATAGCCTTTCAAATGTGGTACGGACATTTCGAGTTTCTGTTCATGATGCTCAGATTGACGTACGCGCTAACAGCTTCATGAACTGGATGAACCGCATGTTCAAGGGCTATTTAGATAAGTTTGTCATTGTGTTCATCGATGACATATTTATACACTCAAAGACGAAAAAAGAGCACGAAGAGCACTTAAGGATCATTTTGCACATGCAACAGGACCATCAGTTATACGCCAAGTTCTCCAAGTATGAGGTTTGACTGGAGAGGGTCCATTTCCTAGGTCACGTAGACCCCAAGGAAGGAGTATCTGTGGACCCGATGAAAATTGATGCAGTTAGTGCGTGGCCAACTTAGAGGAACGTAACGAGAATTCGCAGTTTCTTCAAATTAACAGGATGTTACCTATACTTAGTCGAAGGCTACTCAAAGTTAGCTGCTCCGCTCACAGCGCTCACTAAGAAGGGGAAGAGGTACGAGTGGACCGACAAGTGTGAGAAAAGCTTTCAAGAGCTGAAATGAAGACTCATAAGCACTCCAATGCTGACCATTTCAAATGTTGGTTAGGGAAACTTCGTGATTTATAGCGACGCATCTAAAACTAGGTTGGGAGCCATGTTGATGTAGAATGGTCGAGTAGTCGCATATGCTTCACGACAACTCAAAGACCCTGAAAAGAGCTACCCAACGCGTAATCTGGAGCTAGCAATGGTAGTTTTTACATTAAAAGTATGGAGGCACTACCTGTATGGACCCAAGTACGAGGTTTACACCGACCATCAGAGCCTCAAGTGTATATTCACGCAAAAAGAGCTCAACATGAGGCAGCATAGATGACTAGAGTTGGTAAGGATTACGACTGCGAGATCTTATGCCATCCGGGGAAAGCCAATA